>OX608083.1:53792466-55167466 GCA_951509765.1 Sphenella marginata
TGTGAAAGTTTTGTGAGTTTCGCAATTTGACAGCATCTTTGGCCTTTTCTAAATTCATAGCTTTTTTATGAAATTTTTTTTCATGAAAAGACTTAGCCATTTTAATTTTTTTGTGTGAAGCTTTTCACCTAGCAAATCTGGAAATATAAAATGGGCGTTGAAAGGCGACTTATCCATAAATCAGTTATTCAATTTCTTGGCACCGTATACTTACTCTTGTTCTCACTCAGCTGAGACTTTAATTTTTTTCCACATTCCAACTCCAACTCCTATTCATATTTATATTTATTTTCTCTTTCTACTTCTCATTCCCTGTCCCACTGTAAATCCTTTTCCTATTTATGCTCCTACTCCTACTTTTATTTCAATTTCTATTCTTCTTCTACAATTGTCTTCTATTATCTCTTTCACTACTACTTTACTATCAATCTCCAACTTCTTTTCTCTTTTCCTGGCCTTCCTCCTATTCCTCTTCTGTTTGCTCTCTCCCTCCCTTCACACCACGTTTGTTGGTAGTAAAGGGTGCGTCATTGTCGATAATTTTATTTCACTTCAAATACTTTTCATAGTGTCACCATTAGCATGCGCTTTGTCCCATTCATCAAATTAACACATACATACATACATGAGTTTTGTGCTTTATCTGTTTTTATCAATTTTATTAATTTATTAATATTTCCATGTATACATTGTGTCGTTATGAAGCTATAAGCAAATGTTTATCATTGTAATTAATCAATCCGATTTGAACTGTTAACTGCGTGTTTCATGTTAGTACAAATGTAGTTCTGCGTATGAGTACTCACAAAAATTTTATATATGCAACAAATTGATTAACATAAATATACTTTACTACCACATTAAATTTAAACAAAATTGTTAAACCACAATGGCGTACAATCTCATATGCTAGCCAGGTAATCAGTTAAGTTTATTAGTGGATATGGCTTTCGGTTAGGTAAGACCATTAGATTAATTAAATTTTTAAGTGCTCATATGACATACACTCGCGTCAATCGTATCAATAACACACTGGAGAGAAATAATTAACGATATTGTAGCTGTGTTCCAATACAATTTGTATATGAATAAGTAAGTAATGAGAAAGAGTTCTATATTGCATGTTAGTGGAAATCGCTTTAATGATCTCATATATAATAGACTTCTAATATAAAAATAAAATAAGTACATACTATTAAAGTTGAGTTGTTGGTTTTGTTTCAGCGCCTCATTCATTCATATGCATACCCTGCAGACATCAGACACTTTGTAGACGCAATTTGCTCTTTAAATTGTTAACACCACTTTGTTGGGTCAATTGAAGCACCCAAGGTGAATGAAAACGTGACGAAAATATAGAAATGCCTTTTCTTTTGTTTAGGTCATATATGTTTTTTTGTTTTCCTTCGACTGTGTACGTGCATTTATGAATATATAATATGCGAACGCCTAAAGCAAAGGGCGACAGCAAATTGAAAAGATGTCGGGTTGAAGTTGAACTTGGGAGACGGCAAGTACACATATGTAAATGTTCGTCACCCCAATAACTAGCATAAAATATTTGTATTTAACCATATATCTAGTATTAATGGTCTTTTGTTGTGATGGAAAAAAAAATTATGAGGAGCTATGCCCTTTAAAAGGATAAAGAATCGGTACAGACGATACAATTTTTGATAGCAGAGGAAGTGGATGGGGGATTAGCAACGATAAATCAACTTAATTATATTCCTATAATCTCTACTTGCCAATTAAAATTGAATTCCTTTAAATATATTCGTGAACACAACAAAAACAAAATAATTGGTTTATAAATAAAGTTAAATAAAGTTAAGTTATAGTTAAAGTTAAGAAGATTTAATTTAAAATAAACAAAGCACTACCAAACTTTCAATATTTCTATGTAACTACAATGATAGATAGATTAGATATATATTTCGTTGCTTGGAAAATAATGAGTATATTTATTTGAACTTGCTTGTGTTTTAAAGAATAAATTACTTATATTTGTTTGTAAAATAACATAACAAAAATAGTTTTTCTAAATAATTGATTACCCTGAATAATAACTTGTTGTTTTTATATCTGGACAGAAAATTAAAAAAAGAACCATGAATATCCTCGAAACCTAGGTAAAATAAAATAAAATGAAATAAAATAAAATAAAATAAAATGAAATAAAATAAAATAAAACAAGATAAATGACGGTAAAATAAAATAAAATAAAATAAAATAAAATAAAATAAAATAAAATAAAATAAAATAAAATAAAATAAAATAAAATAAAATAAAATAAAATAAAATAAAATAAAATAAAATAAAATAAGATAAAAGACAATAAAATAAAATAAAATAAAATAAAAAAAAATAAAAAAAGATAAAATAAAATTAAAAGTTAAAAAAAAAAATTTTTTAAAAATTTAAATAATTTGTTTACCAAAAAACCTTAAAGTCAGACACAAGAAATAAAAACTTTACTTACCACCTCTGCAACACATTTTATCATTCTTCTTTAATAAACAGACAATTCGTTTTTATTTTTAGTTTATATTTTCATTTTATTTATGATCAATTGGTTTTGTTTTCTTAAATTTATTTATCTAATAATTTTCGCTCCATTCGTGATTTCAATTTACGCTAATACTTAGTTATTTATATATTTTCATAAGTAAAAAATGTAATCAATTTAATGTAATTTACAATGTCACGATTAAAGTATATTTTTATAACATCTAGTTAAATTTTATTTTTTCGAATTACAGTTAGAAAAAAATCGTTTTTAGAGACATAACAGAATTTTTTTTGTAAAAAATACTTAAATCGTTTCTTGTTGAAATTTTAACTTTTGTTTAGCAAAAAACTTAAGTGCTTAAAATTTCTTAATTGTTTTCAAACTTAAAGCTAACTTCATTAAATTAAATATTAAACGCGCTGTAAGTTAAATAAAAATATAATTTACATATACATACAAATGTATTGCGAATACTTGAAAATGCAAATAAATACAATTTGCTTTAAGGTAACGCCAAAAAAAAATAAAGAAAACAATTTTCAGCTAGGTACTTCTTATACACGCAAACATACATACAAATTTTTGTAAATTTTGTGTTGAATATTTTCTTCAATAAAAAGCACTTATTTGCATGGAAAAACAATTAATTTTTTTTTGCTCAATTTTAATAGCAATAAATATAGAATTTGCATAACTATTCAACAATTTAGTTTATGAGTCACGTTTTTGTTTAGTAATTTTTAATGCTTTGTGTTCTTTGTTTTTGTATGTATGTAGGTAGAAAAATTCATTTAGTTACAGTTTTCGTGGGCGGGAGAAAGGATTATTTAATTTTTTTTACAATTTCTTTTTATTTTATTTTAATTGGTTGTCAGTTTTCATTTTTACATATAATTTTAGCATTTACACTACATTTCACATTTCATTAAATTAGCTCATTATTTTTGTTCATTTCTTTTTGTTTTGCTATCGAAAATATGCAACCCAAAATTAAAAAAAAAAAACAAACATTTGTTTTTAGCTACTGTAATGAATTTTTTTACACAAAAATAATTTCTTACATTTCTCAGCGTTTTGGTTTACCGCTTTTGTTTAGAATGCAACATAGTTTTTCTTGTTTTGTTCGTCTTCTCTTTGTTTTTTTTTTTGTTTATGCCATAACACGTACATTGAGTGCGTTTTGTTTGTTTTAGCTATAAGTTTATCATAATACAGTTTGGTTTACATATGTATGTATGCTGTTGTTGTTTAAATGTATGTATGTATGTAAGTTGGTTTGTTTTTATGCATTGTTATATAGTACATAGTATACGCGCAGTTAGTCTTCTTTGTTTTAATTTTTCTATGTTTTTTGTTTTTTCCCTTTTCTGTTATTCGTAAACTCGTTCAATATGGCTAACTAAAGTTCCTACGCAAATAATTGTTTGTTCAGTATGTAGTATGACACTGTTGTTTACTTATTTTTTTTTTTCATAAATACACATAGATGATTTTATACATTTTTATATACATTTGCATTACAAAAAAAAAAAAAACTTAAAATATGGCGTTCTCAACTTCAACTGTTTTCTATTCGTATACCCGTTGACATAAATGCAATCGAAATTTTTAAAAATTATTATTTGTTTTGCCTCGACTTGCTTATTCTGCGGCTGACATTTTTAGATCTATCTTAATTTTCGTAAAAACTCCCAATCTCACAAATTGTTTGTAGAACATCCCATTCCTCGCTTTTTTTAATATTCTGCGTTAAGACATACTTCCATCAATTTCTTAAACAGATCGTTTTTTGCGAAAAATGTACTCAGAAACATTTTTAAAATTTGGGAAACTCATTTTTCAAAGTTCATATATATTAAAAAAAAAAAATACAAATAAAATTGAAAGATAAAAATGTCAAAATTGATCAAAAATCCTAGAATTGTTAGCAATTTTTTTTGTCTTTAGTTCTTCCAATTTTTGCGCAAGTTCAATTTCTTCATGTTGCATTTTTTACCATAGGTACCTGTTTTCGTTTACTTGAATTTTTGTTTACTAAAGATTATTTTTGTTCAGAACAACTACTTATTTGCTATTGTTACATATGTAACTATTTACACATAGCTTAAACTCATACTTACAATATATTTTCTATGCATTTCCTTTGAATTTTATATCAATTAAGCTTGGAAGTCTTATAATTTTTGTTCAATTTGCGAAATTAGAAAATAAAAGTTATGAAAGATAACGAAAAAAGTTAAAAACTTTCTACAATATATCATCTTACAAACACAAAAAAAAAAATGAACATAAAAAAACTTTTTCAAATATTTGTTTACCAAAAAAAAAAAAAAAAAATTTGTTTCATCAAAAAAAAAGGAACAAAAAAAAAAAAATACAAAAATCATTTTCAAATATTTCTTCCATTGAAAAACTAAGAAAAAAATGATTTTCAACAAAAAATTAATAGAATATCAAATATTTTCTCAATCAAAAAAAAAAAAAAAAAAACAAGTAAAATATACAAAAAAAATTTAAAAAAAAATTTCTTCCATCAAAAAAAAAAAAAAAATTTGTGAAAGTGTTTCAAGCATTTCCTCTATCAAAGAAAAAAAACATACAAAAAACAATTAATACAAATTTTGTTTCAAATATTTCGTCTCTGAAAAAAAAAGAAAAAAAAAAATTTTAAATATGTTTTCCATCAAAACAAAAAAAAAAAATTTGAACAAAAAATTTATGAAAGGGTTTCAAACATTTCTTCTATCAAAGAAAAAAAATTAAAAAATTTTATTTTTCAAATATTTCTTCTATCAAAAAAAATAGAAAAAGGAAAAAAAAAATGATTAATTGAAATTAATTAAAAAAAAAATAATTAAAATATTTCCTCTATCTGAAAAAAAATTTTAATTTTAAGAAACCAATAAAAAGATTTTAAAACATTTCTTCAAGCAGTTCTCTGTACTTCGAAAAAGTATAAATTGGGATTTATACACCAAAAGCAGCCTTCTATTTCAAAGACTCCATTTTGCAATTCAAAAACATATTTACAACTACAATTTAAAAATAATTAGACTCGCCTTTGTCATTAATTACATTGCAGTGCGCTTACCTCTTAATTCTTTAAATTACATTTAATTTACAAAACGCCATAGTAAATAGCTGCAACTTCGCTCACATAATTCACGCACAAAGTCATACTAAACGATTGTGGTGCGCTCGGCATTGCTCGTACAAGTGCTACTCCCACCAATACACACAAATTGACATTTAATGTCATCTTTCGGTAACTCTCAGGAGGCCACCGTCTCATAGTTACTACTACCCAATAGCGCTGAAGATGAGTTCAGCAAGGCTGCGCCACCAATCGTTGTCGTAGCAGCCGACATTGGCGTTGTACCCATACCAACACCCATACTCATGCCACCGCTCAGAGTTAGTGCACCACCACCATTGGCATTGTGCGTGCGCGGTGATGTGAGCAACGTTTGTGTTGCAGCTAAACTAATATTCCCCGATGTCATTGATGAGGTGAGCGTTGATGGTATGCCATTTGCTGCCATAGACGCCACCGCTGCAGCTGCGGCAGCCGCTGAAGCATGATGCGCATGCAACGCGCTTGGATGTGGTAATGTATTACAATGCAAACCATTGCTGTTGTTGCTTGTGAGACTGCCACCACCACCACCACCACCACCTGAATTACTACCCAAGGTGCTGCTATTTGTTTGTAAAGAACCATTCGATTGACCGCTCAGTAATGGTATGGTGCATGTGGTTGTTGAACCGTAGGGTGATGTAGGTGAGGTGCGTGTCTCATAGGCTGGCAGATATGAACGGCCGGGTATACGTGTATAAATGTTGGGTGGTGTGCGTGTAGAGAGTAAGGGTGGTGGTGCCGTATAGACCGGACGTTGTGTTGCAGGTGCACGTTGTGGTGTATTGTAGAGACTAAAGGCTGGATTGGTGGTGAGCGAAAGTTCGCCATACTGTAAAGAGAATTAAAGTTGTAAATTATTATTAAGTTTTGTGCGAAAAGAAAATAACTTTTTAGTAGCGTATAAAATATTAATTTTGCTAACACAACACGTGCTGTACATTTTTTTGCTTAAGGATTTATGAATTATTTGTGTGTAGCAGGGGTCATGCCTTTCACACACACACGCACACACGGTAAGCTCTTGTTTGTGCCGCAAGGCTTTCAACTTTTTTACATTTCCATGGAACCCTTTTATGTAACCACTTTTTTGCTTTATTTACTCTTAAAGTACTTACAAAGCACTGAAAGCCATGACAACAATCACACTTTTGTATAAACTCAAACCTCCTCCTGCTTTAAGCACACTAGGGTGGTAAGAATTTTTTTGCTGAACTTGGAAGCACTATTTAGTGCGGCCAAGTCTATGTTATTGAATTTCAGAACTAAATTCTTCTGAGAATTATTTCTTATACATTTTTGCTTTTGTGCTTAGTTGAGATTTGTTTATTTATTTATTTACTTTACTTTACTCAGTTAGAATAAGTCTGCGAAGAAGCTTTTTTCCATCAACAATTGATTTTGTCGGAAGAGAAAATTAAAGCTTTCAGTTCGTTGGCAAAACCGGGCTCTTATTGCGGCTATATTTTGTTTGAAGTTGCGCAGACGAAACAAAAGTTGACCAAAAATGTGTTGCCCTAATAAACACACATTCGCACACACACACTCTTGTTCTTCATAATGCACACCTTTTTCTATTTATAAAACGAAAAATCCTTACGCGCTCTGTTGGTCATTTTTCTTTAACATTCATAAATACATTTGTTTGCATTAAAAATCCCTTGGGACAAGTAATAGTGACTCAGTAATGGAAGCAATGAGTACTTGGTTTGTTGTTTAGTTAAAAGGCAAAACTTTTTTACTTACATTAGCACATACACACATACATACATACATGCAGCCATACTTACAACCGTTGTGACATTATTAGTGTTAAATTATGCAAACCGACCTCAACATAACATACATATTTTATGTGACTTATAATCACATATGCAACCGTACATACATACATACATTTTCATATTTTATTTATGAGTTTTTAGCTTTTTGTGTTGTCTTTTGTTTTGCTTTCCATCGTTTTTTATTCAATATTAAGTTCCACTTTGACTTAACAAAGCCAAATTCACACACACTTGACATGCGAACTTAAGTGCGCCAATAAACCTAATTTGCTGTGGGCCAGTTGGTCATGAGACATTTGTATTAAAAGAACATATGTAATAATTTAGTAAGCTCTGGGGAGGAATTGGATATCAATGACGCTAAATGTAATACATGTTGTCATCACATTTAAGAACAAATGTTTATGAGTTGTGAATTAAGGCGAAAATATGAAAAAGTTTTAGCTAAAATACTCAAGAGAGAAGTTGTTTTGATTAGAACTTTGATTTTACACTGTTCGTTTGATAATTTTTATTAAAGCAGAAATTGCGCAGATGATGTGAGTATCATTCTTTGTTCGAAATTTACGGCGATAGCGATTTTAGCTTTCTTGAATTTAATAATAAAAGTTTATAAGTCGAAAAAATCTTTTTCCGCTGTCAGGTTTCACATAAAATGCGTGTAAAATAATAATTTTATATATAGATTTATATCTGCTTCGAAGTTTTTAGCCTCAACTATAAATTCAGCAAATGATTTAAAAATAAAACAATAATATTTTCATAATAAAAGTAATTATTCTTGGCCTTGAGCTTATTCATAGTCATGGGTATTTGATAATATAACTCTAGTTATTTTGTCCTTTCAAGGATCATTGCTATTGATAGGAAAATCTACGCTCCAAAGACAATTTTAAGCCCAGCTTTAACCGTTGATTTACTGCTTCCATAGCACATATCAAACAGAGGACACCATGGCGTATGCGTAATATTTTCATATAATAACGACGTTAGCGGTTATGATTAATTTAAAAAAAGAAAAACTATTTCTGACTCCATTTTAAACAAAAATAAGAAGCAATCGGTGCAAGCAAAAATCGCAAAGATCATGTGTTTGAACCACAAGTTGGAAATTTAGTTTATTCCATTTAATATAACTCAACTAGCTAATAATAGGCAATTTTTTTTTCGTGCGCTCTAAGCGACTTATGAATAAAATTACATTATAATTTTTTTTTATACAAAATTTGAAATTTCCTTTAAAAATCAAATTTGAATTTTCGGTTTTTGTTGAAAAAATTGATTTAGCCAAGCAGAAAAAAACTGTCATATCATACAAGTGGCATGTGTGTAAATACATAAATAAAGAAATAAACAAATTTAATTCATTCCATTGACACTTTTATTAGTTTGTTTTGCAAATATTTCATTTTGTTAAATAAATTTATTAACTTTCAAGGCGGCATGCAATATTTCCTGTACTCGCATATCGCATATGAAGTCTTCACTTTTTCACTTTGCTCAACTTTTTTTTCTTCCATTTTTTCTTCAAACAGCTTGGTGTTTTGCAATGTTTTATCGGTGTTCATTGTTGGCATGCAACATTACTCAATTTCTTTGTTTATCTACAATTTGGTTGTTGTTTTTGGTTACTTGCGTGTTTGTAAATTTTCTTCATGACGCTGTTCAATGTTTTGCGCCTGTGACACCTGTCAATTTGTTGTGCCTAGCAGTAGGTACATGTGTAGTTATGTATATTTACTTGCATACATATGTCTTTATCATTTGTATCTACACATAAGCTGTCACATTTTTTTTCAAGCTCAAGTGCTTGTACCAGCGTGATATCTCCCGAATTTCTACATATTCGATATTTGCTTTTGCACCTTTTGTCTTACGTTTTTTTTTTGTTTATTTCATGTTATGTTGTGCTCGTTTTTTCTGTATTACCTGCTGCTTTGTTAGACTTTCATTTCTTACATTTCGTTGAGCATCGATTTTGTGTGTTTCTTGATAAACTTTTTTTTTGTATCAAAGCTTCATTGGTGTCAAATAAATTGCTTTGCGCTTACATATCTGAGCCCTCAAAGAATTCAAGCATATGTATAGTGGGGTGGGTTGAATAAATTGTTTTGCTTAAAAGTTGGAAAATATAATTTTTTTTCTTATCAAACGATTTTTAAATACTTAGAATAGAGTTGAAGCTTTTTATTATCTTTTTTTTTCATACAAAAAAAAACAATTTCACAGCCACATTTCTTGCCAATCCCACCCTAAAACATAGCTGTGTGGTATAGCTCTATCGCCAACATTGTTCTGTTTTTTTCTTCATTTCGATGCCAATTTATCTGGTACACTCGAGCGCACACATTCTTCAGTTTACTCGTTTATTTGGATGCAATCGAAAGCTGACAAAAATTGCCAATATTTGCAGATAAGCAAGTAGCTATGACAGTTTACATATAGATATGGAACATTTGAAAGACGAACTAAATATGACGGCAATGAATTGTTGCTATCGAATTTAAAAAGTGAGATTGCTTAAAAAAAAAAATTTCAGGAAATATTTTTTTGATATTTTTTGTGTGCTGTTGTTGCAAAAAAAAAAAACAAAAAAAATAAAAATTATAAAATTGTTACCATTTTATTTTGGCATAACTGTATTGTATACATTGTAAAATAAGCAACTCGATTTTGGTTATCAAATTTAGTGAATACAGCCAGCGTCGTATGCCATGGCGTATGAGCAACATTTTCACATGTGAGCTACCGACTGCCGCAGTATCTACATTGTTTCCTCGTATATCCTTGCGCATACTAACGTCCTAGCTCTTATATAATATTTTTACACATACATAGTTATTTATTCAAACAATAGAAATTGTCAAGGCGTCACATCTAATGTTGTCACGTGCACTGCCGAAATATACATATATTCCGCATTGAATATCGAAATATCTTCGGCACAAAATCGATTGAGTGTATGCGCTCTTTTCTCATTTTAGCTATTTATGCTACTGTTTCTTGTACTTGTGAGTTTATTTATATTTTGCTTTTCAACGTTTCGATTTCATTGGGAATTTGTGTTTGCAGCAAAAGTCGCAATAAAATCGTTGTCACGTTCTATTGACACTCATGAAGGTAAGATGCATGGAAACAAACGCATATAAGTGTTTATACATAGAGCGAGTCATCTATGTGAGTGAGCTTTAAGTGCTTTCATTTGTGAGTAGGTAATAAGGATGTGTTGGGAAGAGAAGTTACGTTTGAATCATCGAAATTTAAAAAAAATAAAATTTATAAAAGACCGGAAATGGTTGCAAATGCCTCAAAAGAATTTTCCTTCAAAAATTAATTATTAGTCAGTGCTTCATATCACTCATTTTATATCCGAAATTCCAGCTGTGTCAATTACCCGCTATTCAGTACAAACAACTCATAATTTAGTCCAAAGATTCCAAATGTAAAGCAGCGAAATCCCAAACGAAAAGTGAAAAAGGGACAAATAAATTCTCGTGAGTCATCAATTTTAGTATTATTGAAGCATACAACCTAACCTAATACATTCCAATTACCAAAAAGTAGGCTCAAATATTTTTAATAAATAACTCACACTACACTGATTACAAACTTATATTTTCATTTTGTTTATCTCACTATCCCTAATTAGCTAATAATCTCTACTTAATTGAGATTTGCAAAAGCATTATTGTTTACAAAATGAATTGCTTGGGTATGCTAGAATATCCTTCTAAGCAACTAAAATAAAATCAACCCTTTTTTGTTTACAATCACAACCCCAAATTATGCAAAATCCTATAATTATTAACAAACAAAACAATATGCAAATTGGTTTGCCTCAAAATTTTATAACACAAAAAGGACGTTTACATACAAAACAAAAAGACAAATCTAAGTAATTGTGCTCATCGACAACATCAACGGTTAGAAAATGAGTTGCTATTCTCAATTTGTTAAATTGGCTCAGATGCAAGTTGAGATTATTTTCAGAATGGATTTCTAGAATGAGCACAACATGAGAGCGCTTGTTGAGGGTCAATTAACATAACATCATCGTTTGGAGAAGCATTGTGTGATTCATGTGAGCAAAGTGGAGTAATAGAAATTTTTGCTTGCATAATAATAGACCACTTCATATGATTAGAAATTTGCATATGCACATATATACATACATACATATGTATGTGTGTGTGTGGCTCTGTGTGTGTGTAAGGTTGACTATGCTTACTACAAATTAGGCGCAATTAAAGCACTTTAATTAGGTAAGCTAAAGCTAAACGAAATGAGAAATATGCATTTTCCTACTTAGATTGCTATGAGCGAGTTATTGTTTTCTGCTTGCTCCCTATCATATATAAATTTGTAATAAATATGTAAGCATGTGCCTCTTAATAGAAGCAAACAAAGCAAAATTCATCAAAGTTTGTCACAACTTGTCTTCTGAAATGTTTGTTAAGGGTTTGGCATAAGATATCTTGTTGGGCAGAGACAATGCGCGCTGACACGTTGTGTGAAGGATATTGTCTACAAAATTGAGATATGTCAAATTAGTTCGCAAACATGTTGAGGTTATATAAATACCCAACAAAGAATTCACTGATACAACAGCGGGCATTTCATTCCTTCAAAATTCTTAGAAGATTAGTTGGCCACAGCTGTACTTAATGCGGCAAACGAAGTCGCAATCTAACATTTAAAGCGCATAGGGCACGTAAAGGACAATTTTCATTTTTTATAAATGCTAACACCATTATTTTTTTGGGTAGCCAGCACTTTATGCGCATACTTACGTACATAACAATCACTTATCAAGTATATGCAAATGATTTATTTACTTAAAGGTTTGTACTTTTGTTTATATACTTGCTAACAGGCAATCATAAATAGCACAACATGCGTAATAAAGCCAAATTACTTGGGGCTGAAATTAGCAAACCAAATTATTTATTTATCGATTGTTTATGTAAAGGCACGAAACTAGGCGTGCGTTTGGAAATATTTATTAATGATAAAGTGCATCAGCATTTGTCATGCGGATATTGCAAACAAATGCTTTGTTCACTTTGCATTTGTCATATAATTTGAGTCACGTTTGAAGGTGTTGTTAGCGGCCTTAAAGATAGGGGTGGCAAATTTTTTTTATTTTTGTAGTCGCTGTAGAGCTGTTTTTTGTATCACATTTTAATTTCATTTGCACTCTCTCATTCAGTATAATATTATATGTATGTCTCTTCGATTTTTCTACATCATCTTCTTTTTCGTACTCGCATAATACTCTGCCATTGCACTGCACAACACTGTACAATCACTCATTTGTAAGCTAGCTTCACTAGTCAAGTACGCACTTCCGGCGCTGCCTTATTTAGTCAATACCCTACGTCAATGACAAACAAAACAATACAAAATGAGACACACGCAAACAACAAAAACAACAACAACAACATAAATGCAATCCTACCCCACTACATAGCCAATTGTGGTTTTAACGCTTGTACATACTTTACAAGGGTATGCCGGCGCCCACAGCTCACTTCCGTTTTGACACGTTTTCGTTCCACTAAAGACATAGCACTTCAAATTAAGTGCTATTATGTAACAACAAAAAGCAACAACAAAAAAAAAACAACAAAAATGTCAAACGTTTACAAAAGACGATGCAGGCAATAAAGGAAGTTATAATGGCGCGCTATCTTCCTGCTCTCTACTCGTAGCAGCATATTTTTTACCATGAGATTGAGCTTGTTTTGCTTACATTTCAACGAACGAACTTTCATACATTTTCTGTGCATAGCCAAAGCGCTTTGTATTATGGCATCTACATAGCATGTGAATACGTATATATGTTTTTGTATGTAGCGAGATATTTTTTTATAACCACTTCGACACTGTCATTAAAAATTGGCATTATCACGAGAATGTAAGAAAAAATTAAGAGGTCACACAAGGAGTACACAGAGAGCACATAAAACAAACACGACAGCAAAATATTGAGAAATGTCACAAAGATAAATAAATATGTGAAACGTAAAAAAAAAATGCCACAAATAAGATACTGTTGACGCTGACACAAGTGATAAAGGCTGATGAAATGTGCTAAAAAAAATGAGACCTTTTCATGTAAGAAATTATGTCAACGATGTTGGTGGCAAAAAAAAAAAAAAACTGACATCAATAAAATTTTTACAAGCCGACATGCATGAATGATATAGCTACTTGACATTAAGAATGGCAGAGCTTTCGAACTAACGTGAAATGTGTAAGTATTGATGAGTTTTTGTTGTTGTTAATAGTAAGCGCAGATAATTTTAAAAAAGCCATTATATGACAAGTATATTTGATTTATTGAGAAAGTAATCGTATTATTACTTTTTCACTAAAAATAGAAAACGTTCTAAAATAATAAAAACAATCAAGTAGACTTAAATAATTTCAAAAATGCATTAGACCGCCATTTTCTTTTAACTGGTAGCAAGGTACGTGTTGCTTTAAATAAGAAAAACAACAAAAAATAAATAACAACCAAGGAAGTATAAGTTCGGGTGAACCGAACATTAAATACCCAGCGTTAGTTTTCAAAACGAGATACAAATACCATGACTTGGCAATGATATAGGCCCTAGAATTTTATTTGAAATTTTCTATATCAAAAAAGGGGGCGTGGTTATCATCCGATTTCGCCCATTTTAAACACCAACCTTGGCCATGTGTACCAAATTTCATGCGAATCTCTCAAGTTTTACTCAACTTATGTTAATTTATGTGATTTTCGATATCGAAAAAGTGGGCGTGGTTATCATCCGATTTCGAAAATTTTCACAGCAGCTCACCTTGGCCAGAAAGTAGCCTGCATAACAAATTTCATGCAAAAATCTCAGTTTTTACGCAAGTTATGTCAATTTATGTGATTTTCGAAGTTTTCGATATCGAAAAAGGGGGCGTGGTTATAACTCGATTTCATCCATTTTCAATAGCAACCTACCTTGGCCAGAAAGTAACCAATACAGCAAATTCCATGCAAATATCTCAGTTTTTGCGCAAGTTATGTCAATTTATGTGATTTTCGAAATTTTCGATATCGAAAAAGGGGGCGTGGTTATCAACCGATTTCGCCCATTTTCAATAGCAACCTACCTTGGCCAGAAAGTAACCTGTATGCAAAATTTCATGCAAATGTCTCAATTTTTACTCAAGTTATCGTGCACACGGACGGACAGACGGACAGACGGACGGACGGACATGCCTTAATCAATTCCTCCTTTCAACCTAAGAACTTTCTATATCTAACTCGAATATTTTGCGCCGTTACATAGTACCGTTATGTGGACAAAATTATAATACCCTTGTACTAGTACTAGTACGCTGGGTATAAAAAAATCACATTTACTTTCAAAACTAAAATCCCGTATTCAGAATTCTGGATTTCATTAAAAAAATGTGTATAATAAAACATTTTTAAATAAAAATCAAATCAATCGCGAAACTTTGAGCATCAAATTGTGCTTAGTACAGCTTTATATAAAATTCAAAATATTCCTCTCCTTTGTAAGCAATTAAAAAGTATTTACTAAGCAGCATTTTATGAAACCCTTTAAGCTGTTCTGCTTTAAATTCAGCAAACTTTTTCTACTTATCTCTGAAGAAAGGAAAAACTTCAAGTATGCAATAATACAGCAAACTTTCTTTTGATTTTGCCGGTAATCATTTACTAATTAAGTGCTCATCATAAAGCAATTAAAAATGACTTTTCTGTTGACGGACAGCGCTTGTATACATTTGTACTATATATACATATACATACATACATATATATCTACATAAGTACAGTCAACTTTCCGTCTGAGGCATAATATTTGTTTGGTTGCATTACCCTTGGGTAAAGTTTTGTTTAACTTTTATTTAAAGCGACTGCTTGTGAAACTTTTTTATAGGTCAGTTTGGTGTGTTTGTTTAACAGCATTATAACAACAACTATTTTAATACATTTTAAGGCGTTCGAGCATGGACAAAAAGTTATTTTCTTAAAAAGAAAATAATATTTATGAGTTTTTGGTTTTACGCAACTTTTAAGGGGGACCTTTTTGTGTGTGAGAGAGGCTTTCGGTATGAAAGTGTACTATGGGTTAGTTTGGAAAAAATGTGTGCAAAACTGAAATATTTATTGCTGCAACCTTTAAAAGCAGCGGTAGTTAACACGAAAAGTGCAAGCTAAAATATTTAAAAAATTTAACAATAAAACGAATTTTGGTGTGAAAATTTCGAAATTGTGAATTGACTGAAAATTTTTGAAAGTGAGCCAACTAATTTTTTTTTTGGAATGTAATGTGTACCATATTGCATAGCTACGTATGTATTTCAAAGCTGAGGCAAATCGGTTTGACTAAATAAAAATAATAAATAAAAAAAATAGCAAAAACTAGAGAACTTCGAAAAAGTTATAACCTAAAATATTTTTCGAAGTTCGAAAAAATTTGTTTTTTTTTTCGTGACTTTTTCAGTATCATTTAAGGATTTTTCTTAATTTTTTTTAGAATAATTTTTTAATTTTTTTTTAATGATTTTGTGTCAAGTTTGTGCAAAATATCCCACAGTACGTCGCTTAAACAAAATATTTTTCCGAAATATTTTTGACAAGAAAACTAATTAAGTTAATCCATAAAAGTATGCCACAAAATAATATGATTAGGCATACAAATTGAGGAAAGATAATTGAGATTACGTAAGTTTATTAAGCAATTATTTTGCGTATGTGGGCAACTCAAATTTTATCTAATGCACAGGAAGCTGACACTTAAGCTCTTAGCTTGTACAGCACGGTTTTAATAAAGCAACATAATTAACTTTTCCTGCACACTCACCTGTTTGCCAAATGTGGGCGAGAGTGATGGTGGTGGCGGTGACGCCGTATTAATGCGCGTTGGTGGCGTATAAAGTATGCGCTGTGATTCAATATTCAAACGATCGAAAGCCTTCTCCTCCAAATGAAATTCATCTTCACTATTTGTTTCTTGTGGCACTACATCCGGATTTTTATCTTCCAAACTTGAATGGCTACCCATGTTACGTGATAAAGGCTCAGCGCTACCCTTATCAGCTTCGGTTGTGGTTGTATCAGCGGTGGGACGACGCGTTGCTTTCGGACGTACACGCAAGAAGATTACAATACATATAGCTATCAATATGACCGTAGCAACAATGCCTAGCAATGCGCCCAATAGTGGTGTCAACTGCACGAGCACCGCGGTTGATGAAGCTGTGCGTAATAGTGGCGCTGATAAAGTACGGCCACGTACGCGAAATGATGCTTTGCTGGGACCTTGCGCATTCACCGCAGTTATGCGTATCACAAAGACAGAGTCGCTGGGTAAACGTTTCACAGTGAACTCGGCATATTTGTAGGATGTATTGTAGAGTATTTGATTGGTGAGTTCATCTTTGACTTGAACATGGAAATGTTGTGGTATGCCGCCATCGTAGCCGGCAATGCATTGGACTTGTATGGAGTTGGCGGTGGCATTATAGGCTGTGCAGTTTCTTACCGGATCGGGGAAATCTGTGGAAGAAAGAAAAAAAATTGCAATTATTTGTGGTGAAAGTGAACTGTATTAGAATTTGTACAGAGTTCGCGTTTCGTATGAAAAGCCTACATGAGTAGTTCTCAGTAGAAAAGGTTTGAGCAAGTCCCCTTTTTCACACTTAAAACACTGACATTGGATACATAAACCCCAGCACACTACTAATTCCATAACCAACTAAGAATAAACCACTAAATTCTACTATAAAATTGCTAACAAATCTTTGGTTACCCCTACAGTCTAAACGCCTTCGTCATTTACGCTCAGGTTCACTTGAATAACGGTTTCTTGGCATTTGGCATAGTCGCACAACCTTTTAGGGTCAATGGTGCACTTGAGTGTGACACACAAAAAGCACGTCAAGTGTTGGTTAAAGCTTAAGAAACAACAACAATGACCCTGTTTGCTTGCAACAGTCCATTCCGTCTCAGTAGATCCATAGAAGAAGTTAAAGCTACATTGGAGGGGTGCGTTGCGTGAATTCACACCCTACCACGCTCCACCTCTCCTTCCACCGCTTGCAAAGTAGTATGCAATTGCGGTTCTTTTGGATTTTTATTATATTAAAAAAAGAAAAAAAATGTTTGCACAAGCACACTTGAAAGCGAATACGCTTGGAAAGGATAACAAAACGAAACAATGTGTGTACATATGTATGTATGTATAACAGTTACGCAGCAAAGTGCATTGTTAGTGTGTTTGTAAATGTAAATGTGTGTTTGTGTGTGCGAGTGTTAGTGTGCTGAAGAAAGTAAAACAAAAGCTTACAAGTAGCTAGACAAGCAGTTAAATTGAATCAAAAACCAACTAAACAAGCCAGGTGGCAACCACAACACACGCACACACACATACACACTTATAACAGCATAGGGCAAGTGTACAGTTTTACTATGCAGTTAGAGTGCAAAACAATATAAGTAGCTATGCGTATGTACATACATACATATTCCCACCAAACAAATACCGCTATGGTGCGGAAACTGGCGAGTAAACAACTAGTCTAGAAACGTTCTTAAACTACTCCGAAAAAGATCAAATTTTTAGCAATTACATTGAAAAGTTTTGAAGAATCAAAAAAAGTAAGGGGAGCGTATCGAAAGCACTTAAAATAAGTATTTGCTATACCCAGTAGTGATACATGCTAAAAAATATTAATCGCTTTTTTTGAAAAAAAAAACAAAAAAAACGCACGCTGACTACTTTCTATTACTCCTCATACTCTCTTTCGTTGCAGTTTGCTACCAGTTGGTTGGAATGCAGGGTTTTCTAAGCCGACAAACACGCATTTGCTTAGATTCAAGCGAGTGTGTTGTAGGTTTATAGTTTGTTGTTTTTCTTTTGCACTATACTGTGGTTGGATCTATTGTGCGTTTGGCTTGTACCTTTTATGTTTGTGTGTATGTGTGAATTGTAAATGTTTTAGTTAGATAAATACGCTTTTAAGCACGCTCTCACACTTTTACTAAAACAACACCAAGTTTTTATTATAAAGTTTGCCTTTTTTAGTTTTCTTTTTGTTTTTACTTTTTTACTTTATTGTTGCCGCATGCCGCTACTTCTACAAAAGCGTTTGGTATGCCCACACTTACCAAACACTTGCGGCTGCTTGAGTTGCTGGTCTTAATTATTGAGAGGGTGGTTCAAGTTTGCTTGGTTGTTACAGTTTGACTTTTAATTAACAACACCTCGTTCGCTTTGAGTAGCTTACATTTGAATGCGCTCATAAGCAATAACAGTTTAAGTTAACATATGCATCTTGCACTTGGTTTCACTCCCATATTCACCATTACCATTAATAACATAACAAAAGATTCATGTAAAAGCATTCTTTCCTCCGGTAAGCTTTTTTCTAGATTTTCTACAGACTGTTTCAATTCTTAAAAATGATTTATCTGTAGAAATTACTTTATCAATTATTTATGTGCAATGCCAAAATTGTGGCCAACACGGCAACAAGAACAAAATATACAAAATTCGAAATTTGCAGTTGACAATTAAATGACATTCATTTTACGAGGTCAAGGACTTGCAAGTGCGGCGATGTGAAAGCATAAAAGTGGAGCTAAACTATCAACGCTCCAGCATAGAAATATTTATGTATTTACTTATGGCTAGATTTTGTACATAAAACTACAATTTTCTAATCGTTAGCTGTAGTAATTTGAGTTTCAGAAACAGCAGCAAGCACCGGAATAGAATGACAAGGACAATGACATTTTTAAGTGACTGCTGTAGCTTTCGGATTTTTGCACAAACGGACTTTCATACATATATACAAGTTCCAATTTGTGCAAGCAACACAAAAAAAAAAGCTGTGATTTTCCAATTTTAAATAACCAAACCGAAAACACTTTGCAGACAATTATTGTTTGTGGTTGAAAAATTAAAATAGATTCAAGCGGTGTATGTAGTGGTAGACCAGCGTAAGCAGGAAAAGTAATGTCAGATGAGAGATTCACCAGAGCATCCTTCTCCCCTGCAGGTACTGCATTGGACTACGAAAAGCGCTCTCTTTTGTATTTGATTTAATTTCAATTTATATTATTTTATTTCATTTCATTTCATTTTACTTTATTTTATTTAATTTTATTTTATATTATTTCATTTAATTTAATTTTATTGCATTTTATTTTATTTTATATTATTTAATTTAATTTAATTTTATTTATTTTGTTTTTTTTATTTATTTTCATTTTATTTTATTTTATTTTATTTTACTTTATTTTATTTTATTTTATTTTATTTTATTTTATTTTATTTTATTTTATTTTATTTTAATTTATTTTATTTTATTTTATTTTATTTTATTTTATTTTATTTTATATTATATAATTTAATTTAATTTTATTGCATTTTATTTTATTTTACTTTATTTTATTTTATTTTATTTTATTTTATTTTATTTTATTTTATTTTATTTTATTTTATTTTATTTTATTTTATTTTATTTTATTTTATTTTATTTTATTTTATTTTATTTTATTTTATTTTACTTTATTTTATTTTATTTTATTTTATTTTATTTTATTTTATTTTATTTTATTTTATTTTATTTTATTTTATTTTATTTTATTTTATTTATTTTCTATTTAATGTTCTATTAAAACTTATGTGTTTTCTTGCATTCCTAGAATAAAATTAATTTAAAAAATGTTACTTAAATTTCTTCACCTCTGTCGTTTCATTTGTTACAAAATTATTTATATTTGTTAAACACTCACACCAACGTACACACAATAAATGAATCCATGGAGTGACGTTCCTTTTAAGTCCGTGTCGAGTACCCTTTTCGAACGCAATACTAAAAAATTCAATTAAAAATTTTCCATTGCCACAATTGAGAAGCCAACCCGCTGCTCTCATTTGTGTCATGTAAGCATTTTTGTGCAAATTAATTAATGTCAAAAGGTCAACTGCGACTGTAACGTGTATTTATACATATCTACGCATTTAATAATACTAACATATATGCATATGTATATAGTAATATGTATTGAAAAAAAGGAGTAAAACAGACATTCTCGCACCACACAAATTGAAGAATTAAAACAAAAGCCACTCTTAGCTGTTTGTGTAGTAAAATCAAGCTAAAGGGTACTTGATATACATATAATACGCTATAGTCAGTTGTATCTGTGTAGATGTTCAAGTACTTTTACGTGTGTACCAGCGTTGCGAAAAGGAGGTTTACAGTGCTGCGCGCAGATTTTTATTAACTCATAAATGAGTTAAATACAGATGTTGGAGAATCGAAGGAGATTTTTTTTTAATCTACAGATGTGAATATATGTTTGGACATTAGCGTTTTAACATCTGTACACCGATCGCTCTCTTTTTGTATATTAAAACAACAAAATTTTGATATCAACCCTGTCTATACCGCTAATAACATATTTTCGTAAAGTATAATGTATTCTAAACTTTAAACTGGAGTTCTAGAAATACTTTCGTGAGAACTGAATTTAATTCTATAAAGGCGTTTTTGAGTGATGCGCGAACAAACACACAGACAAAATTTGTAAAATCACATTTTCTGGAGGGTATATACTAGCACACAAAAAAATATATAGTAAGCCACTCTTCTCACTTACCTGCGGGTTGTATGTGATACCAACAAGGCTCACTGTGACCCATCGCATTGCTCGCCACACACGAAATTGCCCCAAAACTATCATACGAATCTATGTGATAGCTATAGACATTTTGTAACGGTGGCGCCGATGGCGGATGAGTGGTCATTGTGGCAGCGCCCATTGTGTGATGATGTTGCTTTTTATGTAACGCTGCTGTCAGACGTTTGCGTTCGATCACCTGAAATTGATTGATATGCGGATGTACATCATGTCCGCTCCCGGTAATGCCAGCACTACCAATACCACCACCACTACCGCCGCCACCACCACCACCACCAGCCATACGTCCCTGTTGTTGATGTTGATGTGCTAACAATTTTTGTGGTTGATGTGCATACAATTGTTGTTGTGTGGGTTGTTGTAGGTTATGTAGCTGCTGTTGTTGTTGTTGTTGCTGTTGTCGATCTAAACGATTTTTATAAATCAAATTCGAATAAACCATACGCGTATGTGGCGTTTCTTCTTCAACAGTTGACGTCAATTCATCATCAACCGCTGCAACTACTTGTTCACCATTTTCATTATTTTCAATAAAATCGCTAACACCATTATCATCATCATCATCATCATCATCATAATCATCATCATCGACATATTGTGTAGGCGTTTCATTTTCATCACCATCTTCGAAATGTATATTAGACCATGCGCTACCGCCATGACTCCCACCCACTATATTACTAGCCGCCGCAATACGTCCATGACGTCCAAGCAGAAATTTTTGTGTATGACCATGTTTCCGTTTGCTACGCTGATAATATCCGCCGGATGTGTGTCCACCACCGGTCACAGCCGCTCCACCATCCGGATACAAATGTAGCGGCATAGAGGCTGGCGCTATTGCCATCGTTGTGGGCAATTCAATGAGCCTCTCTAGTGAATTGTTGAAATGCCATCTGTAATTTAGATTATCAAGTGGATTCGAGTCTACTTGGCACGTTATATTGATGGTTTGTTTAAGGGCGGCGCGTATGTTGGTCGATTCGGCTTTACATACAGGCGGATCTGCGGGCGAAATAGATGAGCGGATAGTGATTTGACATGAGTTTTTTTTTTTTATTATTAATTACATAAAAGATACGTATAATCAGGTTGAATGTGGCAAATTGAATCTGTTCTACTTGTAGTTCCGGGGAAAATGTGAGGTCAATCGTAGAAATAATTATGGCTGACTTTGAATTTTTTGTGTTAATTTTGGCGAAATACTAGCTATTAGTAGACTATTCTTCAGCAAATTTTTTGACACACACTTTACTTTTTTATTCTTTATTTCGGAGATAATTTTGAACGAATGGTTTGCTTAAATGAAACACAAAAAAAAATTTTTTTTTTTTTATCTTAAATATTTTTCTTTAATTTTGAAGTGTTCAATTTCTAAAATATTTAACTAGCGTGCTCACTGACAAACTGAAATTAAATGGAAATAGATTGTAGTAACAGGGCTTAGTCGGAGCTTAGGCATTTTTGAGTGAAAAAAAATAAAAAATATTTTTTTGTTTATTTTTTTTTTTTGTTACTTACACTTCACATCCAAATAGACTTCATTGCTCGACACACTCCCTTGTATGTTCGTGGCACGACAAAAATATTGACCATGTGATATTTTTGATATACCCTGTAGCACAAGCGTTTGATTTGAGATGATGACACCGCGTGAGAGATGAAGTTGCTTATCCTGCAATGGAAAGAGAGAACGCATATTTTAAAAACTTTTTTGGTAAATTCTAAATATTTAATTAATGTGTGTAAATGTTTAATTATACCAGAAAAAAAAAAAAATTAAATTTTCGATAACTTTTTATCGATATTTTTCATGTTGAACGCCTTGAGCGGCGTACGTTAAAAATTATTTCAATATTTCCCAGCACAGAATTTCTTGCGCTGTCAGAGACTTTTACTCTCGCTCTTCTTCTCCATCTCCCTCTTTCTGTGCTCTTTCTACTCAGTCTCCATTACTTTCTCACTCTCAAAAATTCTCCCTCTTCCTTGTTCTCCTGATCATCTTCTTATTTTTAGATTTATCAATTTGTTTTCCACAAATACATAAATTTGTAAAGAGCTTAGCTCTCCTTAATATCTCCTCCTATGCTATACTCCCTCAAAACTGCATAAGTACATTCAATTCAAATTTTCTTCATACTTCTAATAGCTCTCTTATAAACAGCGCGCTTACTTTCTTCGTATTTTTTTCTGTAAAATCTCCATTTCAAGCTTATGTAAATAACTATCGGTTGCACATATGAGAAATTCGTAAATAAAAAAAAAAGCTCTTTAATATCTCTGTAGTATGTATGTATGTGTATGTGAAAGTACTTCTGTCTGCATAGATGAGTTAGGATTTTTTTTGTTGATTGATTGTTGGATTATAAGTGAAGAGAGAGTAGCTGAAAAAACAGACTCAACTAAAAGATATGCATATCCACTGCCGTCAAACCCTTTTCAAATGTTGCACCAGCTACTCAATCCTGTCATGTACCGGCTACTTTGGCCACTACCATACATATAAGCTTTCAGCAAAATTTCACATGAATGAGCTTACGAAGATGTGTAACGAAGTAGAGCTCAAGGATATATCAGCTACCTTAAACAGCAGCGCTTAATACCTTGAAAGCTCGATAAAATGTGGTTGGCTGCTGTGTGGAGCGTTGTTGTTGTTGTTGTTGTTAGCAGTGAGCGTGTGGAGCGTGTTGTGGTCGAGTGTTGCTACTAAGATGGCATTCTTCATTGTAATCTCTATTTATAGCCACAAAACAAATTGTTTTCCATACAATTCATGTAAATTAGAATTGAAACGTCTACAAAACTCTAACATTAGACCGTAACAAGAAACGTTATACTTTTTTAAATTAGGTAGACTCAAAAACTATATGGTCTGATAGTAAAAAAAGAAGATATTTTCGAAAATTGTTGTTGATTACTCCAACTTTTAGATGTTTACTAATTTTTTTAGTTTTTCGTCGCTAGATGCTGAGCTTTGCTTTACATTTGTCGTGATTCACATTCGAAATTCATACAAAATATTTTTTTCATACAGCATAATGTAGATAAAAAATGTGCGCCCCACATGATTTTACTGCACATCAACCTAGTGAAAGAGAGTATGGCTGACAACATAAGCCAGTTGTAAATTTTTCAGCTCCTTTTTTTGTTCAATTCCAAGTAAAGTAGTGAAATATAAAGCTAAGAAAGTGAGTGGTTGCATTTCGCAGGATTTTCATACCCAATCGACTGGCCAATAAAGTGGAGATGAGCAAAAAAATAATCGAAGAGAACTTTTTTTTTTTTAAAGCCATGGATGGCGCGTATTGACGCTCCAACAGCAATGAAGTTGGAAAATAAATGGCAAAAGGGCAATACAGCGCTGCGCAAGGTGATAAATGTGCATTGTAAAAAGCAACAACGAACAAAGCAGAAGAAGGCAGGCACGTATGTTGAGTTTCATAAATATAGCACGGTGAGAATTGCCACACAAGTTTTGGTTATATAACAAAATTCGA
This sequence comes from Sphenella marginata, assembly GCA_951509765.1. NCBI lineage: Eukaryota > Metazoa > Arthropoda > Insecta > Diptera > Tephritidae > Sphenella > Sphenella marginata. Next base: position 53,817,101 of record OX608083.1, read on the forward strand.
ATTTTAATACTATTGAAAAGAAATCTAATATGAGGGTCTAGAGTTCTTGATATTTTTACACCTCTTCAGTAAAATTAAAAAAAAATATAAAACCTTTAGAAGCCTCAAAAAAAGCGCCTCTCTATGTATGTGCTATATCTATGCAACGCACTTGCTATTATTAAAGATATAAATAAAGAGTAACATTGAATCCACATAAATATTTATTGCATTGTATGCTGAGTAACCCATATATTTATATTTATATGAGTTTATACAGAATACAACAATAAAAACAAGTAACAACAAATGTGAGAAAACTTGATCAGCAGTGAAAAGCATATATGCTAGGGACGATGCGAATGTCTAGTATACGAACATATTTACGAATCTTTTGGCATGGAAACTCAATTGCATGGCCTGGCTCTTTCTCTAACATACCTAACATCCGTATGCGCGCTCACAACTCAACATTCGAAACATCTCTATACACACTACAATATTCGAAAAATAAAGGATAGCCGAGCAACGTAGCATCCTTAAAACTAGAAGTAGTGAAAACTGCAGCGGGAGTTACTTGAGAGTCAAAACAAAAAAATTGCAGACGCTCGCAAACGACAGTTGAGTGCCTTTATTTATTATTTATTTACAACGTCGCTAAAAGAAATGAATAGGAATAAAAGCAAAATCAAAAACAAAATAAGTAAATACATACAGTGGCCGACAAAACTATGCATACCCCCTTCAACTTTTTTCTCAGAAAAATACTATGTTTATAAATTTGTTTGAAAGAAAACACGAAAGCTCTTCAGAAAAAAAATCGCCAAAAATCAGGAAAATTTCTTACAGACTTGAAACAAACACTTTATCAGACTAAAATTGAATGCGCTACAAATCTGCATTTTCAAAAAAATTCTAAAAATTCTGAGAAAAAAGTTTTGATGAAAATTTGTCTAATTTTTGCGAATTTGCCATACATATTTAAGATATAATTTATAGTTTTTGTATTAGATCTTGATAAGTTCTCTTACAGGAAAATAGTTAAAATGAATTTTCTGAAGCCGAAGTTGGTGAAAACATACAAAAAAAGGGGGGATGCATAGTTTTGTCGGCCACTGTATATTAACACTGCAAATGTGCAACAGCAAATGCTTTAGAGTCGAGCACATGCAGTGTGACTGTGTCTCTCTGTGTGTGTAATATATGCGTCATATATGAGCCACATAAAATATTTGCAAACAAATACAAAAACAAATACACATACAGGCACTTATATTCACATGTATGTATATTAAACTAATGCGTTGCACATTTTTATGTTTATTCGCAATTCTTTAACATTTTCTTAATGTCGCTTCTCTATTTTGCTATAATACGTCAAGTGAATGAAATACTACATCTTGCTGACTGACTGTTTGACTGTTTATTTTATACATATGCAAAGGGGGGTGTGTGAGTTATGAGCATATCATCGTACTCGATGGTATTAATATTTTGCATACACTGAAAAAAAAATCTACAGTAAACGGCCGTCAAATTGATAGTAAACCCTGTCATTTTTCGTCCAACAGTGGGTAATATAAATTTTGAAAGTGAGCCCCTATCATTCTTCGAATATACTATCATATTGACATGAATTACTGTAAATTTTAAAGTGGACTCATATCATTATGCAAAAATCACATGTTTTTACTGCCAATTTTACAGTAAATACTGTAATATTTACAGTATTACCATCAATCGCTTGAAAGTGGTTTTGATATGTTACTTTCAATGTGCACTTTCAACTTTTTTATTTCAGTGTATTCGTTGAGTTTACAGAGGAAGTAATATTTGCAAAGTACCTCAAAGTGGCGTAGTTGCATGCCGAAACATGTTGAGATATATGGAGCTACTACAAATTGGTAACTGACACACTCACATACACATACACATACATGAATAGATGGAAAATGGTGCAATACTGCTTACAAGATATGCCTGGGTGGATATGCTCCCCTTTCTTGAATTTTGTTTAGACAATTTTCTCAAGAAATACCTGAAGTATCACTTGGAGAGTTGATCTATCTCCAGCCTTTCTTCACGTTAGGACTTATAAATATTCTTTCCAAGAACGTATAAGCAAGGTGAGGCGTTAAGTTGATCGAGAAATTGGTAACCTACCTCCACATGTTTCTGGAATCTTTTTAAGGTTAAAAACAACAAAAAACTATAGTTTCCACCCGACTCCGAAAAGCAAAATCATTTCCAGCTTTTTCAGAAAAATTTCGAGATTTCAGTTTTTCCACGAACCCAAATCGGCAACAATTGTAGTGTACAAAGATTTGCTACAGTAAATTTCAATTTGAAAGTATTACCGAGCTTTAGCAACATCTTTTGTTGTTTTTCATTTCGAGTGAGCTTCTCTCGTCATACACAAAAACAATGTGAGTTACCAAGAACAATGCCGAGTGCAAAAGAATTGAAGTGCATTTTAAACAGAACCAGCAGCATATTCACGTCTCAAGTGTAATTGTTGTTTTATTCGCCAATAAAACAACAACAATAACAAAGTTTGAAATAACAGCAAACAAAGAATACAGTTAAAGTTGAAAAATGAACTTGAGTAAGATATGTGTGGTGTGTATGTACATTAGACGGTGCTGTGTTTTGTGCGCAGTGGCAAGAATTCTCAATACTAAATTTAAGTCGAGTTCGCTGCTTAACCCAAGAAAGTTCTTGGTGTAAAAATTATGTTTAAATCGATTCATTGATTTTGTATAAACATGCGCTGAGCTTTTTTTCTTCCACGCCCGTTAGCGCGTGAGCTTTTGCAATGCGCTAACAAAAGAATTCTCTTTTTCGCGTGTGTTTTCGTGAAGGCATTGTTTTAGCGCGTCAATGAATTTTATTCATTCTTCTTTTTCATTCATTGTCTGCTGCATACTCACAAACTGACATTTTTTACGACGTTCATTGTTGATGTTTTTGTTGACTGCTGCTACTTGAAATTTTGTGAATATATTAAAAATGCATTTTTTGCAACACAAACACACTCACACAAATGTGGACAAAAACACTGAATATACAAAACATGTAAGGACCCTTTGTTGTTGGTAAATTGAGTATTTGTATGTGTGTGTTTGTTTGGTATAACTTACATTGTGATACCACTCGACCCGTGTTATGCCAGGATTCGCTTTTACATCGCATTCTAAGTAAACATCGGTGCCCTTTAGCAAGTTGTTCGGATCCAAAGGAGCACCTAGACGTAGTGAGACAATAGGCGCGTCTGTAAATAAAAGAAAAAGAATTGTCCGTAGGTGAGTAAAGTAAATTTAATTGACGTAAAAGCTTAAAGCTATGAGTTACGATAGAAATTTGTTTAATAACTTTTTTAATATTTTTTTAAAAGCTTTAAATTACAGACAATTACTTTGTATAATTCAAGGATTTTTCTTCAAATCTAAACTAATTATTTAATAGTAAAATAAGTCTCAATATTTCTCTGCTTCATTGTACTAAATAAATTAGTTTTATTAAATAGATTGACGTACATGCATAAGTGCAATAAGAAGTTACTGCCAATTCAAAGAATTAACTTGCTTCTAAATAAATTGCAGCCTGAAGCGTGAAAACCAATTAAATTTTACTCAAATCAATTAAAAACTTAATTAGTACAACCAAAGCTTCTTGCGTTGGTTAAAATGGCGTATAAAGCAACAGCAAGCGATTGTAAACATAGTTGGGCATAGTGCACGTAATTCTAAAAGCACTGAATATACGGATACTAAGTTCGGTATTATTGGAAAATTTTCCATTCTATTGCAACACAGTTTGAATAAATTATTTAGCGCACGTTTCATAATTCTTTATTTTTTTGCATTTCCAGTAAAGTTGTGTGAAGCTTTCCACTTTAAGCTTCAACTCAAGCTTTAAAATTAATCAACTCCTTCTTTTAAGTGGTGTCACGATAAAATTTACCATTTTATGAAAATTCTGTGAATACTTTTTTTCAATGGCATTATTTTAGTGTCATACACAATTTGAGTACACTGTGCCCAACTCTGTTTAAAATACATACCAAGCTACCGTATGAACTTTTTATTAGTAACAGTGCAGTAAAGCTTAAGCAGTTATGTCAACACTCATACATTTGAATGAACATTTCCTGCAGTAAAACAGCGAAGTAGTCAGCCAATATACCAGGCTACATTTTTCAACTCATATCAAACTAGTCCGAATAGTATAAAACCTTTACAAAAAAAAAAAGTATAAATTTTTGGAAAAAAAGCTTTAATGCCAAAAGTTGACAAAAATACTAGTTACTTAGATGAAAAGATACAGTTGGCTGTCTAGTTCGACTTATTGTTCATACTACTCTGCAAGTAGTTTCTAACTAGTTACTTTCATAGTAAATAGGTACGATCGTAACTAGATACAGCGAATAACTTAACCTGTAAATATGAAAAAGCTCTTCTAAAGTGTGCAGCTAAATCGAGATGCTAGCTACTAAGAAGAAAACGCAACTAGCTCTCTAAGTTAGCAACTATGTACATACGTATGTTTGTATATGACAATTGACTTACGTGTCACATTCAGCACGCGCGAATCCTTCAAATATAATCCCATATTGCCATTGCTTAATGCCGTCAACACAGTCGTATCACCCTCATGTAGTTGTTGTGATGTTATAGATGGATTTAATGAAATGGAGCAGACCACTTGACGTTCGTTATCCTCGGGCACTGGTATAAGTATCAACTCAGAGACGGTTGTATTGCCATCACTGGCAGTCTGCAAAGTTCAAAGTGTAAAAGGAAAGAATGAAAAATTTATAAATTAATAAAGTTAATTAGTATAGACAGACACATTTTATGATTCAATAACAACAACAACAAAAAAGTATGTATGTGTGTAATTGTTGTTTGTTAATTGGCGTGCTTAGTTACGATTTAATTCATTAATTTCAACAAAGAAATTGTTAGAAATATTTCGTTTTTTATCACTTACCGATTGTGTTGATCCTTTGAGTATTTGGCCTGATTTGGTCCATACAATTTGTGGTGGCGGTCTCGCTCCCACAGCCGTGCACGTTACATGTGTACGCGTACCAGCGACGAGCGCATGATTGAGGCCCTGCAGAAGCAAGCTTAATGGTGGCACTGAAAGGTAACGAAAGGGTGAGGAAAGGCATTAGTATGTGTTTTGTACTAGGAATAGGACATCTAAAACTAATGAAATAATTTCTTAGCATTCTTCAACAAAAATTTTAGTTAGGTAACCAAAATCTGAATTGCTGCAATCGGTATTAAAATCAAATTCGAAACTGAAACAGAACAAGAGTAGAAATCGAAATTGAAAGCGGAGACAGAGCCGTAGAACTAAAACGGGAAAAAAATAAATATCAATGCAGAAAGGAAACTCAAACTAAACTTTATGGAAACCGAAGATTGGGCTTAAACTGAAACAAGTCGGAACCTGAGCTGAACACAGAAACGAATTAGAAATCGAAAAGATGAAAAACTAGGGCCATATTGAACATTTTAAAAATATTGAGACTCTCTCTGTAACTCCAGATAATGGTTCAGGAAATTTTTAAATTATTCCTTAGCTAAGAATCTTCTCCCTGAAATTACAATCCGAATTTGTTTAAAAATAGGGAAAATTTAAAAAAAATGTATTCACTCTCTTTTTATTAACTGCACGCCCGTCTTTAAACAAGAAGTTAACTAACATTCACTTATGCTAATCTAGTATTGATACCAATCACTGGTTTCACTCATAAAAACCATTTTCTTATGCATCTACGAGTATGTGCAAAAGCTATTACGAATTTATAGAGTACTCAAAGTTAAAAGAGAAAATAGATAGCTTTCGTGTATTCAGACGCCAAAGGAAATGCATAAAAGATCTAGCACTCGCTACTACAAATCAAAGCTACAGTGAGCAGGTGTACATACATATGTATGTATGTATATGTATGTAGGTGTATGTATGTGAAATCTTTTATTTAACAAACTAATCTGCATAGCAAAAACATACAAGTTTGAAAAGCACACATGCTCATATGTGAGAAGCACAGTTGTGTAAGTGTAGAAGTGAAAATGAGTACCCAGTAGTGAAATTTGGCAGCAGTGAAAGCTCACCACTCTTATGGAAATACTATACATTTTAGGCTAAATTTAGTGTTTTGGAAAATACAATTTTTTTCAACTGAAAAGCTGTGCGATTTTTATCTTTTTTAACTGTCAACCTATCGATTGCTTCTTCTTAACTGCAACAAAATGAGCTTATTCCGTAACTACTACCCGAAGCGTTTATTGTGCTCAGCGCATCTACATGCTATATAAATTCAATCCGACCCTGCCAACCATGATCGGACAAAAATCTGGATAATCATTGAGTCGCGCTTACCAAAAAAGAGGATAAAAAAGTGGATAATTTTCTTCAGAGAGGTTCACTTTTTACCCATGTTTAAAAGATTTTGCGTGTAAGTGTGAGAGCATACTTTTAGGCACTTGTCGTTTTCCATACAAATTCTAAAAATATGCGTTGGTGTTAGTAAAAATTTGTGAATTTTTGGAATCCGAGTTTCACCATGGTTAGCCATGGTTGGTAGGGGAGTACTCATAATTCATCTACTAAAATATTATACAAACATACTATGGACATAAGCGCTCTGCACAATGTGTGAGCGCCCAAATGTATGCAACATATTTCTTAAGTCGACAGCTGGGCGTTTGCTTTGCTGTACTTACTCACAGACGAGTAAACTCAACAACTTCTGCTTCTGTGTATGGAATGTACTAAGTAAGTAAGTGATTTAATGTAAGGACATGCTGCATGAGAAAAAATTTGAGTAAATCTCGAAGATTTTATTTCAACAGCGATGGTTTATTCCTTTTGGTTTTTATGGTATTAACTGTATTTGTAAGAGCATTTTATTTTTTTTTGGGAAGTCGCCTACAAATGTTTACATAGTGTTGTATATTGGTACGTTGTGTTTGCTTTTATTTATTCAACTTTACTTCCGTTAGTCAAGCTCGTTGTATGAATGCTTGGAAATATGTTTATTTTACTATTTGCATACGCACACACACACACACACACTCAAATATTCAGCTTACTGTAGCTTCATAAATGTTTTCTTTGAAGCTTTATGTAGCGAAATGAAAGTAATTCTTCATTTTTTATTGCATCCTTACAGGCATGACTAATTTGTACACATGTTATGTTATTAACATATTTACTTAGACAATTCCTCAAGTGCTTGTGATGTAATAGAAAAAAATTTATTACGAACATTTGTGAGAAATTATTTACATAAACAAGTCGAGCAATGCAGAAATGAGATTGAGGAAATGTCAAGGGAGGTGTAAGCAAAAAGAATAGTTCAAAGCATAGTTGCATATAATAAAATTGTAACAGGTCAATGACTGTGTACTGTAAATATACAAGAAAAATTGATGGCAGCAGTTTTTAGCATTTTTGTTTGTTTGTCTTTATGTTTGTACGGGCATCATGCAGAAATTACTGCATAGAATTTAATAAAACTTTCATAGTTATATTACTAGATGTCTGTCTTGAAATTTAAGGTATCGTTTGTTTCCACAACTCAACTGGTTTCGGAGTTATCTAACAATATGTGGACTAGTTTGAGTAAGCACATTTCTCGCTGTAATTTTACAGCACTCAAACTCTTACAAAGCACGTTCTACACGCTGCAGCTTATCAAAAATCAAAGCGGAAAAGGAAGTATGTGTCACAAAAATTCAAACCGAAAGTGAACCCCCAAGTGAAGCTGCGGGCAAGTGCGGTGGGGTCAACAATGCGCACTAATTATAAGTAATCACGCACTGCACTTACAAATGACATTCAATCACAATTTTTGTTGTTGTTTTTTTGTACCAAAAAATGCACTCGAAGCCCGTAAATGTCGTATATTAAAGAGCAGAATAAATGATGGGCTGCTTTGTTGCCGCTGACATGCTCTTGGTGCCGCCGTTGGGTGGTGCTCTTGCTGGTGGTAATGGCTGTAAGCGATCTTTGTTTTAGCAACGCTGATAGCACATTCAATACAATACCAACTGATGATTTTTGTGCGAAATTACACACTCCACTGTCATTAATGTGTTGCGGAAATGTCACGAAAATAACAGCATGTGAGGCATGTGTCACGAGACAAAACAAACGCCGACCACATTCACAGACGCCTTGATGAGGGTGTGTGAATGACTGAATTGTTGTTGGTGCACTTAGAAATATTGAAAACGTGCGCGAGCAAAAAGATGTCAAAGAAAGGAAACCGTGGTTCAGTCAATGTATTGTTGTTGTTGTTGATTACAACAATAGAAAATGATTTGTGCATATTTTTAAATTAGTAGCACAAAAGCGAACAACTATTCAACCAACCACCATCATCACCATCCGAGCCAACACTTGTTTGCCAACACTTCAGTTATAATCTTTTAGGAGTATGCTTACACATATGCAGAATACAAGATCTGGTATTCACCCTGCAAAAAATGCGATTAGTCTTGGAGGAATACGGAATGAGTCGCAAAGGAGCATGTGACTAGACTCCAGGAATTCTTTATGAAGCAAGGGATACCTTGTCTATCTCTTCGTATATGATTTTATATGTCTGCCCCTAAAAGTATGCTACCAAAATTGCAATTGTATTATCCCCTATAAGTATGCTACAAAATTTAAAATTGGCATATCTCAGCTATATTCTTGAGGAGTAGTTACGCTAAATCAAACGAAAAGTGCTATATAGGTATGCTTTTAATGCTTTTGCCGTTTTTGGTGCTTTGTACGACTTTTAATTACAGCCACGCGCTTGAAATTATGCAACCATTCTTTCTTGTCTTGACTGCTGCTTATAGCTTGTTATATTACTTATGATTGGTGTGTTTTGTTGCCTACTTAGCGGGGTACGCAGCGTTTGACTTTGATTGTTGTACGTTTGTGGAATGGTAATTGAAATTTATTGTTGTGTTTTATTTCATGTGTATTTCACTTTTACAACAACGTTCTTCTTCTTTTGATTTCCCAATTGTAAGAAATTGTGCTGGCGTTGTAGTAATGTACTGACGACAGGTGTGAGTAGGAATAATGCGATTTGTCAAAGGCTTGGGGGTGGAGTGTTTGACTCTTTGTTGTGCTTTGTATGGGTAAAAGTAAAATACCAATCTAGCTTTTTGCTCAAACTCTCAACTTGCTTTCATTACATGCTGCCAGCATCACCCATAATTCCCTCATTGTGCTAGTTCCAACTCCCTTGTTGAATTTTTGGGTGCAGCAGTTTATCAACTCACAAAGGACTTTAACACGCCAGCCAGCCAGAATGTTGAAATTAGTGTTCTTTCAACGCATTTGCAATTTTCGAAAATGCACGTACACATCCTTAGAATGCCCTGAAATGGGTCTCAATGGGTCTATTTACTCATTGTGCGCTGTTGAATTTATTAAAAATTCATGTCAAAGGTCGGCTTAATGTCTGCAAATATCGCCTTAAAACTACGCTTTTGGCAAGACTTTTGTCTAAAAAAATTTGGTTTTTTGAGGCAAGAGAAATAATCGCGCAATTAGCGCACATTGAACAGCACTCCAATCAAGCATTTTCAATTACCCTAATATGCTAGATTAACTGTAGGTCTAAACAGTAATTACTTGCCTTGAGCAATTGCGAGAGAACAAAAGCCGCCTGAAAGTCTGCGTAAACAATACGCTACGAGGGCGGTTTACTTATTTTGAAAGCAAATGAATAACGAAGGCAATATTTGAAATTGTTGTTTTTGTTGTTGTTTAAGCCGAAAAAATGAATATCCTTCTTTGCAATATACAGAAGTAAAAATAAATATGTGGTTGTTTTCTAAGATACTTAGAGGCTACAAGGCAGCTATTCCAGGAATTGTGAGCTAGGCAGCAGCTTTTAACCTTGTGTGACTAACAGTCACAAAAAGAGAAAGACTTACTCGACGCGTTTTACGTAGCAAGCAGTTCTTCAATCATGAAATGTGGTGCTTATAAATTTATGCCGAAATTGGTGGTAACACACACTTTCGTTGTATTCGCTTCAGTTGAAGTCTTTTAATTTTCCACCTGAAAAAGCATTCTCGGAAGCTTCTTTTACTGTTTGCTTACTCAACGCTCAGCACTTGTTAGCGCTAAATGCTACTTAAATATACCCATACATATACATATGTGGTGTGTATGTATGTGTATTTGCATATTTATTATTCCCTACTCTCCAACTGTGAGTAAATATGCGTTAACTTAATTAATGTAACCGGAAAATTCTCATGAAATTGGATTCATTACTAATGAGCGTTCAACTATCAAGCATAGTGATGTCCTTTATTTTTGGGATGTTCACTACCGCAAACTCTTACACGTATTTGTAATTTTCATATGCATCAAACATGCAATTCTGGGCTAAAAATGCTAAGTGGTCTGCCGCATAAATGTCAACAATGGAATTTATAGGTAATAGCCTGGAAAAGTAGCAGAGAAGCAGTTCAAATTCGTATACGAGTGGGAATGCAACCATGCAGCAGAGACATAGAGTAACACTGTGCAACATAATTTTTTTGGGAGAAGAAGTGTTTCAAGTCAGGATGAAAAAGCCGAAATATGATGCTTCGCTGTCTCACGAAAGTAGCCAAAAGCTCTTTGCAGGATCAATTTTCTACCAAAAATTCCGAAATAGTTCTATGAATAATTTTTATCCAAGAAACCTAAATTAGCGCTTTCGTGAAAAAGATAAATTTGACGCCTTGAAGTATGCAACTATTTTTTACTATTCTCCGTTTGGTGTTTTTAGTGCTCAAAAATATTTCTATTTATTGGCCAATTAATGGCCAAATAAAAAATAAAATTTTTTTATAAAATGTGGGATACTAACTTCGGAGAACCTCACTTTGAACTATGTTCAAATTACGCGCTCGTGACAGATTACAGTCGTAAAAAGTTGCATACTTTTAGGAACTAACTAAAATTTTTAAGGATTAATTCAACGTGGTCTTTGCTATCTGCTAGCGCTACAAAGTTGCCATTAAACCTAAAAATTTTCCGAATAAACATTAGCACGAGCATACCACATTCCTGAGTGAAATAACGTTGTAGACAAGAGCTCTCTCTCAATTGAAAAAAAATAGAAAAATGTGCCTAAAATAAAATTATTATCCACCAAGTCGTTAGTGTATGCATAGTGAATTGAAAAATAGAACACCAGGATGACATCAAAAAAGAGAAAAGGTAAAAAGCCTTGTAGCTTTGAAAGATTTATGTGTTTTTGTGTTCACGGTTAAGAGATTTAAAGTAACGGTTATGCAAACCTACATACATACGTATGTGTTAGATACTGCTTTCAAAATAACAAACACACACACATTTAAGGATCATAAAATACATTAGTCATATGTAACATTTACCCAATTTTCAGGTAGCGCAATAAATTGGAGTAAAAACAAGAACTTTTTGAGGTTAAGTGGCGCTTTTCATCTTTTTATGGACATACAGCAGTGTCAAAGATTAGAGAAATAGCTAATTGGAGTATGTCGCTTACATTTTGTTAGGCACTCAAAAGCGAATGTGAAAGAGTCAATAAATTTAAAGCTAACACACCAGTTGCGCGAATTTCAGAAAATTTCTTTTAGCGATGTCGACGTAAATTGAACAAAAAAAGGGTTGAGAAAAACTGTATAGAGATTTTAGGTTAGGTTCTTGGGTATGCAGTTTTGTAGAAATTTAATGGAAATCTCAAGACTTAAAAATGTTGATGATTTTTGAATTTTTTTTTTAGTAGACGGCGTTTGGGTACTTTCTTTTTGTCATAGTTATCGAAACATCATTTAGAAATTAAATTCTCAGGAATCAAAGAAATTTTTAAGAGTCTTAAGACTTGCTTTGCTGAGTCTAGAATTCAATAGGATATAAGATGGCAGACTCAGAAATCATTTCGAAATTTTTAAATTTGAAAATTCTCACAAAGTTTTTGAAATTCCATTAAGTTTTCGAATTCTTGCACAGGCTTGAAAAATTCCTATGAAAGTTTTGTTTGATTCCTCAATTTAATTTGTAAGACTTTTTAGAAAACGAACTGTTTCATTTCCACTATGAGCCACTGTAATCTACTTAGTTTGGCTCACAACAAAAAAAAAGCTTGCTATCAAAATTCTGTTTATACTCACAATTCATATCCAGCACAACTTTTTTAGTTAAAGCAGCCACAACATGTCCATTACTTGCTTGACACGTGTAAACCTGCGGTGGAAGAGAGGAAAATATATAATTAAATATTATTACAATTGCCTGTTGTGGTGTTCAAACAAATTATCTACACTATAAACTAATAATTGGTACATATTTACGTAAATAAAGCTTATTTCGTATTTTCATTCAATATAGGAAATTACTAATAGATAATATTCACACTTTCAGACAGGTCAATATTTTTTTTTTTTTACTATATAAAGCACTATGGAAACCAAAATGTGGCAGTCGTTCGTATGTAAACATATGTTTGTAATACTAATAATAGACTTTTATGAACTCAAATTGCTTTATGAATTATTAAAAGCTTCGGAGGTGCCATTGCGGGTTATAGATATAGATCGAACGCATCACACGAGACACGAAGCTCTGACATTACCAATCATTTTGGGCTGTCAAAACATTTTGGATTTTGTTGGTGTAAAAGTCTAGTTCTATCGACTAATCGATTATTCGGTAAGAGCAATCGATAGTCACCTCACCTATGGAAAACCATTAGTTCAAAATCCTAACCTAAATATTTAATTGAAAAGAATTTCTGATAGGTTTTTTTGTACAATTAAATTAACAAACTCGTTGACGTCAATAAACACGAGTTATTAAATATGCAGGTAAACAGCTCAAATCCAAAACAAAATGTGGCAAAATAATAGTGTAAAACTATTTCTGATGTAAAACGATAATCTGCTAAACAACTTTTGAAAGCTATAGCACAAACTGCTGAATTTACACAAACTTGCGTTAAACTTGGAACAGCCACAAACAAAGTCTTAAAAGCTTTGTCAGTATTATATGCTCAAAGCAGTGAATCACGTTAAAAGCCCAAATGTTTGAGATGCAGCGAAACAGATATTCGGTTAATTTGAAGAAGCCACAGTTGCTAGTGGAAAGTTGCTGAAAATACGGAGCTGAAGCAGTGAACGGCAAATATTTTCTTGGGAGTTAAATTATGATCGGCTTACTCATACATATATGTATGTCAACCGAACGTAAACAAAATGTCTATGACGCAGATAGCGAAGTTGTAAGTTTTCTAATTAGATACCAAGTGAAAGTGCATTTGCACGAACCGGTTTCTTGAATGTTTATACTCACACATCACTCTTACTTATTTAAATTCTATTCATTCATATATTTACCTGCGCAAAACTCATTTGTACAAATACCACAAAACATTTCTAAATAAGTTCGTTCTAAGATAATTCTGCAAAGTTAGCAAAGAGAAAGTTTTTGGCCAAAAACAAACAGCCGCTAAACGCAAAGCTCAGTGCAAGGGCGCAAACAAGTGCAAGTTTACATTTCATAAATTACAAAGATTTCGCTTAAATGATTTTGCTAAGTGAGGTAAGAAAGTGCTTGAAAGCAATTCCAATTGGAAAATATTGCAATGAAGTTTGACTCTAATTTTGTGCTGATGGCTTGCTAACAATTTAACATTTTCATTTCAAAGCAAACCAAAGTGGAGCAGCTTGAATAAAATATTTTATTGTACATTACACTTAAAAATAATATTGCGCAATAATTCATATATACAACGCTGGGTGTGCTTTGGAAGTGAAACAGCTGATTTGATATTTAAGATTTGTGGTTGGCACGTTAAAGTGATACATAATAGGGATTGTGGTGAATTAAAATAAAAGGAAATAAAAAGAAAAAAGGTTAAAGCAGAACAAAAGTATGCACCAACAACTAGCTTCTACTGCACAATCAAATAGCTTCGGTGACACGAAATTCAAACAACAATAGATACATCATTTGACACACTTAAAGTGTTACTAAAAAGGTATGAGCAAACGCACGTAGCTTGAGTTATGTGGGTTTTTGTTGTAATGGAAAATTCTAAGTCTATAACATATGTAGTAAATCCGATTAAAATCATTTAAGACATTTTCCGGTCAACACACAGTCAAACCCAAGAGCCACAAAGCTAACCAAAGCAAACTCAGTGTGGTCTTAGTTCCATAAAAAGTGTGCTGCAATGAAGCAAACTAAAGCGTAAGCAAAGAAATGTGGTTTTAGTTGGTTAAATGGAAAATCCACAAAAAACAAAAAAAAAAAAACATACACTTGAAAGGAGAAATGCAAGTCAGGTGTAAAAATTAATTTACTATTGCAACTCAACAGCTGGATATACTTGGAGCTATAGCGTAAGCCACAACAAAGACGAGCAGAGGGCGCAAAGGTGGAACAAGCAAGAAATTCTTAAACAAAAATAAAGAGAAAACGAAGAAGAAAGAGACAAAGTGTGTAACTATGCTACATATACATATAAAACATATAGTGAGTATGTAAGAAATTTTTAAGCTGCTCTAAATTGATGACAACACAAAGTCAGAGCACCCTGAATAAACAGCTAAGCCTTGAGTTGACCATGATGAAACACTCTTCTTTTTGTGTACTGTTTGTTGTTGTGGCATGCGGCATTAGATTAAATTGTAACAAAGAAATGCAGTGGAGTAGAAAAATACTTTCTAAATCTAGAATTTGGAGTATGCTTGAGTTTTGAACAATGTGATAATGCGGAACACTTAAGAATTGTCACACACGCAAACGTGTTGCATTTCTGCGTGGGCATTTAGAACGGCTTAGCTGAAACGTAAGTGAGAAATGTTGAACGAGTATAAAGAACTTGGTGAGGGTACGAGCATAGTACCAGTTGAAAGAAATAAAAGGAATTAAAAAGAAAAATAAACCACACACATTGCGCTAGAATATAACTGACATATAGAGAAATCTGCATTAATATGATTTATAATGGCAATAATTTTACTACTGTATGTGCTTTTAAAATGAAGCTCGATGAACATTGCGCTAGTGCTGTGTAACACGCGCAGCGTTTTGACATTACGCTATTGCCTCTAATGCTGAACACCGTGAAACAGAGATGTGTTGAAAAAAATAAAATGGAAGTAACGAAAATCAGTAAACTCTTCTGGTTTTTATAAGTCAATGAGAATAGCATTATTTGCTGCCAATATTTTGATGCTGACTTTGGCTTCATTTGAAAAAGATTGGGTCTCTAACCACCACCACCAAATACATCACGGATATGTGTATAAGTAAGTCGACGAAAATGTCTTAAGAAAGCAATATCTTAAGACTTAGGCTGTTCATACCATAAATGTGCGCCATAAATAACTTAATTTTGCTGCTACAGAAACCGTCACGAGTTGACGCTATATGTATGAAGCATATTAGATACTTCGACTAGGACTCACACGAGCTACGACTAGCAGATGATTGGCTTGTTCAACAGCTTGACTGTAATAAATTGTCTTTTCTTGCTTGAGTTTAATAAGTCCACACCAAGCAACATATCGTCTATAGGCATTCACTATAATCCCTCAAGCAGCATGCAAGTAAGCACTTTGAAAGCTGCCAATATTCAACACCTAATCCGGCAATCAAATTTCAACAACAATCTGTTGGAACATAAAGCAAAATGCGATTTTATGCTGCCTTGACATTTGTCACATTGGTGTAATTCGTATGCTTCCTTATTGTTGATATTGTGTTGGTTATTATTATCGGATAGGATTATAAGATATAAACAGTTTTAGTAAAAATTACAGAAAATTGTCAAGGAAGAGGATAAGTAGAAACCAAGAGTATTTTGAGATTTTGAAGGCTGATTTAATTATTTTTTTTTAATTGGTATTTTTCGTGCCGGCGAAAAGTTTTTCTTTTTTGATACTAACTAACTTCCCAATTGTAAAGTTGAATTTCGGTTTTCGGGACTAAAAACTTTGCAACGCACGCATCACTACATAGATGCTCTCTCTCTCTCTCACACACACATACACACACTTCTTTGTATAGCTACAACAAGCTACTTACCGTTAATAAATCCTTCCGTGCAATATTTTTCAATTGTAGAATATTGCGAACAGTACCATCTGGTAGCACATCATATGAATCATCGACTAAAGCATGCTCACGCCACCAGGAAACGCGCGGAGGCGGCACACCACCACTGGACAGGCATGTCAAATTAATGTTATCACCCTCCAAGTATGGACCTGCCATTTGGTCGCGTATCGCAGCGCCATGGTTATCCAGTATTGTCAATTGTGTGGGCGGCACTGGAATAGCAAAGAAAGTTTTTCTATTTACTACGACTATCATAATATATGTATGTCACTGCAGAAATTAAAGGTATGCGAGAATGTTGCAAAATAATGTTTGAGCATAGCGAAAATGGAAAAAAGAAAAAAAAAACGAAAAAAAAGTTTAAAGAAGAAAAATTGCTTAAGGTAACGGATGAGGATGTTGCAAGGATGTTGTAATAAGGCAAATACCATGCAAGAAAAGCAAAATTGTGTTAGGACGAATGTATTGGCATGTGAGCGTAGAAAATTTGTTGCTTTAACAAAGAATTATTATGGAAATGTCAGTGAGTTGATTGGTGACACTTTTATACGTAGGACGGCAGATGCGTAAACGAACTTGGCAAAATGTTTGCTATTTCACTTGAATGTATGTGTGCATGTACATAGTTGCTGCTCTTGTTACCTTTTGTGATAAACGAGCAAAGCGTTTGGATAAAAAATGTGAAGAATAAGTAGTGAAGGAAATGAAAAATGTGAACTGCGGAAACGGAAATGCCGTGAGTGAGGCTTGCAGGCGGTAAGAGCGTGTGATGTGGGTAGAAGTCGCTGTTGCCTTACTTAGACTTACTTGAAATAGTGCTATGGAGAGGGAGGGTTTGTAGATATGTAGTTTGGAAAGGTAATGGAGAGGAGCCTTAATGCTAGGTGATAAATATCAAATCATTTTCTTTGCGCAAGTAAGTCAAATAGAGAAATAGAGAGGTATGCAATAATGTTCAAGTGCAGCGTAAGAAAGAAAGAAACTTAGAAATACTAGATTTTGGATGTAAAAATATAAAAATTTTATGTGGATAGAAATATGCGCAGCAACTGGTCCCAACTGAAATAATAGCAGCTGGAATTTTAAAGAAGAACACAAATCTTGGTATTTCGTCCAGTCATTTTGATGTTAAGAAATTATGATGATGATTACGACAACGAGTAGCTCGAGTATTTTAATGTGAAATTCATACTTCTGTTTGACTTTTACTTTCAATAAAACTTACCCAATACTGTAACATTGATGCGCCAATTGCGTGTCGGTGATTTGTGAAAGTCCACGCGGCACTTATAAAGCCCAGCATCGCTTGTTTGTATATTTTTAATGCGCAGCGCAGGTGGATTTGTGTCATAGTAAAAATGTGCTTTGTTCTTAAAGACATTTTCATCCGCCCAGGGAATTGCTTGATGAAGTGGACGACCACGCGCATCAAAGCTGCAAAGAAAAACGAAAAACAAATGTTAAATTAATAAAAAAAAATAAATAAATTCAAGCATATAATTAGATGAGCTGAAGAAGGCACAATGGCGAAAAAGGTTCGTCGCTGAGCTAAAGTAGCCAAAGGAGAAAATTAAAAAAAAAAAATGCTAGCTAAGATTTCCGCGAACAGCAAATTGTACAAACGTGGGTAGTGATTAAACTAGTAACAAGAACTTCCTACAAATTTACCAAAATAGCACCAACTGCTAATCGATTTACTCACGCATTGATAGCTATCAAATTAAACGAAGAACCTACAACCCATACCGCTTGCCTTTATATTGCTTCGATTTTAATATTAATGAATTTCTTCCGAAAATTATGGCTTCAACGCCTTCATTTCATTTCGATTTTCTAAGAACCACTGGCAAATCTCAATCAAAATAATTGCGCTAATATATAGTACTTAAGTGCTTAACAAATATTTGCTAATTGTCTACTTATTAATGGCTGTCCAAATAGAGCACGAAAGGACTTTATATCGAGTCCAAGCTGTTAAATATTATGGAACATGAAAAGAGGCCAATGCGAATGAAAATATATTTTATTATATGGAATTAACTGAATTAGTGGGTAAGCATAAAGAAGCTGGCAAAGAAATTACTTATATATTATTTCATGTGCTATTGAAATTAATTAGCAAATAAGAAATTATTAGTGTTAAGGATAATTTATGGGCGCACACAGGAAAGGCATGCACATTAAAACATACATATTTAGCGTTGAAATGAAAGCAAGAAAGAAAA
The DNA here is from genome assembly GCA_951509765.1 of Sphenella marginata. Lineage (NCBI taxonomy): Eukaryota > Metazoa > Arthropoda > Insecta > Diptera > Tephritidae > Sphenella > Sphenella marginata. Next base: position 53,835,436 of record OX608083.1, read on the forward strand.
AGTTTGGCTAGCTAAAGTGTGGGTACTACCAGCCGTTAAGTGCCTAGCCTTTTGCTTAATGGTCAGAGCTCCAAAATGAGTGTTCAGCGCAAAACTAGAGTATTTGTAGGTGAAGATAAGTCTTTTTCTTTTAACTTTTAAGTTCAGCGAAAGTTATTCGAGAGCTCTGTTTTTGACCCAAGAAGTAAATTTTTACTAGCAGCTGCCATTTACATTTGTATAGTATATACTTGTGAATACATAAATTTATATGAAAGTGTGGTATAGATATGTTTGAAACAGGGAAGCTAATTGCGGGATCTCGAATTTATTTAGGATTTAAGTGATCAGGTTCCAAAATTCTAACAAGTCAATTATAACAACAAAACGGTCTTCTTGCTATTAATTTAGGAAAATGAAAATTTAAAGCTTTTTAAAGCTACTTTTGATTTTGCTATCCTGCTATTTGAAAATCAGATTCCGAAAATTATGCGATTATAAAAATCTAAAAATATTACAACCCTAATATGTGATCACGATATATAATTTTGTAAATTTTTTTTTTTTTTTGGTTGTCACACATGTAGTTAACGCCTCCTGTATCAACAGCTTGTTTGTACCGTTAGTTGCTGTGAATTAGCCGTGTAAATTGAGTTGAAATTGTACCGGCGCCACATGTCGAGCAAGCGTTTAGGAAAAGTTACACTGAGACTGCTATTTTATGGCAGAGTGAACCAAGCTCGTGCTAAATTAGAAACTAAATATTTAGAGCTTGGCACGTGTTGAGCTATGACAGTTAAAAAGAAAAAATTCCATGTTTTTTGGTTTCAAGTACCACCACCTTATGGACCGCAAAAGCTTTTGCTACCATCACAAATTCGTATTATGTATTTTTAGACACCCTGTGTTCTTACAAACTGGACGTTCTAAGCTCCAACTGTCTCATACTTGTAAGCACACTACCCAATCGGCTTATGATTTATGCATGAATTGAGCGCCAATCGGGTAGTTATGTTAACAACTAATCAAATAATATACTATTTAATGAATGAATATAAATAAGGCACAATTGTAATTTTCAATTGTAGCATACTTATAGGGGCCTATAAACACATTTGCGGCAAATAGTGACCTATTTTCGAATTTTTATAATTAAATATTTATGTTATGGATGTCAAACAAGAGGGGAATGGAAAAAAAACTTTTTCCCTGCTTCATTTATTGCTTGCCTTGTGTAGCTCATTGGCATTAAGTGATTTATATGCATATAAGTAGAGGTCAATATTAAATACTACTATTATGCTTAGAGCTATTTTTACAAGCTAAAATTGTGCGTAGCAGTTAAAAAGCACTCAAGTGTTAAATAATTATATGTTTGCAATGGCGCGCATCGAGAAAATTGAGTTGGCGCTTGAAATTGTAGCCTACTTTAAGGCGTCACCAATATAATCGAACGTAGATAAGGGGCGTGAAAATTAACAAGTTGGAAGTAGGGAAATTTTGAATTGAAATGCGTTACAAAATAAAAGCTAGTCGTGTTTGCGAGCACTTTTTATCAAATAAAAAAGTTTTTAAATAAAAAACTTAAATTTAAAAAAAAATTTTTTTTTTTTTTTTATTTTTCTCAAATTTCTTCGCTAAAAATAAATACTAAACTTTTCAACAATCAACAGAAATTAATGTTAACATATATCTACATATTTTAAAATAAAAATGTAATCAAAAACAACAAACAACAAAGAAGAATTTTATTTTAATAGACTTAACAGCAACAAAAAGCGTGTGTCAAAAGTGTCAAATTGGCAATTAAATAGCGCTTTCAAAGTGAATAAAAAGCACATTCAGCTTAAAACAAACGCACACACACAGATATCAAAAACCATTGACAGATCACTCAAAGTGACAAAGTGACAACGCATTGCTATCACTTGCTATTAAAAGTGGGAAGAAAATAAAAAATAAAAAATAAAAATTAAGTGAAACATTTTTGTTGAAATTGTGCCTCCTTTTTATATTTGTCTTTAAAGCATGCAATAAATTTTACTTGATATTATAAAAAAAATTTAATAACAAAAATAACAACAATTTGATACAATTAAAAGGAAGGTAGCTACATTGTCATAAAGCTGTCACTCTTACTTAATTTGATTAAACACGGCCATGGAGTGAGATAGATTATACATAAACTTTGATGATCAGTTTGGAGATAACTTTTTTTAATGTGTTGTGGCCAGACTAAATAGGATGTTATCCAAAAAAAAATTAAGAGACAGGAAGCTTTTAAAAAAAGTATTTAGACATAGGGTAATCTTCCGTCCAGCGGTGGATAAGCAACAAGCATTTCTTATTTGATTTGTATTTGTTTTTTGGAAATATATATTTCTAAAATTGCCTAGTATTTGTTGCCCCATCAAAACACAAAATCCAGCTAGCTTTTTCTTGCGGCTAAGAGCAGCTATAGCTTATTGCGGTCGTAAAATAATGCTGAAAATATAAATAAAATCTCCTCAAAAGTCATGGCGAAGCTTTGTAAAAAGTGAGAAGAGGGTAATATTACAGGTAAAACTAATCCAATAAACTAAAAACACGCTGCTGTTCCCTTGACAATAATACATTTTCTTGGTTTTTTTTTTTTAATTTTTTGTTGTTTCCTACTTCCACCAACAACCGTCAACACGTTGTCACATTCAAGACCAATCGTTCACTCAGCTTTTATGTGCTATTTATTATTGTAACATTTAATGTGAATGAAAAGAAAATTTTATGGCCCACATTTTATTATTTTGTGTTGAGCAGTTTATGTGCTGCAGTAGGGCGTGCAGATGACTGCTGTCGAGGATGACGTGCTGCAGTGTTTTGACTTTGGTATTTGTATATTGCCAACAATAAAATGTCAATTTGTCTAGAAAAAACATGCAATACTGTTCCAGCTTCTTTATCTCTTTGCTTGCAAGGCATTAGCTGTTCGATTTCTATAAGAAGTTATAGCCATAAATATTTATGATGTAGCGCATTGATAGCTGGCTTGGTTTTGTTCGTTTTTGTGTTTCAATATTTTGTCATATTATGTTTGTATTTTGTTATACTTTTGCTCCCATTCACCTTAATCCTCTTTTTGTATTTTGTATTTTCGTTTTTCGCTTATTAAACCTCTTCAACTTTGGATGTCAGCTGCATGCCATTACATTTTCAAATGTTGAGTCACCGTGGTCCACTTATTTGTCGATAACTCCGAAACCGCTCGAGTTATTGAAGTAAGTGATATCTAATATTTGAAGTTAGACTTCTAGGAGTGCAACAACCAAAGCTGCAATCACTATTGTTCAGCAGTTGTTGAGTGATGCGCGCACAAACATACAGCGAGACAAAGTTCGTCGCTTAAATGAATAACAAAAAAAAATTTTACTCAATGTATAGTAGTCAAGCAACAACTGTTCGATTATGAGGAATGAGGAAGTGAAAAATTAAATTGCCAATAAAAACCACAAAAGGGATTAATGGCATTGGAAAGCTTTTGGCTGCCAAGCTCTTCTGTGTGAAGTGCCTCCATCCTTCTATTCTTTGCTCTAACATTACTATGCATTTCTATGCTATAACTATTCCTCTTTGTCGCATTACCATTTCATAATGATTTGGGTGTTTAGTAACTATTTATGTCATTTTACGACAATTTACCTCGTTTTTTTTTTTTTTTTGTTTTATGTAGCAAATTGTTCGACGTTATTAAAACGTGCTTAAATGTTGCTTTGGCGGTAGCTCGTGCGCACATCAAATTTGTATAAAATTTATAGACCAGAAAATGTGATTACTTGCACAGTGTGGCCATTTTGATGTCATAAACCTGTTGTTGTAAGGACATAAAAATTGATGAAACCAATTTAATGACTTTGAAAACCAGTGGCGACAAAAATTCCAAATATTCAAATATTTGAATGTGCATTTTTTGAGGGGAAATTGTATGTGCATGTGTTGAGCATGCTACGTGTGTTGTAGTTGTAATTATTGAAAAATTAATTTTGATGGAAACTGGCAAAGGAACTCACTATATCTCCATTAGAGGTACGAAAAGTGCTCTTCTCTTTCTATAAATAATGTAAATTGATAGAATGAAATCTTAAAGGTCCATCAGCGATTCCGTCGTGAAAAAAATATTGGAGATCGGACGATATTCGGTAGTGGTAACGGAGTTTTATTTAAATTATCGATACTCCGTTCCGTTTAAAAAAAAATAAAATTTATACCTTAGACTTTTTTTGAGTGTAACATTTGGAGCACGAGTAACGATAGAATAAAAATAGTTGGCGTAGAGATGTGAAATACATAGATAGATAAGATGCTACAATATCACGCTTTTCCAGCGCTTAATTATAAAAAAAAATCTTAAGCTTCAAATCTAAAAGTCTCAGTACATAAAGGAGTTAAAAATTAGTTGCTATGCAAAGCTCAAACCCAAACAAAATTGATACCATTTGAATAAACTGATACCATCTTCATTGCTCTCCCCAAATTTGTAACAAAAGCAACGTTAATTATTGATTAAAATGTAGCAGCTTTTATAGCGACACAAATTAAAATAAGACATGGATCAACGATGGCTTGAAACACAGCGTGTGAGGTGTGCAGGCATGCCACACTTTCAAATGTCCCACACGCACGCTCCATGACAGCGCGTCCAAACAACTTCAAAAGAAATTGACAAAATATTGTGATGACAAGTTTGTGACATTCTTTCGGGCGTTTTTGTTGTTATTCTTAATTTTATGTTGTTGTGCGCTTATTTTACATTTAGAGCCATTTGTGCATACATATGTAATAAAGCAACATGAAACTTGAAGTGCAATTAAATATTTCCTTCAGTTCTTGTCGCAGGGAAATTATGAAATTCATTAAAAATGCTCAAGAAAAAAAAAAATTGAAAACAATAAAAATATTCAATGAACGCTAAGTAACAGCGGCAATAAAGTGACGACAAATTAATGCATAAATACTAATTTTACACGAATATACCCTGGGGTAAAAGGAACTAGATTGAGAGAACCTTATGAGTAGTAAGAATTCTAAACCGAACTAGTCGCATAGGCTTTAAAGGTGCGAATTAAAGGCCAAGGTGATATTTCATGTTGTCTTATTGGTATACGGATGGATGCATAGAACTTCTAGGCGAGTAAGATTGTATCCTGCTAGATAATAAAAATCACAAAAAAGCAAGAGAGGGTTACTTTCAAATGTTGAAAGTGAATTTGCTGTGGACTCTGTATATCAAGTTTTACTACCCAAGGCCAAATAAGCGGGGAATAAACCAGTGGTCGGCGTTTTTTTTTATTTATTATTAATTATTTAGAATTGCTCTTTCATTCATTTTAAATCGCGAATAATTTACTAACACACAAAACAATCAACAAAGCGACAGTACGTACCGCAAGTGCTTTTTCGCTGTCATCAGAAGAGTGTAAGAATATATGTGAAGAGCGTAATACCCGCATGGGTTAGGTTTGCCGACCAATGGAATAAACGAATTCGTCATAGTATAAATATTAAAAATTATTTTATATGTTGTTATAAAAAGTTATTCTTTTTTGGACTAGTTTGGAACCACTTAAAACACTCCTAATAAATCCATACATTTTTGAACAGTTTCAGTGTTGCATTGTCGGGTCTGTAAGTATCTGCATACTCGTACAAACATGAAGGTGCCAATGGCAGCAGCAGTTACACGAAACTCAAATAAAGCAAAGAATCGAAAAAAAAAAAAAAAAAAATTATGTCAATCAATAAAATTGTATAATTTAAATAACGACATGAATGAAATTGACAAGCTAACGTTTTTTCTCTTGTTTCTTGTCTTTTGGGTATCATAATTTCCAGTTCAGCAACGCTTTATGATATTATGATGGTAAGTGTTGGCGCTGGATGGCTGATCTGCTGCCTATTTTGGTTAGGAGAGGAGCAGTGTTAGTGTTGTTAATACCGGAATGACGTTGCGATATATTGATAATAGATTTCATACAAACTCTGAGCAGACTTGATTCATAAATAGTTTTTCCATTTCGGTATTTACAAAGCTAAAAAATTTCAAATATTGGGACGAAAGGCAGCTTATTTGTCAGTTAGAACATTAGCGCAACCAATGGTGACATATGCTATGGCAACGGCTGTGTGATATTTGATTGGTTTATATGGGTTCCAGCACTCGAAGAGCGATTACTATGCATCTAATGTATTTTAACGGATTACACTTACTTTTTATGAGAGTGTAGACGATAAAAAAAGAAAAGAACCCCAAACCACAGGATCAACACAAAAACTCTTGCTTGGCAACCTCCATTAAGGTCGTGTTATACTTGCAGAGCATAGAAGACTTGGCTTGATTTCATTCGACACTAATTGTTATTGTAAACGAATTTTGCGATTACCCAAAATTAAAAACAACTTGGCTTCTATGTTCCGTTAACATTTTCTTAGTTAATTTTAAGCTCACATACGTGTATGTGTACTCTGCGTGCTTTCCTCAGCTGAGTAAAATAAGTTTTAAAAGTGCATTTTTACGCTTGAACTCTGAGTAAAAAGCTTATAAAGTATTCCTTTTTACTACATCAAATAAACTTCACCTCCATACAGCCACCCACACAAGTTTTGTCAACTTTTTCGTTACACATCCACCACCTCTCTCAGCACATGCTGCCACGCTTCGTACATTTCACTTCAATTTTTTCTTCATCACTTTCGTCGGCCATAAAGTGCTCTTTTTTCATTTAACATTTTTTTGTTTTTCACAAAGTTTTCTTGTTTTACTTTTATTTTTTTTTTATTAATGTGTTTGTTGAAATTTCATGTGTTGTTTTTTTTTTTTGGCTTTTTTCATGGAAATTGTTGTGTTGCTTTCCGCCAAATATCACTACGGATATCCATGTCGTTTGTTGATGGAGAAGTTTTCTCTGAAATCGTTTGCGTTCTTTTTTTTTTTCGTTTTTCTTAAATATTGCATGCGTGCGGCTCTTTTCTTTTGCTTTTTTTTTAATTTTAGTGGCCAGATTTACTTACCTTGGAGAGTCATAATATCTGTCATCGGCGCTTTTAGTACCATTGGAGTGACAAAATAAATGCTTATTTACAATGAACGTGAATTTTACAAAAAAAAAAAAACCCAAAAAAAAAGAAAAGTGTGAAGTTTGGAAATTAAATTGGAAGTATTGAATTTTATGTGGAAATGTGTATACATATATGTAAGTATGTAGCTGTATGTAAGCAATAAAGTGGTAGCTTCATTTACAACATTGCATAAACTTTCAATTCAACACTTAGTGAGGTTGGGGTGAGTTAATCACAGGAATTCCACACGGAAATCGAAAATAATGCTCAAGTTTTTTTTCAAAGATTTTTTCTTACACTTTGTTGCTTTCTGGATAAAGAAAAGTTTTTAAGTATATAAAGCCCAAGCATTCTTTCTAATATGTATACTATGTATACCTATAGGAAGTATTATATTTCTTCTAACTTGTATTTTATCTTTTGATTTTAACACAGCAATAACTTTACAGCATTGTCATCGTTAAGAGCTTTCTATTCATTCCGAGATTTTTTTCTTCCATTACTGCCACCTTTTATTTGACACTTGGGAATTGGCGTGTGTATTGCCTATCGAGCATGATTTTATATAAGATTCTTTTACATTTTATTGCTCTTTGTAGAACAAAAAAAAATTCCACAGAGTTATGCCATTGAATGAACTTTTTCATAAATTTCAATGTATCGGCGTATAAACCGCATTGGTTTTCATTGATTTTTATTTTTTTTACACAGAAAAAGTATTTGAAACTTTTAAAACTGCAATTCAAATAAATTCTGTGCCGAGTTTGTAGCGCCACTTTGAAGGAGAAAAAAATGAAAAACAAAAAGAAAAAGCATACGAAATCCACACAAAGAAGGACAAATACTTGGAAAAATCAAAATCGATTATAACGTTTATTGTTTGCTTTCCACTTTGTGCTACTGGTTTAAATGAGTCTTTGTTTTGTTGTTGTTGGGTGGCGCAAACACTCGAAATGATTTATTAGCTGGAAAACGAATTTCGTGTAGCACTAAAAATGCGGCAAATAACTAAATAAATAACGGTCTTGAAAAGAGGAAAAATCAAACGCCTACGCCATTTACGAGTTCAATACTCTTCCTATAAAGAGTAAGAATGTATGTACATATGTATGTATGTATGTCTTCGAAACATTTGATGGGCAAAGTTGAAAGAAATTCAAATTCAAGTTTTATGTGGCGCATAAAATGTTCAAGAAAAGAAACCAATAAAAAACAATCAAAATCGGTACACTTTTATAGCAAACAAATCAAATTAACTTTAGCAAGCAAGACAAAGCACTTTAAATGAAATAAATACGTTGGTAAATAAATAAAGAAAGCAAAAAACAAACAGAAAAGTTAAACGAAAACGGAAGGAAATTCTAATAGCAAATCCAGCGTATTTCCGCAACTGATTTTGTTTGTAGAGCGCGTTGTAGTGGCAAGCAATGGCGCTTTTCAAACGTGCTGTTGCATTTTAAATATAAAATTGTTTTTGTTGCACATACATATCTACAATTTGTATGCTTTTATTTTCTTCATGCGACAATTTTTTTTTACATTTCTAAGCTTATCAACTGACAAGCTGACCCAATAGCTTACAAAAAGCAAAGCCATCAAAACTGCAATCAGTCAAATAATCGAATTGACCCCAATCAAATTGTTGATAAAATTCAAATGTTATATAATTTATATGTATAGAGAGAGTCGCATGAGCAATAGGGTGTGCCATATTTTTGGTACAAGACTGAGACTCCTAATAAAAGCACAGGACAGATTGATGTCTGTAAATTGCAAATACACAAGAAAAATGTGTATAAACTGTCATTATTAAGTCAATAGAATTCAAAAAAACGTTTTTTAAATTTTTTGTCAGTCTGTCTGCATGTTTGTGCGCGCATCACGCAAAAGCTGGTTAACAAAATTCAACTTAACTTTCATTGTTGCATTGCTAGATGTTTAAGCTAAAGTTTAAGGTATTTCTTATAAGGACAGCTGGACCGGTTTTGGAATTATCGACCCATATGTGCAACAGGGTGACCAAAAATATGTTAAAAAAATATCGCTATCAAACGAAAGGTGCTAATGAGTACTGCAATGGGTGTTCTGATTAAGTTCTTTGTCTCACCTACTTTCGAAGATATAAAGATTGATATCTCTAAAAACAACACACCCTAATATACTTAGTTATGCACATCACTTGCTACAAAATTTTATATGTCAAATTTTTTATGTTGCTTGCAGGGATCATTGATAAACCGTACACTACAAACCAATCAAATTTTATGATCAGCAATAAAAATCGGGCACATCGGAATATGAAAGAAAGCAAAAAAAAAAAAAAAACTATATATAATTCGGTGAGTATCAAAATTCTAAAAGAGTATTATAAAAAGCTTAGCCTCAGGTCGTATCAATACGATAAATGCAGTTATGGGCATAAAATTGTGTGCACAAATTATGAATGTGTTACATGAATATATACATACATACATATAAAACATAAATTTATGGTTAGAAAAAAAAAAAAAGAAATTATTAATTGCCTTGTAAATACTGCATAGGAATTAACCTTTCACTGCGACGTCCACGCTACATTTTGGCACTTCATTTTTATGCTTGAAAGCGCGTCGCGTACTCGTATAATAGCTTTCATTGATGGAAGCTGTTGGCCTGCACGCATTAATCACTGCAGCAGGGCTCATATGCATGTACATAAATATCTATGTTATATTGCACATTTGCAGCTATTAAATGGCGTTGCTGCACCCCTGCACCCCTGCACCCCTGCAGCTTTTAACCCATTAAATCTACTTTTTTTTCTTGCAGCTAATCTCAAAGCCATGCAGTGCTTTGTTTTTAATATTCTACACATTTATATGGCATACTTGTGTATGTATGTTTTATATTTTGTAAATTCAAATTTTAATGTTTTCTCCCCTTTTTTTTAATATTTCAAGTCACACACAATTTGTAAGCAATTCAAGCATTAAATGAGTTGCACATTCATCATTCGAATAGCTTTTATATGCTTGTAAGGTTTTAAGCATGTACTCATGCATTTACATACATATGTACATATGTGTATTTGTTGTTGTATGTTATTTTAATTTGTCTTGGCTTTCGCTCATAAATAGTTCAAAATTGTTCTAGGAATTTTTCATTTCATGTTCATGCTAATGTGCTAATGCAGTCTAACGACGTCAAAAGGGTGACCCTAAACTTTTATTTGTATTTTATGGATTTCAAAGATTTATTACTTTGTAAAGTGCCAATTTATATCGATTTTTTTTTTTCCAACGAACTTTTGGTACAACGCGAGCGCATGTTCAATTGTTGTAAATGGTTGTTTTTGGGGCAATTATTAGGGCGTATAGCTTTTGAAAATAAACGAGCGCCTAAGCGAGGTGTGTAATCGTAATTCAAGATGTCTTAAACTTTTAGTACGGCCTCTAGTAATGCTACAGTGAAAGTTGTATTCAATTATATTTAACAGTTTTCGAGTGATGCGCGTTTAAACATACATACAAACTGACCAGCTGATTCAGCAGTCGAAAACATATGAATATATGACTACACAATTTCAACCTGTAAAAACATTTTTTTTTTTTTTTTTAATTTTACTTACGTATAAATTGGCTTGACATTTCCCTGCCGATACCAAATAACCAATTGCACTTTATCGGCAATCATAGTGCCGGGCACAAGGTCACATGGTAGCGCCACCTCCAGGCCAACGGCTGTCTGTACTTCTGAAAGCGGACCTGAAAGAGAAAATAAAAAATAAAATACTATTATTAATTTATGCTTCGTAATTACAGAGAAATATTAACGTATTACAACAATTAATACTAAAATATAAAACGCAATAAAACTTAATTATATACATGATAAATTAAATGTACTTAAATATTTAATAATTTTGTACGGTACACGTGTTGAAAATGACTGCAAGTAAATATCAAATTAAAAATGCAGCGCCACACTTCGACCATCAAAATGACTGACAACTAAAAGTTGGTCATTATTTTAATAATTTCTTGTTATCGAAAAAAAAGGCAACAAATGCAAGAATTATGAATAACAAGGTAAAGAGGCGCTGAGAAATAAATGAGCAGCGAGTGCGTCATATTTTTTGAAGCAGCAAAATAGTTAAAATCGTAGCTCAACTATTTTTAATCGAGCTTCGTATACAGTAGCTGAGTTGTTTGTTTTTTTTTTTTTTGGTAAGCACTAAGCAACTTATGAATAAAATAATAAAATTAAATTTCTTTGAAAATTTTGCTTTGAAAACCAAATGTGAACTTCTCGCTTGTGTGGTAGAAACCAAAATTGTGAGCGGTCATAAAATTGTATCTATTTGCTACTTTTTTTCCTCGCAATTCTAAAATTAGTTTTGGACAGCAGGATTGTATCCAGGCTCTGCCAGGATGAACAAAAAAACGGCGAGTATTAAACAAAAAAAAATCCTATAATTATATTACCTATAAAATTGATTTATAAAGAAGCACTTCCAGGAATTTTTGGAACAATAGAATTTTTTCGTTCAAGCTATTATTTCTTAACGCTAAGCGAAAGACAATTTCGGTGCCGAAAAAAAAACTTTAACCTTATATAAGACTTAATTCAATTTGTTATAAGGCTTATAACATATGGAAAATGATTTTAGATCAAGTAAAGTAGTGGTTATAAAATCTCATCTCTTTCGAAAACGTGTTAAAGTGCGTATTATAAATTACCTAAAAGGCTTTTAATAAGAAACTGCCTCATTATAAAGGGTATGCCTCTTCCGAGCAAGCAGCACTGCCTGCATATTTCTTATTGTTTAATTGGCTCATCCAATTTTTTGCTGGTTGTTGCCTTTTATTACGCCTCACTATGACCACAAAGTGTTAAAGTCCATTAGACAAATTGAATTGCAATATTAATAATAATAACAATGATATTGAGTACGAGCTTCACTTGCCATATGGCTGGCTGTTAGTATGAGTGTATGTATGCATGTTAAAATGTACAAACTCGTTTTCATATTTAGTCTGTGATAACTATATGGCACATACATACATACGTACATTGTCCCAAGGGCATAGAAAACATTTTTGTAATGGTTAAATTTTTATAACAGAAAGTCATATACATACATACATATATTTTTTGACCTGTCGATAGAATCAATTTCATGATAACAAGATATAATAACAAGCGTAATTACTTTAAAAATATTTACGTTCAGCGCAAATGACGCATAAATATATCAGTTCTGCCACAAGTGGACTAATCCTTTGATTGAAAAATGCTAATAGAATTTGGGTTATTTGGTAAGCAACAAACTCATGAATATTTTGAGCGCAGTGGTGTTGGTAGGAAAGCATTTTTTTTGTTTGAAATCGCCGAAATTACTAAACAAATTTACTTAGAAAATAGTAGCTGCCAATACTGTGAATATTTGGGAAAATATTGTTCAAGACATACCTACCTAAGCTGTGACCCATTTTCGGTTTCTCAATAACTTCTGTGCTTTATTGTGCGCATCCTCTCATCTCAAACTTTAAACTATCAAATGTCTCTTCTCCGAAACTCCGCCATTCAAAACAATATATTTAAGCGTACCTCCGTAGTTATGAATTACTCTGAATCGTATTTCAATTGCCCATTGTGGTTATCAACATTAATCAATCATTGTTATCTAACTGTTTGGTTGGTTAAGTATTGTAATTTGAAGCGTTAACTACTGTGCGCATGCGTAATAGATTTTTCTTATGTTTTTTACTACTACAACTATGTATAAACATATGTACGTACATAGATACCTGCAGCATGTGTGTTGTTGTTAATGTGCTATTGCTTACTCAGCTTACACTTGCGCATTGTTTATTTGTACATTTGTTTATCATTAATATTTTTGTTGTCTGCAATAAACAACATGAAATTCCTTTTAATACTGCGCGCAGGCATTTCATTCATTCAACAAGCCAAAGCAATGTTTTTGTGTACCTTGTGCTGAGTAAATATAACCCAACAAACATTGAAGTAAATAATTTTTAAAAATAGCTGAAAGTAAAATTTCTTTAAATGAGGCCTTTAATCAATTTCAAGTACGAATTCAAAAGCTTATTCTTTAAATTTTTATTGTTACGAAATATATTAATAAAAATTCGTTTTTAAATAAAATAAATTTTAAAGGCCGAAACTTCATCGCTTATTAAATTGTGGCATGCAATATATTATAGAAAATACAAATTTTTTTATTCCAGAGACTATTAGTGCTACCTATAAAAAGCTTTCTTTTAATTGTTTTATGGTTGTACATTCATGAGCTTTTTTAGTTTCTTTAACGCTTACTTTTAAACGAATTTGTAAATGAAAAATAGGCGTTTCTCAAGTTTAATATATTTTTAGTTAAACTTAAACAAAAAATTTCCATCATTTTCAATTTTTCCTAATTTGTTTACTGGGTAATTACACACATACATATACACATGTAAATGCATATAATAATCATGACTCTGATACCCAGCAAAATTTTTGGCAAGCGCTTCTCCTAACATCGATTACAAAACGAGTTCCTATGTAATCAAGAAATACTTCCCGATGATTATTTCCATTACCAGTTGCAATGGCAGCATTGCATTACAGAATAGATTCTGAGTAATGCATAAGAGAAGCGAGTAATATAAAAAAAGAGATTCTAAATATGCATTCCAAAAATCCTTCTCAGTAAGGCAAAGAGCAAGCGCTTTCGCTTAATGACATGCCTGGGTTAAAATAATCGGTGGTTTCATATGGTTGGTAATGTGTTCCACAATATTCGTTGGATTACAGCTCCGATTCTAGGTAAGCAAAAATTTTGCTGGGTAGTGGCTCACCACTACTGTGGCTTCCTCTTTTATGAGTTGCACTGTTGACGCTTCTTGCACCACCATTGCGCTGCTTGTCCACCTTCCTTTTGACTGCTTTATTTCTTGAATTTCTTATCTAAAAATACGAATCACTCGAATGACAAGTGGCAACCAGGCAACAAACGTTTATAATGCAGACATATGTACATATTTACACACATCTGTATGTGGGATAACCCAGTAGGCCACCGAAGGTGGAAATCATGAATACTTTCAGCCTTACTCTTCACCAGCGGAGCATAACAACTTCCATGACTTTTCCCCATGACTAACGCACGGCGATGGCCGCCTTCGCATGAATGACTTTGTATAGTACAAAAAGGAATGAAGAGTGATCGTTCGGAAATAATCGTGCGTACATGCTAACATAGCTGCCTTTTTCATTTGGTTGTTATGATACATACGTTAGGTGGAAGGAAGGTAAGATAGTGAGTATACGAACCAGCTCAATATATAACTCCTTCATACCTGAAAATAGCAGCAGACCTCACTTCACAGCTGCCAGTTTCATGTACTCGTCAGTAGCTCTGACCACACGCGTAATTTTTTTTTATAACATTAGCGCTTACGACCCTTTTTATCACTGAAATCAGGTTTAAAAAAATCAGCAAAATTATATTTTTGTAGTGGTATTTTTCGCAATCATATTTGTTACTGCTTTTGTATCCGACATCTTCCTAAAGATGCTGAATTCGTAGCTGCTCACAGCCTTACTTTGTCATATGATAACTTCGGCTACGCCTACTTTAAACTGCTATAGTAAGGTGGAAAATGAGATACTCAAAAATGTCATGACCAGCTAACACATTTTAGCAGCACCTGCGATGAACCTAACAAAATCATGCATGATGGAATGAATAACACAAGTAGGACCTAACGAAAATTCCTGGTGGGAAATTGAAGCAGGAGTGCATTAAAATAAATACGTGACAGCGAAAAGTAAATTAAACCGAAGAGCAGAAGAAGCAGCGATAAACATAACAAACCAAATGAACCAGTTTTGAAGCCCTGCAGTAATCAATGTTGTTGTCGCACCAAAACTATGTTGTCTGCCGGTAATTGTTTGTAAACAAGTTGCAAAAAAAACCAAGAAAAGGTCGCGTAAAATTACCTAAAAACTGATCTTTTACTTCAGAAGATAGTAAAAATACGTAGTTATGCTTCTTTACACATCACTAGGTGCTCAAATAGGTGCGAGGCAACAAGATCAACGGAAATAAGACCAATTGACTTTATTTCACATCGCGTGAAATAACCTCAATTGCAATTTTTTAATACAAAGTTGCGCAAAAATTTTAAATTCATAACATAAAATGAAAATTATTTCTATTTGGGTTACGAAATAAAGTCAATTTACATTATTTCACATTTTCCAACGCTTGTTTTATATGCATTTCAGTATTATACGAAGTGTTTTTGCAGCTCGATTACAAAATATTACGTTTATTTCTCATCTATATTTATTGTTGGTAGAACAGCAGTTTTCCGCTGCAGCGAGAATCACTAGACTGCTTTTAAAGAAAACAGCAGCTGCATTCTCTTCATTCTACATATGTTCAACGCTTGAATATCCATGTGATTGTTGAGATTTATTCCTCAGTGCAATGAAATAAGGATTGAGAATAATGCAGCTCAAAAGTTTATACCTTTTATGAAGCAAGTGTTTAGGTTCTATTCGAAAATATGTATGTTTCCAGATGGTCTCACAAAAAAGAGTTTTCGCTTTCCTCAAAAATCGGTTGTATACCCCATAAATCACAGCAGCTCGATTTTAAAATTTTTTCACGTGAGACTTTAGATAAAAGTCAACACAAAGTTCTATGTTCGTTAAGGGTATAAAATTTAAAATTATAAAAAATTTTTGCTGCACAATTTTCATAAGAAAAAAAGCACAAAAACCCTTTAAGCAGTTGCAAATTGAAAAACGAATTTGCCTCATCTCCAGCTTATCAACGCAATGTCATTTAGTTAATACAGCGAGCTGCACCGCCAGCCGGTTCTAGGCAACACTGGCAGGCTTTGTAAAGAGCAACTGGCATTGTCGCCGTGTCGTCGGCTTTAAAGCGGCATACGCATAATCATACGCCGTTGAAATGCCTGCGGCTCCAAACTAGCTGGCTTAATAAATTCAATAATTAAAATGTTTATCTTAGTCTACTTGCAACACGAGGTTGATTTCGAGGAAGACTGCGTAAAAATACGCAAATTGATTTTCTTTTTTTACTTCCCTTTTTTGTAGATCTTTTTGATTAACGATATTATTAGCGCTTCTTGCCGCTAACCATACGTGTTTGTAAGTGGAACGGTGAGTAGCGAATTGCGGTGAGAAGGTGGTTGATCAAGTCATAAATAAGAGGGTCGAAAGTGGCTTAAGGATTGCAGTTTAACTATTTAAAGCTGAACGGAAATGTCTTGTCGTTTTGACTTAATTTGAATGTAATGCAATTATTTACATAAAAATTTGTTGGGAGCAAACATGAAAAGAAGCTCGAACATATGTACATACCTTAGAGACTATATACTACATACATATATGGGGCTCATTTATTAACTTTGCTAAGATCATCGACCAAAAAAAAAAAAAAAAATATTTCCAAAATTTTCAGTAACAGAACTGTTCCCATATTGAAGAGACTGGAGTTAAATTCAGAAAAAATCTTGAGAAAATTTTCTCAATCTATCAATTTCTACCATTTTTCGTGAGTGTTCCTGAATGGTCTAGTGCTGGAACAAGTTAAGATTATATGTAGGCAATACATCATAATTGTATCATATTAATATTTTGCTGTTTAAAAAATATTTGAAGTAGGTATTGTTATGTGATTCATTTTAAGAGGCGCTGATGATCTAATATTTACTGGTAGTGACTCATTTGTAGTAACATCCCTACTTCCTGGTTGTGTGCCTATCATTAATTTTGTATTTTAACTAACTCGACATACAACAAAATAGCATTTAATTTATTAATAATTGTGGCAAATAATTTAGTGTTGACGCCTTTAAATGCTTTTTTTAACACCAAACCTCACCACTCTCGGGTCACTCAAGTGTTAGTGGCGCGCACACAAATCGCTTTTTGACGCCACGCGTGCGCACAAATCACTTTTTCCATGACATTTGCTGTGCGCTATCATTTCCTACTTCACACTAAATATTTGCTTAGCGATGATGGATGTGAGTTGCGTTGGCAGGAAGGCAGGAAGTCGTGCACATAAAAATGCTGCCAAGCAAAATCAAATAAAACGCAAGTTAGAGTACTCATTGGTTATATAATAATTTTTGTATTTGTTCTTCTACTATGTGTTGTTGTTCAGTTAGCAATTACAGTACGACGCATGCAGTGTGCGTGGAGTCAACAAGCGTACGAAGTACATATGTATGTATGTATTTGTTAGATTCATGGATTGCCTTATATTGCAACATCGTTGCTTCTAGCATTAGTTGCCTGCAATTTTCAGCAAACATCACGCATGACTTTTCATAGGCGTCACAAGTTGGTTGCTTTTAATTTGTGACAAGAATGCTTGATAGCGTCGACTGTTGGGATAGGGCAAGTTTAACTTGTAGTTATGGTGACCATCTACCGTTCTGTGGGGCGGGCATGGGGAAGTTCGGAAATAGAAGTCCGTTGTAAAAACCGAAGCTCACTAACATTCGTACTTCAAACTAACAAAAGTTTGCTGAGAACCTAAGTAACTAGAGCTTTTGTTAATATGGTCACCGTAGTTATGTACTCCTTTCGCATTGCAACGCTGTTAAGAGATCCATCAATGTTGAATGATACATAATGAATGAAATTGTTATTGGCTGACTATAAAGACAATTGCGCATTTCCGAAGTGCGATGGCATGACTGTCATGACTGTCACTACTTACTAAGCGGATTTGGAAGTCAGCAATGTTGAAGTAGAAATGTATCATGAAATAAGAGAAAACTACATACCTACTACAACAAACAGCATTATCCTCAGATAATATAAGATACGCATAGAATGGGAAATTTGGAAAAAATTAAATGAAGCAAAAGCGTACTTTACCATTTCACAATGGCAGATAATAAGCAAAAATTCTGTGAAAAGTTAATTTCACGAGCTTAAATTTTTTATAGAGAATATCTTTTAACTGCGCATACATGAGATTGCTTGTTTACAGATTTTGTTTTTAGTAAATATTTTCTCTTAGAAATTGCTTAGCAAATAAGTTCTTGCATAGACGAAGTAGATAGAAGTAGCTAAAGTTGTTTCACTTTTCGAACAAAAGCTGTTGCTTCTAATGGATTGAAAATAGAAACTAAAATCAGCAAATCAAAGGTATGATACACATATGCACATATGTATGTGTGTGTGTGTGTATGTTAAAGTATAAGTGAATTGCGTAATGGTAAATATTGCAAATGCATACATATATACAAAAATCCATTACCCATTGCAAGTACAAATACAACTGCTGCACTCAAATAAATTAAATTGATACATTTTAAGCGAACGAAATGTACTTTAATATTATATGAGTAATAGCTAAGGTAGAGTACATATATAGAGTGTGGGTGGAAAATGTGAAGAAATGGCAGTTAAAGCAAACGAATGTAGTATAAATGAGTGATGCAATAATCATGGCATGAAGAATAAGTAAATGAAGTTTACTCAGAGTAATGGTACAAATCGAGAGTTAAATGCGGCATATGTTCATATTTTGTTTTAGGAAAATTGTGAAACTCAGTTGAGATAAAGATTGCTGTGCAAAAGTTTGTTGTTAATGTTATTTTAATCTACAGCACTTTGTAATATATAAAACGTATAATAAATGACTAGAAATAAGAGTTTAACTCACTGATATCTATTGTTCTGTTAGCCTAACGGTTTACAGAACGTGCCAAAATTTCGTTCCTGGAGAAATGCAGCAGTTTCCGAAATCGATATACATATAAGAAAAGCTATGAGGGTTGTTTCGTAAATTTTCCTTTCCTATGCTACTACAAACTTTTAATAACTAAATATTTAAAAATAACAAAAAACATACTTATTTTCATAAAAAATATTATTCCTGGATTTAGGCTCATTTATAGCAATTAATACTGCAAGAAAAAAATCTTTAATATGTATTACTATAATATCCTAATAATTTGATTCAATACTTCTTCCAGGGTTGTATAAAAATTTAGATTTTTTAAAAATGTTGCTGTTTTTTTTTGCACGCACGTGATATGATTTATACCGATGTCTAGTATCCATAATATAAATAAAATAAATAAAATATTTGCTAAATAACACCAAAAAGTTTTATAAACTTTCACTCGTACAATTACTTGGTTGTCATATCTAGAAGCTGTTTCGATTTATCTTAAACTCACTAGCATATGTTTAGATAAAGAAAAAAAAAAAAACATGCTGCATATATACTTAGAACATATGTGCGCTTATATATATACATATGTACATGCAATATGTTTCAAAACCGCTATAGAATACCTGAATGCTAAATGGCCCCACAAACCACAAATAAAAGTAAATAAACCATATCCATCACGTACATATGTATTTACAAATACTTTCAATAGAATAAGCATCCATTTACAATTTTACCGATTTCTTCTTTGATTTTGACATACAACTCACGTACGCTTTTACCACTTATACTGGTCACACACCCACGCTATGACATGTATTTGTTGTTTTATGATGCCAATAGCGATTTTTGGTTCAAATAATAAGAAGACTTTGACTTAGTAAGCCAGATAAAGTAGGTATTAAATATATTATTGGCCGTATGGACTTAACCACAATTACATACATATATATGTGGATGTATATTTACTATGTATGTATGTACTTTGATGCTTCTGCGTATACAGGGTGACTATAAATTCGTTAAAAAAAATTAAAAAAAAATAAAATACGAAGCATTTTTAGTAAGAAGTAGTAGTTAGAAGTACTTAGAACGATCAGCTGTTGGGTATTTCTGTACTGTTGAGTGTTGCTCTCTCGCTCTCAGCTTTTTTTGTAGTGTTTGACAGTTTGACTAATTTTACTAAAAAATGTAAGCAATAAGAATTATTGGAACTCTTTGAATGTTATTTAAAATTTCATAAAATTTGTGATTTGTTCTGTGAAGGAGAAAGTGGTCAAGTGTTACTCTGTTTTGCAGCACCCTATACGCATCGCTAGTTTCCTTTTCACAGTAAGTGTGTAGTTTTCTTTTATAACTTTTTTCGTACTTTATCATAATAAAATATTTATTTTATTATACAATGTTATTGCCTTTATAGGATTGCATGTAATATTTGCTATAAAATTACTGGTTTTACTAATTCAGAGCTTGTTTAGTAACAGTAAAATCAGACACTAAGTATTGATTGAGGATTACCTTTGATGTAGACACACATTTGGTCTTTTGCTCTTTAAATAAATACAAAGAGCAAAGAGCAAATCGCAATAACAAAATTGAACTAAGAGGATAGAAATACAAAGAGTAGAAGAAATGAGGACTGTTTAAGGAAAAGTAAAAGTTGATGATAAGGACATAGACAAAGAAGAACATGACAAAATCTTTCACATATTGACGAGTTTTTAATTACGAAAGAAAATGTCAGTTGGTATATGTGCAAATAAGCAAAAGCTTTTCAAAACTTTTAGCTTTTCAAACAGTTCATCGCACAAACATTTCATAGAGTTCATGCTATACGATCGCATCAATTAAGTAAATCGTTTGATATTTGATCATAATTCACAAATATGCAACTCGGAAGAAAATCAAAAGCATATTTCTTTCTTTTGTACTCTGCTTAAATAATTTTTATGGTTCACAAATGTCAATTGAAGCAACAAAAGTCGTTAAAAAATTACACATCCATAAACTGCAACGGCTGATCTATATTGTGCAGGGCGTGATGGAACGATCGATCTATTGAGTGACACAGATTTTTAATGTTGCATTCACTTAAGTACACAACAAAAACATATGTTTCCAATCATTTGAGCATGACAAACTTAATTGATTTGAAAATTGCCGAATTTCATTAGACCTAATTACAAAGTGTTCGTTCGTTTTGCTTTTGCCTATCGTTAAGATAATCTGCTAATAATTTGTCCAAACTCACAGCATGTGGAGGCAATAATGATGTAGATAATATATTATCGATGTATGTACAAATATAAAATACATATTTTTGTGCGCATGCAACGGGCGTGGGTTGAAACGTGGCGTGAAGTTGCACAGCGGGCATGCTGCAGCTACGAAATTTGTATGGCTCGTTTGTTAGAAAATTTAATTGAATTTGTATTTGTTATTTGTTATTTTGACATGTTGGCTATTATTACTGTATTGTGTTATTAACACTATTTTTTATTGTTTTGCAGCTAATTTGTAGGCTTCGGCTGTGTAATGCTCAAATGGCGCATTTCTGCTATGGCGCCAGGTGTGCTTTTGTCACACTTCATTTGTTGTATTGAAAATTTGTAAAATTGTAGGGAATTAGTTACAGTTTTTTGGATTATATAGTTAAGATATAAAAATTTTAATTTACTAAACGTTTTATGGCATAAAAATTATTGTTTATTACTACAAGATTTTGGAAGGGAAATGAGTTGATATGGTGCTAGTTTGAGAAAAAAAGACGCGCTACAAGTTCGCTTGACCTGAACACTGGATAATATTGGACTCATCTACATAACTTGAATCCTTAGAAAATCCGGCTTCAGAGCTTTATCTCAATGATGCCCCCTATCGATGAACTCTCCACTTTTTTTCTTCTCTTCTTCCCTTCTTATACCCAGCTTTTCATATTTCTCTTTAATCTGTTCCTTAGTTAAAGTCATCTTACCACAGTTTATAACAGTTTGAAGGCCAATGAACGAATATGCCTATTCATTTTTATTTATTTATAATTAACTATAAGGATTATCTACAGTCAACTCTCAAATTAATTCCTTATTAGCGTGTGTTTTATGAGCTTGATTTCACGCTAAAAATGATGCTGACGCAGCAAAAAATTAAGAACAACAAAAAAAAACGCGAATATTTAATTGAATTTGTCATCTGAAAGAACACAAACGCTACGCATGTGGCAAGCATGTTAAATGCGGAACTTAAATAGCAATAATTACTTGATTATTTTAATCAAGCGTTTCTTTATTTGAAGCGTTGACAGCATTCCAGTGAAAAAGTCGGATATATACATACATACATACATACATACATATATGTATGATAGACAAGTATAAATGTAAAATGAAATTTATTAATTAGCTAGCAAAAGTGAGGTGTATGCGCCGCGAGTAAAGCAGCAATTAAGGATTTCAGCATAAAAATGCAATTACTGCATGTTGCAACAACAACCACAACAAACAAAAAAAGAAATTGTGCAGAAAAAAAGCATAACAAAGCAGCAAATTGACATGCGCATCTGCTTATTTGTTGAAATAATTACAACAAGCTTGCTTCCATAAGCTTTAACCCAACGCAAATGAACGCTTTGCAAACGCAGAGCTGGCGCGGTGGGGGGAATATACATATGTACATATATATTTGCAGCAGCTTTTGGCGTTTAATGTGTAACTACCGCTAATTAAAACGAAAGTTGCAACAATTGTTGTGGTTGTTTAAAATAAAAAAACAGATATACAACAATATTATTAACACATTTTAACTTAAACAAAAAAAAAAAAAAAAAAAATTATTATAAATAATGAGTAGGAGTTTGAAAGAACTTTTGCGTGAGGGAAACTTATTTTTAGCACAGAAAAGAAAATTAGTTAAATGTGGTCTAAACGATGACGCTCTTGCGTTGGCTTCCCATATTGTATTGAAATATTTCGAGTTAGCTTGATTCACGTATTGCGCGTTAGCTCCGAAATCCGTTGAGTTATGGAAATACGTGATGTCTTAAACATTAAAATAGATATTAAGTAATGCAACGTTGGAAGTGAAATTCAATTCTATACAGCCGTTTTTGAGTGATGCGCGCGCAAACATACAGACATACATACAGACATAAAAAATATGCTTGAACATCAATGCTGTTTCAGCACCACTAAAAACGGTACACAAACAGTGCCAGCACAAAAATTTTGACTTTTTATCTTATCGCCTTTTATACCAACAACTGAAGCATTTTTTTTTTGCTCACGATTTTGCAAAATTTTCCTGCTTAAAGGCGTTTAAGAATTCCAAACAACAACAATAAAAACTAACCAAAAAACAACAAAGACCGAAATCAGCTGACTTGATCTATTAGTGTTATTGTTGTTGCACGTTACAAACACAGCGTGAAAATATTTGATCAATCTTAGATACATACATATATAGGAGTACGAGTATGTAGCGCTGTTGTTGTAGAAAATCAATTATCACTGACAAGCGCAAATCGGGCGATTGATGTGTTTACCTGCAGAACAAAAAAAAAAAAAATTTTTCAATATTTTACAAGCGTCGATATTTAACTAACGCCATCAAGTGTTTGCGCTCATTTTTAACTTTTTGGTGATTTTGTAATGCTGTGATTATTTTGATTAATCACTTGAACTTGTAACGCCGTCAGCTATTAGGCGCCAAAGCGTATAGGAATCTGCCGCCAGAGTGACGATGGCATTTCATCAATTTAATTCGATTCAACAGGAATGCTTACATTAGCGTGGTCATTGGGTTTATATTTTTGAATTTTTTGGCATTTGTTGTTTGTTGGTTGGACACCCTAATATGCACGCTAATGCTTTTACATATTGCTTTCTTGTGTACGTTTAAGATCAATTTATGTACGAGTATATAATTAATTGAAAGATGTCAATAAGTTGCCAGAAGGGAAGGCTGTAAACAATTAAGTTTTGGGTTGGATGCCGATGCTACATACATATGTACATTGTCTGTTTTTTTTTTTGAAGGATACATGTGCAAGATTAATCATGAAAAATTAAAAATCAAACATACTTTTCATTAACAATACTACATTGGTAGTCAGCGGCAGATTCGTGACAAGCTCATGGCCATCTCAGCGCAACGAGGCTGTTGAATTTCGAGGTTCTCAAGCTAGACGTCACAAACGTTAAACCATGTCTAACTGTAATAAAATTGTAATAGATCGATGTTTGTATATTGCAGATATTCAAGATAAAAGATAAATTGATAAAATGGATATTTCTCCAGTCTTTCCTAAAAAAAATCGATAACTGACGGGAGTTCAACACGAATATTTAGCAGCCTTTGAACAGCCTATTAAAATTACAAAAACTACAACAACAATATGTGAAAACGAAAAGTGCAGATAGCGAAAATTAATCAAATTTCATCATATTTTTTGTTGTAATTTTGCTAGTCAACAAACTACAATTTATTCGATTGCAAAGGAATGCGCCAAATAGTAATTAATATGACAGCTTTGACGTGGCGTTGTGGGTGTGGGCGTGGGCGTTTGACGCTTTATTGATTAGCAACGATCAAAGAGTTTAATGAGTAATTAGTTTTCGTTGCTTTACTTTTTTTTAATATGGAATGATGGATTTTAAATAAGCAAATTAATTTCATTGCGCTGTGGAATGGGCATTTTTCAAGATAAGGTTCAAACAGCTGGCATCCTTAAACTACGCGCAAATATTACAGCAACCGAAATTAAAATCTGTGCGTGACTTTGCTGAGACCAAGAATCAGTTGCTTTTATATAAATTTTATTCGAAAACTAGCGCTTAGTATTTAAAAATAAATACATTTGTGTAAAAAATAAATTGAAATAAAAAAAATAACCAAAAAATAATTTAACACAATAACATAACTTCAATTGAAAATGTCACGCAAAATAAATTTCGAATTTTAACAATTGAAAGGAATTTAACTTCAAAGAAAATCAAATCAAAACTTTCCTGCCAAAAGCAGCAGGTATTCCAGTTGTGCCGCCAAGCTGTGGGGAAATGCCAAGTAAAAACACGCATTAATTAAACAAATTAAATTATTAAATTCCAAAGGCACACAATACTTCAGTTTTGTTTTTGCCCCAAAATCCCCAAAACTATAATACAAAATACTGCACAATGTTAATCTGTTTCATGTGTTAATTACATTACAATAAACTCAATTTGTTGCTTTTCTGAGCGGCCATGCATTTATAAATACCTACTTATGAAATTAACTTGAAATTCAATTAAGTATTTGATTACAGTGGATTTTGTGCGCAAAAGAAAAATTCTAAATTTTAATAATTTTATGCACAAAAATAATTTTTCAATGCATACCCAGTAGGAAAATCAAAAGTCCTTGCAAAGTGCCACAACAGCGGTGCGGTTTAGGAACAAAAGTTCAAAGCAGATATTTTAAATAAAACCTCAATTTGAACTTTCTTAGATCTGTCCACTTTGGAGCGCCTTTTGCTGTTTAAACAAGGAACATAAATCAAAATCTGAAGGAAAGCTATGGCTGCACAATTCAAAATTAAAATCAAAATTAGACTCACAACTAATGCTAATGAATTGGAAAATAGAAAAGAAATTTCATTTCGTAGATTAAATTCCATTTTCAGAAATATGTACGATAAATGATTGAAATGAAAACAACAACAATGCATCAAAAACAAAAATAGCACAAAACCAAAATAACAAAAGAACTCAACAACAACGCAGCATGCAATGTGGTCAAGGGAGTGAAGTAGTTCATGGATATGAAATTTAATTTTTTTGTGCAAATATTTAACCTCAGCAATAATTAGATTTTCGCAAAACAAGCAAACAACACGTACAATACATGAAATTTGTTGTGGAATAGAAAATGTGAGTCAGCTGTAGGAGGGTAATGCCTTCCAAGAGCAGGCGGCAAGGGTGTCAAGCGCCGAAAGGAAAGTGATTGCAGAATGCTACGAATTGGGCACATCAAGTCAAAGTTGAGCAATGAGTGGAGGCGAATGCTGTGAAACAAGTTTGTATGCGTTTGACAGTTGAACAGAGAGAGTAAACAAAAGAACAGAAAGAGTAAACAAAAGCCATAAGTAGGTATGCAGTGCTTTCGAAGCTTTTGTAAGCAACGAGTAAAAATTGCATTTGTGTGTGAAGTGCGTGAACAGAACAATGCCAAAACATTCAAATCAATGAGAAACTCGATGCGTCAACTGCAATGTAGGCACATTAGAGTGACACTCAGTGCGTGTAGGCAAGCCAAAATTACACACAAAAAGCTTGAGAGTTAAATTAAAGAACACAAAAGATAATTGTTTGGGCTACTTTGGGTAGCATGGTGGGCGAATGAAACATACTAATTATGAGAGCAATGGCAAGTAGAAAAGTGAGAGTTTGAAAGCAATTACAATGCAGCTTTAAACCAAATTTAAGAGGGATTACAAACAGTAATTTTAAGTTTATTAATTTGAAAAGCGAGGAATACGAAATGTTTCGAATATTTTTGATTTGTTTTAAAAGTACATAAACTTAAAAAAATATTGTAAAAAGTACTTAGGGGAGGAGATATTTGTCAAATGTAAGCAACATTTCTGTTCGTAATGGAACAACATTCAACTCACTGTACTCACATTAGAAATGATGCAAACACGCATTGTGTGTTTTGTTGTTGCTCCAATTGTAGGACATGGCATAGTACAAACAAAATGCATGATAGAACAAAACATCTAAACATCTGTATTGTAGCAAAATGTTGCCAAAAGCATTTGAGTTGAAACTTGCGAACTCTATACAAATATCGAATTGTCTTGCTGCATGGCAAGAGGGCGGTAGTGGGGGCAAACTCAAATTACTTGGCTGCATCATCATTTATGCCGCGCGTGTACGAAAGTGTAATCAAATGTAAACAAACAAAAGCCACACACACCAGAAATACATAAGCGGAGTAAGAATGAAAGTTGCTGATTTACACCCACCAGACACCAGCGGGTGTGGCAACTGCTTCTGTATGGCAGCAAGTACAAATTCGAGCAAGATTTTGTAGCCGCCATTTAATTGGCAAGCGTATAAGTTGCAAGGAATTTTGTGAAATTTTGAGTTGCAAGGAAAATGCCAGCCAGCAACATGAACTAGGCAAACCGTAACGAACGCATCAACAAAAAAAAAAAAAAAAAAAAATACTAACAACATTGTAAAACATTGTAAACAACAGCAAGCAGCAAATGTGCTTGTTTTGGCAGATACAAAAAAAAAAAAAAATGCAACGAAAAGTTCGATATGAGAAAATAGTTGCTGGCAGCAGGCGCAGCTGTTGTGGTTGTAGAGAATCCACTACCTGCGTATTTGCTTTTAGTATTTAGTGATGCCGACTCAGCACTCATGTTCAGGTTCTCGTTGATAGTCGAAGTGGACAAATTGAAGATCCTTTAAAACAGGATTTCGCATACCTTGAGCCAACTTTTAATGCTTTCATCAAAGTATTTTCCAAAATTAAAAAAGAGTGTGATTTTTCTCTTAATTGTTTTCTTAGGTCTTATTTTTTTTACTTCACGCTATCTTTGATTGAATTGTTTATATATAGTCTAGCCAAGCAAAAAATAACCGGAAAGGATTATACAGATGTAAACAAAGCAAACGAGTCAAGTGACATATAAGAATTAGTTTAACTTAGACAAAACTTCTGTTTATTTAGTTTTATTGATGTTCAACTTGAGCCATAAAAAAAAAGTAAGAAAAATAAATAACAACATTTATGTAAAAGGTGAAGGTACTTGACATTGTAACGCGTTAACGTGACTACTTTTTATTTGTAAACATATGAACATACATATGTACATGTATGTAGATAAGGACATGCATATTAGGGTGTGGTGTACTTTTTTTTCGCTTAGAAGTCGAATTTGCACTTTAAAAAGAAAATAAAAATTTTGAAATAATTTTTTGAATAGCTCTAATTAAATATAAATCGAATCGAATAAAGAAACACCATTAAAAAGAAAAAATTTGAAATCGAATTTAACAGTGAAAAACTTTTTTTTTTTAATTTGTTTTTTGTTAATTTATTTAAAAAAATTTTTTAAATAATTTTTTTTTAACTATTTTCAAATTTTTTTCTAATTTTTTTTTATCTTTTAAAAATTTTCTTACATTTTTTTTTGTTAATTTATTTAATTTTTTTTTATTTTGTATTTAAATTTTTTTTTTAATTTTGAGCTATGCTTATTTTCAAATAATAATAATAGCAAAAAACCAAAGAATTAAAAAAAATTATAAAATATAATGAAATATAAATCGAACCAAATAATGAAACAAAATTTAAAAAAAAGCTTTTTATCGAATTGAACAGTGAAATTTTTTTTTTTTTTGTTAACTTTTTTTAAATCATTTTTTGCAAATTTTTTTTATTTTATCTTTTCAATTTTTCTCAAAATGAAATTTGTGAGCTACATATATTTAGTGAAAAATAATAATAATAGCAATAAAAAAAGAATTAAAAAAAATAATAAAATAAAATAAAACAATATTAATAATTAAATTGCACTAAAGAAAAAAAGTTAAATTCTTATAGCTTGGTTCCGCTGTTTCGAAAAAAAAATAATACGAATTAAAAAAAAAACTAGATTATTTAAAAGTATAAAAAAATAAGTTTAAACATTTTTTGAAGTAGTTTTTGGCTTTGAATAAAAAATAAAAAAATCTTCTACTCTACTTACAACAGTCTGTGTTTGCTTTATCATGTCAACAAACTAATTTCAAATACAACAATCTTTATGTCAACAATCAACCGACAGACAGACAGAGAGAGACGAAC
Source organism: Sphenella marginata (assembly GCA_951509765.1). Taxonomy (NCBI): domain Eukaryota; kingdom Metazoa; phylum Arthropoda; class Insecta; order Diptera; family Tephritidae; genus Sphenella; species Sphenella marginata. The sequence continues at coordinate 53,864,060 of OX608083.1, forward strand.
GAGCGTTGGTCGAGTGACAACTGCACTTGATGGCAGCAACAGCAATTTACCTTGGTGTCACATTTACAACTGCAGTCGAGTTCTACATTTCTCATCATTTTCTTACACATTTTTCACTTTACCTTTCGTTCGCTTATTTTCTATGCTACCAAAGCATTTTATTACGCTGCTTTTTACAATTATTGCTATCCATTTATTAAATGTACACCCGCCTAGCTCCAACGCCTTGGCACCTACACCGTTTTCATGTCTGTTGGTAATTCATCAACAAATTTTACGTAGCCATCAACGTTTCATCCTTCAAATAAATGGCTGTGGACAGTTCAGTAATCGATATTTGAAAAATACTTTTACTATGGCGTCCACCAAGAAGATGGTGGCGGGAGTGGTGTTAGAGGAGACAGAAGTGTGGTCGTATGGCAGCGCCATGAAAAAGTGTAGCCGGACGCCACAAATCGTGCGCAGTCTATTTTTGGTCTTATTTACTTTCCTTTGAAATTTAATTTAATTTTTCTATATAAAAAGCGACAATCGATTTGATATTGGTTATCAGTTCAATTTCCATGGAATTCACAAGTGCTTAAGTGCACTTAGATAAACAAAGGTGTGGTGTAGATTGGAATATAGGCACGTGTTCGAATCAGTACGTACTTAATATATATGTAAGTACAATCAAAAATTAAATAAATTTACTCAAGATTTAGTGATTGAAGTCTTGAAGTACAAAATGGAAATATCAAAATTGTTTGATTGAAAAATTTATTAAATTCCTTTACATGGACTCACTCATTCGAAGCTATATAAAAGAATTAATTTAAAAAATTAGAAACTTTAAGATGTTGATGGAATGATAGAATGCTGGCCCCATGCTTGGTCTGACGTGCATTGGTCTCGATATGAGTCAGTTTTCATTCAAGGATATGCCTGACTTGTTTCTATTGGAAGTTCAGTGCACAACCCGAGAAGGGAGAACCAGGAAAATAAAAGTGAAGGTTTTCTTTTTTTATAAATTCAACAAGGAAAATTTAAATTCCATAACATATAACAACAAAAAAATACATCGCACCAATAAAAATGCGTGACGACAACAAAAAAAAACAATGCTACAAGCGAGCAAATAAAAATAAAAAAGAAGAAAAAAGTAAACTCTAAAAAGATGTAATATCTGCAAACAAACCCACAAATGAAACTAAACAAAGTCTGCTGCAAGTCAAATAAATAAGTAAACAAAAGCTTATACCAAACCCATCAGATGCTGGCACCTCGGGCGTTACATTTGTACTTGGCTTGTGTGGCGACACCGCTTCGAGTAGTTGCTGTTATTCTGCTGGTGATGTTAGGGTGCTGCTGTAGGGTAAACAGAAGTGCCAAAAGAAATGTCAAAAAAAAAAAACAAAATTAAAACCGACTGCCGACTGTCAACACTCTCAAAGACTTCTGAGTTGACGAGCATGCGTTGACAAAAAACAATTCAACGTTTCACACTACTCTCAGTACAAGTTGTTGTTGCTGCATTTATATTGCCTTTGTCTTGTCTGTTAGCAGCATTGAATATAATTTTGCAAAGACAAGCGGGTTTTCGTGGCTTAAAAGAAGAACTTCAAACTTGCGCCGAATATGAAATTGTCGCTTTGTTTTGTCAAAGGACATGCGAAATGACAGCACATACGTGTGCACACACACACACGAGTGCACCGAAAAGCAAAAAAAAAAAATAAAAAAAACATTCAGGCATGCGAATGTGCCAACTGAAATTTTTGAAAGTGTTTTTGATGTGTGCAATGCGCGTATTTTTTGTTTGTTTTTGAAACGCATCAAAACAAACGAAGAAATTTTAAGCAAAAAACGGCTGCACTGTGGCACGAAAGCAGCTTAAAATTGGTCAAAAACTCAAGTTCGCTATATGATTGAAAAATATTAATTAATGATTTTTATTAAATTCAGCTTTAAAAAGCGCTATACCTTTTTCTGAGCTTTTAAGCTTTCAAGCTTTCAAAATTAGTAATAAACTTGGGCTTGAAAAATTGTTGGTAAATATGATTGAAAAATATTATGATTTTAATTAAATTCAAGCGAAAAAGCTCTCTACGTTTTTCTGAGCTTTTAAGCTTTCAAGCTTTCAAAATCGGTAATAAACTTGGGCTTGTTGGTAAATATGATTGAAAAATATTATGATATTAATTAAATTCAAGCGAAAAAGCTCTGTACGTTTTTCTGAGCTTTTAAGCTTTTAAATCAGTAATAAACTTAGGCCGGAAAAATTGTTAATAAATTTTTCAGCTCAAGTGCGTTGAATATGTAATTTTTTCTTTAGCCAACTTTTTATTTCGCACACACTGTCTCTGCTTTTTGCAATTGTATAAAAGGTACTGTCAGAAGTTTGATTTTCATAGCCTATTGCTTCTTTATACAGGCACATATCCTGGCATACCAAGTATCATAAACACGCTCATATCGTTACTTTTGTTTGACACAAACATGTCATAGCCAGAGAATCATAAATACATGTAGACATATCGTACATACCTTCGCTAGAGATGAAGATGTACACTTTCGATTACTTTTTCTATGCTTGGATATGAGTACCTTTATTGAATTAGATACACTTGTCAAATTGTGAACCTTCTGTCCAAAGAGTTTCTTGGCAACTGCGTACTGCATGCATGGTTTTGATAGCAAGGCGGCATTGCTTTGCCCTTTCTCCTGTTTCAATAATAGAACTTGACACTTTAGGCACAAACAATGACAGCCACAATGACAGAATTTTGTAGTGATACAATTTGTTTGTTTGTGATATTTTGAAGATTTTACCTCTAAAAGGAACGGGCAAGAAAACACGGCGCTTGATAGACCTCTTATTACTGATTTTCATTTATATTTTTATTTTAAATGTATTTTATGATACGTAAATGTCTTTACTCAAAGAATTGAAGACCTGCTTTTTCGCTACCACCAAGTTTGAGGTCATTGCGAGAGAGACGCGATTAGATTTTACTTTCTGATACACCACTCTTTTGGCAAAAATCATATATAAATTTAGTGCTGCCCACAATACCCGAACCTACCCTACACAACCACAAACACACGCTTCCTAAAAACGTCTCATCGCATTCTTGCCGCTGTCATTGCGCTGGCTGTTGCATGTCAGAACGTCATCACTGCACGCTGTCCTAAGCAGTGTAGCCAATGGACACTTGCCGCTCTCATCGTGATGTGCTTTTTTGCATGTCTTCCAAGTGTTATGATAGTCAACGTCACACCCCTATTACCAATAATAGCATTACCACTGTAGGGAACTTCTTGACGAGTTTTTATAGCTAGGACTGTAGTACAAAAAAGTAGCTTGTTTGATAGTACTTAATTAGTCGTTTCACAGACAGACATCATAATTTTGTATTCAATTAAAATTTTTGTAATTACTTCTTCCAATGAAATTTTGGTTGTATATTAGTATTATCGAATATAAAAAACCTAGATCTAAACCGCAAAAACTATTTCGATATCTCATTGGTATTTCGCAGCATTTTAGATTTGAAATGATATTTTTCCCACAGGGTACACAGCCTTAACCCAGCATCTACGGCACGTATCGCATTTCACTCGCTTGACAGCTGACAGGCTGTGAAGCTAAATGCTAAGCAAAAGCTGTGCATGAAAAGAAGAAACAGCTCCGCATTCTTGGAACAAGTTTAATCCACCAGGCTTATGCTGCTGTTCGCCATGCCCCCACATCTGCCTGCACAGAGCAAGTGTACATCAAGTGTTTCCATCAAATGCAATATTTGTACAAAAGAGGAAGGATTTTTTTTTATTTTGTTTTTGCTTTTATTTTATCTCTCTTATTATAGATATGTATGTTTATGTTTTGGAGGATAAGTTCTAATTTTGTTCGTTTGATTTGTAGCTCGAAAATTTTCGCCATGCGCAATTAGATTGATTTTCTATTTTGGCTTTGCTAAGCTTTTTCGATATGTTCTACATATGTACATGTGCCTTTATACATATATACAAATTTAAATATAAAAAAGAAAAAAAAACGTAAATAAATATATATACATATGTACATACTTGTGTGAATGGTTTTACAGACTTTACTTTGTTCATAAGTTTTTTCTATTTTGTTTCATTAGTAAAGCTTTTCTATTTACCCAGTTGCTAGCTGAAACCAGTTGACGCTTATTTCCATGAAATTTTAGATATGTTGCTTACCTGGAATTGAATAGAAAGAATGTTTTAGATATTCGTTTATCAAATACAACAACAACAATAGGTTTATTAAGTGTTCTGATTTATCATTGTTTTTGTTTGACAACTATCAATGTGGAAGAGCTTTTATAAGGATGAGATTCAGAATTGTACCAGCTTACAAATTCCTCGGTTTAGCGCTTAAATGTAGGTATTTAGGTATCTGTTTCCCACAAAAAAAAGTCTTAAATCTTTAATGTTGGTACCCGAGAATGTCGTGATTAATTACTAAAACCGAACAACTCAAGGTTCGCTCACCAAATAAAGACGAGCACAAAATGCAGATTTCGAAAACTGAGTATCGAGTTTGCTAAATTTTAAAAAATAAAAACTCTATCAATCTTCATGTGTACTGCAAAAAGGGACACGAGCCTGTAATGGGCAGCAAGAAAGAAGAAAGCATGTCAAATGGCAGGCCGCGCAATGCGACACGCACGAAACTTTGACAAGCGGCGTACCTATAAATAAATCTCTCAATCGTTGTAAGCTACTCGAAAGCTCGTTGCGGCTGCTGCCACTTAAACTTCTACACGAATTGTACTTCATTGCAGTTGTTGTTATGCCATGTCACCACAAAATGTCGCAGTGGAATTTTGGAATTGAGTATGTTCCATAAGGCACTCACTCACACACACACACTCACACACTGCGTGCAACGTCTTTGCGAAGCTTTGTAAGTGTAATTTTTTATTTTTGTTAAGCTATTAAATGTGTGTTAAAGAAAAATTCAAAGACCATTAATAAAGCTAAACAAAAATATACCGACGTGGAAATGGATGTGTTTATAAGAAAGTTGGCCTACAAAACTTTGAAAGGTGGATAAAAGTGCGCGTGTTCTTACTGATACACTAACACACTTAACGAAAGGCGGGAAAACACCGAAAAGTAATAAAAGTGAAAAACAACTTAAGAAATTGTAATGACATTAAGCTACATGGAAATGCAGCATGCTGTTGTAAAAAATTTAGAAATTGACAAAAACATGCAGGAAACGTTAGATGTTGCATAGGCTACATTAGACCGTTTCAAGAATTTTTTTTTTTTTAATATTTTTGCGGCTCTTTCGGGATCAACTCAGGATTATGTTTCTTTGTAAAAAATTATAAATTTTTAAGAAAACTCAACACGCTGCATTAGACCGTTTCAGAAAAAAAAAATATTTTTTTTTTATATTTTCGGTGTTCCTTTGGGATCGTGTCAGGATTATTTTTAAAAATATTTGCGGACCTTTTCGCAATTTTTTTCTTGACTTTTGCAGTATGTTTTTGGGATAGTTTTGGGAGTTTCAGGATGACTTTAAAATCATTTAGGGATATACTTAAGATAAAATAAAAAAATTTTTAACAGCATTAAAATTGATGTTTACATCACTTTGTAACCCAAAAAAAAAAAATTATTTTCTCAAAGGGCCTAACATTCACTCATCTTAAACTAATGTGCAAACAAATGTGCATTAGGCATCTGTAGGTTCAAAATTAAAAGCATTGCAATTGCCTTGTGACACCATGAAATATACGAGTGTGCTTTTAAATTATTGTCAAATTACGAATGAGTCTAAAGTATATTATCGGCGACAATTTTTCACACAAAGACCAACAATTGAGTACACTGCTGACCTTTTCGGCATTGGCCCCTAAGCAATGCATTTTTCATGCTGGGCAATAATTAGACAAAGTGGGGCATATTTCTAGAAATTCTTGCATTCCTTCTTGTTCAGACCTCTTATCTTGTTGTAGTTTTCTTTTTAGTTCGTAATCCACGCCATACAGGAAGTGTCAAGAACGAAATTTTTATTTTTCTTTAATTTTTTTATTTTTGACTTCTTCAAGTTTTGCTAGAATTAATTTTCGATATTTTGATCAGCTACCTTTTTTTAATTTATTCAGCCTGCAGTTTCCTGTTTTACGTTTGGTAGCTTTATTGCTCAACAATAAACAAATTAAAATGACAAATGTCGCTCATTTAATTGAGTTCATTCTTAGTTGATTAATTTCACATTTTTATTGGTGGTGCTTGTCACAGCATTTTGGGGTTTACATAATTTTAGGCGCGTGGGCGGTTGCTTTGACAATCGAGTGCTTTGATTAATTACGCAGCGGAAAAATAATTTTGTTTTGTTGAATGTAAATAAATGTATAATCATACTTCAGTAGCATAATAGCTCAACAGGTTTATAATTATTTTGACATTCGGTGGTATATGTATATAAAAAAATTCACTTTCTAACCATGTTGAATTGGCTATGGAGAAGCCGGAAGAAGGTTTGAGGTCTTTGTGCTTGCATACTTTTAGGCACTTTTTGCTTGCTTTTGCGATAGAAATTCAATAAATATGCGTTTATGTTAGTAAAAATCTGTGATTGTTTGGAATAAGAGTTTCAAAACGATTAACCATGGTTGGAAGGCAGAAAGTTTAATAAAAAATTTCCTGATATTTAAAAAAATTCGATGAGTGCGCCTACAAGTAGTTTACAAAAAATTTAATTTTTTTTGTTCGTATTGCAAATCAGAGAAATGCTTTATGTTTGATTTTTATCGTAAGTCCATTTAATCGAAAACGAAATCGTAGTTCCGTAGCGTCCCTAATACCAACATTTCGACATATGAAAATTTGGCATAATTTTGTGTGCACTACAACAATAACGTTCTTTCCCCTGGTGAATGCAGTTGTTTTGTATGGCTTCAAAATTGGGTTAATAGTTGACGTTATGCCGAACTCAGACATATTGAAGCAGTTAGATGCAAATGACGTGCTGTCATACAGCATCCGACGCTATCTACGGAACTGCAGCATGTGTTTATAAATATTTACACGCTTTTAAAACTATGCAAAAATGAATGAAATACAATCTGTTATTTACATATTTGGAGCTTCGGCTATGCGCTTGTTTTGCACAGATCATGATTTTTTTAATATCGCTATGTATGTTAGTTCATGGGAAACTTACATGCAGTAAAAACATATCAAAAATAGCGTAGGCCATCTAAAATTTTATGTTTTTTGTAGCCCTTTTTTTGCATAAAAAAATGCGAATTTAACTTGTCAGATGATTGACTAAAATTAAATAAATATTTATGGAGGAATTTTTACTTTTAATAGAAAATAAATTTTAGATTAAAATGTGCGGAAATTTTTTAGTTTTAAAGAAAATCTGCAGACACCCTACTTTACTCTAAAAAGAGTTTAAATTTCCTATTTCCATTAGCAGTTTAGCACAAAACGTAATCAGCAAAAGACATGCATAAAATATCAAAAAAAAAATATTGGAGACTAATAAAAATTCTAAGTAATCATTAGTTTCATTTCCACTTTCCACTCTAGAACTCACATGCCATTCAAACCAATATTTTCCAGCTTGATTGACTAACCGAAATCTGTGGAAGCTGTTGCTGATAATTAAAACGTGATTTTCTCTTATTTTCATTTTCGTATATGAAACTTATTTTTTTTTTTGCATTTTCGATCGTAAATATGTTTACTTGCCATATCATGATTTTTACAGAATTTTTCCACGATTTTTTATCTTTTTTCAATTTTTTTTTTCTGTGCTGCCCACACCAATGACTTAGTGGAACTGACTGCCACAATATAACGAGCACTTTTATTAACGAAAATATATATTTGAAATATTATCTATTAGAAAACAAAAGAGAGCGTGAAAAAACTCGACCACAAAAAGCAAAATGAATGACAAAGTGTGCAGAGAAAAAAATAAAAAGCAATCAAAAGAAGTATAGAAAAAACGCGCAATGATTAATGAGCAACGGTGCCAAATGTTTTGGTTTGTCTAAAAGGTCCTTTTGTCCAACACAAAAAAATTAAAAAAAAAAAAATAGTAACAAAAATGAATAAAAATGTGCAGATACACAGGTCAATACATTTATTTATGCGCCATTGAAGAGTTTTGTTCAATGGAAAGCTTAAATTTTTTTGGAATATTGAAAAAAATATTTCTTTTTAAATTGTGAGAATGATTATGCGGTTTCCATTGTGAATTTGAATTTAATGTTCTAAAAAGTTAAAATTGTAATAAATTTGTTTGAGGAAGATTTGTATATATTAAATGACTTTTGTTTAGAACTCTGCTGCCTTGACAAAATAGCCTACTTTTAGGGGCACTCAATAATAGATGTGACTAGCTAGGATGCTAATACGTACAACCCATAACTACTTTGAAAAGAAGGTTGTTATTTACTGACGTGATTCTATTAAAAAAATGCTTATGTAGTAACGGATACTAACCGAAATTTAACGCTTATACATACATCATGCTATAGGCGCAACTTAAACCAAAAACAAATGAGATTGAAATTCATGAAAACCTGCAACAAAAAAAAAACACCCCTCCTTCGACAAAATGGTAATTTGACTGAGATTCCTTACTTGCAGCTGAGTAAGCAAACTTTCATTTCCGCTAACGCCCTTTAAAGTATGCAATAGCAAAAGTACAAAATACCAAGTAAGCAATACTTTCACTACCTGCGCAACGGAAAAAGGAGAAATGTGTACGCCTTTCGGCAGAAATCGTAATTAAAAGTTTTGCTGAAGCTCGCTGTCAGATATCACAAAATTGGTAAAGGACAATTAAAATTGAATTTCAACGCGCAAATGCGTGTAGCATACTTTCAGGCTAATAAGAAAAGTTTTAGTTTTAATAGTTGTTAAGCGTAAAACTCCACCGCACAGCGAAAGTGAGAGGCGCAAGAGCAAGCAACAAAACAAAACAAAAACGAAAAAAAAAAAAATTGTTAAAGCCCTTCAAAAGTTAGTTAAAAGCGTTTAAGCGTGGCAAAACGAACAAAGGTTAACGAGCTAACGATTCAAACTATGTGCGACTAACTACAACAAAAGCAATAAAAAATAAATGCTTAAGCAAAAACAATAATCACGTTAAACATACAAGAACAATGCACAATGGTAACAACAATTTAACAAACTAATCAACGCAATTTAGGTTTAAGCGAGAAGCTTTAATCAAAGTTTTTCCAGGTAATTGAGCTTTAGCTTTCAGCGAAGGGCGAGTGGCGTGAAAATGCTACAAACAACAGTTTTTTTTTAAATTTTTTTTTCTGTTTGTTTGTTAATTTCTTTGTAAGCTGCTGAAGCACGTAAAAGTAGCTAAAAGCATGCAAAACGAAATATTGTAGCAACAACCTTTTTGTAAAAGAGTGAAAAGAGTGTGGGAAAGTAATTGCGAGATTAACATGTTGCATACAAACAGGCGCACATTTTGGATTGGCAGGTGTCAGAAAAGTTGTTTTACATTACCACCAAAAAGTGTTGCTAAATGTCTAAAGCGGAAAAGAGCACAAGCAGAATGAATGCGGCAAAATGTGAAAATTGGGAGAGGCATGAAAAGGTGAGAGCGGTAAAGAGAAAAGTAGAAGTGAATGAGAACAGTTTTTTGTTATTGTTTTATTTTTTTTTTTACAGTCGGTTGATTTTTACATATATTTGTAAGTTAATAATAATTCTGAGTTAGTTATTATTATTTTTGATTAAAGGAAAAATTGTTAGAAGTGTGCGGGTGCGATGCGGAAGCTCTTCTGAAATACCTAAACTATATGAATTGGTCTGGCGCGAAATCGTGGTGGTTTTCGAAATAGTACTAGAGTGTGTGTCTATGCTAGAATTGTATATGCTACAACAATAATAACAATACGATTTTTTCACTGAAATTTCATACCATGGTTTCCTTTGAAATACATATCTTCCTGATGAGGAGCCTTATCATTCAGCACACTCTTTGGAACAACAGGCCTGTTGAAGTTTCAGCTAAAAGTATCCAAAACTTATAAACCCTTCTAATGCAGTCAACATAAGAAATCCAACACCAAATTTATATCAACCATTAAAAGTAATAATGCCCAGCAAAAAATTAAATGCTAAAACACTAAAAATCAACACATAACTAAAAAAAAAAATCAATAAAATACATTTGCATGATTCTAACCAATTTACAAGAATGGGTGCAAATCAGAAAAAAAAACAACAAAATTGGCTTGAAACCAGCACGCAAAGCACAAATACAAGAACTCGTTATGATAATATATGCGCTGCCAACGACCACAATAAAAACTATAGTTATATAGTGCTTAACAAGGTGCCACATGACGCTGAACGAGAAACATTATTGGCAACAAAAGTAGAAAACAATAGAGAAAACAAATGAGCCAAAAAAACAGCTGATGAATTTTGTTTTTTTTGGAAGCAGAAATCGCCAAAAAAAAAAAGAGCCACTAAAACTGTTATGCTCACCACACCCAAAGCAATGGCTGCTCATCAAGCGAAAGGATATTAACTCGAAACAATACGCAAATTATAATCAAAGCGCAGCATATTCAACAAAAACTGCCATAACGACGATTGATTTTGAATTATGGCATGCCACAAAAAGCGGCAACACGAAAAGGCAGCCAATAATGGGTTGATCGGTTTGGCATTAGATGTTGGCGAGCAATAAAATGAACATAAAAAAGTATTTGAACATTGCATGTGAAATGAAATGAAATTTATACGAACTGGAGCGCGTACTGCGCAACGTCAATAATGCCAAAAGACCACAGGTATTTGGAGTAAATTATAATAAAATTTTATGCACTTCCTTGAGAGCTTGCTTTCTTCTTGTTGGATGGTTTTAGTTGAGCGTGCGTTAGCTAACTTGTGGATTGTGGGGCTAAGCAAGTTGAGCAAACGCAAAAAAACTGGCTCAAACAGAGCGCGATGGAGATTATGATAATAGTGATAGTGAACCGAGTGCTCCAGATCATTGTTAGTTTTAAAAAAGTGTTGGCTGATTCCTTGAACTGAGTTTCAAAAATAAAGCAAGTTAAATAGTTCGCAAGCAACAAGTTAAGATTTGAATATTCTTGCGGAGCTTTTAATTTAAAATTTGACCTCTGTCTCGTAATTTTGAGGCCAAAATATTTAATTATAAAATTTAAATAACTTTTTCTTTAATCCCCATTGATGATGTAATCGAGATCACTTGTGTCAGAATCGCCTTCTGCACGAGACGAGCGCAATTAAACGTGCTGAGCTTAACGAACAAAACAGAGACGTGAACAAGCGTACAGCGACAGTTTTAGCTACCGCCCTCAAAGCTATTAACCAACAAGTATTTATACAGCCCAACCCACTAATTTACACAATTTTAAGCCAAACGAGCAATGAGCGCAGAACAAGACGAGCAAGGAAGCGAGAGTTTCAGTAAAAGAAGCGATAGAAACGTTGAAAGTAAATAGAACTGGGTTGTTATATTTTTAAAGAAAAAAAAAAAAAACAAGAAAAAAAAATTAAGAAATCACTTACTTACAAGACAAAACAACACCAACAATTAAAAAGAACAAAAACAAAAAAATATGCAAACGACCTGCAGGCAAAACACCAGCGAGGGAGGCGTGAGTAGCGTAAAATGCTAGCAATAGGTCATCGCATGTAGGCTAAGGAGTGTGACACACAGGACGACAGTCGCTTTGAGCAAATAAAAAGAAAAAGCGAAAACAACAACAAAAGTTACATAAAATTAAAACACAAAAACTTATCTGGCAGGCAGAACACGCAAATGCCGTGCTTCACATTTTTAATTACCATTTAAACGTGTGGCCAACAACACCATCTCGCAATAAGGACACCTCAGGTTGAAATGGCGCTACATTCTCCCTCCACACACCTCAACTACACAACAACAACAACTGTATATGTATTTAGTTATGTTTGTATGCAACTTCCAACGGTAAATAATGCGAAATTAGTAACACGCCGTCACTACCTCACGAGACCGGATTCAGACGATTCAGGCTAAGCGAACGTAATAGCAAAACCTACAAGACAACCGTTGACCTGGTTGGGAGAGGGTGGAAAGCTCTATGGCTTGAGTTGTGCTTAAGGTTAGTTAATTAAATTTTTCACTTACTGTAGTGGCGAGATTCCAAAACGTGGATTAGCGTGTGTATGTATATGTGTATGGATGATATACCCAATTTGCCCTGCGGCAGCGCAATGAAGTCTTTTCCGTTGTTTTTTTTTTATCCAAGCGAGTTTGTTATGGTGCCGAAAAAAATACTCAAAGGAAAATTGAATTAAAAGACTTACAAGCGATGTTAAAAATTATACTGATGCCTTAATCAGTAGTTCGAATTGATGGAAAATATTGCGCTAGAAGTAGCTCTGCTGTAATAGTAACAGTTCTTGATAAAAGATTTTTCCTACAGGGTAGATACGTGCACATATTTGTATGCAGGTGTAAGTGCCCAGCAGACACAACCAACAAATTTATATATCAGCACAACCTGGAATTTGTGTTCATAGCCTGTTGAAAAGTAAAGGCGTCAAAAAACAGGCGCTAAACAATTAAGCTAGGGATATATAAAATAAAATAAAAGTATGCAATGTTGTTTAGGTAGGAATATAGTACCGTGAAAGTGCTAAAAAGCTGAACATAAAAAAAAAACGAAAAAGGGAGGAACAAAAGAGTTAAAATTAAGTGATAAAGTAACACTACGGAGGCTAGTTATAAGCTGAAGATAGAGAATAACATTCAGTCCCGACGCATTTTAGCAATCGTGAAAATCCTGTATGCAGTTTCAATTTAATTAAAATATAAATGAGGATGTCCTGCTTATAAAAAAAAAAATTATGAATGTTACGAAGACTTCAATTCCCACGTTCACATAAATCATCTAATAGATTTAAATCCCTTAGTTGTATTTTGATTATGGAACATAGCAATGTATTAAATACTTGCTTAAAAAATTGTGCGCTCGACTTATATCTTCTTTTCAAAATCCCTTCCAAATAACTGGAAAGTTTTCAAGAATTCAAATTCTGGATAGATAGTATTAAAGATACTGTAGCTAGTCCTCAAAATCAGATAAGAAAACAAGGGGTGATGCAACAACTTTCCCACCAAGCAAGCTACACGTCGCCTTCCAAAACTGTGCCAAGTTCTTACTAATGCGCAACACTTAATTACTTTGTTTACTGAGAAAATTTCAAATTTATTAGCTCAAACTTTATTTAGTAATTCACCAAAAAATATCAGAAAAAAAAAAAAAAAGTCCAAACAGCTTTGAAAAATGACAAAGAAAAGCCCAGAAAATATCAGCATAATTAGTGGTAGTACACAACAGATGCCCCAAAAAAAACGCTTTATACAAAAAAAAAAGAAAAAAAAACGAAAGAAAAATGTGGAAAAAATAAAAATAAAAAAGTAACAAAAAGAAGAAGTAGCATTAAAACGCTTTATTTCCGTTCGCCTTACGACGAAAGCGTTTGCTGCTGCTTTGAAAGTTTTCACTTGACATCTGCTGCGTCAGCAAAAGCGGACTGAACCTTTTTCTTAACATTTTTTCGTTGCTGCTTTTCTGCATTTTTTGTGCGACATTTTTAGTTTTAATTTTTTAAGAAAATTTCCAGCACAACGTGTCGCCGGACCGGAGATGGCCAACGGAGCGCCATGCACGCAGCAGTTGCGGAAATGCCAGTTAGCAGCTTCGGCGCATAGAAACAGCAGTTTTTTTATCTTGGAATTTTTTGTTTTCAGTTATCTCATTTTTTTTATCGCACATTTGTTTTTGCTTTCTTGAAAATATTTCTTTACGGTCTCTTTGCTAGATATTTTTTTTATTTTTTTTTTTCAAAAAATTCTTTTAGTTGTATTAGGCCACATTGTTGTAAGCAATTTTATTTACAATCTTATCAATGTATGTACATATGTTTGCCTGTGCGTTGGTAGCTTTGTAGCCTTTTTCGATACTTTATCATTACTAACGTCATACATACATAGTTGCGTATACGTTTTAACTTTCCCATTTGTTTACTTTTGTCATGTTTTTCCTTTTTTTTTTGTATTTGCTATCTACTCTTGTCCGGCTTTCAATTTGTGGCATAGTGTTATTTTATAATTTTCCTTTTTCCTTCATTTCTACGTAGTTAAAATTAGGGCTACGTTTGGCAAATGGCGCTATACTTATCTGTTTTCCATTTACAGATTTCTGGCTATGGCTTCTTGGCTTCTTTTAAGTTACTGCCTTCCTTGTGGCTTTACTTGCTTACTTTGTTTTTGTTGGCTTATTCAATTACATTTTCATGATGAGATGACCGTTCTCATCCATTCATCCAAGTAAACAGCCGCTCCATCAATTTGTTCTTGCAACATCCTTACTTAGCGGCCAGTCTTTTGGGTTCGAACATCTTTTCAGCCTACATCATTTTCCACCCCCTTTTAATTTTAACATTAATTCATTTTCGTTACTATCTTATGTACATATGTATGTAAATACTTATGTAAGAGTGTGGTTATGTATTTAATCCCGACTTTTTGAACTGATACTCATATACAATTTCGCTACAGACTTGTCCGCCGTTATCTTACTCTCTGTTTGCTTTGAAGCATGCTGGCCTTACTTCGTCTCAATTTCCATTACCGTTTTTTTTTCTTTTTTTTTTTATACCCAGCGTACTAGTACTAGTACAAGGGTATATTAATTTTGTCCACATAACGGTACTATGTAACGGAGCAAAATAATCGAGTTAGATATGGGGTTCCATATATGAAAGTTCTTAGGTTGAAAAGAGGAATTGATTAAGCCATGTCCGTCCGTCCGTCTGTCCGTCTGTCCGTCCGTGTACACGATAACTTGAGTAAAAATTGAGATATTTGCATGAAATTTTGCATACAGGTTACTTTCTGGCCAAGGTAGGTTGCTATTGAAAATGGGCGAAATCGGATGATAACCACGCCCCCTTTTTCGATATCGAAAATTCGAAAAACGTATAAAACGGTTTAATTCCATATCAAAAGCAGCTACAATGATAAAATTTGCAATATGTATTGATTTATATGTTCTAAGGCGGATTTTATCAAATTTTTTTAAAAGTGGCGTGGCACCGCCCCCATATATTTGAAGAAATTTTAAAATTTTGACTCTTAATAACTTGAGAACAGTTTATGCTAGTATAACGAAATTTTGTAGAGGGCATACTATTGTTGTGTTAAATTCAGATATAGAAAATAAACGAAATCGCTTGGCGACCACGCCTACTTTTTTATAAAAGTTATATTGAAAGGAGGTGGAAATATTGAAAAGTCCATATCTAATTAACTGATACCGCTATAATAATATAATTTTGTACATACATCAATTTTCATATTCTTTACATTATTTTTGCAAAATTTTGGAAAGTGGGCGTGGCACCGCCCACTTATGAGTCAAGCAATTTTCAAATTCGACTGCTAATAACTTCAGAACGGTGTGAGATAGGTTTACGAAACTAGGTTCCAGGCATGTTATGTTTATGTAGAGTACTACCACAGAAAATAAGTAAAATCGGTAAACGACCACGCCCCTTTTTGGACTAAAGTTCTCTAAACGAGAGTTAGGAAACCGCAATATGCAATATCTGTTTAACTGATAAAGATATAATGCTAAAATTTAGTACACTCATTCACCTGATGATGTTATTAGTGATGTTTAAAGGTTTTTTGGTAATATTTTGGAAAATGGGCGTGGCACCGCCCACAAGTGAAAAAACAAAATATCAACATTTCACTATTAACAAGCCACTGTGAAAGTATCATAACTATCTGCAATGAAAACTGATCTTCAAATAGGGACAAACAACATAATAAAATCCGTGGGCGTGCCACCACCCACTTTTTTAAAATTAGGTAAATATTGATTAATGGACACATATATCCGTATATCAAAAAATTTCACAAAATACGTTAAAAGTTATGGGCATGGCACGCCTTCTTTTCCAAAGTTATATATAGGACATGGTATAACCCTTGTAAAGATCGATTCAGTACTTTTGGCTCATGTAAGCGGTTAAAGCTTTATAAGCAAGGAGCGTGGCCGCGCCCACCAAATTCGCTATTGTTTAGGCTCGGAATAGATTGGTTCTTAAAATGGGCTAAATCGGATGAAAACTACGCCCCCTTTTTCTGAAAACTAACGCTGGGTATTTAATGTTCGGTTCACCCGAACTTAGACTTCCTTACTTGTTTCTTTTTCGGTTTACTGAAATTTAATTTTGGTTCGCTCTTTGATAAGGCCTTCAATACCTTTAATGTCTACTTGCACTCAATCCTCTTTCACTTTCTTCTTCATTTTTCTTTGCGCGACCATATCTTTTGCTGCAATTATCCAGATCTACTTACAACCCGCTCACATATTCTCCATCGCGTTTTCTCAGTAGTTTGTTTGTGCAACTGTAATATCCTGTGTCTGTCTTATTGCATCTAAGTACATACAATTGTGCTCGGAGCTTTTATGTAGTATGTCGTCATCGGTTTTCTGAATGCTTTCAGCTTACTTACATCACTTTTATCCATTATTATCAGTATCTTCTTTGCGAAAGTGGAACTGATTTCTTTCCTTTTCTTTTTTTTAGTGGTTATTTGACAACAAATGTACAAATTCCTGATCGAGAAATACTTTATAATGCTGCGTCTGAAACTAGCATGCCCTCGGTAGTAATCGTCGCATCCCCGAAAGTACTTCCGCCATGAAAGCTTTTTTCGATGAAAATTTTTATCTAGTCCAGTAATAGTTTTCATGGGTCCTTTGTTATTGTTATCCTAGAACTCTGTTTATATAAAATTTTGCGCATTTTTTCCGCCAACATCCGCATTTCCCAAGCTCCTCACTGTACGACAACTTCACTTCCACCAACGAACTTCACTTCCTCCAACCAACTCCACTTCCACCAACAAATTAATGCCTCGTTCTTTGATTATTTCGTTTTGACTTTACTTTGTCGCTATGTCACTGGTTGCTCGGCATTTTCATTTAAGCACGAAATAATTTATGTTTATTGCTGAAAGGATTTTTCGCTGTGGTGAGCCTGCTTTTTTGTGCTTTTATCCCGTCGCGTCGTTTGACTCTTACGCACCGAATTCACTTAGCTTATTTTGCTGGCTAAGTACGCACTGTGACCTCCCTTTGGCATATCAGCTCATATTGTTTCTTTGCCTTTTTCAGCATCCACATTATTTCTGTTGTTGTACGCATTATTTCTCATTTAAAGAAAATTGACTTGGTCTTGCAATTTTTGCTTTTAAATAAAATAAATACCAAAACCCACACATAATCTGAGAAATAAGTATGTATGTACGCGCGTGTACAAGACCAAAGCTTCATTCCAGCCAGCGTTAATATCCTCAGGCATTTCCCAATATTTTTCCACTGTTTTGTGCCGCCTACTCATGGCTGGTGACGTGTATGGTGACACCGCTTCTTTCCTGTTCTCATCAACGTGGCTGTTGTCTCGCTATCGCCGTAGTCAAGAATTTTGTTTGCGACCGCATTCGTACGACTTTTCCTTGCCTCAGGCAACGGATGGCGTTTCCGTGCTTATTAGTTGCTTATTTTCTTGTTGTTTGCATATTCTGTGGTGTTTCCTTTTGGCCTCAATGTATTTCTATTAAGATTTTGTGTGGATTTAATTTCGTAACTTTATTAACACGAATTAACTGCCTCATTTTAAATTATATTCGCCGTGGATGGCTGGTGTTGGAAGTAGTTAATCTTGCAAGAAATCTCTTGTAGAAGTTTGGCTTCCTCTTTTGACAAGCTAATTAGGCGTGTAGGCAAACTCAGAGCATGGTGTGGCTTTTGAAAAGCTAAGAAAATATAATTAAACGAGGCTAGTAAGCCATAACTTAATAGAAAACAAGAACAGTCGCAGTCCATATAAGAGAAAGAACTTGGCTGCCTTTCTCACACATCGAGTTGAGTACTTCCTTGCAGAATAAGGTACTCAACTTCCAAGATCATCACATTTATCGAGAGTCAATTCCTTTACCTTTTCTCATCTGTCGAATGGCATCGCTGGAAAACACATACCAACTATTTAAGAGAAAGAGCGCAATCTAGCGAAATCTCAGAAAGAGGCATTGAATGAGTGAATTTACGGTAAATGAAATGAGAGGATTGAGCGAAATACCGTTGTCACACGGTTGTATTTTCTTGTACTTCAAATATTTCAATAAAAATAGATATAGGTTCCAGTATTATAAATTGGAAATAATTTTGTTGTTGCGACTTTCCAATCGCTAGAATACAAGCAATTCATAATTTTAATTTTTTTTAATAATTTTATTACTTGCTTCCGTCTCTCACTTACATCCCTTTTCTCCGCAGATTTTGAGATTATTCACAATATACCTCCCCTTCACCCTTCAGCAATATCAACAAATAACTGTTTTCAATAACTTTTTGCTCTAGATTTTCAAATTGTGAAGCGCACTTAACTAACATTAAAGTAGAGTACTTTTTGAAAGAGTAAGAAAAACAGTAGCCTTGATAAGTAATAATACACTAACCGTGGCTGAAAAAAATAAGGCATTCAAATGCCTAACGCGCAACTAATTTGCAACTTATTTACCTAACACTTGCCACGCTTGCCACTTGCCACACTCATTCGCACTTGTTATTCACCCAATTGCCACATCACTCTCCGGCAGTTGGCCACTTGCTTCTTTTCGCACAATTCGCAACACTTCATTCTTTCAGTATTTCGTGCGCTTGCCACTTCTGTGTTGATGGTTCAACCGTTTTTTTTTTTTGTTTCTGTTTTTGTTCTTTTTTTGTTTTCAATGTTTGGTTGCAACTTTTCAACGTCATTCAAAAAGTTTTTGATGCTTTTCAAAAGTCGTTCAACGCAGGAATTTTCACAATGAATAAGCGAGTATGATGATAAGAAAATGGCGAATATTCAGTCCAACAAAAGGCAAAGTGTAGCATAAAATTTGGCAATAGAATATCATTTTTGTATTAAGTAATGAGAGGCGCAATGTTAAGAGTAGGTGGGGTAATGAGGGTACCTAAAGTAGGGTTACTAAATTGCTTGTTGGTAGGCAGTTGGCCCGCAATAACTAATGAAAAATGCTACTAAAAATATAAAAACCTTCATTAACCATCGTTAATGCCAATCCATGCCTTTCTATGCAACCCTGCTTGTGTAGTTACTTTTTAAATATTAATTACTGCAAACAAACATTTTTTATATCGTCATGGGCAAGTACTTTACAACTTTTTCGTTTGTTACAAGGATTCGAATACATTTCTTTGGACTCTTGATTTATTGGGGTTGCATTTTTAACTTTCGATTGCCTCTGATTCACGCAGTTCATACAAATTGAAAACAAAATAAATATTGAAATAAGCAAACAGCTCAAATTACTTGAGCTCTTTCAAGTGTACAAGCAACAAACTACATAGCTGAGGTTCTACTGTGCTTCAAGTGGTAGGATATGTTCCCACAAGCTGTAAGAAATTGATTTCGTTGACGCGTGGAGACTGTTCAATCTTATGAATGGATGGATGGGAGTAATGTAAGACATACATATGTATGCATGTCAGGGGTGGGCATATATTAAGTAAGAGAGCCACATGTGGCTGACTAACAGATGCAGATTTTTGATTGAGCAGTGCGAAAACTTATCCAATCAAGAATTGATAGGCAAAATAGCTTCCGTGTGATTTTTCTCATGGGTGTCGCGTGGGCTCATCAGCACCAGCTGACTCTAAAGCTGGTTTGGCCCGACACTCGATTGGCATTTATGAAGTCAAAGAAAGGAGCATCGGTTCTGAAATATTACTTTCACGGAGAACGCTAGTAACATAGCGCCCTGACTCAGTTGGCTCTGTTACACAGGTTTACTGAACACCACTGACTTATACATACATTGTGTATATAGCACTTCATATGTCAATCAGCATTTGGCAGCCAAAAAGGGTAAACCCGAAGAAAAAAACCAGAAAAAGTGCTAAGCAAGAAGTAAACCAAGAAGTAAATAGCTAAATTTGTAAAAATAATATTTGCTTTCTTGCCTTTCAACAAATCAACTACGGTTTCCTGCATATTTCAGTTGACATATGTATGTATGTTTGTGTGCGCACACATGTCGAAGAGTAACCCACCAGGAATTTTCGTTAGGTCCTACTTGTGTTATTCATTCCAGCATGCATGATTTTGTTAGGTTCATCGCAGGTGCTGCTAAAATGTGTTAGTTGGTCATGACATTTTTGAGTATCTCATTTTCCACCTTACTATAGCAGCTTAAAGTAGGAGAAGCCGAAGTTATCAGATGACAAAGTAAGGCTGTGAGCAGCTACGAATTCAGGATCTTTAGGAAGATGTCGGATACAAAAGCAGTAACAAATATGATTGCGAAAAATGATTTTTTTAAACCTGATTTCAGTGATAAAAAGGGTCGTAAGCGCTAATGTTATAAAAAAAAATTACGCGTGTGGTCAGAGCTACTGACGAGTACATGAAACTGGCAGCTATGAAGTGAGGTCTGCTGCTATTTTCAGGTATGAAGGAGTTATATACTGAGCTGGTTCGTATACTCACTATCTTACCTTCCTTCCACCTAACGTATGTATCATAACAACCAAATGAAAAAGGCAGCTATATTAGCATGTACGCACGATTATTTCCGAACGATCACTCTTCATTCCTTTTTGTACTATACAAAGTCATTCATGCGAAGGCGGCCATCGCCGTGCGTTAGTCATGGGGAAAAGTCATGGAAGTTGTTATGCTCCGCTGGTGAAGAGTAAGGCTGAAAGTATTCATGATTTCCACCTTCGGTGGCCTACTGGGAATGGCTGCTGCATTTGTAATGTAGGCGCCATGGAGGCAGGATATACAATGTTAGATGCCGTGCCACACGTGCGTGAATGGAGCGCCATGTAGTGTGAGTGTAGTCTTTGGGGCACAGAGAAATCGAAATTTGCTTACATTCAAATAAATGATGCCACTTTATTCAAAACTCTACTCAACGTTAAACTCTTTACTTTCACTGCCGAATACACTTTTACATTTTCCTTCTCTTTGCTGCTTGAAACTCCTTTCTCTCGCTGCCTTTCTGCTTGCTTCATGCATTTTTTTTTTCGTAGTTTGGGGTCATCGTCTTATTTCACATTTCTTTGCAAACATTTCAATTTTTTCTGAACGAAAAGCAAATTCAGTACACAAAATAAAAAAAAAAAAATACAAAAGACAGCAACATCAACAACAACGTAAACAAACAAACTACCACGCCATGTTAAAAATATCTGTGGCATGCCCCATTTATGTCTTGATATTCTATGCCAATGTGAAATCACGTTCACTTTTTTTTTTTATGCTTCAAATATACATACATACATAAATAGATGGAAGCCATCCTTACTTGCTCTGCGTCCCGTACGCTTGCTCCTCTCTTCGCGCGCGCACACCAACAGGATGTGTATGACCGGAAATGCGCTCAATTTGCAGGCATTACGGTATATTCGGTTTGTGTTTGTTTGTTTGTTTGTTCGTCCTTTTTCTTTGGTTTAACCACTGAATAGCTCGTAGATTGCTGTGCGAAATAACGAATCATTTTCTTTACGTTTATATTAAACGCTTTAGGTGCTGGGTCAGCAAAGGTATGCTGTTTTGGGTTTGTCTTCCTTTTTTTTTTTTTTTTTTTTCCGTAAAATAGGTATTTTATGTGCTTACCTATTAAATATGTATATATTTTTGGTTTGTTTGCTTGACTAAGCTTAGTTCTTATTCTTCTTGTTCCTGTTCTTGTTGTATTTGTTATACGTGACGCAGCTGGCTTATAGCTTTGTAGCAAGAAATGTGTAATTTGCCGAAATTGGGCTCATGATTAACTGTCGTTTGTTGTTGTTTCTGTTTTTTTTTTTGTTTGTTAGTAAAGCTAACTTGATTACCTGTCCTTTTTCAATTTATTCTGAAAACTTAGTTTACCGTACATTTTTCAAGACGATCAATAACCTGCCGTTATATATTATGCTTTAAATCTTAATAATGACTTTGTAAAGAAAATGTTTTGTGATTATGTACAACCGCTGGTGTCCTGATCTGAGTGTGTGTAAGTTTTGAGTAGTTGAGTAACGTGGGTATCTATTGTTCCAGGTTTTAGTGCAACATCAGAACATTAGAGCAGCAATTTCAATGGCCCAATGATGCGCAGTTTGATTCAATAGAAATCTTAAAAATAGCTTTCTTTCAAATTTCGTAAATTTTTCAAAGTCTTTAAAAAGCTTTTAGCCACTGAAACGTCAACAAAAAATGACGCTATTAAGAAGAAGCTATTTTTCATTCACAAAAAAAAAAAAATCGTGTAATTTACCCGCCCTCTACTGCTATTTGCCATGTTATGGAAATTTAATAATTTCACTTTGAACTATGGCATAACAGCATTTTTCCATTTCCGTTAACAGAGAAAAGGTAAAAAAAAAGAAGCACAACTAAAAAAGGAAGTAGCAAAAAATCAAAATCAAATTTTTTTCACCATTCATGCCAAACTCAATGACTGACGGACGCCACACACTCAGACTGCTACACGTATAACAACAATAACAACAACAAGAAAAAAACAACAACAAGAAAAAAACAACAGCAACACTGCCAACTGACAGAAACGTTTTGGGTTTTTTTTTTGAAAAAGACCTTCAAACACAACAGCAACAACAACAACAACATTATGAAGCCTCAAAACACGCAAATATTTCCCACAATTACATGCCTCAAACTGTGAACGAAATAACAGCGCAATAGAAATGCAACCTAAAAAGCATTAAATTCAAATTAAAAATGTCATAAAATAAGCCCAAAGCAAAGCTTGGCAGCAAGTTGTTGCAAGTGGCAAGTTGTCAGTCAACTCAAAACAAACAAACACAAAGCAGACGCAAAGAGGTTGAGCTGCACTGATACGTAAGAGTGTGGTTGGTTGGCTAGTTGAGTGGGCGGTGGGCGCTGGTGTTGGGTTCTACGCTAACAACTTAAGCACACAAGTGCAACAAACCGTTGCAAATATATTTACATACGCGAACTCATATGGACAGGTGCGCGCGAACACACAGACAGCACACCAAATTACCCACCCACTTTTTTTCGCTAATACATGGGCGTACACAGACTGCTAGAGAGTGGGGGACAAAATTACTTTGCTTGGAAATTAAGTGGAAACTTTTTCTTGAGAACTGCTTCACTGCTTTACTCAGCAAGTTCTCACTTTATCGAGTATTTTTTTGCGCTTTGAGATCCTACGTTGCCACATTCATCCCCCTTGCCTACGCTTATGTGTATACAAATATATGCACATACATCAGCATAGTTATAGACGCTTGTGTGTGTAATCGACTTGTGTCCTTATTTTGCATACAATTTTGAACAGTGTTGCCGTTGCGCGTGTTGCATGTTTGCTTTGCATGTCGCGTGTGTGACAAAGCCAACGCTGGCGGGGTAGGTGAAAAAAGCGTGCAAAAATCGCTTTGCAAGTTTTTGGTTTTTTTTGTTTTTTTTTTCTCATTTGTTTTTATAACCATTTATCGTATGCATATTTTGACTACATTTTTCATTTTCATTTTAGTTGAAAAATGTAAAAATGGCGCTGTTAGCCGTTTTGCGATTCCCAGAAATCCAAACAAGTTCCGCATGGCCTGCAAAACACTAAAACTTATCGCGTTGGCTTTCTGCTGTCGTTTTGAAATTTTTTTTGTAGTTGAATGTTATTTTTATTTCTCGTTTTGAGCTGCCTGCTAAAATGAGTTTTTGTCTACTGAAATTTTTTTGTTAATTTTTCTTGTTGTTTTTTCTCTTTCAAGCAATCACATTTACCATTAGTTGCTCGATTATTGCAATTTAAATGGCATTTTATGAATGTTCAAAGCGCCTGCCGCCGCCACCAATTTTTGTGTTATTTCTTTTTGTTGTTGTTGTTGCTATTTTCAATTGGTTGCCTGTGTACTTAAAAACCAAACTCCACTACAAGTGCCGTTTGCATGTCTGTTTGTTTGTTTGTTTGTTTGACTGGCTTGCCACTTAGCCAACGTGTTGTCTGGAATGGCGCTGATTAAACTGAAATTTGCCGCAAATTTGTCGATTTCGTTTATCGACTTAATGTAATGTGAAAATATGTGACAAGTTTGCGAGCTTGAAATTTTCTAACAAATTGCTGTTAAATTAAATTTTGATGAAGTTTGGTTGAGCTCACAGAACAGAGATATGAGTGCTATGAAGTAATCTATATTAATATGAATTGAGTAGGCAATATAAGTAGATTTTTTTTTGGCAAGCATTAAGCGACTTGCGAATAAAATAAGCAACAACATTTTTTTTTCGAAATTGTTGTTTGCAAGATAGTAAGCGAACTTGGGAGCGTTTTTTTTTATTTTACTCGCTTATTTTTTTTTACTCGCTTATTTTTTTTTACTCGCTTATTATTATTATTTTTTTTTTTAGTTTTCAATGCCAGTTTCAAATTTCGAGTGTAGAGTGAGTTTCACAAAGCTTTATGAATTACCGCTAATAATGATGTAAAATGATAAAGATTTGCATAGCGTCTCGGCGCGTTAACTCGCTAAATACCGCTGTCAACGCGATTACGTTTTGCTCTCCTTAGTGAATGTCCTGTTTTATTTTTAGCACAAAAAAAGAGAGTAAATACATTTTAATTATATGCCCCAGTTCAGTGCACTGTTGACCTCTGACTTCCAACAATTTATGCTGCCATTTCGCTTTAACGTTTATCCTTTAAGCAGAACGAA
Source organism: Sphenella marginata (assembly GCA_951509765.1). Classification (NCBI taxonomy): domain Eukaryota; kingdom Metazoa; phylum Arthropoda; class Insecta; order Diptera; family Tephritidae; genus Sphenella; species Sphenella marginata. The sequence continues at coordinate 53,888,863 of OX608083.1, forward strand.
CTTTAATAAAAAACAAACTCTACCAAAACTATGCAGCAATGAAAAAGAGAAAAAAAACACTTCGAAGAAAACAGCGCTGTTTAAATATTTGCTTTGAACTGCAAAACTAAAGTAAACGTAGTGAAAATGCAAAAAAAAAAAAAACCGAAACAGCACGAGGTAGAGAGTAGAGAGCGCTTAAAAAATTTGAATAAATAATAAATAAATCTAACGCTGCAGCAGCAGAAGCCCAGTTACAGAACGAAATTAAATGGGTGTTGAACGCCCAGTGCTTTTTTGTGCGAAATGCGAAATAAGCTAGAAAAGTGAAAAGCTAAAAAATAGGTGAGAGCGATGGCATCAAATAAATAAAGCACTATAGCTATGCAAAGAGTGTGTGAATGAATGAGTATAATGAAACGAAAAAAAAAAAAACAAAAAAAAAGAAAAACACAAAAAAAACGCAAATATAATAAAAGCAAGAAAAATCTAAAAAATAAATAAAAACAAACAAATACTGGCATGCAGGTAAATGAAGTTTTGTTGCGAATTCCATGAAAGTAGCATATTTTCAGGCGCTAAAGCATGCAATGATTTTTATTTACTATTTGTGTGTGTATTTTGCTCATAAAATAAGTAAATGTGGGTAAAAAGCTTTGAAACTTTTTCGTTGCTACTTTTTATAGGTTTTCAGTTAATTTTTCATTAACTTACGCTGAACTGGTACCTTTGCTGATAAATTTCTTGCTTGTTTGCTTAATGTGCGTTTAACTTTTTTTTTATTGCTGCAGTGGTGTTTTCAGGGAAAATTGTGAATAAATACGGTGGCTGTGAAGAATACTTAAAACATTTTACAAAAAAAAGGTGGAGCCAAAAATATTTCTGTACCTTATTTAGGTTTTTATAACTTCTACGTAGGTTGATGGATTTATTTAAACTTTTTTGGTACACTCTCTTATGCTTTTGTGTTTTGAGAGGGTTATTTAACTTATTATTTACTTAAGCAAATTGAGAAAATTGATGATTATTGATTAGAAGAAATTTTTTTTATTTAAAAATTGATTAGAAGAAATTTTGAATTTAAAAAATTAAAATATTTATTAGAAAAAAATTCTATGCCTAGTAAGGATCAAGAAAATTTAACCACATAATCACCCTGTAGTTAGACATTTATTTGGTTGTTAACGAATCACCCTGTGTTTAAGCAAAAGAAGAGATTGAAAATAACCCAAGGAGAGCCTGAATGAGAGTACCACTGCCACGCACAAATTTTATTTGAGAGTTAGCACACTTTTAGGCGCTTTGTATTGCAATCTAGATATAACATATTCAGTTAATAATAGAGAAATTGAGACTTGCTTGCCAGTCTACAGGTAATTGAAACAAATAAAACTGCACTTAAATACACAAACATCAATTGACTACCAACGAAAGTTAAACATCCTTAACGACAAAGCTTAACTGAGTTTAAATAAAAGCTTTTTCGTCTGAAGACATCCTACTACAACAATTTACTTTAAGTGTGTATGAGAAAAGTTTGTATATGACCCTGTCAATTTTGACTTCCTTTAATACTGAAATTTATCAAGACTTTATACTATAATATACACATTCATTTAATAAAATATACAAGTACTCTCTCCATCAAGTGCCTAGCTTTGTAAGCTGCTAATAAAAAGCTAACTGAGTGTTGCACGCTTTTGTTACTCAACACCATGGCGACACAATTACTAGCGAGTAAATACCCAGCAGTCTTCACAACTAGTCGTAGACTGAGCTGGATATTTTTTTATGAGGATGTTTCGGATTAGGATCCACTTGGCCGAAACTGCGGAACTTTAAATAAGATTGAGTAGAATTTTTTCAAGTCGCCACATGATCTGTTTGGTTTTAAATTTTTGTTGGTAAAACTTTAGTGCTCTTTGGAGTAGTTTAATCCCAGTCAGGAAATACTAATTTTCAAATCCTACTTTGTTATTCTACTGCATGGCAGGCATAAATTCAATTCACGCACACAAGCAGTTAGGCACGTTCGCATTTTGCAAGCGAATTAAACTAAGCGTTTAGTAAGCGAGTTGAGGGTGGTCTTAACATAAGAGCAAGAGCAAGAGTAGAGCGCGGTAGGTTGGCATTACGCGCAATGAGTAGATTTGCAAATATAATTTCAACGTTAAGTATGCAGGTACACAAAGCGAACACACCTTAAGCTAGCTCCAAAGTATAAAGCACGGCTGTAGGTGTATGTGTATGTGAGTATTCTACTTTATTGTTGTGCTCGCTGTTTACTACTAGTTTCTTACTTTATTTTTACTTCACCTTGCCACTTTGTGTTCACCTGAAGACTGTTTTGTTTTTAGTGCTTTTGGTGTAGTATTTGTGCGTTGTTGGCATGTTTTTATTTCATTTGACTTAAGCGTCAAGCGTCATGACATAATTTTTATGTTGCTCCACTTAAGCTATAAAACCCACCACCCCACAGTCAACTTACCTAACTGTTAGTCCTAGGAAAATCCGCAAAACCTAGCAACCAACTAACCTACAACCTTTGTACTGAATGACTTGCAAACATATTTATTTAGCCACATTCTAAAAAACGCACTCTGTTGCCATCAGTTTTGCATATAAGCTCAAACAAGCTCCGTATGTACATATGTATGTATGTATGCATGTGTGTTGAATGTAGCGGTATTTTTACCCAGAAACAAAAAAATATCCTTAGTGTGTTTTATATTACCAATTCTAAAATTAATCTGGAAAAATCTTTATAAAAAAACATTGTGAAGACTCACGAAAAAAAAGCATGAAAAGGCCCCTTAAAATATGCAACGATTTTTATATCCCGAAATTGTGCCCAAAATAATACTGAAACTATCCCGCAAAAGCAGTAAATAATCCAAAAAAGAATCCTGAAAATTAACTGAAATAATCCCGAAATGTTTCGAAACCCACCAAGAAAGAGTCACGAAAAAGTTCCATTGACATTGTGCTTAAAATGCATAAAAATGCCCCTAAAAATATGCAACGATTTTTATATCCCGAAATTGTGCCCAAAATAAAACTGAAATTATCCCGCAAAAGCAGTAAATGATCCAAAAAAGAATCCTGAAAATTAACTGAAATAATCCCGAAATGTTTCGAAACCCATCAAGAAAAAGTCACGAAAAAGTTCCGGAACAATTCCGAAATGATCCGGAAACAATCCGGAAGAAATTGTTTCTCACTTAGCAGGTAATTTAGGTATTGCTCGGATAGAGAGTCAAATCAAACGGCTATTAGAGTATGATGCTGTTAGTCCATCTCTCAATAATTAGTGAGCTTAGTAGCTTTTTTCAAGTTCAAAATTTGTTTTGCTCAAAAATAGTACGAATTTATTTTTTTGTCGCACAGTGTAAACAAGTCAAACTAGGGGATGTAATCCTTAAGCGCCACCACAGTTAGTGGGATTTGCTATTACGTTTATCTTTATAACAGAAACATGACATATTCACGCACACATTTACAACATTTTATGAGCATTTTTGCATTGTACTTGTGGGCCAACACGGTTGGGTAATAAAAGCCATGTCGTAGCTTTGATGCTTTGGCTTTGTCTCTGGTCCAACATTGAATGCTTGCTTCTCGGCCCCGGACATAAATTCTACTACTTGCGCATGGTTGATGCTGCTATGTAATCTGTAATCTTTAGATGCGCGCATTTCATTACATCCAAGTGTATGATTTTGTGAAACAACGGTGTTTTTGATGTGAATGCCTCTGACATATAGCTAACCACATACATACATACCCAACTACCTTTTACATGTAAACCCACATACATACATACGTGTGTGTGTGCGTCCCTTGTGTAACGCATAGTATTTAGTTGTTCTTATGCCATGACATATGTGTGCCAATGTCAACGTTGTGATTTTTCTCGCTGTTATTATTTTTGAGTATTTTTTACATGCGTTTTTATTTTTATTTTTGTTTTTTCCTTTATTTCTGCCTACAATTTTTTTTAGTTAGCTACCTTTTTCATTTCAACAGCTTTCTGTTGAATCCTCTCCATGTCGTTTATCATTTGTAGCATGTGGAGTGTCCTTGTGATGTTGTCACAGCACCCGTGACACAGTGTTGAAATGCCTACGCGAAAATAAAAAAATAAGAAAAAAAATCCAACAAAGCAACCAATCTGTCTGCGGTGCGACTTGGTTGTTCAGCCGTACATTCGCGTGTCTGGTGTTATGATGCCATCTATTTTCCATTTTGGCTCACTTATGCGTGGTTGACATATGCGAAAAGTAAAGGCAAAATATCGCATGTTGAAAAATTTTGCAGAATTGGTTGAGTGATGGATACGTGTGGAATTTAATAATGAAAATAAATAATTTTTTTGTGTGTGTGTGTAGAAATAGAATGTAAGCTAAGAATTTGTCATCTTCCTATTGAAGGAATGGGCTTAAAATAACTTTTAATAAAATTAGATTTTTTTTTTAATATTTTTTTAACGTTTTGCATTCTTAGCAAAATTGTTTGTAGCACAAAATGAAAGCTAGCAAAAAGGAGCTTCCAAAAGTGAGGCAGAAATGTATGAGCAAAGCTAACAAGGAAGGCTATGGCGTGCTTGCATTATTAGCAAAGGAAGTGACTGATTTAATAGGGTAGAGGTTATCATGTCAAATTGTCAAACAAAGACAGAAAATTGTTTTTTGAATATTCGGATAATTGGACGAGTAGCAGAAGATATTAGTATCTGCTAGTAGTTGAAATGAGCGAGACTGGGCCATGTATCCAAGCAGAAGCCATTGCAAAGTGTATTCTATATTTTTAAATAAGCCTTATGTAGTGTGATCATAAAAAAATTACTCAATTTCGTGTTATATTTATTTAGTGAAGCGCGAACAAACATGCACACAAAAATTCTAAAAATGTTTTTCTCACTTCTTTTACTCTATTAAGTAGAAATTTTTGAAATAATCCAACAAACGCCTGATTAAATTTTGTGGCTTTTATTGTGCTTGCGTATTTTTTTTTGTAGCTGCATTTTTTTGTTTGTTTTGCATATTTTGTGGCGCACCAAGTTTAGAATAAAGGGAAGAAATTTTAATTATAAAATAAATGAAAAGCATACTCCGAAACTATTAAAGTGTTATGCGCGGTATGGAAAAAGCATAGAGCTCGTTTTCCAAATACACAAATTGCTATGAAGTCATTAATGAGAATCGTGTTTTTTATTGAAACAAAAATTGAGCCTAAAAGTATGTGAGTTTATAAATGCTAATGCTTTAGCTGATAGTTGACAAATTTTAAAAAATTACTTTTTACAAGGCGAAATATAATTATAGAGATAACAGCGCACATTTCTTGAAATCCCCTAATTTTGTCAGCAGTTATGGCGTCACATAATTTTAGGCGCAGTTTTTGCTTAATATGAGACGCTCTATTTATGACTTCATTGCTTGTTTGGTACTCTACTCATTGGGAATACCGTGCTATATTATTTTATAGTTTTTGTTCAATATTAAGTTTTAAGGAAAAATGGGCCCTAACCTGTCATAATTCAGTCAGCGCCCCCTAGTTATTATAATAACAGCACGTTTAGAGCTTCAATGAACACCTCATTACCTCATCCACTCCCAAACGCCTATAGGTATGCATTATTTATTTAATAATTTTGCACTTGCCATAAATTACCTCAACGCCAACGCAATTAAAATACCACAAGAATTTCCGCTTTTTTTATTTTTTATTTTTTATTTTTTGTTTTTGGTGTTTTACGGTTGAAAACTTTGCTGCACGTTATACAAAATTTAATTTGGCGTTGAGTATATGCGAATTATAATTTTTGTGGCTAATGCAATCATTTTAATTTTAATAGTTTCAAAAGCGAAAAAATGCCATAAACGTTAGTTATACTATATTGTGCTTATGTAAATGTGTATGTGTGTGTGCGTTGATTACTTTGTAGGCGCGTTTAATGTGGTATATCGGATTTTAGAAGTGCAAAATATTTGGCGGAAACATTCATTGCACATTTTTGTGCATGAATAATTTTAATGGTATTTTATTAATGCTTTTTTTAATCAGTATCCTTTTCTCTTTGTTCGTAGGCATAAACAAATATTAAATTACGCATTTTAGCAATATTTTTAAATGGTAATTGGAATATGTATTATGTTTGTTGCATTGCTGTGATTTGTTTATTCAACACGTAGTTGAGTACTTGAATAATTTAAAAGCTCGTTAAAAGTTGAATATTAGTACTGACAGTTATTATTACAAACTCGACAGGTTTTCTAATTTTCGATAATCGCGTAAATAATATTACTATAAATTGGAGCAATCATTTAATTTTTTTCACAGAACTTGTTACAATTTTTAAGCTTCTGTTAAACCAGGTGGATTTTTTCTGAGAAGCTTTTAAAAGAAAAAAAAAAAATACCGACCACTGTATTGATATTATCTAACTATGTACAGCAAGATGTTTTCCAAATTTAGGTAAACAACCGATGGGAAAAGGCTGACTATCACGTTATTAATATTGCTGTTTATAAGGGCGCTTGAACAATAGTCACCAAATAAATAAATTCAATGGACCCACTCTGTGTTCATACACTGTACGAAATTCAAGTTTAAATTTGAAAATGTTTAAAATTTTTGGAAATTTTTTTTTTCAACTTTGCATTTAAAAATTTCAAAGCGAACCTAAGGGTTTTTATTTTATTTTATTTCATTTTATTTTATTTTATTTTATTTTATTTTATTTTATTTTATTTTATTTTATTTTATTTTATTTTATTTTATTTTATTTTATTTTATTTTATTTTATTTTATTTTATTTTATTTTATTTTATTTTATTTTATTTTATTTTATTTTATTTTATTTTATTTTATTTTATTTTATTTTAGTTTATTTTATTTTATTTGATTTTATTTTGTTTCATTTATACAAGTTTTTCAATGCTTGATAGTTTTCACGAAGCTAAGTAATTTATGCCGTAGTATGAACATAGTTTTAGCTCAAATTTCTAACTGTGTACTGTCGCATAAACGGAGGATATTGAAGTGCTTTTGAAGGATTTATGACTATGGATACTGTTATTGACATACGAATTTGTATAATTTTTGGATCACAATACAGCTTTGCTTGAATTGATTGAATAAAGCGTGAAGTAATCGTTAGAGCAGCACTCAATGAGCGAACACATTTGAATAGTGTGAGAGTACTTGAATGTGGTGGCCACGCAAATGCCAATTGTAAGTGAAAGAAGCGGAAATAAGCATAGGCTTATATACATACACACATATGTATTTAGAAATACGCACATAGAATTCAAAAGATATAACGAAACCTTAGTAAACAATTAGGCCTACATATTTGTTACGCAAGATGGGGATAGGCATGTCAGCAGGAGATGCGTGGGAGAGCAATTTGTAAAAATGTGATTAAATTTAGATCAATTCAAATGTATGGAAATTAACATAAAAACATTAACACCTGCGAGTGACATTTGAAATGGTTGACTACATAAAATACAAATTTTGTTACAATAAAGATTACTAATGACAAAATAATGCAGATAAATAAATAAAGAAACACATGTCGGAGCAGCAAAATTGTTTCAAGACAAGCATGGTTTAACAATTTTGGATAAAGTTTTGAAAAGAGGCATAAGCTGTAAAGCAAGCGAAATGAGTTGATATACACATAAAATACATGTGGCGCTAACTTTTCGTTGTTTTTTGCTTTTTTTTTTGGAAACATTTTATGCGTGTTTAGTTAGCTACCGCTAAACTTCGAAAGCGACAAACGTGAAAATCGTATTTCTTAGGTAAAAGCATATACTTTTGGTCTAGTGAAGGCTATCTTTACGAACAGCTTCTATTCTTAAGCAAGTAAAAACAGTAGCTCAAAAAAAAATTCGGACTTTTTCTTTTTAATTTATATTTGGAGTTTTAAATATTTCCTGCTTATATTTGTACGAAAATCTTATTTTAATTATACTTCTCCTATTTATATTTAACTATAAGCATTTTCGTTAAATTGGCTTAACAAATCTTTTAACTTTCTAAAAACCTACTATGGAAATAGTACCATTTTTATTTTTAGCGACTGTTTATATTCTCAAAAAGCAATTTTTTTTTGCCATTTCTCAATGTCTGTTGCAAATGGCAAAACATTGAACAATCATTATGTGCGAAATAAAAAATTGGAAAAATCACACAAATTCTTTGGCTTTTAAAGGGGCGGTTATGCGCTGAACTTCGTTTGCAATTTCAATAAATAATTTCAGCAAAACACACATATGTATGTATGTATGTATGTACTTCTGGTGGCACTTGCAAATGGAAAGTGTTGATTACTTTTCGATGTAATTCGAGTTTGTCACCCACGCAACGCATCACTGCCGCCACTTCATCTACTTATGGTGTACAGTGGGATGTTTTGAAAAATAAACAAATTGAAAAAAAAAAAAATATTGAAAAAAAAAATATTGAAAAAAAGAAATAAATTAAAATGAAAAATAACTAAAATAACTAAAACAAATTTTAAACACAGTTTTTGGCTTGGGGCGAATATAAAAAAAAATTTATTAATTTAAAAAAAAAAAAAAAAAAAAATCGACAAATATACATACATATATTTTAAATAAACAAAGTGATGTTTTAATTTATATACATATATGGCCTAGAGCTCGTAAATATTCACTAATATTTTACTTTACGCTTAAAAACATTTGAAAAAACTTGGAGCTCATTTTTTCAAAAAAAAAAAAAAAACACCAACAATCAGTTTTCAATTTCTCAAAATGCATTTAATTTTTTCTCATTAATAATTATTTGAATCAGATTTTTGTTGTCAAGTTTCTTTAAAATACCACACAGTGCAACGTTTTCTCCCTCTCAACCAATGATAAAATTTTTTTTTTTTTTTTGTTTTCAGGAAAAAAAGAACATTACCAATAAGTCGCTTACAGAATTGATTTGTATTGTTACTTTTCGTTTATGGCTATTTTTGTGGAAGTGCGTAAGTGGAGAGTGAGTGTATGTGTGTGTGCGTTTATATGAGTTTTTGGCGTGTTGTTGGTTGGTAGGCGCACCAATTTCATGCGTGTAATGACAACTGTCATTTAGTTAAGCATTTCTTCCAACCCAATGCTTGTTTTTCCACTTTATTGCTCGTGTTGTTGTTGTAGCATTTATTGCTTGCTTTTTTTTTTGTTTTGTTTTGCTACAACATGACTATGTGATTATGTGCCTTAATAAGATTAAATTTCGATTATTTTCAATTACTTTGTTATGTACTTCATTTTCTTGCACCACTTTTGTGTTCCCCTTCGCAACATTTTTACCCCGAAAACAATAACAAATTTATTTCCAATTCGTACCACATGTCAAGCGTTTATGATAATGCCGCTATTGATTTTATACAAACACACATACATACATACATACATATATTCATACATTTCATATAAAAATGTCATAATTTCGATCAGATCTTAACTTGCTTGGTGCTTGGCAGGGGATTAACTTGCGTTTGCTTCACACAAATTTTTCTTTTATGCTACGCTCTTACATTAACACTCGTTCACACAGGCCAATGTATAAGTACATAGATACATATACATATATGTAGATGACATGCATTTGTAATTTCCTCGTTTGATGTACTCAAGTGTTTGAATTATGTTTGTATTTGACTTGGAAATTTTTTTTTTTTTTTTTTTTGTAAGTGCCATACCTACTTTAGGCAAGTCTTTGGGGAGAAATAGCATAAAAAAGCTGGAAGAAATTATAAATATTAGGCGGCTTAAATTTCGTGGTACATACACGTCACTGTCTAATCTAGACGCCAGTGCAAAAGGTTATGAGAACGGAAAATATCTCATACAAATGCAAGATTCATTAAGCCATGTAGTAGTAATTTCACTTAGCAGACGATTGCTGCTTGTTCTTCTTTTGAATTGGAGCTTCATAAAGCGCGCTATGAAAAATTTCGTTTGAAATGTATGTATGTATGTAGTTGAGGTTATGTAACGTTGCGTGGAATGGCTGCATTTGCTAGATAAATTTGATTGCTTCATAAGCGATGAATCATTGACTTAGAAAAAAAATAAACGACTCTTAATGAAATTTCAAAATCAAATTAAATCGACTCTCATTGCGTTTTTTCTAGCACGTTGAGGATATGATAGTCATTGAATTCACGAGGATATCTGGCAGTCGCGTAGCTATAACTTACTAGCTAGTCATAGTTCTTCAAACGTCATAAATTTGTTGTTGCAGTGTTAATTTTTTAGATTTTATATTTTCAAAATTTCAAACTTTTGTCTACAAATCTAATTTCTATTAAATTTTCCAACTTTCACTTACCTTCATCTGCCGTCGCTGGATGTTGTTCGCCTTGTGTTGTATAGCTCATTACGGCCAGTAAAAGCAGCAGAATTGGCCCTAAATCATACATTTTGCCACACCGTTTTGTTCTTTCTTTTTTAATTCTCACAAAACACAAATATGCTGCTTCGTTTCAGCAATCATTAATAACACTTTCTGTTTGCCAATTTTTTAGTCATTTATTGAAATAATATTTGAGTGGAATTTTCACGTAATTACACCACTGTATTGTAAAGCAAAAATTTCGCTTGCGTAGAGTTTTGAAGATTTGCTGAAATCAAAGTAAAAAGAAGTGCATTTGTTAGCTTCGGAGAGTAAAGAAGGGTGCAAAAATTTAATGAACATGGGCTCAGTATTTTTTTAAGCAAATGGTTGCCACCTGTTCATAATTTAATTTTTATTGTAAAGCTAGTTTCTTCTTCGAATTGAATTGCCACATGAAAGGGCTTGTTCTGTTGATAGAATAATATATTTATTAAAAAAAATGTTGGATTTGTTTGTCTGTATTTAATTTATTTATGCTAATTTAAATATTTATTTTTATTAACTGACAACATATTTGATAAAAGCTGTGTTTTTTTTTCTGTCGAATTGCAATGCAACCATAAGCCTGTCTATTTTGTTATACTCAAAATAATTTGTAAATTCAAATATTCAACAAAGTCAATGTCACCACCCGCACCCACACACTCACACGCATATGAAATTACTTTTGTTTAACTTAAACTAATTAAGTAATTTGATCTAAATATATGCATGAAGCGCCATCACAATGTACTTACATACATACATACATACAACATTTTTGGGTGGTTATGTGCTGAAAAGCAAAATAATTCCTAGAACGCAGGAAAACAAAAATCATCAACAAAATGAAGTCTGGTGTATTCTCAAAAGGCACATTGATAGCAGAGCTAGAGTGTAAATGTGTGCATACATATATTTCCATTTATTTTCACTTATGAATGTGTTCCTATCTGCTTGTTATTATGACTGAACAACAACATCCCTAGAGTCAATGACTCAATGACATTCGCGCAACAGACACGACAGGGAATTCATTGAATACATTTATAAAAGTCATTATATAAATGAATAAATGTTGTTAAGCATATAGTACACGTACATATGTATGTGTGCGAATTGCAGGTGTAATTATTTGTTAGGACATTTGTGATTATGGTACTAGTACTAACAACTTCCCTATCCCCATACAAAGTGTTTTGTGACTGCCCCACGTCCACTAGTTTTTTTTATTGCTTAACTGTGTAATATGAATATATCTTATAAAATACTATTTTTGTAAACAATTTGACCTTTATTGACCTTTTTTAGGCTATTTTATTTTGTGAGTCAAATGTGACTCACGAACGTGGCAAAAAAATTGACCACGTTCAATAGGTCTTTTGCTATACGCTCACATAGAATTCACAAATATATAACGACACGTTCATAGCAAGAAAGCTTCTTAAAGTTGTATAGGGAAATGAGTCACATGTGACTCATGCGCTCATTTGAAAACGCTCTCGTGAGTCACATATGACTCATTGGACAGGGAAGTTGCTAAGTAGTATAAGACATCGAATGATAAATTTACTAGCAATATTAAATCAGTCATGACTATAAATGTGAGCTCAAAAATAATAATACAAATTTGCCATATATTAACTAATTATTTTTTTTCATATTTTAACAAAAGCAGATACTGCAACTCTCGCATAGCCATATGTGCAATCGCAATAAATTTAGTGAGCTCAATACTTCAGTACTAGGACCCTTCGCTGCTGGGTGCATATATATATATTTATGTGTATATTTATGTATTTTCACAGTAACTGTGTCATGAACAAAGTCACTGCGGTTATATAACAAGTTACACTAATGTTTCCACAAAAGTATATCTCTTTTCTACTCACAAATGCATTCACTGCTGACAGACGGTGAAATTTGAGTGCCTTTGAATGAAGAAATATAGCATATAAATAAATAAAATAGGTTTTTAGTTGGAAATTGAAATGAAATTAAATATATGTAGTTCGTAGTGCTAATCATGTGTGGTTTAACAAATCACAATCAAAAGACGGTAAGCGGTAAGCACATTTAGATGGTATATGGCGTTTCTATTATAACGAAAGTGATTAGAGTACCACAGATTTATAGAAACCGAAATGGGTTATTTACACCTTCTTAGCTGTTTGAAGTCATTGGAGTACGCGAACTATGTATGTGAAAGAAAGTGATTATTTGAATAGAACATTTTATTAGCTACCAAAACCTTTCGCGCTGTACAGCAAGTCTATTAAACTATACACCCTCCACCATCTATCTTATTCTTTCCCAACTATATCATGCTCATTTAATGCAAATAAATCTGTATTATCCTATTACCAAAATATTATACAAAATACCAACAGCAACCGCATGAAATTGTAACCTTTATTGTCTTAATAAACACGATATCATTTATGCTCCAGCAGACTTTTGACACTCCCACAAGTAGTACCTTAACGAAATGACAGAAAGTCTCAACATTTTCTGTAATAAAATACCGTAATAAATTCAAACCCAACACCGTCGACTGCAGTTAAGCTTCAAAGGCCATTTACTCAGTTGTTAGTTTCGTTAAGTTAACTGTAGCTTTGACTGTATTATACCGTTATGCATATCTTTGCGTATCTATTAACAGCTGTATTGTTGTTGTTGTTGGTGCTGCTGTCGTTAGACATCAGATACTTATTGTTTTACTTTCGATATTGATGATAGTTTTGCTCCTCCTACAAGTATTCCCACGAGTTAAGTTTCTGACATTTATTGCTTGGTCTTGTGTTTGGCAGTCGATCTTTAGCGTTTCATGGTAGTACATTTTTCTTTATAACCCACCCACCCATGGATTAGCTTTGCCACAACACCTTACGGCTAATACACTTTCTTTGTTTTTTAACTTTATAGTACAACACGCGCAGAACAAAAAAAAAAAAAAACTTTTGACATAAAAGGATTTGACAGCAGCACAAGAAGAATAGGACGAAGAAGCTGACATGAAAAGGATAAAAGAAAGTGTAGATATGTAAGAAAAGAAGCAACAAAATAGGATGTAAGAAAAACTTTACCTTCCCACTTAAATATCCTGAATGCAGTCGTAAAACAATGCACATTGACGGTTAAACTAATTTATGTGACATTCTAGATAAATGACAACAACACTCAAGCGGAAGTATTTACTTACAAACTAACAGTTGATCTAATATTTGCTGTATTCTGTCGGTATGAATAGAAGAGAGAGAGAGAGTGTGCGATGAGGGCGGTTGCGTGCGTAGTGAAATAGTTTGGTTTGTTGGTTTTTCTTTGAGTTATTTGCTGAAAAATGTCAGTTAAATGTTGAATTAGGAAATAGTTGCTTAGTTTTGAGTAGGGTAAATGGTATCTGAAAGATTTTTCAATATTTTTTTTTTTTTTTTTTGTGTTCATATTGAACTTTATGAAAATCTTGACAGTCCGTAATCAAGAGTAAGCTTAAAAAATGTGATAAATCTTTTTTGTGAATTTATTTGACACATTCACGCTTGTGTAAAAAAAAGGTTACTGAAAACCCAATTTATGCGAAATATATGAAATCTGCATAAATTATGACTTTATTAGAAGTTTGTTGAAGTAAAAACAATATTTTGTAAGGATTTTTCCATCAAGAGTATATTTCAGGTGCAGCACTAACCAAAAAAAAAGTTTTTTATTTTCTAATTGGCTGTGTGAAAAAATAGATCTAAATAAGTTTACGGAATCCCTTACATTTTCTTCTTTTTTTACATTACAGCTTATTGCCTTATTTATTTTTTAAATAACAAAATACAGTGACTTTCAAACTTTTATCTTCTTCCACTGGCTTTAAAAACTTCGCTATGTTGTTTTCTTTTCGATAGCTAGTAACTAGTACTTCAAATCGTTTAAGAACACAAAATATAAAATTTAGATTAATGTAACCTTTGATGACTTTTACAAATTTCTTAGTTAAAAGGGAGTTATTATCTACCTTTGTCTTATATAACATTACAACTGAATTACGCAATACAAACTTCTCTATATCTCTTTGTCTTCCTAGAATCAAGGAACAAGAATCGCTTTGACAAATCCAAATATTTTGTCAGGTTTCATATGTTTGTGTATGATCAAATATATTTACGTGCTTCTATTCTAAGCTGATTATGATGCCATACACACTCGAGATTATAAGTTTCGTAGCATGTAATTATGTATACGGACAGAGATGTGAGCTTATGTGTATGCGAGCTTATGGTGTGTTCCATAACTGTAGCACAGTATTGACATATTTCCATTATTGGTAGAATGTCGTGCAAGCTTTGATATTTAAAAAAAAAGATTTTTTTTTGGTATTTAAAAAACAAAGTTAAAGCAAAGTTTTACTTCTCAAGGTTATAATTGGTATGTGAGAAAATAATAAAACTCAAAATACAGATGTGGTAGTGGAACTAATGAATCGAAGAAAGAGTTAAGCTGACAACAAATCTATTGTTCTGATAGCACAAGCGTTAACAGAACGAGTGAAAAGTCAGCTTGGGATATGGACCTGTAGAAAGAGCTATGGTGGTTGTTTTTTTTTTTTTTCTATTTAATTTGTTAGTTGTTTAAGGCACATAAGCTACGGTTATTTCATTCGTTTATTTTATTTGCATTGCATGCTATTGTAATTCGCAATCAGCTTATAAAATATTTTGAAGATATAGTTTATGTTTTGGAAAGCCAAAGAGTGGTTTTTCATAGCGAAAATGAGGAAGCCAATCGCGCCATGCCTCAGAGCCAACAGTGCTCGCCACCAATAATACATACCCTCCTATTCTCCAAAGAACAATTGTGAACATTTGAGCAAACACGGTCGTCAGAGCCTGAGCCAAATAAATAATAAAATAAAATATTTAAAATAATTTAAAAAACAACTCGCCTTCTCTAAAGCTTAGACATTAGTCAAATTATTAAAAAAAATAGATATTTAGTTTGATAAAAAATACCTTCTTGTCTGGTTTGAGTGTGCGATAATTTTGAAACGTACTATATTTATGTATGTATATTCATGTATTTATGCATAAAAGTGATAATCACATTCTTCATCAACATGCATACTAAATTTACACATATTATACACATCTCTATATATAAGTAAAGTGAATAAACATGTTCTATAGAATAGTTTTTCCATATAAACAGTAATATAAAATTAGTATCACGCAAAAGTATATATGTACATACTAAAAAAAACCTAATTATAATACACATGACATTCTACTACATCAACATTAAATGCTGTCAAGTCACAGTCAATTCTTTCATCCCCGCGGCGTATTTGTTCTAAATCCTTGGGACGACACCGATAAACGCCAAAACAACGTGACTGTAAACGTGTTTTGATATATTGCACACAATTTACATATCATATATAAATATATACATATTTTAATATATACTAAACATAAACTATACGAATGGACAAAGGATCAAAGCGCGTACAGCAAAAAAAAATAATTTATAACCAGTTGTGCCATGCTGAAGACTAACTAATAGGAATATTAGGAATATGCTTCGTAAGACATACATTTACAGTTCATCACCAAAAGTTTGCGAGGCCGTCTAGGAACACCTAACCTCAACAAATGATCGAAAAATTACCTATCTCTTTGTTTGAATAAAGTTTTTGAATTAAGTTGAATACAACCTATTATTCTGAAGGGTTTTATAAACTAAACTTGAGTTAGGCTGCTCTTTAAAAATACATTAAATAATTGCGATCTTTCACTGGGTATATTAGATCTGCTTCTTATCGCAATTACACCTCTCAGTTTGTTTTTGTAACTCTTTGCACAAATGTTGGCATTGTTAGTTGACATAGTGAAATTAGTCGTGCTCGCTGTTTTTTTTTGCTTAGTAGCTTAGAATTATACACATACGTATAATTTAAGTTAGTTTAAGGGAGTTCGGGGTGTCCATAAATACATGGCCGGCATGTTACCATATGTGTGGGCGTTTGCTTTGTTGTCGCTCGAAACATGCAATTATTATACTGAAAAATGACTTTAATTTGTTGAAATATAAACAAGGTTGTCGTGGCTAAAACTAAAGTCGCTAATGGGTGCGGCGTATAAAATAAATAAATAAAATAGAATTAAAATAAACTAAAGGGAAATATTATATGTAATATAAATAGTAAAACTAGGTAAACAAAATAATGTAAGGGAAGGGGAGATGGTTGTGGTTAGATTAACCTTCATAGTTAGTACGAGTCATATTTGAGTCGTATGAAAATAACATTTTTTTTTTTAAATATACGGTACTAATTATGTGGTTCTAATTATATTCCATCGCCAGTCTCAAAACTTGGTAAAAGAAAAATCACAAATTATATTTAATCATATATATTAGAATATATTACAAATATTTCTAATTAAAAAAAAATGCAACAACTTAAGCTACGCTTTTCATGCCCAACGTAAATGAAAGAATAATCAAAGCAAAGCATAAAATTAAATCAATGGACACACAGACAAAAGCACATAAAAACAATGAAGAAAATGAGATCAATAAAATAAGAAAATAGCACTGCGACTGAATAACAACCATCTTAAAGAAATACAAAATACAAACACACAAAAAAAAAACAACAACAACAAACAGGATCAAAACACGAGGTCAACGAGTAGTTAAAAGCCACAAAACCAGGAGCTAACTAAAGCGATAACAAGCAACAAAACCATAAGCTAAACACGATTACTAAAGAAAAACACACAAAACAAACCTCTTTAAATGTGAAAGGTGGGTTGTTTAGTTGAAATGAGGTTGAAGGAGGTACTGCAAAATGGTGACAATGTTGTTGGTCAAATCGGATTAGAAAAAGGTAGAAATAACGGAAATAAAACAATATACAAAAAGGGAAATGAATACAAAGGGTGTTGGGTACACAGATTGGATTGTTATGGATAGTTAAGCGCTAGACGTGATTATAGAAGATGGTTTTTATACGAGAGTATTTATGTAAGTGGGTTGCTAGTTAACGCAAAGAAGAGGTTTGCGGCATTAGTAGAACCTAAAAAAAAGGACAATGGATAATCTAGTTGTTGCTCGCAGCTAAGCACGCTTGTTAAATAAGCAGCAGATAAGCAGCGGAGCGAGCACCATTAAAAGGTTGTAATCACTTTAATTTTGTTAGTGTAGTATGCGTAGCATCTGGGGCATTATTGCATATTTGTGGAAAGTGAGCAGTTTATTGTTACGTAATTTAATTGTTAATGTAACGAAAATGCTTGTAATATGAAATAAAAATAAAAATAGACATTTAGTTAACCTTTTTTCCGCTAAAAAACAAAAAAGTAAAAAAGGCATTTATTAAAACTGTAAGCTTGCAAAAAAAACAGCCATGCCTCTAACTGGCAGTAACTCTGAAGGTTCTTAACCCTTTCAAGGGCTATGTGTTTATATCAACTTTTTTTTTTTGACAAATTTCGTTTGACTTTGATTTAAAAAGTTTCTGCAGTTCTAAAACAGAACTCTAATAGTAAACTGTCGGCACTTCCGTTTGGTTTAGACTTATTAAAACATGTGCGGTTCTCTCTCTTTTGCACACTTCAGCAACAATTTCTCAAAATCTTAAATAGCCATAACAACCGACATCTTACTATAGCAAGTCTTTGATGCCGAGTTGGTATAATAATTACTGCAAGGTCGTGAAAGGGTTAATAAAAGAAGAGCGCAAACACATTCAAATCATGAAGCAACTAAAAGAAAAAAAACAAAGAGCTTAAAGCCCACATTTAAAATGCATATTAAAAAGAGCAGGTGAATAAAGTTTTGGCCATAAATCAAAACTTTGTTTAAAGGGAAAATTTTTTCTTACAAAGAGGAATTACTTTGATATTAATAAAAAATGCATTAAGTTAAAGAAGACGTCGGATTTTTATGCAAATAGCTGGAAATAATGATTTTTAGCGGTATATTTAATTACACAACTGCGGCAATCAGTAAACCAAAAGAACGTTAATGAATATATGTATGAATCAATTCATTTGGCAGTGGCTAAAAATGTGAGGTTTTTCTGTTAGCACGAAATTCATTTCCTAACCGTTTACATGACAGCCCTTCAGCAAAAAACTACCACTTCTATCCTCAGGCTTGTACATTTTACGTACTAAATGAGTGTGACCTGCACCTCTAAAGTACTCATTTATTAATGCCATTTTCATGTACCCCCATCACACAGAACAAACCGCAAAAAGACTACAACCAAAGGAAATACCAAACGCGTTGCAGTGAGTCAGGCAAAGCAAGGCTGCCAGGGGGTTAATAAAAAGGGGCGCATAAAATGGAAAAAGCAAAAAAAAAGGAAAAGGACTCAGAGCTAAAGCGCCACACATACCAATAACAGGGACCGCAAAGCCAAATAAAAGAGAACGTCAAATAACAAAGGAATATGGGAGGGGGAAAGTATAGAGCGTCCAAAGCCAAGCTTACACAAAAGAGCATAACAAATGCGTGAGGTAAGACACACACATACACATGCATGCATCCATACACCTGCACAAAGAAATTACAATAGCAAGCAAGGGATAAATGGTGAAAGTGGTTGTGGCATATGCCAACAAAAACAACAAATACCACTACAACTGTTGGCTTTCACTAAACGTTTGAGGACAATTGCATGCAAATAAAGTGACATAACAATGAAGCAGTGTGAGTGCGCATATGTGTGTGTGTGTGTGTGTGTGTGCTAACCTATTTACATTACTTACCCTGCCAACCATGATCGGATAAAAATCTGGATAATCATTGAGTCGCGCTTACCAAAAAAGAGGATAAAAAAGTGGGTAATTTTGTTCAGAGAGGTTCACTTTTTACCCATGTTGAAAAGATTTTTGCGTGTAAGTGTGAAGCATACTTTTAGGCACTTGTCGTTTTCCATACAAATTATAAAAATATGCGTTGGTGTTAGTAAAAATTTGTGAATTTTTGGAATCAGAGTTTCACCATGGTTAGCCATGGTTGGTAGGGTATTTACACAAAAATGGGTGTGAATTTGTTTAACAAGCTAGTAAGAATTTTATAACAAGAATGATAATTTGGCGCGTAGTTGAGTTTTAGGCCGAACTTTCCACAAATAATAGTTCATAGTTATCTAAAACACATGACTTTTAGAATGAACTGCATTTTTAGAAGGCCAAAATCGGTCACGAAGGTGAATTTTATTGAATTTCATAGGTTTCCGGGAACTACGTATTCGATGTCAGGGAATCACCCAATCCACTGCATTAATCCGCCCCTTTTGGTTGCTTTATTTGCATACATAAATGAGCGTAGGTGCTGCTTAGTTCTTTACTTGTCATTACTTATGAATAATAAATGTATGCTTCATAATCTAACACATTAGGGTAGGTACTTTAATATTGCATTTGTGGTAAAGGCTTTTCTCTTGGAACGATTTCATAGAATAAATTTATACAAGTTCTGTTAACCATTATGCTTTCAGAACGATGGTTTGCAGTCAGCTGATTTATTTATTTTTTTTTTTCAATAAACAATGTGATTGGAATAAAATAAATGAATAGAAAAGGCGCCTAAGTAGCCAACCAACCAATATAGAAGATTGGATAGCTCTCAATTCACATGCCTGATACAAAGCTGATTATGCCAGCAAAGCTCAATTTTGCTTCCACCCTAGTAAATGTTCATAAAAATAAATGCTTTAATAAATTATGTATGTCACACAAAGCTGTAACCGAAAACATTGTTCAGTGTGAAAATGTAATGAAAATTATAAAAACTGAATTGAAAGTAAAAAGCAAGAATTTGAAGCAAAAGAAAACAAAGAAGAGCGCTAAATTGACAAAAAAAGGCGTTGAAAAAGAGGCGCTAACAAGGCAAGGCAGATCCTTTTTTTGTGATACGAGGATATAAAAATGAGCAACTTTGGCGCACGCGAGCTAAAGGCAAGTGTGCCCAAGCCCTTTAAAAATTATTTTTACATACTCATACATATATTAGTTATGCCTACCCTGACTATATGTGGCATTTATGAAAATATGTAAAAGGATAATAACTCACACTATATTCACTTATCGTACAATGCTTTTATTGTTTTTTAACGCCATTTTTATTTTATTATTTTGTTAAGTTAAACATATGCACATATGTATAAGTAAATATATACAAGTAAATATGTATGTGTAAGTCAACCACACGTGGGATTACTTAGCTTTTTTTCTGCTTTTTCTGCTTTTTCACTTTGCATGTTTGTCATATTTTGTATGCCATAACTAGGTTGCCTTAAACGCGCCTAACATTCAACGCCCCCTTTATTTGAATATTTCTTTGTCGCTTCGTTAACTCTTTGTTCGCTAACAACCTTTGCTTGATTTAGGGTTTATTTTTCAGCATTTTGTGGGCCAAGTTAAATTATTTATGTGCTTCCCACTTTTTGTTGTCAATTTTTTTAAATCCCTAATAGCACTGTCATTTCATTCATACCAAATTATAAAGAGCAATGGTGTGCTTTGAAAAAAAAAAAAAGAAAACAAAAATACGCAAATCCCTTGTGAAGCTATGGCAGTATATGCCAGTGTATTAACTTTGTGGAATTTAAAGTGAAAGGGGATTTAAAAAATATACATATATACAGCAGAAAATTTCCAAATAAAAACTCGAATATTGATTTCCCTAGAAGTGTAGCCCAAATTTGGGTAATTTTTTCCGGCTAAACAGATAGTGACTCGTATCTTAGAAGTTTAAAATCTTTTATAATCCCTTACCAAACAAATTTTGTTTGCTTAAAAGCCTAACTGTAGGCAATTCAAAATCGCAAACTTGATAAATATAAAATAAAACAGTTTAAAAATACATCATTCATACCCTTTTCCCTTACCGGACTATAAAATTTAGTACACTTCAAATATTATACATAAACCGTCCACATTTTAGAAACTCGGAATTAACATTTAATTTTTCCAAAGAAGGACTAAAATAATTCCACGCTTCCTGTTCGGCCCATTCGCTCAGTAACATAGCAACTAAATATAAGAATGCGCCTAAAAGTATGCACTCTTCGAAACATTACTCATTGGCGGATCCGTGATTATACTATGACCGGAATAAGTCGGTTCTGCTAATAGTTTTTTTGGTTGTTATAAGCCGTAAAAAAATCTTTTTTAATCTGGTTAATAAATCAGTGATTTTCGGTAGTACAAATGATGCTACATAATTTTAGGCGCATTTCTTTTGTGTGTGTATTTTAATTGGTGATTTTATCTTCAATACATTTTCCAACTGGCCATATATTATTTTAATCCAAAAGCATCGTAATTTTACGCGTTTCCGTTCCTTTGTCTCGAACAGTGGCGATGATTCGAAGGGGGGAAAGGCCGATCACTCTATTCGAAAATATTTTTAAAAAATCGATTGATTTTAGAATTAGCTGAGGAACGTTCTATTTAATTTTTTTTCAAAAACACATTTCTCAGCTAATTAAATATGTATTGAAATTAAAACTTAGGTGTGAAGCTTTTTTTAAATATTGTAAAACAGAGTGATCTTCCACTGAGTTTTTGATTTTGAATAAAAGGTGAATCTTTGTAGCATACATTTAGGTGTTCATTTTTATAAAGAATTAGTTGTCTGCCAAGTCCTATTTTAAACTGAAATATCGAGCCCTTTCGGCATTTAAAGTCCCAAGTAATCTAAAACTAATTGATGACGCCGGTTTGTATGTTGTTCCCAGGATTCTAAATTCCCCACATGAGTGGGGAGTTAGAGTATTTGAGTTAGAACTTTTTTGTTATTTATTTTACTCTAGATACACTCTGTTAGACAGACCTTTAGTATTCCTACATAAAATTTATATTCACACCGCATTATTTGCAAGCTTTTGAATATTTTTTGTGAGATAGTATTAAAGCTGTGTAGCCTACCTTTTCAATTTGCTTCTATACGCATCGACGATAAACTTCAAAGCAGGAATGTGCGTTGAAGATCAAATATATATGCTCGTTCAAATTTAAACAAATCATTTCACAATAATTAATTGCTTATTTTCACGAAAAATTTTGTTATTGTTGTTTCTTCAAATATTCATCATATTGAAAACTTTACACTGATTTGGGCAACTAGCTTTACACTTTACTATTGTGTGTAGCGCTTGACTTCCATCATTAGTTTTAAATCATTTTAGCGCAAGCAACCAAATTCGCCAAGTTTCAGTTTGAGTTGTTTGTTGGGCGCGCAGGTGTGCGTGTAGGCTGTGCGAATTGTTAAAATGTGTTAAAGGGCTGTACGTGTGTTTGTATGTGTTGTTGTAATGCCACGCACAAGCACAGGTGTAGTTAGGTATGCGCGCACGTTTGTTGTTTGATTTCTAGTATTTGCTGATTGATATTTGCACAACAGCGCAATTTTAGTTATTCTTCATGGGCTCAGCGCCTTAAAGTGCGCTACGATAATTCGGCAAATGTCATTAAACTTTTACAGCACTTTGCAACTTTTCAAAGAACCTTGGCACACATTTTTTATTATTTTTTTCTTTGTGAATGTTGCAAGTTTGCTTGCCACAGCTTTTGCTAAAGAACATCAATCAATTTTGAATTCACTTGAAACATTTGCAATTTATTTGACTTCAAAGCAATAAGTCCTTCCAACGACTTGTTGTACACATTTTTTGATTGGAAAAATTTTGCTTTCACACACAGGCTCGCACACTGCTAAGATGTTTTCTAAACTCAAACCAGCAGCACTAAATTTTTTTTGCATTTCATTAGCTGGCGGTTCTATCGCAGTTTTGCTTACTTTTTTTTCAAGCCACAACCGTGTGCACTTCATGCACGTAACGACCGCAACACTTTCGTTAACCGTCGACAATAAAACGAGCTTGCCATTGACACCGAACTGCGTTGCATTCAAATTTTCGTTTAATCAACGAAAATTATAATCAAAACAAAATAATATTACTTTTATTTTTTTTTTTGGTGGTTTAAGTTTATTTATTCGTATTTATTTTTGTACTGCTTTAGCATTCATTCACGTAATCAAAAAAAAAAAAAAAGAAAAAATCGTGTCGCGCTTACTTTTCTGCTTTTGATTCATATACGCGTGTGGCACGCGCAACAAAATGACCCGTCAACGATACCAAATCGCTTGAATATCCCGGCAACACTGAATTTCGAATTTTTGTATGAAATGCAGCCAACCAGCCAACAAACGATGTCAACTCCACAAACGACCAACACAACGAACAGCGCACGAACATCACAAGAGCAAGTCACAATTACTGTAATGAAACCAACAACATACGCACGCACACACACAATCAAGTCCAGCACACCCACACACACACACACATAAAAGGTGTATGCTCCAGCAGAAATTCGAATTGCCACAACACTCGTGTGGCATATAAAAACATTATCACTCCAGCCGATTGAATTGGTGTCTGTTAGTGTTTACATCACTGTGTGCTCTTCGTTTCGTTTGGTTACTTAGCTGCTTAGCATGACTTACATACATACTTACATATGTGGAATGTAAAGCGTGGAACCAGTTTATGATTGCTAATATTTGTTATGCATTTCACACTTCGAAATGCAACAATTTTTGTGTTCACAGCTCTCTTGACGTGCATTTCGAGTCTGCATAAATAGAGTGGGATTAAATGCACATGCGTGAGTAATGGGTTAATGAATGAGAGAGCGAGCATGTTAATAACAGACAGCTGTGTTCCATATGCGAGAGTGTGACAAATGTTTGTATGTGAGGTATGTTGTATGTTGCGGTTGTGGAGTATTCGAAGTTAGTTAATTGAGTGCTAATGTGGGTTAACAAGCATCGTATTTGTGTCCAATTAAGTAGTCCTAGGTAGGCATAAATAAGAAATGCGCTAACAATTTTACTGGTGAAAGAAATTTTTGTATTTTTGAGAGTGCCTAGGATAACAGTACCTTTCCTTAGGGAGTAATATCAGGAGAGTAACACTCAAAATATTCAGCCATGGATAGTGATTCCAGGTTAGACAATTCCTCAGTGTAAACTTTTAGGATAGAATCCTTCAGTCGGTTTTATATTTTTAATTAGAATAAAAATTCAATTCAAAATTGATTGAGTGAGGATATCCAGCACATATTTAATTCTAAATACTTAAAAACTAGTCAGAAATACCAAATGTGTTGGAATGAATCTAATGTTAATTTAAGCAACATATTGCTGAAACATGTTGCCCATAAAGCCCCAGGCATATCAACTTTGAGCAACATAACGCCTTCCACAATAGCGCTCAATCAATAACAGAGCACTGTTAACAGACGTTCATGCAATGTTATTCAAGATTTTTTCAACAGACTAAACTCACTTGGAAATGATATTCATACGGAATAATTAACCCTTAAAAAATAATTTTTTTTTATAAAGTTAAGATTTAAAGGAAAATACTGGAAGTTGTCTTATGAGTATCAAGCGCTATACATAAGTCTTTCATTCTAGAGTTTGAGTATTCGCTAAAGAAGTGCTGCGAAAGATGTGTGGTCCAATGAAGAAGGCAGTTTCAGCCTAGAAGGTTTTCGGTCGATATGGAAAAATAAGAATGACTACAGGAAGGTCACTCCTTTCAGGTTCCCAACTCTCTGTTTCTTCATTGATTAATGTGAGCGCTTAAAAGTTATAACCATGCATCTGCCACTAGCTGAAGAGGTTTGAAATAAAAATAATTGCAAATATCATAAGGCACGATATTGCCCTATGGACTTACAAATGGTGAACATTTTTAAAAATGTATTTTAATTAAAACATTTACCACCAAACAAGGGTATATTTAAATGCATAACGCCACATCTGAGATTAGCAAGCCAGACTAATTAATTTGATATTACCTACAGCTGGTTTATTTAAGAGTAACGAGCAAGGAATTCGTGATATGTTTTAAAAAAAAAACTTTTCATTCAAAAAAAAGAGCCAACAAACAAAATATTGTTCTTGCGGCTCAATCGCTTAAATGGCTTTAATATAATGAAGAAAATTTCAAATTATGGAACTAAATGAAACACCAGCCAAAAGAAGTGGTGAACAAGGCAAACAGCAAACGGCAAACGTCGGTTGGGAAATCAAAATGGACCGACAAAAATCCCATCAAGCCACAGTAAATGAAAGCAAGAAACCCTTTTCCAATGATCCCTCACGTAACACACACACACACAGAAACTCACACGACAGCAAAATGCAGCTGTACTTGGCAGTGGTTCAGTGAAATGAACTGGTGTCATAGGTCAGTCAACGTTCACGCTGGACAAGCGCGTTTGAAGGCAAAGGTACAAGCATCTATACATGTATGTATGTGTCTGTGTATGTGTGTGTAATGAAGTGAATTGTGATGTAATAAAAATAGCGCAGGTGCGCATAACAACAGTAAATGATTACAACAACAAAGAATAACAATAACCAAAACAATTAAATTAGACAACAACAATGCAAGCAACAGCAGCAGCAATAAACCACCGGCGCACAAACAAAAACCCCGAAGTGAATAGGGATCAACATAAGTAGGAGGGGAGAGTAACAATGTCTGAGCAATAAAAAAAAAGTCACGCAGAAAAAGTAATGAGCGCTAAAGGCAAAGGTTTGTGTTTTAATTTGTATTGGCTTTTATTGGGGGAAAAAAAGGATTGATGAAGGGTCATTAAGCGACGGCAGCAGCAGCAACGGCAACGACAACAAACGGTAATTAGGCTAAAACAACCAAATCATTTCAAACAGCAAATACACAACCAACACGAAGTGAGTTGATACAAGGGATTATTTGAAATGAGAAAAAATTTCAACAAAAAATACCTTTAAAGATAATAAAACTCCAAAATAGTAAAGAATTTTTTGAAAAATCTAACTAAAAACACGTTGGCGTTTGTAAATTGAAGGGTGGGCGAAGCTGTAGTTTTTATGTTTTTGTATTTTATGTGCGAGCAGCAGGTACATTCATTTATGCTTTGAAGTTTTATACGACACAAATAAATAATTAAAGTTATGTAAAGATATTAAATGTTACAATTTTATTTGATTCTCACCGAAATTAGTGTATCGTAAAAATCTATTTTATGTTAATTAAATCAAGTCGGAGAGCAACACAATCAAACGTGCGACAGTGAAGTGAGCAGCAACAGGAATGGGCGAGGCTCTGTGTGGCATGCTACTTTTGCTCTATTTTAATGAAGCTGTATGGATGTGCCTGTGTGTTGTACGATGCACTTGATTCGTGCATATTTTAAAGGCAACAATGACTTTGCATACGCCAAGGATAACGTGGAAAAACTTGCCTGTCATGCGTGTGGCAAGGCGTGAATGTGTTATGGAATGGTTAAAAAACGCTGAATATTTGTGTAAAGCTATATGTCTGCGTAGCAAAGGCTGTGCTGGAACAATAACCATGAATCGGCTATAAAGATAGGTCAATGTCCTTAGGCCAGCCCATAAAATTATTATTGTTATTTTAATGTAGAGAGATGCGTAGGCGTATTTCCGTCAATATTAAAATTTGTGTATTTAAAAAAATAAAATTAAAGTTAAAATATTATATCGTGGCTAGTCACGACTTTTTAGGCTACTGAAAATATGGAAAATCAATCAACTCAATAAAGTGATGGAGCGTAGTATTTATTTTCATGTTTCTAATGTATCCGAAATTCACTGAATTGTAAGAATGAAAAGTCAGTGTTTTCAAAATTTCCGGATTCTAAAAGAATAGTATCTCGCAAACTCAATAAAAGCTTCTTAAAAGCCTTAACATTTTCCAGCAAAATACTTTGGCTTACTGTAAATTTTGGGAAAATTAATAGGAGCAAGGAAAAAGTGGGTTCTTGAAAGCATTACGTAGCATAATTTTCTAAGCATAACTCCAACAGCACATTCATCCATACAATTGCTCAATAAGTTCCTTGAGTTTATTTCCTTAATTTCAAAAGTTTTTATTTTGTCATTGAACTCACTTAAAATAGCATAAGCTTAAGCAATTCACAGAAATTGCTGTTGGCACATTTTCTTACAAGCATAAACAACCACAACAAACAAATACAAAAATGTTGCTTTGAATGCACCATATTGAGCTTATATTTAGCACTAAACGCCTTATGTTCATCGTAACTACTGCGTATCACCAAAAAAAGGCGCCTTGTTACTACCATATTCGTGCTTAACGGCATTTTTTTGGGATCTTATATATATAATACATTAGTAAGTATATATTTTGGCTTAAATTTGCTTATATTTAAATTCCTTTGTGTTAGCCAACTGTCCATTTCATATACTAATTGGCCCGTAAGAATCACTGCCAAAATGTTGGTATTCATTTTAAGCGGATTAAGAACGAGATTTGCCTTTTTTTCACTTGTTAATACCGTTTTGTTTTGCTTTGGAATGGGCTTTGTGCTTTCATTTTTGCCAGATTTGTAACAATCGAATTATTCTACGGGCATTTTAATTTGCAAATGATGCAAAAATTTTAAAAGTTTTCTTGTTGTTGTTGAACCTTTTTTTTTTTTGTTTCTTGTGTTTTAAAAGTTTATTTTTATTTGATTGTTTTACTTTGTTTGCGCTTTTGTTAGCTTGCCTTGGCGATAAGGATCAATTCGTTTGCGTATTTTCGGCTGTGAAACGATAAAGATCTGGCAAAAGTAATCTGGGCGACTTTTTTTTTGTTTTTGTGTTACAAATTATTGGAAAACTTTGTGCAGATAAAACCGTTAAATGTATTTAAATAGCATAAATTGTTAGAGCACAAAGTTGTTTCCTGCTTTTTATTTTTTTTTTATTTTTTGGGTAGCCTAAGAAAGGGTTATTGGGATTTTAAAGCTGCAGATTTCGTAACATCAACAAGAAATCAGTAAAGCTTTTGCAACTTCTTAACACAGCTCAGTTCCTGGAAAAGGCAAACGCTTTGTGGCCCAAAAACTGTTGAAGCTAGTGGTTTCCTAAAGCTGCCGTCAACAGCGATTGTTTAGCTGCGTAAAATTCCATTACAAAAACAAAAAGTTGTCTGCTTCTTCGCTTTCATATCCAGCACAAGAGCACAAAAGATTTTATGAAACCTGCTTATTAGTTATTGGTTCGTATTTGCGCTTTAAATAATTTTTTTTATACAACAAATTTGCTTAAATTCAGGTTTTTTATTTTAGTTTTGAGCTAACTCACAAATATTTAATTAGCGTCAAATTTTAACAGCCCCACTCATTATGTAAAATATGAATTTTAATTAGTAAAAAAATAATTTTAATATAAATTCGTTTAACAAATTATATTTTCTGTCTATTTTCTGTCATAACTATGCACCATGACTAACTCAATCACGCGTTTTATTTGATTTTTGATTTTTGATTTTTTAACAAATTTGCTCTCAGCTCTTTTCTGTTTTACCCTTGATGTTTCGATAAAAATAAATCGCCTTTCATTATGGTAGCTGTCCCCATAGCTATAAAATATCATTAAGATAAGCGTTATAACTACATAACTAATCGTCATTATTCATTAGAAATAAATATGTTTTTATAGGAATTAAAAATGATTCTAAGAAATTAACTCTTCTACGAAGGGCGCACGCGTGTGTGTGGTCCAAACGAAAACTCAAAAGACAATATAACTAAAACAAAATGACAAAAGTCATGAGAACGGCAATTAACCACGTTAATATGTTGCTCAAAAAAAAAAATGTATAAGCGTATGAGTGTGATCGAATATGTAAGAAGGCCATTTGAGAATACGAGGCTGGTGCTGAAAGTTTTTGAAATGGAGAATAGATGAAATTTTTTGTGATATTTTAAAAAACTTTGATGCTGGTTTCACATGTTTTCACGCCATTTGTAGTCGAAACATATTTCTCATATTCACATAAAAGATTAGGTCATCTGAGGCCATCTGTGATAAGGCACGAAGAGGCTTCAACTACGGCTAAAAAAATATTTGGATAATGATTCGGGTTCCCGGGGTTTTGGGTATTCTTGTCAGTTATGATTTTCTGCAAGTTCTTTGAGCGTTGGAAAATATTGAATGATGATGTTTTACAGAAATTTTAAGATCCACCCTCGTATAAAACAAAATACAATATGTTTTGCTTCACTTGCTAGTTATTACCGCCTGCGTAGAGTAGGACCTCGTTGACAAGCACAAATTTCTGTTAAATAAAAAATGCTTCAACTAATAAAAATAACCTAATTTAGAGCTTTTTCTAGCTTTTGTAAGCTCTTTTTTTCGTATCGATTATTTCAGATTGAGTAAGCGCCCTAACTGTGTGTGAAATGTAGTTAAGGCGAGTTCTTGTGTAGCAAGCAACATTTCAATTAAGTATCAAAGCCAACGATAAGGTCGCTAACAACAAAAAAAAAGAATTTTTAAACCAAATAAAAAAGGTTTTTTTCCCAAAAACTCAATTTTGTACACATGGCTTACAATGCGCTGAAGTTTGTGGCAGGGGGGAGGAGCGCATGAATTTAATAAATGTGATCAATTCGGCAATAATTCAATGTGCAAACAAAAGGCCAAAGCACGCTTTGTTGTTGGCTTTGTTATTCGTTCGAGGCGCACACCAACGCCATGAATACAAATGCGCGGCCGTTCCCGTACACATGCAGCCTTGCCACAGTTTTTTGTTTGTGTTTATGTTGATATTTTTATTCGAAAACGTTGACAACCCGCTGTCAGGCACACACACACACACACACACACGCACACCTACCGCCACAAAGCAACAGCTTGCACAATTGAAGAAATTATAAACTGAAAAAACAAGAAAAGAATAAAATTTCATAGCAGTAAATAAAACATTGAAAAAAAAAAATTTTAAAGTAATTGTTTGTGAACACCTAAGATAAATATGCGATATCAACGGGGGCATGCCCCAACACCCAAACGTCAGCAAGCGTTCAAAACACTTAAAGCTATCGAGAAGGTATTGGCGCTCCACACCATAACGTTCCAAATTTTATTTACATGAAATGATATTAAAGTAGATTTGTACGTTTGTTGGTTTGCATAACAGCGTTTTGTATTTTGGTGGCTGTTTTTTTTTTTTAATTTATTTTTTTTTTTGGTTAAGTCGAAAATCTCAAACTGTGTGATAATTAATGTTAAATGGCTATCGGATTTCTGTGCTGCGGGCGGTGCACACACCAAAAAATTTAAAAAAAAAGTGAGTTATTTAAAATTTATTGTAGTTGTTGTATAATTTATCAAACCTTTTAATTGAAACATGTGAGTGAAATAAAAAATATAATGATAAGAAAAATGCGAAAAAATATTTAAAAATTTTTTTTAATTTAAGCTGGATGATGAATCAGTTGCATTATCTTAGCTTAAAGCTCATGGTCTCAGTCAAATTTTCATTATGAGTGTGTGCTTCCTTCATAGATTTCGAGCGACTCTTGACTACCTTCTCCACTCATTCATTACAATCATCACTTCCCACACATCTTTAGGTATTTTCTAGTTCCAAACAGCAGCTCCAAAAGGTTCAGTTAGAAAACTCTCTAACGTTGCAATAAATTTTTAAAGCAACCAAAAAACCTAAATTAGCTAAAACACATAACCCAAGCGTAGACAGTCCAATGCACGCAAGTGTGGACCCACCACCTGTTTGCTATCACAACGCTTGAACGTGCCACACCCGCATGCAACGCACAGCTAATACGCCAAGCGTGAAATGCATTTCCAGTAGTTGGTTTTTTATCTTTTCCGCTCTACCATTTCCGAAATAAAAAAACACAAATAATATTAATAGTAACATGCATTCTGCTTATCAATACAAATACGAGCAAATATGTCACCTCAAACCAAACGTGCCCTTTGCACTCGCTGCCATGTTAGCGAGTAGATTATGCGCACTTGTCCCCTTGCGTCCACTTTTGTTATGGTCTGATATTTAAAATGCAGTGTAAGTTATGCTCAAGCGATCGGCGCATTATGATTAAGTCGGTTTGAAATTCCAAACCAAATATCTACGCAGCCAGTTACTCTTTACTCGCTGTCCATTCACTCACCTCTTCAGGTAATTCCTTTGGCATTTATTGCGATCCTGCGATCAGATAAGTTACGTTGACAACGTGTCGAAAACAATGCGTTTGCTATGTGACACGCTGTGTTTTTGTGTTTCACAAAGTTGTTTGTTACAAAATACTTTACTGGATTTACTTACCTAACCATCATTAATCACTCAGACGAAAGTCATTAAGTGTCCATTAGGCTTGTTGCTGATCTACAAATGAGTTATGGTCATAGTTTTTGGATTAGTAAAATGTTCATGAGTTTTTTTTTTTGAGTCAACTGAATTTTTCATGGCATTGAAAATGAGTACTTCTTGGAAAAAGTAGGAGGATTAAGCAGAGCAGTGAGATAAGAGAAATAACAAAAATAAAAAAAAAACATATGTTAAAGTGTTTGGAAAAAGTATTTATTACAATTTATGAAGTGGGCGAGGAATTGGCGTGAGAAAACTCCAAAAAATACGGCGCTCTGAGATAGTGCATTTATGGAGTAAGTTCTTTTATAAAATTTTGAGATCATCTACACTTTATTAAAAAAAAATGTGGTTTTCAAGTTATTGTTCTGAAACAGTTTTCTATCGAATCGGCAGGACGGATATGTTCACGGCCCAGACAGCCAAAGATTTTTATTTTTGATTTAAAACAACCTCACACTTTCAAATCTTTAAAAATATTTGTTGGCGGATCTACCTACTTTGTTTTCAGATCCCGAGATTTTGCGAGGTAGGAGAACTTCATTTAATATTTTAACTCTGGAGATCTCCTTTTCCCAAGAGGCAAGTACTCGCACTTCACCTTCAAGTTTCCTTTATTTCTTAGCTTACAACATAAAGTTTAAATATTTTATTAAATACTTATCTTAAAATTTACAGCCAAATTAACACTAACAAATTAAGAAATTAAGACATCAACAATTAAAACGTAAAAAAAATGCAGACAAATTCTAATCTCTCAGCAATCTAAGCAATTTTAATTGCAGCGTTGTAAAGTCAGGTCAAAAGGTCGAAACTAATGAATCACTGACAATTAATGCAGCAATAAACCAAAAACTACACATAGAAAACAATAAACAAACAAAATAAAATTTAAAACTCGGAAACCTATGAAAAACACAACAAAATGCCACAAAAAAAAAAAAGAGAGAAGAAGGCACTTAATCTCTATGCGCACTCCGATCGTATACCAAATTAAGTGCGTAAGCTGCCAATAAAAATCTTATCAAGACTTGATTAAAGACATTAAAAAGATAAAATAAAATTTGTTGCTACAAAAGAAGGGTTAAAGCACTTTAGGACTTACATATAAAGCTGGAAAAAACTACTCAAAACAATGCTTGAAAGTAAGTTATAAAAGTTGGGCTAAGCTGATAAAAAGGCGAACGAGCAAGATAGCTGTGTGGTGTTAAGCTAGC
Source organism: Sphenella marginata (assembly GCA_951509765.1). Classification (NCBI taxonomy): domain Eukaryota; kingdom Metazoa; phylum Arthropoda; class Insecta; order Diptera; family Tephritidae; genus Sphenella; species Sphenella marginata. The sequence continues at coordinate 53,921,671 of OX608083.1, forward strand.
TGCCAAGATGTTGGGGAAATAGAGTTTGCTGGAATAGATCAGCATTATCTACAAAAGTGTGATTCTATGGGTTTTGTTGTTTTTATATATTTTTGTTAATTTGTTTTTTTTTTTAGTTTATTTTTTATATTTTGTTACTATTGGTTTTAATTTTTTTAATTTTATTTTATTTTATTTATTTTTAATTTTGATGCGCTTATGTTTTTGTTAATTCTTTTTATCCTTCTTCGCAATTTGACCGCCATGTGTGTGACACTCATTTAAAAATAAATGACTTTTGCCGGCTACTTTTTCTGGTGTTTTTGTAACCTTTTTTAAAGTGGATTTTTATTAAAATTACTTTTCGTTGTGTGTTCTTAGTGAACGTTGCTGTTGTTGTACGCCTTTCATAACATATGGGATTGTCCCATGGCATAGTTCCACGCTGATTGTCTTTTGGCGCGATTGAGCTCAACCAGCCTTTTCGGCACTACAGAGAGATTGAACAAAAATATGTTTAAACAAAAATGCAACAACAATTCGTATGTATGTAAATGAATGAATAATAATAACATCTTTGTAGAACACTTAAAGGCTTTTATACGCATCAAATTGACGACAAAAGTTTCCGAATGTCGGCGACACAAGGCGCAGGCGTAACGATCGCATAGATCAGCCAGTCGTTTAACAAGCTGATTGGGCTGGTCGTTGAATTAATTGTGTGGTGCGTAAAGCCAAAGCAAAGTAAAATGTGAGAGAGTATGAAAAGATACGGTTTAGTGTTGTGAAACACTACAGCACTGACATATGAATATTTTTCGAGATAATTGGTGACACTTTTCTAAAAAAAAAAAAACTCTACATTATTTAATTCAAACTTTGGAGTTTCACTAGAATTGATCTCTGTTTTGGATCTCCTGAAACGTTCTTCTCGTTTTGATGCATGAGTTATATGGGGCCTATGCTAAGGTGGATCAGTTCTTGCTGAGAATATTTTCAAACAACCATAAACTTTCCTCTAACAATTTCATTTTTGTTTTATTAAAGTCTTCTTCATATAATGAATTGGATAGTGATCTGACTGGTAGTATCTTAGAGATCTATCTAAACATTACTTCCAATCCCGTAAACGCATGCTTTCGGTACTCGCATTCCTAACCGACAAACTTAACAATACAAATGCTAACCATAGTAGATATGTAAGCGGCACTTAACTTATTTCTCTTCAAAGCTGCATTCTACCTTTGAAATCCACTGACCATCAAGTCTTTCTTCTTTGTTCTTCCCACAGGCATTCAAAGCACTTCTTTGTGCTCATCCATACATACATAGAAATGTGTGAGTGAGCAACTTTGTTCTACCACACCATCCTTACCCAATCATTTATGCATCCGCTTAACAACCACTTAAGTTCGATAAGCGTGTGTCAAAAGCGTTTACGGTAAGGTTAAAAGTACTTTATTCCTTCTACCAACATTTTGTCTACTCATCGATATGTATGGAAAAGTGAAAGAAGTGAAGAGAAATAATTGAGGGGTTCATGAATTGCTTACGAAATGCCAGCGCGTTTAAGATAAGACTTTGAAAGACGTGCTGATGTTGTTGCATTCGTTTATTCTACCACCGAAACTTGAACTCCAATTTTATTTTTTTTTTTGGGTTTGACTTGGTGGTTTGTCTCACACTCAAAACAAGAAGCTGTGCTGCATAAATGCCGCTGCTGATGGTTAATGTGCAGCCGAAATGCGATAAGCATGACGATCGACGATTTGTAAGGTTGCAATGCAACAGAAATTAGGTAGCAAGAAATTGAGGGTCTAGAGAAAAGGAAATTAAATTTTTTGTTTGAATATTTTTTATTGAGTTTTTGTTAATTTAACTAATTACAGTAGGATAACTATATTCATTAAATTAGAGAATTATAATTTCTGAACTTACAATGTAGAATCTAATCAGGAATTTGTCTAAAAAATTGTTAATATTTAAAAAAAATGTGTAAGTGATGTACTTATTAAAGCAATGGAAGACATTTCAGCGATTTTTGAAATTTTCGTCAATCTGTTTAAATGTTTGTACGCGCATCACTCAAAATCTATGCCAAATAATTGAATGCAATTTTCGCGGAAGTATTGCTATGGTTCCAATTTAAAGTTTAGTATCGCTTTAACTGCAGAGAAATATTTTTTTCGCTTCTAAACAGTTGTGGCAAATAAATTTGGTGTCATGTAAAAAAGCAGCTAGAGCTCTTTACTCAAGCAACATACTATGCAGCCAGCATTTTTTTTCGCTCTATTGACAATCATTTGCAGCTCCATTTTCAAACCTATCAGCTACGCTTCAAAGTGTTAATTTACAAAATACAAATATTTTTACATGATAAATATCTTTTAATCACCATTATAAGCCGCTTTTGCCAATATTTTGATTTATTTTTAAGTTAAGCTCAAGCAAAAAAAAAAAATATTTAATTAACCTCTCTCTTTATTGAGCGATCAACATCATGTTCGTTGTGTTGATGTGCGAGTAATGAAGGTGTTCGTAGTGCGACTGATAACGCGCACGATATGCGAAGGAATGCTCTGCAGGTGAGAAGCGAACGTCTGATTAAAATGTATATTGATGGATTAAGGTGCAAGAAGGCGTTTCCGTGAATATTTAGCAAATATTTTTTTTTAATGAGTTTTTTAAGAGGTTTTAATGCGTGAAGTTAATTGAAATTTGTATGGTGCAAGGAGGAGTAACTTAGTAAATGGAAAAGAAGTTGAAAGGGTTTCTGAAGGATGATCAGGTTTTTTCTGATTGCGACTGAATTCCAATTTTTTTGAAAGGGACTACATATAAAAAATTTAACAAAAAAAAAAACAAAAATCCATAATTAGCAATGCTGTTGCACTCGAGTTCGCAGAGTTCCCTCTCTATTTTCTTCGTATGTATTAAAGTTTATTGTATTATAAAATAATCGGCACAAGCTCTCTAAAAAATCTTGCGCACTAAATTATTAAGCGTTGCAATCGTTCGAGTTTTGCTGAATTTTATTTGCTACCAACGAGCTGCTCAGCACACAGTTCCGCATCACAATTTTATTGTTTCCTGCAGCATTTCCTTGTAAGACCACTTCAAAACACTTACTTTTACACACTCAAAATTCTTGTAAATTTTTTTTTTTTTTTTTTGTGACATTATTGCTTGTTGTTATGCATAACAGTGTTTTATATAGAAATTTTTTCAACACTTCATACATTCATCAGCACTGCTTTAGTTTGCGTTTATTACTTACAATTTATTTACTTATTTTGTTTTATTTGCTTAGCGTAAAAAAAGCAAAAAATATTTGCATGTGGCGTACTTTTTATAGTTCCCACTTAGTTTTGGCATTTTTCTGGTATTTTTTTAAATTTTTTTCTATTTTTTTTTTCGTTTGTGAAATGCTTATTTTACGTTTTCTTGAAGCAATGCAACTCATAAATAATTCAAGTGGCTGCGCAACTTTATGTGCAACATGCCACAAGCAATGGAATATGCCTCATGCCCTAGCGCAAGTTGAAGCGCCTAAAAGCAAGCCTCTTAAAAGACATTCTACTCCATGTAGCAAGCTGAAATGTGCGGAGTATGAGTTAGTTCAGCGGCCGGGCTGTGCAATGGCTTGCGGCTGACATGGCTGGTCGTACTATAAACTCGTCAACTTGTTGCCGATTTTCATGTTTTTGTTTTTTTTTTGAGAATTTTTTTTTCTTCACTCTTTTTACACAATAGCAATGACAACTTTTAGTTGGTGAAAAAATTGCAAGTGTTTTGTCGCATAAAAATTGCATGAAACTCCGCTGCAAATAGTCGCATTTTACAGTCGTCGTTGTTGTATTCCAACATTCGCTTTTTGTTCGTTGAATTGTTATATTTTTGGGTGGACAAGTTTTTTTAAATATTTTCTCGTGCGAGTATTGTCATGTTTTCTGTGGAAAAGTGCATTGTTTTTCCCACGATTGCGACAATATTTACTACCGGTCTCCTCATTTTTTTTTTTTCAAATTATTTGATATTCTTGTTTTTGCGCGTTTGTTTTGCATACATTTTGTCATTAGGGGTATTCACGCTTAGCTGCATTCGTAATGATATTATTATGCTTTTGCCTATAAAATGTTTGTATTGCGAGTAAATTTTACAAGTAATACAAAAATATTAAAAATATACATACAGTACTATCTCGATAATCCGGACACGCGGTAGTCCGGTCACATCTATAATCCGGACAACACTATAATTCGGACAGTTTAACATTTTTTACTCTATAATCCGGACATTTTTCAAATTTGCTTCGCAATACATATTTACATACATATGTATTTTAATTTTTAGTTTGCTTCGTGAGTTTTTCGTAAAATAGGGGTACTTTAACAACAATATATGTACATATGTATACGGAATGCAACAGCATAAATCACGCTTTGTGTTTATTCTTTAGTGACAAACTGAATTGAGTGAACATTATTATTATGAGCAGTGGAAAATTTAAAAAAATGGCTCATAAAACCCTTACTCTTCAGAAAAAATTTGAAATTTTAGATCTCCTTGATAAAGGAAAATCATTATGATGGTTTGAAAAAGAATATGGTGCCATGTTGACGCTTCGGCTATGGATATTTTAGTTTTAAGACGATTTAAAGAAACTGCAGATAAAATGTTGCTGGCGAACTCGCAGCAGACCAAAGTTAATAATTTTTTTGAAATAGTACGTACAAAAATAAAAAAATGTTTGATTATGTACAGATGTACATATTATTACATATGTAAGAATGATTGTACTGTGTTTAATAAAGCAATTTATGTACATAAATATATCTGAATTGCGTTATATTCATTTCAATAAAACAACGAATTTTAGTTGAAAAAAAAAAATCATCTATAGTCCGGGCACCCCCATAATCCGGACGACCCCTAACATTAAGGGTGTCCGGATTATCGAGCTAGTACTGTACATCAAAATAGTTAAAAAATCCAATAAATTTGCAATATTAGATTTCCACTGTTTGTTATTAAAATGTTTACAACGTATAGTGAATACCCAAATTTTAGGCAATCATTGCATGGCTCAGATTTTTTCCACTTTTATCGAGCAAATTGATTGCGATTGAAAATCATTACTGCAATTTGTGTCCGAAAGATAAACTGAGTGTACACTAATGGCTTGTGGAAGTGCAAACTCGTGTTCTATTTGATTGTTGGAGAACTAAAAATGAAAAGAAAATTGTACTTAACAAAAATAAAAAAAGAAGGAAAAGAAAATTTGAATTTGTTTGTAACAGAAGTACTCGTTTTGTATACATAAAGTGTGCGTCTTATTAGGAGGACAAATGCTTTGTGTGTGAAGTTAAAGAGAGGAAAAAATAATGAAATGAAATTTTAAAATACGCTAAGATAAATTCTATACTCGGTAATACGATACATTTTTTCGGGAAACAGTTTTTATGCTTTTATTCACACTTTTTTTGCTTTTCAAATTGTCTTTTCAATGTTTTTATAAAATTTTGTAAAGAAATTTTTCCAAAATATTTTTTAAAATTTTATTAAAAATTTTTTTTTTAAATAAATTTTTCGAAAATTTTTTTTTTTTAATTAATTTTTTGTTTTAGTTATTTTTCTAATTTTTTTAATGTTGTTTTCAACTTTTTTTTTCAAATTATTCATTTTTTTTCCAAATTAATTTTTTATGAATTTAAAAAAAAAAATTCAAAATTTTTTGTTCTACTTTTTTCCAAAATTTTTGCTGTTTTACTCTGAAATATATGATAATGGAATGAAATCAAACATATTGATTTTTAATGCCTTTTAGCGGCGACTTTCGTTTGTTTATCAAATTGTCTTTTCTTTTTATAAAATTTTGTAAAAAAATTTTTTCAAAATATTTTTCAAAATTTTATTTAAATTTTTTTTGGTTTTTTTCCATTTTTTTTTAATGTTGTTTTTGAAAATTAATTTTTTATAAATATAAAAAAAAATTTTTTTTTTTCAAATTATACATTTTTTTTTTTTCGAAATAAATTTTTGATAAATTTAAAAAAAAAAATTTAAAAATATTTTGTTCTACTTTTTCTTTCAAAATTTTGGTGTTTTACTCTGAATTATATGATAATGGAATGAAATCAAACATAATATACTCTAAGACAAATTCTATTTCTTAATCGATATTGATTTTTAATGCCTTTTAGCGGCGGCCTTCGTTGTTAGTATTTGGTTCTAGTTTCTCGCTAAATGCGACAACTTCCCTTAAAATATTTAAACATATTGCACATTAAATTTTCGCCAACACTACACCATCACTTTTTGCAGCACTTCCACTTTGACGCTTACTCACTGCGCACCCGCTCGTTCGCTCGCCTAAATGCCTGCAACGCCAACAATCTGCGCAACATATGCCAGCCAATTTTCGTTGAGAAGATGAAATTATAAGCGCGTGTTGCATAGAGCGAATGCTAAAATACTGAATGGGCGCCCAAAATCACACACGCACTCACACACGAACTACCACAAACAAGGCGACACTTAATTGGATTTTTGCTGCACGTCAAACGAGCTGTCCAACGCAGCAAAAGCAAATGCTGGCAGATGCTGGAAATGAACGAAAACTTTGGACTGTCAAATGCATACAAACGCAGCGTGCACATTTGTTGCACATTTGCAAACGCCATTAGACTCTTGTTTCTGCTATTGTGCGGGGAAAAGTCATAAAGAAGGCGCACACTCGACCTCAAACAATATGGGAAAAAGTAGCAAAAACAGAAGAGGAAAATTTGTGGAGAAAAAAAATTCAAAACCAGCAAAGGGAGTTTAAGTGCGGATGTCGACGGAAATCATATACTCAGCTGCGCATTGACTCATTAATATTTTTATAAAAAAATTTTGAGCTCTGAGCTGAATTCGGTTGTGATATTTTCAACGAACTGCGATGGCTTTGTCAATTTCTTTGTTCATCCCAAGTACTTTTAAGTCTATGAACTATGCGCAGCTGAGTATAAAAAAATGAAAACTATGCTGTGCAAAAATTGGCTGCTGCTTGAATGCCAATTTGTGTATGTGTATGTGCGTGTGCGTGTATCAGCCGACACTGTGTTAACCATTGTTGTGGCACATAAAGTGAAATTGTGCGTTAAATTCGTGGTTCACATTTAGCTGCTGTGGCGTCCAGCTTACGTTATTTTCTGCTAAACTCTATTCGTCGGCTCATTGCACGCGCTTAACTGGCCAATTGCCATTTCCATGTGACCTTTTGTTTGTCTGGCCTTTGCTAACTTCTAAATATGTATGTGGTTCTAGTTTTCTGATTGCCCAGCGCTCATATCTGCCATGCCATTGTTGTTGTTTTTCTATCTATTCGTTGCAATAACAACACACATTTTTTTTTTGTTATTGTTACTTCCTAGTTTATTTTGTATTACATTTACGGCGCTAATCTCTTGTGTGACTCACACTTTCCACGACACATTTGTAAAGTCAAATGCACAGCAAGCGGCAAAGTGGCCGAGGAGTTGGCGCAGCAGGAAAGCAGAAATTGCAACACATTTTTGACCTTTTCTATTTTTTTTTTTTTGTTGTTCATTTCTTTTTTTTCGTATTTCACTTTTCTGTGTCAATTGATAAAGTCAGTTAGTATGTTGAACTCACATCCGATATATGTTTACGTGTTTGTATTTCTAATGCAACAATGTGTGTGTGTGTGTGTGTGTGTTTGGGCGTCTAGTTTAGAGTGGATTAGCTTAATGATGCGTTAATAAAAGCGGGAAGTAGCAGAGAGAATAATTCTAAATCCACTGCAGCGAAAGGCAAAACTAGGCAGAAGAAACAAAAAATTTCAAAATTTCCAAAAAAGTTCATTATTCTTAAAAAAAAAAATGTCCATCAAAAACTTGCAATTTTTTTTTTTCGGAATTCCTAGACAAATTTTGATTACACAGTTTAGTAGAGCAATTAATTTTAGTACAATAATGTGTGATTCAGAACTCGTTTAAAACCTTTCTTTTTCACAAAATTAAATTCTTTTCATGCTTTGTATGGCAGAAAGTACGCAATACCAAACGACGCAAAAACTCTAAAAATTCCAGAAATTTTTTTAAGTATTTATAGTTTGCCTTTATTATACTTGAATTGATTGGGCTACAAAAAAGCGTACTCCAAAATTTCCTAGAAATTCTGCCTTAAATTTTTGCAGATTTGGAAATAAATGTTTCAAAGCATAATTAACTTTCCTTTCAGCTTCTCTTCAAATCTCTAATTTTTTCCCACAAACTTAGGTGGCTTATATGTCCTTTTCGGGTCAAAAATAGACCTTAGCAGAGGAGGAAACCTATTTTTAAAAACACATTTTTTTCTAAATATTTTTAAGTTACCTGTTTCGAGTACTAAATTTCAAGGTTGGAAAAAATTTTTAGCAACTATGTTTCCTTTCTTCGGAAAGCTAGATTTAATATACCTACATATGCGTGGGTATACGTGTATGTGTATTTTCTTTTTAATTTTTTTATTTTCATTTATGTTTTTTTAATATTCCCACATTTTATGCGAAATATATTAACCACCCTTGACGAAGTGTGAAATAATAATGACGTAAATACAAAAAGTTCAGACGTATTTTATATTACCAATGAAGTAAAAAGTGCCTTATTTACTTTGTTGTTGCTATTGTTAAAGAAACAAGAAAGGACATAAAATTGACACAAAAAGAAATGCAAAAAAAAATTGTTTTTAAATATTTAGTGTGACCAACTGAAGGGGTCATACTCAAGTGGGTACAAACATGAGTACGAAATGAGAGAAGAACTAGCTTTGATATGAATTTAAAAATTGCTTTTAAAAATTCGTAATCAATGCATAAAGCGTAGCAGGTCAGGAAGTAAGGACCTTGGTCTTTCTACAGCAACAAAAAAATAAAAAATCTAAATCTTCACTAGTGGATTAAAGCATTACTCGCAACTAAATCAAATTTAATGCCATCGTGCTTTGTAGCGCTTTTTTGGAGAGTATTTGTCGATCATTGCACGAAATGAATAGAAAAACAAAAAAAAAAAAAAACGGGGTGTTGCGAAATTATAATTCCGCAGAACAAAAGCCTGTTGAGCACTTGAAGAGTGTTAAAGTGAGTACCAATGCAAATATTGCTAAATAAAATTATTAGCGTGAGCTGCTAGGCCTATCGTTCTCTGGTGTTTTATGAAGCAAACCAAATAATAACAGCACACAAAGTGGACTGCCATCGTAGCAGTAGACAGAAGCGCGAAAACACGCAGAATTTATGACCGTAACCTTTGAAATAAATAAAAAGTCAAAAACATAAATAAAATTGAAAGCTGGAGAATCCTTTCAAAACTCGTAACCAAGCATACATATACGAGTAAAAACATACAAAGCAAAAGCAACAGCTGTTGAAACTGAATGTGGCGAAAAGCGGTGAGACACTTGAGCCGCACATTGCGAAGTTGCAAGCAACTAAAAAATAAAACGAAAAGAGTTGCAAAAAGTGAACAGAAAGAAAAATGTTTAAAAAAGTAAAAGACAAAGAGAATTAAAACGAGTATAAAGCGCGCCAAAGCGCAAAAGGCAGCATTCTCAAAGCGCGACTCAATACAAATAGCCTAGAGTTTCTTAAAAAAAAATAAAAAATAATTAAAAAAAAAAACATATTCGTTTGACTCGAACATAAATATGCGTCCGCAGGGTCAGACCACTGCTTGAACTGCCACTTGTGAAGCTATGTGCACAAGCTTTCGAGACGAAATGTCAAAAATTGTGCGCACACATTTATACTTGAATACCAGCGCACAATAACCCAGTTAGCCAAAAGTAGTGTACGAAAAGTTAACTGTAAAAGTAGATATAATAATAATAATAATAAATGAAATTAAAAAATAAATAAATGTTTGTTGGTAAGCATTTGAATGCGGAAAGTATGTTCAAAAGCACGATTATTCGAAAATCTATTTTTTTTTACAATTTTTTTTTATTTTACTTTACGTGGATATTTTAACTTGCGATATAGGGTACTTAGGAATGATAAATAAAGTGTCCGGCACATCAAATCAGCTCCAGCTGAATAACAGTCACTACTTCTTTTACCTTTATTTTTGCAATGCAAAACTTGCAATGGTTGACTGGTTTACAATTCGCTTTCACATTCACTTATATTCGTATGTACTTTTATTGTTTTTATTACAAATACATTTTAATGCTTTTAACGGTCGTATAAAATAAAATACAAAAGTAAACAAAAAAAAAAAAATAAAAATTACGAAAAATATAAAATGCAAAATAGCGGTCTGGCAGCGTTAAAGCTGAGCAAGGGTAAAGCGCGCTCATTCATCCTACTCCACCAAAGCGCTCTTACAGCCTTCAACAACTTGCTCAGCACTGCTTTTGTGAAATAAAATGCGAAAATAAGTAACTACAAACAAAATAACACTGAAATGTTGTTAAAATTGAAAAAAACAAACAAGAAAGAAAGAAAAAAACATTTTAAACCAAAAATAACAACATAAAAACTGAGCGAGTGAACGAAAGGACATTGCACGCACACACGCTTGCACTCACGTATGCACGTTTGTTTGTTTGTTCGTTTATATGCATAATAACAAACGTTTGTAACATCACTTAAGTCATAAGAGGTTTCATAAATATATTTTTTTAAAAACCCCATATGTAAGTTCATTTCTTTGGACAGCTTGTTATGTCCCGTTGTAGTTGTGGAGTATGTATTAAAAAGCTGCAAGTGTGCGAAAACTTGAAACGTACAATACACATAAAAGCTATAGAGGGCGATGAAATGGAAAGAGAGAAAAGCAATAAAAAATAAAAAAAAATATTGCAAATGGCAATGGAAATGTTTTACAGATTTCACTTTTTATTGTTTTCATATGCCAAAATGACTTTTGAAAGGTTCAACTGCTCAACAAGCGCAAATGCATACATACATATTTATGCTAGTGTAAGTGTATTAAATATGTATGTGTGCACGTGCAACCTCATGCTAAATGGGTACTAAATTGAATAACGACTTACAAATTTGCTTGTTGGGTGGCCAGCAACAACTCAAAGGAGCAAGCCTGCGTCTTACAGGCGGCGTGCACGATGGAACCGAAAAGAGGTGAAATGCGTATAAAATTAGTTGAATTTAAATACAATAGATAGGGTGGTAGGGAATTAAATTTTTCGAAACTTATGAATTAAATTTTTTTTTTCGCTTTCCATTTATGCAAAATTGATCATTGATCAAAATTTCATCTCCTAACTTTCTTTATTTTTCAATGTTTCTTGTTAAATTGTTTTTCAAATTTTTTTAAAAATTTGTTTTCCAATTTTTTCTAATTTTTTTTTAAATTTCTTTCTAATTTGTTTGTTTTTTTTTTTCAAAATAAAAAAAAAATTTTTTCAATTTTTTTAAATTTATATTTAAAATTTTTGTTTCTGTTTATTTTTTCTAAATTTTTCTATCCAATTATTTTTCAATTTTTTTTCTAAATTTTTGTAATGAAAATGTCATAACTAATTTTGTATAACTGCTTTTTTTTACATGAATTTTTTTTTTCAATTTTTATTTGAAATTTTTTTTTAACTATTTTTTTTTAATTGTTTTCTTTAATTTTTTGTTAAACAATTTTTTTCAAATTTACTTTTTTTCAATTTTTTTTCTAAATTTTTGTAATGAAAACGTCATAACTAATTTTGTTTAACTGCTTTTTTTATATGAATTTGTTTTTTCAATTTTTATTTGAAATTTTTTTTTAATTATTTTTTTTTAATTGTTTTCTTTAATTTTTTGTTAAACAATTTTTTTCAAATTTACTTTTTTTCAATTTTTTTTCTAAATTTTTGTAATGAAAACGTCATAACTAATTTTGTTTAACTGCTTTTTTTATATGAATTTGTTTTTTCAATTTTTATTTGAAATTTTTTTTTAATTATTTTTTTTTTTTAATTGTTTTCTTTAATTTTTTTTTTAACAATTTTTTCAAATTGTTTTTTGAAACTTATTTTTCAAAGTTTTAATTTGAAATTTAAATTTTTTTTCAATATTTTTTTTTTTTTCAAATGTTTTTTTTTGTTCAAAAAATTTTTTTTTTCATTCTTTGTCAACTTTTTTTTCTTTTAATTTATTTTTTTTAGTGTCTTTGTTATTTTTTTATATGTCAAATGTCGAAACTAATTTTTTTTAACAAATATTTGAAAAAATTAAACTTAAAAGGAGAAAAAACTTTGTTGATAATAGAAAATGCTAGCCAAACTTCATTTAAATCAGTTTCATGATTCGAGTTGTGTGACGATTTGACATCGAAAATAAAATATATGTACATATGTACGTATTTACATAAATGAACTTAGAAGCGAGCAAATGAATCAATTGGTTGTCACTACTTGTCCACCACTTCGCTTTTCCAGCATAACCGAATAATTCAACTTGTTTGCATTAATTGATTTGAAAAATATTTCATTCTCATTCTCATTTGTATGTTTGTATTTTATTGAAGTTGTCGCAGTTGGTGTAGAAGTTGCACGTTGGGAATGTCATGATGTGTGATTTATTTGAAATTGATTTTGTCATCACTAACCGTCATTCTACATTGCCAATATATGTACATACATACATAACAGCAACAACAATAGAAAATCACCAACGTCACCCCACCCATACCATTGTTCCCTAATCTCCCACTTATCCAATTCGACCAGCAAAAGTTTGTAAATCCTAAACAACGTCAAAGTCATGCGCGTCGGGTTCATTCATCCAATATTTGCTGGACGACGACGACTGATAGACAATTCAGTGCGTTTGTATGCAACGTGAAAAATTCGGGTGTACGTGTTGGTGAATCTTTTTTATTTTTTCGATGGTAGTTTTCGATTTTTTTGTTCCTTTGCTTTGTTTTTGGTTTTTTATGTGAGCGCTCGCATTGCAACCAAAAACGTGTGGGGGTGTTGGACAATGTGTTTTCACCTAACTTCGCTGTGATTGTACAAATGTATGCTTGTTGTAGTTGTACTATGTGGGCCTCAAAACACTTGACCACACAACGTCAAACTAACGCTCATTCAAATTTACTTTTCTATTGACAAAATGTTCGTGACCCGGTTAGAGGTCATTCACAAAAAAACGTCATTGCATTGTATGACGATCAGTCACCAAGCAACGAACCAATCCATAGTCGATAGTCAATGGGTTTTGCTTTGAATGCCGGCATTTTATAATCTTTTATGTCGAGTGGATTGCTAAGTCAAAAATGAAAAATTGTGTCTGCTTTGCTTTTGGCGCAACATTCGCATGTTCGACTATGTATTCTAATATGGTTTTGTGCGACTTGCTACAAAACGAATTGAATTGAATTTGGTTGCATAGTTGGTATTGAATTGAATTGTGGCTAATGGTGTGCGAACGTGATTTTACTTCTGATTTGAACTTTTTGTTTTTTTTTTTTGTGCGAATTGGTTGATTTTTTGATTAATTTCAATTTTGTATAAGTTACGAAAATTTCCATGGAAATTCAACTCGAGTGCGCATTCATACGAAATGCTAACGATTGTATTAACGTCTGGGCGTTTTGATGGGAAATTCGTAGTTTTGTGTATTTCAAGGTTGTCGCTTTCGAAAATGTGCGGTTCGTTGACAAGTGTTAATTAGTACGAGTTAGTTAGGCGTCGGCTATATCTGAGACTAAACTAATTGGTGGTTGATATATTTTTATTGTAATTTCTTCAGCTTCTCAGTCGACCCATTTTAAGGCTGATTTTTTTGTTTACTGCAGCTATATGGAAATCGTTAATTGAGGTTTGAAAAAAAACTATTAAAATTATTATCACTCCTAAGTTGTGTCATAAATTAGCATGACCTCCCAATTTTATTAGATCACAAGCAACCCTGAGACAACCCCAAGTACAACCCTTTCTTTGTATTCACCGCAATTTTTTTTTTTTTTTTGAATGGAAAACCACTACTTTAACTCATTTCAATTGAAATTATTATTGAACAAAAAATTTTAGTATTATGACCCTCAAGCGCCAATATGCGCAATTGACATGCAAATTTCATAGACGAGTAAAAGTACTGTGCTAGTGATGTAGCGGATAATATTACTCGAAACTCTCATATTCATTTGGGAAAAAGGTTGGCTGAGAAGACTTTTTTTGAAATATTTTTTTTTTTATAGATTTTCTTGGTTTTTACTTGAAATAAATATTTCGAATATATGGAATTCAAAATATATTTAAGAAAAAAGCTATGTATGTACTGTGAGTATAAAGTTTTAAAAAAAATTAAAAAATATTTTTTAAATTATATTATTTACGATCTTTATTCTTAAGTACATATCCCCATTAATAACATAATTTTGCAGAGTAAACTAAATTCTTAAAATATTTGGCGAATTTCTAAGTATCCGTGGATGTGTAAAATTCTACATTCGCAACATACCTAAAATATCCATACACACAACAGATAGACAATCTGAGCGCAGATAATAAAAACTAATTGTGACACCCCTCCCACGAAGCGGGGTGTAGACATAAAAGTATATAAATATACATATATCAAATATTGTATTATTAAACAATGAAGAATTAATAACGAATAACAACAACACACAAAATGACATACATATATACAAATTAAAGCATAAAAAGACTGCCGACATCAAAAATTGATTTTGGCTTTTCAATCTTTACAATGAGCTTAAAGCTATTATAAATGTAGGACGGTTTGTTGGTGTCAGTGCATTTAGTTATTGTATGAAAATCCGAGAAGCGGCTGAATGCATTTGTTTTTGTTCAATATAAAAGCAATTAAATATAAATATACAAACAAAACAAAAAATCAATAAAAAAAAAATTATCAAGCGCTGTAAAAGTAAACACTTTATTTAATTACGAACGGATAATAATAATAAAAAACGATTACTTATGTATTGGTGTATGTATAGGTGACTGCCCTGCAGGGAACTTACTAACTAGTGGAACAATTTCTTGAAGCGGAATTAAAGCCGAATGAGCAAATAGAGATAGCATCAAGATTTTTGATAGCAAGAGATCTTCTTTTGAATATGCGAAACCGATTTTTTCGAACAGCTCGGTTGCTAGAAAAGTAATAATGTCGTCACACAAATTCTTGCACCTCGGAAAAAGTGCCTACCGGGTATGCCTTTGTACATAAATAATTGCACAAATTGCTATCAAAATCAATTACAAGCAATAATTCAATGGACATTTTTATGGTGTAATCATTGTTTATGAAAACATATAGCATGACGGAAATATTAGTGAGCCTTTAGTGAAAATACGTATTCAGTGTTAGGCAATCAGGTGGAAATGGTTGAGCGATAACGATGACAGTTCATTTACACGCACAACCAAGCTCGATGGGACAAACAAACATGACTTGACAATAATAACACGAAAGGGGGCAAGTCATAAAGGCAGCTCAGAGAAATTAGTAGAGGTATTAAATAATCGATAGGAACAACAATTTTTGCTACGATAGTTAACAGAAAAGCTATTTAATTTCAAAAAAAGCTATTAGAGTATTATGAAAATACTACTAAAATATCGATAACTCAATAGCTTATTCGATAGTTTAACAACTTTAATAAAAGTAAGAGAACATATAACTAACATCAAGTTACAAGAACAAAAAAAAATACGGTAAACTGTTGCATAAAAAGAAGAAACGAAAAAAAAAAAATAGAAAAAAAAATACTAAAATGACCCAGAGAAATCTACAAAAAATCAAAACAGAGCAAACAAACACAAAGCGAGCCCAAGAATCTAAGATGAGACAACACAGAAGGCGTACAACTTGACATATAAAACATACAAAAGAGGAAACGCATAGCTGAAACTCGCTCGCTTCTATAAAATCACTGCCAATTTGTTGTCACTGATAAAACCAAGAAAAAAAAAAACGGCAAATCAGGGGAGAACAACACAGCAGTCTATATATTCAACAACAACTATAAAATATATGTCAACGGTAAATATTAATTGTGCAGCTATTATTCAAGTCAATATTGATACAGCGACATTAAAATAAACAACTACAACAAATTGAGAAAACATTGTACCTACTGTTCCAGATTTTTGCTTTGCAGGTAACAAACTCGCATTTTATTGGGGTAAAAAATAAATCAACCACCCACAAATATGCAGCAGCTGTCTAGGCTGAAGAAAATAAAAAATGTGTTTCATTTATATAGACAAAACAACAACACATACTAGGTACATAAATAGTAAATAAAAATAGATATGATTGTGAGGAAATTCGTTTCTCCCCAAAATGTTAAATTATTAGAGCAGTCGCTGTTGTTTATTGTTTAGCAAAGGTGCATTTTACGGAAGCATCACAACTTTGCTTCGGATGGGAGCATGACGGACAGGCAAAAGTAAATAAAGTTATGACAGTAAATGCAGTTAGAAAAACAACGTGAGATTTGTTTGTTTTGATGGCAAAACGGTGGAAATATGTTCCAAAGCGAGTAAAATTCTGTACTAAAATAAAGCACAGAAGTCAATGCAGCAATGTAACTTTATATGAACAAAATTTTTAGCCACGACTGTAAACAGCGGGAAAAAAAAATTATTTTCAGCGTGTAGGGGTAGCCGAACCCCAAAGTTAGATCGTACTTCACGTGCGCTGTACTGCATTGTTCTTCATGACTCTATGCGGGTTTATATTGTTTAACAATTATGATTAAATTAATGATAATTATTTTTATTACAAATACAACACACACCTTTCAACTGAAAATAAACATTAAACACTTGACAACGAACTCACATAATTATGTAAATATGTAGGTAGTAATTTTATCAGTAAAAACAAATCAGCTGTCTGAGAAACTTTACTTAACCCAATTTGAATTTGTGATGCAAAGAAAAAGAGAAAACGAAAATGACTAAAAGACACTAACAAAATACGCAAGGGAAAATTGTCAGGAAGCAGTACGGCACATTTCCTATGCAAGTACCAAGAAATGTTGTTATTATTGTACTTGTTGTAAATTAGTGCCATACGAAATGTAGGTATATAAAGAAGTCAAACAAATGTTATAACAGCAACAGCAACAACAACAATATATATATATGATATATGTATACCTGTTTATATGAAACTATGGTAAGTAAGTAGCGTAAATAAATAAATTGTTAACAAATGGTAAACAACGCTTTAAGGTTAAGATGCTACATTGTTGTTGGTAAGAAAATGTTCAACAAGCTGAGTAACATGCGCAGAGATTGAGAGATATGCGGCGCTGATTTCAAGTTGGGTTTTTGAAGTCTAGGAGCCAACAAGTCACTGGTCTTCACGTACTTGTATGTACACATGTAAACTCAAGTGAGCATCAATAATGGTGAACAGTATGAAGCAACAACAAAATACTCCGCTTAACTCTTTCACAGCCTTCGAACACTTACTGAACTGGCAGCTACCAACCTACGCAATTATGATTAATCGCTGTTGTTTGTGGATTGAAGTAGCAACGTTTCACGTAAGTCCATATGACGCGCCGTAAATGGTGAAAGGCATTCAAGTAATGCATCATTTACTCCTATTTACGTAGGTGAAACAATTTTGAATGGTTTGTAAATGGTTGTACACTTTTGGTGTATGAGTATACTCAAGTGTTTTATGTTGGGAATTGTTCGAGTGCAATTGGTTAGTTGTCAGACTGCTGGCTAAAGTGTGGACAATGAGTTCAAAGAAATATTCGAATACAATTGGCTTTTTCGCAATAAATTTGTGAGCTTTAAAGAGACTGTGTGTAATTTATTTGCGAAAATTTAAATGAATGAGATATTTGAGACTGAGGCAATAAAAAATTGGGAACTGTTCGTTGAGTCTCCAAATAAGAAATGGTGAAGTATCAGAGTACTCCCAGGAAAAAATTTTTCATATAAAAGAAGGTAGTACAATTTACATGGACCTTGTAGAGGATCACCATTTCTTTGCTCAAAGTTCTTCATGGCGCGCTTCCTCATTCTTCAAGCTCAGCCGTTCCTTACAAATACCTATGCATACATGAGAATGAATGAGTTATTGCAGCCTTGACAAACGAGTTGATAGAATTCATAATAAAATTCACAATCTATGTGAATCGCAATGTTTTTGTGTGACAGTTTCTAATTTGTCAAATGTCAAATAGAAAATGATAGTAGAACTGAGCTAGAAAAAAAAAAGACGCTCTGAGTTGTGGATACAATTCTAAAAATGTATTAATAACAAGCGCAATCCACATTAGGAAGAACAAATAAGACCAAATGACAAATGAATGTTGCTAAATTAGTGTGTGTGAGTGTGTGTGCGTGTGTGCAACCCTGTTGGTTGTCTTTTAATAGAAATCGTTGTGCAGTAAACGCCTACCATTTCGAAATACTAAATTAAATAGCCAGCATAGTTTTTGCATTCAATTGACCTCAACTTAAATGGGCATGCAGATATTGTGCTATGAATGAAAGTATGTGGGTAACTCTACAAAAGTAACCGTACACGTGGGTAGTTGGAAAAGTGTGCATGTGTGTATGTGTGTATGTGTGTGTGTAGTTGTTCGTATCATCAAGGACAATAGCAAAAAAGTTTAGATTAGTTCATTTGGGCCAAAGGTTAGTTTATGCAATGAGGAAATGAAACGAATAATTCAATACTGCGAAAACTAGGTATGGGATGTGCTTGCATAACTTGCTTCCAATAACAGTGATTCTGATTATTTTATTTAGTGGGTCAAGGTTAAATGAAATATCAGTATAAGGGATGAATAAAATGAACGAATGTATTTATGTACTAGGTATGAGATAAAAGCAACAAATATTAGCAAAGGTATATATATTTTTTTTCAATCGATTCCTCAGTTTACTTTGGTGTAAGCAGACAAATGAAGTGAGGAGAATAAACTTAGAAATACCCATATTTGTAGAGAAGATTCTTGTGGATGGTCCCATGCGTTTCGAGACTCACTAACAAAATCCAGCTTTATCGCATTATTGCAGTAATGTTAAGTCTAAATAACTTGGAGAACAAAAATTCAACGTCAAAGTAATATTTTTAAATTGTTTTTTAAATATTTTTACTGTCATATGTAGGTATTGTAAAAGACTTTGTTGGAACAACCTTTAAGCCACTTGATTGAAGTCCAAAGTCATTTACAATTCATATTGTTATAGCGATAACTTCAGATGGTATCTTCATGCAAAATTAATATGAAGAAACGAAAAAAAAACATTCCTGCGCTCTATAAAAGGAGATTACCATCGGATATTTAAAAAAAAACCTGATAAAAGTCTTAAGCCATTTCACGTTTTCAAGTTGACCAACTAATACGATCCATATGTAAATCTCGCTCCTTTGCAACCATTAACTCGCATGGATTTATTATCGCTTCAAGACATTCTCAACCAGATATAGTAAGCGGGCAGATAGTTCGCTGACAACGAGACAACGAAAAATAATTAGCTTATGACAACAGTATTGTATATAATGACAAAAACAACAACAAGCACAAAAGTTAAAAAAAAACAACAACAAATATATAAACAACAAGCAAGAAATTACAAATAGCAACAACAAAGCAAACTGCCAAATACATACAATGATGAATGAACGTAGACAAAGTTACAGCCTTGCAACAGCAACAATAACAAAAACAAAGAGAAAACCAACAACAAGGAAAATAAAAACAACAAAAAATGAAGGAAAAAAGCATAAACCAAACATAATCATGCAATAAGTGCTCGTAATAATAATAAACAACGAACATCACTTACCGGGAAGACATCAATTTTGATTCTCGTACTGCAGGCGATGGCGTTTGCAACAAGACAAAAAAGCATAATAACAACAACAATGGCCACAGCAATAACCACGTAATAGAGATGATGTGGCAGTAGACGACGTTAACGACATTGACAAATGATAAAAATGTACATTCCAAGCGCCATCACAACGTTCGGCCGGCCCGTTGCGCCAAAGCAATAATTTAATTTTTTTCCATTTGCTATCGCTACTAAGTAAATTATTACAAGTACTACTCACCGTTTTGCTGTTGCTGTTGTTGTACTAATGCCAATACCATTTGACACGTTTTATTTTTTTTTTATATTTTTTATGTCAGCAATTTTTTGCATTTTTGAATTTGCCACACGCCAAACTTGAGTGGGCCCTTTGCCACTTGACGGTTGCTGCCACTTGCCATTAGACGCTTTTGTCTTCCAGTTGATTTGCTAGCTAAAAAGGTTAGCAATTTTAGTGCTGCACAGTGGGGTATTTTATTGAGCTAAGGGACCAAAAGATAAAAAAAAATGTGTTCAAAAGATCAAGGAAATGTTTAAATTCTTATGTAGCGGAGTAAATTGCTTTTAATGAGAAAAAAGAAATTTGTCAAGTCAAACGTAAGATCTGATTTTTAATTTAAAATTGCTCGTTATTGAGTTAATAAAATTGTTTTTGAGCGCAATTTTTATCAAAATGCTGCACTGTACGGCGTCCAATGGAGCGAGTAGAATACAAGCTAAAGTTCCTTCTTAGTTGTTTAGACTAATTTAGTATGCATTTTTTTTTGTGACTAGTGTCCAACGACAGCACAGCGCTTTCTACTTAGCAGTGAACATTACAATCGCTTTTCTGTCTAGCTCCTTCTCTCTCTCGCTCTCGACTTTTTTTACAAAACTACTCAAGTAAGCAATTGAAATTGCCATTCACTGGCGCTATTTTTCAGGAGCAATTTTTATGTGAGGAACAAAGTTAAAAAAAAATAGAAAAAATTGTGAAAAAAGCTTCTAGTCATGCTAGTATTAGATTGTTACTTTGCTGCTATTGTCTTTACTATTTAGTTGTTGTTGTAATTCTAGTAATTGTTGTTACTCTACAAACGTTGGCAGCTTTGGCATTTCTCGGAAGCACCAATGCCCATGTCTGCATTGAAAGCAAATAAATTATGTTGTTAACAAGTTGTCAACGCGTGTCATCGATAGGTGGGGTCTAACAACAGCGCACTAACAACAACAACAACAACAACAAGAAAGCTATACATACTCTCAAGCTTTATTTATGCACTAACTTACTGGCAACATCATTCTATGCATCACCTAAGTGTTAAATATTGTCGTCGCTGTATGACTCTATTGAACGGTTGACAGCAAATGGTGGGAACAGCGGTGAGTGTTGTTGCAAGACTGAATGAAGTATTTGGTTTCGCTTTAAAAATGTTGATTTCGAGTGTGATTTGTATGTTAATGAGTGAGGAGAGAAAATAAATGCCTTGAATGTGTTAATGAAAAATGCTTAATTTGCTCTAGAAAATGATTTACATGGATTATCAATTAGCATTCCATTTAGCTGTCCACTCAATACTCTATCTAACACTAGTAAACAAATTATTCCTTGTCATGTTGCATCATGCTGGAAAAGTGCTTGTTGTGCTAAATTGTTAGCGCCGAACATGTGTAATTTTTCAGAAAAGTAGTTTTCTTCGGCTTTTTTTTTAATTTTTTTTTTATTTATAACTTGCTAACTGCTGACGAATAGAAAGTAGCTAAGACTTTTTAATATCATTCTGGGAAGCATTTACACGAAACCATTTCTTTAGGTGTTTTAAATTTAATGCTTATTTATTAGGTGAGTTGGAAAAATTAGATTGTTACCGAATTTGTAATTTAAAAAAGGAAAACTTAAGCAAAATAAATTTTTTAACGAGTTGGGAATAAAAAAATTTTCCGGTTTATTATTATTGTTTTTTTTTTTTTTGTTATACAAATTGATTTAAAATAATATATTTATTAGAAATAAAACATTTTTTTTATTAATATTTATAACTTTTTATTTTTAGTTTTCTTCACAAAATTTTTTTAGCACACCCAAATATTTATACGTTTTCCCCTCAATAGTTTTTTTATATCCTTTTAAATTTTTTAATGTTTTTTATTAGTTTTTTTTTTAATTATTTTAATATATTTTTTAAGAAAATTTTTTATTAAATTTTTGTTAAGAAAACTTTTTTTATACGTATGTATTTTTTTATTTTACTTTTTTTTTAAGAAAATTTTTTGGAAATTTTTTTTAAGAAACATTTTTTTTTAAGAAATTTTTTTTATTATATGTATATTTTTTAAGAAAATTTTTTTTATTATATTTTTCCCCCTCAACAGCAAAATAGTTTTTTTTTTAAATCCTTTTCATATACAATTTTTAAATTTTTTTTATTAGTTTTTTTTTAATTATTTTAATATATTTTTTAAGAAAATTTTTTTCATATATTTTTTAAGAAGATTTTTTTATTATATTTTTTTTAAGAAAATTTTTTTTTATATGTACATATGTATCTTATATATAAAATTCTCGTGTCACAGGTTTTGAAACCATACTCCTCCGAAACGGCTTGACCGATTCTCATGAAATTTTGTGAGCATATTGAGTAGGTCTGAGAATCGACCAACATCTATTTTTCATTATTCTGGGAAGTGGACCAGGGACCGAAATATTCCAAACTTTTCTGTTTATGGTGCGATTTCCTTCAAATTTGGTACAAAGGTACCACTCTACTTTTGTTAAAATTCGGGCTTTCTTTTTTTCCGGGAAGCAGACCAGGGACCGAAATTTTCCAAACTTTTTTATTTATGGTGCGATTTTCTTCAAATTTGGTACAAAGGTACCACTCTACTTTTGTTAAAATTCGGGCTTTCTTTTTTTCCGGGAAGCGGACCAGGGACCGAAATTTTCCAAACTTTTTTATTTATGGTGCGATTTTCTTCAAATTTGGTACGAAGGTACCACTCTACTTTTGTTAAAATTCGGGGTTTCTTTTTTTCCGGGAATTGGATCAGGGACCGAAATATTCCAAACTTTTTTATTTATCTTGCGATTTTTTCCCTAAATTTGGGCAGAACAACGTCTGCCGGGTACTTCTAGTTTTTTTATATAATTTTTTTTTTTTTTTAAATTTTTGTATTTTTTTTTAAGAAAATTTGTTTTAAGAAATTATATATATTTTTTAAGAAATTTTTTTTTTATTATATTTATTTTTTAATTTTTTTATTAAATGAAACAAACTACAAAACTGCTATTCTACATAAAGAACCAAGTTGACTACAACTATCCAAAATATCATATTTTGAAAATAAACGAAGCATTCTAACTCAACACTATGACCCTTACTCCCCTTAGCAGCAAGCTACTATGTTGTATTAAGCTACGATCTGACAGCTTTTACTAGAAATCGCGCTTGCCTAAAATTAATTAAAAATGTTTCTCGAAAGCCATGTTTTTCTGAGATATCAACCATCCAGCAATTAATTTAACCAATAATGTGAATTTATAGCGAAAATCTCAATTTTAACATGCGCTCTTAATCTTGTCATATCTAAAATACTCAACTTATCCCTCAACATTTTGTCTTAACCGCAACACTCATTTGCTTCAATTAGCTGTAGTTAATATATACATTTAATTTCAAATGTTCAATTATCTTGACTACATACATACATATGTTAAGTAAGTAAATAAAAGGCCACAATTCCTTGGCTTATTTGCTTGCACTTGAACAGTTAAATGAGCAATGTTAAATTAATGAAAAAGGGGCGCCACTCAAAATGTGTAAGTTATATCTAGCATAAATATGTAGCTAGGCTTGTAGATGCACGCAATGCTTTAATTGTCAGACTACAAGATGTAAGAATAATACAAAAAAAACAACAATGCCTGGAAGTCAACAGCTATTACCCCATAAATTTCTGCAAGAGTTGAGTTGAGCTTTGAGTGACACGAAGTGTGCTTTACTGTAAGAAAAGCAAACCATATATTCAAGGCGCATAATTAAAAAAATATGCGTTGATAGATAGATGTATAGATACATTTATATGTAGGTACATAAGTAGATGGTATATATACCCTCCAAACAAATTGTGAACTTAGTTCCCGAAGTAAATTACATCGGGAACAGAAAATAATCGGGTACATCATGGGAAAAAGAAATCTGAAGGCACTTCCTATGAAGATACGGTACAGTACCGAAAAGCGCCAGTTTAAACAAAGAAAAATTTCCACCAAAAGAATTATGTACTTTTATTGAATTAAATTGCGAACATCTTTTGGAAACTACAAAAGCAAGATGAGCAGATTAAAAATGATTAAAGAAAAGTATTCACTTGACAATCAAGCTACCTTTGAGGGTTCGTGAGAGTCAAAAATCAAAAAAATTTAAACAATGATGATTTTTGGACCAGTCTCATCGCGTTTTTTAAAGGGTATATACTCGTATGTACTTCCTTTACAGTTTTAACTACTGTGGCTGTGTTTCTATTTGTATAAAGTGATGGTTGTTGGCGTTGGTGGCTACAATGTCTAAAGCTCTACAACCATATGTATATGAATACATCTAACATCGTAAAGGGTTAATAGTTAAATTTTGCTGTTGTTGTTGCTTTGGATTATTATGTATACTCTACGACTATGCTGCCCGTTGTGGTCTTATTGCCGACAAACAGCCGGCAGTGACAAGAAACTCTACGAACTTACATACACATATATGTGTAAGTAATCGAAAAACAATGGCGGCATTGACAAGCGAAAAAATGCTGTCAATGCAATTTGACATAAGCACATTTTAATCTTGTCAATGAATCTGAATATCAAAATATGTTAAATGGCCACCCATATGAGCCAAGCGCTAGAGCAAAGGACAAGCATGTTGGCGCAGTGAGATCGATGTTGATGATGAATAATTACGAATGCAAGGGCAACAATGAAGCACTCAAATACAGTCAAAGACTGTGGGAAGCTCAAAGACTGGTGCAAAACTAGGTCTAAATTGGGAGATAAGGACTAGTTCGCTAGTAACTAGTTTTTTATTTAAAATTTCTTTTTTGGATTTTTGAGCTTTTTTATAGTCATGGATACTACTTAAGTTTCACGTTTAAAAATTTAATAATTTTTATGACAATAATTATTGCATTCATCTGTCGAACAAACCATCGTTCTGATAGCCTGAAGGTTTACAGAACAAGCACACAATTTTTCTGAGAAGAAGTCCATATATCCTTGACTACTCAAATAAAAACTTTTACGAACTTAAATAGAAACAACAAAGATATTCTAGTCGAACTAGTAGTGCTTCCAAATGCACCAGAACTACAGTCGTTCATCTCTACAGATTTTCCCCACAGCCTTTGAACGAAGTTATAGATTGAACATAATAGATGTAGTCATATGCCCAAATAGGAAATGAACAAGAAGACACTGAAGTAGCGGAGGAGTAGCTGACAAAAGCAAATGCTGTAACAGCAAAATTGTGGCATCTTAACAAAAGCAGTTAAGTTAGAGGGGGCGGGAGTAACCATACAATCAAACATATGCGTGCATTGTGGTGTTGTTGTAGGCTATATAATCCATGCCATTATATCTACACATATGCTACCATAACAACAACAAACATCTTATGCCAGAACTCTCAAATAAACTCAAAACGCGCATAAATTAATTGAAATAGTCGAGAGAACTTAAAGATGGTATGGCCTTAGGCAGTAAGCTTCGACCAATAATAGCTTAAGTGAACTTGTTTTGAAGTTCAGCTATTTGAGCGAGTACCTAAGTGTAAGAACAGAAAAGCATTTAACTCTTAAGGCTAGCACTAAGGAAGGAAAACTGAAATGCTTAGTAGTTCGTTTGTATGAGGATTGAAAACTCTTGACAGGTTCGTTTCCCAACTCAAATTGATTGATTTGACTTGAAGAAATTCATGTACATATTATGTATATTAGGCTGGGTCAAAACCTCTACTTTGAAACAAGAAAATTCAAATTTTATTTATACAAGCTAAATTAATTTTTTGTTTATTTATGTTATGAATACTCAAGAACATGAAATCAGAAATATTGAGTCAATCAAAGTAAGTAGTTTACTCAAATTTAATTAAGTACTTATCTTGCTTCCACAAAGTCTTGTTTTATAAAATTTGTTTCCTCTTCAAGTTGGTATCAAATTCGTATTTCTAGCTTTTCCGTTACCTTGTCTAAGCAAATATGTGCCGTTAAGTAACTTAGCAGTCGCACTGAATTAGCAAAACCACCAGACAACCTTGCAGCTGCTCTTGAAACACGATCATTTCATGAACAACCATTGACCGTGACTCATGCCGTTGAAAACATTCACAATTGCATTTGTTCAGAAACATTTTAAAAATCATATTAAGAGCGTTAAGTTTACTGCATTTCTAGCATATCATATTCTAAACATCAGCGTATGGTATCTATTTGTTCCCTTTATTAGCGTGCGCATGATGAGCCATGGTGCGTAATCTTCACGATCGTTATTACTTTTTGAATGAATTTATAGCAGCTCCTTGAGCTAAAAGTTATGCAAAACATATTCACTTTGAGTTCATAGAAACCTTATAACTGTGATATCAATGCGATTGAAACACTTCACTTGACTTGATCGCTTGCCGTTGGCATTTCCGCTCCCTGCCATTTCTACAGTTTTAAGCTTTCATTTTGAAATGAGTTTACTCTTTTGTTCGCAGAACCTTGATACTCGCTGTCTATTGCCAATGCCGCTCAAGCCATATCACATTTCCATTTGATACAAAGTACGATGGTTGCCATCGACTTGGATTTCTTTGTTTCATTTCGATTGTGTCTTTTGTAACGAAGCACCTCGTGTGGCAGGTAAATATGTGAACCGCAATGCAGCATGTTCACTTTGGTTACGCTTTTGTTGTTGTATTTCACAAGTTTCAACAAAGTCGCTGCTCTTGAATTCATTACATTTATTTTCATACAAAAAATGCGTGTAGCACTCTCTGTAACTGATCTTGCCACAACAATCAGCTTGTTTGCGGTTTCGCATTGACATATTGACTCCCTACTAGCACAAATACGCCACATAATGCCTTTGTGTGTTTCCGTATTGATTCACATTAATTTACATATCCGTTCTGCGCGTATTAAGTAGAAGGAAGAAGGTTTCGGGTGCAAATCAGGTGCGGGAAAATCTTTCAACCTTTGTGGTCTCTTGAGGCAGGCAGGCAGGCAGTTGGCTAATTGTTTGCTCATTGATACTGATTGATTTCTCTGTGGGTTTTGAGCCAATGTGAATCTATGCTTGAGATTTGCGGTTAAAATTAAATGGTGATTGAATGTATAATATACAGTGGCCGACCAAACTATGCATACCCCCTTTTTAGTATGTTTTCACCAAATTCGGCTTCAGAAAATTCATTTTCCTGTAAGAGAACTTATCAAGATCTAATACAAAAACTATAAATTATATTTTAAATATGTATGGGAAATTCGCAAAAATTAGACAAATTTTCATCAAAATTTTCAACTTTTTTCTCAGAATTTTTTTGAAAATGCAGATTTGTAGCGCATTCAATAAAGTGTTTGTTTCAAGTCTGTAAGAAATTTTCCTGATTTTTGGCGATTTTTTTTCTGAAGAGCTTTTATGTTTTCTTCCATACAAAAAATACTATGTTCATAAATTTCATTAAACTTCATTAACTTTGTTGGCAGTAATTGCATTGATTTTCTGATTGCTTTTAATTTTCATATTAATTAGTTATTCAAAAAGAAATCTCTGCCAGTAACTAGAGCACGCAAAGAAATCATAATTTTTCCAATTATTGATATGTAGAAAAATACATAAATATATACTAACGTCACATCCATTCCATCCCAGTTCGCAGCTAATTCAAATTACTAGCCCATAACTTATAACATATACAACTAAAATTTTTCTTAACTCGACTTTAGCGGCTATTAGTGGAGAATACAGACAACTACTCAAACAACTTTTACGGATTCAGCGACGCCTTAACAACAACTACTTCGATGCGTCCTAGCTTCGAATAACATGCAGATTGGTGATATTCAATGAAAAGAAAAATTTTATGGAAACTTCTTGTAAATGCGACGAGTACGACAAACGGCATTGCGACGCCATCGTTAATTAATTTACTAAGGAATTTCAATAAAAACTATTAGAGTAGTTTTGTTTTAGAAGTAGGAGTGCTGTTAGTAGAAGAGCCACTCATGAAAGGGAAATGAGAAATGTGTGCAATTGTAGGGAGGTAATGCGTGTTTGGACTAGCGATGGGAGTACCGTGATTTAAAAAACCGTGATTTAAAAAAACGAGTATTTCAACACTATTTCGTTAGCATAACTAAAAATCACACTACTTAAAAAAATGCTTTTAAAACATTTTAACTCAGGCATTTTTGTTGAAAATATACTGAAATAGGGAGTTCTTGGAAAATATTTCGAAATAGAGTGATACTCAAATCACTGGAAAACAGCTTAACAATCACATAGTGTCACTTTTTTAAAGCTAAGTTGTCAAAATTTTAAGGTTACACAAGCCCCGAAATTAAATCTTAAATCCAATCTCTCTGAGAATCCTAGAAAAAACACATCACTAGTGTGATTTTATACTTCTATAACTCATAGCTCGTATTAAATTTTATTTTGTAAGCATTCCTTTCTTGAATTATTTTAACCCTTTTTTTGTTTTATTTTTTATTTTTTTGACATTTTTTTTTTTCAATTTCTTTTTCACCTACCAATTAAACGGAATTGCATTAATTAAGCGCCGAATTAATTAATTAGGCCGAAGACCATAGTTGTTAGTTGCCTAGTTTACGGTTTATTTATATAATTTAATTATGTAAATAAATTTATTAAATAAATAAATAAATAATAAGCGCATTAAATACACAAATCACGTACAAAAACATATGCACATGAGCTGATTAGCAAAGCTTGTTAAAAACATAAAAAAATAATTAAAAAACTTTTGAAAATAGTTACGTTGGCAGTTAGCGCCGTCAATTGGATATGACAAACAAGTGATTGAACAACGTCAGATATTTTTGCAGAGATTGTTTGATTGTTCTAGGTGTGGCAGTCGTTGGTTATTATTTTTGACATTCTTGTTTGACAAGTTAAACTTTTGTTGGTTGATATTGACATTTGCAGGTGTGAGTTTGACATGGCGATATTTTTGACGTTTTGTCAGCCAATGGGTTGAGCTATGCATAATTATTTACTTATCCTGATTACACTGTGCTACATAATTAAATATAATAGAACTTTTTTTGTTATGCAGAGGCTATTTTAAGTTTTTAAACATCTGACAGTCACTATATATAGCTCTATTTCAAATTTTCCCATAATTTATAAGAGGGTAACCCTGTTGTCCCTAGACCGTATCTGGATGTAGGCAAATATTTCATTTTATCTAATTCTTGTTTTTATTTTTTAATAAAAGTAAAATGGAAATCAATTGGATATTAAATAGAAGGGATTAAATAAATTTTCAATCTAACGTATTTAATTTTTTTCTTTTTTTTAAAGAAATATAGTAAAAATTTTAAGGCCACTGTACTACGTTGCAGCGGTTTGAGCGTCAGTGGAGGTTTGTCAATACTGATTTGTCATTTTTAACAGTTTGTTAGGCACTGGATTCAAAGTAAACAGCTGTTGCTTATTTGGTTGAGAACAAAATAAAGAAATATACACTTTTCGTAAGCCCCCAGAATTAAGCGACTACACACAAACCTACATAACGGTGCTCATATTTGATACGGATGAAGACACCTCTTTCTAATATGACGCGATTTTCTTTCATGTATAATTAATATCTAAATGGAGTCAATTTTTTCCCTCGCTTACGACATTCAAGCTTCCCTTGGTAAAATTTCTTATGCCATTAAATTCTATTTGCCACATTTTGTTTGCCATTGATATAACCACTTAGATACTCAGATATCCATACATGCGTGCGTGCATTATGCGTTCAACTGGTTATGTTAATTAACCACATAAATAATGCAATTTGAACTTCGGTTGTCAGTAGTGGTAATTGATTTATGTATTCTAATAAAATATGATAACTCAACTCGGTTCAACTCAACACGAACTCAACTCAGCGCGCAGACGAGACGAGACGCAATTCGAAGTAACTTAACGCATTGGCTAATGACGCAAAAGTGCGAAAATAATATTTAATAAAAAGCAACAACAACACAAAAACAGGCGCAAAACAGATGTGAGCACACACACACACGCACACTGCAGCGCAAAACTTTAATTTACATGCAGTGGGTGTGCGGATGGTGCACATGTGCTAGTATGGCTGTGTGCTGGGCGCAACAAAACCCACCACAAATTACAAACAAACGTTGCGAGCAATAAAAATGAGGTGGCAGTTAGCCGCAAGCGAGTAGAAATAAAAACTAATAAAAACGACAGCAAGATATAAAAATAACCAACAACAATAATCAAAGGCCACAGCGCACACATAAAGCACACACACACATACGCGTACATTATAAATAGATAAAATAAACATAATAAAACACTTTTATGTGGCACTAAACTGTGGCACACACACACACACATACACTCGTATGCTTGTAAAGTGAAGGGAAGTAGTGGCAGCCACCGGCAACTGCCACACACAGCCAAGCAGCCTCATAGTAGATCATCTCATACGCAGCACTTTGCTACGCTTAACACAACCACCACATCTCTTGACCTCTGTCCAGCACTTTGCACTCTCTCATACCCATCTACGAGTTTACAGCAACCTTCAATTAATGTTAAAATAAATGCCGAAACATAAATGATGACACTTTTGCATTTGTACTAATTTTCCTGCTAATAAAGCGTGAAAGCAACCGACCGACAGCCATGCAAACCTATGCCAGTTAGTTGGTAGACTGCCACGCATGGATGACAGGAAACGGCAGCAGCAACCACGCTGGCACTTGGATAGACAGTGGGGTCGGTTGAGCAAGTTCCCAATGTTCTACACGCGCCAAAGGGATTTTCAAATGTATCTATGGCGCACAGATATCCACATATGTACATAAGCACAAGCAGAGACGGATACAGTGGCTGCAAAGGAAAATGGACTACTGATTTTGGATAGTTTCTAAAAATTTCCAAAAGTTTTTAATCCTTGTTCCAGAGTTTGAAAAGAAGAAGGGATCAACTAAAGAGTATTCAAGACGACTACGCTGGCTGGTTTTTACTCTCCGTTTTAATATGTCCATTTTGCGTTAAAGCAACCGATAAGGTTTTGTGCTGGCCACAATTTTATAACGATATAAATCATACATTTGCGTTTTGACTCATATGAGCAGTTACTCTCAGCACACGTATTCTTACGCTCTTATTTCAGTCGCTATTGAGAGCACTGAGGGATAATGAATTGCTTTTCCTGCCAGTCGCCCTGCAGACAGCAACGAGGTAACATAGGTAGTCGGTATGTTGATGTTTTTTCTATGCCCTAGTATATTTTTGCCCCATTTGAAATGTATAGCATAAATAAAATGTTATAATTTCAGATAACTTTGGTGGGGTAAATTCGGACTTGACTACTTTTACTAGCAAACTATTTTTCCTGAACGATCCAACTCAAAATCTTGCAGAACATGAACCCTTACCTACCTAGCGAAAATGAAAAATTATAAAAGAAAAAAGTACCATTTAACCTGGAAGTTACTGTTAAAGTAATCGGGTATAGCTGGTTGGTTGTTTAATAAATGGGCGCATGGTGTGGCAAATGGACATTGCTGGTCAAACTGTGGCAGCATTAACGCTTTGGGAGTTATGAGCACATACATATACGCGTGACAACATGTTCCAGGAAATTTTTACACTCTATCTCTGTACACATAATAAATAAATACAAAAAGGGCTACATACCTACATACATACGCTTTTATTTTAGACGTTGTTGCTGCTGCCAACATTGGTGTGAGTGAAAGAATAAAATTATAATTTATGTATTTACGGTGCTACTACGAACAAACTCAAAACAGAGATACTAATCACTAAATGTCTGTTACAAATATATGCCAAAGTTGGGGGAACGTACTGGAGCAGTGGCGGATAAATGCAAAAAATTTACGAAAAATGAAAAAATAAATATTTTATATGTTAAAGATATGATATTTATCTAGTGAGCCTAGAGGAGAGATAATTTATTTTGTAAATTTTCTTCATAGCAAAAATTTTCTCAGAGAAGCACAGATATGTGAAAGCAGCTTACTTAGGAAAGCCTTGGAAACAAAAATGCTGTCGATTAATATACAAAAGATTTCAACATCCACACGAGACCCTTTTCTCTCAGTGTTTAACATTTCATTCCCTACCAAAACCAGCAGCAGACCTCACTTCACTTATTTCTCTTATCTCGCGCCAAAGCAGCGTGATCTCAATACGGACACAAAACTGCAGATACGGTTAAATGGGTGAGCAATACTCTGCAGAAAAGTGCGCGAGTATGTTGATAATGGATAATGAGGCAGGAAGGCAAAGCGCAAAATACAAAAAAGAAGAACTCGTACCAACGAGATTGGAGAGGAGTAGTAGGAGAGTTTGGGAAAAGTAGGTGGCGTAGAAGGTGGAACGCAAGCGGCGTATGTTAATAATAAGCGGTGTCAGTAACAAAAGAAAAAATGCGACAAAAACAGCAACAACAACAACAATGCAAAATACGGCGAAAATAACAGTAGGACTGACTTAACAAGCATGAGTTATCGCGGTCTCCCAGCAGCGCAGCTTCAACAGCCAACAAGGAGTCAACGCAACGACAGCTACAAAAAGCGCACGCAAATACGAGGAAAATAATAACAAGGACAACAACAATAGCAACAACAACAACACTATAGATATGTAGTGTGGACATTTAATAAATAGACCTACAAATTCAAAGAAGTTCCAGTCAATTGCATTGCCGCGCCACACGGGCACACACACTCACACACATGCACACCCAGTGACAGTTGGACAATAATGGGACAGCAGCAAGGAGAAGAACAAGCATGACGACAGCACAAAAAGCAAATGAAACGAATCGCATTGAGTTGTTGCACATTTTGCGCTGTGTGCAGCTTGTCAGGTTTTTGTGTTGTTGTTCGTCTTTTTTGTGGTGCCACCATTATTGTTGATATTATTATAGTTGTTGTTATTATAGCTGGGGTCGCTATTTGTTGTTATTGCGCCTACTTAAGCACCGACTGCAATGAATGTCGTACCGCGCCACTTTCGAGTCTGCAATGATTTCCAAGAATGATCAACACTTGGCGCGTTCTTGTGGTCTCTTGTGGCTGCCTGTCACACTTTGCTCTTGTTGTTATTGTTGTGGCGGCAAGACTTCTTTAAAATTTATTTACTTCGCACAAACAATGGCTGCATAAGAAGAAGAAGAAGCGCAAATTAGCAAAACCAAAAAAAAAAAAACCAAAAATAAAAAAATAAGATAAAAATGTTGCTCTATAATAAAAGTTTGTTAAAAAAAACTGTAAGACACCATCTGCGTCTCAACCTCACACTTCGAAGCGCTGCTGTTGCTTTGTGGAAGATGTGCTTGTGCGTTGCGGCGCGCTTTATTATCACCACAACAAGCGCGCTCGGCTTCTTGGAGCAGTTGCTCCTTTGCAATTTCTGCTACTTTCGCACTGTTGTTCACTTTTTTGTGTCTGTTTTTTTGTTTGTTCCCTCAATTCGTTAGTGATTTGTACGCGTCTATCTCCCCACGTTGAAGCGCCTTTGCTCTCGAGCGCAGAGCTCGCCAAAAAGGGCTGGCAAAATGATGTACTAATTTGAAATATCTTTTTATTTTGTTCTTCTTTTTGTGTTCTATTTTCGTCATTGCATTTTTATATTTTTGCTATTTGTTAGTGCTGATACTGCTGTAATTGTGGCTATCCGCCTCTTTCGGTTTTAATAAGTTTTCAGTTTGTTTTTAATTAAAATATAACTCGAGCTGACCTAAGTACGCATCGTTGGATAATTTTGTGAGCTGCATTTGCAAGGCTGAAATGATGAAAATTTGAAAAATCAATAACACTCCCCCTCGACTCTCTCTAAATAAGCCATTGACTTGGATTTCGCTATAAGTAAAGTGAAAAAATAATTATTTTATGCCAATGGCTTGAAGGTGCAGTGAAATAACTCCCAAATGAAATAACTCCCATGAAATAACTCCCAATGAAATAAGTCCCAATAAAAATGAAATAATTCCCAACTTTAATAAATGAAATAACTCCCAAAGAAGGAAATGAAATAACTCCCAATATTTGGTAGTTATTTCACAATGAAACCACAAGTCCCCAAAAAAATGAAATAACTCCCAAATGAAATAAGTCCCAAAAAAATGAAATAACTCCCAAATGAAATAAGTCCCAAAAAAAATGAAATAAATCCCAAATCAAAATTTGAAATGGTATATTTTTACAACATAATCAGTTACAATGAAATTTGAAAAATACAGGAAGTTAATATGTACATAGATATGTGAATGTAACAATTACATGAAAACCTGAATAGTGTTGTCGACCTTTTGACGGCAAATCGGACAGTTAAAGTTTTCTAGTCCTTCAGAAATACTCTTAGCATGAAGCATTAGAACACAAGCGTTGCATATTTTTAAATGTTTGCACGGCATCAATAGTACATTGGGCTCAACCTCCAAACAAATTACGCACCCAAAAAGCGAATTAATGTCAGTGATATTAAGACGCATGACCAAAAACGAATTAAAGTCAGTGCCCTTAATTCGTTTAATATTTTGACTTTAGTTCGCTTTGGACATGCGAATTAATGTCATTGAGGCAAAATTTGACTTAGGTCAGATCTTCAATTCGGGGCGTGATAGATGGTATTTATGTGCAGAACTCCTTTCCGCATTGGCGGCCTGCGGCCGCGCTTCAAAAAATAACCCTGGGCTACGCCATTCCAACTCCGGGTGTGTGCCATAGCCGTGGCTACCGCCACGGTGATGTCCTTCCGCGTGCCACGTTTCCCACTTTTTTACTTTTTTGGCTCAGCGTAATGTGCCATTACAACAACCACATGAAAATGACAGAAAATTGTGAACTTTAACTGGAAATAACTTTTGAACTGTTGAAAAAAATCTCATTTCAGATTCTAAATCTAGACATGGGTAATCGTTTACGTGGGGTACCGAGCGCTAATACACAACCAAAAATGTTGAGACGCGCTTTGGTCCCAGGAGCATGAATATAACTCCGCTGAACCAATATTTTTAGTAGTTTGCGAGATATTTGCAGTTAAAGTCATGTTCATGTGGTTATTGTAATCACATTACCCTGTGAGAAAAGAGTGGCACGCGGAAGGACATCACCGTGGCGGTAGCCACGGCTATGGCAACCACCCGGAGTTGGAATGGCGTAGCCCAGGGTTATTTTTTGAAGCGCGGCCGAAGGCCGCCAATGCGGAAAGGAGTTCTGCACATAAATACCATTGATCACGCCCCGAATCGAGGATCTGACCTAAGCCAATCTCAGATTCATTTTTTAAATTCCAGATTCTTGATATAATGATCATAAGTCGAAGGTGATAATGAAAAATGAAAATTTGGAATATAAAAAAAATGTACTGACTTTAGTTCGCTTTCGTACTGCGAATGAATGTCAATGACGTTAGTTCGCTAAAAATATTCCCCAACAAAAATGAAATAACTCCCATTAAAAATGAAATAACTCCCAATGCCTGGATTACAAGCAATGAAGTAAGTCCCAAAAAATGAAATAACTCCCAATTTCCAAAAATTATGAAATAACTCCCAAAGATATTTTATTGGGGATTATTTCATTTGGGAGTTATTTCATTATGAAATAATTCCCAGTTAAAATTATGAAATAAGTCCCAATGAATTGGGAGCTATTTCATAATGAAATAAGTCCCAACTTGCATGGAAAATATTTGGGAGTTATTTCATTTTTTTGTTGGGAGTTATTTCATTTGGGAGTTATTTCACTGCACCTGGCTTGAAGCTTTAATATTTCTCTTAGTTTTATTTTTCGTTTTTTTATTTTCTTTGATAGTTTCAGGACCTTTTCTGTATTCTTTTACTCTTTCTTTTATTTTCTTTTATTGTATTGTATTTTATTTTATTTAAATTTATTTCATTTTATTTTATTTTATTTTATTTCATTTTGTTTTATTTTATTTTATTTTATTTTATTTTATTTTATGTTATTTTATTTTATTTTATTTTATTTTATTTTATTTCATTTTATTTTATTTTAATCTAATTTTATTTTTTTTATTTTATTTTATTTTATTTTATTTTATTTTACTTTATTTTATTTTATTTCATTTTATTTTATTTTAATCTAATATTATTTTTTTTATTTTTTTTTCTTTTATTTTATTTTATTTCATTTTATTTTTTTTTTATTTTATTTTATTTTATTTTATTATTAAGAAATTCCATCAAGCTCTAGGCCTCTGATTTCCTTAAATTTATTAATACAAAAAAAATTCAACAGACAATCACCATAGCTTTTCATATAGATCCATTTAAGGTTGCCATATTTCTGCTGGACTTTAATTACATAAAACAACAACTGCTTTCTCGACCAAATATCTCACAACACTTCCCAAACAAAATGCTTCTCCAACGCAATCAACACGAGAGTGATTTGCCAAATTAAAGGTAAACACAAAAGATGCATCCGATTCATACGACTTCATCATTAGCCATATGGCACACATTTCGCAGACCATTAGTGAAACGTAGAGACAGCCAAATGACAGTCAATTGTGTGGAGGTCTATACATAAACGAAAAAGTGGCTGTGCGTTCGTCAACTCAGAGAGAATGTGTGTGGTCAACGGTAATAACGGCAGCATCATTACGTCAAAAATCAGTGTCAGTGTCGGTGCAACGAAGCGGAAATGGTTGACATTGAAATGAAAACAAAAACGGTCAATGCAGCGCCACCAAAACGAAGCAAAACACTGACAAGTAGAGCAGAGTAGCACAGCACAGCACAGAATTGGTACGACAGCAACAGTTGGCTTATAAGTTACAGAAATTAATGGTTTCGCCATCTAATAAGCGGCTTAATATTGCCAGAGAACGAAAGTGATGGACGCATGGAAGATGAGTGCTCCAACACTAACAAATAGATCTAACTGTCGGCGAACGCATGTTGGACTAGCGCAAGTTGAATGCAGCCAGAAATGGTTGGCAGCTGACTGCAATCAAACTGAAGCAAATGCGCTGAAGATTAAAATTAATAAATATGCTAAGAATTAATGATCGAAATGAAAATATGAGTGAGTTTTGAGTAGTTGAATTGTTGTATGAATAGTTGAATGCTAGCTGACTAGGACCACATACCAAAGTTTCAGCTTGTTTTGTGTGTTCAGCTGCTGTGATGCTCAGCATAATCCACTATGCGATTGATGCGCAACTCGACTTTTCTTGTTGTTTTTATTTTGTTGGCGGTCACGGTGCATCGGAGTGTGAAGTAATGAATAGTGTCAGCTACCGCTAGCTGACAATCAAACATTCCTGGAAAGAAAATGTTGCTGATGAATGTAGTACATGAAAAGCTTTAATAAGCGTGAATAAAGTCAATAGGGAAGCATTTATTAAATGAGTTTTGAATTTCAGACTTTCTTTGTCTGATGGTAATAAAAACAAAGTAGATGCGTGCGGTTGTATGAGATTGGTATGGTTAGAAGTATAGTGAACAGCAAGGCTGTCATAACCAGTTTGCATATATCTAACCTAATGTGGTTTGAAAATAATTTTGTTTGAACTAAGACTAGTTTTCCTAAAAAAAATTTAATTTTGCTACTAAAAAATTTCAAGTCTCCTATTTATTTAAACAACTTAAACAATAGCTTTACGGCTTTGTAAGAAAGTGGATTTAATTTTTTTTTTAAATATTACGTTTAAAAAAAATAAAGAATAAAAAAATAAAAAAATACTCAGATGAGTTTTTCGATCTCAAGATTTTAATTTTTTAATATTTTTTTTTATAAACATTTTTTTTAATGTACACTAAGAAAAAAATTTTATTGAATATTTTACTTTTTATATTTTACAAATTCTGCTAAGCGAAAAATGTCTCCCATTTCGCCCTTACTAGTTATGTTTTCGCTACTGGCTATGCCGTCCACTGGGCAATCACTATTGCCCTATTTACAAATGAAAATGACTTTTTCCAATTCGCTAGGCGTTTGAAGTGGCGTTCAGTAAACCAAGCTTAACTAAAACGATTGAAGGCGATTGCGTGGCCATGACCGCAGTCATGATTTAGATGAGAAAATGACTAGCAAAATGAGAAAGCAAATGATGGTTTTCCCTTCATCCTGAACCTGAAAGGTAGCAATAATGACGAATGCTGAAATGACTGCAATAACTGAATGATAATGACAATGCAAAAAAAAAAAAGTTGAAAGCAAAAAAGGTACCTGCTCCTGTTGTTAATGGTGATTTGAGAGCAAAGTGGTGATTGTTGTGCCGCAGATGTTGATGACGCTTCGGCGACGAGCTTGCTTGTTGTTGCTAAGTTATCTAGCTGCTGCTGCTGCTGAAATTGTCGGTTAAAGTTGTTGATTATTATGGCTGATGTGGGGTTGTAATGTAATGCTGTTGTTGTTGTCTACACATCCATACATATAGCGTTACAATATCATCATATGAGCAGCGTGGCGAATTTCATGCCATGCCAAGCTCGCACGCCACTCTCATTGCATTCGCTCAAGTGCTGCATGGAATGTCTGTTTGAATGTGCGTGGCGGCATAACCAAACATTTGAGTGACAGTTGAATGATATAATGAGCACCACGCGAAGATAAACGATGATCGTCAAATGCTGATGTGCGCGTGATGAACAACAGCGTTGGCATAAACAAAAACAACAAAAGCGTTGCAACAAAAAATGTTCAAATAACTTGAAAGACAAAAGCTGCAGTTTTCTGAATGTTTATTAGATTTTCCCTATTATTCATAGCAAAGTGAAAAGTAATTTCCATGCAAATGTGTATGTATGTATGTGTGTAGCATTTAGAGTCTTTTTGAATTTTCGTAGCTCAAATATGAAGGGTGTCGCACTATTTCTTAATAAAAGCCAAGCAAATTAAATTGTCGTTTTAAACTCGCACCCCTAGGACATACATTTTACTTCTCATCTCAGCACCATGAATAAGAAAAATGAGTCCCCGTTAAAAAAAAAAAAGTGACCACATAATCAAGATCTCTATACAAGCACTCCAAGCGAGGGTTGTGTCTAGTCGTAATTCAATTTTTAGAACAATAGAAAGAGTCAGCTCTATTTCCGAGCTTTCAAGGTTCAGACCGTTTCACAATATTTTTTATACTTCAATTTGCTTTGTCTCACCCTAATGTTTATAAAATATCCTGTGTCATTGCATTGCTTTGTCCTTTTCAAGCGGTCTGCTACAAAAGATTTTGATCAAAAAATTCGTGAAAGACGGTAGTCACACTTTTCATAAATAGACAACGAATTAATTTTTGTTGTTGTTAGTTTTTCTATTGGACATTGTTGCGTGGTCATGTCATTGCCAGCCAGCAACCAACCAACCACGCATTCATTGTCAAATATTCATTACTTTTCCACTTGAAATGTTTCTATACAAAACTTTATTGTTTGTGTAGTGGTCGTGTTCATCATTTGCTGGCAATGGAGTTGATACAAATACAACAACACACGTACAGTTAAAAGCACGTATGTACCATCAAGTGATAAATTTTAATAAATAAAGTATTTAAAAGCGCCTTTTGTGTGGGGTGCTGTTTGTGACACAAGAAAATTATGTGAGCACAAAGGAAAAAAAAAACCAGCCCGCCAACTATATTTTGGAAGCTTTTGATGGTCCACTGGAAATTTTAGATCCATGGTGTCTCTTATTAACTTCCCTGTCCAGTGAGTCATATGTGACTCACGCGAGTGTATTGAAATAAGTTCATGAGTCACATGTGACTCATTTGACTATACAACTTACAGAAGAAAAAGATCCTATATGCTCACATGTGACTCATTGAAAGTGGTAAACATGATTTTTTTTTTTGCTACGTTCATGAGTCACATTTGACTCACAAAATTATTTATAAAAATAATATTTAATAATATATGTTCCTATTACTCAGTTCAGCAATACAAAAAACTAGTGGGCGTGGGGCATTGTTAAAATAGTGTGGCAAGAAGA
Organism: Sphenella marginata; assembly: GCA_951509765.1. Lineage (NCBI taxonomy): Eukaryota > Metazoa > Arthropoda > Insecta > Diptera > Tephritidae > Sphenella > Sphenella marginata. Next base: position 53,961,655 of record OX608083.1, read on the forward strand.
AATGATGAAAAAGCATTTCTTCGCTCATCTTGAACGCTCTCTACTCACAAATTCACTTGAGTGTAAAAGTGTCTTTCGTCTGCTCATAGAAATTTATAAACTAAAAAGTATTTCAAATTCTTTTATTTTTTATTTTTATTTTTTCTTTGCGTGAATTGAAATTCGCTATGCTTACTTAAACGCTGCTACAAAGCTAAAGGCCAAATGATATAGACTGCGCGCGTATGATTGTGTGTGTGTGGGTGCGTAGTACGGTCAGGGGCATGCACTCGAACACTACACATCGCAGGCATGTTGCACATATGTTAAACGACTTTTGATGAATGCTTTTCAAGTGTCAGCGAGTCAAAAACAGCAACACAAACGGCAGCAAATATACGTATCAGCACTTGTTGGTTGCGCATGCGCGTTTATCTTTTCACAGAATGAATGCATCATGAAACGCATGCCAGCGCTTTTACTCTTGTATTTATACATCTTTTTTCGTTGTTGTTGTTGTAGTTTTTGTGTTTATTTTTTACAACTTTTATTGTTGTCTATTTTGGTTATATTTTTTTTTAATGTTTTTTGTGAAAACTTTTGAACGGCCCACTCAGCGCATGATTTAACACAAATCACTCGCAAACATATTTCCACTAAATGTTAAAATAAATAAATTTAACAAAAGAGAGAAATACCTAACGTACCATACAACAAAAGAAGCGTTCACAACCTTGCGTATAACAAAGAAGTGGGAAAATTGAAATAAATCAAAAGCGTTTGGTAGGTCGTTTTTTTGGTTGTTGGCTTACACTAGGCAGTAATCTTGTTTAAAAGAGTTTGAAGAAAAGTTTTGAAAGGAAAGATTTTTGGGAAACTCGTTGCAGTACAGTTGCCCTCAAAAAATTTAGAAACAAAAAATCAGTAATCTGTTTAAGAAAAAAAAACTTATAGAAAAAATATAAGCTTAGAAATTTGGTAAGTAGTAAAAGCCATCGTACTAAAATTGCATCAGCGCCTTTTTACAACTCGGTTACAAAAAATTGCGTCTGCCTTCCAAATTCGGCGAACTGAGTGAAAACAAAAATTGCATAAAAAATAAATAAATACTTGAACTAAAATAAAAATAGCTTTTAGTGAGCTTTTAAGATAATACTAATTTTTATATGCCACTTTGACACCTTAACGTTTACCCTTTTATGGTTTTTATTTATTATATTGTATAGCAACAATGTATTGTTTACACTGCTACTAACTTAATGGCGATAAAATGTTATAAAAATAAATGACAAAATATTTATTACGAGTTTGAAAATAGATTAAATTTTATTTAACATGCGTGGAGAGGTTTTATGTGGGCGCGTTACTAGCAAGCTTTCGAAAAGTCAAATTAAGCCGAAATGAACTTTAATAATTAATGTTGTATAGGACGTTTTTTATTTCGTCACTTCGTTGCTAAATCCGATTTTTTCGTATCTTCATCTTGAGAGGAAATTAACTTTTTAATTTTTTATTTTTTTTTTTAAATTTTTGATTGATTGGTATCACCTTCGAAAAGCAAGACAAGTCCTTTTCAAGCAGCATTAAAAAGTTGGAACTAGAATTTTTTGGTTTACTCAGACATTTATGCCATCAAGTTTTACTAATCTTTATTTCGGGAAACATTATGCTGATTTTTGAAAATTTTTTTTCGACCAGCTAAATTTTTTTTTTCATGTAAAAGTCCCAAACAAAAAAAAACTGCCAAAAATCAGCAAAAATTTGTCTCGAACTAAAACTTTGATGTACTACAAGACGGCATAATAGGAAAAATTCTAAAAATTCTCTGAAAAAAATCAAAACTTTATAATTTTCAGGGAGTTTTCGCGAATTTTACACTCGGCACTGTACATTTTAGTGCCACTCCCACGCTCTCCGCGAAAATTCAGCTTGGACTAGTTTTACTAATTTTTGTTAGAAAACAACTAGATGGTACCTAACAAATAAGACCATTGCTCCTGCTTCTCACAGGGCTGTATACCAGCTCATGGTTCTGAATATTTTTTGGTAAAAATTGAAGCGCACTTATTCACTACTGGTTGTATTCAATTTTAATGTATTGCAACTTTTCCTCACACCCTCATTTGAATTAATGAATAATTCAGTAGCAAAGAAAAAAAAAAAGGGAAGTTCAACACACACACAATGTGAAGCGTGCTGTTTTAGGCTCTGTCTAAAAAATTTCGTGAAAAGTTAAATTTATTCGTACATTAAATTATACTCACTGAGTATGTAGATTGTTATCCTTAGATCACACTTAATTCTTTCATCAAGTTAGTGCGCTATTTATCTTAAACGAGCTAGCGAGAGCATTAAATTTGTCCATCAAAACCGAGGACAGGTATTTAAGCAAAGCATATTTAATGGATTTTTTTTTTTTTTTTCATTTCACAAACCAAATGAAATATGTGAATATATGTCAAAGTACATACATACATATGTATATACAAACGAAGATGCCATTGGATTGTATTTACGTAGCGACTTTCAAGTGATATATGCGTAGGTAGACTTAAACCAAAACTTTGAAAACTTTTTCATCTCGCAAAGTAGCTTTACTGCAAATCCAACGCAAAGTACTGGTATTATTATAGTGGCACCGAAGAAAAAAGTAAGGAGTAGAATAAATCGAGAATCCTTAAAAAAAATCTTTGCTTTAGTGCAAATGTAACTCACGGCTTATAGCATACGACTGTCGACTGTCAGTGGTGGCAGCAGCTGAGTTCAGCGCACGCACTTAAAAGTATAACCACGAGCGTATGTATTTACCTGTCGCAATGTTGTTATAAAGTAAAATTAAAAGCAAAAATTTTTAAAATAAAAGCTGACTTCTCAACAAATTTAAAAAGTGAATACGAGCAGCAAGCAGATCCTTGAAAGAAAACAACAAAACGAATGTGGCAATAAGCCATGAAATTCATTTCATTGCTGTCAAATTGCCATACACTCAAATTATATGTCAGTATGTGTGTGTGTGTGTGTGTGACAACAGCTTTTAGGGAGCAATAATAAAATATTATAAAATGCGCCAAATAACATCAACACTGGCGCCAGCATAGCCGTAGGGAGTTCGAAATGCCAGTAACGTCATAAAGGTAAGCACACACATACATACAAAGGAATATGAAGTCCTATATACAGAAATATATATTTTCGCGTATTTAAGAAACGAAAATGAAATTGGCATGCAATAATATGTGGAAATTTAATGACCAAAAAATGCATATAAAATGCGAAAAATATTCAGTTTTCAAGCACATTGAAATGTATGCAAAATATTGGCAGCTCATAAAAGCATATTAACGTACAGTGACTGCAATAAGTTGTCCGGAAATCAGAATGAAGGCCAAGTCGATGCAAAATGTGAAAAGCGGATTTGTTGAGTTGAAAATACCGGACTCAAGTTAGAAAAATTTGGTTTGTAGCTACATAGTTGTATATAATTTGAATTTTTGTTAACGTTAGATAGGTGGCAACTCGGTTGAAACTCCTGCTTACGGGGCAACACTTATATAAGAAGGGGGAGATTGTAGCAGCTAAATTATAAAAGCACGCCATTTCATAGACACTTCTTTCAAAGCATTTGCCGGATAATACCGTACAGGCAAAGAAATTAATATAATTAGGTGGTAACATTAACTGCAAGTATTTTTTTTTTAATTGCCACGTAGAATATATACAGTTTGATACCAATATTAACGTGTTTCAATCAATTTTAATTTCTTTAAATAGGTGGCAACCCGGTACAATATTCCTTATTCCTTTGAAGCAGAGCATGTCCTCCTCTGAAAAAAAAAAATGTTAGCTATTTAAACTTTCATCTTAATTGGTCAAACAATTTTCGAGATAGCAGCGGATATCGCAAAATAAAAATATAAAGGGATTAGGTGGCAATCCTATACGGTCAGCCCTACTGGATTTTTTTTTTTAAATATTATACATCTTCCCTTCGATGCCCGTTTAGGCATAGCTTATTTTATAAAAAAAATTAAGAGAGTTGGTAACACCTTGGAAATATCCTGGGTGGCAACACCTAGATAGAAACTCTTGGAATTAAATTAAAACTGAATATTTAACTACACACAAAACATCTTAGGCACTGTACATATATGCAATAAAATAAAATTTTAATAAACCCAGTCTGCGAGGGCGCAAACAGACGTCGGTTGCTGCCAGAGCACATCATTTCAGTGGCTAAGCCACAGCATCAGTGATATTGACAGAAAATGTTATTAATACGCTGCGTTTGGCTGCCACATCATATCTGCCAGCCACTGCGCCATTTGTACGCCGCCACATCACGACGCACAGTTTCCATTCAGTTTGAGATAAAGGCATTTCACACGCGTCGACGCCACCAAAAGTGCCACGCCATAGCAGCTTGTCAATTTAGTGTTTTTCATTTTATTTTTAGGTTTACATAAAATATATTTCTTTTCTTTTTTTTGTTAATTTGCAACCGAAATTTGGCATGTAGGCTGTCGCTGTTAACTCAAATGATCCAGCAAGCGCCAGCGAGTCCTTCTGCGCACTCTACTTCTGCCTGCCGACGAGAGTCTTCACGGCTGCAGCGCGGTTTCATAGCCGACATGTGGCGTATGCAGCACTCGGTAACATGTGCGCCAATTTTGGCTTCCTTTTAATTTTCTTCAGCTTTTTATGCGCTGAACTCGTAAAAATTTGGCAACACACTTTCTGTGTTTTTTTTTTGGTTTTTCCTCTTTATTTTAAAAATTGGCTCTGCGTTAAAGCTGTTGCTTTTGATTTATCGACGTGTGGTGGGCGTTTCTAATTAATTTCAAGTTTGTCCGCTAAATAAAAAAATTTACGAAATAGTAACTATGAAGTATGGAGCGCTAGCGAGTAACCCAACAAACAAAGTCAAAGTTCAGAAAAATTTTAATAAAGTTAGTAGGCTGCTCACATTTCTTCCGCGTACATTTGCAAGTGAACTTCAAGTCATTTAAAAAGCATTTCCATCAATGTTTCTTGGGTAGATTCAAGCACAACATTTTTGCTGATTGGGTAAAACTGCTTATGGGTACTATGTACGAGTTGATTCTTGTCAAAAATTAAGTGCGGCTTTTGTTGCGTATTCTAAGCCGAGCGCGTGTTGGGAATACGCTTGATTAGGGTCGTGCTACAGCTCACGATAAGGAGGCAAAAGCGTTTTCTTGGAATATTTCGTGTTGGTGATGACTGTACCCAGCTGTAAATTCGATTGCCAACTGTAATAAATTTCGAGATAATCATAGCGTGTGAGATAGGTAACATCAAAAAGTTATTTGAAATAATTTGGTTTAGCTCGAGAACTCGCACAGTGTCAACCAATGATCAATAATTAAACTTTAAGCTTAAAAATGATTAAGCTTTAAAGCGAATTCGTCATTGAAACGTGTCCTTTTATTAAATTTTTTTTAAACATTTTTTTAGCAACGTTACAAAAAAAGTTGAATAACATACGGAAGGAACTAATTAAGTCACCATATTTGTTTGCATTAATTAATAACAGCATTTGCGCAAGCCAAACAAACATAACCGAACATAACCGCACATAGTACACGCACAAATAAAACGTAATCCCACACAATGCGCTGCCGCTAATACCGTTCGCTGAGCTGATCACGTTTTTTTTTGTTTTTTTTTTGGTTTTTTTTTTGCTCATATTTTACATGATTTACATAAAAATGTAAAATACGCAAAGCATAAAATTTCCTTTCAACATTTGCTATTATATTATCCAGCTTAATGATGTTATTGTTGTGCTTGTATTTGTATTTTTTTTGTTGTTGTAAATTTTGCATAGTTTATGCAGCGCATATTGCCGGATTTTATTACATGACATAGCCGCCGCTATAACTATCATTAACTCACATAATTACATAATTAAGAGCAGCGGCAGCAGCAAAAAACATAAAATGGTTGATTTTACGCACACAGACATAGAGGGGTGTGTTGGCGTTTCTATATTCTATTCAAAGCTGTGCACACAGGAGCTTTCACAACCAAAGGCCCTTGCAAAAAAAAAGAGAATTATTCTAGCACAAATCCGGCATGAACCGGACAGTTCCACATTATTCCTCTCAGCCATGTTCGTGATGGTCCCTCGTTCTATGAGCAAACTACACCAACTAAGCGTGTTTTGCCAGCATCATTTCAGCCCTAACGCCGCTGTGCATCACTGCTTGACATACCATCTGCTTGCTGACATTACGGTATTATAGTATTTACACGTGTAAGTCATGAAGGGATAAATCAGCCATGAAACTTGGTACAAATGTTGGTCTGTCAATTATGTGGGTGTTGGCATATTTAATAAACTATACACGTATTACAACAACAACGAAATATAATAAAATAATATGTGTTATAGGTACATACATCGAAGGAAATGAAGGCAGTGGCTCAAGGATTAAAAGGTGGCATAAATTAAATTTATTGATTATAGCAGATTTAACCATTTTAATTCATGAAATGCCTGCCATATATAATTCCCTTAACTGGTTAAGCTGCTGGTAAAATAAGTTAAAAATATTTAACCGAAGAGATAAATATATTTCCCAAGCATTTTCCGAGATATGAGCACAGCTGCAAGGTTTTTTAATATCTAACTCTACTCAGATTCTTGAAATGTTAAATCGATGTTTTCAAATATCTCTAAATATAATCAAATTGGTAACAGCTGGAAGGCTGTACTTTTTAGATATTCAACAAAATTGATAGCAGAAATCATTGTTGTGAAAATAGAATCGAAATCAACAGTTTCTAAAATTTTTGTCCGTTTGTCTGCATGTTTGAACGCGCATCACTTAAAAAATATAAAATGGAATTAAATAAATTTTTCACCGCTGCCTTCCTAGATGTCTTACTCAAAGTTTACGATATGCTGCTTTTCCATATCTCTACCGGTCTCGGAGTTACCGAGCAATATGTGGACCAGGGAAGCTGAAAATATATTGATACAATATGGATGTCAAACGAAAGGTAATAATGAGTGCTGCATTTAATTACAACCAACCTGCAGATGATTTAACAAATATTTTGCATTCAAAAATATTATTTTAAATTTCTTAATTCAGTTTGTGTTACTTATTTCAAATTAAAATTCAACAACAAAAATTAAATTGAAGCAAGCGTACAAAAATCTCAATTAAGCAATGAATTTAGAAATTCCATGCATTGCCACCGAGGCACTGACGATCATATTTCAAGCCAACAAACCAGACGCGACGTGTTTGGAATTTCAGTTATTTGTCGGAAGCTGGTTGAGCATACCGAGGATGGCATTATAAAAGCTGCTGGTATTCATGACAGCATCTTTAGCTGCGCGACGAGAGGTGTGTGTAACATGAGACTTTGAAGCGCATTGCATGATGAACTCGCAGCCTGATTGTTGATGAGGCGTTGAACCTTGTTGTGGTTGTAATGAGACAGGTGATGATTTTTTAAGGAAATTTTTTGCTAATTTGATATTTATTGCTTCACTTTTTTAAATTCTTTAGGCAAAGTTGTTAGCAAAATATTGGTGTTTTTATACCCAGCGTACTAGTGCTAATACAAGGGTATTATAACTTTGTTGGGATAACAGTTGGTTGTACAGGTATAAAGGAATCGAGATAGATATAGACTTCCATATATCAATATGATCAGGATCGAAACAAAATTTGATTGAGCCATGTCCGTCCGTCTGTCCGTCCGCCTGTCCGGTATTGAAAATGAGTAAAATCGGACCATAACCGCGCCCCTTTTTCGATATCGAAAATTTCGAAAAACGTATAAAACGGGTTAATTATATATTAGAAGCAGATACAATGATAAAATTTGCAATATGTATTGATTTCGATGTTCTAAGGCCGATTTTATCAAATTGTTTGAAAAGGGGCGTGGCACCGCCCACATATATTTGAAGAAATTTTCAAATTTTGACTCTCAGTAACTTCAGAACAGTATGTGCTAGTATAACGAAATTTTGTAGAGGGCATTCTATTGTTGTGTTAAATTCAGCTATAGAAAATAAACGAAATCGCTTCGTGACCAAGCCTACTTTTTCATAAAAGTTACATATATTGAAAGGAGGTGGAAATATTGAAAAGTCCATATCTAATTAACTGATGCCGCTTTAATAATATAATTTGGTACATACATCAATTTTCATATTCTTTACATTATTTTCGCAAAATTTTGGAAAGTGGGCGTGGCACGCAACTTTCAAATTCGACTGCTAATAACTTCAGAACGGTGATTTACGAAACTAGGTACCAGGCATGTTATGTTTATGTAGTGTACTACCGCAGAAAATAAGAAAAATCGGTGAACGACCACGCCCACCTTTGGACTAAAGTTCTTGAAACGAGAGTTAGGAAACCGGAATATGCAATATCTGTTTAACTGATAAAGATATAATGCTAAAATTTAGTACACTCATTCACCTGATGATGTTATTAGTGATGTTTAAAGTTTTTTTGGTAATATTTTGGAAAATGGGCGTGGCACCGCCCACAAGTGAATAAACAAAATATCAACATTTCACTATTAACAAGCATACATACATACATTATTTTTAAATGTTGGAAATATTTTTTAAATAAATTGTGTTACTTAAAAATTTTTTCTAACATTTATCTATTTTTATTAAATAGTTCACGCATTTTTGCAAAGATGCATTGCATTGCGCAAAAGCAAAGAGCATATATCACATAATGGTACGGCCAAAGAGCATATACCCACTGGCGTAATAATCAAAAAAATTTCATGAACATTTTTATTTTTCAATTAAAAAAAATGTGTGTTAAAAAAAAACATTTGTTTAGAAATTTTTAGGATTCGAACCAACATTATCTGCAGCATTACCCAAGTCCCACGCATGCCATGTTTCATATTCCCTTCAAATCACCAAAATATATGCATGCGTAAGTCAGCGGCGCATGCACATATTTATTTCCATCAGAACAAACAAACAAATGTATGCGCACAAACACACATAACTACAAACACCTGTCCTCACATCCCCGCGCCAACCCTTCCAATTGCATATCGACAGCCACACTGCAAAACCCTGTATGTTCAAAACCAAAAAGTTTTCAGGAGAGGGAAAAAACTGTAATAATTATAACGTATTCATATGAGCGACGGTTATTTCATTTCACCACTGGAAAGAAACGGGAAGTTGTAACCCGATTTTGACTGAATTTTAATGTGCGAAATATCACGATCTATGGGAAAGGCTCAGAACCTTATTTTTGGAAAAATAGTGACTTACGGGGTTTTGCAGTGTGGCTGTCGATATGCTGTTCACATAAAAAATGTACCAGCAACTACATATGTACATACATATGTATGCTTGCCTGTCCACTTAATAATTAATACATACATACATATATGCTCTTTGGAGTGCGTATGCAGAATGCGAGCGTTCGTGTAACAGAGAGTTTTGTAGCAAACAACAGCTGTAAAAGCAGCAACACGTGTGTTTCAAGCAAAGATGATGTCATCTTTGGTTTCAAGTTAGAATTTGCAGTTTTATTTGGCTTTGGTCAAGTTTTGTTGTGAAAATTAAAAATAAGTTAAAAAGTGTTTAAAATATATTCAATATGTTCAATATGTTATGTGAATTAATGAAAAGTGTTTAAATAAATTATGTGAAGTAAAAAGTGAAGCGAAAGGTTAAGTGAATAGAAGTTATGAAAATTGCGTTGTGTTGGTGGCAAAAAAGTGTGCGCGTGTTAATAAGTGGCTCAACCGGAAATAAAGATTTTGGGCAAAATTGCAATGGCAGAAAGTTGTAATTGTATTAAAATAAAAGTTAATGGTTAAATGCAAATAGTTGGTGGAAGTGTTGGGGGGCAGACGAAATAGATGAAATGTTTTGTTTTTGGAGTGCCGAGTGTTTTATATTAAAATGGCGGGCTGTTAATTGCATTGAAGAATGTTAAGTTAATTGCGTTGAAGAATGTTATGTTAATACAAGCAACTGCTACCGTTCGCTGTTATTGCTGCTGTTGCTTACAGTGCTGGTAAGTATTCTGTTATTTTCGGCAACAGAGCTGTTAATTTTACATTTTTAGTGATAATTATTTTTTTATACCCAGCGTACTAGTACTAGTTCAAGGGTATTATAATTTTGTCCACATAACGGTACTATGTAATGGTGAAAAATAATCGAGTTAGATATAGAGTTCCATATATGAAAGTTCTTAGGTTGAAAAGAGGAATTGATTAAGGCATGTCCGTCCGTCCGTCTGTCCGTCCGTCCGTCTGTCCGTCCGTGTACACGATAACTTGAGTAAAAACTCAGATATTTGCATGGAATTTGGTGTATTGGTCAATTTCTGGCGAATTATAACCACGACCCCTTTTTCGATATCGAAAATTTTGAAAATCACATAAATTAACATAACTTGAGTAAAAATGTAGATCTTTGCATTAAATTTGTTATACAATTTACTTTTTGGCCAAGGTAGGTTTCTATTGAAAATGGACGAAATCGGATGATAACCACGCCCCCTGTTTCGATATCGAAAACTTTGAAAATCACATAAATTGACATAAGTTGAATAAAACTTGAGATATTCGCATGAAATTTGGTATACAGGTTACTTTCTGGCCAAGGCAGGTTGGTGTTTAAAATGGGCGAAATCGGATGATAACCACTCCCCCTTTTTTGATATAGAAAATTTCAAATAAGATTATAGGGCCTATGTCATTGCCAAGTCATGGTATTTGTATCTCCTTCTGAAAATTAACGCTGGGTATTTAATGTTCGGTTCACCCTTCACACTTCCTTACTTGTTTGTTTGTCATTTCGTTGCTAAGTCAAATATTTTTAGCTCGCTTAGAACAATTTAAGAGAAAACAAGCAAGAAAAAAAATTAGAAGCCCTGAAAAATTTTGTGGTGCTAACATGTAAGCGGCAAGTTGGCAATTCTTTTTTAAAGAAAATTTTAAATTGTGAAAAAAAAATAATTTTTTTATTCATTACTCGCTAAGTGCTTACGAAAAAAAATGTCACTCCTATGAGGTTGTTTGTGATAAATGATTTTAAGTTTTGTAATAGTCTTTTGACTAGGGTACATGACTAAAGAGAAATCCGTTCTTCAAGCCAGGGTGAGTGAGAGTTGAACAAGGATGATTGATTTTATTTGATTGTCACTCCGTTTTCAGTCAGCTCTTTTCGGAACTCACTCAGCAAGTCAATATAAGAATTGGTGAAGGATTTCTTGTATTTTTTTTTTTCTTTTTTTATTATTTGAATTTTTTAAACCCAGATCCGTTATCATAAATTTTTAGTTGCTTTTTTTTTCAAGTGCCATTTAAGCTGCAGATGATAACTGCCAACAGCAGCCACACTACCACAAACAGCTTGTCATATATCTGTTGCCACCAGTGTATGTATGTGTGTACGGTGAAATAAAAATTAACCACAAAGTATTTTTTTTTGGAAATAAATCGAGCACATGGCTGCATAATTTAATTGTATCACCAATGTATGCACCAACACCGGCAACACAACAAAAAACACACACAACGCATATGATGCGCCTGAAAATGTAGACATAAATTTTCAGTTAAAATTTGTTTGCGCTCGCAAAATGTTGCTGACATTAATTGACCACAACGATTTGGCGCGACAACTTTATTATAAAATTTGAAACGAATAAACTATAAATTGGAAATGAATAGGTGTGTTTGCATATGTGTGCGCGTGTGCATATGTGTGTGTGTTTTCCTGCGCGTTGATAGCCTAGTGAAAGGCTTAATAGTTGGCATATTTTATGGAATACATTTTTTTCTCGCCGCGTTCGTGCTTTAATAACATTATATAAATTTATGTAGTTTCATAAAAACTTTATAATTTCATTTACTGTTTTTTTTTTTTTTGTTTGAAATTTCAGTTTAGCTTTGGAAAGTTTTTGTTAAAATGTTGTCTGTTGCTCATCGTTGTCAACACGTTGCACGTTCACTAATTGACAGCGGCAATGAAGCGTTAATGGCGCTGAACCAATGGCGCCAGAAGGTGCGCTCTTTAAAGTAATCATGCTGTGCAACAATAACAAAAGCAACAACAACGACGCTTGTGTGGCAGATATTTTAAAACATATTTCTGACTTTAACTTTAGCAATATTTTAAAAACATACAAATCTTGCATTTAAATTTATGTATGTTGATTTTATAAATTAATTAAAATTGAAATTTTTTTTGCTGCACTATGGGATAATATAAATAAAATTTTGCTAAAACTGGAAACCCCGCCCAAGGTCACAGAACTTATACTACACTGCGACCGTTGTTGACCATCATATCTGGGAAACCAGTTGAGATATGGAACACTAGCGCTTCGCTTTTTGCAGCACGCACTTGCACCTTTCGTTTGATACCCATATTGTACCAAGTTATTTTAGACCATCCTGATACCCACATTGCTCCATAACTCGTAAACTGTTGGAGTTATCGAAATATGGAATGTCTTAAACTTAAAACTAGACATTTAGTAATACATAGAAGAATTTATGATTCAATTACATTTAGCGCTTTAGGAGTGATGCGCACACAAACATACAGACAGACAGACAAAAATGCTCAAAACTGTTGCTTCGTATTCCATGACGCAATTATCACGACTCTTATCAATTTCTCTTGAATATCTGCAATGTATAGATATCGACCTGTTATAATTTTGTTGTACATATGTATGTACATAGAGAAGTAATTTAGTCCGATTCCGACTCACTCAGCCCATAGTACGCTTGAACGCATTTGAGTGCCTCCCGTGTTTCTTGCACCGCCTGCGCGTTTATTGGCACGTTGCCTGCAATTGCCGTAGTGACCACAGCGCTAGCATGTAAATTGGCTACTTTATTTGCTTGAAAGCCAGTTGAAGCCTCTCAATATGAATTTCTCTTTCTTGTTTTTTTTTTAAGATCCTTTTTTTTTCTCCGCACCCCTTCTTCTTTAGTCATCTCCACATATGTATGTATGTATGTATTCAAATTTATTATAGCGCTTTCATGCCATAAAAATTTCTGCAGCTTAAAAAACGAAAAGAAAACTTGCATGATTTACGTCGTCAACGTCATCATCAGCAACGTCATCGGCTGCTGCATCTTTTGCCAAAATCGCTGTGGATTTTGAATTTGTTTTAAATTGCTTGTTGTTGCTGCTGTTCGTTGGCGCATTGTCACAGTTCGCATCGCTACATGTTGCTGCAACGATGAAATATTTTTATTCTCTTCTTTATTGCATACGCGCGTTCAAGTTTTTTTTTAAATTTTTTATTTTATTTTTTTTAAGTTCGCTATGAAACTGCAATATAGAGGATAAATTTGGTATTGTCACACCTGCGTGCCGAAATGCGCATAAATTTTGATAATTCAGCGTATGCGTGCTTTTACACTAACGCCAAGTCACACTCACTCGCAAGTCACTGAGTTTTCGGCCCCTGAACTCGAGTCACGCTCATATTTAGAGTGCAGCCCCCCTTGACACTTTTGAATATTCTTTTTCAGGATTTTTTTGTGCATGAAAAGAGCTCCAAAAAAAAGTTATAAATAATATTCGCTTAGCGTTGAAAGCAGTAAGTAGCGCAACATATTTTGAGATTTTCAAATAAGATGTCAAAGTAGCACTTGCACAAAATTATTCCCCAAGTGTTGAAACACAAAGTTATTCATATGTCAAAGCATATGCTTGCATATGTGAGTAGTTGTGTTGCTATAAGAGTACACAGTGATATGTACAAATTAATGTTTACACTGAGAAAAGCAGGGGAGAAAGTTTTGAGTTTAACAACTCGAAATATTTTCTGTTTTCTTAGCCTCCCTACCGATTGATCTCACTGCGAATGCCGATTCTTATCAGCATCCGATAATGGCGCTTTTGGAACTATTTCGAGGTGCTTGTAATGTGTGCTATAACCTCACTTTCACTCATTATAACCTCACTTCCCGTTAGTATTAGATCGCCTAGAATTCACAACAACTCAAGCACGGATAGCTAGAAAGTACTCCGCACAACTTTAGGAAGCTTTTTTCCCTACTTCTAATGCTTCATTTGAAATATTCGTCAATTTTTTTTATTGCTTACTAAGCGACTTAGGTATGAATAAAACAACAAAGTAGAGTTTTTTTTTATCAAAAATTGGAAATTTTGAGCATCAAATTCACTACTTTTGTTGCTGCCTTAGTTAAATTTTTTTTTAGACCAGCAAAAATATTTAAATTTGGCATCGAATTTCGGCACAAATTTTCTCTCACTGTAAAAAGCATTCACCAAACACATAAATTTTCAATGCAGCTACCTCCAAAATAAAGAAGTTCTAGCGCTTGTAATGCGCGCGCTTGCAGAAATCCCGACGAAATTCCAGCATAAGTGCATACCAACTACCAATGCAAGCAACAACAAAGCAGCGTGCACCAAAAAATAAAAATCTCTGATCCAAAAGCTATACATTTTCGGTAATTCGCACCGACCAACATCCACCAACCACCAACCGCCAAAATAGCGGATGTAAGCGAGTATGAATGGTGTTGTTGTTGTTGCTTTAGCTGCAAGCTCCTAAGTGCTTAAGTGTTGGACTTTGTCACCAACACCATTACTGCAAAAGGGCGCCATCAACGACGCCTTCACTTATGCCATGGCATTGCCGTACGAACTCGCTGCAATTTTGGTCATTCATTTCTCTTTGGGCACTTCACTGCCAAGGCAAACACGTAAGGCGTTGCGGTGATTTTATGTTGCTCTCATTGTTGTTGTTCTTGTTGTTGTTGCTAGTGATTGTCGAAAATTCTTGGAATTGTAACATTCTTGCTTTGTTCTTGACTCTGCGCTTATGTATGGTGCGATGTATGTACATATGTGCTTAAGTATATACGATCCCTATGGCGTTGTTGGTTAAGCTGGTGTTTTGTTGAATTTATGGCAAATATGCGAAAATCTGAAGGCAAAATCAACGAGCTGACAGGCAAGCGAGCAAACGAGAATGGAATTTTTTATTATTGACAGAGGTCGGTTGTTGATGGATGAATGTGCTTGCATATATACTTATTACATATTAAATTAAGATGAGAATCAATAATTTTTGTTGGTAATATATGTATTAATAAAATTAATTTTAAATGGAACCATCAACGAGTTTGATTAAGGTGGCTTTTTATTTTTAATTTCCTACGATTATATAGGTTTCCTAGTTTTAAATTTACAAAGTGACTCCATAAAGGAAATATTCTGCTCGTTATAAGCTACCACACCACGTAGGAGAGTTGAGATGGCACTGAATATAAAGTTTGAGAACAATTATAAAGCCACTGTAGCTGCCAGTGACACTGAAACAGTTTAGTAGCGAATGAAAGGAGGCTCTCAAACAGTTGATCCAGAGTAACTTGAGAAGAAAAAATAAAGAGCAGCTGAATACCTACTTTGCTTATGCCAGGTAGCTTGTTTCAAATTTTTCTAAACCCGTAGCCAAACAAATTCTAAGGGAGAGCTACTACTTGATCTCCATTCCTAACAATTATTTCCAGACTTTCGCACATCCCTTTCTTCTGTGAATAATCTGCAACTCGCATACTCCAACAAAATGCCAGCAAATTATGAAATCCACTGATGTATGACAGTACACAACAACAAAACAAAAATCGTATAGCTTAACAAGCATATCCTACAAAGCGCTTCAAGTGCATACGCACGAGTAATACTTATAGGAGCATCATACACTCGTCCCTCTTACACAGGTATCTGCTGTACCAACGCCCTACTGCAAGCGCAAGCAGGTGTAACACGTTTAGTCAAATTTGTCATTATCCAAATGCTCTGTCGATTTCATCTACATATGTACATACTTCAGCATGTTATAAGTGTGTTTGCTTATATACTTATACATATATGTGTATATGTGTGGAGTGTATGTAAAGTTATTTGCATACTTATGCATGCATAAGTACATACTCGTACTTGCGAAGGAGTACGTCCATATTTACATTCTTAACTCAGATCAGACATCGACCAATAAATTATGCAAACATGTAAGAATTCGTTTTGGCAGCACTACACTTTTGTATGCGTAAGTGTGTGTGTGGTGAATACTAGAAATGCTAATACCGGGATTAGCACTGGGCATGGCAATGCCGAATTTGGGGCTTTCGTAAGATGGAGCTGCCATTTTCGGGATTGGAAATATGTTACTAGAAACGTATTAATGAATGTTTTTAAAAAATTATTTTTAATTGCAATTTTTTGTATACTTCAATTATGAGCTACTACTCGTGCGTCTAGCGAAATTTAAAAAAAAAATTTTGTTAAACATTATATTGCTAGATTGTGCTCTCTCCGTCTCTAATATAAATATTTTATTAAAACTAGTATTTATTGTCAACGTTTCTATGAACTACAAACTACCATCGTTACTCTATCAATTGCTTTCTATCTTATTAACTCACTCCTAAAGGGTATAATAAATGATTAGCTTTGCATTTAGTAGCTAACGTGACGTAGAAGGGATGAGTAATTGAAGGCTAGATTGATGGGTCTGACGCTGGGTGACTGGTGTTGTAAGCAGAACGATTTCCAAGTGTTTTATGGTATACCTCTGTGGTGGGAAAATTAATACAAATACAGCTAATCAGCGTGGGATAGCAGTGACTCTGACCTTGAGTTCCCACCCCCTGCGGGTAGGGGTTTAGAATATACCCGCGGTAGGCATACCGGTCGTAAGAGGCGACTAATATGCACAAAGGTAATGATGTGCAACCCGATGGTTGATCTACGGATATGATGCCTCTCACCTCTCATTACCCATCTTCTCTTTCGGAAGGAGGGATGGCATGACCTAGAAGGTTCCAGTGGTCATACCAAATCGCTTCCACGACAGTCCGGCAGTACCGCAAGGGAGTAGCGAAGCGTACCGGATTCATATCCGGCCAAGGACTGCTATTTCGACAACACTCCCCAAAACCTTCGGGGAGTGATTTTGCTGCTAAAACAACAACAACAACCACCTTGAGTTCCCTTTAATAGTATTCTACGTTTAATTTTTTGTATTCGGTTTTTTGACAGCTATTTATACCTTTTTTTGCTTGTTAGCATTAGAGAAAGCTGTTAGTAGATTTGAAAAGTTTTTTTTTATGTGGGAGGTATGTCAACTTCATCAACTTGTCTAAGTAGAAGTAATTGCGTGATAAAGTGGCCTTCCAGATTTTACAAAAGCAAAAAAAAATAATTAAAGCTTTAAAATTTACTCAAGTTAAATTTGTTGAAGGAGCGGGGCAGTACAACAATTAATAACTTGAGATAAAATGATTAGCTTTGCTATTTACGCGTCAACAACTACATTAATCATTTCAGCCAAAATATCACTCAAAGTACTATTATTACTCAAACCATATTTTTAGTAACATACTTTCAATTTAATTTAGTTTCACGCATAACCTTCCAATTTATCAACCCTTTCGCACGCAACTTCTTATTGAAGTCTCGCTGCCTATCTCCTGCCAGCCGATTGACTGTGAACTTTCTTACCGCGCACTTTGTAGTTATCAGAAGTGATTTTAATCCTTTGTTTTTGCACGCCAACTGCCGCGATCATATCACTTGATTGGCGAGTAATTTTCAATACTATAATTAGCATTGAACATTTACAAACGAGATGACAATGGCGAAAACAGCAAGCAATCTGCTTACAAGTATTAATGTCGAGGTAGTGGTCAAGACGCATACATACATACATACAAAAATAAATTTAAAGCAATGATTTTAATATGAAATATTATAGTCGTATGAATGGAAGCATAAAAACCAATAAAAGTAAATGATTTATAAACAAGTGGCCATTAATCATGAATACGAACTGAACTACCGCCAAGTAGTGCGCTCAGTCAAACGAGCAAAAGGAAACTGGTTGCGGTAAGCGCGCGAACGGAAAAGAGAAGGAAGCAGACGTAAAATTAGTTAGAGCAGACTTGCGTATGCGAGAGATGAAATGAAATTTGTTATTTAATAAAAACAAATATGTATTTATGCCAGTAATTATTGGTATTTAAGCTGAAAGGAACGAAGTAAGGATAACGCTGGACTCGTTTGTGGTTTTTATAAATTGCAACTATACAGTACCATATTTGAGAGCGAATTTTTTTGTTGTGATTGTTTGAAGTTTGGATTTTTTTTTGCTTGAGCGGTTTAAGAATAAGCTTGAAAATTGGTCAAGGAGGGGTTCAAAAGATATTTTTATATTTTTCAAAAAAAAAATTGGTAAAAAAGTTCCTTTGATCCTTGTTTCATGTAAAGTATAAAATGGCAAAAAAAATCCGAATAAAGTGTAGAGTTATTATATGAGACCCGGTATATTAGAAGGTGGCTTATGACCCAAAAAAAAATTGAGAGAAACAGCTGTTTTAGTACACCACTAAACAAGGTAGGACTTTCTAGTTTTCACCACGTAAAAGATTGTCTCAAAAACTATCGAAACCAGAAAAAAAGTGAAAAAAATGCATAGACTGTGACCCGTACTTTATGCCCTTAGCATTTTCTAGCCATGGACTACAAACCGAATAGGTTTAACGGGTGTTCAAAAAAAATATCAAACTAAAAATTCATAAACCATTCCATGAACGGTATAAACATCCTGACTTTATATCAGCAATCAAGTGGAAAGTAAATTTTGCATTTAATGCATTTTGTCAGTTTAATTAAAATGCAACCAACGGCAACAGTTGCTTAGATGGCAAAAGCAATGCAAATAAAAATCTGGTAAACAGCCGCATGCTCTCACACAAACTGGCCAACAGACAATACTTACGACGCGCTGATGCTGTTGCCATTACTTATTTGCTTCCCTTGCCCTTGCTCAACACCTCACCTTTCACGTTGGTTCAATCTTTGCGCGCTTTTCCACTTTGATTTGGTCAGCTGCTGGGCGTAAATTGTAATTTTAACTGCAAACAAATAATCACTGACACAGTACGCGTTGAAATTGGTCCTTTTTTTGCCACGCCTCTTTTGCTCTTATTATGCATTTTTCAGCTCGTTTGCTTTGTTGAGCCAGTAGTTTATTTAATGTTACGTCCTTCGTGTCCAATTAAAATTGATTATTGACTTTTGGCATTCAAGTTTATACAACAGGCGCATCTCTCAACTCGCTGCCACTGGTTATACTCCGAAGTGTGTTGCGTATGAATTTCAATGCAGACAACAACAAAAATGTAAGTTGTGATTGCGAAGTTATTTTATCCAGCTAAGTTCAAGTTGTAAATGAGAGATGCTGTTAGGTTAGCGCATCAACGCTCAATTTGTCGAAAGATTCATGGCGTTGAGTCTATTATTTAATTTTGAATTTCCCAGAATCATATTGCATCGGACTCATTTCAAATGGGATATTTTATCTATGCACTACAGGGCAAGGAAGTTGCGAGTTTTAGAAAGGGTTGCCACCTATTAAATTTTTTTTTTTTTTTTTATAAATCTCTAATTATGAAAATGCTTAAACAGTATGAAAAAAGAAACCATAACTTTTATAAAAAGGGCTGCCAATTGTTAAAAAAAATTATTTTTACTAGCTTATATACTTTACCATAGCCATTTTATTCGCAAGCACTTAGCGACTGATGAATAAAATAACAAAGAGAATTTTTTCTTCAAAATTTAGCATTTTGTTTGACAGAAAAAATTTTAGCATCCAAAGTTGTGAATATTTTGCTTCCCTTTTTGTTGCTTTCATTATAAAAAAATGTGTAGGTTATGAGAAAGAATTTTAAATAACATTGAAAACCATATAAAATTTCTCCATATGCTAACATAATTACACTAAAATGTTTCGCAATTTGTTTGAGCATAAAAATTTAAAAAGCAAAAAAAAAAATTGGAAACATATTTTCTCTAAATTGAAATACTAAGCTCATTAATTCACTTAATTGCCCTTGTAACAGGCAATACTTTATTATTAATTATTGGTTGTCAGTATGAAATAAAATAAATGTTGGAGTGACAGCTTTAAATAAATGACTAAATATAGCAATCATGCCGTTTTTTATTTACTTTGAGTTTTTTTTTTTTTTGCTTTACTATTTTTTCAATTTTTCATTATTAAATATACACTGTTTCCTTTCAGCATGCAACATAAATAATTACAACAACTTAAAAATAGAGCAAACTGCATGCCTACATGCGTGTGGAAGTGTGAATTAGTTAGTGTGCGTGCGTTTGCACCCTGTAGGAAAATTAAATGGATACTCAATGCAAAATTTTGGTACATAATAAAAGCCGCAAAGTTGAATAGGATTCAAAAAAAAAATAAAAAAAAAATAAAAAAATGATTGCCAGTTTCGTGCTGATTCCTATTGTTGTTGTAGAGGTACTAACTCAAAACTGGCAATAATATTTGTTTTTGCTCTTTAATAATCGTAATTCTTGCTAAAAAAATAAAATTTTCTGTGTTTGTTTATAAATTTCAAATACTATGTGCGCTATTGTTTTAATGTCAAATGTGAAAACTGATAGCATCACTCACCAGCTTCCATATGTTATAGTTTAAAACTAGATATTTTCCCTACAGGGTATGTTTGTGTCAAAAGACCACACAGCTGGTTAAGCAGCCCTTTTCATATGCGCAACACATGCAAATTATGAGTAATACTAAAACACAAACAACACTAACAATAACAACAACACTTTGAAACAAACATAAATACCATTTGAGTTGTAGAACAGCGGTCACCGCAGCAGGAAACCAACGACCACAGCCCAATCAGTGGCGCCACAAGTCAACGTCAAAGGTACACTACGCAATATTGTAGTTAATTATGCAGATGTCAATTGGTTTATTTATTTGTAGCGCACTTTTTTTGTTGTTTTATTTCAGTTTTTTCAGACTCGACTGTGTGCGGTCCAGCGCGAGCCTGAGAGTAGTACTTAGAAATGTGTAGCAAAAGTATTCACGAGTATATAATACACACACACATAGTTATAATATATAGTATTAAAGTTAAATACTTTTGCTTGATATCCTTTCGATTTCATTCTCATTTGCTGCCTACCAGCTGGTCATAGCTCATTCCTCCTAGTGCTGCGCCAACCGTTCCCCCGCACTCACTGCTCCCGGTGGCCTTTTTCTGTGGATTAAATATTGTTTTTGCGTTTGCGATTATGCGGTGATTAATTTATTTTCTTTTCCTGTTCATTTGCTGCCTCCCACCGCTTGTACAGAAATTTCAACATTAGACTGGACAAAAAAAAAATTATTTTTAATGAAATAGTTTTACAATGAATAGTTTTAAAGTCTTAAAAAGGCCTCTAAAGGGTTCCGAGATATACCGAAATAGTTCCAAAAACACCCAAAATGACACAAAACATGCCTAATTCTGCTACGATTATCGCAAAAAAATCTCGATCTACACCAAAAAGCTTTAAATTTCCATCAAAACTTTTTCAACACCGACTAACTCCAAAAAATTGTGGCACGGTCTAATGTACATATGTACATTCCAGCTATATTTCACTTTCAATAAGTTCACCTTCCGACATTATTTCCTCCAGCTGCTCTGCTGCTTAAATCTTCGTCGCGTCGCATGCTTCAAAGGCTTTTACTTTTGTTTTATTGTTGTTGTTTTGCTCTAATAGTTATTAATTTCACGCCATTGATGGATATAAATCTCTTAAGCGTTTGCGCCTTATACAGCCTTTCATTAAGCGAATTGACACTGGCGCTTTGGCGTTGAACTGCAAACATTCATGGTGTAAGTAACTTTTATTTTTATTGATTTTATTAGTTGTTGTTATTGATGTATTATCTTTAATAAAATCACTCAAGTGGAAAACAGGCACGTTTGTCTTATTGACCGATTCGCCGAACATTAAATCATTCTCACAGTTTTGCACAACGCTCTCCCTCCCTCGCTCACTTCCTTTGCGCTTGGGTGTTCCTTTTGTGCAGCCGCAATAGATATTTATGTCACTTTTTATCGCGTCAAATCAAATTAATAACGAACATTTTTTAATGTTTAGCTCAAACTTGATATACCTGATGCGTAACATCAAACATTTATTAGATTATTTATGGCTTGTCGGAAGGCGTTTGGTCAATAATTTGCTGAAGATATACGATTCGTGAGGAAGTATCTATTGCGTAGTTTATGTTATGCGAATTGGTGTGAAAGTGGTAGCTAAGATGTTCTCACCAAGTAATCTTAAACGAGAAGGTCAAAGCAGCCATTTGGCAGTTTTAATCACATATTTCGATTCTTGGTATAGATTAAATGAGACCAGAATACACGAATTCGCCAGGGGAAAAGTGTTGAAACTAATTGGAGACGAGAAAAATTGGCATGGCGCCACGGAACTTATAACAGTCTGAGTTCGGTAGTAATTATTATACATATCTGTGAAACCACTTGAGTTATTGAAATTAAGCGCATTGCTTACTGCAGCGCTCCTTACTACCCGTCGTTTGATACCCATATTGAACTAACACATTTTGGGCCACCCTGGTCCCACATATTCGTGAATAACTTAGAAACGAGGCGAGTTATCGAATTAAGTAGTATCCCAAATTTTAATTTAGATATCTAGTAAATCATTAGGTAAAGTTTCATTCAATTCTATTCAGCAGCTTTTGGGTGATACGCGAACAAACATTTAGACACACAGACAATTATTCCCAAACACGGTCCTGGCTCTCGCATCAAACGGTGCCAGTATTACTCGCACACGAAAATTGTTTGGCGTTGCCATATTAAAGTGCGCTCGTGTCTGTGGACTTCAAAAAAATTCTCTTCCCTTACTCATTTTTAATAAATTTTTAATTTAGTCACTCAACGCTCGTATTAAGCTGGTGTGAGCATGAGATTAATTTTCGTTAGTGCGAAGTGACTAAGCTAATGTACCACTCGCAATTTTTTCGCCCTTCAGACCATACAATTTTTTTTTTTTTACACTTGCCATAACTTCTCTTGAGTGCAAATCAGCTGTCACACCCTTTCTGTCCTGTCACATGTGTTGTCAGTGGAGGTCGCTTGACAAGGTCGCATGTGGCTGTAGTTGACAGTTGTGAAGCGTGCGTTACTTTCGCGCGCTTAAATTCAACAAAAAAAAATGTTTTTATTTACCTTCTCTTCTTCTTATTTGTTTTGCATATTTAATGCTGTTTCTGCATTAATAAAAATTTCAAAAATTTACTACAATCAAACAATAGCTTCTACCACCTCCATGGAGTCCCCCATTACACACACGCAGAAATCCAGCTGTACCTTTTTTTAGCGCTTTAAAGCTGACAGCAGTTGCTTTTCAGTCCTATGTCGAACGCCATTCGGCTCAGGATGTAGCAATTTTAATAATTTGTCAAGTGGTTTGCATTTGCATATGAAAGGTACTAAGCTGCCAGCACTGCCCAGCAAAGCCTTTTTCCTTTTCAAATGCTCTCTAAGAATTTTGCATATTTTATTTTGAGTTGTTGCTAAATTAAATGGGAAATGCAAACAAGCTGTGTACATTTTTTTGTTTTTGCGCTGGGATTAATGTACTTAGCGCATGCAGGTGTTGGAGTGGGTGTGGAGCTAGGGCCAGGTGTGGTGTTAGGGCACAAAAGCACTTAGATACATATGTGGGTTTTGTATAAATAGGAGAGGGCAAAAAAAATAAGTAAGGATGTTTCTTTTCCT
The DNA here is from genome assembly GCA_951509765.1 of Sphenella marginata. NCBI lineage: Eukaryota > Metazoa > Arthropoda > Insecta > Diptera > Tephritidae > Sphenella > Sphenella marginata. The sequence continues at coordinate 53,985,310 of OX608083.1, forward strand.
TCACTAATACCATATGTTAGAGTTCACTATTTTCTTCCGGTTTTCATAAGCACTTAGCGACTTATGAATAAAACAACAAAAAGAAATGTGAGAGTGGCTGTTGCATGCATCCCATCATTTGACAATTTAGGCCCATTCCCACTCTCACATTCTCCCGTTTCAATAAACAGCACTCCATAGCTCAAAAACATTTTTAACTGAATTTTTCTGCTTCATAAAATTTATTTACCTTCATTTAAGTTTTCTGCATTTTCATGAAATCGAATTTTGTTTTAGTTTCATTATTTATCTATGCCATCTATTTCTTGTACTTTGTGCCTTTTTAGTTTAATTTTCACTTATTTTACTTTACGTTCAATATATAATGTACTCTCTTACTTTGTACGCTCTCTACTTTGACCAGTACTTTGCACTTAACAACTTTTTCGTTGCCAACAAAACGCACGCACACCAACCAAACTTTGTGCACACAACCTATGTGTGCCACTATTAGACCGACACCAAAGCCACACCCACAGCTGGCTTCATTAAAAACTTTTCGAAAATACAATTAAAACTTTCGCGTAAGCACTACGACCACAATGTGCCAAATAGCTTTTACGGCGCATTTATTTTTTTAAAATCTCTTTTTTTTTTGTTTTTTTTTTTTTTAAATCTTCTTTTGATTGACCAGCTGCAATTGCAAAATCGATGAGTGAAATTTTGCTATTTATTGCTCTTTGCTCTTCTATTGACATCGCTCACACACATACATACATACACATGCAAGTACTTATTTGAGAGCAACAAATATTTTCTTGGAAGTTTTCGAAAAGCTTTTATTTTTTACGCTGCTATTTTTTAGCGTCAAATGATCGTCTTGAAGCGAAACTTGCATGCTTTTGAAAGACTTACATGGACTTTTTTTATTAAAGCGTTTTGCATGAAGCGTTCAAAGTTTACACTTTTCTTTGTGTTCTGAGACAAAAAAAGTTGGACAGATCATACAACAATAACCACATGCATACATACTTACCTACATATGGCTATATATTAGAGATACAAATAGGTTCGGGACTAAGTGCTCAATCGATGATATAAAATTTATCGAACTCCCGACTTTTTTTACGATTTTTTGTCTGTCTGTTTATATGTTTGTGCGCGCATCACTCATAAACCGCTTAATAGAATCGAACGCAACTTTCAATGTTGTATTACTATATGTTTGACTAAAAGTTTAAGATACAACTTATTTTGTATGGTCGACCGGTAGCGAACTTATCGAGCGTGATCCAAAATGTGTTCGATTAACATGAGTGTCAAACGAAAGCTGCTAATGACTGTTAACATCTCTAGCATATGTATATTTAAATATCTAGCACCTACATATGTATGCAAATCTCCCAGAGCACGCATCCATCTGCTCAATATCACTTTCATGCTTTGCGGCACACCGCATTCAATAAGTACCGCTAGCATGCATGAGCTGTCAATTTGACTATACATCATCAACTAGTCAAGTCAACTAACCATCCATACAGTTGGTCAGTTAGTCAGCCAGTCAATCATATAGTCAAAAGCAAAACATGCAACACATACATACATACGAGTAGAGATATGTCACGCACTCTGCTGGCTATTAGAGTCTGTGTCGGTCTGTCGCTTTTAACAAGCTTGTTCAAGACAGTGGGTTATTGCTTTTGGCAGCATTCGCAAATTCAAGGAAATGGGTGAATGTATGTATGTACTAGGTATGAATATGAAAGACAAAAATTAACACGCTCACACCTTGTTGGGCAATCAAAAGTCACAAAGCGACAACGTTCAACTGTCAAAGTGGCACGTCCGTTCAATCAACACAAGTCTACGCTTGTGGTCTGCAGATTGCAAAGCATCAACAAGAAATCTATCTTTGCATACGTTCACCTATGTACATACTCACATACATACATACATATGTACATATGTATGTGTACTGACGGCATACAAATCGGCCAAGTTGACTGCTCTGAATTGCCAACAAGTCAACCAATTGATTCATGTGTTCACCCTTGAGCGCCAATATGCGGATCGACTTTTTTGGCCTTTCATTCCTTGCTGCTTTTCTTATTGTGACTGCACTTCTTGCTGGCTCTTTTGTTGTTTTGCTTATTTGTTGTTTTTCTTCTTTTTTTTGTTCTGGCCAAGATGATTTTAACTTTTTTCACACGAAATACGACCAGATGGGATTTTCACTATTCGAGGTTATACAACTTTTTTTTGTCACAAATTCGTCAACATAATTTTAAATAACTCTTTTTTTAACAAAACTAAAATCATAAATGAAGAATTAAATTTTTTTCTTTTATCAATGATTTATTTTTTTGAAACAAGTAGGAAATAAAAAAAAATTGCGAAATTGCAAAATCCAACAAAATTATATATTTAAAAATTGTTTCTCATGTTAGAAAAATTTAAGAATTAAAATTTTTGTTTTTTTATTTTATCAATAATTATTTTATTAAACTGAGCGGAAATCCAAAAAAATATTTTTTTAAAAATTTAAAGAAAAATAAAATAAAAATTTAAATTATTTTTTTTTCAATAATTTATTTATTAAATTAAGTATTAAATCCAACAAAAAAATTTAAAAGCTCTAAAACTTAAAATAAAATTTGTTTATTTTCTCACTTTCTCATTTTTTTTTATTGAATAGGAAATCCAACAAAAAAATTTAAAAGCTCTAAAAGTTAAAGTTAAATTTTTTTATTTTCTCACTTTATCAATTTTTTGTATTATATTGATTAGCAAATCCAACAAAAAAATTTAAAAGCTCTGAAACTTAAAATAATATTTGTTTATTTTCTCACTTTCTCATTTTTTTTTATTATATTGAATAGGAAATCCAACAAAAAAATTTAAAAGCTCTAAAAGTTAAAGTTAAATTTTTTTATTTTCTCACTTTATCAATTTTTTTTATTATATTGATTAGGAAATCCAACAAAAAAATTTTAAAGCTTTAAAATTTGAAATTAAATTTTTTATTTTCTCACTTTAACAATTTTTTTTATTAAATTGAGTAGGAAACATAACCAAAAAAAATTGTAAATACTAAAAAAAAAATTTTCAATTCTTTTCTGCAAATTTTATTTCTAAGTACAAATTCTAGTCTCATATAAAAAAAATACTGCTAACCTCGCTAGCCAGTTAGTAGTGCGAATGATGTCACTTACATTAGTTCAAACAAACAACAATGCGATGAACTACCACCCAAGTTATTGAACCAACCCGATAAGATTCACTTTATTTTATGATTATTTTATTATTTTATTTGTACGCCTAAAAACATAAAAAACGCATAAAAAGTAAAAGAAAACACTTAAAGCCATCAAATGTCAAATGCAAAAAGCAAAAGCGTAAAATAGTTCGCGTTTTCGCGTCACCCACAAGCATACATACATACATACATACAAACAAACACATCAACAGCTTAAGTTAACTCACACTCTTACTTGGTTAGCTGAAAGTTATTGAAAGCCGCCGCAAATCCAACGCTTCACAGCACTTGAAATTTGGTCAGCAAACACTCGAATGGATAAATAAAAAATTTAAATAAATGCGCCTTTTTTGCTTGGAATAATATTTTGTTTTGTTTAAGTATTTTAAGAGATTTCTATAAAAACAAGGAATGGCTTGGTGATGAGCTTGCGATGAAGATTATACATATGTATGTATGCCCATAAGGGTTGTGTGTGATAAGGAATTGATTTTGAAATTTTTTCATGAATTTTTTTTGTGAGAGAAGATGTTAATAAAATTCTGAAGCATACAATGTATGGACTCGTATAATAGCCAAAACTCGTTATTCTAGGAAAGTCGTTTCAATCCACGGACATTTTCCGCTGATTTAGAAAAATGCGTTTGTGCTAGTTTTATTGTGCTTACGTTTAATATTTATGCCCACAATTTCAATTACTTATTTAATGACATTTCAGTTGACACTTCCCGTCTTGAGCTGGCGCGCATGATTTGGGTCCTTTTGTAAATCTTTTATTGCCTTGCTTCAAGTACCTACACAATTAATAGTGGCAGCCTGTAACACTTAACTTGTTTGTAATTTATTCACATTTGAAAGCAATAAAATTACTTTTTTTTATAGGAAAATAAGGGTAATAAGGGTGGAGCAAAAATAAAAAGAGAAAAAAAAAATTTTGAGAAACAAAAAATTTCAAAAATGTGTTCGAGCTGCTGTTTTAACCAAATAGTTCTGCACCTGGATGGTCCGCATTAATGAAATACTCCTATAGAAAACCTAAATTTTCTGTCGGTATAGCGTTTGCAATTGTGAAAGCGATTATAAAGTATTTTTTAAAACGACCCACCCTAATGTCCACACCTATTTAAATAGTAAGCCCATCCAAAATTGTGGCTCTAAATGCAAATCCTGCTCGTAACATTAAGTGCGTCATTAAAATTGAATTTCAAGGTCATAAAGTGTGATCACTTGCCAGCATAATGCAAGGGTAGTTTGATAAATCATTCATTTTTTTATTTAATTTTGTTTTTGTTAAAAAAAAATTTATATTTTGATAAAAAAAATTTTTGTTTTTGAAAAAAACGTGCATCTATCAAAATATAAAATTTTTTTTATTTTTAAATATAAATTTTTTTTATGTATAAATTTTTTTTTTTAAATACATATTTTTTTTTGTATCAAAATATAAAAAAAAATGTTATCAAAAAAAACCTAAAAAAAAATTTTTTTTTTAAAGTTTTATTTACTTAAAAAGCTCCCTTTCATTTTTACAATTATTCTGCTCTCTCAATTCGAAAAAATCATGGACTTATCAAACAACTCTCATATGAAAAACTTATGCGCCTCTCTCACGCAACGGTGGTGTAAACAGAAGTTGTCAACGCCACATGCATAACCTCATCTGTGTGTGTGTTTTTGTCAGCATAGACAGATCCGGTATAGTTTTATTACACCGCCATCCTTGCTACTCACCAAATACTGGTTATGTCCACACAATTTATGTGCATCTCTCTGCAATTTTCTGTTACTGTCAATAATATCATTTGCACAAAAAATGCTCATCAATTGCTACGCATGCGCGGCAGTCTTTACACCAGTTGTGTGGCTATTGATTTGCTTTTCTTTTAAATAAAACTCGTCAGATGCTTCCTTACGCCTTTACGTACTTGCGTTCTCACTTTTGATTTTTATACCATGAAAAAAAAATAAACCAAACCGAAAAATCGCCATGAATCTCATAAATTTTCATTCGCTAGTATCATTGTTGTTGCTGCCGTCCATATGAGACGCGTGATAATTAAGAGTTTTAGTGTTATTGGCAGTGCAAGCAGGGACGGCACAACAACCTGTTGCAGGGATTTCTTTAACTGATCATTTACAAAAAGGTTTTTTTTTTTGTTTTTTTTTATTTAGTTTTATTTTTTATATTGTTTTAGTATTTTTGTCAACTTTTTTCCACTGTCATTGCGTTTGCTTCTGTTCTCTTTATTGACGCGCCTCAAACGAATCGGCATGTCATTTAATTGAGTCACAATTAAATGGCATTTTATGAGCGGTCATTCACGTTGTTGAAAGCCGCCACCAACAAACAATGCGACTGCAATAAAAACTGTTGCCTCAATAATGGATATACAAAATGTAGTCGAACAGCAGGCACATATGTATAGTGGTGATTGATCACTAGTGAGTACCACCAAACTAGTTCCAAAGTACCTAGACAGATATAAATATTTGCTTAAGCGATTTGATATAATTTGACGGATCGACTCACAAGATTATTTTGTGAAATATTATCATTAAGAGTTTTAAGTAGGTACTCATCATGCAGCTCTTCACTCTGTTGCAGCTTCAAAGAAACTAACCAAATTAGGCTAACATTAAACGAAATAGACGTAGGCACCTAGAGCTTGAACCACACAATATATATATAAATCAGCCATTGGGAACAGCAACTAATAGGGACTTGATAATCAGAAAAAATAAATAAAAACCGACTCAGTTGAGCCACCTAAGAAACCTTTATCTCGGTAGCTTACCACTAGTACGTTTGACTGCAGCATAAAAATGCTTAGGTATGTGTAGCTACATATATCTATGTATAGGAACCACGATCATTAAAAAGCAGCTTTTAGCAAATCTTAATGAATGCGTCATATAAGCAATTTGATATGTAATTTTATATTCATCGTTACACTCACACACACACACATACATACACAAACTTACCCACAGCACATTGGAGTCAACAAGCAATACTATATGACAAAAAACCAGCAACAAAAATCAGAGGACAGGTTAAGAGAAGCGTGCGGTTAATGTGGCATAATTTATGTGCAGCATGCGGTAATCGTATCAATGTTGCATTTGTTATTTGACTGCAATCGATTGACTGCCATGCTGACAGCTTGGTTACACCGCTTTATCGAGTATGAAATATTTTAACCAGTGGTCGGCGTTTTTTTTTTTTTGAGTATGTGTTGGCAAATGCGAGAGTAACTTTGCTACAGTGGTGCTAAGAATAGAATTTTCGTGTCAGTTGCTTAACCGACAGCAAGGAAGTAGCAACGCTATCGCTTTGATGCAAAATTTATGCGCGTCTTAAAATGAATGCTATAAATATTTTTTGGAAAAAAAAAGAATATGCTTTTACAAAAGTTTCCACATTTCTACAATTTTTATTTTGGGAAACCCATTGCTTATACTTTTGTAAAAGCATGTTCTTTTTTCTAAAAAAATATTGTCCCTTTCCACGCACTCATATTTATCAACATCTTTATAAAAAGATTTAAATATTTTCATTCACTTTAAATGGCGCATAAGCTACTATGCCATAAAGCAATCAGGAAAGCGAAGATACGTGTTACCCCTTTGCTGTTTGCGAAACGACTGGCATAAAAATTCTATTCTAACACCACTGTGGCGAAACTGGTTTTTCGCTCTCAACAGCAACTAAAATAAAGAGCGTAAGAATACATGTGAAGAACGTAATACCCGCACGGGTTAGGTTTGCCGACCAATGATTTAAATTTACTTATTTATGAATGTATGTATGTATGTGTAAAGAGCTGCGGTTGGGTCATATGTGCTCGGTATGCGCTCTTTCTCTAAATAATAATATAAACAGGGTATACGAAATTTATCAGAAACACAATATCTCTACTGATCTTATTATATGAATGGCAATATAGCTCAAACATTATTCGAGGACCTTTTTGTCTTTCCTCAGAGAATGGCGGTGGCTGCGAGCATTTTTTTGTTTTTTAGCTGCTGGGTTACTACAATAAATTTTTGATATTTAAAAAAGGGGGCTTGCTTTTCATCCGATTTCGCCCATGCGGCATAGAAACCCCATGGAACTCGCTTGGTCCTAAAGAAAATTTCGTAAAACCATTTCACCTATTAAATACTCTCCCCATCCCCATTTTCATTACGCCAAACAAGTACTCACACAAGAAATTAACTACTCTTTAATCTAATCCCTAACACATTTCGCCACACCCATTACTATATCTCTAACCCTCAAATGCCCATTGTAGCTAGATTTTATTGCACATCAATTCGTGAGTACTCGCACTCTCAGTGATAGCATTGAGCCACATACGCTACCGCTCAATACTAAAAAAACGCTATTTTGGTTTGCAAATGACTTGGAAATTTAATAGTTTCCACATTTTATTACCGGATGAAAGTAATTATTGGTTTGCAATGCACAAAGTCGGTGACTTAAGGTTTTGCACGAGAGCAGGTGATTCTTTCTTAGTTATTTAGCACGCACACGTACATTCTTATGGAACGTAGAATGCACTGAAAAACGGGCAAGTAAGTCTTCAATATTTTTTTTTTTCTTTTTCTTTTTTAGTTGTCCATAAACGCAGTAGGGGATATTGCAGCGTTAAAGCTATTACCGGTGGAATGTTGAGGCGTTAATTTTTATTGGATTTGACGGTATTAGAAAGTAAGCAATTTGAAGCACGGCGGTGATAAGGAATAATGGTGCTGGAAGTGAATGAAGGTAATTTGTTTTAGTTTTTTCTTTTGTTTTTTGAGTTCAAGAGGATTGCATTTTTTTTTAATAGAATGGGTTCTTCCTGTTCTGAATTGGCGGTAATTCAGTGCAAGTTGATGGAGATTTGTAACAGAATCAGCAATCCATAACAAGCATTAGTTCCTTAGTCCAAACAACTTAAAAATGTTATCCCACTGTTGCATCAAAATTTACTTAAGGAATGCCAAAGCTTGAGAAGACCGATTTAAGTTGAACTATTACGTTGATGTCAAAAAAGCTTGAAGGATACCAAACTGCCCTCATCGCATAGGCTTTTTTCAAATCATACTAAATTACTTAATCCTTCCACCTTCACCTTGATTTTAAGATTTTACCCAAAACGCTTAAACCGCTCTCTCTTTCCAATTATTCATTTTACTTAAACGCTGATTAATTACACTCTTTTCTAATTTCCAAAAAAAAAAATATAAAAATATATTACTAACATAATTCGGTTGCTAAACTTTTAGAGAAAAAGCTTGCCTCAAAAGTCTTGAGTAAATTTTTTGGCACAAAAACTTGCTTGTTTCTCCTTCTAAAAGTTGCAAGTTGAAAAATTTAAAGCAGAAGACAGCTAAAACAGCAGAAGCCTTCGCTTTAATCCAAGTGCCTTTTGCTCATTAATCATGTGAAAAATTCTTATCTACCCACAGCGCCTCAAACACCCAAACGCTCATGAGTTGGTGGTGTAAAACGCCTCCAAGTTTAGCACACATTTCAGACCACAACAAACCGAGTGCAACCAACAGTCGGGCGGCTTTTTTAGTGTTTAGTAACAACTTTTTTGTTTTCATAATCATAACAAATGTAAATGCGAATTTTGAACATGAAAACCACTTTCCAACATTTAGCAGCTGCCAACGAATGAAGTATGCGGCGCATGAACGGTGCAGTGAAATAACGCCCAAGGAAATAACGCCCATGGGCGTTATTTCCCACTCAAAAAGGAAATTACGCCCATGGGCCTTATTTCCTTTTTAAAAAGGAAATAAAGCCCATGGGTGTTATCACCTTTTGCTGATGGGTATTATTTCCTTTTTCGAAGAGAAATAAAGCCCCCGGACGTTAAAAACGAATTAAAACAAGCTGATTCAAGAATTAAGTATATGGTTTTCATTATTTCAATAAATTTTAACATATTTGTTATGTTTTTATAAGGCGGGGTGCAATAGCGCCTTGTGAAATAAGCCCTTTAAAGCCTTATTACACTATTGAAAGTGAAATAAGGCCTTTATTTCAAAAAAGGCTTTATTACACTTCGAGCCTTAAAGGCCTTATTGCTCTTCCATCATGAAACAATAATATTCTAATTCTTTTTGTATTTTATTGAATAGTTACACACAAATTTCACGTTAACCAAAGTGGGAAACGTGGCACGCGGAAGGACATCACCGTGGCGGTAGCCACGGCTATGGCACACACCCGGAGTTGGAATGGCGTAGCCCAGGGTTATTTTTTGAAGCGCGGCCGAAGGCCGCCTACGCGGAAAGGTGTTCTGCACTTAAAAATCGTGGATCGGGCCTCCGTAACTATAACCCGAAGGGGGAAAAGCAATATTTTGTTTCTGTGAAAAGTTATTACTGAAAAACCGAAAATTGACCCGGGTCCGATCCCCAATTCGGGGCCCCATCCACGTTTTTTATGTGCAAGACACCTTTCTGAGTAGGCGGCCTTCGGCCGTGCTTTAAAAAATAACCCTGGGCTACGCCATTCCAACTCCGGGTGTGTTCCATAGCCGTGGCTACCGCCACGGTGATGTCCTTCCGCGTGCCACGTTTCCCACTCTTTTCTCACAGGGTAATTTCTGAAAAAATGCTAATCAACAGTTCGTGTTGCTCGCGTAAAATCCTATGGGCGTTATTTCTCTTTTAAAAAGGAAATAAGAGCCATGGGCTTTATTTCTTTTTGCAGATGGGCGATATTTCCATTTAAAAAGGAAATAAGGCCCATGGGCCGAAGGCCGCCTACGCGGTAAGGTTTTCTGCACATAAAAAACATGGATCGGGCCCCTGGGCGTTATTTCCTTTTTGAATGGGAAATAACGTCCATGGGCGTTATTTCCTTGGGCGTTATTTCACTGCACCCGCATGAACCTTAACTCACAGCTCCACCCCACCACAACGCTCATATGGCAAGCAAGCGAAAAAAGCAAGAAATAAGAAACACTTAGCGACCATCATAAACTCTAATCTAATATCTTTGTTGGCAACTTAGTACGTGTGTAGTAGGTAGGTTGGTAGTGAGTTGCGCGTTTGTGGCATGCCGCTTTTGGCTCCGAAAATTAGCGCTTCAGCATTGTTAGTTGTTGGCCTGTAATCATAATCACCGCTGCTGAAACAAAATAGCTGCAAAATTTTTATTTATTTTTTCATTTCACAAAAGTTTAAGGAGTGTTGGGGTAGGGTGTTGGCTTGTAGGTGGCAGCAGTTAAGCGCAAAACTAATCAGCAATAAAATTGACTTAACACGCAAAAAAAAAATTGAATAGCAACAGCAGGCGAAAAGTAGCTACGCGCGAATGCAAGCGGGAATGTGTGGTAAGCAATAAAAAGTGTACGGGATGGTAATAAAAATGGCAAACTATAATTCCGAGAAATCAAAAGCGCGCCACCGGCAAATAAAAAAAATAAAAAAATAAAGTTTAAAAAGAGACTAAATAATTTTTAAGCAACTGAGGTAACTATGTTGGGTGAGGAATATATATAAAATCGAGGATTAGATATACATATGTATAACTCGAGACCGAGACGCAAAAAAGGCATAGACGCTTCTCTAATTGCGGAAAAACGAAAACAGCGGACTCTTTTCTTAAGACATAAAAAACTTCGATTTGGCTTCCAAAAACCATCCGAAAAATTTATTGGGTAGGAGCTGGCAGTATAAGAGCATTTGGATGGCATTTTGTTCTGAGGGCGGCACCGAAAGTTGACTCCGAAAAAAAGTATCACAAGCACCACCAATAAAATTCCTTTGTATGAGTAACTCTATTTCCAACTATTGCTAATCGAACTAGTTACCCAACCAGCAACTATAACCACTAGTATCTATACCAGGGTATCTCCCTATTTCGGTGTTAATGTTTCTGACCATCAAAACTGCACAAGACCTCGCTTACATGCTTTGAGTTTCATAGAAAATAGTAAGCTGCGGAAAACCGAATTTGATTTATGAGTTGATTTGAAAAGTTGGCAAGCGGAAGCAAAATACCCAGCAACACAAACACACACACACACACAAACCAGCAACCTCATTAGACATGGACGAATAGACCAACGGTCAATGCACGTGTGTGTGTGTGAGCTATGCAAAAATTATAATCTTTCTAGCCAATACAAAGGCAAAAATGCAACAACAAAAACTTCAAAGAAAAGCAAAGCAAAAACAACAAAAAAAAATGTTACCAAAGCAATCAGTAAAATTGCATAGAGTAAAATGAGCAATTGGTGTATTGGTAACAATTTGTTTGGCCTGCAGCTAAAGCACACCCGCGTGATTTCATCAATCAAAATGAGTGCAACAACAACAGCATGGCTAGGCACTAGCAGCAGCAGCTACTTTAAGCGGTACACAATTATGGTTTTATCTACACATATATAACTTGACTACTTGACTGGAAAAATAATCGCTTCATGCTTAGTCGTTCAGTCGTTCAGTCGCTCCAACCCCCACAACAACAAACTCCTGCCAACAATAAACTCTCACGCTAAGCTCTCATACAATTTCACAATTTCTCAACGTTCATAATGGTTGTATTGTTTTTGTTCTTGATTCACTTTGCAAAATCGTGTACGAATGCTTTGAATTTGCGTATTTCGCTTGCTGCATAGTAAACCATTGTTCTTGTTATTGTTGTTGTTGTTGTTAATGCATGTTAAACCGCATCATATTTCATGTTGCATGCAAAGTTTCCCCCAAAAAGCTATTTAGTTGGTAGCCAACTGATTGCTTCACCAACTCGTTCGTTCGTTCGTTGGCTGTACGAAGATCTGCTAGCAGTCGCAGTGTACAACAAATGCATCCAATCTAAATATCCTAGAACGTATATAGTCAAGTAGCTTTGACTCAACTCAGAGCTAGCCTTCATATAATGACCATGATGGCTCGCTCCTGCATACTCGGAACGTAGAATGTTTGTTTTGTAAAACGTTTTTGTTGCTTTTCATTGTTTCATTCATTGTTTTTTGTTTTGTTTGGCGTAGTTTTGTATTTTGCAATTTAGCGCTAATCTTTTGTTTTGCTTTTAGATTTCATTGTTGTTGTTTTATTTTTTCATTTTTTGATGCATTTAGCCACCAATACACACACACATAAAACATTCTGTTTCTATACGAATACAGTGGCGCGCAGCCTAATTTGGCTGAAGAACTTATTAAACTTTAATTTGCTTAACTAATTGAAAAATTCCAGAAATCAAAAATTATTTGTTTTTAATATTTTTTTTGTCTGAAGCCTGTCCGAAATTTTGTAAAAATTCATAATTTTTTTTTTTTCTGTGACGAAATTCCTAATTCAAGGAAAAGAGTGCAAATCGCGAAATCGAAAAATTTTAATTTTTTTAGTAAAATTTCATAACATTGCTTTTATTTTAATTTTGTTTTTTTTTTGGTTACGAAATCGAAAATTTTTTTTTTTTTTATTTAAACCTCATAATTTTTTTTTAATTTTTTTTTGGTTTCGAAATTATTAATTTCCTATAAGGTAAAGAGTAGGGCTGGGCCTTTATTCGATTAATCGAGTTAGTTGATTAATCAAATTTTCAATTAATCGATTACTTGATTAATCAAAATTCTGAGTAATCAAAACGAGTGTTACTCGAGTATTTTCAAAAATGGTTAATCAAAAACTGATTAATTTACTAATTTTTTTATGTGAAAGTTTGCCTTGAAATAGTTGAAAATAAGAAAAATTAAAAACCAAACATATTTCAAAATATTAAAAAATAAAGAAATTTTAGAAAATTTTGAGATGCTGTCCGATCGCGAATGGGCAAAATGTCGAAGATGCAACAAATGGTTGAAGTATTAAGGAACTTCTAAATTTGAGCCGTTTTAATACATGATTAATCATTTTATTCAAAAAACGATTAATCAAAAAGGCGATTAATCAATTAAATTTCATTTTGATTAATCAAAATCTTGATTAATCGAGTAAACACCCTCTTTGATTAATCAAAAATCATAATTAATCGATTAATTGAGTAATCGAATTTATGAATAATCAAAATTTTGATGAATCAATAAATCCCACAGCCCTAGTAAAGAGTGAAAATCCCAACATCGAAAAATTTAGATTTTTTTTATGAAATTTCATAATTTTTTTTTTTTTTTAATTTTTTCTAGGTAAAAAGTGAAAATCCTGACATCGACAAATTTAAACTTTTTTATTACAATTGTTATATATTTTTTTTGATTGATAACATCAAAATATATTTGGCGAACTTAAGATTATAGTTATTATGCATTACTTTTTTTTAATAAAAAAATTTAGTATAGCAAGTTTCAATTTTAATCCAGAAAGGTGATATAAAATAAAAAATTTAAATTTTGCTATTTTTACTGGAAAAGTTTTGCAGTAAACTAAATTAAAAACTATGAAGCAAACCACTGTAAGTGAACACGTGTGCGTAATGTGTGTGTGTCCGCTTGTGTTTTAGGTGCGTGCGTGTAAATTTGCTAGCCATTTCTCATTTGTCAGCTAAAGTTGGCTAACAATTTCATAAACACCCGCAAGTTGTACGCTAAATTTGCTTATGAAAGTTCTCCAGCGCAGTGCAGTGGTGGCGACTCAATAAAGCACGGTAAATTTGCGCGCCACAGAGTGTTTACAACACATAGTTTTACATAGCTAAATATATATATATTTTTGTAAGCTTTGTGCTGTTAAAAGTAGTATATTCTCTCTTATATATATTTGTTTGTTTCAATGCAACATTTCTACTATAACTTGTTACCCATTTGATTTATTTAAGCTGCGGTTTTACCTGCATTGCTTGCCAAATTGTTATTGGTTGTTGTTGTTGTTTTGCTTTTACCGGCTTATTGTTGTTGCTCGTTGATAAATTGTCAACGCTTTCATGCTGCTTCGTTAGTACCGTAAATAGTTTACATTAATTTTCTCAGTTATAAATTATTGTGAAATAATGATACAGATCGTAAAACAGTGAACAACAACAAAAAGATTGAGCACTTAATGAGGAAAGTTAAGACATAAATACGAAAGGTGTGAATATGATTAATTGAAATTCCGACAACTGTTTTTATGTATTATGAATGGTAAACGAATATTTGGATTAAAGATTATTGCAGTAATTTTCTTGAAATGAATGGATGTTTTTTATTTGTCATTTTGATGGTAGAGAAAATATCATCAATTTTAAATAAAATAAAATAAAATAAAATAAAATAAAATAAAATAAAATAAAATAAAATAAAATAAAATAAAATAAAATAAAATAAAATAAAATAAAATAAAATAAAATTAAATTAAATTAAATAAACTAAAACAAAATAAAACAAAATAAAATAAAATAAAATAAAATAAAATAAACAACAACAAAATACATTGAAACCATAGCACGGGTTTACGTACATATGTAAATATGTACAAACAAAAAGACCAACACACATCATAACATACAGACGCATGTCTTAAGAAATTTTGTGTATACAGTTGGCAAGAACAAACAAAACAAAAGGGAATAAATTGAAGTGGAGACGAATACATTGTGACGTCACAGGGCATCATTGCTTAGTGTTGGAATTTTCTAACAGCGGCTTTGGTGCAGACACGAGTTCGAATCCGTGTCCGAAAAGGGATCTGATGATGAGCCTGGAAACTCTGAAACATGTAATCCTATCCATCGCTGTTGATTTGTCTTTGTAATTTTTCTCCAATTATCAATTTTTCCCAAAAACTGACAATATTAATTCGCTTAGAATTATTGTTAATTGGTCTCGAGCTTGCTCATAACTTACAAATTACTAAAATAAAATAAAATAAAATAAAATTAAATAAAATAAAATAAAATAAAATAAAATAAAATAAAATAAAAAAAATAAAACAAAATAAAATAAGAATTAATATTTAAACTCAAAAACACAATTCCTCAAATTAAAAATTGCAACTTCACTTGGCTTTAAGATCCCACAAATTTAAGTTAAATATTAAACAAAAAAACTATGAAAGCAACTAAGTTTCTTGCAACAAAACAAATAATCTACTAAAGTGGCAAGTAAATGGTTGCTGAATGAAAAAAGAAAAAAAAACTGCATCAACAAAAAAGCGCTCGAAAGAACTAACTAAACCAGTAAATTCTGCAGGAAAGCAAAAATGAAGGGAAGAAACGTCTGCTATGAAATCTGCATGTTGCTGTGTGTGCGTAAAGGCGCACACATGCGTAAGGTTGCCACGATGTATTCGAACGCTTGCTTTTCAAAATATTTCTTTGCCTCAAAGTGGCAAGAAAATTGCCAGCTTTTGTTGCTGCCACTTTCATTGTTGTTTTTGCTGTTGAGTTCGTTTTTGTTTGTTTTATTTTTTGTTGTGTTTTTTTTTTGTTAGTTTCGATTGTATTTGTCTGCTGGCAATGCTGTGCCTTTGGCTGACGACTACATAGAACAGCGTTGGCGGCTTAAAGCACTCAACAACATTGCAAGAACAAACAATTGCCAAAGCAACTACCCAAAAAAAGAAACCAACAACGTTGCAATAACCTGACAACAAAATCTACTAGAAACGATATATGACGATATATGTATGCATATGATTACTTTTACACACAGACATTAGGGTGTTGGCATAGCTTTTTTAATAGGAAGCTCTTGGACTTTGTCATTAGAGAAATTTTGGCACGTGTTGCTAACAAGTAGGTTATCAGAATTAGGTTTTTTTCTGACAGCCAAGGTCCTACTTGGATTCATTTTAAAATATGTGACTTTGTGCAAGCAGCGTCATCTGGCGGATGATAGCATGCTCCACGATTTACTTTTGTTTTTTTTTAGTCAATTTTTGACACTCCCATAGTGGTGTTCGGTTTTGTTAATTGGTATACCAACCAGTCTATTGTTTTATTTTTTTTTACAGCCTGTGAATTTTTAAAAAATAAATACTAAAAATGAAGTCAAGGCAAATAATAATATTTTTTAATATAAAATTGTTATTGTTTTTACACTTCAATGATTTTTTTTTTTGATTAATAGTTGAATTAAATATATTTTCTTGTATATTTTTTTTAATATTTTTTTAAATTTGATTTTAAATTTTTTTTTGTTATTTTTTTTTTTAAGCTTTTTTAAAATTTTTTTTTAATTTTTTAATTTATTTTTTTTGGGAAGCTTCAACACTTTGTCATCAGATAAAAGTTTTGGCCTGCTCTGCTAACATCATTAATATATGAAAAATTTTAGTTAGCTCCGTCTTTTGTGGAATAGCGTGCATGGAGCACCCTAATATGCACTTTAATACGAATGTATGTATGTACTTCAGCAGTTGCAATTGAAAAATTGTGTGTACATAGTAGGTATATAAACTACAAGAGCATATAGTATACAAATCCAAAAACAAATTTTGTTTGCACTCCTCCATTTTTGTTGCAATTTCGTTATTGCTTACCAAAGTTTTTCTCCCCCTTTTTTGGTTGGTATTACGCTCGCCATCAAGGCTTTTTCATATGCTTACTTATGGTCATGGTCAATGTGAATGTGAAACTGTAGGAAATTTTAAGCCAGCAGCCACATCAACAGCCCAAGCAACAACAATAACAACAATCTAGCACCAGCAAACGAGAGGGCAACATCAATTCTCGTTAACTTGGTTGTGCCACTCTGCTGCTGCTGCTCCTGCTGCTGCTCTTGCTGCCTTGATGTCAAGTTCAACTTGCAACAATTTCACCTTAACAATCAGCATGTAAACAAACCACTACGCATTTTTGTTGTTTAACCACATAACATATGTAGGTATGAATGTATTTCGTTATGAAATAGGTGTGCTCACACATACACAAGTTTATATAGCAAAAACACAATGGTATACAAACATATTTGTTGGTAGATATTTACCAAAGTAAGCAAACTTCACAAGGCCAGCAAAAACATTTCGTAAAATTAGCCAGAAAGTTGTGAGGAAACAATGATTTCAACTACAGAATGTGTAAGCAGATTTGATTTTTTTGTTGTTATTTTTTTTTGTTGTTGCTTTCTGTAGTTTATTCTGCTCTTTGAGGGATGATAAAGTTTCATGGCAAAAAAATATTTCTTTGATTTTGCTAAAGGTGTTGTAGGCAACAGACAAGTAATCATTGCAACAATATTTTCTTAAATGTTTGAAACAATTCGCTTTGGAGTTTGGGGGGAAAAGGACCAAAAGTGGCAGTTAAAAGAAATCAAATGAAGCAACAGAAGTCAGAGAAAGACCAAGGACCAAAGGTGACACCTTGGAAAACAATAGAAACAACGAACAGCTAAAAGAAAAGATGAGCTCAAGGCAGAACTTTTTTGAGCGAAAACTTTATATCGACCCTATTTTAAAAATTTTTAAAAAACGGCTTATATCAAAATTCTTTTCAAAAACGTCCTATTTCGAAATTCGATTCAAAAACGCTCTAGCTGAAAATGTATGAAATTTTCGTTCAGAAACTCATTTTTGGGTAGGGCGTTCTTCAAACTAATTTTGAGATAAATCGTTTTGGAATCGAATTTTAAACCCCGCAGTCGAATCCCTTTTTTTGAAAATATTCTTAAATAACTGCTTCCGATGTCCTATTTCAGAATTTGGTTGAAGAACGGCCTGTCCGATAGAACTGTTTTCAAACGCATCGTGAGATAGAGAGTTGTTGGTATAAATTTGTGACTAGACCGTTGTTGAAAAAATCTTCCACAACCTTCCCTCAAAAAATTTCTAAATGAAATGAAAATTCCACTCCGAAAATAATCTATTAATTTTTTATATTATGTAGTTTTTCAACTATGACAAAGACATACCCTTAACCCTCCGCAGCCCATTTTGCCGTAGCCCACTGACTTCCTTCTACGAAAACTTCACTGAAACGTGTTAAGAAACGGCTATTTAACAGCACGAGAACTATACTTTTCAAATCCTAAATTATACCAATAATAATAATAATAGTAAAACCTGCAAATTTACAACAACAAAATTGCACAATAACTTCGCATTAAAGTCACGACCATCTGCCCAACTAACTACCTGAACAATCGACTGATTATGGCAAAATCCAGTTAAGGAATTAACATAAAAATCAAATTCAATTTACATGGCACGCAATGCTCACTTAACAACAACAATCAAAGTAAATTAAGCAACAGTGCGCTAAACCACAACTACGGGTAAATAGTTGGCATGAGGAGCACAAGAGTCAGCCAGTCAGTCAAATAGACGCACAGACGGACGGACAGTCAAATGATTTCGGTGGCAAAACGGATTCAAGCACTTCGGGGGCCGCACATGTTCAGTGTTGGCAGCAATTGGAAAGTAAAAAAAAAATTGCATACGAACGAAGCGCAAAGTGTATAAGGAGTGCAAAAGGATGTTGTGGTTGGTTTGAGGCAGTAAGCTAGCACAAGTCCAGTGAAGACGAAGTGGCTGTCAATTTGTGAAAAAATAGGCAGAAAATTACAAATTGCAATTCATCATGAGAAAACATTTTGTACGCATTTGCACAGAAAACAAAAACAAAAATAGAAAAAGGAGGAAAACAACAACAAGAAATAACAAGTGAAGAATACAACTCACGCTCTAACAACAACAAATAGTGAAGAAAATTATACGCTTCACTGTCCGCTGCTTATTTGCTATGCCGTTGATGCCACACGCATGCGCCACTTGTGCTGAGTGAACGTTTTTGTTTTCTTATTGTAAATTGTTGGTGCGGCTATGTACTTGTTTGTTGTGCTGTCTTGTTCTTTTTTACCGCGGCGCTGCTACCACCCACTGCGCCAACAAGTCAACGAGCTGATTTGCATGCCAACGCAAATGAATGAGAATAGCAGCAAGCAACATTAATCGTAGCGTCAACAGCAACAGCAATAACAACAACAACAACAACAATAACATGAACAATTAAAAGCACAACAACAACAACAACAATAGCAACAGAAACATATGTACTCCACCACCGTAACTAAACATTCCAGCATTTGCGGATCAAAAATATGTTTACCTTAGCTAAGCAAACGTGCGGCTCTGTGGCATGCTCTTATTGGTGCCACCGATTGACTAAAATGCCTACGCGCGCCTGTTGTTTGGTTGCTTAGCTGGCGTTGGTGGCTAGCTTGTTGGCCCGTGTGTGGCATTTTGGTTGCATTCTGTGGCAGCTTTGACCGCCGCGCCGTTGCCATTACAATGCGGAGGCGTGCGGTATGCAACATTAAATGGTTGAGGTGGCAAGTGCGCTGTTTGTTGTGGCATGAATAATAACAACAACAAACAGCAAGTTGAAAAGCAACAACAACCAACTTACATTAATGCAATCACTTTGCTGATCTGTGCGCTTTTTTTCACTTCGCTATGCCGATGGTTTGCAAATGTGCGAGATAAAGCTAAGTTTGTCTATGCTTGTTGTTGTTGCTGGTTTTTGTTATAATTTGGTATGCCTGCGCGTTGCTCATTGTTGATTTGTGTTGCGCTGTCGTTAATCGTCCTCGAGTCATTCCAAGTGCATGGTTAGTCGCTGCTGCCTGCCTACTCCTGTGATTGATATGGATTGATTGTCGTTATCTTGATTGCTATGACATTGACATCTGACCTAAAAGCGCATGATATAGTTTTTAGTTTTAGGTTTTTTTTTTCAAACACATTTTTAGACAGCAACATTAAGTCACGTATCGACTTAATTGTAACAGATCACATATCTTCACAATACGAGCTGATGTCACCTAAGATAACAGTGAAATCGACTGCAGCGAACAGAAGAGCCAAGAAATGGGCGCATCAGTAAGTTGGCTGCAGTTTGATGAGCTATCTGAAAGGTAGATTTATGTCGACTTATATTTACTAATTAATGTGGGTTAGGTTAGGTTGAGAGATTGTGATTTTCCTTAAAAGAGAGAACCTTCTTCGTCACTTAAGTGAGAGAAAGAAATGGAGATAATGATAGAAAAGAGATAGATACAGCGATGCAAATAGCGCTAAAGAAAGAGACAGAGATAGTGACAGATATCTAGATAAGACATATGTAGGTAGAGATAGCGATAGAGATAGATATAGAAATACATATATATAGAAAAAGAAGGGGATAGATATAGAATATTTGTTTCCCCAAATTTCAGCATTTCTTTGCAAAACTTATAGCAAATCTATTCGCCTCCTTAACTTTAATTTACCACTTACATTTCTTTTATAGCAACCTGAATGTATCTAAATATTTAATTTCACCAACGTTACATTTTAATTTTGGAGTAATTTTCACATTTACGCAGCGTTAGGTTGCATGCACCGAGTGGCAGCACCAAACTTTAGGGCTCGCTACTTGTTGGCTGCATGTTGAAAGCACGCAAACGGCCGGCTTTTACACCATAAATCACACCTTCTTTGCTGCTTTGAAGCATTTTAATTACGACTTTGCATGCTGCTCGATGAAAGTCAAAATAAAAAAACCGAAAAAATGCAACAAAGAGTCAACCAAAGGAAAATGCAATGAAGGCGAGCGATAAGAATGTGCACGACGTGATGGGCGGGAGTGTAAAGGGAGCGCATGCGGTATCGCTGAAAAGTCAAAGCAGTCAACAATTTTTTTTTGTGTTTTTGTTTTTTTGACAAAGCATCAATTACAACTACAACAAGAAAAATGTGGTCAGCATTTTTTTTTTTTTTTTTTTTTATGTTTTCTGAGCACTAAGTGAGCCAACTTAAACGAGTCAACTGAGTGCTTCTTTGGTGTACAAGAAAATTGTATTTTTAAATTTCTTAAAATTATTTTAAATTAATTAATTTTAAGTTAAATTTAAATGTTTTTCATTTTTAATGTTTCTCGTGCGTGCCAAAAGCATATTTCTCATTTTCATATTTCTCAATTACATTTTAACAAATAAATCACGACACGAATTTTGCAAAAACACTTTAATTTTTTTTTGCAAATGTTAACTCCCACAATGTAAAATTTTGTGCTGAAAACTTTGTGCTGTAAACTTGTTGAAAAACTTTTAAACAACGCTTATAAATAAGTTATTTCTTGACTTTAAGTACTGCTAAATAATTTTGAACGAAAATAAATAAAACTCGTTTCTTATGCTCAGCTGCACCTATGAGTAGAAAGCGACCCCACAGTGTTAGTGCACTTAAACAAAAATTTTTGCACAACTTGGCATACTTCATGAGCGTAGCGTGTTTTTTTCCACTTTAATTAGCGCAATCGTAGCGACACTCGAAATTCATTTGCCTCAAACGCCCTAAAGTATGCTTTAGTTTTGTGCTCGCGCTGCATTGGCTAATGACAGTTAACTTTTGACCGAATACACAGCCCCACAAAAGTTCTACAAATAAAATCAACTAATGAATGCGCGCTGTTGAGAATTTCTCTCTCGTCCCCAAACAAGTTGTCCATTATTTGTTGTATTTTTTTTTTGTTTTTTGTTTTTGTTGCATACAAAAAATGTTTTATTTCTGTGATTTTTTAACTTGCAGTTAAAATATGTTTATGTTTTTATTTTGTATCAACTTTACGATTTTTGTTTTAATTTTTTTTAATTTTTATTTTTTAACTTTTTTTGTTTTAAAATAATTTTTTTTTTTTGTTTTGTGTTAAAATATTTTTTATTTTATTTTTTTTTTTAAGCTCTGCAGCACTGCCACGCAAATTGTTTCGTTAATTTCGTTGTAGTTTTGTGTATTTTTTTTTTTTTGTTTTGTTTTGCTTTTGCAAGCATTCTCCCTTCATTGAATTGTCAATCGCCTGCGGCTAGCTCTCGTTCCAAATACTCGTTATTTTTTTGAGTATAAACAAAACAAAATAAATATCAACTACAACAAAATGCTTGACCCACAAACAAAGTGTTGCAGCGTTGAGTAGCTGCAAATGACAGAATTTCTCTGCAGTGTTGCCATATTTTAAAAATTTTTTTTTTTTTTTGTTTCGTTTCATTTAAGTTTGTTTATTTTTGAGTTTTTATTTTTTAATTCGCTTAGTAATTCTAAGTTAAAACTTTTGGGGAATTCAACCAAAAACTTTAAAGCGAAATTTCTGCAAAATTTGGAAAAGTGAAATGTCAAGCTTTTTCTGCTTTGAATTATGGAAATTTCATTCGTAGTCTGTTTTGCCTGTGTTGCGAGGCATGTTTTTATATTAAGCCCTTATTTTTTAGACTAATAATTTTAGGATCAAGAATTCTACAGATTTGTCGCCTTTGGACCTACTTTCAAGATTCACAAAATTTCCAATTAAAAAATTTTTCTCAGCACTTTCCGCTTGCTCTTGACATTTTTACACTTCACATTCATTAAATTTTACTTTTGCAAGGGTCTTGCAATTCAAAACATCAATTTTAATAATTATCACTTAAGTAAATATTTCAGTAAGAACGCAACATTGCACATTTTAATGACACCTTAGGTGCACCAAAGCGTGTCAAACAGCGCCAGTGCCGCATGTCAACTTACATTTTCATTCGGCTACACAACGAGTAAGAAATGATTATTAAAATTAAAAACTTGCAAATATTTACTTAGTGTGTATGCGAGTATAAAAGACGTAATTGCACAACACACACACATTCATAGCACCGGTCGTGCTCTCATTGGATTTGCGCTTTGTCAAAGTAGAAAAGTGCAACTTTAACGCGTTGCCGCACAACGCACGATCATACTCAAGTTTGAATGTTTGTAAGTTTGTATGCTGCCTAGCCATTTGCAATGAAGTTAGTCAAATGATGTTAAGTAAATTTGCGTGTGTGTGTGTGTGTGCGTGAAAAAGAGTGTGAGTGTGTGTGCCTGCCTTTAAGGGAATTGCGTAAATTAACAAAGTTAAAAGTCAAAATGTGAAATATACAAATACAGTGCAGAAGAAGAAGAGGAAGAAACAGCAGAAAACTCTTTTAGTTAAGTCGCAAACGAGTAAGAAATTGCAGCAAAAAGATAAGCAAAAGAAAATGACAGAAAAAGCAAGAAGTGGTGAATCGTCTATGCTCTAGGTGTGGCCGAGCGCAGCAATTTGCATAGTGACCGTAGGTGAATGCAGACAAGAAAAAGTTTTTGTTGTTTTTCACCTGCTTTAATTTCTATGAAAACGTGCTTTAATTTGAATGCGTGCAAGCGAAGAAGCTAAGAAAAGCTGAAGTTACGTAAAACAATTTAAAAAGCTGTGATTTTGCACTTGGACGATTCTAGGCGTTGGTATTAACGAGTTGCTTTAATTATTATTTTTTTTTTTTGTCTGTAAAAGTTTAGCTGCAGTTAGTGGTGATTGTGGGTATTACAGTAATGATTCCAGCTAAATATATAAAAAATTTCCAATCCTTAAAAGCTTCTCATATATGTATACTCCAGTGCTGAGAGCCTCTCCAAAAATTAGCAATTCCATTCTACTAGGGGAATACCTTAGGCTGGGTTAAGGTAACTCCTTGGTCAAGACCCCACAAAGGACTGTAAATAGTGTTAAAAAACTAAAATTTAACACTTTTTAAGTTTTAAATTTTTTCTTTGTTCGCGCATCACTCAAAATGCGTTCAATATAAATGAGTGGTTCCTTCAGCAGTGCATTCCTAAAGACCTATTTTTGAAATATAAAAATACATTTATTGCCGCTTAGCTACATAATCCTCCTAAAGCCGCAGTCCTCTCTTCATAGCTTTGCGATTTTACTTAATATATTGGCTTACAAAAAATTCAAACCCCATGCTTCATACTTGCAACACATGCTTGCCACATGCTATAAATATACCTCCTCTATTTAAGCACAAACTCTTTAGAAGTACCTGCTGTCAAAGAAATTTAAAACTTTTTCTTTACCTGCTTTTTCTTTACCTACTCAAAACTAAATTTCTTAACTATTTTCGTTGCACTCACACCCCCCACCCTTTCGCACATACGTAATAGAGTTGTGCTAAGCGCATATTCACAAAAACTTTTTACTTTATAAATGTCGTGACAAAAATTTCGTAATGCAAACTGTAAAATAATTCTTTGTAAAAGCAAAAAAAAAAAAAATAAAAAAAAAGAAGAAAAAAATCAAAAGCACGCAAGTTGTAGCGCAAAAGGGGGATGTGCAATTTTTCAGAGTAACCGCACGAGTGGGAATATGCACCTTGTCGTGTGCGTGTGTGTGTGTGTGTTTGTATGTATTTGTTTGTACTGCACGTGCACTCATTCAAATATTTGTTCTAAGTACGCCAAGTGATGCTTAGCAAATTCAATTCCGTACTTAGTTGTGCGTGTAAATGTGGCATTTAAGTTGCCACTTGGCAAATTGTGGCGCAAAATTTTGGCGTTTTGTTTAATTAAATTTTTAATTGAGGCATGAACATTTGTTTAAATGAAATTTTACCATGCAAATATGAAAAAGTTAAGGTGGATTATTTTTGGTTGCCATTGAATGAAGTTAAAGTCACGAAATGTAGTAGACAAAGTTTCAAGTGGAATTTGTTGGTTGGGTTAAAATAAGTTAATATTTGACTTGAACTCGCTTAAGGGCAGATTATTTGCTTGCAAGTGTGGCATGTTTCACGTTAAAGTTCTTTTTTTTTTTTAGAAGTGGGGGAGTGTTAATTATTACAAAGCTCCCAACACCGTTTGGAAAATCAACAAAGCCGACCGAATCGATATTATGGATGAACTCCTTTCGTAGATACGAATTTTTCAAACATCCACATGCTAAGATAAAGGCGCAGCTGAGCTTAAAGCTCGAATGAAATGCTTCAATTGCACTCCATAGTATTCTTGCATATACCCAAAGACCTATATAACCTGCCCATCAACCTTAACAACTGCTTCATCTTCCTCTCTCACATTAACTTAAAGTCGCCAAGTTTTGCAAAAATATTTCAACGCATACACCGTTATAAGTACACTCACTACTCTCCCGCTCGCACTCAACCCATCCAGCATTACTTTTAAACAAGCTTTCACTTTATAGTCACTGGCAATTTCCTGTATTTGCTGCCCCCAAAACTTCTGCTGCGTCAAGCTTAAGTGCTATCAACGTTATAGCTAACTACATCCGATGGCAACTGTTACACGATCCATTGTGGCAACTTAATGACTTCGGTAAAAATTTTATTATTTTATTAACATCCCTTTTTCTGGAGTCATTGACACATTTTGCATGTGGCCAGATTGTGTGCTCAATAGTAGCGTCAGCGAAAATTACTTTGAAGTGCAGCGCTGTTGGAGAATGAGACTATTTTACTGCAGGAGCGTTACAGTTTCAGTGATGCTGGTTATAGTAGGAGAGGAATTTGAGGAAAATTGAAGGTAAAAAGGCATATTAGGGTGCATCAAAAATCTTGTTATTTTTTTTAATCTTTTTCTACATGAAAAATGTAATAGAATATAGAAGGATTTTATTTAAAAAAATTCATTTAAAAAATTTATTTAAAAAAATTCATTTAAAAAAAAATTTTTTTTTGATAAATAAACAAAACACTAAATTCTTAATAAAAGATTTGACCAAATCGATATTTTAATTGTTTGATTTTCGTCTTCTCCCTTAAATGCCCAACTAACCGCCTCAGTGATTTTGACCGTTCATTTTACACAGTGTAAAATTTCCAGTTTTCCAATTTTTGTCTGTTTAGCTAAATTGAAAATTCTGTAAAAATCTAGTACCTTCTAAAATTATTATTTAATTGAATGCTTTATAAGGTATAGGTCTTCAATTTATGAAAAAAATCTTTCCTTATGTTGGTTACAAGAAATGTAATAAATTTATTTTTTTAATTATTTAAATGGAATAAATTTAGGGGAGCTTTTAATAGAACATATTCTGCAATATTTTTAGTGAAGAAAACAAATTTGAGGTTTTCTGATACAGCCTAATACGCATGCCTGTGAGTTTACCCATATTTCCCTCAAATTATATGTATCTGTAGTGTTGAAGTAATGAACAAGAGGTCAGCATAAAAGAGCTTTGTGACGAGATGAAAGTAGAAACAAAGAAAATTTGTCGTTGCAATTTTCCTCTAATATCAATTCACAAAAACATGGAAAATAAAAATTAATATACAGGTGCAATGGTTGTACTTTTCGGAAGTTTTTCTCATGATGGAAGTTGTGTGAACAGCTACGACTTAGCAGAAAAGATTGAAATCCAAACTATACAGGTCCTTGCTAAAATACCTATACAGATCCTACTCTACCACATTACCATTCAAGTGTATCAGCGCCTCATATCTGTTCATATACTCACCTCGCGTTGTCTTTTAAAATATGCTGATGACACAAAAACAACGTTAAAAAATTATTTCAACTTTCATCCGTTATGTTTATGTTTGTAAATATGAACGTAAGTGTAAGTGCATTGTATTTTGTTTTTGCTTTTACTACCTGCACTCAGCTGTATAAACTGCCAGCGTTAAAGTGTCGTTGCAACTTAAAATACACTTTACCACAATTGACATTGACTGTGAACAGCTGCAGCAGCGAGCGATCTTGGTAAAGGCAAATGAGCATTTTTGCTTCTTTATTTAAGAGCGGCATTGGATGCAAGTAAAGTAATTTTATTATAAGTGTATTTGTATTTGTGGTTACGGTGACCAGCCGTGCATTACTTTTGAGGGAATTCCGTTATTCATTTTGTTATTTTTTTTTTTTTAAATTTTTTCCCCCTTTTTAAATATTTTTCTTAAAGCTCCTGTTTTTTAATCTTCACTAAAAATCACTTGATCTCAGAAACAACTCCAATAAGTTAATTAAATTTAAAAATGGATGCAATTTCCCTGAGTAGAATAATATTGAATAAGAAATATAAAAAATACCTGTGAAAGACTATGACTTGGCCCCACATCGCGTTTCAAATTGACATCGCAACAACAAAAATCGCTTAAGTGACTTAGCAACAATTGACGACTATTATAATGAAGAACATATGGTCACCGTGACCTTGCCCTTATTAAATATTACTTAAGTCTGCATGTAGTATACATATGTATATTGAAAAAGGCTGTGATTTTTAAGATATTTTGCTGTTGTTACACATTTGAGTGGATTATGTGGGTGCAGTATATAAGTAAGCTATCTTGAGGTGCCTAGGAAGAAAACAATAAACACTATTTAGAAAAAAAAAAATTCCCAAAAATCGAATTAATTTTTAGGAGCTTTGAGACTTGCACTTTGTGAGACAAGAATTTAAAAGGCTACCAAACTGCATACTCACAAATAATTTGGACTTGAAATTTGAAGCCTTCTAGTCTATTATCTCTCTATCTCTGAGTTGACAATCACCTTTAAATAAAAATAAAAATTGTTCACTATCTTGTTTTTAAATCTTCTAGTTTTTCCCCCCCAATTTAGTACAACAAACTATCGAGATTATAGTCCCACACCTATAATCACTTTTATTACTTTGCATGCGCTTAAATTGACGCAGTGGTTGTTTACAACGAACAGCTCATGACATTAGGGAAAACTATGCTGTCACTATTAAATGATATTGCTATTGCTACGAGTGGTTAAATAATATTACACTTGACAACTCAATTTCAACAAAGATTACAAACGATCAATGGCAAGAAGACAGAGACGCCATAAGCAAAACTGAGTAAAAGACTAAATGAAGAAAGCAGATTACAATGCAAAAAGAATAACAAAATCAATGTAGGAAAATGTTAAAAAATTCCTAAACTAGCTAAAAATTGTGTTTCTTAATAAAATATTTATACACTTCATAAAACAATTTTCGACTTACACAATAGCAAAGGCAGCTCGTTTAAAAATATCACAAATTATATAGTTTTGAACTATAGCAGAAAGTATTGCCACCTATTGACAGTTGCTTTTAAAAATAACTACTGACTTCAATTGACACCGCAAAGTAGCAATAATAAAAACGTTCAAGCACCAAAGGCGCACCTTACGCACACACACAATCACACCCACGCACACACACACATAAACAACATATTGTTCGATCTACTAGCGTAAGATTGACGTCTGCTTCTATGTGTTTGTGTGCTTGCGTTTAAGTTTAAATGACAGCTGCATATTTGTGCAATCAAGCAATTGTTATTGTCATGGTCATTGCAGCTGTCATTGTAATTTCTTCAACGCACATACTTTCCTCATTGCTGTTGATGCTTTAGTTTTGTAGTTTCTAGTTTCATACAACTTTCAAATCAACACCACACATTCGACCATTAATTTTACTCTACGCTTAGTAGACAGCAGCACGATTAACGATTGCCAGCTGAGCAGTTTAGTGGTGTAAGCAGTTTTAAGTTGGTTGAATAAGTTGAATGATGCAACTATGAAACTGTCAGCAACGCATTGCACCAATATCTTTTAATAGAATCGCTTCACAGAAAAGTAAATGTTTCGATGTCGTACGTGGCGTATACGCAACAAAAGTACGCATCCCACATATGGGCACCCAACAAAAAATGTTGTGCTTCATGAATGTAAATTTATAGTTTGGGAAATGTTTTAAAATGAATTTTCAGAAATTTCCAACATTTATAAAAAGTTATTTAAATTACAAAAAAAAAATAATAATCAAATATCAATCGATAAAAGTGTTCAATCAAATGCAAGAAATTAATTGTCATTTCAAATAATAATTTTACCAACTATTTAGCAATAATTATTTTGTTCATGCCTTTGTTCAGCCTAAATTTCTTACACAACAAGGTAATACTTTTAGTGACCCCACTTCTAACTACTCACATCATTTTTTTGGTGTGTAATCATATTGAAATGTCTGTATGTGTTTGCATTGCGGTGAGCATTAGCACTCGCTATATGGCATGTGATATGTTGCTGTGGCTAACAAAACTTTTATTCTCAAAGCATATGCTTGTGCCAAACTTAAAGCGACATGAAAAATAGCAAAAAGAGAGAACGCATTTTCAAAAATATTGTTATTGCCAAAACAAAATTGCACCTCCACTGCCACTTGCTACATGTGCAACAGCTTTGGCATACGATAGATACCCCCAGCTGCGTTTGACATTGCTTTGGCTTAGTGAGAGAGAAAAAGTTGCTCAATATCTCAAAATAAACAAAAAGGAGTCTAAGTAAGATACATTAGACTGGCGCGCTAATTATGCAAGGAGGAGTAGACTGGCGGTATTCCTCTTACAATCATTTCGGTTTTAATATTTATTATCTGAATTATTTATTCGCCAATTTTAATAAATATCATTCGACTTTATGAAATGATTGTAAACGCGTCTTTTTAATTCCCGTGGTTATTTTAGGCAAAAAAAATGTTGTTTTTTTTTTTTAATTAAAACAGTATTTTTAGAGCAATTTCAAAACTCACTTTGTTCTATAATTCTTTTAAAAAAATTTAATTTTTTTGTGCTACACCCTAATGCGCATATAGAGGTTATACATCCTTCAAAGAGACAGTGCCGATTGGTGATAATAAATATTCCAACTTTTATTTAAATTAATAGCAGCTAACATTTTGTTTGGTAAAGAAATGTGCAATTGTTTTTCATAGAAAAAAAACAATAAAAATGTCCATTAGATTTAGAGTGATTTATACTTTAACGAGAACTTTTATTTATTTAAGCTGCAGATAAAGCAACAACTGATAGCGGACAACATATTTAATGTCGGGAAAAAGAAAAAAAATAGAGTTAAAAATTTTAGAATTCTTCAAATTAATAAACGGATGCCACACATTTGAGAAACAGAAATATTTTTTATATATGTACAAGTTTATTTTAGAAGATAAGCCCAATACTCTTGCAGGATCACTGTAGGTGCGCTGCATGTTGTCATTGTCTCGCGCACTGCTTGTTCATTTCACAAACCGCAAAACATCAAAATAATTAAAAAGTGCTCATTGCGTCAATTAAAATCGACAAGTGGCTCCTTCCACATTTGGCGCAATAACAATTGAAATGGCAGTCAACAATAAATGGGTTAAACATGCAACATTATGCCAACAACAATTGAAATCACAGTCAGCGCGCAAATGAAATATGAAGAAACAAACAAAAGGCTGGAAATGATTTCATCAAAATGACATAAATCATAATAAAAATTTTGTTTATACATTTCAAGCGCGCACTTTTGTGCTTTTCACGCTTTGTTGTTTACAATCATTGGTGTCTATATGTATGTGCGCAGATATTTATGTTTACATATAGATAAGTATAAGTATGTATGTATGTATGTATGTTTGTCAGTGGGAATGCTCACTTGAGTTGGTCACTCAGCCAGTTGGTTATTTCATTGTTTATTTAAATTGAACAATCAATGGTGGCATACAAACATACATTGAAACAAATAGACAAACGGACAAACATATGGTCGCCGGCAATGCAACAAATCATAAATTGACAGTTGCAAAGCTGACGAAATACGCAAAAAGAGAGCAAAAAAAACACAAAAAACAATTTGCGAGTTAATTTCTTGCAATTGCCACAGTCAGTTCATGCGTGCAATCGGCGCAAATTGTAAACGAAAGCAGCAAAAATAATCAAAAAGAAGAGCAAATGTGTGCCAATAAAATTGAAAAAAAATCAAAAAAAAAATCGAAAAGTGTAGGAATGCAAATAAACGCAGACAGTGTGGCGTATGGCGTTGCAAGCATTGATTGTTTGATTTATGACGCACATTCAGCATGACTCTTGGTAACGCTGCGCGTCGCTTAATCATTTAATATACTTTATTCGGCGCTTTTAGTCACTTTGTTACACATATCGGCCGATATCTTCGAAACCAGTAAAGCTATTGGAAGAAATTGTATCTTATATTTTAAGTTAAACGTCGAGTAATGCATTGCTAATAGTTTCATTAAATTTAAGGCAACAGTTTTTATGTGATGCGCGAACAAACACACAGACAGACAAACAAAATATTTAAAACTTTAGATTTGGCTTAAAAATTAATTCTTCTGCAGATCTTTCTCAAATATTTGTAGCGTACAGGCAACGACTTGTTAACCGCTAGCAAAATAAGCCTCAATATTTGATTAGTTTCAAACTATGAAAAACAATGAATTTTCGCAATTACAAACTCTTTCGCGTAACTAAGATTAATCATGTCATGC
The DNA here is from genome assembly GCA_951509765.1 of Sphenella marginata. Lineage (NCBI taxonomy): Eukaryota > Metazoa > Arthropoda > Insecta > Diptera > Tephritidae > Sphenella > Sphenella marginata. The sequence continues at coordinate 54,016,509 of OX608083.1, forward strand.
CAAAATCTTAATTAACCCAACATTCCCACGCAACTAAAAAATGGCTAATTAAAATTCAAACAACAAAATTGCGCTCAACCTAAATTGATAGCCTATATTTTCTAATATTTACATACAATTTTAATTATTCACAGCACACTTACATACACACACACACACATACGTTGAAGGCATCACAAGCACATCATAGCGCATACCGGAAAAACCGACTGTTGATTGAATTATTAATCTTGAAAAAATGGTGCCACTTGTAAAACGTCCAAGCATAGCAGAAAATGCCAATTTGGCACAGCCGAGGGCTAACAACATGCAACTACAACAAGCTGAAAAGCAAAACTTAATATTTGCTTCCTTGTAAGTCATATGAATAAATTATGAATGAATAAGAGGAGGCCATGGGAGCGCACAGAAAAAAAATGTAGCAGCCTTTAGGACGGGTGGGAGCATGGATGGCGGACTATATTTCAATAAATTATTTCTGTTATACTTTTACTTTTACTTTGCCGGTTGCTATAGATGGAGTGGCACGCTTTACGATGGTATACACTTGCTGCAAGTAGCCGACGAACGAGACGCATGATGCGCTACGAGGCTTAAAAAAAGTTTAAAGTAAATATGGTGAATGGTTGCTGGAATAAAAAAAATTAAGTTGTCAACAAATAGCTTACCCCACATGTGGAAAGTGTTGGACAGAGGGGACGAACGAAACGCAAAGATTTTAGTAGTAGCAAGCTGAGTTGAACATGCATCGATTTATACTCATGACTATCGGAAAGAGGGCGCTCTACACACATACATAAAAAATTTATTGTTCCGCATTCTGCTTATAAATTGTTCTTGGCGCCACCTAGTTGATTTCACGTTAAATTCTCTAGCTTAAAGGTAAGTCAGTAAAAATCTCAAAATATTTCAAAATATCTTCCGCGCTGCTTACGCTCACTATCTATGTATTATAAACACATAACAAAGTTTAACAAACTCGACACTAAGCGCTTGAGAATATCAGACAAAGCGATTTACGACAAACATCGAAAGCTTAATAATTAATACAAATCGAATTCAAGTGCCTCAAAATAATATTTAATTCATTTAAAATTAAGCTAAACAATTGTATTTGATTTTTCAAAGTAATATTTAAAAACGAATTTGTATAGTAACAACAAAAACAACAGCAACAATAGAAAATTAAGTTAATTTCAAATTCAAGTTAAACAAGTTCAAATTTCCCAATACAATCAAGCACTTTTATTATTGCTTAAATCATATTAAAAATGCAAAACAATAAACCAGACAAAATTCCCAGAAGTAGTAAAGTAAATACATAAATTCAGCAAACAAAAATCGAGTAATCAACACAACAAAAAACAAAAAATCAGCAATATTGTAAGTATAAGACAGCTGTCAATTTGCTACAAATGCTGTTGCGCAGTTGGAATTTCAAGCTTTCTAAAAATAAATAAACAAATAATCGTTATAATCACTTTATCTAGCGCTCATGTCCACTGAATGAATAACAAGTTTGTCGTTGCACTTTGTTGTTTGTTTTTGCGTCACTCTAATACTATGCTTTTGTCATAACTGAAAAAGTTTTAAAAATTCATTGCTCATAATCTCCGAGATATTCAAAACGTTTGTGCTCAGCATGAGTGCGCTCTAGCTCGTATTGCTTTTATCAACGTTATGAATTCATATTGGAATTTAAATGATCAGAATAGTTTATTTGCATAATAATACAGACAACAATCAAGCAGTTAAACTAACTCAGTTTATTGACAATTAACATTTTGCTGCATGCAACATGCAACATGCTTCTTGCTCTTAACTGTCATGTCAAGTGACTTGACTCATTTCACTTTGTTTAGTTAAGAACGAAAATGTAGAATTCAATAATATAGCAAAATCATTGTTAGTGCTTATTTATGCAACGAGTAAATATATTTTTCTACGCTTACACAAACAAACATACATACTAGCCAAGCGTTTGTACTTGCTAGTGCCTTGCCGGCGCATCACTTCCACTTGCTTGCTTGCTTGTCACGCTTCAGCTGTAGCATGCTTTCATACTTCAACTCGTTCACGAGCAATAATCTCGTATCGTTTATCTTTTGATTTATGATTTTATTACTTACGTTGTCCGCATTTGTGATACTCTACTCAGCTGTAACTCACTGCAGTTTAAATATTCGCCCTCATCATGCAACTCAACTCAGCTCTCCGCACTGCCAGTCTCGTTTTTTTCGTTGCTGTTCGCCCTCTCATCATTGCTATTTTTATCGCTATTGTCAATATTAACATGAATTGATATGCGCCGATTTAAAATTGACCTGTCACATTTACCTCTCACAACTCCTTGCATACTGCTGTTCACCCACATTTTTTTTTATTTTTTTGTTCGTTTTTTCTCCACAGCACATTACTCAGCGAAGTATTGGTGATTTTTTCTCTCCCACTTCACTTCTCTGCTATTCACTGCCTAGCTGTCTGTATGTTTGTACAGTCAACAGCCATCGACAAACGCTGTTCATTTTATTTTATATTGTTGAAATTATACTCCCACACTCATACACCCAACTGCCATCGGTCGGTGGTCGCCCGCTCTCGGTAGCACCAGCAATTATGTCAGTTATTTTCGTATCACCTCCTGCATCACAGACACTGAATGAAATCAATTGCAAAGACAACAAGTGGAGCGCCAACAAAAAGCAAATGCCACTCTCATCATCATTGCTGTTGTTGCTTTAGTTAGGGGCTGCGTGTATGTATTGTTTGTGAGGTGGTGGTCCATCGTTTTTACCTTTTACAAGAGCGCATAAGTAACTCTGACCACAGCATGTGCATGTGTGTATGTGTCTGTGTTTTTGTTAGTTACTGATATTGAAATCTCATACTTGACGTAAATATACCAACAAATTGGCATCAAAAGGAGCCACTCAAAATATTGAAATGTTTAATCAAGTGGAAGTGGCAGTAGTCGTTTCGCGTAGGTATTTAAATGATTTTCAATTGTTTCTTTTGCTGCTCGTTTATGTGTCGGCGTGTGTTATTGTTGTTGTTACTTAAATAGCTTTAAATATTTTATTGATTTTTTCACTTTAAATTTAGAAGATTTAAAACGTATGATTTAACTGCTTTGAGTTGAGATACAGCAAGTTTGTGAATTAGATTTTTTGACTGTTGACGCAATAAACCCTGCTCTATAGAAATGCTTCCAAAAGTAAATTTTAGTAAAAAGTGGGGTTAGGCAGGCTTCAATTATTAAACGACTTCACGATTTAAACACTTCAGCTCATCTAACGCCGTAAATCTTTGGAGCTTTTTAGGTAACTTAGTATACTTTCCACTTACACACAATCCGCAGTCAAAGCAGCTTTGGAAAAAAACTATGAGAAAAAGTATTTTCCAAACTCACTGTGGCATACATTTAGGCGCAAAGCAATAATATAATAAGCCTATGGCCTCATAGCATCTGGAAGCTCAAATTCTCACGTTGCACGAAAATTGATATAAATGACATTTGCGGCAAATACTGCTACTGCTTTTTCTATTCGTACCTAGTTGGTTGTTTCATTTATTATGCAGTGAAAACGCTAAAAGGAAAAGTCAGGTAAAGTGCCTTTGAGCACAAAAGTAGGCCATGATTTTAGTATTTACATAAATATTTAGTGTGAAATGTAACAAAGATTATGAAGTTCTTAATTTCATTTGCTTGTGAAAGTTTCTCAAAAGCTATTAGCTTTAATGATATTTAAAGTTATTATAATCAAATATAAAAGTTTATGAATTTAAAATGTACATTTCTTTGACAGGAGCAAAAATAACTTTTTTGAGCAGTAAAGTAGTAGCGATATAATACGCTCAAAGCAAAAAACGGGATGTGAAGTGAAGTGCTGTTGGCTTAGTTTTTCGCCTTTGCTGATTATTTTAAAAATATTTATGTACGATAGTTGAATTTGAGAAGTGTTTTTAAAAAAGGAAAAAACAAACTAATAAATGTTATTAGAGAAGCCACGGCTGTGAAAGTGGATTAACATATCAACAACTACAAAGCACTATGGAGGACCATGAGCTGATTACCATCGAAAGATGTGACACCTACAAACACATTTTCAAATTCTTAAATCAAATAATAAATTAATTTTATTTTCACGCTAAACCAAAAAATGTTTATCTAATTGAAAATTGCCCACATCCAATGCTTTCCTAACTGCACTCTGCTAGCTCACTCCAATTTAGAAGCTTCCATTTTTGCCAACTTACAACTGCGCGCTTTTTTATTCCATCAAAATCCTTTTGCTGCATTTCACTCACTGTGGCATACAACTGTCATTTCGTTGCAATTTAGACTGCAATTTCTTGCTGACATAGACGTCAATTCAATAACAAATAAAAATGAATTTTATAGTGACATTTCATTTTAGTTGAAGTTGACGCGATTTGTCAAAACAATTTCGCGGGTAGCAATTTTTGTTTGTTTTTTTTTTTTCAAAATTTCTTTCTACTGCTTCCGTGCTCTATTTGCTGTTTTATGATGTTTCATATTCAATTCTAATTTAAGTTTATTCTAATGAGACATGCATTCTGCATAAAGTAAGTACATTGGTTGAGATTATTTTGCTTCTTATTATTTATTGAATTATTATACTTTTTTTTTTTGTATTTTTTTTGACAGCTGCAGAAAACTGAGTTGCCATTTCGCTAGCTTATTAAGGTCAATTACTCAAACAATGCTGCATGTGGCTGCCTATTTTAATTTTAAACTTGTTAGAGTAATATTTGCTTGAATTCTAATAAAAATATTAACAACATCAACACCTAATAAAGTTATAGCTTTGAAGTGCTTGAGCCAAATCAAATCTAAGCCAACAGTTTATCTGGTTATGTACGTGCAACAGCAGAACGAATGAGCGACAGGCAGCATGCATAAATCTTCACTGCCGACAACAATGACAGCAACAACAAAAACAAATATATTGTCAAGCAATTGATATGAACACATACATACATGCTTTCACTGGCATGCTACCTACAGTTGTCTTCTAAGAGATAACCCAGCAAGCATTTTTCTGTGATGTCAACAAGTTTTCTCAAAGTGTTCTTAATTTAAAAGGAAATTTGTGAAAATAAATAATATTTTGTAGGAATTTTAGTAGGAATTTCTGCTGCTTGACTGGATCTCAAATGTGAAGAAAGAGAAAGTAAACAAATTTTTTAACTTTTTATCCAAACTTGGAGTGCATCTTTTTCATGCTCGTTGGGTTCATATTGCAATAAAAAAAATTGCACGCTTCCACCCTGACATTGCAACCACAATTTCACCTTTGAATATTCCATTGAGATCGGATTATAATAGTCAACCCTTTTGTCACTTTTGATGAAATTGCAGCTTAGCTAATGAACTGCATTTGAAGTGTTCATTCATTGACCACACGCGTACACCAGGGCATGCTGACAATGACAGTTGTGGGAGACAACGCAAAACGAACTTGTTTTAAGCTAGAATTTATTTTCACTTCGGTGTGGGAGGGATGGTGGGCGAATTTTTGGAAAATAATGAATACTGGATTTTAGGAGCGAAGTGTTGGTAGTATAAAGGATTTAGTTGGTGTGCTCAAAACCTCCAAGAGAGATGTTTAAGACTTCGGTTGTAGTTTCTTCCAGAACTGTAATGATCTCACATAATTCCGCGCAAATATTTCACAAAGCTGGCTGCCTAATACGTCTCACACGCCTTTAATTCTAACAATGCATGATGAGGCATGCAACTTTTAACTATGGCCCCCTTTTTAACCGTCAAATGAGTAATTAAATATGCCCACTGGTGCATATTTCGTATGCAAATTTTAGAATAATAAATAAAGTATGTATGTGAATATACGTTTGGGCTATACATATAGAGAGTTTCCAAAAAAAAAATGTGTCCTACCAACCATAAAAGAAGTAAAAAAAAAACACATTAAAAACCACTCGAAGCTAATTACATTTCGGCGCATAACTTGAAGCAGCCACCTGAGTACCATAAAAAAATCATTTAATTAATTGCATTGTTGGCACATACAAAGTACTACATGAATGTGGACACACAAAGTGAGGTACTCATGTTCAACCTGCTACCTTAAATTAACGACGTATGTAGGTGGAATGGGTAACATTAACATTCGATGAAACAACCAAAGTTTCGACATGAATTTATTTTGATAATTTTAACGATAATTCGAAATATAAGCAATTTTATTTGCTTAAAATAATTTGATTTTCAAACACATTACAAAATTGTGAAAAAAAAAATTATGTTGCTATTTTATTCACAAGTCGCTTAGTGCTTACGAAAAAAAAAACATCCAATTGAGTTTTACATAGGGCTTGCGTAAATCGGGATATAAAACTCGATACCGCTTTTTTTCGCCTTGCCAAACTATTCGTTGCATCTCTAAACTGAATCATTAATGCAGCCGCCTTACCAACAGCAAAAATATATCCAGCTGTTCTTGGTCAATTATAAATTGAGGGTGGTGATGCTGGTTGCGCCACAGCGTAGCTCATTAATAAATTATAGACACGACGCTCTTGGGGGCATTTATCAATTAAGCATGCGCGTGCATATATTTAATACTTTTGCTTGCAACATATGAGAGCATTGTTTGAAAATGAGTGCAAGTCGATTAATGTGGATGTATGTATGTATGTATGTGTGTTTGCGCTTCTACGAAAAATGCGAATTGTATGGCATGAGGTGGATTAAGTTGGAGAAGAGGATCAATGAATGGGTGGAGTATGTTTTGTGAATAACTCTTCGATGCTTTCGAGCTCGCAAGCCTCTTAATACCGAAAGTTGGGGATGGGAACATGAGATGACAGTGGGGCAAGTACCTAAAGGTGCTAGTGCCATTGGCGCGGCAGAGGTGAGGAAGTATTTTCAGACTTTCCTGTATGAGCTATGAATTATTAAATTTATTATGAGAAAATGCTGATAAACTGACTCATATTTTTGCAACTAAATAAATAACAAAAATTTCTTGACATCTGCGGATTACTCCATAAAACTCTACTTGAGTATCAGCTCAACTTCTTTTAGCATAAATTGTTTTTGTTTTGCTAATCTCCAATAAATATTTTTCCAACATCCATTTCATATAAAAATCAACAAAGTAAGTAAATGGAATTGTATCAAGACGAGTGTAAGATAAATGTTGCAGGAGCAAAAGTTGAATTTATAACCGTATTAATGTTTTAGATTCCTGCAAAAGGCATTGTGTTGTGGTTGCAAGGAGCTCAACTGAAAAGCCATAAGCTGTGCAACATGCAAAATTTACAACATAATGCGGTTGCAAACAAAAATAGATTAGAGAACAAGCAAGAAGCAAGTGGACAATAGTAAAAGATATACCTAAGTGAAGTGGCAAAGCGAAGCTCAAGTTATTTAGGAACTCAGGCGAGTGAAGGGGAGGAGTTTGCAGGAAGCGCCAGCGCCAGCGCCTGGGTCTGAGCTTAGTTATTATAGCAAAAGACAAGATGGGCAAAATATTTATAGCTAACAATAGAAAAAGGTTGAAACACACGCACACATAAACACACTGCGTAACGGTATAAAGTGGGCATACTATGAAAGCATGTGGCATGCGACATTGTGTGGCACGCAGGCGGGGATTATTCAAATACAACAATGGAGAGGGGAGAGAAGTATATTGCATTTGCAGCACTGACGATAAAATGTATTTGGCATTAAAAGTGGCGTAAAGTGAAGTTTACTGAAGATTTAGTGCAGTTGGTAAAATACTCATGCTACAACAACAACAACAACAATCACAAATGTACATACATACATACAAACACTCGATATGCATGCCACAAGCAAACCATTGACCAGAGAAATGGCTACGACAACAATGACGCACAAGTACTCGTAGAGAGTTTTGCAAATGGGAAATCGTAAAATATTTGGTAAATACGAAATTAATGTCGCAATTGTGGCATTTGAAATTGTAATATGAGTACTAAGTTTGATAAATGCCACACGAAGGAGTGGTGCGAGGCGAGACAAAAGCAATAAAAACTTTAAATGTAGAGACAATTGTTGGTACGAGCTGGGATTATTCTAATTAATTGTTTGTTAAAGCTTGAAATTGCATTTTTCTGTAGAGATTTTTGCAAAGTGACAAAAAGAAAAAATACAAATTTATGCGAAAAAGTTAAAATAAATTACGAGATTTGTTGGAGGTCACATTGCAAAATGTGTTTTATTTTTGGGTGCTAGAAAATATTTTTACTGATACTGCACTCTTCACCATTATCTTGCCCAGCGACTAGCCCAAAACTTGAATTCACCAGCAGATCCAGTGCCCAAAATTTCCCAGACCTACTAACTCCAAACTCAACTATTCACCGATAATTTCTTTCTCGCTCATAATGAAGTTAGACCCTTCATAATAGAGTTTATTTAAAAACATTTTTTTGCTGTCATAAAAATTGTTCCCGAAAAAGTTCAAAAACTTTCTAATGCGATTTTTTTTCTGAGTTTCGGAATTCGCATAAAACATTCTAATTAACTAAATTTCAAAACGTTAATTAAAGTAAACACACTTTATGATACTTCTTAAACATGACTAAATACTGACAGAACAAATAAAATTTTTTTTTCGAACATCAAAGTGAAACTAGTGGTGTAATTATACGAACTAAAACAAAAATAAGCAAAAAAGCAGCTCAGTGAACATGGGCGTAGCGAAGAAAAATACGCAGAAGAAGGCTCTTTTGGTGCTTTGTTAATGGATGAAGGTATAATTGCGCCTTAAAATAGGACACATGCTGAAACTACTGCAATCAGTTTCCAAAATGTTAAAAGATAGTTCTTGTTTTGAAGCCGAAATTACTTAACTAGTTTATGGTTGAAATCTGAACATGGACTAAGCTCAAAAGGTTTAAAATTGGAAAAATTGTCATGTTTAGCAACACAAAAAATTTTTTTTTTGATTATCTCAAAATATAAAGCAGACATTGTTTTATGAAGCTCAGAAAACCCCTTTTTTCTTCCTCCACAAAAATTTGCTTACCCACCTTGATTACATTAGTTTAGAGGCACAACCTCATTATATGCAAAAGTATATATGTATGTATGTGTATACTCCAACAGCCTGCTATTTTGGCAACAAACTTTGCCGACATAAAATTAAATTAAACTGCAAAATTTTTGCTCATAAAAACCTATGTATATAAAAATAGAGGCAGTGAAATTTCCACCAGTCTTGCCACAACACCACATGTGTTAGATATTGCAACCATAAGAGCAAAAATTAGTTTGTGCACTTAAATAAATAAATGGACGTATACACTTATACGCTTGTAAGTATGTGTGTGTTGATATGTTACAAGTCTTTAATGACGTCCCTTGCCACATATGAAGTCTGCACGTTTTTTACACAAAATGTGGTTGAGGTGCTGGTGGAATTATGCAATAATGCCAACAATGAACAGTTCATTTAAAACTCAAGGCTTTAGTGGTGTTGATATTTTTGTATATGAAGTAATTACGCAAGCTCAATATGTAAGCTTTGTTTAAAATTGAAGGCTGTGGAAAGCTACATTTCATTTAAGTTGTGGGGCAATAGCTTCAGTGTGATATTTACTTTGTATACCTTTAAAAGAACAAAGCTTAACGATATGGTTGTTGTTATGGGAGAAGGTAAATTGTTGTTGTAACATTACATGTAAAAAAAAAATATAAGGGAAGTCCTAAAAAACTTTCAGTTTCTATACGGCTGTCGCATAAGCAGATTGCTTTTAGAACGGTTTGTCCTATTGGATAGGGCCAGGACCAGCACTACTTACCTATTAGATAAATATATCGGCTAGCTCTGTGTAGGTTAAAATTCAGCCGTGTCAAAGGATATCATCATAGCCCTACACATATTTCATCTTATTTGTTTAGCAAGCATATCCACCACAAGCAGCAGTATTCTGCTGTTTTATTTTTTTTTTTTTTGTTTTTCTATTTTTAGAGTTATCAAACGCACTTTCATTCTTATTGTTGTTCTTGTGCTTTTCAACATAACCTCAAGCAAAGCAAAAACCACAGTATAATACAGTAGGAAAACTGTGGTAAAATCCGCTGCTATATTCACCTTTTTCGTGTACTCGGGGTTTCAGTGAACTATTTTTCAGCATTTTAGGGTGTTCTGTTGCAAATTGAATGAGGTGTATGCATTATTTTAAGAAAGGAGAATTTGTTAAAAATTCATTAAGATATTTTTCAATTAAACAAAAGTTATGCGTATATTAGTTGGTTAAAAATTATAACGCTATACTTTTATGTCAAGTTAAATTAGTTTCGTTAAATTCTGTGTCCAATTTTCACACACATTTACCTGAAATAAACTTTTCAAATTTTTCGAAACAATCAAAATATGGCTAAGGTAGTTCAAAAAACAATTAAACTATTATTTTCTAGATCTCTGATCGTAATGCCATGATTTTTGCAAACATTTCACGTTTTAAACCAAATAGCATAGATAAATAGATTTGAGACTCTTTGTTTCGAGAGAGCGCTGTCAAAATCCACATTTTTTATAACATTTGTGATTGGTGCCACTCCATAGAAAACCAAAAATGGGGATTTTTAACATTACTTTTGGGTATTTTGCAGTTTCCTAGTATAAATTCGCAGATTTTGCGAAAATTCAACTTTTTACACATTAATTTAACTAATATTGATAAAAATGCATTTATTTATACAATGATTTAAAAAAATATTAACATCTGAAGTAAATAAAGCAGTAACTAGCAACTAATGAAGACACCACGGGCGTGTCGAAACAATTGTTTTGCAAAGAACAAAGTAAAAATATTTGAACGACTAGCAAATTATTGTATGAAAATGCATTTTTAGGGGCTTTTATTTACAGTTTCCACACCACCCAGGAGGTACGTACATGGCGCGTTACCGAAGTTAGTTTTGGGTGCTCGGTTCCCCAGGAGGCCTATATCACCCATATACGTAAATTTGTACAAAAATTATAAAAAAGCGAAGCTACAAATAACAAATAATTAGTAACCTAAGTACGATATTTTATATAATGGTCCGATCCATGTTTTTTATATGCAGAACACCTTTCCGCATTGGCGGCCTTCGGCCGCGCTTCAAAAAATAACCCTGGGCTACGCCATTCCAACTCCCGGAGTGTGATTACAACAACCACATGAAAATGACAGAAAATTCTGAACTTTGATTGCAAATATCTCGCAAACTTCTGAAAATATTGGTTTTCCGGATTCGGATTCTTGTCACAGAGGTCAAAACGCGTCTTTTGATACCTCTCTGGATATTTTTGGAGGTGTATTATCAGTTACGTACGGTCGTAAAGAATTACCCATTCGAATGACATACATATATATATATATATATCTTGCAACTTTATTTAGTTGTGGTTTGTCCCAATAAATAGCTCAAACTATATGAAAATTTAATATAAAAACATGCAAACGAGTGTCACTTCAACTCACCTGTCCTGCTCCTTTTCCTTACAGGGAAACTTGAAGAAGTGGTGTCCACTCCCACACCCAATCACACACTTTCGTTTTCTTGGCATAATTAATCGAAGCCGATCCTAAAACACAAAACTTGTTAATAATAATATGCACTAAGCTTTACTGGACACTTCACCGCTAAATTTACCTTTTAACTTTTACTTTGTGATGTATAATTTAATAAAATTGTCGAAGGCACATTGAAAAACACTTGCTTATAAGAAATCCACCGACTTTGCAATTATTTTCGCGCGAATTTGTTCTGGCTCCCACATCAGCTGTCACGGGGTATTTATTTTGACTCTATGCTGGCAACAAAGCCAAAGAAATAGCAAGTGAGAGCGACAAAAATGAGAGAGTAAAACGAAGTCTCAAATCAAGTCATCTTTGCCAAATAGTATCTTAGTCCATTTGGCCCGTCCACAATGAACACGACGGCGGCGAACGACAACGACGAAAAACTGAAGCTTGACGATATTTGCCGTCAAGCATTGGCGACATGATTATAATGAGAGCAGGGGCGACAGGTGCGAATCATCTTGAAAAGTAGAAAAAAATTTTTTTGGTATGAAAATACAACTGTGCGCCCTTGAGATCACGTACTACGAGGAATATCAACCCTGAAAATTCACCAATATGACGTACTATTCACCACAGTTTTATTACTATATAACTATGGCAAAAACATTTGCTAATGAAAATTAGATATAATAAAAGTTAAGAGCACAAACAAGCAACATCATAGTTAGACGAGTAACAATAAAACTCTTCAGGGAGAAATATGACGGAGAGCGGAATGCAAACAATGCAATAGGTGTGTTCGCTTAGCCTACGAAGTGTAGCCAGCTTACACAATTTCTGGCAGCTTGAAGCAGTGAAGAAATTAAAGCCCGAAAAAAATATTTCGAAGCAAAGGAAGACAAATGTAAAAGAAGCAGTGATAAATAAAAAACGTTGAAAAACAAATTGACTGTTTATTTCTCAAATTTTTTTTTGCATTTTCTTTATAACTTGCTGAATTATTGCACAAAGAAAATTGTTTCTATAATTTTTGTTCCTTAATTTTTACTCTACTTGGATTCACATATCCAGGTACAACTCGATCTTGCTCGCAGGAGCACGGTTACCATACAAACAAAAGAAACGGAACCGTTTTGGTCTAACTCGGGCTACTTCGAGCAGCTAAAAGAACAGACATTGCTACGAGCGCATACCGAAGCGGATTAACGTAATTTTATCTAGCGAAATATTAAACAAATGTTGGCGAAATGTGCATAGCAATTTAAGTGAGTGGAATGGCAACGCTGTGCCTGCGGTGTTTTAAACAAAGCCAAATTCCCAAAATGCATTGTCGCGCTAAATATAATTTACGAAATTGCAAAAGAAAAATGCAAAGTGGAAACGAAGCAAGGAAAGCTAAATTTTAAATATGTATATGAGAATGCAATTATAATTAAGAAGAAGAGTAAAAGTTTGAATTTAATTTAGAGCTGGGTAACAACGCAATGAATTAATGCAATTGTGCTGCACTCCATTTTGGCATTTTCTAAATCAACAAAAATTTCAAAAATTGGCTAGCAAAAAGATATTTCTCACCAAAAAATTATAATTCAAGCAAAGTTCATAAATTAAATTTCGACACATCATCTTCACATTTATGAACTTTTATGACCAATAATAAACAAAACGTGTGGGCGTTGCACTCTCCGTGTGCTACCACAGTTTTTAATTAATAGTAAAACAAGCAAAAGACGCCCACCAGACTACTGGTAGTGGTGCTAAAGTCGGCAGCAACAAAAAAAATGTGTGGCAAGTACAAAAACAGCGTGCCAAATACGCCTTAAACGATAATTAAAAACAGTTCGAAATGAATATGCATGTGCCAGTGTGTGTGTGCCAGTGTGCGTGTGTGTGTGTGTGTGCAATTTTGCAGGTATTGTTAATATGTAACTGCATGTGGCTTGCAACGAATGCAACATGCCACAGCAGCAGGTGGTGTAGAAATAAAAATATAAATTTCCCACTCAAATACATATTTATGCCCACTTTTATGACTGTACCCATCGGTAGCACTATTGAGGGCGCCAAATGCCATTAAAACAACTGGATACCATAGCATGGAGCATTTTAAGTGGCCAACAGTTGCAAGTGCACTGAAAAAAAATTTGTTTGTAATTTTAAGCTTAGTTTCTAAATGAGCTGAAAAAAGTACTTCATGGACTGCGCGGGATTTTTTTTTTTGTTTTTAAGGACAATCACTAAGAACCTGATTGAGATGAACTTTATAAAGTAAATAAATTTCTGTTTAGAAAAAAACTCTGTCTCAAACAATTTCGAAGGTACACTTTAAAGAACGGACTTAAAATCAAAAATTCACAAACACTTTTGTAATTAATTAAAAAATTAATATTTATAAAATTGGTATAAAAACAAGACTCATTTATGGTCAAGAATACAAAAAAAAAAAAATATCCTTTCAAGAATTGTTTAAAAAAATATTTTTAAAGGCCTTTATTTTAAAAAATTTTGAAATTTTTGGTTCAAATTCAAAAGTGTGCAACTTAGATTATGTAACGCTTATTTTGAAACGTGTTCTAAGCGAAAAGTAAGCGTTTTGTAAGCTTACGGCAAAATTTGTTAAAAATAAAATTGACTTATAAAGCTTTTTAAATTTTTTTATAATAAGCGCATTAAAAATTTTTTATTTTTTTATTTTTTTTTTTTTTTGAATATGAGGGTTAATATTTATATCAGTAAGCTTCTTAAAAAAACTTCCTTTGCATTTAATTTGCTTGTGGAGTGAGAGATGCTCAAGTTGTTAAGAATTTTTCCCACAATGGCTAACTCATCTCAAAAATTCTCCTTTACCCTTTTGGCTTATAACTCTTGCCCACTTAAAACAATTTCGTAAATTGAGCCACTTAAAATGTAGCAAGTTTTAATTAGGAGCTAATATTTAGAAGATTCTTTTTATAGCCCATTTAAATAGATTTCCAGTTAGCGCACAATCAAAACATATTTACGTGGGTATTTGTTTATGTTTTGTTGCCTTCATTCAAATTGCCTGCATTCACAAAAAATTTTGCGCAAAAACATTTATAGCTCATTTCAAAAAATTTACTACAAAATAACTAATTACTGATTGAGGCATAACATAACAGCGTTAGTAATACACTCGTAAAATACCGTTAGCTGCAGAACCATGAAATAACTGTAAATGTCGTACATACAAACAAACAAACAAACACACACACAACAACAAGAACAAAGAGAGCTGTGGCCGTAGTTGAGCACAATTCGATTTGCTGCTGATTGGCTGCTCCAACAAAATATCGAACATATTTAGCCAATTTTAAAATAAAATTAAAATTGATTGTTTTCTAAGCGCACAATGAATTGCGGCACAAAGGAGGCACGTATGCATCACTAAAACAACAACAAACTAATAATAATAATTGCCACAAATGCAAAATACAAACAATGTTGCACGCTAATGACAACAGTGGCTAAAAGAAAGGCGCGCGGTGGCGACAGAAATGGCAACAGAAGTATCATTTGGCAAAAAATTATGTGCGGTAGTTGTTGGCCAGAATGTGCAAAGGCACAGTGAGTCATTCATGCTTAATTTTAAATATTTTTTTGAAATGGTTTTTGGAACGTTTTCAGTATTATTTCGAAATCCTTTTCTTCAGTTGTTTGTGATCACGTCGAAATCATTACGGGGTAAATTCGGGTTTGGTTTCGGGATTTTTTCAGCACGTTTTCGTGATTTTTCGTTATAAACTCGGTATGGTTTGTTTGACTATTACCGGACTATTTCGGTAAATTTTCAAGTTTATTTCGAAATCATCACACGATCAATTCGGGATTGTTTTCGGATTTTTTCGGGACCGACTTCTTAACTTTTCGAAAAGATTTAAGGATAATTTCGGGAATTTTTTCGGGATAAATACGACAGTTTAATCATTTATAAATTGCTTTCGGTATGATGTCCGGGATCAATTCGGTATCGTTCTCGCTACCATTTCGAGAAATTCTCAGGATAGTTTCAGGATAATGTATTGATTGTGGGAATCAAGAAAAACATCATCATCGCAAAATTTATAGATATAATTTCAGCGAGTTTTATCCAAACTAAAACCACTGTGCAATGGAATATACACCAAGTCCAAGTCGACAACCAAAGCTATTTCTATATATAAAATGCCAGAATTGGTCAGCCAATACTGCATAGTTGGAGTTGTTTTTGTAGCGTTAACTATGTTTGCAATGATTGCTGTTACTGCTGTTACTATTGCTGTTGTTGTTGTGATGTTTATTTTTGTGTTTTTTGCTGTTGGTAAATTACAAACAATTGAAAAGAGAATTGTAACAAAATGGCTTGACACATACAAACATGTGTTTATTATTACCAAGCACAACAACAACAACAACAGCAGCAAAAATAGCAAAAACTATAGCAACAACAAATTTGTTGTTATATGTGTATAGAACAAAAATAAAATCGCTTCAAATCGCCTCATTAGCGAAATTTGAGTGCCAAAGCAAAGGAAGCTGGAGGGGCAATGGATGCGTAATGCAACAACACAACACGTTATAACTGTATTTATAGCTGCCACAACGCTTACATTCGCATACCCCCTACGCTACAGCAAACAAAGCTAGTGGGTCATTGGTGGTGTGCCACGAGCGACCCACATGCGTTTGTGCAACATTTACTGCCTTCATATAAATGTAGATATTTAAGTGCAACCAATGTAGGATGTTTGTTGCATGCAACATTTATGTGTTTACACTGTGATATATTCGTATGTAGGCAGCATGTAGGCTATTGGAAATTTTAAACGTTGTATTTGTTTAAATTCTCATTAACTGCACCGCTGCAGAGGCGGAGGCTATAAAAATGTTGCAACAAATATATTCATAAAATATATTCTCTCGTAAATATGTAGGGTGGTATATGCCTATGGAAATACTTTCATATTTAGGTATGCCTAGTTCACTTGCCTCATCAGGTGTACCGATATTAGCGAGGATATTAAAATGGGAAAAAATTTTACTTCGTCCACTCTAGTCGGTGTAGGTGAGTCCAACTATATTTTACTGAAAATAAAGGCGCATGGTCTGATAAAATTAGCATCAGAGCATTCTCTTGCGCAAAAATATACCGTTTTTTTCTCAGCTGTTACGATTTTGGTGATTCGACCCACGAACACGTCATCAATTGTGACTCACAAAAACTTTCTTTGACCAATAAATGTAAGTCGTGTGCAACTTCCGCTAAACGAATAAAATTAATACACATGACAAATAAAGTGACACTCGATATAACAACAGCAAAAACAACAACAACTTCACATTACTAATACTCCAAAAACAGCACCCAACACCGTAAGCCACAACAAAAGCGCAGTGAATCACCACATTTGAAAATTTTGTATTGAAATTCATTTGAGTCGTTTGGCACCACAGAACAGCTGGTCACATTTGGCACAATAACAATAACAACAATGACTATTAACCAACTAACCTTCTATATAATGGACAAGCGCATTAAATTCTGTTACGCGAAATAAAATAAAATATACATTTCGTGTAATTTAAAATCAACAAAGCGCACAAATTGGCAATACGTAATTATCAATTACCATTTTGTCAATTAACCAGTATCGTTTGCAATTTGTTGTAAAAATTATTGTTGTAACATGAATAACAAATTTAAAAATGTTATACAAATATTTGTGGCGCGTAATTATATCTGAATATGGGTACTCTTGGATGTGGGTGTGTGTCGCTATTTTCGGTTTGCCACACGTGCTCCCATGGCACGTTTGTTTGTTTGTAATAACAGTATTTGTTGGTATAATATACTCGTCGACTGGAGGCTCGAGGTGAAATTCGGGAGCTTAGAATTTATTGACGAAAACATTTTGATATTTTTAATTCAATAATTGTGCCGCATGTGATCGAATATTTATGAAGCTCCCGCCACTATTGCAACTTCCAGCACTAATAACAGCTGAGATAACGAAAGAAAAGAGATGGCAATAGAGCTAACATCTGTCGTCAAACTAGTCAGAAATAGTTGGAGCATGCAGGAGAACAACCTAAAAGTCTCTCCATACGTAAAAAATGAAGAGTGCTTGCCTCACAGAGATTTTTAAAATCTGATGTTGCTTTTTTCAGCCTTTAATATATCAAAATTTGTAGTTTTTATTGTTGTTTTTTATGTTTCGTATTTTATGCTCAACGATCTGAGCTTTTCTCGCTCTCTGCGGATTTTTAGTATTTCGTTTTATCCGTTTGCTAGCGCCGTACTTAAGAACCTCACTCCTAATTTTTCTTCTAAGTAAAAACTCCTCTGAACAAAAAAGTATTTTATTCAGCATTAAAACAAATGTCATGTAATTAAATCATATATCTGTCAACAATAAATAAAATAAAAAATAGGCAGCAAAACAAAATTGTAAAATTCATATTTATTCAAATGTAATCAAAATTTCCAAAAAAAAAAAAGCAAGCAAAAAACAATTAAATAAACATAAATTTGTGTCAGCTCACTAACTAAAACATGAGCGAAGGTAACAAACTTTAATTAAACAGCAAAATTTTGCACTGCTAGAAAATTTCATTTAAAATATTTTGCGTATCCACACAGTTCATCCAAATGTACGCGCTTTATCATCCACCATATTAGCGAGCACACGATTCCAATCCGAAATGATCTATCATACAGCAAAATATCACCTACAAAATGATTTTGTTATCTCACCAATCTCAATGCGCGCATTACTCACACTCATTAGTATCGGTGTGGTAAAGTCAACGCATCAGGAATTGCTAAAAGCTTTGGGCTTAAAATCATCCCATTATGGCGCACACGAGTTCAAAGCTTGTAGGAATGTTAATCGCGATGATTTTACATTTAATTTAAGTAGAGCTATCTTCATGAATGTAAGACTCGATTTTGCTTTATCATTTCGTACGCTATGCATGGAACAATATCAAACGCGTATTGAGCATGTCGATTTTGCGAATAGTGAACAATCGGTAGTAAATATTAATAGATGGATAGCAGAGCAGACAGAACAACGCATAGAGACGCGCATCGCAGCCAGTACATTACGTGCAGGTCAAGACAATTTATTAATCGACATAGCCAGTTTAGATGCCAAATGGATAAAACCATTTCCAAAGAAACTCGAAACACAAGAAGCTTTTTTTTTGGGAAGGGGTAGCCCAAATCAAGTTAATATCATGCATGACTTTGGTGAATTACTTTATGGTGAATTGGAAGATTTGAAAGCGACCGCAGTATTTGTGCCTTATAAAAATGTGAATGTGGGTTTACTTATAATTTTGCCAAAAGCAATCGATGGTTTAGCTGAAATGGAAGTACAAATGATTAATCGTAAACTTGATTTGACAACAGTGCCGATGGCTTTAAAAATGAAATCTGTAAAATTGGGTTTGCCAAAATTAAAATTAGAATGTGAAATTGAAATGGAACAAATTTTAAGGGATGTAAGTTTGAAAATTGATATATTTGTTTAATAAGAAAATAATGCATTTGGCTACAAAACAGATGGGAATCAAAGCAATTTTCACTGAATCTATGGACTTTTCAAAACTTTTGGGCAATCTAGCAATTATGAAAATAGCACAAATCAAACACATTGCTTGCATGGAAATAAACGAAGATGGTACAGCAGCGGCGAGTGCAAAAGGTAAATTTTAGTATGGTTGACTTACTCCGACAAGGAAGGGTTGAGTTGACGTACTAAGGCAAGAAAGGGTTAAACTTTGTACGTTTATATGAGAAATGACAGCAATTTATTGAGGTAAAGAGCAGCAGCAGTGAAAAAATTCTCAAGTTGCTCAAGAGCGTGTAATGAACTCGTTTTTCTCTCATAGAGTATGGCATTGCTTGATCACTACTCATCTCGTACTCTCTTTCTATTTTTAGTATCATTCCTGCTCACCCAACCAAAAGATTATATGACAATGGAAGTAAATCATCCATTTTTTTTCGCTGTTATGGACCAAGAGCGTATCTTCTTGGGCGGGCACATTAATGAGGATGAACACTTTATTTAGTGAAATTCGAGTTTGTTTTAAAATATGTGAGCGTTTGTGCGAGTATTATAAAAATAAGTAAAAATAAAAATAAAAAAAGGAAAATATATAGTATGAACGTATAAATAAAACAATGAGCAATTGTAATACTTTGTAATTTTGAAGTTTTTTTAATATACATTTTTGCTTGAGAAAATTTATTTGTTTATCCTTAAAACAAACAAATCAAAAAATATTTAAATTGGATTAAATATTTTTTTACAGCAAACAAACTAACCCATTCTTCTATGAAATCACTACATTTATTTCCAGTACTTAATTAAAACTAATTCATATATATTTGTTTAACAACACGCACACACTAACACGCATAGACCAACACATTAACACGACACGTCACATGCTCACCTCACTGATGTGCATAATGAAGCATCATTAATTTCAATAAATTCACTATTACAACAGATTTGAGCTAAACAAAATGGTATATAAAAGCAACAAAAATATGTATGTATGTATAACAAAAACTATTTTATAATAAAAGCACATCCGGCATGCTGCAACACTGCGTCAAACGTGCAACTTGTTCAAATGCATGTAAAATGTAGTGAAAGCATAAAAGTTATTGCAGAAAGTTTAACGTGCATTAAGGCAACTGAATGTGTGTATGTATGCATCAATGTGTGTGTGTGTATGTTTGTGTTATGCGAAAGTGCACTGACAGCGTATCTATAAACTTTTCAATGCCGGAAAATCAGACACAAATGCAAATGATGCGAATAGTTATGAATATAATTTTTGTTGTTGTTATTGTTATTGTTAATGTTGTTGTTGTTGTTTATGCGCTTGTACACCCTTCAGGTATTTTGATGTTGCATGCTGATGAAAGTTTAACGGCACTCATAAATACTACTAACTATGCATACGTTTATAAAATTCTTCTTTTTTGCTTAAGGTAAACAGGTGGGAGTCAACCACAAACACAAACTAAATACATTCACAGATACTCGTACATATATGTATATTTGAAATCAAGGGAATTTTGCTGTACACATGCACACACTTGCTTACTTATATCGCTGTAGGATACCGTATACCCTGTAGTCAAATCAACTGGGTGTAAACTATTTCAGAACTAGTATGAGAACTAGGCTCAACTAATCAGCCAGCTGGCTTCTTTCAGTCACAAAGTAGTCCAAAAGAATTATTTTTCTAATAGCGTCACTTCGTCACGTCGATTCTCGCTAAAAAAAAAATTCTGCTTGCTTGAAAAAATATTTGAATTAAAATTAATAAAAAAAATAAGCAAGTAAAAAAATATTTAGCACCCACAATTTTCAAACAAACAATCAAACGGCTCACATTTAATTAAAAAAAAAAATTTATAATCTATAACAAAAATTTCATTATGTTTTTTTTATTGACAACTCGCTAAGTGCTAACGAAAAAAAAACGTTCAATAAAGCTGAGTGCAACTACTTCGAACCTACAACTTTTCTCCACATGGTTGTGTTAGTAATAGCGCAACCACATCTCATTCATGTATGACTAGTGTTTACGCTTGTGTTGGCAATAATTTTAGACGTTGTGGCGTTAATCATGCCAACAACAGGAACAAAAACAATACCAACGCACAAACACACACACATGCAAAGAAAGGAAATGAGTTAATTGACTTTTGTTTTCTTGCCTTTTATATTGTAACGTGCAAGTGCAGCCAACTTCATTCTACAAAAACAACAAACTACATAAACTAATTTGCTTTTGTAGTACATATTTCCAACAACACTAACAATTATATAGTTTGCACCTTGTGTGGGTGAAGTTTGTCTTATTATGCCTGCATACTAATGAGCTTTGGTGCGCTACGAGCAATGCTATTAAACTCTTCATGTGTGTATGTATGTGTGTATGTGCAGACATGTTTAAATTTACGGTATTCTTGTTTTATTCTGAGCAGACAGCAAAATGTGATGGGTAGAATGCTGATCTAATGGCGCAAGAAGCTGAGTAAGTAGCTATGCAGCGGTGCAGGGTCCTTCTAAAGACGAAGGAAAGGCAAAAGTTGGAAAAAAATTTTATAGATACTACTTTTGGATATAAAAAAAATTCAAAGTCTAGGATTGAAGAGCACTAAAACTAGAATAGTTTTGTCAATTTTTGTAGGTTCTTACGATTTTGGATCAAAATGAAGGCGAGCTGATATTTTTTATGAAAACATCGGGTGGAGCAAAATTAACATTTGATAATTTACATTTTTTTTATATTTTTTTTTCCTATTCTGTTTTTTTGTATACAAATTTTAAAGACCTCTCTAATTTTTTTTATACTCAGCGTACTAGTACTAGTACAAGGGTATTATAATTTTGTCCACATAACGGTACTATGAAACGGCGCAAAATAATCGAGTTAGATATAGGGTTCCATATATGAAAGTTCTTAGGTTGAAAAGTGGAATTGATTAAGGCATGTCCGTCCGTCCGTGTACACGATAGCTTGAGTAAAAATTGAGATCTTTGTGTGAAATTATTGAATTATTGAAATTGGGCGAAATCGGATGATAACCACGCCCCCTTTTTCGATATCGAAAATTTCGAAGATCACATAAATTGTTGAATTGAATTTGTTATGCAGGCTACTTTCTGGCCAAGGTGAGCTGCTGTGAAAATTTTCGAAATCGGATGATAACCACGCCCACTTTTTCGATATCGAAAATCCCATAAATACAAAAAATGAGTAAAACTTGAGATATTCGCATGAAATTTGGTACACAGGTTACTTTCTGGCCAAGGCAGGTTGGTGTTTAAAATGGCCAAATCGGATGATAACCACTCCCCCTTTTTTGATATAGAAAATTTCAAATAAGATTCTATGGCCTATATCATTGCCAAGTCATGGTATTTGTATCTCGTTCTGAAAACTAACGCTGGGTATTTAATGTTCAGTTCACCCGAACTTAGACTTCCTTACTTGTTTTTTATTTAATTTGATTTAAAGTTTGCCTTTATAAAATTCAATGTCTTCACATTATCACACACCCAGAGTACGTTAAAACTACAGCTACAATTACCTTCTTATCCTTTCCGATATTCTAGAATTTCTCATCAATTTTTAGTTGTGTAAATTAAATATTTTAAATAGCCCAAAAAGGGTACGTCATTTAAAGGGACTCGTCGAATAACAACGTCTTAGTGAGAATTAATGGCGCCACATTCGACAAAATACATTCTCATCCATAATTCTATTATTTAGTGCTGATCCTGGTGATAAAGTTCAACTTTCAGTATCAGCACCTTAAAGCGCGCAAACAAGTTTTGACACCTCTTCTCTCAACTTGCACACAAATCGAACTTTGATTATTGCAGGATTAAGCGGACTTAAGTAAATGAGAAAGAGATAAGATTAAGAAACTTATTGACACTTGAAAGCAAACAACTCACTTCTACAAAAAGTGCGCAAATTAATTGAGCTTTTACTTAAGCCAAATATCACACGTCTCTGAAGAGCGCGCTCAACTTGCTCAACCACAACTTGGCTAAAAGATTTTATATTTACAACAAAGCCATTTTAGACGACTTAAGTGCGCGCATAAAAGGCTTTTCATGTATGCAACAAGCACACACACAGTTTGCATCTTCTCAAGGCGCTATGCGGCAGTAAAAATGAATGTGACCACCTCATAAGCTTAAGCCGCAAAGTAAACACGCCCTCACTTACCTACCTACCTACCTTTGATGAAACATGCAGCTGCCGCAATATGGGCACATTTTGTAATTTCCGTTGCCGCAACACTAATCGCATCACTCAATTAATGTAATCCTTTCAAATGAATGCAACAGCCAAGAGCCATCTAGTGATACGAGTAGGTACGCGGTGGAGGCGCGCTGTGGCATGCAGTATGCAGCAAGTGGTTAAAGGTGGCAGCGGCTGTGGCTGGTTGAGTCAAAAAAGAGGTGTAAGCATTGTTGTTGTTGTAACATAAACCGCTTGAAATTATAGCATTTTAACGTGCAACAAACAGCGCGCATGCGCCAGAGGCACAAAATGTGAGAATAAAAAAAAAATTGCAATCATACACGCTAGCAAGCGAGCTGGGATATTTTGTGTGAATTTAAGTGGCATGCCCACCTAAGCGATCGAATGTGCGCTTCATCAGCAATCGAACAGCAATAAAGGGTGTAGCGACAAGAAATAGATAGAAATAAAATTGTTGCTGCTATGCCAAACACGCCGCACCCAACTTGCCACAGCGCTTAAAGTCGTCTTTATATCTCCAAGCATTGATCTCGTAACTATTGCTTGGAATGCGCCAGTAGTCGCTTTGATTTTATCATCAACATAAATAAAATTGTTCATCGCCTTTTCGTTACCTAGCCATGGTATTAACAACTAAACAATAAGTTAACTATTTCACGAACGGTCAGTGTGTGGCATTAGCTGCATGCCTCTAGCAAAACCAACAACAATAATCAACTGCTGCTGTACGCTCAAATTATAGCAATTTACAATGTCAAGTTGATGCAATTTTCCGCCGCAACAAATGCGGCTTTGGCAACAAGCAATAAATGAACAGATCCCAGCCCAGCTTCACCAACCAGAGAATCGAGTTTAATACGTCGATTTTGCAGTTAATGAATTGTGATGTTTATTAGCTAATGTATTGCGGCTATTTAACGCCCCTAAATGCCAATAGAAAGCACAATTCTGTTACATTGCCATTGAGTTGTTGAGTAGGTGATGAGTTTGCGCATATGTGTATGTATGTGTGTGTGTGTGTGTGTGTGTGTGTGTGTGTGACGATTGATTTCTGCACTCACGAATTGGATTAGCGCGCCAATCATTAGTGTTAATTTATTGCTGCGGCGTGATATTTTTCTAATTCTGAATTTTTCAATGTTCGCAAAGGTGATGAGTGGCTCCGATAGTGGCGCACGTTTAGAGATTATCTCTGGATTTGATTATACTCAGCACTTACTTGCCTTGAGTGCAGAATTGCGTTTTCATGTTCCATGGTTGAGTAGCCATTCCGCTCAATTACTCAGAGTGGCTTACAGCGGTGCTTTGTTGCATTGTTAGTGCGGTGAAAAATTGAGTTAATTGGCAAATTTTGTTAATCGAGGGCACGCGAAAATTTAATATTTGCAGAATTCACCAAACTTAATTATACTCACCTGAGGTACCAGCTCCAAAAATACGAATTTATTGAACTGATAAGCAATAACTTCATAAAATTAAAAGGAAGGAGAAAAAGACACAGAAAAAAATTAAAATAAAATAAAATAAAATGAGATAAAAAAATAAAAATAAAATAAAACAAAAATATAAAATAAAATAAAATAAAATAAAATAAAATAAAATAAAATAAAATAAAATAAGATAAAATAAAATAAAATATAATAAAATATAATAAAATATAATAAAATAAAATAAAATAAAATAAAATAAAATAAAATAAAATAAAATAAAATAAAATAAAATAAAATAAAATAAAATAGAATAAAATAAAATAAAATAAAATAAGATAAAATAAACTAAAATAAAATATAATAAAATATAATAAAATATAATAAAATATAATAAAATAAAATAATATAAAATAAAATAAAATAAAAGTAAATAAGATAAAATAAAATAAAACAAAGTAAAATAAAATGACATAAAATAAAATAAAATAACATACTACTAATTCTGCCCCTTTTTCGCTGTAATATATAACTCTTCTGTGCGTATGTAAAATATACGTCTAAATTAGCAAAAGCGAAAGATTTATTACTTTTACGGAGAAACTTTCATGCAACGAGCGACATTAACAAATTTCTGATAATATTTACGAGTGCGTACAACTTCCAGGAACCGCACGATCAGTCATTCAAGCATTCAGCATTGCCAACAGCATCATCAACCACAAACCAAGCAGTCAACCAATCGACCGAACCTATCAACCGAAGCGTTTGCGACATATGTGATACCACCGTCACAAGAAGACAAACGCTTTACTTAATTTTTTTTTTATTTTTGTTTTAGAAAATTTCGCATGAAAATATGTGGCAACATGTGGCAATATAGTTTATCAACGCCAAAGTAGCAGCGACAACGGTACCATCAGCAACAACACCACTGGCAAACAATGCAAGCGATAAAGAGCATATGTAGAAGGCGTATAATTTACAATATACATATATTTATTTATGTACATATGTATGTATGTGCGTGTGTATATATTTAAGTTGCCACAACCATTAAAAACGTGCAACATATTCGCCTGACAACTTTTACAACTCGTAAATTATGAAATCACAGCGGAAAAATGAAATCAACAACAAAAACAAACAAACAACAAGTAGAACAATTACGCACAAAATAAGCAGCGTTAAAATTTCTGACTGCAAAAACAAAAAAAAATCAATTTTAAATTATTTATACGGCCATACAACACTTGTTAATATATATGATGTGTATATAATTATGGTTTCGATGCGTAAAAACGTTGATTTATTTAAATTAAGTAAATAAAATATTTATTATTGGCATTCGAGCGTTTTGCCTTTTGTTTGCAAATGCTTGAAAGTTGCCTGAAGTCGAAAACTTAAAAAAAAAATATTTACAGGGTGACAAGAAAATTAGGAAATGCAACTGAGTGAGAGATAAAATTTTTTTCGATTAAAATATTTCAGTTTTTTTTTAAAGGAACTTTGTATTAATGGCTGAGTTGAAAAGCGTCCGATTTCGAAATATTTTTAAAAAATTCCAAATCTCAGAAGAACTTTGCTCCAGTGAAAGACTTCTATTTTTTACAAATTTTTAGTCAACCTGTTTGTAATACAATAAAACCACATGGAGGAGCCTTTGATGTTCAAAACTCCGAAACATTATTACCATTTCTTTTTACGAATATTATTAAAAAACAAAGTGCTGCGACATATGCTAGGCTATAATTTGCCATTTAATTATGGAACTCAAGTCAAGTGAAATAAAAAAAATAATAAACTTTTACAGCCGCCAGCGTTGTTAAAGCACAAATAAAGTTCTACCACGCAAGTTAATGAGCGCTCAATGGCTTTGTAGCTTAGCTAAAGTACACTCATCGTAAAACAAATAAAAAAATTAGCTAGGATAAGATAATATGTATGTAGAAAGCGAAACTGACAAAACTTGACATAACAAATTTAATGATTGTGAGGCAATGTCTGCAGGATAATTGCTATGGAGTCTGCAGCGAGACCACCAAGAATGAAGTGAAAAAACGGAAACGAATTCAGAAATGATGATGTAAGAGCTGGAATTGAACATACGAGTATACGAAAAATAATGAAATAACAAAAACCAAAATAAATTTCGCTTGTATTACAAAAATAACAAAAACTGCCAGGAATTCTGTAGGTCACAAAGTAAGTTGAAGATATTTTATTTTATTTTATGTTAATTTATTTAATTATATTTTTTTGTATTGTTTATATACATATTTCTTTTAATAAAATTTTTTTGTACTTAAATTTTTTTTAGCTTTGGTTGAGTTCGTGTTTAGTTTTTTTCTTTTAATATAATTATTTTCTTTGTAATATTGACTTGTTTAATCATATTTTATTATATTTGTTTTTCTCTTATTTTATGTTATTTTATTTTATTTTATTTTATTTTATTTTTTTTATTTTATTTTATTTTATTTTATTTTATTTTATTTTATTTTATTTTATTTTATTTTATTTTATTTTATTTAATTTTATTTAAATTTATTTTATTTTATTTTATTTTATTTTATTTTATTTTATTTTATTTTATTTTATTTTATTTTATTTTATTTTATTTTATTTTATTTTATTTTATTTTATTTTATTTTATTTTATTTTATTTTATTTTATTTTATTTTATTTTATTTTATTTTATTTTATTTTATTTTATTTTATTTTATTCTGATTTGTTTTATTTTATTTTATTTTATTTTATTTTATTTAAATTTCTCAAGAAGTGCTGTCGACTTCAAACTTTAGCCGCTGTAGCCCACTGTGCACCATCTTCTCATACGCATTTGCGTGTGGTATTTCATTAAGTATTACAGTCGCCGTCAAGATATTCGACAAGATCATCAACTTGGTAATCATCATTAAATTGTTTGCTTGCTACGTAACCAAAAGCCATATCTAAATAGAGAAGATGCAACGTAACCTTTTTTCATACAAAAAAGCTTCCCATAACAGAAACTGTAAATCAGTTAAAACCAATTCGATGCACAAGCGAAGTTGCATTTTGGGTACAAAGTGGTAATATAAAATAATATTTTATGTTGTACATAGGTACGTATGTACATAAGGGTGGTCTGGAAAAAATATATATTTTGGTGAAATCTGCACGTAATGCAATAGTTTGAGAAATGACCCAAATAAATCATATAAATAAAAGACAAAACATATATTTTTTTTAATAATTCTATTTCAAAATTTCAATCTAGCAAATCCGCCTTGAAATTTTCAGTAAACAAAGTAAATGTATTTTTGTTATATAAAATTTTTTTTTCGTAAAATTTTTCTCAGCACACCCTAATGTTCAAAAGTGCATACCATATACAAATATTAATATTTTTATTTAAAATAATAATAAACAAACATTCATATGTGGCACATAAATGTCCAAATAATATGTACATACATACATACATATGTGCAGATATACATATGTATGTTCAATATGTTCCGTTAATGCAATTACACGCGTCAACGCCAACTCAAATCACGAATGCAAACATGCCATGAAAACGCTTCGAATGTTTATTACCGCAATCACAAATTTATGTTGAATCGTAAAAATGTTCATTTACTCTGTTTTTATTTATTTGCATGCTGGCAACGCCTTTTAGTCATAAATGTATGTAATATAATTAAAAAATTTCATTTTTGAACTGAGTGGGTTGGGAAAAAAAATGTTTAAAAGCGATCCTGTAGCATGCCACAACTTACTTGCGATGCATAGTGATAAATTTACTTTGTACACTGCTGCTCAGCTGAAAAGGTTCCACTGCTCTTATTTCTGTAACATAGTCGCTCTCAAAATTTTACCATTTAAGAATCATTTTCAAAAATTCTTTAAACCTCAGAAAGTCCAAAGATCGACTGGGACCATGCTCCAACGATAAAAATCCCAGTGCGAACCGCTTTAAACCTTCCTTGATGAGCTGCAGTGTTTGTCTACTCACATTTAATCACTCTCTCTTTCTCTCCCTCCCTCTTCAATGTATCTGACACCTAACCAACGCGCTGATAAAAGTTCATTTAATACAAAATGCCGCAGCACCACAAAATCGAACTTTATCTTGCCACACCGACAAACAAACAAAACAAACAAACTCACTAAGTACCAAGCAAATTTTATATGGCAACATCCAACCACGTTTAAACGTGCACTTACAATGAGCTTCCTGCTGCAAATTTGATGCTTCAAAAACTTTTTTCGTTGCACTTGCTACTTTTACTTTATAACTGTTTTCCGTTATTTTTATGATTGCGAGTATGCGTATTTACGTGTTTTTGTGTATGTGTGTGTGTGTGTATTTGTGTGTGTGTTTGTATGTTTATTTAAGGATTATGGCTTAAAAGTAACTTGGCGCAATTTATACTACCCAAAGTTTCCGCGCCAATAAAAGTGTCGTCTGCACAACATCCCCCACCCCCCTCACCCCCTCACCCGCCTTATAACGTTTTGCTCTATACTACATTCCATATTTTGCTTCGGCTAGCCAGCACGTCCGGCGCATCAGCGTACGATACGGAAGCGTCGGAAGTTGTTTATCACAATTTTATGCGCTTTATTAATTATTGTTTATTGTTGAACTTTACGCAACGTAGCGCTCCTTGTTGTTGTAGCCAATTTTATGCTTGTTTGTTGTTGTCACTCCCACCTCCTCCACCTCCAGGTTTCTGTTAGATTTGCTTTGCTTTGTTATGATGGCGCCAAATTCTTAAATTAGTATACGCCAAATTATACAATCTCACTCTCCTTCATCGTTATTTCAATTTCTTCGTTTCGCATCTTCTCATTTTCTTGCAACTTTTTGGATTAGTCTTATAAGTTATTTGTTTGAAGATATTTGTAAATATTTGAAATGCACAGTTTTATGTTTTTCACACAAATTTTCATGATTACTTGCCATAATGACTCACTTACAGTCATACAAATACAAAAGATGTGCGTGTGTGTGTGTGTGTGTGTGTGCGGGTTCGGCATCTTCAAAGTTTGTGCTTTTGCCGGAAAACTTTTTAGAATAAATATTTTATTGATATAAATCCTTTTAAACACCAACAAAGTAAAATTCATTTGAGTAGCGTCAAAAAGTCATCCAAGTACATAACCACATACATACATACTCGGTCTTACATAGAGCCACATTTCTTAGTATGTGTGTACAGACTTGACTGTTTGTGGCTTTCGTTGGAAATGCTTGTTGTCATTAAGATTTCAAGCGAGAAGTTGCTGCAAATTTCATTGTAATTTCAAGCTAATAAATTTCAAATTGTATGACTTTAACTAAAGAAAATTAGGTAATGTTTTTAATGAGTTAATGAATCGTTAATGAAATGAATAGGCGCCATATATTAAATCAAATTAGTAAATAAATCGAAAAATAAAATTTACTTAATTTTCGCTTGTTGGGATTAGGCATTTATTTTCGTGCTAAGATACTTTTCTTTTTTTTTTAATCTCACCCAGTTTAGAAACGGCTAATTGTCACCTTGAATCCAGTGCCCACCAAACTGTTGACAGTTACAAATCAGTTTTGACAGACTTCCACTGTTGCTCAAACTGCTTGCAACGTAGTACAGCGGCTCTCAAACTTTTTAAACAAAAAACAAAGCAAAATCGTTCTCCTTCTATTGTAAAAAATCTAATAATTTTCTGATAAAAACTTGCATAAATAATATTTTTTAGAAAAAAAAATTCAAAATGTTAGCAGAAAAAAATTCTGAACCAACAGACCTATCCTAAGCCGCTTGAATTTTGTAGCTAAGTAGAAACCTCAACAAACTTTTATTTTTTTTTCAAACCGAAACCGAAATAAATGTTGCAGATCGAAACCGGAACAAAAACGAAAAAGTTATTGTAATCGGTTTTATATCTTGATATTTTTTCTATATTTATTTCTACGTTTTTACCAAATTTTCCTAATCAAACAAAATATAAACCAGCAGTGATGGACTTCTTTAAATAAATATTAAAGTCTTAAACGGTAACAGGATATTTTTTCGCCAGACTTAAGAATATTATAAATACAATTTAAAAAATAAAAAAATACTTTTATTTTGTCCAGTCTTTGTTGTGATATGAAATTCGCTTTATTTAATATGTACATCCAACGGAAATGTAAACGTAGGCGTTTCGCTTAGTGAACAAAAGCGGCTTTTCCACAGAATCGTGTTACAACTTTCACAAATAAAGAGATTTCAAAGGCAATCAAATTGGTAATTCAGTTTCGAGTCTGTTCCAATATAAACCACCCACGCCATGAGTGTTCTTTGTTTGCTTTTATTATGAAACGTGCTCTATTTTTAGAATTCCTTACCCTTCACTTACTAAGTATACAAAAAAATCCTTTAAGTATTTCCAAACAAACCTTTCAAGTTATATTTATAGCACAGAGTCTGTGCACCCCATCCGCTAGTCATCAACAGTGCTCATAGCTACCTCAACTTACTGAAGCATTCATTTAATTTCGCCTCAACATTCCAACGGTACAAATGACTTCAAAATTTACTAACTATCCACAGCTGTAGTTATTAAATGCTTGTCTCCCTCAGTTACACGCTTTATTCTCACACTCACGTTGTTTTTGTTGCTGTGGCAACACTTTATGCTACGTATTTATTGCTTTTAAATTTTTTTCTGCTTACTTCTTCATTTATTTCTTAGCACTTTTTATTGCCATAACAACCACATTATGCTCCATTGAGTATATTTCCCAACTCATTTTACTTGCAACTTCTTATCCACACAATTTATTTAATTTTATTTAACTGTTCTTGTCCACTTCATTTCAACTGTTTCACCCTTCGCATGTTATTACTTTCATCTTCATCTTCGTTTTATGTTTGCCATTCCAGCACTTAATTGTTGTTAGGGTTGTTATTGTTGTTACTTAATAAATTGTTTTGTCATCCACCCCATTTCAAGTTGTTTCTATTTTCTTTACGTTTAAGACGTTACTTCGCGTTGGCGCTTGATTTTTTCTATATCTCCATTAAAATTGTTGTTTTATAAATGTTTTGAGCGCTTGCTTGCCCAATCTTTCCGTTTGCGTTTTCCACCATATCATACACTGTTTTATTCAATTATCACTTAAGCACTTTACTTTCATACTTTACTTTCAATTTCATTGTGGTTGTATTTTATTGTTTGTTTATGTGCTGTACTCCCCAACTCACTGCTCCATTTTGGTCTACTTAACCGGCTCACCCCTATTTTTGTTGGCGTTTTTGCCATTTCAATCTCAATTGCGCCCTGGCTAATTGATTTTCATTAACTTTTTCTTGGCTGCCAATTTCTCAAGTTCACTGACTGCCTTTCTCTCTCTCGTTTCTTTCCGTTTGCGCGCTTTCATCTGAGTTCCTTTCCTTCTTTAGTTTTTGTTGTACTTTTTAACCTTTGGTGGATGTTGCAAAAGAAATTTTAATTAATATGCGTTATCGATTTCCGCGCGCCACCTCATTTAGCCGTTCTCACCTTGCTTTCATTTCAACTCGTTTAATTCACTTTTGCTCTTTTCGCTGTAATTCAATGAAGTTGTTTAATTCAAAATCTGTTTCTTATTGTTGCGCGTTTGGCTTTTGTGTGGCGTAAAGTTAAATAGTCTATTTGAGCAACAGGAAATTGCTGTTTTTCTCTTGAGTGTACTTAACAAGTTCAAGATAATGTGTTCTACATTTTTCAAAAGAAATTTTAAAATTCTTTTACTGGCATGAATATTGAAACGGAAATTGTTTATTGATTTGTAGAAATTGGAATTGCAATTGAAGCGAGACTTTTGTTAGTCGACATCAACTACAAATGGTAAGCTCCCAGGTACATTAAAAATTCTTTGGGAAAACTTATCAAGAGAGTATCTTTAATTCTCTATAAAAATTATACCTCCATAGCCACTAAAATTATTTTCTTTGATAAGCTAAGACACAAACCTTAAGTTGTCTTTGCTTACCAACTTAAAGCACAACTTGAACGCTTAAGTACTCTTAGAATGAAATAAAACTTTTCTTAATTTTTCAACTCCGGCCAGATTTCAGCTCTACTTTTTTTTAACAACACTACTCGGTTTTTAAAAAGCAATGACTCCGCCCTAAAGGCAAATGAATAGATTTCAAACACATTTCGAATTTTTCCCAACTCATTAGGTTCCACACTTAATAGTAGAAATTATGATAAAATTGCAGACTTCCAGCGATGATGGTTATACTATTGGGTATATTTGGGAGCTCATAAGCTCTCAACCAGACCTGGGTAAAATCAATTACATTACAATTACAATTACATTCCTCAGTAATTGAAAAATGTAATCAATTACTTTGCTCCACAGAAAAGGAATTGATTACATTTCAATTCCTCAAAAAAAATTACTCAATTACAAGTAATTGATTACAAGGAATTGAAAAAAATTACTTCGTGGAATTGTAATTTCAAAAGTAATCGGCTTTGAAAGGAATTGAAAATGTAATTTTACTCCGTGGAGCAAAGTAATTGATTCCTTTTCCCAATTACATGTAATGGGGAATTAGGGGTAATTTAATTCCTAAAGTAATCATTACTACCCAGCTCTGCGCTCAAACTTGTTTAGCCAAGACTTATACCATCATTTCTGTCACTTTTATTTATTTAAAAATAGTAAGCAGAATGTGATGTCAGTCGCTCCCACTTTAGCCATTACACATTCTTATAACTAATTTTATACTAAAACCATCACAAGCTAGCGCGCTTATCTCTCCGAATAGCCACATATTTCCATTTCCATGTCACCTCTTATTTTCAACTACGCCACAAACACATTATTTTCTATCAACAAAAGTAAACACCTCTTCCGAGTATTTTCTTATCAAAAGTATGCGTCTCAAATGCCAGCCCATTTTTTTTGCGCTTGCCGCGAGCTACTGAGCGTATGTGAAAACGTCACTGAATTGGCCAACAAAAATGGACAAACTCCAATTACCATGCCACAGTGAGCAAGAAGCATTGCCAGTGCAATTATCTAATCTAAATTTTCGTTTGGCAAATGTATGTATGTTGTGCGCCAGAAAAAGTAGAGAACACGCGAACAGCACATTGCAGTCACAAGTCATCAATTAAAGCGCGTGATAATTAAAGTTAAACAAAGACACACATACATACATACAAATGCAGGTTGTATGTGCAAAGGCATTCATTTGCTTAGATAAGAACTGATGCGCTGTGGCAACACAGCTGCCACGTTAAGAGTCATGCCAAATACGTGCGCCGCACTTTTGTTTTGTTGTACACTCGGCACTTTGGTACAATCATTTCACATTACAATGTGAGAGTTACGCTGCAAAAGGGCTGAATTTGTTGCAAGTCAACAGTTAGTAATTAACATATGCAACAAAGCAAAAGACAAAGAAACAACAATAAAAAATGTTGCTCCAAATGCTGCGGAAATTGCATGGCACTCAACAGTGTTCGAAGTTGAAAATATGGTAAAGTGGTGAGATTGCAGAAGAAGTGGTAGGTTTGAGAAAAAGTGGTGGGAACTTAAATATTTTTGAGCCAAGAAAATTATTTATGCATAAATTATTCTTTTTCGGAAACATTACTAGAAAGCTTTTAGAGCAGATATTTGTACTACTCCGAGCTTTTAAAAAAAAAAAAACTTTACAAAAAGCTCCAACACCGCACTACTTTTTTCTGTAGGAAATCTAAAGCTTATTTAAGAGCTTTCTATTGCAAAATGTGGTGGACTTAAAATTTCAAAACAGGATAACTTATTTAAAAATAAGCACCAGATCCACAACTTTAGTTGCAAAAGTTCGAGCACTGGCACTGCATGGAGTCGTAGTTATGCGCTCGCTCTGTATTATAGCAGCAACGGTGGCAATGAAAATTGTAGCACCACCAGCAGCAGCACATCATTTAGCCATTTGTTGCATGCAACACCTTTGAGTGCCTTCTAATTTAATAAAATGCAAGCAAATACATATCAAAGCAGCTGGCCACCACTAACAACAGCCAGCAGCAGTAGCAGCCGAAATAACAACTCATACAATTCATTTGAGTGCCACACGTGCAACATTGCTTTTAGTTGTGAACTTTTTGCATTTGTTGTTTGCTTTTTCTTTTTTGCTTTTAATTCTCTTTGTAAGATTGTGCATTGGGCATGCTATTGGTCCTTTCAGCTCTTGCTGACTGTTGATGTGCGGCGCCGCGTCTGAAATTAATAGACTCCAACGCCACAGCATCTCCGCAATGACGACGATGCGCTTGCAACAGTGGCAACAGTGGAATCGCCTTTTGCGCATTTGCAAATGAAATGAAATGAATTGGCCATCGGTGGTGCGCGCATTTTGTTGCAACTTAGAAGATACTCGCTGTGGCATTTAATATTGCTGGCCCACTTCCATGTGCCTTCTTTTGTTGTATTCTGTTTTGGTCGCGCTATCTTGGTTGCTTGTTTGCATATATTTTACTTTTTGCTGACGTCGTCCAGCTTGCCGCACCAGTGATCTTTGGCAAGCAAAAGGCACAGCAATTTACATAAATTTAGATTAGTGACATCTGGGCGTATCCAGAAGCCATAGTGAGTCGGTATTACAAAAGGTAAAAGCAAGTATGCAACCTTCACCCATTTTGCCACAGTGCAACAAAAGGCAATCGTAGCATGCAACTCGCATGTGTGCATGTGTGCAAGTATGTGAGATTATGGATAAAGCGTTTTTATAGGAAATTATTTTCAACGTCTTGTGGTAAATAAAGAATTTTTTGCTTCGGAGCTTAATAATGGAAAATTATGCATCTCAAAGGTGCTAGTGCTCTAAGTGCTGGAGTTTGAGTGAGCTTTATAGAGTAACTTAATAGCGTAACCACAGACAGAATGTAATATGCCAGAGGCAAGGTAAGGAACCGCCTTTTTTCCGGCAATCCTTTTTAGACCCCAAACCTGCTGAGAGTTTTCACCTACCTTAAACAAATTTCATATAAAATCAAAAATACTTCATGAAAAATTATTTTTAAACAGCTTCCAATTTATTAGTTTTATTCCATTGACTATAAATCTGTTCTCAGCTGACAAGCGCATCATACAGTGGCATCATAACTTTACTCAAACTGTCAACATCAGCACTGTCAATACTACAGAGCCACTCAAACGCTCTGACAATACCTTATTTGAGCAAGTCATGAAATCTCATCTTTTTATAGGATCTATAACGAGTCAGAGTGTTCTATAGCATTTAGTTCTTCTGTACAACCGAAAAGGAGCCCACCAAAATAAAGTTTTCAAACCATACATTGTCAACTCTTCATTCACCTATCAGAAAATGTTACCACCACCATTGCCAACAACCTGCCTGCCGGTGGTCGCATTATGCGCCTAAGTTCCGCACACTAAACTATCATCAGACGCAGTTAATTTCCTTTCATTTAATGGCATTTAACACAAAATCATTTTCGCCACATAATGGAAACTAAATAATCAAGTAATTGCAAACATATTTGCTCTTCCTGCAACATATAACCAATTAATTAATTGCGACAAAAGGCTGACATCTTTACTTTTCGTTTTGGCTGCACACACATACACACACACTGCTTCAACACGAAAACTTCACCATCTGCGCAACGAAAAGCATTCATCTTCAACTCATTTTAAACGCCAAAGTAGCGACACTAATGTACCAAGGCTAAATGGAGACGTGTTGTATGTCAGCGTGGCAGTAGAGCATGTGGCATGCAACAACACGTTCAGAGTAAACGTTTGTGCATAACAAAGTGTGAAATATTTACATGAGCTCAAGTGTGTGTGACAAAATTACGCATTTTGTTCGCATTGTTGTTGTCAATTTATTCACTTTACTACACGATGTAGCTGCTGCTGCTGCCTCTGCTGTGGGTGATATTGCATTCACTACCTTTGTTGCAGTGACTTTGACTCTTCGTCTACTTTTTTGTTGTTTTTGTTGTATGCAGTTGCAGTCATTGCTCTTTGTGTTTGCTCACATTGTTGCATTACTTGTTGCTTTTCTTGTTGAATATTAATTTAAATAATAGCTACGTTTGTTGCTACTTCCTTTATGCTGCCGCGTACTGCCGTTGCTTGTCGCTATTATTCTACTTGCAATTCTGCTTCTTCTTGCGCATGCTAAACATTGCTTTCACGCATCGTCTCTCATTGTGTTGCTTTGTTGTTGGCAACGCATAATTATTAATGTTTTACGCTGCAGCGCATTTGCTGAAGTGTGAAATGAAGTTTAGTTGATCATGCAGTATGCATCAGCGATAAAGCTCCAACTGAAAGCTTACATACGCACACACACACACATGCATATATGTATAGACGTTTAGCATCATCATTAACAACAATTAAAATGCACCAACATGCGTAGTCAATTATTTATGTTTTCGCTATTTATGAACTTTATGCGCAAACTACTGACCTCATTCAACTTTTTTGACATGATACTAGGTCGGTTGATTGTTTGCTTTCGGTGATGTTTTTCTAGAACAAGGTTAGGCGTGTGTCATGATTCCAAGTTTTTATTTGAGGTTATGATGTACAAGTAGTAAAAGTCCGCTTCAGAAAACTTTCTATGACCGTTAGAACTAAATGTGTGACCTCAAGCCAGTAAAATTTGTTACTCAATAAACGATTATTTTTGTTCAGTGATAAAGCGATTTTTTTGAAATCGAATATAGGATGCTACCTAAAAATATCGATATTTTCAATTTAAAAAATCGATCCGAAAAAATCGATAATCAAAATAAATAAATCGGTTATTTATACATATACGTAGTCAGAGCTTCACATCAGATAAGCTTGCAAATCTCAAAACAAACAGCCAAGAAGGGGCTCGTAGAAATGCGGGTAATTTTCTCAAAAGTTTTCCATGACTCAAATGCACGTTTACCTCAATCTGACACCTTCACTATGACATACAACCACACTAGATACCCACTAAGCCACTAACTATAATCAACCTCACTAGAAATCTACTTTTATCAACACAAATATAACTCACTGAAATGTATTTGCAGTTACTTACCACAACCATTACTATTACCATTATTACAACTCAAAATATGTTTTATCTGTCAAACATAAAATTCGCTTCTAGTAAATGTAACACAAGTAATTTTCACAGCTTAATAGGAGCTTAACTCCATTCACAACCACTTATCACTGACCATAACTTTTTGCCATTTCAGCTGCTTTCTATCTAGTTATATCATTATTCGCAATTTTAAAATGTGACAGCTGTCAAAGTAATGCAAGAGTGTTAAAATTACAATGAGTTCAACGTGTTGAGTGACAAAAATTTTACAGTCAGCACTTTGATGCTTTTTTATTGGCAACATTAAAACGTTGTAAGTACAGTAAGTGTAAGTGTGGGGAAGAGAAGATGAAAAGGGTCAGCGATTACACATGCACTCTCTGTCTCACTCTATGTACTCGTATGTCTAGTTATGTATGTAGTTATGTCTGCTAGAGCACTGATGGGGCTAACTGCAATGTCTGATGATGTCCGTGATCGAGTTCATAAAAATAATCACAGTTGTGAAAGTTCGCTGTATTTACAACAATGGTAATGCTTTACTTATACTTGCAACTTATAAGCTGGTGTTGGAGTGTGTATTGCACCAGGGAGCGTGAGGGCTTGAGGACGTTAATCACTTTTAAGGATTTGTTCCTCTGATTTAAAAACTTTTTTTTAAAACTAGCTTTCTCTGGATTTTCTTTCCAAATTTTGGTATGAGTCCTTCCATGTTAAATAGACACATGGTTCGAATCGATCGATTACGACTTGCAAAAAAAAAAATTTGTTTATATATGAATGTTTTTTAAATCTAAGTTTTTCAATATTTTGGAAAATTGGTTTAGTGGTATAAAAAAAAAATATTTTGAAAATAAAAGTTTTACATTTCAATTTTAGAAAATGAAAATTCGTCATTAAATTTTGGAGTCAAATTTTTATGTATCATAAAATTAAATATTTAATAATTTTTTATTTAACTTTGGGATGTCGAGAAAAAATAAAAAAAATTATATTTTGGAAAAATTTCAACAATTCACATTTTTGAAAATGTTAATTAAAAAATTTCAAAATATTTTTTCAGTGATCAAAATTTAATAATTTTTTGTTTAACTAATTAAAGTAAAGGAAAAAAAATAATAATTTGGAAAAAATTCAGCAATTCACATTTCTGAAAACAGTAATCCAAAAATTTCAAAAAAATTACCTAGTGATCGAAACAATAATTTTATGTTCAACTAATTGAAGTGGAAAAAAAAAAAATTTATTTTCAAAAAAATTCAATCAATTAAAATTTTTGGAAAAAATTAAACAACAAACTTCTGCAATCACCGAAAAATTTTTTCAGTGTCAAAATTGAGACATTTTTTGTTTAACTAATTGAAGTTGAAAAAAAAATTTAAAAAATTCGATTTTGGTTAAAAATTAAAAATCCATGTTTTAGAATAAAAACAATGTTTCTGAAAATATCAGGATTCTGATATTTTTTTTTCAAAATATATTTTCTATGCCGCTAAGTGAAAGTTCATTTTTATGTCTTCAGTATTTTCCGAAACATTAAATAAAAATTGACTTTCCAAAACAAGAAGAAGTTAAAATTCTCGCTCAGGCTATCAGCGCATACTTTTCGTAATGACCTGCATGACCTACATATTTCCAGAAGTTAGCCAACTTGTCACTGCAATGCGGCCACAGCGCTGATTGAAAAATCACTATCAACTCCAAAGTCCAAGCAAAATAAAAAAAATTGTTTATTATCTGTAATGCCCCCCCCCCTCCCCCTACTAACAATAACATCTGTATGCGCTGCAAATGATGCGGCTTTAAGTTTTTTAATTTAAGTTTTCGTCACTCTGGGGTTTGTCGTTGCGGCACGCGTCGCGCTTTCGTGGATCACTTTCATTACTTTCGCTCATTTTCTCATTTTCTGCTTTCACGCCCGCTAACATTTGCACGCGCTTGCATTCTCATTGTCTTTAGTTTGTTGCCTCCAACTCGTATACACTCCAACTTCTTGCATTGTCTTTGACAGATTGCTTGTACAAGTTGCTGTTGCATGTCGTAGAAAATTACTTTTTTTGTTGTCGCTTGTCAGTCTTACGCTGCAAATCTGTGCTACACATTTTTCACTTAAAAAAAACAAACAGAACTCTTCAATAACATTCAAGCCCTTTTGCCGCCTTTGGATCATGTTGCGTTGTAGTGCACTACATTTTGAAGTTGTTGCCTATTAAAAGAAACTTTCTTACTATAATATTGCATACATTCAGGCGCTTACAAGTACTCAACCTTCATGTATACTCTCATATATTTCTCCTGTTCGCTTGCTCAACTACCAATGCGCATAAGAATTTCTGAGTATTTTTCTTTGCTTTGTTGCCGTAATTTTACACTTGAATGTTTAAAAATTCACGCTTTACTGCACTGTTACCTCGTTTATTAAGCGCCTATAATTATGCAATGTACTCTCCAACAACGACTACTAAACAAGTAAGCATGAAAAAACTTATTTTGCCATTACAGCCATCACTTTTGCACCAACATAAAACACCAACTCTCCTCTTTATAACGGTTTGAGTACGTTTGTGGGCGTATGTTTCAAGTTATTCTACGGTATAATTAAGTGTTGCCTACTTGTTGCACACTTACACCTCGCTTGAGTTGGCCGACTTTTGCGCACTAATTTTGTTATTGCTACAGTTTTCACATATTCCAACAAAATTTCTCGCTACAATTCTCATTTCAATTAATATTTTTGTTGGCTTAGTTGGTTTTCATTGCCGTAAGGAAGGCAAGTTCTATTCGTACGATGGTTCATGTTGTTGTTGTTGTTATGATTTCAGCACCTTTTAAAGCACATTATGCTTTATGAAATGAAATTAGAAGCCATACAACATGCAATTAATTTCATATGAAATCCGAATCACTAAAATGAAATGGCTAAAAATGCTGCCACGAAAGTCATCCAATTCCAAGCTTGCCAGCCTTTTCGTATCGTTATGAATTTAGTTGTGAAAGTGTGAGTGAACGTTTGTGAAAGTACGAACATATACATTTGCAGTCAGGTGTGCTGAGATACTTGATCCTTGAGAACCTACCCCAGCGCCTAGCGTGAAATTTATTTTTGGATTCTGTGCAAGCAAAAAGGACAAGTCGAATAGATATCCAAAGGTGGAAGAGGGTTAAATATATGATCGCAAAGGCAGCCTTAAGGAAGTGTTTTCCAAAAAAATTTATCTTTATAACTTTTTCCAAGAAAAAATTGTTTAACTATTTTCCAAGACAAGTTTTTGAATATTTATAAAAACAATTTTTTTACTTGTCTAAACCTTTTTTTAATTTTTTTTGACTTTCCAGACAAGTTGCATATTTAAAAAAAAAGTTCTTGAATTTTGTCCAGAATTTTTTTTTTTGATTTTCTCGAGTTTTTGAATATTAAAAAAATTAAAGTTTAAAAAAAAACAATTTTTTAATGCTTCCCACCAAAATATTTCTTTAAAATTTTCCAAAAAAAATTTTTTTTTTTCTAGATGAGTTTTTGAATATTTAAAAAAAAATATTTTTTTTTAATGTTTAAGCAAAAATTTTGTTTGATACGCCCAAAATTTTTTTTTTTGACTTTCTAGAACACTTTTTGAATATTTAAAAAAATAATTTAAGTTTTTGAAAAAAAAAATTTTTTTTTGTTTTCCACCAAAATATTGTTTTATAATTTTTTCCAAAAAATAATATTTTTTTGTATATATAAAAAAATGCAAGTTTTTGAAAAAAATTTTTTTTTTGTTTTCCACCAAAATGTTTCCTTATAATTTTTTCCAAAAATTTGTTTTCAATATTGCCCAAAAAAAATTTTAAATTTTTTTTTATTTTCTAGACGAGTTTTCGAATATTTATAAAAAAAAATTTCATGCATCTAAGTATTAGTTGTATCTGTACTCTGTTTTTCGACAACTTGGCTGTTATTTGAAATCCACTTTATGTCTCCAAACACCGCAGCTTAGCTAAATCTCAACACATTTTTCAATGCACCTGTCACACACCCCTTAAATTAAATGGTTCTGCCTTCTACAGTGCATTACTGTCATATCAGCGTAACTAAAACGAAAATGTCACATCAGTGTTCAGCAACACCTTTCTTGACACTTACACGAACTCACCAACAAAATTGTTGGCACCCGGTCAATGGCTGCTGACGCGACCCTCGCAATGTTCGACAATTTGAAAATG
The DNA here is from genome assembly GCA_951509765.1 of Sphenella marginata. Lineage (NCBI taxonomy): Eukaryota > Metazoa > Arthropoda > Insecta > Diptera > Tephritidae > Sphenella > Sphenella marginata. The sequence goes on from OX608083.1 coordinate 54,058,556, forward strand.
TAATTTGGCGCTTAAATGGGCGATAACAGCGCACAGCACGCGGAGTAGGCAGCGAACATTATCAAGCAAAAACTGCAAATGTTCAATACGTCGTCCAGCGTGTGTGTGTGCATTGCAACCGTCAACAGTTTAATTGGGCTGACAGACATGCGAGCAAGCAGGCATTCGATTGCGCTGACCGCATTTACGTCATTTTGTGTTGCCACTCCATTAGCATTGGGCGCATGTTGCTGCAGCAACCCAAACCAACCGCTAACTAGGTGCACATGCAATCTCGCAAGTGTGTGTGTGCGTGCATGTGTGTGTGTGTGTGCGTTTGGCATTTTTGGTCATGTAATTAAACTAAAATCGCTGCTAAATTGCTGATGGTCGATTAAGCTCATTTGAGTCGTATTTTTTTTTTTTAGTTTCTCGTTTGTTGTAATTTTTGGTTTTTGGTTTTTTGTTTTTGAAGTTTCACATACCAACATTGGTGACATTGGCCATTGATGCAGCCGAGACTTTCACCATAGGCGATTAGGCGACTGAATGCGCGCTTTATTTTCAATTCGTTGGCTATACAAAATGGCGCGCTGTTTGGTGTTTGCTGCTGCTGTGGTTTAGTTAGTGTAACCGCTTAACATGTTGCAAACGAATTCATTTTAAAATTAGCGAGTGAGTTTGTTAAGTATTTAACCAGAAGCAGCAGGATTTGGTGGGCAGTGGCTTGATACTAACGCAGGTTTTAGCTGCTGAATTGCCTTGTCACGGCGTACTAAATTGAGTTTATTAGAGATTTTGTAATTTTATTTTTAATTCGATTGATGCTGGCGGATGCGGTGCTGTGTGTTTTAGAGATTTTGGAAAATTTTTGCATTTTTAGCGAGCGCTTTTTCGAGTACATTGTTAGATTAGTTTTGTTGTAAATGGAAATTAAGTTGCTTTGGTGGTCGGCGCCTGTTTTTGTGGTTAGCGCTATTTAAAGAGCAGTTGATTAAAATAGCAAAATGGGAGACGAAAATACAAACTTTGAAAGCGAAAACTAATTACAGTTTAATGGATTTTTAAAATTAAATTAATTGTTTCTAGACACCAACTTTGCAACATACACAACAAAACATTTAAACTAAATAACATAAAAAACAGCGAAATTTTTGTACGGTACCATGATCCTCAAAAACTGCCCAAATGTTGAAGAAACAATTCCAAGAAAGTGCCCAAATAGTTTCAAAACGATCTGGAAACTGATCCCGAAATGATGCAAAAAGGTTCTCGAATTTATGCTGAAAAAGTGGCAAACTTAATACCAAATACTTTGAAAATAGGCCCAAAAACAATATTTAAATAATCCCGAGAGAAAGCCTAAAAGTCCCGAAATGATAAAAAAGTGACCCGAAAACAAGACCGAATTATTATTGAAAAAGTTCCGAAAACAAACTCGAAATTTTTTATAAAAAATCCTACAAGTAGCTCGAAATGGCCCCGGTAACAATAACGAAATAATCCCCCAGCTGTACCGAAATTGTGAGCTGTTATTCCTATGTTTTCTAAATTCTACTACAGTACACTGCTAAAACTTTTTATACCCGTGGCTTCTAAAAAAATTTCGATTTTCTCTTAAAAAAAATGTAAGCTTCACTGTCAATAAAAGCTTTGTATCGCCGTTGCTTAATTATAAAATCTCCCACTAGGGGGCGGCCATATAATTTGTTGTTTGGACCACACAAGAGCTGGCCATACAATCTAAATTGTCGGCTCTTGAACTTAATTGCAAAAGCTGAGAGGAACATCTTACTATCTCAGCAAAGATTTTGAAATCTCCTCTTTTTTTTAATTTTTCAAATTTCATAAATTTTCCACCAAAACAGCTAACATTGCAATCAATTTCTGAGATAAGGCGTTACTGGAAAAAAATTCTCTAACTCGATGTTCTTCAAAAATACTCTAAAATAGAGAAAACTTTTCACACAACCGTAAATTTAAATACGAAAGCAATAAATTTCCTTAATTAAAGAAATAAAAAATTAAATCTTTCCCACAGTCTCCCCTGATCTGTCACAAATAAATTCAATAATAACGCTAATTAAGCACTTAACAACCAATCAGACGATCGAAAAGTTCAAACGCTGCAATTTAACATCAATAAATCTACACGGCAAGCAGCAGCTGAACGCAGAGCAGCGAAAGAAGTACGACAACGCAAAAGCATAACGAAAACTACACAGCGATGGCCTCTAACGCAGTGAAGCGTTTGCTGCATTTTATATCAATTTTATCGCATACAATTCGCCATTTTATTGATGCGCTCATGCTTGAATATCCTTGTCGTCCTTGTATTTTCTGCATGTTTGTCTACTTACCTATGTATTAGTTGTAAATATGTATGTATGTACGTCCGTATAGTCTGTGTAGGCCAAGCTGGCAATCATTGCTGCTACCGCTGCTGCTTCCACAGCCATTGTTAATTTATGCAAATGAGCTTCGACATTTTACGAAACTCTGTTGACGCAACTACCAAGTCTATGGCTCGGCGTGTATGTACTTGCCTTTGTGTGTGTGTGTGTGAATGTACATTTGTTTGAGTATACTTTGCGATAAGTGCCTGTTCAATGTGAAATTTATCGATTTGCGCAAAAATTTATCTACAACTGCAAAAACTTGAACAGCGCCATTAAAGCAAAATGAAAATCACAAAAAAAAATGAAATGTTTTAAATTGAAAACTGAAATTGCCCACAAATTAAATGTGGAAATTCGACACAGCAAAATCTATAGCCTGCATACATCGTGCCTATCTCGTCTGTGAACAATTGGAGCGGAAATTTAAGTGACGCAAACTAAATTTTGGAAAATTTGTTTGAACCGAATTTATTTATTTGGTTGTCACAAAAGCGTAAAGTAAATGTTTGTAGACTTTGAAGAGAGAATAACATTAAATCGTGGGAGACAAATGCATTCGATATAGAAGATCTTTATTAATTGTTGTTTGATGATTGTTGCCTCACGTGGTCATAGAGCGAGCCCTAGAAGACATATCCAGTTCGTGGAAGCCTCCACTTATCGAATCGTACCTCCATTCTGATGACAAATATGAAAATATGAAGTACAAGGAACTTTGGCACTTTTCACTACTACGTCGCTTAAAAGCTTTCGGAGGCCACCATCTTTCAAAACAAATTTGCAAAGTCCTGGTTTTACAAATATTTGCACTTTCTGGGAGTATCTCAATATCAAAAGATTTTCAAACTATGTGGCTACATTTTGTTTAGCTTTTGATATTTGTCAAGCTTTTAATGTACATATATTTTCTAAGTTTTCTTGAATAGTTATTTGAACTTGTATGTCATTAAGAACACACATTTTTTATATCTCTATTTTTCAAGCGCTTTTCAAACTTTTGAGCTTTTTGAAGCTTTTACCATTTTCACCTTGAAAGTTATGAAGACTACATCTGTTTTTAAATGTTTCGTTTTCAACTTCTTTTTATACTAAATAGTTGGATTTTTGTAGCTTTTGATATTGGTAGAGCTTTTGAGCTTTTTGAAGCTTGAGCTTTTTTCAGGTTTTTTAACTTTTTTTACATTGTAACCCCACCTTTATTTTAATCTTCTATTTTCAAGAGCCTGGTAGTTCTTTAGAGCTTTTTTGAAGCCTTTTGGTTTTATGAACCTTTAAGTAATTAACACAACTTTTTTTTCTTTTTTTCTTAAGTCGAATGGACCACAGCAAACGCAACTCAGAGAATCGGTTATTAATCCAAATTCTTACTTCAAAGGAAGCAGAATTTTATATCGAATGACCCACTTACAATATCAAAGTCATAGATAGTAGTCACTGTCGTTCACACCCGTGAATGAGCGTCTCGCTACAATCCGCGTAAAAGTACGATTCTTTAACATCTCGTTTATCTGCGCCCACGCTCCGACGGAAGAGAAAGACGACGTGGAAAAGGATGCATTCTACGAGCGCCTGGAGGAAACTTACGAGCGCTGCCCCCGTCATGACATCAAAGTCGTGCTTGGTGACTTTAACGCCAGGGTGGGCAAAGAGGGTGTATTTGGACCCACAGTCGGGAAGTTCAGCCTGCACGACCAGACTTCGCCAAATGGATACAGGCTGATCGACTTCGCCGGTGCCCGAAACATGGTCATTGCCAGCACCAGGTTTATGCACAAGAAGATCCATCAGGCTACATGGCTGTCTCCCGATCGAAGAACGCGAAACCAGATCGACCACATTGTGATAGACGGACGGCATGCTTCTAGCGTTTTAGATGTTCGCACAATAAGAGGTCCAAACATCGACTCCGATCACTACCTAGTAGCAGCTAAGATTCGTACCCGCCTCTGTACGACAAAACAGGTGCAACAGAAAACGCAAGGAAAGCTGGACGTCGAAAAGCTGCAATCGCAACAGACCGCCAATGATTTTGCAGACCGACTCTCACACCTGCTCTCTGAGAGCACAATTCAACCCAGTGGAATGCATGAGCAGTGGGAGCACATCACAGGAGCACTCCGTACCGCAGCCGAAGAAGTAATTGGATTCCGGCGAACGAGAAGAAACAACTGGTACGATGATGAAGAGTGCCGAGCTGCAACGAAAAGAAAGAACGAAGCCTACAAGGCAACGCTAAGATCGAGTGCAACAAGGAGTGTGTGTGAACACTACCGCGAGTTGAAAAGGGAAGCGAGGCGACTTTTCCGGGCAAAAAAAAGAGAGGCAGAAAAGCGTGAAATCAATGAGCTTGAGATGCTAGCCAATGGGAATAATGCCCGAAAATTCTATCAAAAAATTCGACGAATGACGGAAGGTTTCAAGCCCGGGGCAAATTCCTGTAAGAACGAGAACGGCGACCTGGTGACTGATGTTCAGAGAATACTAGAGATATGGAGGGATCACTTCTCTGCCCTTTTAAATGGAGAAATTGAGCAAGAAACCAGAGAAGAGCTCGAACCCGAACCCACAATCGAAGACGACGAAATTGACGTCCCAGAACCCGACTATAATGAGGTGCGAATAGCAATATCCCGGTTAAAAAACAATAAAGCAGCTGGCGCTGATGGTTTGCCTGCTGAGCTATTCAAGCATGGCGGCGAGGAGCTGGTAAGGCGTATGCACCAGCTTCTGTGCAGAATATGGTCGGATGAATGCATGCCCGAAGATTGGAATCTAAGTGTTCTTTGCCCAATCCACAAAAAAGGTGATCCTGCAAACTGCACCAACTACCGCGGAATCAGCCTTTTGAATATCGCATATAAGGTCTTGTCAAGCGTATTGTGCGAACGATTGAAGCCTGACGTGAACAGACTGATTGGACCTTATCAGTGTGGCTTCAGACCTGGAAAATCTACCATCGACCAGATTTTTACAATACGTCAAATCCTGGAGAAAACCCGTGAGAAAAGAATCGACACACACCACCTCTTTGTTGATTTTAAACCCGCTTTCGATAGCACGAAAAGGAGCTGCCTATATGCCGCTATGTCTGAATTTGGTTTCCCCGCAAAACTTATACGGCTTTGCAAAATGACATTGAGCAACACCACCAGCTCAGTCAGAATTGGGAAGGACCTCTCCGAGCCGTTTGAAACTAAACGAGGTTTCAGACAAGGTGACCCCCTATCGTGCGATTTCTTTAATTTGATGTTGGAGAAAATAATACAATCTGCAGAACTCAACCGCGCTGGAACAATATTCTATAAAAGCGTGCAACTGTTAGCATATGCTGACGACATTGACATTATCGGCCTTAACAACCGTGCCGTAACCTTTGCGTACTCCAAACTAGAAAAAGAAGCGGAAAAAATGGGTTTGGTGGTGAACGAAGGCAAAACGAAGTACATGCTGTCATCAAGCAAAGAGTCAGCGCATTCGCGCCTTGGCACCCACGCCACTGCTGGCACCAAAAAGTTCGAAATAGTGAAGGACTTCGTTTACCTTGGATCCAGCATAAACTCCAACAATAATGCCAGCCTAGAAATCCAACGAAGAATTGCTCTTGCAAATAAATGCTACTTTGGACTGAGTAGGCAATTGAAAAGTAAAGTCCTCTCTCGACGCACGAAAATCACACTCTACAAGTCACTCATCGCTCCCGTCCTGCTATATGGTGCAGAGGCGTGGACACTAACAACATCTGACGAGGCTGCATTGGGAGTATTCGAGAGAAAAGTTCTGCGAAAGATTTATGGGCCTCTACGCGTTGGCGACGGCGAGTACCGAAGAAGATTTAATGATGAGTTGTATGAGCTTTACGCAGACGTCGACATAGTACAGCGCATTAAAACACAGCGGCTTCGCTGGCTAGGCCACGTCGTGCGAATGAACGAAGACGCTCCAGCCCAGAAGGTATACTTATCGGCACCCGCCGGTGGAAGCAGAGGAAGAGGAAGACCACCACTCCGATGGAAGGACCAAGTGGAGACCGACCTGCGATCTCGTGGGGTCTCCAATTGGCGCCAGTTGGCGCAAAGAAGAAATGACTGGCGAGCTATGTTGGACGGTCAAAATCGCTCAGGCGGTTAGATGGCCATTTAAAGAAGAAGAAGATAGTAGTCACTCTTGACATCCAATAAGATTTATAATTAATGAGCAATACCATTTATTTACTTCAATAATTTTCATTCACATTTGCATAGTGAAGGTTATGCGAACTTTAAGATGATAAGCGCGCCTCTATTTGAATACTATAAGCACAGTTATGTAGTTGTGCTCATAGCAAAATGAATAATTGCTCATTAATCATACGCCGTTGCACTGTAAAGCATTAATCAGTCAGCTGATGACGACAACTAGCTTGTACTAGATATATTTCCTTAATGCTCTACTTACTAAGGCTTTATGAAAAATAAAAAAAACACACGCTGGATGCATATGGATAAATTCAAATCCTTTGAGCTCCCATCAACTGGAAACATACACATTTTCATATACACACTTTTACTACATAACTGACATGTAAATATTCAACCAACGGTCCCTTCGCATTCAGTTACATCAATAAACCTTGACCTGCCTTAACCACGAGAAACGCTTTGCTGCTAAGCATTTCTTGCTTAAGTAAATAAATAGCAGTAAGTAAGTCGTACTGTAACGAGCTGTATTTATTTGATGATAGCACTGTAATTGGAGCATGACACAAGTAGCTTCACTACTACACACAGCAATCTAACTGCTTTAGCCACTTTACAACAATCTTCCTTCCTATGTTGGGTGCAAAGTATTTACTTCTCGCTTATTCTCTTTCTCGCATACTTTTTGCTTATACCTCTGTGTTAACTATTCTGCTGTGCTAGAAGAATGTTAATGAGTCGTATATATTTCTTCGCTTTGAATTTATAATTGTGACTTAATGAAATTGTCGCTTTCAGACAGACATTAAATATGTTGACGTCCTTCAGCCGATTGACGCTTGTTTGATTATAAATTATCGCTTAGTTAGGCAACGTTTAGGAGGTGGAGCAAATTTAAGCGGAAAATTAATTAAGTTTTCTTTAATTTAGAATTTTCAAATTTGGAAAAGAGTTTTAATTGGAAATTATTTGGTGCGTAAATTTACCAATTAAATACTAAAATTGATTGAGCGCTCATGTGATTATGGGTAAATGTGTTAATGACCATTATGCCACCTTTATGTGATTTGTTTTTCAGGCCATTCTGCGTTTGAGAGTTCTAAAAATGAGTGGATAAAAGCAGTTGAATTTCTATACTCGTTTGGTAAATTTTTATCACGAATAATTTTGTGCAGAAAATAGTCTAAGGTTGCTAAGGGGTTAAGGTATTTTAGAAAAAATGCCCCCGAAAATTTTACAGACGCTGCACCTGGACGAAATCTTAGTAAAACGTATCACGAAGAACTCAGACCATAAAAGTAAATTAAGCTCCTTAAAGTATGCAACAGTTTTTCATGTTTTGCTCTAATAAAATTTTTTTCTGAACTAGCATTGTTAATAACTTTGTTCAGCTCATTTAAATGGGTAATGGAACTACCCAATAGCAACCCAAAGAGTCGGATAAAAGTTGGGTAATTTTGTTTGAAAAAGTTCAGTTTATAACCATGTTAAAATTGCATACTTTTAGGCACTTGTTATTTTCCATGCAAGCTCCACACATATGCATAGTTTATAGAAAGCTTCAATGCTTGTGTTGGCATTAGAGTTTTGTCCACGTTAGAGGTGATGAGCCATGGTTAGTGGGGTAAGTGGCCAACAAAACTTCAATGTGATGTTTGCTAAAAAAACTGTTGCATACCTCAAGGCGTAATTTTTTTTTTCTATCGGTGGTCTTTCATGTACCTACATATATTGTAAAAAGAGTTCATGCTAAAGTACACCTGGCGAAATTTTTCGAAGAGGATTTTTCTAAGCATTTAAATCCTTTATCGACCTCTCAAGTGCAAATACTCCCTTTTTGTGTGAGTACTGATAGAATAGTTTTAATATTTGTAGTTAATTTTTTTAATATTTTTTTATACTGATTTCTTGCTGAAAATATATTCAACCTGCTTCGCTATAGCCGTCTTACAAAATAAATAAATTTAATCAAAAATTATTTACTAAATAACAAAAGTTACTAAAATGTGAGTTCTTTAAAATCAAAAACTAAAATAGGAAAATCTTCTCATAATCTTTGTAATAATACTGAGAATGCTAAAAGAAACTTTTCCAAAACAAATACTATTTATGCATGTAGATACTTACTTTTAAATAAGTAAATAAATGTGTCTATGTTTACCTCCTACAACTCCGGAGCTGGCATTTATGGAATGGCAATAAAATTCATTTATCTTCCTCAGTGATATATATAAATTACAGAGGATATTTGCATAGATACGCAACTTGAAAATTGCACCAAAATAAGATTGTGGAAATAGCAAGTGCCATCAGCAAACAAAAGCAACAACAACAACAGCAATCTGAGCAAGTAGAAGACACACAACTTTACCGTATTGTGTTGTTGCTATTGCTAACTCAAAGCAAATAAATAGCACTCAAACTATTCATGTCTACTCGCAATGATTCGTTGGGCTTGGCATTTCTTTGTCTGCTAGCACAAATATTATATGATTTTAAGATTTATAACATTAAGTTTATTTGTTTTTCGTTTTTTTTTTTTGGCAAACAAAGGAAGAAGGATTTCAAATGTCAAAAATGTTGAGTAGCATATTAAAAACGATATGACAACGCATATTACTTTTGCAATGCTACAACATTTATCCACAAGTCCATAACTGGTCTACTGTCAGACGGATAGCTTATTTTTGCGAACTTGAAGACAATGTAGTGATATGAAATATGAATGATTTTGTTGTAAAAAGAATGGCATTAGTAGCAAGTATTTGTGAAGATTGGTATCTGTGGCCTGAGCTTCACTATATAAACTATAGATAAGTAAATTACTTTTTACGAGCTTTCATTATTTATTGATTTTTTGCTCTCTTGTATTATCAAACTTTTTTTAAAATAATTTATGAATCAACTCAACAAATCTCTCAAAAAATTCTCCTTTACTAAAAAAAACACCACTTTAAAATATTCAACTCCAAACCTAATCTTGAAAAAATATACCCGCACACTTAATTTCCGTGCTATTGCTTTTGTTGTGATTCACAGCAGAAAGAGCAAAGTGCACGCACTTTCAAGCAAAAACAGATTTATCATTTTATGCAAATGAGCCAAGTAAAAAATCGCTATATTTAACTGCAAGCACTTTTTTCTGTAATATTTCGAATGCAAATGCCGTGGCGTATACGTAATATTTATTGTGCTCACTTTGCATACAAAAACAAAAACAAAAACAGCAAAATCCACCAAGCACGCATTTGTGTGCCACCATTTTTAACACTTTATTTACACATTCAATCAATATTATGATTTATTGCAATTTTTTTTTCATAGCAATTGTTGTTGTACTTTGTATGTTTGTACATATGTATGCATAGCGCGCATCAGTGCACCACTGCGTATACGTTAAATGCGCTCCACTATGACGCAACAAGGGAAACTTCATACGCGCACCGAACGCTACATTTTAGAAGCGTGAGAAATTCCATATCACATTTCATAATAATATTTATTGATATTTGCATATTTACATATTTACATACGTATTGCTGTTTGTACAAATGTGTTATTTTATGTTTACCTTACAACAAAAACACATAAGCATTGAAAGCGAAATTGAAATAACAAAACAAAAACAGCCACAAATCAAAATTATTTAGCTTTTCACAGAGTGCAATGGGACCGCAAAGGCGTGTGTGTGTGCGCGCGCTAGCTACAGGTGTGCGCGTGGAGGTTAACGCTGGCTTGAAGTGCATCAAGCTGTTGTACATGCGTTCGTGTGATATGCAAATGGTGTTTATTTATCGCTGTTTTTGTGCATAGATATTTACTAGGGTTGCCATTTGCGCGATGAAGTGCTTTTTAGGTACCAAAAATCCCGAATTTTTTTTTTTTTAGAAAAACGCAAAATTTAATATTGTTTTACATAATAAAAAAAATCCAAAAAAGTAAATTTTTAATAATAAAAAAAATAGTAATAATTTTCAGAGAAAGTATTTTTCGATTCGAGCTCGAAATCCAGAATTTTTTTTTTAGAAAAACGCAAAGTTTAATATTGTTTTACATAATTAAAAAAAAATCGAAAAAAGTTAATTTTTAATAATAAAAAAAATAGTAATAATTTTCAGAGAAAGTATTTTTTGATTCGAGCTCATTTAAAGTAATGTATAATTTGAAAAAAAAAATTATTTAAAAAAAATTTGAAATGAAAAATAATTTTGATATTTTATTCACAAGTCGCTAAATGCTTGCGAAAAAAAAAATCAGCTATATTAAGGCCGCATCGTTGCCGAAACAATTGCAACACTTTTTTCAACCGAATTTCTTAGAGCATAGAGTATACCCAAAGCTCTAGAATAATATTTTGCTCAAACCCGGTTTTTTTTAAATCGTATACCGAAAATTACGGGATTTATAATATCCAAAAAAAATTCACATCCCCAATATTTGCATATGTTGTTGTTTTTATTTATGCGCGTATAATTTTACGTTTGTCTTTTTTTTGCGTTATATGAATTGCATTTAAAGCTTGCTATGCTGGTATTTCATTCCCCTAAGGGCAAAGCTTTTCATATACTTTTGTTATTGTTGATGTTGTTGCAACTATCATAGGTTGAACTCATGCTTACATAAAACTTATAAGGTATACATACATATGTAAAAGAATGATCGAATTGCTAAAGCGATGTATGTATTTAATAGAAATCGATGAATGCATTCGTAATATTTGAAATGTGGAAATCGTGCTAGCGAACGCTGTAAAATACGCTGACGAACAAGCAAGCATACAAATTATACGAATACCATATAAATAGTTCGAACGAAATATTCTAGAGCCTGCAATTCGCGTGAAAGACAATGGGAATTTTCTATGAAATAATTAAAAAAAAAACTTTTTGGATTTGCTCTATGAGTTTGGATAATACAAATATTTTAACATCTAGTCAATCGGCTTAATATGTTGCATACACGTTTTTCTACGAATTCTAAGTATCTTAACCAATCCTGGCATATGCTTAAGCCGAGGCTAAATGTTTTCGCTGGAACAAGGATCTAAAAACAAAAAAAATCCTCAGGCACAGCAAGAGTTTCATTATTAAATTTTCACTAGACATTTTTTCATTTACCAGACCTTTCATATCTAATCAATAATTTAGCTTTGTAACAATTTTTCTAAGTATTTTACTATTGAAAGGTGTAAGGGCAAAACGTTTGAATAATTCAAGAACCAAAATGTATTCAGAGCAAATGCCAAATTGGTAGTTGATTTATACCTATCTAGATTTATAGGAGTATCAATACGAATGCATAGCGGGGTCCTTATTTTATATCTGCATAAGTTTTTTTATGAAAGCTCTATCAAATATTTTACATCTAAGCTTAAAGTTTAAAAAGAACTTTTTTTTTCTATGGTGAAACCTTAAACAAGTGCGGGTATCTAAATAGTTCTCAGTAACAAGAAAGATCAAAGCAATGAAATACGAGCAAACATTTCTCATCACTCTAACAAAAAAATTCCCCCTTTCCTATCACAACTAAATACTACAACGCTGAGTGTCATTAACAAAAATTAAATCTCGGAATTCATTTGTAATTAATATCCTTTATTATCTCTTACAAAAGCTTATTCCACTTCACAGTCAAGCATGATTTTCCTTTCTTCCTTTTGTTTTTTACTAAAAATGTCCGAAATTTTATCGTTAATGGTTTCTTACTTAAAACAAATGAAAAAGCATGCATTACTCTCAACATTTAATCACAATTTGCTTAGGAAATTACATTCAAAGTCCAAACAAAACCCCAACACACAAATTGGTATTTCAAGCCTAATTGAGAGGCTGTCAACCGGACAAAGAAAAGGCTTGGCCGACGGACATTACTCTTAACAATAAACTAAAATATTTTGCGCCCAATACGATTGTACAATAACCAAGTAAGGGTCAGTGGAATGTTTAAAAAAAAAAAAAACAAAACAAAAAAAAACTTTTTACAAAAAATACAAAAGCAGCAGGCCGACCGTAGGGGTTATATTGCATGCCAACACGCAGTGGGCTACAAATACAAAGTAATTTAATATAAGTGTAAGTATTTGTGAATGTATGGATGTGTGTGCGTGTTATTTGTATTGAGAAGCTTACATTTCGAGTAAATAAAACTTGTCTAGAATGACGACAACAATAGCCGGAAATCACAGCACCATGTTTGTGGCCATGCTGAATCACTTGTCTCAACGCAATAGTGTGAGTGAATGCATATAAATGTGAGTATTTGTGTGAATTGAATTTCTACACTTGTCTGTACATACCCTGTGAGGAAATCAATTGCTACCCTTAAGGAAGCTCAGTGACTAACCGCACAAAAATGTGTTGTAGGTAGTTCTATAGGACTAAAGCAGGATTGGAGTAAAAAGCTTTTTTAAACATTTAAAAGTTGAAATTTTATTACCATTTCAGAGTATTTTCAATGTTTACTTGTTAAATAAAATTGAAAGGAATTCGTCGTGTGCACCCAACACCTCAATTACGGGGCCGACTTCTCCAATTCAAATTTTAAAGTCACATGGCAGCAGCACACATGAGCATAGGGGGTACCCTTGTTTAAAAATTTAATGGTTATTATGTATGTTTAATGTTGTTTTTGTTTCTGTTTTTATTAACAGTGTTATATTTAATAAAAGGTCACTACTTCACTTCACCAAGTTTTTCGCTACAGGGTATCAACTCCTTTTCCATATACCCAACATTTTGTTCAAAAGTGCCTACAACAAATTCTTTACATATTTCCACGCCCAATGCCCATTGTCATCGCGTTTTATTTTATTCTTAAATTTTATTGTTTTGTTTTTCTTTTTTGTTCTTGGAATATCAGCGTTGTTTTTGTAGTTTCCTCTCATTTCTGTCCCTTTTTGGTTTGTTAGTTTTATTTTGTTAGAAGTTCTATTGTCCGGCTACGCTTGGATAGTCCTTATTTCTTTTCTTTTTTTTTTTTGTAGGGTCAACAAAGGGTTAATAGTGTGGTTTAGTGGCCGTGTTTTAAATTGTAATTAATTGTGCTTAACTGACGTTTGACATTATACAAAGGGGTTTTGTTTGATGTCGTACGGCTTAAGAATTTTGTTACAACTTCTAGTGGTTAGTCTTTTCTATCGCAACATTCTCTCGCTCCGCATTGGTACTTATTGTTGGTAGTAGATATGCGGTTATTTGTAAAAATGCGTTTGTCATGTATTGCGGCGTTGAATAAGCGTTGATAACTATTTTCGAGACAGTAATTGGTACTACTACCAAGAAAAAGAGTTTAATATAAATGTGTATATATATAGCCCAAACCACATCGGAAGATTTTTTTTATATCATTCCAATTTTTAAACCCAAGTTTTCCAGCAGTTCAATTCGTATGAACACAGATACAAGCAGGCAGGTATAGATTGAGTGAATTTTCTATTCTCTTTTGTTTTCTTGCCACATTTTGCCACAATTTTATTGCTATTTTTCATCGAGGATCAGCTGTTTATGTGCCTTGTTTCATTGCCAGTAAAACTGTTTTAACAGTCAGCATCAGTTTCCAGTGGCTTCGCAATTGTCGGTGTCAGCTGTGCTTATCCAGTACCATTCAAATGATCTACAGCAAAATTCTCCCTTCCCTGCAAGGAACTCAAGTTTCTTAATTTTATATTTCAAGGGCGTTTAAAACATGAAAATGTCTAGATAAATCAGTGACATCTCGGCCTATACATTTTTGCAGTTGATTGGAAATTCTGAGTATGCAGTTTTTGAAAGCTAAAACAGTACTACAAAGCGCGTTATATCTCACAAAAAGAATTTTTTTTTATTCACGCAGCGTCATTCTTAAACAACATTTACTTGCCTCAGGCGCTCACTTTATCAAACAAATAACAGAAAAAAGATTTCTTTTGATGACATCTTGAAAAAAAATAAAACAACAGCAAAAAACATTGAGTTCAAAGAGCATAAAATCAACTCTTTTGCTGCTTGACCTTGAAAGTAAAAAAAAAAAAAAACAGAAAAATAGAAAAAAAAACAAGGCAGCTGCGCAAATGAAATAGGGAGGCACTGTTGACACACAGTTTTCACTTAATTTGTCCTTTTATGATAAAAGAAGAACACACATTTAACAAGAAAAGAGAATTTGAAATGACAAATAAAGGCTTTCTTTATTTCCATGGTTAATTACGCCGAAAAAATGTATAAATAAACCGATTTACTGCGCGCTGACACCCATACAGAGAAACAAAATATATATTTGTGCATGTATGTGTGCGTGTATGTGAATAGAAATTTAAGCGTATCTATATATCATGCTTTCACTGCAAATGTCAAAAATTATCATCATTTTTCAATGTCCTCTCAAAGCGACAAATTCATTAATTATAAGCGTAATTAATTAAATATAATGTATACAGGCAAATTAAGTACAAACATAGAAAACAACAAAACGGAAGCAACAAAAATTGTTAACCAAAAATAGTAGCATGATCTAGCTGGTTGGAAAAGTATCCAACAAATGAGCGAAAAATTGTACGCTAAAGGAGGTAACTTGTCACAACCCGCCATCAACAGCACTGTCAACAAACGACAACGCCTGCCAACCGAAGCAAAATCCTTTGACAAATTTATTATGTACAATGTGAGAAAAAATATAAAAAATTAAACTTGCTAAAAGAGACAAAAAAAAACAAAAACCAAACAAACAAGGAAGTGCAAGAAAATGTGCGCAAAGCGACTAAAAGATGGCACACTTAAGCGCAGACGATGGGAAGCAGCGACGAATATTTTCTGCTTTAGATATGCAATTCTGCCATGAGTAGCAGCAGTTAGTTACCTCCTCATCTACACTTGTCTTCTAAGTACTCGTACTCATTTGCTGTGAGTGGTATTCTTTCTGGCGCGTTTATAGATTCGTGAGGAGCTCTTGATAGATGCGTTTTATAATTTAGCATTTTCACTTCGCTTGAGTGTATGAATTTGTCACACTGGCGATAATTTGTTGATAGCTAATTTGATATAATTTTTAAGATTGCGGAAAGTTGAATGGGATCCAAAATAATCTTCACAGTATTAATCTTCATTCACTCACTCAGCGCAAGAAAAAACAAAATGGTTCTTTTTCTTTAATGCAATCCTTTCAATTACTCATTCTAGGCGTTGAAGTTCAAAAAAAAATACTACTTCGATGTCTCTTCCCATCATCTGCCAACTGTCAACAACAAACTTAGCAAATTATCGGTTATAAAAGCTAGTAGGAGAATTTAATATTTCCATAATAGATCATTATATAAATTTAATCAAAAAACCTTAAATAAATAATCAAGGTAAAGACAGGGTTGAAGACATAATTTATAGGTAAATGTAAATATGATATTACATACGTACATACATATTTTACGGTAGACCAACTTCACCACAGTAATTTTGGAGACAGATTTCATTTGAGGTATACCCAGCAAACAATTTGATGCTAATATAAATGTTTTGGAAGTGTTTAAAAAGTGATAGAGAAACGAATACGCTTTTATGATATTTACAGCAAAGTAAAATCTTTATAATCCAAAACGCTTTCATTGCTCTCAGAATGTTAATAATGTTTGTAAATAGTAAAAAATAATAAAATTAAAATCGTTCTGTAAATGGATTACCTTTGCTTTAAGTCATTTTAACTCCTTTACCTTTTACTCTAAAATTAGTTATATAAATTTGTTATTTATTCGATTTGTAAAATCATTTGATTATCAAGCAAATTCTTAAAGACATTCGGCAAACGCTGGCAATACAAGGCTTGCAAGTGTCTCATTGAAGTTTATTTCAAATTTTCTTTGGAAAACGTTTACAAAATGGTTTACTGGGTATCCATACATCACGCTCACATGTAGTAAATACCTTTAAGTGTGTGAAGATTGTGGCTTGATGTAGCTTGTCATGTAAGTCAGTGACAGCAATCAATCAAGTGGAAAGCAAACCTTTTGTAAACATAATTATTTAAGCAAATTTTCAGACGTTCACAAACATACTTTTAAATTGATATGTGTGTATGTTTTTGTATGACTTGCATTCCCTAACTCTTCATCTGCAGCGATTACCTTAATAATTCAACCGAAATACAAACTAACAATGCACGCTTTGATATTCTTACTGCTGCCTTTGTCCCTACTTTCACTGAAGTTTACAATTTACAT
Organism: Sphenella marginata; assembly: GCA_951509765.1. NCBI lineage: Eukaryota > Metazoa > Arthropoda > Insecta > Diptera > Tephritidae > Sphenella > Sphenella marginata. The sequence goes on from OX608083.1 coordinate 54,075,292, forward strand.
GCGATTTATCTTTGATAATATGCCTACAAATATGTATGTGTACAAATATATAGAAATAAACATGTCATCTTCATATATTATTAGGCGTTGATTGAGCTTGCATACATAAGTTAATTGAAGGTGGGTGATGCACGCACATTACCACAGCTGTTTTGTGTAATCTACTTTTAGGCGCCATGGAGTGTTATGCTTGGAACGCAGCAGGCATATAATCGAAGGATGAAATGAAAATTCAACGGAAATCTCAAAAGTTTGGGTTGTCTTGTTTCGTTTCTAGATTTTGTATTTTATGAGCACACAAAGCGCGTAAGATTATTCGGCTCGGTAGAAATTTGCGGTCAAAGAAGTTTTAAAGGAAGCTTTTAATATTTGAGCTTTTACTCAATACTCTTATACTTGCCGGCACAAAAATAAATTTCGCCACTTATTAACATTCTCATGAGTGCCTAAAAGTATGCAAAAATTTGTAGAACGTTCTTTTATAACAATGCAATCAACCCTAAGTTAAGATTTAAGGTATGCTCTTAATAGTACATAGTTTCAGGCGAAAATTTGTATACATTTATCTGGCAATTAAAATATTTTTTTTTTTTAAGCAACGGAGAATTTCAATAAACAAAAATCCACTTAAACTGTTACTGCAGCCTTTAAGTATTAAAATTAAAAATCGTGCCCAAAAAATTAATTTCCTTAATCTTGTTGACATTGAAGTTAATTAAAATTCAAAATAAACTTTCTGTCCACATTATAGTTAATATATGCACATAAAACACCTCTGCCAATTTCAATTTCAATATTGTAATATGCAATATTAATATGTATGTATATGCTTTTTTTATTTTTATTTTTTTTTTTTTTCATTGCATTTCCGTTACCATTTCATGACACACTTGGGCAAACGTTGCGCTGAACAAAAATGTTAAAAAAGCATACTTTTAATGAAAAATATTTAAAGTCAAAAAAAAAAAAGTTAACAAAAGTATTTAAATATTTAAACAACTAACAGAAAAATGCAACACTCCTTTTTATATGTAAAGCGCAAGAAAATTGCAATACAACTTAGCATTGTTGTGTGAATTCTTTATATAAAATAAAACTACAAAATGTTTGCACCATTTTTAAATTGATATCTTTATTTATGCTATAAAAGAATATCAAATGTGGTATAAACATACTTGCAGATATACAATGTATGTGTGTGTGTGTCTATAAAATAAAAACTGTAAATGAAAAATGAGCTTTAATCCCACAGTGTATGCAGCGCATGGTTAAGCTAGAACGAGTTGAGGGCGCCCAAAAGTATGCCTCGTTTTTTCAATTCTTTTTTTTTTTTCAATTTTTTGAGTGCGCCTGATGTACAGGTGTGCCATATGCAAGTGCCGCATGTGATGCGAGTGTAAACATTTGCTTGTAAACAATAATACCGAAACACAAAAACAAAAATGAAACAAGCGAATCAATAATACCAACAACTTTCAAGCAGATTGCATGCATTTACGCTTTAAAATTGGCAAAAAAAAAACTGTTGATGCAATGCAGGCAATTCGATGCAGGGAATTATTAGAGATATTGGCATGCGTATACAGTTGCAGTAAATACAATGTGTTTGGCGAATAGGGGTGTGAACATAACTCAGCAGTTACAGTGGGAGTAGTTCTGAACTAGTTCGAAAGAGGAGAGTGTCTGTTCGATGTCCGACATGCGGCTTGTCCCCCCATAATACAAATCATCTTTTTGTCTGCTCAACCGAGCCTACTCTTCTAACGCCCATATCCCTCTGGTCCACCCCTGTTGAAGCCGCTAGGTTTCTAGGACTTCCGTTAGAAGAGTTCGATGACAATAATGGGTAAGGTAGATACTGACTACCTAGGCAGGGCTACGTGGTGTTACAACAACAACAACAGGAGAGTGTCTGCAACAAGGAGAAATTTTAATTTTATTTTTTTTGTTATTCTCAGGCGCTAAATGCTTACGAAAAAAAATAGACTACTGTTTGGGTTTTTGAGTTCGCCGCAACAGGGAATAAAGGCCCTAAAAATCCTCCACATAAACTCGTCACTAAATTTTTTTTTACAAAGTATGGGGCATAATTTTAGGCGTCCACTAATAGCTCCCTTTGTACGCTTTGTAAGGTAACAAAACTAGAGCTTTTCGTACGAACTCAGCATATTTACCACTGGGCTGAAATGCAATTTTGTGAGAGTGTGCATGCTGTAAGTCCATAAGCGCGCACTTACTTACTGACTCATCTCGCTTTTTTTCACGATTTTTTTTTTTTTTTTTTTATATGTACTATAGATTGCATGTTGCAGTGTTTTTTCATTTTTGTATTTATTTTTTTCCGTGGCTTGCTTCTTTATAACCGGAACTGGAAAATTGATGAGTCTGCATTGAATGGGAAATGTTAATCTGACAGCAACTCGTGGATATTTGGCAGTTTTTCATTTTTTCTGTTGGCGCTTTTTACGCGTGGTGTTCAAGATTTTTGGGAAATTAATGTGAAACAAAAAGCATCTGAAATACAAGTTGTATGGAAAGATAAGGCTGGAACTAATGTAACTGAAACTGAAACTCGAATTTTCGCAGCAGCTGACCTACTTAGCAAAAGTTTACTTATTCAAATATGGAAGGGGGTATCAATCTTACGTTAAGGTATATCGATAGTTTTGAAGTAAAATACCAACAAATAATATTTTTAATAAAATATTTTATCAATAATTTTAAGCATTTAAAAATTCCCTACGTAGTGTGACAATCCCACTTTTTTTTTATCTGGAATTATGTCATTTAAACTTCACATCCCAAAAAAATAATTTCTCCCCACCAACCTTAAGCCTGCGTGTCCTTCGCTGAAAACAACATTTACAGCTCTGCAAATTGAATTTGATTACTCCAATGCCAATATGAACTCGTACTTGTACTCGTGCAAAAATTTGTATTTCTTTATTGACAAGTCTCGTATACATATACTATAAATATTTTAATTGAAAAACGTACCAATTGTGTGTTGGAAAAAGTTTGTGCTGCTTATTTGTTTATCATTGCAGCAGTACAAATATACACACACATAAAAATACATACACACATACAAACATACATGTCGCTTGTTGATTCTATGTTGAATAAAAAAAAAAAAAAGATAACAACATTTATAGCAAATTGATGTACACTTTACAACAACAAATATGCTTGTGAGTGTGTTACCTGCAACAATCAGAGAGCGCATAAAATCATTCTGAACGTATGCCTGAACACGATTTATACCAAAAAAAAAATTACTTCTCTAAAGCGTTGAAGGGTTTGCATACGGAGAAGCTGCAGCTATTTGTTCTGAAATCGGCTTACAAGCAAATAAAAATTGATACAGTAAAAGGTGATCAGTGTTTGAATTGTTGATGAGTTTTTGCTGTTTTTTAGTTGTTCCTGTACTAGCGCATGTGTGAACATATTGATGATTGTTGCAGCAAGTGGATATTGTGGTTGTACGAGAGTAGTTTGAAAGTTCAATTTAGGTTGTCGAAAAGCTTTCCTATTCAGCACTTGTAGCTCGATAACAAAAATCTGTATAATATTTATTAAATTAATAAAGTTAAAATAGAACAGCTTAAGCTGTATTTTCTGATTCAAATAGTTCGACTTCAAAAGCTTTCGAAAGCTCTGGCAAATTTGCAAATGAAACATAGCTACTCAGGAACACACTCCACACAAAGCTAACCGGTCTTTCAAAAACTGTGGAAAAAAGAGTTCAGACCTCCTTTCGCTTGGTAGCAGCATATGTCCTATACACCAAACTCATTTAAAATATAACAATCTGTTATGCCATCAACATATTTAAAAATATAAAACTACGCTTTTTCAATTAATCTCTAATACCCGCTTTCCTTTTCATTATAATTTAGTTGCTTTCCACGCGCCACCACAACGCATTGCCCCATTCCTCCTCATGCCAGGCAATCAGCTAATCTGCAGTGTATAATTAAACTGTGAAATTACAAGGAACGGCTAATCTTCTTGTCACATCTATGTAAAAGTCAGCAGCCAGCACATACAACTGCAACACACGTAAATTTACAAAAAAAAAAAAATAGCAACAACAACACACACACACAATAGACCAGCTGCCAACAAAACGCCAACCTACTGTGCACGCGTCTGTCCATTTGATCTTCTGTCATGCCAAGCAAGCTTGCTACAATCCTCTTCCATTGCCTGTTCAACGCTGCTTCACACTCCACCACACTAATACCCGCGCCGTCCCACTCCCCCACTCCTCAACACCGCACTTGTCAACTATGCGTAGTAGCAGTGCCTACAATTATTTCTTCTTTTTTTTCTTCTATTTTTGGAAGCTGTTAAAATGCCTGTTGGCCAACCGCCTACTGCATGCAACGTGCCACAACACTGCCACCGCTCGTCGTGTATATGAGTGGCGGCAGTAGTCATGCTTTTTGCACTCGATATATGTACATATATCCATGTGACTCCCCTGGGGTCTTATCGTAGACACTTCATCTTCTGGCAGAGCCAACTAATAGTTACGCCAGCTATTTTATGTTGGCAATCGTTGTTGTTTTTGCACAATTAGTGTTGGCAGTCGTGGCTGGTTGGGTGCCACTTAATTTTTTTTTTTTTTTTTTTTTTTTTGGCTCGTTCTTCTTTCACTCTGTGGCTTATCATATTTTTTGTTATAGATTGAATAAGTTGTGTTATTGTTATTGTTTTTTTTCTGTTTCTTTGCGTTTCATATTTAGTCCCACTTGTGGCAACAGTTAAAGCGTATTTGTAGCACATAATTTTGCTACAAATTGACAAGTCGCTAGGCGCAGCATTTAATGTTTTGTTGTTGCTGTTAACCTTTTTTTAATGTTGTTGATATTTTTTTTTTTGTTGGCATTCGCTGGCTTAGCTCTTAAACTGAACCCGTTTGCTGTTATTACTTTAGTTTGTGGATATTCATTTTGTTATTGAAAGTGCTTGCTTGTTTTTGTTGTTGTTACTTCTGCTATTGTTAGCATACCAAGTATTGCAACTGAATCTCTACTGCAGTTCCTCTTTATTTTTACAATACCTAGGTTATATTTATACGTTGTAGCGCTAGTTCTTACCTTGTTCAAACTGAATATGGAAGGCTCGAAGAAGTGCGGGGAAATACTCCGTGGGGTTGAAAATTAAAGATCTTTTCGAATTGCCACTAACACACTTAGCATTCGGTTCTGACAATTGTAGTAAAAGCATAAATTTACTAAAGTAAAAAACAGCTGTGATAGTAGAAAAATCAGCTGACAGAAAGTTTAACAGCCACTGTATTGTGACACTACATAAACAACGCAAGCAGCTGTAATAAAAGTAAATATGAAAGTAACGTAAAAACCACAAAAGCAATTGCAAAGATAAAAATGAAGTCAAACAAATTGCAACAACAACACACTGCAACGCTTTTCAATTTACAAACAAACGGCAATTTTGAAGTTACTACCGGGTATATAATACCCAGCTCAACTCAAGCTCGGTCCCTTTTCAAGCACTGCAGCAAGTATTGTCCAATTTTTTTTTGTTTTTTTTTTGTTCCATTTCAACATATTGTTAATACATAGCATAGTTGTTATTGCTTTTCGTTGCTTGTCGTTGTTATTGCTATTTATGTGGGCAACTTCGACCGCTGTCATTGTTATTAATATTGCTGTTGCTCGGCATGTCGGCTGATTTTTACTCCCGCATGTTGACTATTGATGACAATTTTCGTCTTCCATTTGTTGTTGTTGGTGAATTTCGTTGTTTTGCTTACAACATTTGCACATACGACAATAACAACAAATAAAACTTGCTTTTTTCCGAACAAAAAAATTGTAAACGCTCGTCTGCCATTGTTTGCTTGTTGTTATATGTTAATGTTATTGTATATCTTTACAGTTATATACATACATACATACATATATATGTTGGACATGTGCCGCACTCGCAATACGAACCGCATGCTACATCCTTTAATGCTTCCGCTGCATGCAACGCCCATCTGTGCGCCAAACCGAGTAACTAACCAACCAACCAACCGACCGACCGACCGATCATTGTACCAAAACGTTGTTGGCTTTGTAGGCATGCTGCCGTTGGTTGTAATGTTGATGCTGGATGCGTATGCGGCGAGTCAGCTGTGCGGATGTTAGTCAGCCACGCCGCGTTGCACACACAATGCAGTGACGAAATCTGATATTTTTTTTGCAGTTGCTTTGTAGTTTTGGCCATTGTCCAAGCGCAAAACGTGCCAGCCGCCACAAAATAGGTACATATGTTATGTATTAGACCGTATCAAAAAAAATGTTTTTTTTTTTTTTCAATTTTATGTGTTCATAGTATATTAGACCGTGCCAAAAATATATATATTTTTTTTTAAGTTATAGTATTTTTTTCTGTAAATGAGCTCAAGGCGAAGAATAATCATATTTTTGTATTACGATTTTTTTAATAATTTTCCAAAATGACAAAAATAAAAATCCTTCCAGAGTTTCGGGCTAAACATTTTTTTCTTAAGTTCTGAAATGGACCTTGGGAAATTGAAAAAAAAATCAAAAAAAAAATTCGAACAATGTTGGAGGCAAAATTTCTATGGAAAAACGAGTCCTTCGAAGGGTACCCCTTCATTTTTTGTTCTGCTACGGGGTATAGAGCATTCTCTTTGCTATTTATAAGAGCTCGCATTAGTATGTGTGTTTCCGTTTGCTGACTAAATTGTGCTTGCGTCTGTGCACTGGTCACATATGAGTTGCATATCCGTTTTGGACTACCGATTGCTGTACTTTGTTGTTCTTGTATTTCATATTGCTGTTTTTGTAACGTGTTGTTGCTATATTTGATATTCCATACCGCCATTTGTAGTTGCTTTGTTGCATAGTTATGATGTTGCTTTTGCTTTGCTTTTATTTTTTTCAAATTTTAGTTCACTTCCTTCGTTTCCTTATGTTGGTCACATGCTTTGCTTTGATTTTTGTTGTAATATGTTTACAGTTTTTGGTTGTTTCTTTGTTTTTGTGTTTTTTTTTTGTATGCTAAAAGTGGCACCGTTTGCATTGTGCAACATAAAGCACGATAATGGCAACAAAACCAACAGCAAGCGACAGCAATAACAAAGCGCAGAGGCAAAAAAGCAATACCAGCAAATTAGCAACAACAAACAATAGCAATTGTCGTAAAATTGTCGGCGACAAAAATGTTAACAGAAATATTCTACTATTTCACCACAAATTAACTTTTTTTTCACAATTGCTCATATACACATATGAGTATGTATATGTGTGTATGTGTATGTGTGTGCATGTATGACCCTTTGTCCGTGTTCTGTTGTAAATAAGTTCAGGCAACAAGCGTCGCAGCAATTTGTTGGAGCAAAAAAAAAGTGGTTGAGTAAATTGAAAACGTGTGTCTTCAGTGAATCTTTGGTGGAGTTGTTGTTGTAAATTGTTTACTAGTTATGACATGTTTGAACGCTTACATATATGACGCTTTTTAGCGCAGAAGACTAGTTAAAAGCGAAAGCTTATTCGCGTGAAGAAATTATTTATTTTAAGTGAGTTGGGCTGTGCCACGCCCACAGCAAAATAAAGCTTAAAATAGTGTAACCATTGAGCAAAAATAAATTTTTTATCCTCAAAATAATTCAACCTAATGTGCCCACCTCATTCTAAGCTCTGCACTTAAGTCCTACCTTATAGCTTATATATATATATATACATACTAGCAAACCCGGCAGACGTTGTTCTGCCTGGCCCATGACTTAATATAGCCTAAATCGTACACAACAATTTTCTGAACCAATCTGGAAAGTCTAAAAGAGATCCACCATAAACTATGGACATTATTGTAGAACAAATAAAACACAAAAAATGTGGGCGTGGCACCGCCCACTTTTCCCAAATTATATAAATCTTGACTAAAGGAAACACATATCCAAAAATCATTAATTTACACAAAATATGTTTATAGTTATGTAGATTTAAATGTTATATAGCCTGGGGGCGTGGCGCCGCCCACTTTTCCAAAAATTAATGTAGCCTAAATCGTACACAACAATTTTCTGAACCAATCTGGAAAGTCTAAAAGAGATCGACCATAAACTTTGGCCATTATTGAAGTACAAACAAAACACAATAAAAGTGGGCGTGGCACCGCCCACTTTTCCAAAAATTAATATAGCCTATGCTTTAACCCATGATCTCAAGAATATACTGTGAAATTTTCATAAAAATTGGTTGAGTACTTTGGACGCCTATAAAGGACACACAGACACACATTCATTTTTATATATAAGATTTAGTTGTTCCAAGCGCATATTAATTTTCATAATGACTTGTTTCCCATAAAAACGCTGCCATCACACATCTTCTAATTTCTTTGCGCGACTTTGCTAACATGGAAGCCATAAATGTCATAAGGAAGGCGCCAAGAAAATTAACCAAAAAATCCACTCTAACTTTATAATACTGCAACACTTCATACTTCCGCGCCACGTGCGTCCCGCTAAACTTTTCGCTAATTTCCATTTCATTTCTCACTACACATTGCCACAACACCTTCATGGTACGCACCACACTTCAACGCCAAATCAGCATATTGCCATTGGGTTGCCAAACGCTCTCTTACATTTTACTTACCGAATGATTGCATGCCGCATGCGTCATGCAACATAAAACAATGCAGCGCATGCTAGCTGCTTTAAAGTGATTGCCGCGTTTTTATGTGTTTTGTAGCAAATAATTTTAAGCAGACGCCATTAGTGGTAAAAGCACAGTCAGCACAGTGCCACATAGCGCTTTATCTACAAAATATTGTTGTTGCCACTCCCACTATGCGACTCGTACGCCTGCTGCATGCAGCTGAAGGTGCGAAAAAACGTATGCAAATCACAATCAACGCGTTTGGCAGCGGCGCGTGCGTGTCAACCCGTTGCCCATTAAACGAATTTTAGTTTCTGCTGCACCACCCTTTCTCCCTTTATAGCCCATCAGCGTATGAGTCAAATATTTCTGCTATCGACTTTGCATGTTCTATGAATTCACGTTTTTGCGCTTATTTCATTTAATTTTATTTAACTCTTAACTTAATGTAGATTTGTTGCAGATTTCCTTATTACACGCTCACGTGCGCACGCAGCTCTTGCTTGACGCGGAAGCGTACCATAATAAAGGTGAACCACATGGCATGGCATGTGTGCACGTAAGCCGTTAGCTCGCAGCTGATAGTAAATGTCAAAGTTGATTTTTTTTTTTTTTTTTTTTTTTGTGAAATGCTCTTCAACTAACGGGCAACTTTTAATTGCTTTCATTGCTGGTTTCCCGTACTGCAACTTCTCTTTCATGCTGCTGCCGCCTTTGATGCGTTCTCGTCATTTTTATGGGTACAACTTTGGCGTGCTAAAGAGGTTTTTTATGATCGCCGACAACTTAGTGTCCGTACTGACACAACGCAAATATAAAAGCTGATCTCAAGTTCGCCTCAGTTGCACTGATTGTTGCTGAATGTGGCCCTCCTGTGGTGTTGAAAATTAAAAACCTGCAAGTTGCTGCAACCAAAGATATTCATTACGGGTAAAATGTTATGTGCGGACGTGTGTTTCGCTTTCGCTTTTATCTTAGAGTTTTTGTTCAGCAGCTTTCTTACTGCAGCCAGCAACTAACTAGCAATTTTTCTTTTGCGAGAGGATTGCATAACATTCCTTTGTAATGGCTTGAATGAATCAAAAATGGTATTTATGTACATATATCTATATATTAAAATTATCTTTAATAGCTCGATTGAAAAGAGGAGCAATGTCAACATGCCAGAGAAGTAAAGCTCTGTAGAGAAAATTATGCTATTTTCCTTAAAAAAAAAAATAAAGAAAATACTTTAGTAAGAAAGTTATTAAATTAATGCATAAAACTAGAAAATGGAAAAAAAAGTTTAAAAAAATCTATATTGCATTTTTTAAACTCTGAGTCTGCTTCTTGCTTCCGAAATTATCACATCAACACCAATTAAGAAATCACCCAAATAGCTTTTAAATTTGACCTTGATTTCCAACAGCCAAACGCATACTTTTATTTTAGTCACATCATATATAACGAATAAAGAAACCTAAAACGGCTGGTAGCACTTAAGGCTTTCTTACATAAACAACAACAATTCCTTTTACGTCACGCATATCCCTTCCACACCTAGAGCGTTTGTTGTTAGCGTTTATATTTTCAAGTTTGTTTTATTTAATGTGAGCTATAAATATTTTTCCAATTATTATTTTGCTGTAAACGCTTTTTTTAGAAAACATACAATTTGTCTTATTCATTACAACCTCACTTTCCTTAGTTTAATATGTATTTTATATATGGCTTTCAGGTTTTTAAGTGTTTTCTGTATAGAAACCAACTTGTCATGCCGCAACAAAGGCAAATAATAATAGAAATACTGATGTACGATTTATATATAATAAAAACACATTATTGTCATTCACTCGAGCTTCATGGAAACGTTTACATAAAACGATTTTCCATATAATTTTGCAAAAGCTCACTATGTGGGAGCTTTCGCTTGTTTTTATGACTTGACTTAGCGTTCATCTTTGAGTGCATAGCGTGTAAATATATTTGTTTTTACGCGCATGTGTAAATTTTTCATATGAAATTTCGATTTTTTTATTTCTTTCTATACAACTATTTAAGTATTTGTATTTTCTCAGGGCCATGCTGCATTTGCTGACTTTCACACTTAGCCTCTAAAGATGACGCGGCCTACCTTCAGTCAGCATTCTTATTGGAGAGCATTGTTGTTCCCCTTTCTTCTTAGTTGTCTAAGTGCTTCGAGGTGTAAAAGTATGCATCTGAAAGTGGTCTGATTGACATATTTTCTTTTCTGTGCTGTCTAACATACCTACTTTCTGTCCTTATTTAGCCTTATCCTAAAAAAAATTGTAGATATTTAAAAAAGAGAGGGGAGTTTGTCATTTTAGTCAAGATTTCCAAATTTCTGGGTATGCAGTTTTGTAGGCTTTTAAATTCTGGACAACGTTTAACTCTCAATACTTTTAAATAATTTTTTTTTAAATTTTTTTATTTATTTTTTTCACCTTCTATTTGGAATTTTCACTATTCAAGTTGAATATTTGTCATAGCAAAGGCTGGAAAAAAACATATGCTATAATTTGTTTTTCTTACATAATTTTTTCCGCTTACTAAAAATAGCTAAAATATTTTTCCTAATTATTTACATTACAAATTTAGCTAAAAAAATATATTTAGTTTTTATCTTTTCAATTTAAATTCATGCAATTATTAATAGATCATTAGTTATCTATTAATTTCAACTTTGATTCACATAATCCGCGCATTATTCAAGCTTTTTTTCCCGCCAACAATTTTACAGCTTGCAGAAAACATTTAAACACGCCAGCTGGAACAAAAAAATCTCAACGAAAAAATTCATTTTAAACCAATTTTACCACGTCAGTTATGATTCGGTCAAAGTTGAATTCAACACTAATTAACAAAACTAAAACAAAGTACTTAGTGGGAATTTTGGTAAATTTTTTTCCTTTCCGATTAATTAGTGTAAAATTATAAAAACATAACTCAATGCGCTAATAATAACCAAATAACTCACACAAATGTACAATCAATAGATTTAATTAAATGCATTCATGTATGCATAAGTGTGTGTGTGTGTGTATACGTGCGCTTGATTGAACATGTGTATGTACATGGAATTAGTGTTTAAATTTTAGTAGGTAATTATTTTAATTAGTACATAATGACAATAAATAGTAAATAGTATAAACGCTTTTAATAAGCATTGCGACACGCCTTAGTACGTGTTTACATGCATTTACGCACACACATACACACACACAACCTGAGGACGCGTGTTGGCTTTTAATTTATTTTAATATGAAATATTTTGTGTGCGAAAATTTATAATTAACTAACTTAATTACATTGAATATTTTTGCGTGCGAAAATATTGTGAAATTTTATTTACAATAAATTATTTAACGTGTCATTTAATGTGGTGAATTTTATATAAACAAAAAAACCGTGCAACTAAAGAAAAGCAAAAACTAATTTTGTGGTTAGAACATAAACGCGATTAGCTTCAGTATAACTATTAGTAATTTGAAATGCAAAAATATAATATTAAAACAAAATAAAATAAAATAAAATAAAATAAAATAAAATAAAATAAAATAAAACAAAACAAAATAAAATAAAATAAAATAAAATAAAATAAAATAAAATAAAATAAAATAAAATAAAATAAAATAAAATAAAATAAAATAAAATTAAATTAAATTAAATTAAATTAAATTAAAAAAAATAAAATTAAATTAAATTAAATTAAATTAAATAAAATTAAATTAAATTAAATTAGATTAAAAAAAATTAAATTAAATTAAAAAAAAATAAAATAAAATAAAATTAAAAAAAAAATTAAATTAAATTAAAAAAAAATAAAATAAAATAAAATAATACAAAAGAAAATAAAATAAAATTAAATAAAGTAATTGTAACGACAGAAAAGAAACAAAACGAATGAGCGGAATGCAAAAGGAGTAAAGTAAGGAAACAGCAAAGAGCCGCAGTTTCTTCTTTTTCCATTTTATTCCTAATTCTTCTTTTATTCCTTCACCATTTTGCTATCATCGTCAACATCATTCAACCACTCAGCTTCGCTGTGATGTTGTTTATGGCATCGAAGCGAATGCTGTTTCACTTGTTCCATATCCATTTACCTATCAGCAAGCGCATGTATTTTCCTCTGCCACAGCAAGATTTTGAATATTCTAATTTGATTTGAAAGGAATGAAATCTTCTTTTTCAGTATTTACAACCACATACAATAAACTGTGGTTGTTTGAATGCATAAAGTGTACACATGTACATATACATATGTTAGGGATGTACCGAATATTCGGATTAATATAAAGATGGTGTCGAACCGCAAATTTAGAATTGAGAAACATTATGAAAGTTAGAAAAAAAATACAAACCTGTAAACTAATAAGATTGTAAACAAAGATAATACAAAGAGTTTATTCTTCACTTAATCCCTTACCTGATAACGGTTTTGAGATATTTTCATTCGAGCTCACATTCGTTTATACCTCAAATTGTACATTCGCAGCATCCCTGGGAATTTTTCTATATTGAATTACACTGTAGAACAGCAATAGTCTGGCAGGGTAGCCACAGTATTTTTCTATCAGAGGGAAACGCATGGATAAATTTTGCACCGTAAACTAACGACGCAGTAGATTTAAGCGCGTTAATAGCCAAGGACCAATGTGGAAGCTTATAAATATATCACCCGTTTATAGAAGCATGCTGCAACATATAGTTGCAACTTGTTTGATACAACATGTTACAAATGATTTGCTTGGTATTTCTCGTATAAAAAAGTAGTTAGCGGAAGGATCTTTGGAGCTTCTATCAAATTGCGAATCCCCTGCTCTGAAAAAATATCCAACCTACACTGTCGCAAAAAAAAAAAAACAAAAATATCTAAATTTGTTGTACTGTGGTATTAAAGCAAAGACATTTATTTGCTTCCACTATTAATGTTGTACCAGGATGTTTGTGCACTTTACTTGTAATATAGCTGATTGGAAATTGTCGACATAAAGCTTACAACTTTGAGCGGATTGAGTACAAAAACACAATAATCTTGGAAGCATGTGCGGTTGTGTGTGTAAACGAATCTTTGTGCATGTAATTCATTTCATTTTCCAAATGTTTGTACACAAGTGAGTAGGTACTTTACAGGTAAATAGGTAAATTAAAGGGAAATATATAAATAGTAACCCAAACACTTGCTATATTTACATGTAATTTCCTGCTTACAAAGCTTGCATTGACAACAAATTTTTATTTTTTTTTATATATTTGAAGAAAAATATCTATCTGCTTTCATTTCAGGAAATTGCGTGAGAGTTTTTGCAGATGAAATGTATGCCGCATATGTACCAAGAAATTACTAGTCGTCACTGCAGAAATGAACTCCTCCCAATAAAAAGAATTTTTGATTAAACGTGAAAAAGTGACTCAGTGTTTCGCGTCGCCTATAACATAATAAGTCCTTAATTTGCTAACATTTTGGTAAGTAAGTTTTAATGTTTAATATAAAACAATTTAATTTACTACAAATATATTCTAATAAATTCTAATAACAGTGTAAAATGTGAATTAATTTTGCGCCACTATGATTTATTAATTGAAAACGATAATTAATAATGTTCCTAAATGACCATGGGCTAACATTAACACATGCATAAAAACTATAAAACTATGTTTACATTTACATATTAAATGAATCGCACTTTTTTTTTTGTTTGCCATTAGAATTGCTGTTTAATATTAAATTCACAATTTCCGTGGTGCATGTCATGCGTTCATTGCGACGCATTTGTTTGAAATTAATACAAACTTGCATTTTGCACAAAATGTTTATGAAACGTGACTACATAGAAGCGTAAATAGATGCAAAATAAAATTTTTGTAACTGCACAAAAAAAAAACAAAAACAAAAAAAAAAAAAATTATTATTTTTTGACAACAAATATTTGCATTCAAGCTGCATGTAACATATGCCGCACAAGTAGTGCATATGCGCAATTTCCGTCCACACTCAATGTCATTCAATTATGAATTTTAATTTAGTGTGGTTTTTGACATGTCTACCATTGTAAATAGATACATATGTATGTATACATATGTACATAGCCATATGTGTCTGCATGCATAGCTTTGAGCATACAATGTTGTTAATCCATTAACTTTTTTCTCTTTTGTTTGTTATACATGTATGCATTTTGCAATTTTATTGTATAAACAACATAACAACAACAAAAATGTTAATAAAAAGAAATCAAAAAAAAAAAAAAAACTACAGCAAATAATTACAATTTAAACGAGCTTTTGTAAAATCTCATATTGTTATTGATTGATCGTTGAAAGCATGCAACATTTCATCTGTCTGCTAACACATTGTTCGCGGCGGTCGCTTGGTTGCGTATACGCAATGTCAACCAACACGCACTCCCATACATGCACACATACATTCATACCTGCTGTATAATTTTCTGCGCATTAAATTTTGACAAGTGTCAGTGGCTCAAATGGTGTTTAATTGTATATTATCTACATAACATTGAGTTTATATTTATACTCCCAGTTATAAAATGGCATTATCAAGGGATTTAGTGTAATTTGTTTAATAGGTTAGGTGAATATGGTAGCGGAAAATTTGTGTTGCACAATATGTCGATAAAAAGATAACGAGAATTTATGCAAGTAATTAATATTGTTTATATGTATGATTAGTAATTTATTAAGTGCATTGCGAAGTCATTGTAATTTTGTTGTTTTTTTTTCTACAACAAATACTAACTGTTTATGGAGTATTTTTAACATTTTCAAACAAAGTGCAGGAACTTTTTACTTAGGACTTAAAGGAAGGAAATTTGAATCTAAAAAATAGCGAGACAAAGAGCGAACCCACTACTTTTATGGTAGAGGCGAACGATTTGTGATTTTGTGGTATTTCCCAATGGCGGCAATTGGCAGAAAGAAGAAAGGACTGGTTTATAAGAAGAACAAGAAAAAGAAGAAGCAACATAGAGTAAGAAAATGCTCTCATCATATGTATTAGTAACAGAGAAGCCTTTATTTCAACAGCTATGGTTTGATATAGTCCCTTCTTCATGATGCCAATGTTAGCGTGAGCAAAACGAAACAGGCAACCCTCATACAAGAAAACATTTTCTATGATTTTTATTACAAATATATAAACATATATTAATCTTAAAAATATACCAACAATATAGAGTTATATAAAAATCTATAAGCATTTACTTTGAGTTTAGAAACTAGCTGAATTTATAAAAAAAATGCTTTTGAGAGTCTTTTGTTTAAGCTAAAAATTTAAAAACTAAGTATATTATGATATATCATCATTATAATCATCATCAACATCATTATCATTCAACCTCTTATATAGCTTAGAGAGAGCGAGTGAGTTTCATTTATTCCCAATAATTATCTAATTATAAAAACACACTGGTCCCAATTCAATGCGGAACTGTTGATTAGCCTCGCCAACATCTCTGACTTTAATATCAACAATTGGCAGCCTCTGTGGTTTCTCAGTTTTGTAAGTGATTACGGTTTTGGCCCATGACTTGGTGCGGTGCTAAAAGATAACTCAAATAAAAATATGTCCCGTCTAAGGTACTACAACTACAACTTACCCTGCATTCATCAATCTCGGCCTCATAGCGCAGACGCAGTGGTCCTTGTGGCGTAAGCTCGGCATCATTCCAAGACAGCAATTTCAAACCCTTACTGGAAGTTGAGAGAAACAATAGCATAATAATCGTAAAAAATCATAAAAATTACATCAACTGCCTCTTACCGCTCCTTCGTTTTGTCCTCATCCAAATAGCCAATTGTGTTGCGGCAGTTGAAAGTGATCGTCTGCGTCGCTTTTGCTGATAGCAATTGTAAGAAGCCCAACTGATGTGAGTCCGTTTTGTAGTTGATTTTCATGCCGCCAGCCATTTCACTCAACCACGCCTCTTTCTCCTCTCCCTTGTAGCTCATAACCGGCGTTTCTTGTGGTTTCGCCAAAATGCATGAGGCGCGCGTCTCACGATCACAATACACCAAAATAGCATCACGTGGATCTGCCTCATTAGGATCGATCCAATATTCGCCGGATTTGTACTCAGGATAGGCAGCGAAGAGATCCCGACATGTTTTGGCAGGCGCTGATTGTTGTCCGTTTGGTCTGCGTAATCTTTCGAAGGATGCCTTTAAGTGTTCGAATGCTTTGATTACCATTGCTTCCTTTTCTTCCTCGGAGAGTCCATCAGGTAATAGGTTTGGTTGGTCACTTTGCATATCCACTCCCTTCGTTTGTCCATGATTTAGCAATGCAGTAAGTGCTGCAACGTCGTATCCAACCGATTCACCAGGTGGACCTGGTGGCCCAGCAGGTCCTGCTGGACCCATGGGACCTGTCTTGCCTTCATTGCCGCTGAAACCACGTGGTCCAGGTGGACCGGGTGGTCCAGATTGTCCTGGATTTCCGTCGCGACCTTGGGGACCACGCATGCCCATCTCTCCTAGTTTTCCAGGTTGGCCGGGTATACCTTGTGGACCGATATCACCCTTAAGACCTGGCTGACCTGGCATACCCTGCAAACCAATTAGACCACGATGTCCCTTGATACCTTTTGGACCAGCTTCACCGGTTTCACCCTTTGATCCCTCTACACCTGGTGGTCCAGGTTTTCCGCGTAATCCTTGTGGCCCTTCTACACCTGGTAAACCTAGATCACCTTTGGGACCGCGTTCCCCATGCATCCCCATCGGGCCCATTGTGCCTGGTGGTCCTGGTAGGCCAGGATTTCCGGGTGGACCTGGATTTCCTTGCTGCCCTTGCGGTCCCTTATCACCAGTACGTCCAGCAATACCCTGTGGACCAATTTTACCAGTTGGACCCTCTGGCCCAGATTCACCCATAGGTCCTGGGGATCCTTGTGGTCCTGTTAAAAATAAAATAAAAGGGTTTTAAGAATGCTCCTCTCATTTATATGGGATACAAATATACCTTGAAGGCCTTGAGGTCCTGGTGCGCCATCCTTTCCGGGCTTTCCTTGCGGGCCTGCTTCGCCTGCCACTCCTCTTAACCCACGCAAACCAGCAGCACCTGGTGGTCCTGGTAGGCCAGGCATTCCACGCTCGCCAACATTTCCTGGTGGACCTGGATTACCTCCTGGTCCCGGAGGTCCATCATTACCTGTTTCACCTTTCAATCCCTCTAATCCTTGTGGGCCTTGCATTCCGGGTGATCCTGGATTTCCTGGCCGACCAGGCTCACCAGGATTTCCCTTTGTTCCAGGGAATCCTGCTACTCCTGGCAATCCTTGACTTCCTGGTTGTCCCTGTAAAATTCAACTCCTAAATTTAATGGCTCAAGAGACTTTGAATTGAAAGTTCTTACTGGTTGTCCCTGGTCACCTGGACGTCCCGGTAAACCACTTAGACCTATCTCTCCTCTTAACCCTGGCTCACCTCGAGCACCTTTAGAACCGCTTAAACCAATTGGACCTTGTGGACCTTGTTCACCGGGTGCACCATGAGGTCCTGTATTGCCTTGTTCACCTTTGATTCCCATTAAACCTCGATCACCTTTAGCTCCAGGCAATCCAGCTAAGCCTGGTGATCCTGGGAATCCTGGTGGACCTTGTAAACCTCCTGGTCCTCTTTCACCTGGTCCACCTGCTGCTCCTTGCTCACCTGGCAGGCCCGGATTTCCTTGTTCACCACGTTCACCAGATTCGCCAGGCGCTCCAGGTGCTCCTACAATACCTTGCGGCCCACGATCACCTGGACGGCCGGGAGGGCCTTCCGGACCCAATGGACCAACGCTACCACGTTCACCCTTCACACCGGGTAAGCCGGATTGTCCCCTAGGTCCCGGCAGTCCTAACATACCTGGTGATCCAATGTGTCCTTTAGATCCCGCTTTACCAGGAGCCCCCTAAAAATATTTAAGATTAAAACAACAAAATACAGTAAAAACCTTAAGCGCTGTATTTAGCTAACTTACTGGTGGTCCGTCATGTCCTGGTACACCTGGTTCACCTCGCTCACCTGGCGTGCCAGGCTGGCCGACTGGACCTCTTTCTCCGGGATAGCCTCGCTCACCACGACTACCGGCAGGTCCCATAAGTCCTTGAGGACCAGGTGGTCCTGTGGATCCATCCTTTCCAGGAGAACCCGGACTTCCAGGTCCACCAGGAAGTCCCTGAAAACCTCTAGGACCAGCAGTTCCTGCCTCACCACGTTCGCCGTCTTGTCCAGGTGGACCACGAGGTCCTTGTGCACCAGGCAAACCGTCTTTTCCACTATCACCATGTGGACCTTGTGGTCCAGGAGGACCTGGCTCACCATTCTTGCCGGATTCCCCAGTAAAACCTTTATCGCCAGGAATACCCATTGGCCCTGGTAATCCTTGCAATCCTTGCAGTCCTTGTTCGCCGGGCTTTCCATCAGCTCCCGCTATTCCTCTTTCGCCAACAGGTCCAGTTTTTCCTGGGGGCCCAACGCGTCCAGGTAATCCACGTAAGCCTTGAACTCCTGGTGTACCAGGTTGGCCCACATCACCAGTGCTGCCCTTAATGCCAGTTGGACCCTGAATACCACGATCTCCAGATGTACCTTTGGGTCCGATTGGCCCCTCTGGACCCGGTAGACCGGTCAAACCTTGAGGGCCTCTTTCACCAGTTGGGCCAGTAGGGCCTGTTGGCCCACGCATACCCCGCTTTCCACGTTTTCCTTCTGGTCCTACCGTGCCTGGTAATCCACGTGGGCCTGGTTGACCACCCTCACCCTTAATACCTTGATCACCTACCAATGAAAATTTTGTTTGAAGACAAGTTTTTAGCCACACAATCTAAAAGCCCTTACCTTTGTAACCGCGCTCGCCAGGTTGACCAGGTGTACCCTTTATGCCCGCTTCTCCTGGACTGCCTGGTATGCCATCTGGTCCGCGTGGTCCAGGGAATCCTTGTGGTCCTGCTATGCCAGGTGCACCCATTGAACCTTTATCGCCATGTACGCCATCTTTACCAGGAGGACCCGCAGTGCCAGGTTCACCAGCAACTCCTGGACGACCAGCTTCACCACGTGGACCCTGTAGTCCTTGATCACCTTTTGGACCTGGATGTCCCCAATCTCCTTTAGCACCTGGACTGCCCGGAAAACCAGGTGGACCAGGTTTTCCAATTGAACCGGGTTGACCTGCAGTTCCCGGAGTGCCATCTAAACCACGAGCACCCGGTGCACCGGGCGGTCCTTCACGTCCCCGCTCGCCACGAGGACCAGCTGGACCCTGTCAAGTCAAAAAAAGTGTTATTTAAAGAAACTATGAGAGAAATGCACGCTCACCTGTGGACCCGTTAGTCCGACACCACCGACTGGTCCAGTGCTACCCTTCTCACCAGGGGCGCCTTGATCACCCTTCGAGCCATCAATGCCAGGTAAACCGTGATGTCCTTTTAATCCAGGAATACCCGGCATACCGGGTAAGCCACGCGGTCCCGGTGTGCCAGCATTACCTTGCATACCAGCTTCGCCATCCTCACCAGGCATGCCATCCTTACCCGGCGCTCCAGGCAAACCGCGTGGTCCCATCAAACCAGTTGGACCCTGTGTGCCAGGCTCGCCAGGCTCACCGCGCATACCTTGAAATCCCTGTGGTCCAGATGGACCCGCATTACCCGGTGCACCACGTGGACCGACCGGCCCAACAGAAGATTGTAAATATTGAAACTCCGGCACAAATGCTGGCGAACTTGGACCTTTATCAGAATTTGCATACTCAGCGGCTAATTGTTGATGATAGTAACTCATATCGGGTACTGGACCTGGTGCGCCAGGATTACCAGGTATGCCGGGATTACCAGGCGTACCCGGTACACCACCTTCACCAACACGACCTTGTGCGCCCGGATAACCCGGTAGACCACGTGGACCAGTAGCAACGCCAGCATAACTGTTATCACCGCCAGCGGGCTCAACACTACGCGCCGTTGTTGTAGTGCTCGTTGTTGTGGGTGCAAATGGAAATGGTGGTTCAGCAATGGGCGTACAATTTATGGGTTCACGACAGATAACCTTGCCCTCTACGCAACTGCAACCATGCACACAACCATTACGTTCACTGGTAAACTCATCACCGTCGCGATACCAATTGCCTTCGTAGTGACATGAAAAAGCACCAACAACATTTGAGGGAGTTTGGGGAAGCGATCGTATCGGAGGACTGTTAACTGTAAAAGATATTCAAAAGTGAAAGAAAAGTAGGTCAAGGAAAATGTGTGCAAAAGACGTCAAAAGTGAATGAACAATCTCTATACCTTCTTCGTGTGAATCATCGCCGTTAGGATTGCCAGCATTGCCATCAGTATCTGAGAAGTGGAATGGGAAGAGTAAGTGGAATTAGTGCAAAATTGTATTTAGGATACCGTCTGAGCGGTCCTTAGTTACAAAAATGTTTTTCAAACCCGTTCTGGTATCAAGCTTGAAATGTCTATCAACAACATATGTATGTATGTATGTATATACTTCCATTCATACAAACATTTATACACGCTATTTAACCTGTCAGACATATGTTCCATTTCCATCAAGACTAAGCACACACACACATACAAACATGTTCACTTTTATGCTTTATCTCGATTATGCTATTAGAAATGTTTATGCATGATTTTAACAAGTTTGTTATCTGTTTGTCAACATACAAAGCGTCAACTGAAGTCAAGCGTTTGAGATGCTACCCAGCAAGCAAAATTTATTTACTGTAAGCTTGCCAGAAACTTAATTCAAAAAGCGCTTAGTTTTAGAAAAGGTTAATAAAAGTTTTGGAGCAGGTTTTTAAAATATGAAGGAAACTATAAAAGTGATAAATTTTATAAAGTTCCTAACAAAATTTTTATTAAAATTAATTTAAAAAATTTAAATTTATTTTTTTTTATGTAAAAATTATAAATGTCGAACTTTAAAAGCTCACAATTGCCTTATAAAAGCAATGATATTCTAAGCCTGCTTTGTAAACCATTTACCAAATCGTTTGCTGGGTAGCTCACAGCAGTGTTCATTGGGCTACACAAGTACTGCCACACACACACATACTCAAACGTTGACACCTGTGCGCAATGTCACTTTGTGCATTAAAAATTTCCATTTCATCAGTTGTAAATCAAGCAAATGTAATTAGTGTTGATTAATTTGAAAACTCTGCTGAATGTTAATATGATAAATGAAGTGCAGATGCAATAGTAGAAAGTGAGTTCTAACTATGCTCAGACAAAAGAGTTAAGTATAGGTGAAGTTTATCATGTTGGCTTTATGGAGTCACCTTGATCGCCTGTTATCGATTTCTAAAGTATTGAACTAATTAGGAAATTCGATCAATGCAACGCCAGTAAAATTTTCTAAAGTTCCATATTATAAATTAAACAACAATCTACATATCTACACACCCCACATACGTATGTATGCCTCCAAAAGATCCTCTGGCTATATATAAAATTTTCAACTTTATGCTGCACTCTCATGCCCATGAATAGTTTATCATTTTGTTCAATCTTTTGCAATCAACAATTGCTATACAGCCATACAACAAAAATATACATATAATATCCCGTAAACTGACATCTCATTCAAATCAATTTCAAAGCATTCGCTGTTCTTGCAACACAAATCATCAAATGCCCTTAATCGATTTCACACTCACTTCAATGGACTGGCATCAATGAGCGCACTCATTTTTACAATCGGTATTTATTCATTTATGATTTGCAGATGTGCTATTCTCATATTTGACATAAATTTTTATATCATTCACATTGATTTGCATTCATTGCAAAAATTGTTGTTTATTTCTTTTTTTGTGTTTTTTTTGTTTCTTTTTTGCCTTTGAAGAAGTTACAAATTGAATTGCTTACTTTAACATGCAACAAACATAAAAGTTTGATATGCTTCGATTGATGACAAACGAGCTTGTCAAACTTGCAGCAGAGTTGCCAACTTTTTGAGCTTGATTTTCTTCAAAGAAGATAGAAATCTTTTCCTTTCGAAAAATATGCAAAACGAGTTGTTCAAGAGAAATGAGCTACGTTGCAAAATTGAAAATTGGTAAACATTTTGAAAATTTTATAAACATTTGTTTTTTTTTTGGCAAAAGTTGGCAACTAAAACGAGTAATTGAAAAAAAATGGATAGGTTATTAAGGGCAAGGGTATGTATGCATAAGCACATTAGGGTGGTGTTCAAATTCAATTCAGATTTTTATTTGAGACCCGATTGGAAACAAAGAGACCATGTCGCATAGGGGTCAAAGTTTGAGTATCACATTTTTTAAATTATTTTATTTTTTTTTCAGTCTTTTTAGGGTACAGTAAACGTCCTCAATCGGTTCCACAAATTTTGTTGTGATTTTTTCGTGTATTTTAGTATCGAAATAGGACTCGAAGTTTCATAAATGTGGCTAAACATGTTCTCTTTACATTTGTGGACCACCCTAATGCAATAAATATATGTCAATGCAACATCAAACCGTTATGTTTTTTGTTGTACATAAATGTATGAAGATAAATTAATGAAGTTCGACAGGCGTCAATGAAAAAGATGTCATCATCTAACTTTGAAAAAGGAAATGTATTGGAAAATTGGTTTGTTGGCTACATACATATATGTATGTATGGATGTATTTGTGTGTATGCAACTTCATACGCTGTAATCAAACAACTTTGTTGTAAACTGACACAAGTATGAATCTCAAACCAATTAACAAGCCACAAGGCCGAAGAAGATTAATTAAAACTTGTTCCCTTGTTCCGAAGGCCCTCAAGTTTCTATTTTCAGAATTTTCAATAAATCACAGAAATATCAATCAAATGAATTATGTATGCAGTGAATAGTTGCAATCAAAATTCACTAAGGAAAAAATCGCTATTATTTTCTATCTGACACCCCTTATATAAGTTAGTTACACTCACCCAAATCGACATCATCATAGTTGTGGTAATCGTAGGCTTCAAACTCATCTGCAACTGGCAAATCCGCCTCCGGTTGTGGTTCCTCAGCTTGTGGACGTTCACTCAATGTTTTACGATGTTTTTTCACTTTTTTCGTGCGCGTTTTTCGTTTGCCCACATGAGCGCCAGCACTATGCTCTGCCCAAGCATACTCCAACAAAACGCACAACACGAATGCGTAGCAAAGGAGGCGCGCTTGTTTGAATTTCATAATTTTTTTCTTTTTCTTTTTGATACGTTGATTTTTATGAGTTTTAGAAAGAATTCAAATAATCAAAACTATGCAGGTGTTGTTGTTTATAAGGCCATTATTTGGTTTAAAAAAAAAGCTGCACAAAAGAAAAATTAAAAAAAAAAAATTTTTAAATCACTTTTCATTTTTGTGTGACATGATTGCACTGAAAACAAAGTCGAAATCCAGCGCATAAAAATATTTCAGCACAAAAAAAAACCAAACTCCATGACACTCACTGCCACACTTCGCAAACAAACAAGTTGAAATAATACACTGCCTAAAACTCACAAACGTCAGGTCATGGAGTTCTAGCTTAGGAACTGTAAAAGTGAAATCTAAAAGCCGCAATCCGTTATGTTCATCAAACAGTATTTAGTAGCTAGGGTAGCTTCGATTTCGATTTTGTTTCATCAGCGCATAGAAAAACTGGGTCAGCAGGCTTGCATGTCTTTTAGGGCGGTAGGAGCGTGGCTCATCCGCAGTGGACAAACTCATAGTAGATAGCGCATTTTGCAGTTTTTTTTTGTTTGAACAGTTTCTGCACTTTTCATTGTCTGCGCGCTTGAATGTGTGTGTGTGTGAGTGTGTTTTTATTACGCTGAAAACATTTTCTGAATGCGACACATCCTCATCGCAACAAAGTTTGACGATTTTTTTTCATTTTTTCATGTTCATTCATTCAGCCAATATTCATGTAGTAATCTCACTTTATTTTAGGCGAGGTCATCAACTCGAATTGATAGCACAAAACAACAAAAAAGAGCACATATATTTACACAAATACACGCACGCACTACATTAACTATTAGAGCAAGCAAAAGTTTATTGTTGTTGCTACTTTTTTTTTTGTTTTTTTTTTTTTTGCTCCAAAAGTTTTGTGAATGTTTTAGTTTTCATTTTCGTTTTTGGTTTTTCTTTAGGTATTTCTATTATTATTTGTGCATTTGGCGCGCTTGCCCGCATTGGTATAGCTATGTGTATGCGTGTGTGTTGGTGCATGCCTGTACACGTATGTGTGTGTGAGCTTTTTATTTTTGTACATAGACAGCACAATTCTATTCGAGTAGCGTGGTCAGTGGCAAACGTTATCAAGCCACAACATGGATTATTTTTCATTGACTTTTTATACCCAGCTGTGCTCCGTCTAACTTCTGGAAAAAAGTTATAAAAATCGGTCAGGCTGTTGGGGAGTCAAAAGAACGCAACACTACGAAATTCGTTAGCTGCTTTTTGCAACTCACTCTTCAAAATATATGTAGGAATATGGGAAAACTATTATATTAGCCTAGCATCAGTGAGCATGGTATTAAAATTAACAACAACTTGCTATAAAACGCCAAGTTCCAACCGCACTTTGTCTGTCTTCTCAATTTATATATATATTTTTTTTATTTGTTCTATTTTTTCGTTCTATTTTTTTGTGTTGAAATTTTATGCTGGCACGACACTTTTAATGACCAAAATTTATGTTTGCTTGTTCCCGATTAAAAACTTATTTGTGTGCGTTAATTGTTAGTGTGTTGCAAAATCATTGCCATTAATTTAAAATTAAATCACAAATAAAAACTAAAAATTTTATTTTTGATAATTTTGAAATGTTTCCGGAGATTAAAAGTGGTTGCGTATAAATAAACTGAATGTTTAAAGCGTTTTGTTTAATCGAAGTTTTGGCATTGGTTGTTGTTTCGAGCGTAGAAATAAATTTTAAAATTAGATAAATGGAAATATGTAAGTGTGTTGGTAAACTTCTTTTGACAGTTTATCAGTGCCATCTTAAGTAAGCCCAAGACAAGAAAAATATTTATTTATATTTAATCAGAATGTAAATATTTGGCTATCAGAATTTATAAAAACAATTATTCACCGCAAACCGATTATCAGGGGTGGATCTACGGGGGTAGGAGGGGTTTTCGGGTCCACCCAGCCCACACTTAAGAATCGAAAAAAGTCATATTTTCCAGGAACTATGAATGAGAGATGTCCTCGATGTTTCATAAAAAAAAATGTTCCCAAAATCTTTGATCCGCCACTGCCTAGTAAAAAAAATTTTTCTTAAATTATTTTTCGCTGCTTCAAAAAGAAATGTTTTCGTAATTTTCTAAAAATTTAATTTTTCTAATAATTATTTGTTCGTTAATCCCTTAAAGTTTAAGAAAAATGCGAAATCAATTTTTTGTGTTGTAAAATTTGTAGTAAAATGGTAGAATTGGTATTTTTAAGGGCCGATTCGTAGCTTATGAGTCAATTAAATTTGTTGGTTAAACAGAAGAAAAAATTCTAATTTTTCTAAAAGTGATTTTGTCAAATGTTTCCAAGTCTTTTTTTGTAATATTTTTAGTAAAATAGGTTGGCAGAAATACCTATTATGTTTTAAGGTCCAATTGCTCTTCATTGTAAAATTTCAAAACGTGGCTAGCTCTTCACATCACACCAAAAAAATCGCTCAACTGATTTTAGAAAAATAAAAATTTTATTCTTTGAGGCCACTCAAGTAAAAATCTTAACTCATAATTTTATTTTGAAATTATCTGTTTTCAAAGTGCAGACTTTTTTATGCGCTTTTGTGATTATGTTCGCTACTCAAACTCTGAAATGTAACTCAAATACACATTAAGCAAAAAATAGCACATTTGTTAATCTAAAAAAATTGCTGATATGGTATCATAAAATCGTAAAACATTTTTTTTTTTTTTTGGAAGTGCAGTTATTAATTTTCATTTCATAATAACGCAAAATCATTTAAAACCAACCATGAAAATAATTACATTTTTCAAATCAAAAACCACAAATGTAATATCCGGTCGGTCGGTGTCATATTTGCGCTTACATAACAATATGCTTTGCGCATCTCCCTTTACCCACACACAAACACACACACGCACAAAGGCACACATGCATACAAATAACATGTGCAATAGAAATTTATGTGTGCTATTTATGGCAACATTTCCGGTGTTGAGTTGCACACTTTTTTTTTTTTAGTTTTGCCATTAATTACTTTTCAATTTCCATAGCAGCAAATCTGATTTTTTTAGATTTTATTTAATATCCTTCACACATACACACATTATCCTTTCCTTTTGCATTGCAATCAATTACTGTTTTATGGCCTCTTGACCGCTTTTTCTAGTTCACTTCCGCTCCACAATTACACTTACACTTTGAAGACACAAAACACTTCCACTACTTCTTGCCCGCACACCAAATGTTAACCAAACGAAAATCAAACGAACTGAAGCGATCTCAAGACGCGCTTGGCTTTTTATAGTTTTTACGCTGTTGAAATTTTTTTTAAAAAAAATACATAAATAAAATTAAAAAAATATAGCACAAATCAAATATAAAATCTTTAACGCGCGCGCAAGCTAGAGTTATCAGCCGAACAGCACTCAATAGGCCACCAATACTCACGCAAAATATAAGAAACGCCTGTAGCTTGCGTATAAGAGCAGATCTCTAACGCCAAGATCAAAAAGTTCTAATTGAAAATTTTTGCTAGAGAGCGGCGCAGCATGATTTTCTCAAAATTTCAAATTATTTTTATGCTATTTGAGTATGGCTTGTGTTTTGCTCCTGTTCATAGCGCAAATTTTATTGATCTTGCGCGCTCTTATGCTACCGATCAAATATTTGCTTGCTTGTACTCTCAGTCTGCGCGCTAAATGTTTGTTATTGTAGCGTTCTTATGTCACAACAATGCGTACACTGATAAGCGTCTTTGTTTGCCGGCCGGCTGCTTGTAGCGTGACTGTTCAGCTGTTTTTTCTGTTTTCAATTGCTGTTGTTGTTATTTTTAGTTGCATAGCGCCGTTTAATTGTTTTTAATAGCCGTCTGATAATCTCAAAAAAGAAAAAAGTTTGCTCTGTGGCACATATTTACATGTACGGAATTAGGGTTACTGGATCACTGATAAGTTTTTGAAAAAGAAGCCAATGGAAAATGAGGTTTAAGGGCATCGACAAACGAATAAGGGGCGCACTGAATGATTTTTCTTTTCCTTTTTCTTTTTTGTATTTGCTTTAATTTTTCTAATTTAAATCAAACCAAAAATTGGAATGCGCACTATTTTAACCCTCTAGCGACCTTGAAAAAAATCATTTTGTGGTCACTATTCGAAAAAATCATTAATATGAACCCTTTGAGGTGAAGCTGGGTGGCTGAAATTATTAAAAAAAATTATTCTTCTCCAAAACGAAAAATTTGCCATAGAATGTAGACACTTTTAAACATGTCTCTGCATACTTGAGTACAGCAAAAATACGAGCAGCGAAATGTCGTAATTAGACAACTTCGAAATCGTGGTGGCTTTTATTCGGCTAACATAAATTTTCATCGAATATTTAACAGAGTTTATACAGCATTGTTTTCGATTTATAATATCGTATTTACACAGTTCGAAAGAGATTTCGAATTTCAGCGCTCTATTGCAACCACCACGTAGTTCTCATGGGGATATCCTCTAACTCACTCGCTAACTACTCTCGCTCAATGCACGAACACAACAGCCAGGATAACGCTGCAGCATGCTCAAATGTTCAATAACACCATTTTCTGAAATTCGAAATTCATTGCGCTCAGTTGTATGTTGTTGCTTCAACGCTTTGGTAGGTTACGCAGGGTATACGGAGGATTTTTTTTTCGTGCGATTTCGAAGAAAAGCTTTTGACGTATTTACAAGTGAACTCCATAGAGGTTATGAGTATACAAAAATAAGTCGTTGTTTAATAAATTTCACAAAAAAAAGGAAAATATTTTGCCAATAATATTTTCTGGAACACTTTATCACAATCTAGCAAACTTTCAAAATCTACCAACTTTTTTGAAGCATCTAAAGTTGTGAGGTGCATTTCTAAGAAGCAGTCCCTTGCTGGATATTAATCAAATTCCATTTATTTTTTATTGGACTCTCATTTCATTAAATGTGAAGAAGTGGTTCTGAGACTCAAAAACTCATATTAAATCGAAATTTTAAAATTAACTGCCAACAAAATATTATTTCAAAAGCCCACTTAACTGCTACCATAAGTCAAGTGTGTTTGCACCCAACAGAGCACCTTCCAGTTTTTACTATCCAAGCAAGCACATGATTTTGTGCCATACACCATTCCAGCCACCCATAAACTTTCACATTCCACCTTATTCATTTCAATTGATTGAGCACAAAATTAAAAAAGGGAAGGAAGTTGACATGACATACAAATTGGCTAAATATTGTACTGTACGTGTTAGTCATATAAGGATTACTAGACCTTTCTACTTTCACGCATACACCAACATTTGCATTAACATATGCTGACAGAGCATTTAGTAATGCCACATACTTTTAGGCGCACACACACACACTTATTTGTGTATCTATTCAGCATAAAATCAAGCAAGCAAAAAATTTGTATCTCTTCTTTAGTTGCACTTTCATTTTTCTCCAACAAAAATTTTCGTTTCATTCATATATATTTCATGAATGTATAAATAATCAGTGTTTGTATGCCAAAAAGCAGTCATGGAAGTGAACAATAAGCACACAAATTGCGAGTTGGTTGAAATTCTGCAACATTTTATTTTTTTTTAATTTCCATCTGTATGCTCTGTATAAAAAATAAAAAAATTAAAATAAAATTTTTTCCTGGTTTATTTTTTGCGCCTAAGATACATAGAAAATAAAAATATTACAAAGTATTTAAGCAAAAATTTTGTTGCAGCAAATGTGAACGACCCGTTTAAGCGCCAAAAAGTAGGCAAATGGCACAAACAGCTAATGTACATATATACTGACATACATACATGTGTGTACATAGGTTTACGTCGTAGTTGGTTTATTTGGGATTGTATGCACATATTTAGCTCGTAGTATATGTTAAGTAGCCGCAGTATTTAAGGCAGTCAATTTTTTTGTGCGATGAGTATAAACGAGTAGGTTATGTAGTATATACATATGTATGTATGCACTTTGGCTTAAAAATTTTGGTTGTATACATTTAAGAGAAGATAAATTTTGCTGCTCTTGAGCTTTTACTTTCTAAGCTTGTATGTTGGTTGCATTTAAATATGTATGTATATGCAACCACCTAATAGCCAAGGAGGATTTTAAGGCAAAGTGAAATTGCATCTCAGCTCAGTTAACTTTTAGTAGTATTTTAAATTTATTCACTCAGTTCATCTTACTAGGTCACTAATGCCTGGCTTCACGCATGCGAGTATGTATGTCATGAGCTCACAACATCAAATTCGATTGGACGTTTAAAGAGTTTAAAATGATATCATTATAATGTTCATCAATAATGTTTTTTAATTAAGGAAAATTATAGTGCATATTTTTAGGCGTAAATTTATTTATCTAAAATTTTTAATAAAAAAATTGCGCCTTAAAATATGCACTATAATTCTCCTTAATTGAAAAAGCTCATATTATTGGATTTCGTGCTTAGGCGAGCGCGAAGCGTGATTTTTCTTATTAAATTTATTTGAAATCCTAGGGCCCATATATTTTTCTTATAAATATGTTAGTACATATTTTTAGGCGCAATTCAAAAAGCTATGTGAAATTGCAAAACCAAAATAAGCAAGAGGAAAGTGTGAGCAATGTAACGAATTTGTCAAAACGCAGAAGGCTAGCCTCAGACGTCTTAATAAAATTTTTTTGGTGGTGAGCTTTTTATGTTCTCTTGTTTAGAAAATGTTAGGGTTTATTTAAAAAAAAGCATAATATTAGCTAATACATATGTATATATTACACATAACCGATTTAGCTGATTTAAGGATTACCGTAAGTTCTTGCAAGTTCAAACAGCTAAGAGAAGAAATTTTATTTAATTTTTAAAAATGTATATCATGCGATATTTTTTTTTTAATATCACCAAGGTCATGTTTTTTTTATTTAGCAAGCTAAATGTGACTTTGGTAGTTTATCAATTGACACATAAAACCGCCATAAGACACATATGCACAACAGCAAGGAATTCAATTCACCCTAACACGATATTGGCTGTTATTACTTGTTCCCATAGATTTAGTCAACGCGCTTACGTTGCAGATGAAGAAAAGTGCGTAAGAGGTGGGCAAAAGCAAAACCGATAAAAAGAAAAATCGTACAGCGTTTACTAAATGACATTAGCACGACTATCTATTTATACTCAAATAAATCTGTTACTTATGTATGTATGTATGTATGTGTGTATTAACGTCAAACATCCCACACCACAAACTGCGAGTAGCATTTACCTCATTGTTGATCGACAAAAGGCAGATTGCAAAGATTTATTAAATGTCGTATTATTAATTAGAGCCATTTGGCTTCCAACACTTTGACAAATCTGTCTTTCTGGCGATATGCCTGAATACACGCACACGCCACGCCACAAATCCAACTGTGAACATGTGAAACGCATGTGTGTGGCTGGGTGTGAGTATGCGCCTGCCAAACTCTATATATGAACATATCTCCCACTTCATTATGCGCATATGTGAAGCATGCAAATGTCATGTTAGCGCTGTAAATTACATATTTCTTCTACGCTCTACAACAATTTTGGCAGTGACGTATGTATGTATGCGTTTGTGCAGTATGTTTGTGTTATTAGATTGATATTAATGAAGCTTTAATGAGCTTTCATGTTTTGTGGGCGTTTAAGTAAAAAAATTTATCTAACTTACATATAACTTTTGTGATAGAAAGATATAAATTTGAGTTAGCTATAATTTTGCATGACAAAGTGGGAGTTCCAAATATTTTAACACAGCGCAAGAGTTCGTTAGCTAACACTTCAGCGGCAATTAGCGGCATTTGCAAATTTCCCACGAAAAGCTAGAAAGAAATTTTAACGAAAAAGAAAATGAGTCTTAAGCACAAAAGCCTATCTTCATAGTTTATATATTTACATCTGTATGTATATTTGCATGCGTGCATGTGCCATCAAAAATAGCTATGACATTTTCTACTAAATGTTATGTAAATATTTACCAATTAATATTAATTTGAACGCCAAGGTTTATTATGAAAAATGTTCTTGTTATTTTTCTTTTCCATTTCCTTTCACATTTTCATTATCTTTTCGTTTTGGTTATCATTAATCTCCCTCTTTCCTTAATTCACTGCAAAAAAAAAAGCTTTGAGTCTTAATGAGCAGCAGCTGATTGCAATTCAAATACGGGCAATTATACTTTCATTAGGTTCAAAGATGGCGTCATAATGAGGTAAATTTTTAGCGCTTTTCCAAGTAGCTTGGCAGTGAAATTTAACGATTTCAAAATTAACAGCAAAAAAGTGACGCAATTTTGTTGAGTAAAGGCTTTATGAAGCGTTCTATGTATGCGATATTACAACAAAAGGTGGGAGGCTTGAGATTCTGCATACTTTTAGGCGCTAGTTACTTCCTATTCAAATTTTATAAAGATTTATTGGTGTTAGTAGATATTTGTGATCGTTTGAACTCATAGTTTTAACACGTTTAGCCATGTTGTTGGTATACTTCTGGCTCCAGCAAATACATAGGCTTAAATGTTCCATGCTTTAAGGCACACTTAAAATAATTTTAGACTATCCTTACAGCAGATTATATGAACAGTTTAAATTATTATTTAATTTGGCAAAATTTTTCAAACTGGAAAACATCGTACTCAAGATTTTTGTAAAATTATTTTCACCAAAATATCAATACCAGATTAGCGCCTGAAAATATGTGTCAACACAACAAAACTTTTTTTAACATTTTAAAACCATCAGAAAACAAAAGGCAATAAATCAAAACAACACTATTTCACAACAACATAGCCTTAGGAAAATAAACAAAGTAAGCTTTTGAAAAAATAAATTGCAAAAAGCCAGCAATCGTGCGCCAAAATATTTGCAACTAAGTGATGCGTAAAATTGGCATTCCTGGCAGTATTTGAAGTGTATGCAGACAGGCGTTAGATAATATTTCATTACATAGAAGTGTAAGCAATAGAGCAAGAACAAAAGCAAGGAAGAAAAAAATTTGCAAAAAAAAAAAAATTTGCGGTAAAAAAATTGAGAGCACAAAAACTAAGTAACCGAAAAATTGCAAAAATTAAAGAAAAAAGTTTGAAAAAAATATCAAAAGCAATCACAGTAACAAAAATAGAAATAAACCAAAAAGCGAAACATTTTTTTAAAGAGAAGCAAAATGTTAAGCTACACAGCATTACAAATTCTAGTGAAACACTTTAACAAATGGGAAAGCTTTTATTTGCTGAAAAGTTGCTGGTTTGTATGTATTTGTGTAGCTTTCAACGGAAAAGCTAATTGCAACAGTTAGTTCAAGAAGCTAAGTCCTTAAAGTTTGGATCAAAGCTAAGTTATAGTAAGTACTCTATAAATAGACACATGTAGACGATCTCCCACACACACACACACACATACACACATCAGCAGTTGTTATGCCAACAAATCGATTTGTTATGCTGCTGACAGCTGCGGGCACGTGCGCCTAAAAGCAAGCTTTAGAGTCAAGCAAGTGCAAGCGTGTAGCTTACATCGGTCATTGAATTCTAAGCTTTACGTTTCCATTGCCTTTAAGGGTACATATGCAATAGTTTGTGTGTCCTATATCCTAAAACAAGCTCAATATTTGCACAGACCAGCAATGACTAACTCAATTTGCCAACTTAGCTTTACTTAAGTCAATTTGGTAGCACATCAATTATACGCTAAACATGTTACATATATTCACCTACACAAATATATATGTATGTGTGCTTGGTTAAAAGTACCCTATAGGAAAAATTTATCAATTGTTGGTAGCAAAAAATAACTCACTTCATGTTATAAAAAGTGTGTTAGCCTAAAAGTATGCAAAGTATAAGTGAAATTTATTTAAATACGCGAAACTACGAAAAAAAATTATATACTATTTTATGCAGATTTTTACCCACTGATGGTTGGCGGTGAATGTTCGTTCACAGAAAATTCAAAATATACAAGTTGTGGAAAATTGTGGCATTCTTTTAGGCGGAAATGTCTTCTTTCATTCCTGTGGCACATTTTTGATCATCATTATAGTTTCATTTGAAGCAAATTAGTTTTTTTATAACTACTTCCAAAGTAGTGCAAAATAGTCATATCTCCCTTTTCTTAGATCTTTTGTTCCTGCTGGGTAGCTTCAACGCATACTAATGCATTGCGCTGGTAAATATAACCGAATGATTGATTAGCTGTGCTTCGCTACGAAATTTCGCAATGCTGACATCGATTTTTATTGATTTTGTTGTTGCTTTACGGTCAATGGCACAATTCCAGTTACACTGTTGCCAATGGCAATCTACGCTTTTTTGCCGATTTTGGATTTTTTGGGATGAAACATGCGTTACAAATCTTTGTTGCTGCTTTGCTTTTCGCAGCTTCAGTAGACGTAACAATTTGTCTGCAGAAATCCCATTAGGATTATAGAGGTGTATCTTATGGTATGAATATTGTTCGTTTTACTTATACAATTTATATCTCTGTAAATGACGGAGACTATCAGGCATAAATTTCATGTTATTTCAGTTAGAGCTTAAAGCAATAGAATGTGACATTGATTTGCTCGGAGATTGAGTTTCACGAATTTTTTACTACAGTTTTTTACAATAATATTTTCAATAATATTTTTAAAAAGTTATGTGAGAAAAATTCTTAAATTTTTTTTTTTTTTGTTTTTTTTTTTTTATAAATATTCGTACTAATTTTTTTAAATTTTATTTGAGAAAGGAGTAGAGAAAATTATCGAATAGAGTAGAACTCTCAAAGAAAAATATTTAAAAAATATTTAGATGTTTTATATATGGTAAAACTAGCTATAAATGAATTGTTTAATCAAGCAAAAACTTTAATTCAATAATGATTATCTGGAATTGCTGAAAAGTTTCTTAATTTTGCCTGGAATATGTTCTTCATCGAAATCATTTTTAAATTTATTTTTTCAGCGAAGCTCCTTTTCATTATATTAAATATTTGATAGTCAGTTAAGTGTAATTATATTTGAGGTAATTAATTCTCAGTAAACATGTAATATAAAACTCATGAAATATTTACTAAATACATATGTATGAAGAACCGTCACAACCCAGCAAACCCTTGGAGTCATAGAGATGTCAGAAAGGGACGTCCATAGTGAGCTTCATTTTCTTTATATATTGGTTTGAATATTAGTCATATGTGACACCTGAGGACCTGTCTGTCTTAGACCCTTGAAGAATACTTTTTGGAATTGCCTTTGGCGCATATTGGCAAATAATATCTGAGGCTTTTTTTTATGCTAGCGAGTAATCAATAAACTGCTTACATATACATACATATATTCGAACCTTCCCAGTAGGCCACCGAAGGTGGAAATCATGAATACTTTCAGCCTTAATCTTCACCAGCGGAGCATAACAACTTCCATGACTTTTCCCCATGACTAACGCACGGCGATGGCCGCCTTCGCATGAATGACTTTGTATAGTAAAAAAAGGAATGAAGAGTTATCGTTCCGAAATAATCGTGCGTACATGCTAATATAGCTGCCTTTTTCATTTGGTTGTTATGATACATACGTTAGGTGGAAGGAAGGTAAAATAGTGAGTATACGAACGAGCTCAGTATATAACTCCTTCATACCTGAAAATAGCAGCAGACCTCACTTCACAGCTGCCAGTTTCATGTACTCGTCAGTAGCTCTGACCACACGCGTAATTTTTTTTTATAATATTAGCGCTTACGACCCTTTTTATCACTGAAATCAGGGCCCGAATCGTGACAGACGTGAACGAGCAACTCGCTACGTAAAAATGTCAATATCGGATTATGACAGCCGTGAACGTACAAATTTATCGAAATTTCGGATGATGACAAACGTGAACGAGTAGATGGACGTACTCGTTCGTTCGAATTGCCGCTCGTACACAAATTGTTGATCGAAGGCGGAACGAATAGAAGCAAATATTTGAAAATTAATGCGTATTGAGTCTAAATTTGTATATATTTATTATTTTAACTATACTTTTGATAAGGGACAAACTATAATTAACTTAATTTAACGAAAAAGGACATAATTGTGAAATTTATTAGCGAATATCCCGATTTGGGCAAAACTTTGATACCAAACTGGGAGTAAGAAAAAACGGCTGAAAAACATATTTGGGAGGAGCTTTGAGGTATCCAATAACTGAAAATGACAAAATATCAAATTTCACCCAAAGACTTGTGCTTATTTAAATCAGCCTCGAAGAGTTCTATGTTTTTCCACAAACCACTTTTTGCTGCTCTGCGAATCATCCGTTTCGAAACGTACAAACTCCGGACAATTCTTTCTCAGATTTGAAGGAATACTGTGGACGGATATGGTGCTTCTACACATTTCAATCAAATAATCACTGCCAATAGCGTATTGATCTCCGCCACTCACAAGGGCTGAAAAAGTTGCAGGTAGTTGCGGGACTGAAGGAACCGACTACTTGTCATGACACGTAAGACATAAGATTAGTTTTAGTGAGGACATGATTGGACACCTCTTGTTCATCCCACATCTTTTAATAAAGCTGCAAAATATAAACAAGTACAGAGGTTGATTGCCAAATGTGTGCATATGCATATGACGCACTTACGCATTATTTCAAAGCGGCAGAGGGTCACTTTGGTCTTTAAAGTGTTTGCGACCTCCCTTTCGTCGTTTTCACCCTCATTAGAGCTTAAATAACACATAAAATTAGGTTCCGTTGCCTCTTTGCACAAATTTTATATTTTGACAACCTTATTTTGACG
This sequence comes from Sphenella marginata, assembly GCA_951509765.1. Classification (NCBI taxonomy): domain Eukaryota; kingdom Metazoa; phylum Arthropoda; class Insecta; order Diptera; family Tephritidae; genus Sphenella; species Sphenella marginata. The sequence goes on from OX608083.1 coordinate 54,111,890, forward strand.
TTTAAAACCCTATTGTAACCTTGAAAACTGAAGAAGAAGGAGAAAACAATCGATAGCAAAACTGACAATTACGATACGTTCACTTTCTCCTGTAAGAATCCGATATTATTCATTCGCTCTTCGACTGACGTAATTTTTGATCGTACGATAGTGCACTCGTTCACGTCTGTCACGATTCGGGCCCAGGTTTAAAAAAATCATTTTTCGCAATCATATTTGTTACTGCTTTTGTATCCGACATCTTCCTAAAGATCCTGAATTCGTAGCTGCTCACAGCCTTACTTTGTCATCTGATAACTTCGGCTTCTCCTACTTTAAGCTGCTATAGTAAGGTGGAAAATGAGATACTCAAAAATGTCATGACCAGCTAACACATTTTAGCAGCACCTGCGATGAACCTAACAAAATCATGCATGCTGGAATGAATAACACAAGTAGGACCTAACGAAAATTCCTGGTGGGTTTTTGTATGAGTTTATGTGTCTTTGCCTAATTAGTTTACACCAACTAAATTATAACAATTTGTTTATTGATATAGCATCAAACATATTACAATTCATAAATACTAGAAAAACATGCGAAAAACCAAACAAAATTCGCTTGCTAAAAGGCATAATTTAATACATAAATAATTACAAATAAATGTGTTAGAAATACATTGACTTTTACTACATATCCATTTTGCATAAAAACAATACAAAGTGCAAAATGAACGGGCATGTGGTATACGCAACATTTCAACACTCGAAACCTGTGGATTTAACGAATTAAATAAAAATTTTAGTTATGATACTATTAAAATTACATATGTATGTATGTATAGCAAATAATTTTAACATACAACACACTTAAACTATTATGATCTAGTAAAAATGTATAAATTCCACTATCGCGCGGCTTGACGCTTAACATGCTCTCTATGCTAAAATGCTATAAATTGTTATTTAACTCACGGCGCTTAATGGAGTGAAAGCGATTTAAAAGCAATATGTTGCATGCAAATACATTTTGTCATATGTGTGTGTGTGTGTGTGTGTGTGTGTGTATGTTTGTTCAACTAAATTTATGCATGCATAAATTTTGTGGCGAAAGTGTTGAAATATTTTTCTTTTATGGTTCAAAATTTCCGATTTTTGATTTCCGCTTTATGCGCGTCTGTCTGTGATTGTGTTAAATTTTTGAAGTACTCGTTAAGTGCATTTAAATAACAGTTTTAGTGGTATTTGCGTGCGCTACTTATGTGGTTGTTGTAAAATATGAATGTTAACGAGTTGTAAGCGCTTTAGAAAATATGTTGATGAAGTATGTGTCATAAAGTAAAAGTGAATTTAAATGGATATTTGAGAGAAGTTCAAAAATATTTAGCTACAAATTGTTCAAGTCTTTTTTGAAAGCTATTATTTGTGTGTTCTTAATGGCTATAAATCGTTAATAAACTTTTAACCAGACCTCTATAAATGCATTAGTAAAAAACTTTAACTTTTTTTTTCAAAATACTTTCGATATAAGTGAGAATTCAACCAACAAAATCGTTAAAAAAAAACTTAAATTGCTTATAGTCCTAAAATCGAATTTATCTTTATTCCTTGTAATTGGCGGTATTTCTCTTTTTCTTCATATTGAATTTATACGTTTCTACCAAATTTCCAAATTATTAAATGTTTAAATTCACGCTTAAATCATTCTTCTTTAAATTGAAATTTAAAACATGCTTGTACATATGCTTAAAAGCGAAGGTCTCCATAGCCTAAAATTGCTTTTATTTCCATTGCCTACTTTCAGGCGCTTTAACTACCCGACACGGTAATAAAAGCCAGCTGCTGCTCATATTTCACTCATATGTATACGCCATCAAATAGCATTTACAAAAGCAAAGCATCCCAAACCGTAGCCATTAAAAAACATTAAATATCAAGTTACGAAAAAGCTCAACAGCGAGCTGAAAGCTGATGAACAAAAGAGTGAGAAGATATAAAAAAGGTAAAACTTAAGTAAAACCAAAGGCTAATAATAGTACAGCAAAAATAATGCAATACATTAGCAACAAGTATGAGTACAATAATAATAATAATAATAAAAGTAAAAACAAGTTTAATAATATTTATCTAAATGTCACCTTAATGATGCCAAGACGCACGCCACACATACCAACAAAACAAACAGCCACAACACCCAACGTCCAAGCGGCTGCACATTCAATTTAATAGCGTAAATAAGTATCACATAGACAACGAAACACACACACACACAAACCCAGAGCCACACACACAATAGCCCTTGTTGGCTGCCAAAGGCGCACACCACTCTGAGCGTCAGGAGTGCGCAACACCAAATACGAGGCGTAAAAGTGAAAAAAATAAAATGCATGCGTATGACAGTTACGACGAACTCTTGGCTAGTCGAGATCATTATTTTGAATAGCTGCATAGTTAGACAAAAAAAAAGCAAAAAAAACAGCAAAAAAAGCGGCAAACAAGCAAACGCAAGACAAAGCGCAACTCGTAACAAAAGCAGCACATCTCTGGCGGCGTACTTTGCCCTGGCGACCACGAATGTTTGTCTCGGTGTTGGTTGGCAAATATTTGCGCGCGTCATACATACATAGGTGAGGGAATAAACACAACCTCTCACACACACACACACACATGCAGGCAGTGAGAGTAGGCAGCGTTATTGTGTGTTGTTTGAGTGGGTATATGCGGTCGACTTGGCGTTTGTATTATGGGTCTATTGACGTGACCAACGCCATCAGCAGCAGTGTTGTAAGTCGCGCTCGACGTGTAAAATGTCATAATTAGGAGTTTCGTTGTGCGAATTTGAGCGTTAATTAAGTACGAAATGAACTTTTTTTTTAATTTTTTTTTATGCTACATTTTGCTGTTAAATAGCTGTAATTTAGCAGGTTTCCATTTAATATGCTGCTCAGGTGGCAATAACGCTTGTTTGGTTTAGAATGCTACTTTTGGTTGTTGATATTGAGAGCGCGTTTTCTGATGTAAGCTTATTGAAGCTTGAAACAACGTGGCTAATTATAAAATGTTAAAGAATATTTTGGATCTCAGGTTATTGATGATTTCAAAATTCGAGCCAGCTACTACATTTTACCTAATGTAATGCTACCCGTTAGTAATACGTTCGGTATCTAGTGGTGCATTTGCACACTCTTCCTCTCTTAGCATAGCAAGAAAAATCAAGTTCTTAGCATAAGTGGCGAGCAGGGTTGTAAAAGAATGCATTCATATGCGAATGCAATCAGTTGAAGTCTTATTCAATGACTTCAAATTTCGAATGCACTCACGCTTTTTAACTAAATAATGAGAAAATGAAGTCTGAAGTCTTTTTGAAGTCACGACTTTGAAGTCATTTAGGCAAGTCACTTACTGAGTTCATTTTTTGAGTGAAGTCACTAACTATTTGCAACAAAAATAGTTTACTATCATTTGACTTCAAATAACTTCATATGACTCCAAATTACTTCAATTGACTTCAGTGAGACTTTTTATTCAAGGAATGCAATACATGAATAACCAAAAAATGAATGAAAAAAAAAATCGAAGTCGCAGAATGAAGTTTTAAGTCCCAGTCAAAGAATTCAAAAAATGGCTACAATCATTTTGCGTTAAATCAAATGAATAATTATTCGCAAAAGAATGCATTCTTTTACATCTCTGATGGCGAGTATACTTCTCTTTGTGTAACCTCAAAACCTTGTTAAATGTATCCCTTTCTATCCCAACAAATATCACGTAAACATGCGCGTCCAATAAAAATTAATCATCTGCTGCATACAATGGAACATCAATTTATTGTCATACAATACCCACACACATACACACACACCTACGGATTACGCATTTTGCAAACTTATTTGTGGTTTTCATTGATTTAGTTATTTATGTTCACGTCCGCAAGGTTTTTAATTGTTTATGATTTCCTTTTGCTAACATGCTTTTAGCGATTTTTTTTCTTTGTATTTATTATTACTTCTCGGTATAAATTTATTCATACACACTTTTGTTGTACATTTTGTATGCACTCAAGAAGAAATTATGAGAAAGAAAAAAAATGCGCCACAAAAGTTCAGAAACATTCCTGCTGTTCGCTTCCCACGGGATTTAATGTAACATGTGGTTAAGTATGTATTTATTTTTAATGCAGTTAAGTACTCGCATGCAGGTGGAGAAACAGCAGATACGTGTATGTGTGTGTGTGTGTGTGTGTGTGTGTATTGTGTATACACTTTAGGGGTGGCCTTCCTTCAACGCTTTAAGGACCCCCGGTATGAATGCGTATGTCTAGGAATAGTAAACGAGAATTATTAAATGCAAATAAAATTAGGTCAAAGGCTAGTTTGGTCCACCCATGGTCAAGCAGTTGTATCATAAAATCACGCTGTCTAAACAAACACCGAGCACAGAGCGCCAGGGTATATAGAAATAGTCCTCGTGACTCGTTTAATTATTTTTACTTTGGTGCGCTTAACATACAATTTGATTTATAAAGATAAGGAGCGCCCTAATATACATATATGTACATTAAATTACATACTTTTTAAATAAGTTTGCTTTCAATATAAAGCTTACAAATTTAATATGTACTTAATAAATTATGTTAAGACCTCTGATAATCACTGGTTAAAAATTCGTATAAGAGCAGGAACGCGCCACCCAAAAAATCGTTTAAAAAAATTGTGTAACTTTGGACGCAGCAATAACAACCAAAATCGTGGTAAAATTCTCTATATAAATCTAACTCAATATTAGTTCGTAAAAACAGCTTTTTTGACGACATTGACTCTTTGGCCACCACCTAAATTGAGCAATTATTTTTTTTTAATAATTAATAAAAATTATTAAGAAACCCAAAAACAACAATAATTTTTCGCTGCAGAAAAAATTATAAATAGGTCTATAGCTCGTACCGAACCAGGATACTTTTTAAATAAATTTTAACTGAAAATTTTTGTATGCTAAAATTAAATAATACAAATCGTCATTTGCATTACAAATACAAAAGCGTAAATAGCTTATTTTTCTAATTACTCCTCTCACGCATTCATTTATGCACCCCATTTGCTAAGCAAACAATTTTTACTTTTACTTTTTTCAACTACACAAAAGCTTTCAAGTATCACCTTTGTATGTTTTTTACTTGCAGCATCGGTTGTTGGAAATTGTTTTTTTTTTTCATACAAAATTTTTTTTTTTACATAAAATTTCAATTATCCAACATCTTCGTTTAGGAAATTTAGCTGCAAGCTATAGATATCAATTACAGTCAAGCACAATTACATCTACATGTATGTATGTATGTTTACTTTGCTTTGTATGGTGCTTATTTACATAGCACGCACTTAAAAATGCTAAAATTAAAATAATGTTTTTTTATTTATTTTTTTTTTTTACAACAAAACCAAATTGATTAATGTGGGATAGACGCGCTGTCGAAATACAAGGGCAGGCTAATATGTATACATACATGACACACACACAAGAGGGATGTGCATTTTTTATTTTTAAAATCCCGGCATTCTCCGGGTTTTAGGATCATAATCAGTCCCGTATGTTGGAAATTCGCTTTTGTCCAATAGTTAAGTAGAAAAAACAAAGAAAGTTTTTGAGAAACCATGTACACACCTAGCCTTGAAGTACATAACAAACAATTGCATTTTTTTAAATTTTTTTGTTAATATAAAGAAAGGTTATTTCAAAATGATAAAGGTAAAGAATTTTTTTTTTAATTTTTTCTGCATGCTTAATTGTCGTTTTTGCAAATTTAAAAAAAAATGTTGGTACAATACATTCTTTTTTTTTTAATTTATTTTTTGAAAAAAAAATTTGTTTTGATTATCTTGATATGATAAATTTTTTTGAAAAAAAATTGGTATTTTGGAAAAAAAAATTGGTTTCTTAAAAAAAAAAAAATTTCTTGAAAAAAAAAAAATTTATTGTAAATTTTTAAATTATGGAAAACGGCACTTTTGAGACTTTCAGACCCACCTGGAATCATTTTTTGTAATTAATATTTTTCATGAAAATTTAAAAAAAAATTTAGTAGGTACAAAAAAAATTAAAAACTTTCAATATTTGGTGGGCTAGACCCACAGTTTCTTGTTAGTTGCTAAAAAGGTGCATGTTACACAATCAAAACTGAATAATAAAATAATCAACAACATATAAAATCCTATAAAAACAAATTTAGACAGTTTTCATATATTTCCAAAGTTCCATCCCGACACACACCTGCATACATTCAACTCACTCTCACATTGTTGCAATCCGCTTTGTTTATGCGCATGTATTGCTTATTTATTGCGTTCAATATGCAGATGTTGCAGCATTGAAATATTTCAAGGACTTTTACTTAACATGCTTAAACATGCAAACACACACACACATACATGCTCACAAGCATTTACTAACAGAAATTCAAAGAGAGACAATGAATAGCTTGAGCTATGGCACATTGCAGAAAATCAATGATGTAAAAATATTTCAATTCGAAATTTGGAACAATTCGAGTTCTAAAATATACAGTGTGCGACAAAACTAAAGCACGAAATTTCTCATACTGCCTCGTAGCGAAACTAAATTTGCAAGCGTTTATAAATACAAGTTTTTTCTATGCTATTTACAAGTGGATATACATGTTGTTGTGTTAACAAAATAAATAACACAAAACTTCAAGTTGAACAGAAATATTAGTTCAAAATGTAAAAGTAATCTCAAATATAGTGCGACAAAACTAAAGCACAAGGTATCTAATTGGAAAAAGAAAGTTCTAACTTAAAATATTTAGTAGAATATCCGTTATTTTTCAATACTGTTGCACATCCTCGTGGCATAGACTCAATAAGTTCGTGGAAAACTTCTGTGAAAAAGCTCTCCCATGCCTGTGTAACTTGAACATACAGGGAGTCCTTGTTAATGCAAAATTCGCGATTTATTTTCCGATCTACAATCTCGCATAGAGTTTCTATGGGGTTAAGATCTGGAGACTAGGCAGGCCACCGCATTACCTCTATTTTATTGTCCACAAACCATTCCTGGACGCACCTCGCCGTATGTTTAGGATCCTTGTCCAGCTGGTATATCAAACTTAGTGGCATTTTCTCCTTAGCGTGGGGCAGCATAATGGTCTAGAGAATGCCTTTGTACACAAATCTGTCCATTGTGCCATTAATTCTATGATTTGGACCCAATCCGTAGCCTGAAAAACACCCCCAGGCCATAACATTGCCTTCACCATGCTTTACGGTGCCTTTGGAATAGAGTGGATTTAAACGCTGCCCCATGGTCCACATCAATTGTACCATCACTAAGTGGCGAACTGTCCTTTTTTCTGACGAATACAAGTTTAACATCAAAAATTCTGATGGAGGGAAGCTTGTACGCAGACCTAAAAGGCAACGTCTAAACCCACGTTACTTTAAAGGTACTGTAAAGTATGGTGGAGGAAGCGTAATGGCCTGGGGGTGTTTTTCAGGCTAGGGATTGGGTCCAAATCATGGAATTAATGGCACAATGGACAGATTTGTGTACAAAGGCATTCTCCAGACCATTATGCTGCCCCATGGTGAGGAGGAAATGCCATTGAAGTGGATCTACCAACATGACAAACGATCCTAAACATACGGCGAGGTGTGTCCAGGAATGGTTTTTGGACAATAAAATAGAGGTATTTCAGTGGCCTGCACAATCACTCGATCTAAGCCCCATAAAGAATCTGTGGGAGATTGTAGATCAGAAAATAGAATGCGAAAACTCCAAAAACAAGGACTCCCTGTTTGTTCAGGTAGAACGAGCTTGGGAAAGCACTTCCGTAGACGTTTTAAATAATTTGATTGAGTCTATGCCACGAAGATGTGCAGCGGTATTGAAAAACAAGGGCTTCGCTACGAAATATTAGAAGAACCAACTTTTCTTTACAGGTATATCCCAATGTGCTTTAGTTTTGTCGCGGCATATTTAATACTTCTTTTATGTTTGAGTTAATATTTAAGTTTAGAATGAAGTTTATTGTAAAATTTTTTTTTTACATAACAACCAATGTGCCCTCTTCGAAACACAATAAAAAGATTTGCCATTACTATTTGTTGGAAAGTTTATTCTCTGGTTGTGGTGGTATGGAAAGTTTTGTGCTTTAGTTTTGTCGTACACTGTAGCTAGTAGCAATATGTTAACAAAGAAGCAGATGGGTATTTTACAGAAGAAAAATAACATTAGTGATTTAGCAAACTTTTTTTAGTTTAAAAAATTTAGAAAAATACCCTTCGTACTTTGTTTCATTGCAGCCCTTTTGCTTCATTTGTTTTTTTTATTTTTTTTTTATTTAAATAAATACATGCTTGTATAAAATATTTTTTTTTTTCAAAGTTTTAACAAAGCTTTTGTAGCTGTGCATACATGGCGTATACGTAACTTTTGATGCAACAAGTAAACAAGCAAAATGTGGTCGAGGGGTTTGTGAGGCAAAAGAAAAATGTTGCTTTTGTTTTTGTTGTAGAGAAATAAGTAAGCTTTAAGATGTATTACTTCAAAAGAAGATAGTTATTTAGGGAGCATATTTAAAAATATTAAAACAAAAAATACTTAATTTAAAGTTTAAAAAATTGCTCTTCCTGCATGAATACTCAGCTGATATGGGGCGTTTTGAAATCAAATCATATAATATAATTTTCGAAACAGGTTATTTTAAAATTTTTTTTTTTAATTTGATCTTCCACTGTGCCTCGATTTGCCCTTTAACGAGCTTAACAGCTAACTTTCGCTGATTTTCTGTTTAAATTGTTTGCTTTCTTTTGGTAGCGTAAAAGTGGGAAAACATAAACTCAAGAGCTAATTGAAACATAAAAGTAATAAAAGCTATGAGCCTAGCTCTGTTAAATACACGTACGTAGCGCAGAAACACCATGGCGTATGAGCAACCACGCGCAAGTATAGCCTATCAGCAAATCAAAATCGAAATTGCTTAATTTTACTTGCACAAGAGATAAACTGCATTTATACGAAACGATATATAGACTTTGAGTGTTACATTCAACACACATACATGCATATGTGTGTATGTACAACTTTATTAACTTGAAACAATACTATCGTAGAGCAATCATGAATTTTATTGAAATACTTAAATTCAAACCAATTAGCGCGACTGCATTTTAATCAATATTTGTCTACTGCTTTTGTAACATTTTACTTCATTCTTCACATGCATGCATATGTATGTATGTGTGTGTGTATATAAAGTCGTAAAAGCGCATGCATCCCCGCAAACTCATTTCACTACATTCGCTGTACGCTACGCCATTGATATGATTTTTAAGCACAGCTTTTAATTGCTGCATTGCTTATTGGTTGTAAACGTTTTTAATTTTTTATTTTTTTTTCTTTGTTTTTGTAATAAGTTGAATTGCAGTGCTTTTATGCTGCGCTTCGCTTACTTTTTGCTTTATTACGACTGAGTTTAAATTACACTTTCCTGTTCAATAAATTGAATTCAAAAAGATTTTCATCCATCTTGCACCTTGAACATTATCTTAAGCCCAATGTTAAGTGTGTGAGTGAGACAACAAGCGCAATAATTGACTGTATTAAACTTACAATAAAGCATTCATACAATTTCTTTAAATACTTTTGTTCATTTTAAGCGGAACTCGCTTGCATGTATCTCGATAAATATGATATACTCGTACTTGAATGCATTCATATGCCAATAAGCTCGAATAGTGTCGGCTGCATTTCATATCATCTGCTTGGTCATGACGTGCAAGCAGTGTAATTTCTTCCTTATTTGATTAATGCCGTATGAATAATTAATTGTAGCATGCTTTTTTTTCATGTTTCCTTTTTAATATGTAATTAATTTTTTTATACTTTTTGGAGGCAGCATACATGTGGCATGTAAAGGTTGTAAAAACTTTGAATTTTTTTCAAACAATTTTTATATCCGAATTTTGGTGAAACAACAGAAGTCAAAGTTGAATCTTTTCTAGTTTCGAAGTAAAAGTTTATTTTATTTAAAATTCTAAAATTTGGCGTTTAAATAAAAATATAGAAAAATGTTTATAAAAACAATTTCTTTCAAATTTCTCATACATAGCTTTACAAATTAATAGCGCTTATTTTTGTAAGTTCTTTTTTTAATTCAATTTTCGTTTCTTCTACTACTTGTATTAATATTAACATCGTCTTCAATGATACTTATTTTCTTGTGTTTATTATTGCTGTTCTGACAGATAATACTTATTACAAGGAAAATTGTATTATTCGCAGCAGACAATAAAGCAATGTCACGTATCAAAATAAAGCACAGATAATAAATTCAAACAAAAAAAAAAAGAACGACACGGCATCACTAGCCTCTATTGACAAGTTGTGCAAATGCATTAAATAGGAAATTCTTGCGCTCGCTTGATTGTAATGCACGGAATGCAATTTAACAATAGCGTGGATGGTTATTCAAGTGAAAAAAGTAATAAATATGCAATTCAAGAGCGAATAGTTGTTTGTTACTAGAGTTGACTACGCAGCGCCCTGACTCTACTCAACGTGTTGTTGTTGTTGCATTACTATAACTACTCATTGAATTCATGATTGTACGCGCGTATTGAGTAGTAGCATTACATCGTTAACTAGCAATAATAAGCATACATATTTGTCAAACTAAAGCGTAAATAGCTGAAGGAAGCAAGGAAGTCACTTTGCTTCAGTAAATCATATTTGTGTGACTTAGCTGGTAAATATTATGACTTTATTGTTATTATTGGCTTGAACAATCACAATTTTGAGTTTGCGGTTGAAGTTGAGGCAATTAGTTATTGATTTGTAGAAATATTTTTTAATTCAATAAAATTGTTGAAGCTTAAAAATAATTTTTCTATAGAGAGCAATGCCAATTTTATTGCAAGCAAATATTCTTATTAGCGTTGCAATGGAGTTACAAAAAAAGTAGTAATAGAAAGCATGAATACCGTTGTTGTATTGTTGGCGGAAGCGAAGGCATATGGCCGAAAGTAAGCGCTGATATTTGGTGCTGCCTCTGTACCTCTATGGATGGTTTTAAAACGAGATATTCGCTCAAATTTTTTTTTTTTTTTTTTTGGCGCGTGGAAAATGCATAAAAAAGGCAAACTAGCACCCATTATTAAATTTATTTGTCATAATTAATCAACTGCATGCCTATTCCCTCCATATTCATTTCCGTAAAACATCCGCTATTCGTAGCATGCCTAATGTAGAAATTTCCCAACCATCACTTCACTTGCTTCAAAAATTTAATTTTACAAAATTTCCTTTCAATAAGCAAGTAATTAAAGAGTGCATTAATAATAACAGTCTGCGTCACTCTAACCTACAAAACTACACTTACCCAATTACAATTATGTACAATAGCGCGCCTGTCAACATTGACGTGAATGAGTGAAATTTAGCCTTGATCACATTCATTATTGAGCGCGCGCTCACCTTGGCCGATGACCAAAGTGCAGCATTCATTCATTGTATTATTAATATTGACGCCATTGTGCAGACATTTATGCAACCCATTTCCAACAGATGACCTTCAATAGGTGAATGACGGCTGTTGGCAGTTGTGGTGGCAAGCGCGCTAAAGTGTGTGAGCGAGATAGCAAGTAGTACAATTACTGTTATAACGTTTAAATAGGCGCAATGCTTGGTAATTTGATGGTAAAATTTTGCGCTTCAATGAGAAAATCAATAATAGCCGCGCGTTGCCACAGTGGCAATTGGAGGAGGACGCAAAATGAATGCACAACGAGTTCTGATTTCAAAGGATGCCAATGGCGCGCACTTATTGCTCACTATTTACTCAATTACCTACAATGATTTTCATTTTTTTGTTTTTTTTCTTTTCATTTGTTGTATTTTTTGTTTATTTGTTGCTTTTCAATATCATTGCAACCATTTCTGTTAATTTGAAATGCTTACAAATATCCGCATATTCTTCTCATTTCCTCTTTTGCTTTCAGTGGCACCGGTCAATTGCACTTGATGAATGAATGCGTTGAATGAAGTAATGAAAGTTGTTTAATTCCATTTTCATGCCACTTTTGTTGTTAATTGACCTTTGATTGAGTAACTGCTGTTTTCATATAAGTTTCATTTTCAAGCCGCTTAATTGCGCAAAAGGTCGGCATGAAACGGAGAAGTCTAGTGGGTTGAAGTGTGCTATAGAGATGAGGATATAGAGAGCTCATGAGCCAATGTTAGATGAAATATTTTATGAAGATTTTTTTAATTGTACGTGCTGTGTATACTTGTCTCAGATCTGATAAATGTAAGATCAGATCGGAATGCTCATTTTCAAAACATTTTGAATTCCTACAAGTTAAAATATCCGCACCCAGCCTGTCAAAAAAAAATGTACGAGTTTTTTTGAAAAAATCATAATCGTTACGGTCCTTGTAAAACTTTGTTTAAATGAGTTTTCTTTCTGTTAAAACTCACATTAACTTCGATCCCATTACAAACATTCTTAGCACACATTTGAAACAACAAAACAAATTTTAATTACCCCAGTACTTAACCGTAATGAAAGCCCTAAAGTACTTAATAATCTCAAGATTTTATAGCGCATAATTTATTCTTAAATATAATACCATGTTACAAATACACAAATGTATGTACATATGTATGTGTGTTTATAAAAAAAATTTCCATTTACCTTGTTGTTTTTATTTTTTCACATAATTAATTTGTTTATCTAAACTTGATGCTTCCTTTTGCCAAATTCAAATTAAAAATGTTTTCATACCATGCCATACCACTTAAGCAATTGTTTGTTAGCAACAACAAGAACAACAACAACAATCTCGCTGCCACACCTATTTACAGTATTTAAATATACATAAGTCGAGCATTTTGTTTGACTCTCCTCGTAACTAATTTCCCTACATTTGCTTACTTACGCACCTGCAGCCTTGGGCTACCGCAATTGTTTATATTAAGAGCCATTAAATTGAATTACGACCGTCATGACGATTTAATTGTTCCGTTGTTGATGGTTAATAAAGTGCTGGTTTAATGACAATCCCTCCTTCCCGTTTTGTTGGTGTTTGTAGTGCGCTATATTCCATTTGAAGTAAATATGTCATGTACATACATATGTAAGTATGTTTTTATATACATATTTACCTATGTAAGCGACTCACCACATTTTCCTTTAAGATTTCATCTTCATCATTGTAATGGACGTGTGAATTGCCAATAAATTACACAAATTAACTATTTGCATTATTGTTGCATAATTAGCTGTAATGATTGCATTTGACCTGCAACAAAATGGGAGAGAGAGTGAGTGAGAGATGTTTAAACTTTTTAGTGCAAGAATAAAAATTCTTGAGTTTTGTGTGCGTTTTTTATCGTATTTTCTGCACGGCGTGAAAAAATATCGATTACAGCGTCGATAAGAATCAATTTATAAAAAAAAAAATTCAATAAAATGCAAACTACATATATGTATTTATCGATATATTATTATTTCCTTTTAAAAATTTAAAGTGATTTGCAGTTCTATGTCAGAAACACCGCAGACCCATCCCAGAACATTTAACTAGCACCTGTGCTGTGCAATAAAATAAAAATATGTACTAATATGTATTTATATTGTTTTCTTGTTTTTGTTTTTGTTTTTTTTTTGTTTTTGTTAACTTCCGACTAAGTTGAATGTCGGCTCATGACGAATTACATGTTGAAACAAAACCTTTAATATTAATTCATTAAAGTAAGTTAATGTTTACTAAAGTAACACGCAGAACTCTTTTTTGTTTATTTTCTTTTTTTTATATTTTATTTATTGGCATTTAAGTATAACTCGTAAATAGCTTTCTGCGAAACACAAAAATATAAATTCGACAATGAGCACAAATTGTCTGATTAAATTTGTTGCTGTCACCAAATATTCATTAAACCGTATGCAAGTTTGTATACAATATATGTACGTATGTTTGTACTCGCATCTATAAATCAATGTAATACAGATGAAAAGAAAGTTGATACATAGTATGTGTGAACTTCGTTTATGTATACAGGCACAGTTTTCACTTTGGCATACTTACAACTGCATGACATTGGCGCCCACTTGAGTATAACGTTCCCACGTAACTAGGTACTTACACGTAAAATCACTCACACTTGCGCTCTATCGCTTTTGCACCTATCTAACCAGTGGCGCATTTAAAGGCTATTAGGCGCTTTGAAAGGTGGGGTCCGCCAGACTTCAGTTAACTTGCATTGTAAAATTTTTTATCTTTCTTTCTATGAAGCCTCAGCTCGAAAACTTAGTGCTTTTCCTGTACGAAATCTTTATAAAACATAGGACCACCACTTGCTAGCTCAAAATTGAAAAATTAAAACAAAAAAGTTGGCACAAAATGAACGCCGTAGACTTGGCTCAGACCGTGTAGTTTCTACTTTTCAATTATGCTAAAGGCCCCTTATTCAAGCGCCTAAGAAGTATTACTTAAATCCGGTCCTGCTTCTTCTTTCTTCATTACATTGCTTGGTTGCTATTGGCAAAAGTGGATATTTTGCCGATTTCGTTCAGCATTAGTAATCGCATTAGTAGCATAATTGAACGCCAAAGGACTCTATTGAAATGCAACAAAATGTAGCAAATACTCGAGTCACTTTCATGTAAATTTGTTCATGCGGGAATTGTCTTTATGTACTCACTTATGCAGATCGAAGTGTAAGTAAACGTTGTTGGTTTATAATACAGGCAAGTACCTACTTACTAGGTAGGTATGTGTCTGCCCATGAACTCACAAGTGTTCTTGTGATGTAATGTGTACATTTATCAGCTCTTCTTATCGTATTTCACCTGGAGTACTGCATCCCTTATCACACGGATAGACTACAAAAACCACGCTATTGACCTAAATTGTCAGCTTTCTGCTTTTCGTGTGTCAATTTGTATACTTACATATATGTTATACTATCCCAGCAGAAAAATATTGTAGCACTAGTCATGTTTATAGTGTTTTATTTTCTCTTTTATTGCTTTATATTGTAGTATTGTAGTAAATTTTTATTTTTTTATACTTTTCTTATTTTAATTTTTTAAAATTTTATTTTATTTTATTTTCTTGTATTTTTCTTTATTATTTCTTAATTTCATTTTATTTTATTTATTTCATTTTATTTTATTTTAGTTTACTTTATTTTATTTTATTTTATTTTATTTTACTTCATTTTATTTCATTAAATTATCTCCACGTAAAGTTCGAACTTTATTTATTTATTTTATTTTATTCTATTTTATTTATTTTTTTATTTTATTTTATTTTACTTTACTTTATTTTATTTTACTTTATTTTATTTTATTTTACTTCATTTTATTTCATTAAATTATCTCCACGAAAAATTCGAAATTTATTTATTGATTTTATTTTATTTTATTTTATTTTATTTTATTTTATTTTATTTTATTTTATTTTATTTTATTTTATTTTATTTTATTTTATTTTATTTTATTTTATTTTATTTTATTTTATTTTATTTTATTTTATTTTCTTTTAATATATTTTATTTTATTTTATTTTATATTACTTTATTTTATTTTATTTTATTTTATTTTATTTTATTTTATTTTATTTTATTTTATTTTATTTTCTTATATTTTATTTTATGTCATTTCCTTTCATTTCATTTTATTTTATTTTATTTTATTTTATTTTATTTTATTTTATTTTATTTTATTTTATTTTATTTTATTTTATTTTATTTTATTTTATTTTATTTTATTTTATTTTATTTTATTTTATTTTATTTTATTTTATTTTCTTATATTTTATTTTATTTCATTTCCTTTCATTTCATTTTATTTTGTTTTACTTTATTTTATTTTATTTTATTAAATTATCTCCACGAACAATTCGAACTTTTACTAAGATTATAAGCTACTTTTCTTCCTGTTTCAACCGTTGCTTAATACTTCCTACTTTCACTCATTGAGCGCATTGGTTTCATTTCTTTAAAATCCGTTTTATTTGTATTTTTCTCCACTGCTGCCGGCAAACTATTTTTTGTTGGTGTTGCATAATAATTTAATTCTTTTGCACTTCGTGAATTTGCGCCATCTGTGCAGTTCCGGTTCTTTTGCATCAGTAATTCGTTTCTTTCATTATTCACCTTTTTTGTTTCACCTTAAACGGTTCTCTTTTCTTTTCCGCTTCCGTTTTGTATTTATGTGTGTAGCTTTTTTTGTACAAGCAATACATAAAAATAATAATAATAACTTATATATTATAGTGAGTATGCATATATATATGTATCTACATATGTGCATATGTAAGTATATTCTCAAAATTAAACAGCCTTTAAATAAAACGTATGTACATAGGTAAACAAATTATTATTTTAGTAAAAAAATGTAACACAAAAAAAAAATTGGAGCAGTTTTTCTAACACTGTCCACATCCGTTTACTACAGAAGTGGTTGCTATCACTCATCACTGTAGGAGTTCACAGTCACACCTAAGTCGATAACCCTGTATGTTAATGTATATTGTGAACGCCCTGTTACACTGTTCAACAAAATCGTTTCTACATGCAGAAGCAACATTAAATGATGTAAGTGAAGATATATTAGACAGGTTTACATCCCGTGATAAGCTAGACCATTCCCAATTTTTTTTTTTTTTTTCTTGATGATTTGTATATCTCATATACTTATTACGATCGTGATTGTCATTCAATTAGCATTTTTCAAATAACATTTGATATTGCGACTGATTCATAAAGCAGAAGAAGCATTTGGCAGTTGTTATGTCGCTTTCGCGCCTATTGCACAGCATTTTTCATCCTTCTTTCGTGGGTAGCGCGCAATATCCAACAACAAAAGCTTATCACACTTTTGCAAAGTGCAAATTTGCATTTTCAAATTATAAATTTCAACCAGAAATTTATAAATTTGTGTTCATAAATCTTGTACAAAACCAACAAGTGAAATATCCAACTAACTTTTATAGTAAACAATTGCCGGAAAGTGATATTCAAATGGCAAAATTAGCAAAGCCGGTAGCAGAGAAAAAATCGGTAGAGAAAATTAACGAAGAGGCTGTGGTATCATCGTCTGGCGGCTTAATAAGTGGCGAAGATGAAGCAGTGAGTTCGTTAAAAGGTAAAGGACGTGGCCGGAAGACCAAAAAAGAAGTAATTGCTGATGTAAAACTAGAATCAGGAAACAATGATGTGAAATCGCCGGCAAAAAATAGTGAAGAAGGGCGCGGGCGAAAGAAGCAGACGAATGGTGTGCAGAAGGGACCAGATCTAGCCGAGGCGCAAGTGGCTGCTGCAGAGGTGATAATAGCAGCATTAGAGAAAAAGCCTGTTGCCAAAGGTCGTGCCAAAAAAACTCAAGCAGTGGACGCAGACTCGGAAGTAGCAGCTGCAGATGTGCTAACCAAACCACCAGTAGAGAAGAAACCTGCTCCGAAAGGTCGTGCCAAAAAAGTTGAAACGCCAGTAGCGGAAGCTTCCTCTGCAGAGTTCGCAATAGAACCAACAGTAGAAAAAAAACCTGCTTCAAAAGGTCGTTCCAAAAAGGTAGAAGCTATAGTAGCAGAATCGGAAGCCACATCCGGTAATTTGGCAATAGCAATAACAGAAGCTAAAAAGACGAAAGGGCGTGGTAAAAAGGCGGACACAGTAGTAGCAGTGGCTATTGCGGCGTCTACAGACATGGTAACAGGACAAGCAGGAGATAAAAAGCCTGCAGCGAAAGGTCGTGGCAAGAAAGCTGAAGCAGTTGTAGAAGGGGCCTCTCCAGGCAAGGTGGTAAAAGGCAAAAAGGTTGCTACCAAAGGTCGTGGCAAAAATGCTGTTGCAAGCGTGCCATATAAAAATGAGGATGAAGATGTGGAGAATAGTTTACCAAAAGTGTCGGCGGCTGAACAGGGACTCAAATCAGCAGAATTAGGGGAAGTTGCTATAGAAAATGGTGTTGATACTGTAACCGCAGTAGCGCAAACAACAAAAGGACGAGGTAAATAAAGCTATCTCTTACGTTTGTTTTTCTTTTAAAACTGTAATATATTGTCCTAGGACGTGGAAAGAAAAATACAGCTGCACTTTCATCGCCGGTTGAGGAAACACCGGTGGAACAGATCGAATTGGAACAATTGGAACTGGTCACTAAAAAGCGCGGACAAAAAAAGGGAATTCCAATAAAAGTAGAAAATCAAAACGGTGAAAATATAGAAGTAGCTGTGAAAGAACCCAAAAAAAGAGGAACGAAGGCTGCCAAAATCCAGCCGGCTCAGTTGGAAGTAAATGGTGAGTCAGAGGAGCCAGAGCTCGACTTGAAGAGTTCCAGCTCAAAAATAAATATTGTTAAAGAAGAACCCGAAGAAGAAAAACTCACCAAGCCATTGGAAAACACCGCAACAAAATCTTCAAAGGCTAAAGCCACCACCAAACGCAAACTGTATAGCGAGGAAGAGGTAAAAGTAAAGCCTAATGAAATAGAAGTAAAAGAAGAAGACAAGGATGAGGAAGATAATCCAACTTCAAAAAGTATGTAATTAGAAATATGTTTTTATTTAATCGTAATTTTAATAACTTCTAACAGAAAAATCTAAGAAAGAACCGAAAGGCAAAAAATCAAAGGAAATTAAGCCTAGTGCTGAAGCATCTGAAGCTTCGGAGGTAAATGTAGTAGCCCAACTTGAGAAACCAAAGGACATAAAATCAAGATCTAAAAAAGCTAAAACTCCAGAGATAGATACAGCAAATCTGCTGGAAAATGGTAAGTGTGAATAGAATGTTTTTATTTATTTATTTAATATTGGAAAAGAACAACAAGATGCTCTCCTTTACCGATTAAGGAGCACTAGTATAGACACCTTCGGCTCGCTTTTTTATATATGTACATTAACAATAGATTAACTTATATGCTTAAAGATAATTAATACTAGATTAATTTCTTAAGACTAGTTTTTAAATACTTCATTCACATAGATTTGTCACATGATTTAATTACTAATTGAATCATGGATTTGTCAATTGCTCTTTATTGTTTTAAAATTATTCATTTGAATTTGCGTTATTTGAATATGAAATTTCGCAGTTCGCTTGATAACATTTTGAGTTGTGACTCTTTTTGATTTAGTGTGCGATATGTATAAAAGTGCTTTTTCTTACCATTTATTTTTTATTGCAGGTGTTTTAGAAAAAGAAAAGAAGCCACAGAAGGGTCGTAAGCGTGCCGCTGCAGCAACTGTTGTCACCGAAGACAAAGATGATGTTGATGGTGCAAAGCGTAAGAACGGTTTCAAAAACTTTATAAAGAGAAAAATACTAAAAATTGATTGATTCCTCTTTTACTTCCAGCTGCTAAGGCCAAAAAAGCCACCGGCAAACTGATGAATGCAATAGTTACGAAATATGATCAAGAAGATTTCAAACTTTCACCCGGTGAAAATGGTGAAGAGCGCTTCAATTTGAAAATTTCCAGCTGGAATGTAGCTGGTTTGCGTTCTTGGTTAAACAAAGATGGCTTACGTTTTTTAGAATACGAATTACCAGACATTTTTTGCTTACAGGTTCATAAAACGCGAAATATTATAATTCATTTGCTGATTTCTACCAATAATTACAGGAAATTAAGTGCACCACAGAACAAATGCCAGAAGAAGTGGCACGCATACCAGGTTATCACCCATATTGGCTTTGCATGCCCGGTGGTTATGCTGGTGTTGCTATATATTCAAAAATAATGCCGATTAACGTTGAATATGGCATTGGTAATAAGGAATTCGATGCCCATGGACGGATGATTACTGCTGAATATGAGAAATTCTTTTTAATCAACGTTTATGTACCGAATTCAGGGCGAAAACTAGTAAATTTAGAAGCACGTATGCGCTGGGAAAAACTGTTTCAGGAATATGTTAAACGTTTGGATGCTATAAAAGCAGTTGTCATATGTGGCGATATGAATGTTTCACATCAAGCCATAGATTTGGCTAATCCAAAAACAAATACACGTAGCGCTGGCTTCACACAGGAAGAACGTGATAAAATGACAGAGTTATTGGGTCTTGGTTTTGTCGATACATTTAGACATTTGTATCCAGATCGTATAGCTGCTTATACATACTGGACCTATATGGCAAATGCACGTTCACGCAATGTTGGTTGGCGTTTGGATTATTTTATTGTATCGGAACGCTTTACAAAGCGCATAGTCGATAATTGCATACGTTCACAAGTGATGGGGAGCGATCATTGTCCTATCACATTGTTCTTAAACATGTAAGAAGGAGGCGGCAAGTCTGAAATTCAAACCACCCACTCTTAAATAATTGTTTTTATTATCTGTAATTTTCGGTAACCATAAAATCATCTTTACTTATGTATTGGTATTTTTGTTTGTTTAGTTCGTTATAATTTGTTTAATTTCGATTGTCACAATGTCAGTGCATTTACATACATATATCACATGCATTTATACTACGTACATCATTCGTATTAAATTAAAAGTTTATTCTTTAAATTGACATAGTTTTAGCAATCGTATTTCTATCAATGTAATTGTAGATTACAATTCGTAGTTATAATACTACGCTGAATCGTAAAACAACAGTAACCCCTATTTTGTATACGTTTTATGTATTATCAACTTTTGTAATTTTGTAGCAATACTATTAATACACACTGTAAAGCTTTTAGTAGAACATACTAAACCTGTTTGGATCTTGAAGTGATACTAATGTATATACATACATATCTACATTTGTGTATTAGGTATTGCGCTCTCGCCTATTTCCCACATTTCTTAAATCCATATACCTAACTATGCACCATTGTACTAGACGTAAGTTCCAGCCAGTCAATAAATCACTTTAGACTAGATCACCAGTTGTCTTATTACATGGCGCAGCCGGTAGGATACGAGAAAGGGAAACATAGACTGTAAGTTTTGCGGTAGAACACATGCAAGAGGTAAATGTCCAGCATATGGTAAAATTTGCAACAAGTGCAAAAGCAAAAATCATTTTGCGAGCTCATGTATTAGAAAATCGGTCAAAGAAATCAAATTTAAAGATGACGATGAAAATGAATCTTATTTATATTTAGATGCAATTAAAGGTAATAATTTCCCAAATATGTGGCATGAAAGCATTAATATTCAAAACAAGACAATAATATTCAAATTAGACACTGGAGCCATGGTTAACGTTTTGCCTATGAGTTATCTAAAAGATTTAAAATTTGTTAAAATCTATAAAAGCCGTGAAAGTTTAGTAGCATATAATGGAACAAAAATTGAGAATTTAGGTTATGTAATTCTGGAATGTGGCGTAAAAAACAAAATCGAGCGCATAAAATTTTTCATAGTTAAAGGTGAAGCAAATTCTTCTCCTATTTTAGGATTGGAAACGTGTATTCAACTAGGGCTTATTAAAAGAATTAATAGCATAAAGTATTTTCAAAAACAAGATCTGCTAAATGCGTACGACAGCATTTTCAATGGATTAGGCTGTTTTAAAAAACATTTTTCAATTGAACTCAAAGAAAATTCTGAGCCGTGCTCGAAACCGGCATCACGAATACCGCTATCATTAAGAGAACCTTTGAGGCAGGAACTAAATAACTTATGTGAAAGAGGTATTATTGAGAAAAACGAAAAGCCGAGTTCATGGGTTTCAAATATAGTTATTGTCGAGAAACCTAATAAGAAATTACGAATTTGCATTAACCCGAAAGAACTTAATGTTGCTATCAAAGATAACTTTTACGAAATACCAACATTTGAACAAATCAAGCCAAACTTAGTTAATAAAAAGATTTTTTCAGTATTCGACCTGAAAGATGGGTTTTGGCAAATAGCATTAAATGATAAATCCAAAGAGCTTTGCACCTTTAGCACCCCGTTTGGTTGTTATAGGTTTAGGCGATTACCTTTCGGTATAAAGATAGCACCTGAAGTGTTCCAAAAGTTTAACGAAGAAAATTTTGGAGATATCGAAAATGTTTCGGTATACATTGACGATATACTCGTAGCGGCTGAAAATGAAGAAGAACACGATAAAACTGTAGAGAAATTGCTGAAAAGGGCAATAGACAATAATATTAAATTCAACAAAGAAAAAATTCAATGGAAGCAACGTGAAGTTAGCTTTTTAGGGCATACAATATCTGAAGAAGGAATCGCAATAGACAAGAATAGACTGAAAGGGATAGAAGATTTAAAAGCACCAAACTGTAAGAAAGACTTACAGAGGCTCATGGGTTTTATTAACTACCTGAGAGAGTATATACCGAACTTAGCCCACATAAGCAGTCCACTAAGGGAGTTAATGAAAAAGTCGATAGTTTTTGAATGGCTTCCAATTCATGAGCGCTGCTTAGGAGAAATTAAAAATTTAATTATGAGAGCTCCGACTCTGAGACCCTTTAACGCAAAAGAAAAGATTTTTCTGCAAACAGACGCGTCCAAAAGTGGTTTGGGATGTGCTTTGTTGCAGAATAAGGTGCCAATTTGCTTTGCGTCTAGAAGCTTAACCGATTCAGAAATGAAATACGCCCAGATAGAAAAAGAAATGCTTGCGGTAGTCTTTTCCTGTCAAAAATTTCATAACTATATTTATGGACGGAAAGTAGAAGTTATAACCGACCATAAGCCCCTTTTGGGCATTATGAAAAAGGATTACAACAAAATCCCTTCGGCAAAATTACAGCGGATGAAACTTAAACTTCAAAAATATGATTTAAGTTTTACATATCTACCTGGGAAATACCTTTATCTCGCAGATTGGCTATCTCGTAGTTTCTCAATGAATACAGGAAAGGAAGTTGAGATTAGAGGTTTGGAAGATATGGTACACACGATAAATGTAAGCGAAGCAAAGAAAACCACAATACAGGAAGAAACTTTAAAAGATAACGTATTGAAAGTAGTTATGTGTTACATTAAAAATGGTTGGCCACCGGATAAGTCCAAAATAGATAAAAATTTACAATATTTATGGAAATATAGAATGAGTTTGTTCGTAGAAGACGGGCTAATATTTTTAGATGACCGAATTTACATTCCACAATCACTTCGTGAAAAAATACTCGAAAAACTTCATATTTCTCACTTGGGCATAGAAAAAACCAAAAATAGGGCTAAACAGCTTTTATTTTGGCCTAATATGAATCAGGATATTGAATCCATGATTGTTAAATGTAAGACATGCCAAAAATATAGATCCTCTAACCAGAAAGAACCCCTTCTAAACCATGCAATACCAAATGGGCCTTTTGAAAAAATAGCTATGGATGTAATGGAAGTAACAGGCAAAGAATTTTTAGTTGTGGCTGATTATTTTTCAAAATATCTTGAAATATTACCATTAGTTAAAAAGACAGCAAAAGCACTTTCCGACAAGCTTAATGTTATTTTTTCTACGCATGGATATCCACTCGAGATAATAGCAGACAATGTTCCATTTGGGTCTTTTGAATTCAGAAAATGGGCCGAAGAACTGGATATTAAAATTACTACCACTAGTCCTAATTATCCTAAGTCTAATGGTTTTGCAGAACGTATGGTTCAAGTAGCCAAAAGCCTGATCCAAAAATGCAATGAGGAGAAAAGTAACATTTGGCATGCACTTTTAGAGTATAGAAACATGCCTATTAAGAATTCAGTGTATTCTCCAGTTCAGCTGCTAATGGGTAGGCAAACAAGAACCATGGTTCCAGGTAGCGATAAATTTTACAAAAACGCTGAAGTTGTAAACAAAGTTAGACCAGTTTTGAACCAGAATAATTTAAATAACAAAAAATATCATGATATGAGTGCAACTCAAAGAAACGAATTTAAAAAGGGAGATAAAGTATGGTTGAAAGAAGGTAGATTTTGGACTCCAGCAATAATTTTAGATAAACATTCCACACCACGCTCATATCTAGTGCAAAGAGAAGATGGAAAAACTTATCGTAGAAACTCATATTTTGTTAGGAGCCGCACATGAAATATCTTAGTAATAAGTATTTGAAAATTATAAAAAAAAAAAAAAAAAAAAAAAAAAAAAACAATGTATATACATATATATATAGATTACAAAACATTTGCACTTGGTTAATATAAGAAGATAAACTTGAAGTACTAAATATCTGAAAATGCAAAACACTTTGTTAATAATATAATATCAACTTGAAGTAATAAGTTTTTGGAAAATGTATAGACGTTGAGATATTTACACTTTATTAATATTATAAAATCAACTTGAAGTAATGCCATACAATACCTAGCTTTGTAATTCTAAGAATCGAAAAAGGGGAGATGTAGCAATACTATTAATACACACTGTAAAGCTTTTAGTAGAACATACTAAACCTGTTTGGATCTTGAAGTGATACTAATGTATATACATACATATCTACATTTGTGTATTAGGTATTGCGCTCTCGCCTATTTCCCACATTTCTTAAATCCATATACCTAACTATGCACCATTGTACTAGACGTAAGTTCCAGCCAGTCAATAAATCACTTTAGACTAGATCACCAGTTGTCTTATTACACAAACAATGCAAATTTGAATAAAATTATATACGTAAAACTTGATATAACTAGAAATCCGGATTTTTATCTATTATATCATTATATAAGGCAATTTGTTGTAAATGGGCGTGCAGTAAATCACTCTAGTTTTGACTTTAAATAGGGCCATTGTGATCTCATAAAATTTTTAAAATATTTTCAAATTAGACTATTTGTTTACCCGAAACTGAATAACCTAATTGTATATTTGGAGAAATACTTCGTGGTACAAATAATTATTAACATTTTAAAATGCAAATTCCTTTATCATATATAGCTGATACGACTTTATTATATAACTTCAAGCCGTTGGCGCATTCACGAATGCACCAGCAAATAAGATATTCCTTCTATTCCAAATTGCATAAAAGAATGGATGATCGGCGATAAATTCTGGTGTCATCAAAAGAGCACGACACATCATTATCATACCTGAGAATGAAAATATAATATTTAATGTTTATTTTTGTATGAATGAGTAAGTGCATCTACCAGTGGCAGCAGCTGCTTCGGTGCCTTCCTCGTTCACTTCGATAACGGCCTTGTGAAAAACCTTTGAGACTTTTAAACTTTCACCTGATTCAAGCATGTTGGAGAAATCGGCATCATCGCTGAAAATTTTGCTAACGCCAAGCTGAAAGTGAAAACTAATTTTTAAAATAATGTTGAATATTATAGACATATGTATTCTGAAAATCAGAAGCCAATAAGTTGTGGATAATGATTAATTCTCACTGTACACGTAGGGCCTTTATCAGCTCTGTACCTTATTTACTTTCAATTACGTAGATAAGGAGCGTACATATGTTTGCATCTAGAATCTAGATGGAGTCATATATATTTTAGTACTTCATGACAAATATACTTAGGAAATAACTGAAACCATTTATGGCTTTATTGGCAAATAACAAGCGATATGATTAGTAATTTTAAAGCTGACCGATGTTGTGTTTTTGGGTATTCGAATGGAATCTTTTTTATTGGCTTCTTTGTCGATAGAGGAAGGAGGAGTATTGACACACGCAGCTACATATCTACCTTAAAGTATCCATAGTGACAATTACTCACCCAAAAAATGATATAGATAAGTGAAAATTCATTGTTTGCTCACCTTTTTCAATGCCTCAGTTAGATCAACTCCGAACTCCACCTTGAATTTAGGAAACTTGACCAAAACTTTTTCGTTGTTATCCAATTTGTCTGCCAAGTCTACCAAATTCACAGATTTCAGCTTCTCTGCAAGTGTTTTCAATCCATTGCGTTCATTGGGTAACAGCACAAGCATTGATAGATCTGAATTGTAGTACGGCATTTCCAGCGCTTGGCAATCCAACTCTTCAAAGTATCCATAACCAAATTTCGCTTTCTGATTCATATATTGTACTTTAACAGTCTCGTTTTCGGAAACGAAAAATTCATCCTCAGCCGTTATCGCTTCATTAAACTTGTGCGTCCACGAGCCCTTGAAATGTAATGCATTCAATAGCACCAAGCGTGTGAGGCTATCCAAAGCGGACGCTTCTACAAGATCTTTAATTTTACCAGCAGTTTTCCCTTCAACCCATGAATTAATGGCTGCTGCAGTGCTTTCACTGTTGGCAAAATTCACAGCTTCTGCTTCTGCATTATAACTTTCTTTGAGTTGCTTTTCGTAGGCGGCTTTGAATTGTTGACCTTCCTGTACATAAACTTTGTTGGCGATTTTTACCAGTTCACTACTCTTATACTTATTAAAGACGAATTGAAATGTTTCTGCCACTTCAGGCTGACTATTCGATGCAAATTTAAGACCCTGAGCAATTTGATCGGCGGTTTCACCACTTGCACCGGCGAACGCCAATGCTGCACATGTTTGCACTGAAAATGGCGAGAATACTATATTCCGTTTAACGTTTCCCTCTGATAGTAACTCGAAGAGTTCTGTGGTTACTTGAGCGCCACCTCGAGCAAATTGTAAATTGAAATCGAACATTTTTATTGACACTTGAGCTTATTGAAAAACACGTCCTACCGCGGGCACTTTCGTTGTTTAAATGATTATTATTTCAATTAAATACTAACTACACACCCACTGCTCACCGTGGCCTTTAAAAATTATGAGTCATCCTCAAATTTAATTCGGGATTCCCAAATATCGTCTATGTACAACAGT
The DNA here is from genome assembly GCA_951509765.1 of Sphenella marginata. Classification (NCBI taxonomy): domain Eukaryota; kingdom Metazoa; phylum Arthropoda; class Insecta; order Diptera; family Tephritidae; genus Sphenella; species Sphenella marginata. The sequence goes on from OX608083.1 coordinate 54,138,600, forward strand.
GCGTGCGGTAACACATACATTGAATGGGAGCGCTCCTCTCTATTCATTTTTTTCTGTGCTCAACAAAAAAAAATAACTAAAATGTTTACATTTTTGTAACAATTTACCAGCTGTTCTATGTAAATAAACAAAAGTTGCAGACGTCAATTGCTATGTCTGTTCTTCTACTCTTCGGTAATTCGCGGCACTATTATATTGGGTTAACCGCACTCTTTTCTCTCTTGAATATGTCAGCCTATAGTTTTATTACCATAACTAGCATCGCGAATACGGTTTCTAACCTCAAATCTTTATTCAAACGTCTCTAGATAAGTAAACTTCCGATCCTATCCGATCATAACAATAGCTCTCGAAAAGAAACCGACTGCCAGCTCTATAAAAAATATTAACTCTGGCAGCTTTGTTTGAACAGCTGTTAACGCAAAACCAAATGTCAACAACGCAATCGGCAAAATAAGAAATAGCACAACTGCCTATGCAGAGTAGAATATTTTGCAAAATTAAAAAAAAGTCGAAAAACAAGCTCAAATACACAATTCATTATGATGGTGAAGCTAAAATCTGAAACTTAATTTATATTCACATTGACCAATAAAGTGAGCAACTTGGAGGAAAAATGGATCCTTGGATATTTCTCACCGTCGTCGTGGTGCTGTATTGCGTTTGTTTCTTCATTGATCGTCTTTTCAAGGTGAGTACTCTACATCTGCACTTTGTACTTTTTGTAAACAAAATAATTTCCAATATTTATAGAGTTGCATGCACTATCCGTATGATTCGTTCCTGAAAAATACCGGTCTGACAGTACAATTTATGCGACTGCGTTGGCATACAACCGCTTTCAATCGAGCTATGCTGCGATGGGGTAACAACAGCGGTTGGATGCGCCTATGGCTAATACGCAGTTACACATTGGGTGTTTTGGTGGCTCTGTCATTATTGCCAATTGGAATCATTTTATTATTTATAACAATATTCAACAATGAAAATAATAGTACTGTAAGTGGTACTAGCGTTGGAAATGGCGTCAGCAGTGAGAGTAGTATGCTGCAAAATGCGCCAAAAGTGGAAATATTATTGCCTGGTGTAAATTTGCCACTCGAAGAAGTAGGTTATTATACTTTGACACTACTTTTATGTACAATTGTGCATGAATTCGGGCATGCATTGGCAGCGGTACAAGAGGATATACCTGTTATTGGATTCGGATTTCAGGTACTTAGTTGAGTTAAGATTTTGTATTATTAAACAATTAAATGTATGTATTTTCTTTTATTAAAGTTGTATCTATGCTTGCCATTTGCCTACACAGAAATCTCCACAGAACATTTGAATGCATTGAAATGGTTCAAAAAGCTACGTATCATCTGCGCTGGTGTCTGGCATAATTTCATCTTTGCCTGCTTCTGTTATGTACTACTTTCCACTTTGAGCTACGTAGCTGCGCCATTTTACACCATGGATCATGGTGTTGTTGTAACTGAAATGGCACGCAAATCACCGTTGTTGGGTGCAGCTGGTAAAGGTCTTATGGTTGGTGATGTTGTCTCGCAAATCAACGACTGCAAAGTGAACACAGAATCAGATTGGTATGGCTGCCTCTTACGTTCGATACGTGGTACACGTGTTGGTTACTGCATTTCACATGATTTTATACGTTACAATGACGAAAGCATCGAAATTTCACATCACAGCGCTGATGGCATGCTCCAATGTTGTGATGAACGCAATGAAAAATTGTGCTGCTTCGAATCGGTGGCAGAAGGTCTTAATAGTTTAGAAACGGCTGATTTAACAGACGCAGCCGAACACGCGCAAATACCACAGCATGTTTGCCTAGATGTACGTCGCACTCTAGAAGATTCGCATGGTTTCTGCACCGATAGCAGTAAAAATGGCAATACCAAAGATGGCGGTTTCTGTGAGAGTGGATTTTGCTTACGGCCACTACTTCGCAATACAACCACAATATTAAATTTTAAACGGACTGCTATCAATGCTAACAGCAAATCACCAAAGTTGCGTGATGTTATTTACATTGGTCATCCGTCCGATGTTTCTAGTACTGTGCGCATTTCTCCATTTGTTCCACGACAGTCGTATGTATCACCACAATGGGGTGACTCCTATGCTCTCTTCCTAAAATATAATGTGATCTTCAGTTTTGGTCAAGCGCTTTTGAATGCTATACCATGCTTTGGTCTCGATGGCTATCACATCACCAGCACTATTGTGCATAGTTTTCTAGTCCAACGTATCGCTGAACGCCCAAAGCGTGATTTTATTGCACTACTTGTAGCTGGCACGGGCACGCTACTTTTTGGTTCAGCACTATTGAAAGTGCTTTGGATGAGTGTGATGCGATTTGTATATTAATTAGTTCTAATTTGGTGCTGCTTTTAGCTGTGCTTCTAAGCCCTTTACTCCTTCAATATTTATTATATCCTTAACAAAAAGTGGTGTTATGTAGATCATGAGATAAATACAATAAAATATGTAGGTTATTGTTTTCTACCAATCAATCACACATAGTTACTGTAACTACTAAAGAATCGACTCATTCGCTGCATGCAGAACTAAGCTAGATTATGCTAATGCAAATATAATGCATTAAAACGAGTTAACATTTTCTAAAAACACGTTTATATTTATGTAGGCACTTCATACGCATAAAAAACGACTATATTATTGAATAAGATTAATCAATATTGGGGGCTGTCGAATATGCCACAAAACCCCAACTGCAGTGTTACCAAATAATATGCACAAAATTGGTATATAAAATAAGCAAGTGATGAATTCATAATAAATAAACTAGTTTTATTTTCTAGCGTGACGTAATTACTATTATTAATTATGTATTATTATTGGTATCACACAAGGTGTATGAAAATATTGCCTATTTTTTAACTTAAGTTTAAACTTTCTCCGTTTTAGTTTTCTTGCTGTCTTCATTTATCGTGGGTTCCGTCTTTTTATTCAAACCACTCAAATCCAAACTTGTTTGCAGCTCAGTAAGGCTACGGCGCCCATATTGTAGCGTCATTTTTATAGCCAATTCATCTGTTTGCCCGCTATGCAAACGAAAGTCATGACGTGCCCAATCCCTTAGCTCCCGTTGATTGCTTTTGTCGGGCACAAGTCGTATGGTGCGGAATATTTCGCGATACAATTTGAGTACTTCCTGGCGTAGCATGAACTGTAGGGTGGCAGTAAATATTATCTGACCATTGTATCAGTTTTTCATACACAACTTACCTGTTTCAAACTTAATGCAGTTTTAGCAATTTTCGTCATTTTTGTAAGAATTTTCACTTAATTTAAAGATTTATCCTTGTTGCTCACAGCTGTTTTTATGTTTTATTGTGCTACCATCATCCTTACTTGTTTTGTTTTGTGCTTTTTTTTATTATTTCTTGCATTCCATCTTTTGGTGGTGAATAAAAAAAAAGTGCTACCATACCATGACTTCAATTTTTCTGCAATGGCTACACCTTGACCATGATTCAAAATTATATGATTGAAGCAAAAGGGCATTCATATACATACATAGTTCTTTCCGAAATTTCTCATGTCAAACTACTGTTCATGGCGGCGTCAAACCGTTTTATCTGTCACAACCCATTTAATACTCACGTCTGAGGTAAGCTAATTTCTCTAACCACCCACCTTAATGCCAGTGCCTAAAAACTCACCACGCTTTGTGTTGAAAGTGCAATCGAATCGCTCAACGCAGTCAGAAACGAATAACGGTTGCGGCAAGTGCTTGAAGACGGATATAAAGCTGAATACAGCGGAAATTAAAGCAAATAATAGCTACCGGTGAATGTTCGTTTCATTTTGTCTTTTTTAACTAATAAATACGTAACTTTGAAGAAAGTGATTTTGGAAGTGATTAGGTGTGAATTAAAGAATGAAGAAAAAATCTGTTTTGTGTGTGGATTAAAAAAAAAAAGGAATAAAAATAAAACAAGCCAACAGTAGCTAAACTTTGGCCAAAACAAATGTGCAAATGTGCAGAAAAAAAATTTTCCAATAGCAATTTCGTCATCAGCACACGGACAGTTGGTCTGGTCTTCTTACATTAAAAAAAAAAAAAAACAATAAAACAATATATAAGTAAAATTAATCAAATGTACATATGTACCTGCATACATACATACATATGTACATATACACAAGTGCAATTATATTTGTATGCATATATGTACATATGTATTTTTGGCGTAGAAAATCTCTGAAATGTGATCAAGCGAAACCTCAAAAATAAGAGTAAAAAATTCGAAAAGATTTACCTTAGTCCCCCTCACACCTGACACCCAACTAATTTCAACAAAAGTGAAAAGGCTTTAGTTTCGTGTTTTCTGAAGAAAAATAAAAATTTGGGATGGTATAGCTGTGGCTCATACATTGGTAAAGCATGCAAAAGAAATGCCTAATTTTTGGAGTAGTGGGGTAACTTTGAATAAAAATTACTCAAATAAAAACGAAATTTTTATTTACATATTTTTGAAAAAAATTTTAATGTCGAGTGCAATGTTAAACAAAAAAAATACGTTTTTTCTGTACCTTTGGCGGACTGCTTCGTTCTTTTCGGGATAGTTTTGGCAATTTTGGGAATTTTTCGGAATTCTTTTACTTATTATATTCGGACGTTTACGTGACCATTTCGGGATTCTTTTAGGAATCATTATGAAACTTTTTTAACGTAATTTTTCCAACACGATTCTGTGCAGGGTATGTACATATGTACATCCATTTATCACATGCATAGATCATGTAGGCCATCTTTACTAATTATCGTCTGTGCCATACAAACTTGAGAAATGCTCTTAATTAACCCACAAAGTTGCAGTTCTTATAAAATTATTAATTTATTTTTTTGTTTTCTTTATCTTTTGCTATATCTCACATAAAATCGTATTTGTGCGCCTTTTTCGTACTTATTTCAAATTTGTTTTTCATAAGCAACAATAAGTATAATTGGTCGGTATGCAATTTTTGCAATTTGATATGTGGAGAGAAGGCTTTGTCAGAGCTGCTAAACGATTGGTGAACTTTGTTATTGGCTTAAAATGACATTTTACATTAATTGTCATAGTCATAATAAATTTGAGTGCGCTAAATGCAGGTGAACAAAGTGTAATAAGAACATTAATATTTTATCTCTAATCTTAATCTAAATATTTCCATGGATAAAAAAGGTGCGAATAATACATTGAAATGAAACCTAAGAAAACCTCTTGCATATACATATATGTACATACATATGTGTGTGTGTAACAATATTTACATTTTTTTCATTGCTGCACTATTTTCTTTGAATCGGCTTGCATTTTCAAATCAGTTTTTATTCTTTTTTATGCGCCTTTTAATTTCCTTTCGTTTTCATCACTGTTTTCAATTTCATTCTGAAGCTAAATCACTAGAAAAAAAAAAACCATGTTAAAAATAACAAAAATAAAATAAAATACAATTTGAAACGTAACCGAAAGTTAAAAATAAATAAAATGCTCTCAAATAGAGAGCTAAATGCTGTACTCACATGAAATACCTTTAATTGAGTGAGAATTTCAAAAATTTACTCTTTGGTTTGCTCAATTCACCGAACAGAAATATACACAAATCCCGAGGAATATGCAATATTTTGGAGTAAAACAGGTAGAACGTGGCGCGAAAGGCTTATTTGTTAGCGAAACGTGAGCGTGTGCGGTTGTTTGGTCGATGTATTCAAGCGGTCTTTGTGTGATTCATGCGTTTGAGTAAAATAAAATAAAATTAAAAAAATGAATGTGTGTGCGTATAAATAAATTGCTTTTGAATTAAATTTATTTAAGTGTTTAGCAGTTATATTGAAAAAATAAATAAATAATATTTAATGTAATACAACTTTTTGGAAAAATATTTATTTCACATAAATTTTGTGTGTCCGTGCCTATACACATTCACGAGTCAAAAATATAAATGAAAATCGAAAGCTATTTTTGGATTAAAAGTGGCATGCGTTTACTGAAATATGGAAAATATCAGAACTTTTTTTTTTTCATTTCAACTGTGTGTGTATGCGGCTGAAAGAATATACATATATTTAAATTTAAGATGCATTTTGTGATATTTTTTAATGAGTCAAAGAAAAAAATGTTGAATGAAAAAAAAACCATGCACAAAAAAAAAATTAAATTAATTAATTCATAGAAAACAGTGATATGTATATCAGTGGAATAATTTAGCATTCACAGACCAATCGACTTTAATATACTCCATTCAATAGCGAGTTCTGGTAAATTTATGTAACAAAGAGTATAATAAGAAAAAATGACTCGAAAAAAAAACTAAAAACAAATCCACACACTAAAATACATACAAACATTCATACGCATATGTGAAATAAATTTAAAATATTATTTTTTTTTTACTTTTGTTTCCTACAAACATTGATCCATCGTCCATTCTTTAGCATCAGTCATTTATTCGGAATGTTTTTTATGTTTTCCAAGTGTTGCCGCGCGTTATACGATACTTGGTAACAATTCGACAAAAGTATTAAGTTACAGTCAAGTTGACGGGATGGCAGACATGAAACAAATGCACGCAAATCAATGTGTAAAAAGATATGTTTGTTTAGGGGTTTGAGTGTATGTGTGTGTGTGCGAGTGAATTTGGAACTGGATTTATATATGTATGTAAATAAGTAATCACTTCACAGTCGTTCTGAAGGAGAAAAAAACAAATAAAAGAGAAAACGAACGAAAAAAAAATTAAAATTCGCTGCTAATTTGTGCGCCTAAAATGAATGCAAATGTTATTCGAAGCAGCAATTTTTTTGTAAATGTGAAACTTTAAGAAATTCCTTTTTTTTAGTTTCAGTCGCAAAAAATTTAAAAAATAAAATCAACTTGTAAAAGCTAAAAAAAAAAAATTCCAAAACACATAAATTATTTTTAAAATGTTTTTTTTATATTACAGTGATTAGAATGCTTCAGTTGCCAATTAATTCAGTACCTAACGTTAGTGTTTGCCAATAAAAGAAGAAAGAATTTTTGAATGCAAAAATTGTAGATAATTATTTGTTATCTCTACAAAAGTATGTCAAAAAAATCCACACTTCAAGGTGTTGGTACGAATTTTAAAATTAAAACAGTAGAAAATACTACAGCAACAACATTAGCAACAAGTCCAACTTTGAACACAGCTGTGAACGAGATAAACAACGAAGCAACAACAATGCAAGCGGTGAAGATAAAAAAGGAATTGCCCAGCGATGAGATAAAGGTGAGTGGGAAAAAAAATATTTATTTATAAACATGAACTTTTATTGTAACAAATCTGAGTGGAGACATCCAATGAATAAAAAATAATGATAGTAAAATATTAGAACTAATAATTTTTTAAACATTTTGAGTGAACTAAAAGTTATTTCACAAAACAGCCAAAACGAAGTCTTCGCGCCTTGAGGTATGCAACAGGTTTTTACGGTTGCTTTAATTAGCATTTTTTTGTAGTAAACCAAATTATTTTTTTTACATTTTCTTTTAAACACTTTTTAATTAAAGCATACAAAATGACCATAAAAAAAGATTTTGAGGTTTTACTGAAGGAGTCTTAGCCTTTCATACAGAGTTCGCATTAATCAACAGCCAGATAATCATGCCTATTCCCATATCCGACGGATGCCATTCGCGGGGAGTGCGGATCGATTCGCGAAAAATCAGTTGCGGATCTGAGTTAGAAAACTGTAAAAAATCAACTTTATCGATTTCCTTTAAATCTACTAGCCTATTCAACACAAGAAATAGAAGAAAATATCTTGACAATGTCGTTTTTTAATTTTAAAGGTTAAATCCGCAACAGTTTTCACGCGAATCGATCCGCACTCCCTCCGCAAAGCATCCGTCGGATACCGTAATAGGCATGAATGACCCTGCAGTTGTTTTACAGTGTCATTAGTCAGAAACATGAAATTTTCCTACTCACTGCCTAGTTTGTTCTGCATTGTTGATCTGAGGTCGCCATATTAACTAGCTTTCTTGTTCTTCATTTAAATCTTTAGAGGCAATTTAAAATTCATCACTTTCACCTTCTCATAGACATTTCATTTGTAAACAAATAAAATATATGTGCTGTCAAAATTTTGCAAAAAGAAAATTGCGTGTGCAAAAATTAAATTTATAGCATAAAGATATACAAACAATTTGAACATAGGCATTAGACTGTTTCTGTTTCACATTTTTTTCGATGGGTTGGAAATGTCACAAAAAACTGGGTTGCTAATTTCAAATTCTAGAAAAAAAAACGAATTCTATGTCGTGGTTACTAAACACATTTAACTGATATCGAAAGTTGTTAGCTATATTTATGTGAAAGGAAAAGTAGACAAAGAACAATCAACAAATTTTTTATTTCAATTTTGAAACACTCTAATGTACTTATGCAAACATTTCTATTAATGTGCTTATGAGTGCTTTTTGAAAATATGTAAGGCTTTTTTTAAAACGATTTTCGCGCCTCTCATCCATTATAATAACAATATAAATTTGGCATGATATGCTTCCGCGTATACTAAGGCCGAACTTATCATTCAATTTTTTGCTGGTCTACTTTTAATTTTTCCAGCGGTTTGGTGGGATAGTCAGCTTTATGGTCAGCTCCCAAGCTATCAAAAACATTTTTTTAAAAACTTGTTTAACATAAAATTTTAAGCTACTTATCCTGGGACTTGAACATGCGACTTTCGGTATCATTTGTATGCACATTACCCAATATAAAACGGACGCTGTCAAACGAATTTTTGATTACTTTGTGTTTACTTGCGTTTTCAGTGACACTGAGTTGGTGGCGTTGTCATTGCTTGCATTAAATTTATCACCATAAGGAGGGGTTTCACTTTCTTTTCATGAAATAAAAATATATAGATTTACATATACAGATTTCTTTATGAAAACTAAAGAAAAATAAGAACATAAAACTGAAAAGAAAATTGATGGAAAACATTAAAAAATAAAAAAAAAATAAAAAAATTTTGCTTGACTGTGTATAGAACTGATAAGGCTTTGTTAAGGAGGCGGCTCAAATTTTCAGTACAATTTTTAAAATATATATAATTATAAGAAACTAAGTAATTTAATTGCGAAATAGGTATTTACTAAAATAACAAAAAAAAAAAAATATAGCTCAAAATATGCTTTTTTACTTAGTTCGAAATTCGTATTTGCTTTCATTTTGGCACTATTCCTTCTGGGATTACGGTACCCATATGTTTTATTTCGATTTTCAATTTTAGCAAATGACTTAATATTAAACAACAGCGGTTAAGAGTAGAAAAGCGCAATATATTTCTTTGTTGGCAGATAAAAGACAACAATGTACATATTTGTATGTTTTATACACATTAGGGTGTTCCAGTTTCAGTTGAATTTTGTGTTTTGTTTGTTCTACATGAAAATCGATTTCCCAGAGATATCTACCTAATAGCAAAATGTGAAAATTAAAAAAATAATAGACGGTTTCATGCAAAAAAAATGTATTGAAAATGAAAACCGAAAAAAATCATTTTCCCTTAAAGTGCTAAACAAAAAATTAAATAAATTGAAATACAAACTTAAGCGCAGAAATTTAAGTTTTGCTTCAGATAGTTTTTAAGTTAATTTTTTAATTTTAACACAAAAATATGGCCGGACACTGCTCTGTTACTCTCACACAAACTAGCAGTAGATATGAAGCTAATAATGACCTCAAAAAATGTAATGTAAAATTAAGTAGAAAATATTTGCTAAGAAAAATAAAGAAAAAATTATATTTAGTTATAGCAAGCAAAATATTGTTGAAAAACATTTGTTTCAAAATACATTTATATGTATAAAGCACTTTTACTAAGCGTGCGATTTTGAATTTTTTTTTCTTTACAACTAAAAGTAAATTTAAACAACAATTAACAACGTCCATGTAAAATTACTCAAATCTGTGGTATGTAAAAATAAATGTATATTTTGTTCATGTTCGCCTCATTGATTTTTCGAATGCCATCGTTGACGTGGCATGATCTCTAGCCGATCGATTATACTCGCACTGACTTACACTATTGTTTATATTACAATTAAACAGAAAAAAGAAGAAGAAGATAATAATAATACAAAGCGCACACAACACTTCAGTAATGCCCATATGTATAAAGATCTCTGTATGCTGAATGCTCATGCTATTTTTATGGGACCAACTAGCAGCTTGGGGAGGATCACGCCGTCTTAGCAAGAGGTGTGTCTAACACATTACATACATATGTATACTTTTATGTTCATCCAATAAATATGTTTACGTTCACATTCAAGTAGCATCTTTTCAATTTCGTGCATTTCTTTAGCAAATGTTTTATCGTATCTCTCAGCTAGATTTTCCCTCCATCCTCAGCGTTGTGAGCTGTGCTGCGCTCAGCCCGTGGGGTATCGACCTGTTTATGCTGTAGCGTATTTGAAAAGCATAAAATTGCAGTCAGTGGAAACATAATGCAGTCGTATGTCTGTATGTATAATTTGTGTGCAGGATTAAAAATAGCATTTTGTATACGGAAAGACATTTTTTTCTTTAATTGAAAGCTAATTTAAGCAACGCATTCACGTAGCAAGCGGCTGAATGGCTGGGGAAGACCATATGGTTTTGATGAGATCGAATTGGTGTGGCTTAACTTGTAGAAATATGAAGCAATGAATTAAAAGCAAACAACAATTTTAATATACGCTTTACTATTATTCAATATTATCTATATTTAAAAAAAAAGGATCAAGAAAAATGGAGAATATTAAAAAACAATTTTTGATTACATTTGGATATCATTGCAGACAAACAATGAAAAAAAAAGATAAAAAATTAAAATTTTTGAATTAATTTTTTTTTGTTTTTAATTTTTTTTTTTATTTAGAAAAATATTTAATTTATATTTTTTTTTTATTTTTTTAATATAATTATTTTTCTGAAGAAAAATTTACTAAATATGTATTTTCAGAATTTTTGTGACCATTTTAATTATTAAAAGTTAAATCATTTAAAAAAAATCGTGCTTGAAACTGTCGCATGTTTTGGAAACACTTACAGAAATGCTTTTTGGGTATAAGTTTGTTGAAATATGTTGTTGTATCTACTTCACTTAAAATTTTGTTTACTTTTGAATTTTGTTTTGTGGGTGAGAGACTAGCGACGCCTATTTTATCTCAAATAAATATTCTTTACTGACCAAAAAAGGTTACGAAAGCGTCATTGTTATGACTATTGACCATTACGACAAAAAAGCATAAAAGCATAAAAGCAAAAAGCAGTAAATATCAAATTCTAAATGTCCTTGCTGCTTTTAAAATGTGAGAAAATGTACAAAAAGAATGTAATTTAAGGAGATTTTTACAAAGTAAAAGCTCAGCAAATATCATATTGCAGTAATACAAATGCACTGAGTATATTTAAACGCCTACATAGATAGATAGATTTGTGTGCGGAAATGTAGATTAGAGTGGCTCCTAAAAAAAGTGTTTTTTTTTTTACAAAATTCGAGAATTCTTACTTTGAAATATTTTAACTTAAAATATATAAATCGGCTATGAAAAAAAATTTTTTTTTTGTAAAAGGTAATGAATATTTCTATCGATTCGAAATATTCCTTGATTTGCAAAGCTTTCTTTGATTATAAAATAGACCTAATGGCTCAAAATATGGTTTGGACAGGAAGCGTATGAAATAGTTTCGAGTCATTTAAAAGTTTCCAAAAGCAATATTTATTTGACACACTCTAATAAAAATATGCTTAGGATTCTTCTTAAACAGCAGAAGATTAGTAATGCAGTAAGCGGAGTAACCCAACCTATAGTGGCGGTTGGCATAGTGAATAACCTTAGAGTGTAGCATTAGAGGCATATGAAAAACCATAAACTATGATATATGAGATGTGTTAGACATTGGTAAATACACACATACATGCGCAGTTTTAAGAAATTCTAAACCAACTATCGCACACGCACCCGAACTCATAAACATCATACACCCTGTAACTAACATACCCCCTTACTTGATCTATACCTGAAATAAAAACTATGCGACTATTCTCTAAAGAGAGTCATCGCGGACACCACTTTATTGTGTAAAATTGAGAGGTATTTGGTAACAAAGAAATTAATTTTGGAGCTGTTTTGAGGTGATTTGCTCGCCTTGAAGGTTTTGGAAATTATTTCATTCATGTACAACAAGCACAATTTACTTCCTTTTATACATAAACAAAATTTAAGAGAACATGCTTAAATAAAATCAAAGATTCCTTCCATATAGCAAGATGAAACTAGTCTAGGACACATCTCTAACTATTCAAATCTTTTGCAGGGATCTACGAGTTACATGTATTACATATTTACAATATATTAGATACTTAGTGCCTCGGCTCGAATGACCGCTGCCTTCTTTATTAATGAAAAAACATATCAAATTACTATCAACCGTAAGATAATATAAACAAATGGCAGTAAAAAGCAAGTTGCGATAAGGTTGTAGTGGTGTGAGTCGCTCTCAATACATGCATGTGTGTGTGTGTGCGGTTGAGTTGTAGTGGTTTGAGTGAGTGTTGTGTTGGCTGTGAAGAGCGTTTACTTTGAGCCGCCTGTTTGAGTGTTTCTTCTCGACTTGCAACTCTGATAAAATGCCACTTTGACATACATATGTATTTGAAACCTGATTACGAGTTCGAAAGAAAAACGATATTAATTAAATGAGATATGCAAAAAGTAATTACAGGCACCATGTTTTTAAGATATTGGATAAGATAGTGGATGTATTGTATTGCAAAAAAATTTTCGGTATAAAATATGGGAGATAAACTTGAATTCGTGCTCGGAGGTGTTGCTGTAATTTTGTTTTATTTAATACCTATTCTGATGATTATTTTAATTATTTTTAAAAATCCGAAATTACTAATTAATTACGGTTGACAAAAAAAAAAAAAACAATATAAAAAAAATTATGAAAAATTATAAAAAAGAATAAAAAAAAGTTAAAAAAAAATGTTGTTTTCGACTCATCGAACTTCTTGCAAACACAAGAGCTCAAGTCTGTAAATACAATTCGTTAACAATAACATCATAATCAACATCATCAACATTTAGTACATTGCACAATCCTTTTGTAACTGACAAGGTCATGCGTTCTCGCACAATGAATGGGTTGTATTTAACGAATATGAGTCAACTACGTCTATGGTAGAAAACAGTGGTGCCAGCTGATTTTTGTATGTTTTGTTGTATGTGCACCAGTAGCAGTCATAGTAAAAAAATAAAAAAACAAAGCTAAGAGTTATTCAACACCTGCACCAACACCAGCAATAGCACGAACACCAACGTCAAATTGCAGTAACTAGCAACATTTTTGAAATATCTAACAACCCCCCTACACCCACTAGATATGCCTTAGAATAGTCGATATTTGCAACAAAATGATTGGCATTCATTCAATGAATGTCTATTCGAAACGGCAAACATTCGACACCCATCCACCCATTTTGCCCCACCCTCTCTATGCTACTAACCAAGTGCTATATCTCATTTCCAAAGTCTCTATATTAGGATGATGATTTAACACTCAGTTTCATTTTCTATTTCTCTAGTTGGTTTCCTTTTTCTTTCATTTAATATTTCTTCGATGCATTTTTCACTGTTATTTTTGTTGTTGTTGTTGTTGGTGTTGCGTTTGCTCATTGGTGTTAGGTTTTGTTGTTCTTCGCTTTAAACTTTGAAGTAAAGTCTAGACTTACAATCGAATATCATATGTCAATGTTGGAGTACAATGTACTACTAGGAAGGTATACCCACCCAACTCACGTTCTCAGTTGATTTATTACTTAGTTATCGCTACAGTGTGTTAAATTAGTAGTAAACTATTAGAAAAAAAAAAAAAAAAAAAAAATTTTTTTCAAAAAATTAAAAATGAAAAAAAAATTTTTAGATTTTTTTGGCTGCTTTGATTAGTTTCGGTTTTTTTTTTAAATTAAAAAAAATTTTTTTTTGGTTTTTTTTTCATTTTAAAATTTTTTTTAAAATTTTTTTTTAAACAATAATAGTAAAAAAAAACTTAACATTTTTTTTAATTTTAAAAAAGCAAAAATAATGAAAAAAAAATTTTTTAATTTTGTATACATATTTTGGGCAATTTTTTTTTAATATGTTAAAATTAAAAAAATTAAAAAATAACAAAAGTTAAGCAAACAATTAAATATAACCAAAAGTTTTAAAAAAAAATTTTTTCTATACATATTTTCTGATATTTCTTGTTTTGTTTTTTGATTATTTTTTTGTATGTTTTCAAAAAGACGAAAAAACTGTCAAAATATTTTGGGCTCCCTGAAATATTTTTTTTTTACTTCCTTCAATAACAAAATCGTCCCACTGTGTAACATCTGATATTACTTACAGTCTTGGCAGTCAGTTTTAAGTTCTCGCCAACTAATGATGTTAATGTTAGCCAAGTTCTTGTAGATGTGGCAAGCGGCAAATCGGGCCGAACAATAGTGGGCGCTCCATTCGCACTCAGTTACTGTCTCCTGCACCCATTTCGGTCGCCGTTGGCTTGATTACTAAATAAGCCAAGTTGATGCATTACTAGTGCTCCTCTATATAAATACATACATACATATATACTCAACGACTACATACATATAATGTGTAACATTAATAAAATTCAATGGGATAATGAACGCATGGAAATAACATTTTATGATAAGCAAAAGTAGACAGCAATTTGTATTGTTGTTGCTTTTCTGAAGGAAAATTTTGTGAAAACTTGTTAATTTAAACAGAAAATCACTTTTCGAAGCCTTAAATGAGTAGTGTGGCAAACTTTTCACTGAATGAATGAGAGGTAGGACGTCAAATAACAAACGACTGTTGGTAAGTGATATCCCATTGCTGATATCCCCACCCCTCCCAAACTCTAAACGAATCCTAATGTTTCGTTATTTGTCTACGATTTGTGTAGAGACAAGAGTTTGGTGCTTGGAAAAGTTTAGATGTTTTCTACAAAGTACGTTGGATAGGTATTATTGTCAGTATGAACCTATATGCCTGGTTAATGCACAACAAAAAAAAAGTATGTATTGAATTTGTACTAACTCACTCGCCGGGTATACCAACCAATGTGTAATCGAATATCGATAGCTTGGTATTGAATAACGTGTGCGTCCTTCTTCTTGGTAGCACTTTTCTTACATTGCATGTATGTGTGTGTGTGTGTGCGAGTACATTTGTTTTGTTGCAATTTAATATTTTCAACTATCATTTATTACTTTTTGCGCAACAACAACGTGCTATTGGAATGAGGCGTGTACGTATTTATTTACAACATCATCTACCTTCCTAAGCTCATATCTATCTATAGACAAATGGTTGTATTAAAAAAAAAGTATGTATTTAATGACACTATATACATAGTTTATGTTTGACTGTGCGTTTGTTGCTTGTGGCGGATATTTGAGTACAGTGTTATAAATATTCAGAAGATTATTATATTACAAGGCGTATCGCAAATGCATTTTTTGATATTAAATAACATTCTTGTAAAATGAAAAATTATTAACAAAACAAAATGGTTATCGCACATATACATTAGGGTGTTGTCATTGTGAGCACGGAATATTTAATTTGTTATAAAAAAAAAACAAAAAAATGTATGAAATCACAAAAAAAAAAATCTAGTTTTATCGAGTGGAAACTTAGAAAATGTCATTAAAATAAAAATAATATTTACGAATTATTAATTAATTGTCAAAAAAATATTTAGAAATGGATGAACGAGTACAACATTTTTTTAAGTTTTCAAAAAAAATCAGACGTTTGGGCAAGGTAATTAAAAAAATAATTTTTTCTTCAAATTAAACATCCTAATAAATATTGTTTCAAACCCAAAAGGTTGGCCGACACAGTTTTTTTTTGTTTACTGAAAAATTTGGCATTTTTGTAGTAGCTTTTTTTCTCTGAGTCAAGTCCCCCTCCACCACTATCGACAACAAATTTGTGTGCTGACAGGAAAACTGCTTATTAATAGAAATTCACCACTATCGCATAAAGAAACGTGACGGCTATAAATATACAAAAACCACAAACGAAAGTTCTTAACAAACACAAAAACTTACCGGCCGCTTCATAACAAATTTCTTATCCTTACATACGCAATAATATTATATCTGTGCGCTCAGAGCGTGGTCTGCATTGTGACCATTTACGACATACAACGTCATCAAAATTATAAAACAAAGTATGATACATGATAATATTATAGAATTAAAAGTAACAAAAAAAAAAAAATTACAATACTTACCGAATTACCTCAGATTGCATGATGCGATGCGGTCAACAATTATCTATATTTTGATGATCGATTAAGTTATGAGCGTGCTGCTTCCTCTTGTTTTCAAGATTGTTTACTTCACTTTGTGCGTCAAATTGGTTTCAGACGAATTGTAATCAAATATCAGCCATAAGACAAAAGTATTTTTATACTCAGCTGAGTCGAGTTGCCAGAGTACATATATTAGTGATAACATTTGGGGCAAGAAGAATGGGCGAAATGTATTAAGGACCATGCCCACTTACACAAGAATTTTTAAAGGTATCATGAGCTAAAATAATAGGTCAAAGTCTACTAAATTTTCGAAAATTAAAATTCGAAATTTCGGAAAAGAGTTGTCGCTTCATAGCGAAACTTAACGTAACGCAAACAAATTTTTTAAAATATCGTGTGGGTTGATTTGGAAAAGCCATGCCTCTGAGATCAAATGAGTTGCAAAATCAACAACCTAGATAAACCTCTCAAAGTCAAAATAACTCCAACTTTTTTTACTTTAGCACACAGTTGGGTATATAACGTTCGACTACACGCGAACTGGGACTCCTTAGCTGCTTTTATTCGTTATTTACACTACATAACTAATACCTCACAACCATTAATATAACCTGAATTTGAGCGCATAACAAAAACAATGTTGTTATGAATGACTAATCTACATATTTTATTGGCATATCCTTTTGACAAAAACACGCAATGCGCACGTTTCACGTTGAGCTTTTTCTCCTCATTTACCTTATTTTATCTTACTTGGCCATGTGTACTGTGTTGAAGATTTTTACGGTGTGTTAATAATAATAATTTTGCGTGATATACTACAAAGAAAATTAAGGCCGAATTTTTTCTGCAATTTGTGGTGTAATACCTGCCCTGGAACTTGAACCTGTTACCTTTAGTATGTTAAACACATACATATACTACACCCTTAAATCATGTCGCCTGCCGCTTGTGTGCGCATTGGCGCCTTATAAAAGACGTTTTGAAATTTGATAGCTTTCACGCATTTTTCTCACTCATAAGCTAATACGATTCCACAAGAAAAAAAAAAAAAAAACGAGCAAAAAATTATGCGCTAAGAAATAAACAAAGCGCTTGTGCTGACAGTCTTGATGCAATCAGGATGAAAAAAAGTGTGTAATGTTATGAGTTGCGAAGGCATCAGTTATGACGCTAATAATAGATGCAAAAATAACAGATGCAAGCATTCATAACAGAAATAATGCTCACAATAAGAAGCTGCGTGACGAATTTCTTTTTTTGTTTCTGTTTTTTTTTTTTCACCCGGGACTAGAATTGCAAGTCCAATTTAATGTTGGAGAAATGCGAAATCTATTCATCCCATTTAGTTGTAATTTTGGGTAGGAAAAAACAGGAATAAAAATCCTAACTATTTCGGTATACAAAAAATCACAAAAAAAAAAATTTCATTAAATATTAGGTTAGGTTGAGACGCTCGCTACTTATTTTGGCGCCCTGGCGCATACGCACATACATATGTACATTAAGGCATTTGTGTGCGATTTGGTAATATTTATAACAGTTTATAATTACGGGAACATTTTTTACACCCACTCATTTGCTTTTAATATTGATTTTATTGTTGTTGCTGTTGTCGCTATTATTTTTGCATTTTTTACCAATTCGTTTGCGAAATCTCAGCTTACAAAAGCATATCATATTTATTTTATAAGGAATCGAGCACACACACACACATATACAACAAAATATATACATTCATAAATAAAAGCACATGCTTATGCCTTTGTATGTTTGTGTGTGAGTGCGAATGCAACAAATGTAGCAACACCCAAAATACACCGAACGTAACATACATACATATCTACAAGCAAAAGAAGCATGCAACAAATACATTTGTTTGTGACACCTTGTCCTGTTGCAACATCAAACGCTGCGAGTGCACTTACAACGGCGCAGGCATTCCGAAAACTAAAATTGAGCTTTAAAGCTTTTTGCTATAGAACCTAGTACATTCTAGAGTTGGGTGTTATTTCCAAAATAAGAATGCCATGCCAAGTGACGAATGGAGGGGGGGGGGGCTTTGCAGTTCAGAGGCATTCATAGAAATTCGATAGCGTTATGAGTGCGTGCATGTGACCCAAGGAATTATGTTGCAAGGCGCAATACGACACACAATTGTATGGATGTATGGATGTACATATGTATGTGTGGCTGTTTGCAAGTATCAACATACTAATATACGAGCACATACTAAGTAGCAGAATGTACATTTTTCTTTGATATAATAGCACTGGCAAACGTTGCGGAAGGAGGGAAAAACTTAAATGAAAAGCTATAATAAATATTGCTCACCTCCTCGTCCAAGGCCACCCCACTCAACGGTATACATATGCATACTGTGCTTCTTCATTTATCTTGAGCTCTTCGCAGCACTTTGCCTTTTGGCAATTCGAATACTAGGCAACAACAACAACAACAACAACAGCAAAAAAAGCTATGAATAATAATCCATCGACAAACATACCACAACATTGCTGCATGCAACACGTTTTATGCCAGGCAACATTTTGATAAAGATTTCGTTTAGGCTTTTGTGTTATTTGGTGTGGCGGAACCCTTGACTTCCTCTATTCACATAAGAGCAAAACTTTGTGCTTTTATTCGCTGCACTAAGCTCATATGAAATGTTTCGGAAATTTTTATTTTAAAGCTCGGAAGGATCATATCATCCTGTTAGTTTTTGTTCTGCATTTAAAAATGCTGTCAAACTAAAAATTATTTCCAAAAATGTTGCCTGGGATAGCAACAACAACAACAACAACAAAAAGAAACAAGAAAGGTAAATAAGCAAAAGCAACCGAGAAGCTGTCATTACCCTGATATTTGATATGCTCTCTCTGGTTTTGGCTACAAGCTACGATGGCATTGCTGGCAGGATGGTTGGCTGTTTATGGACTCGAGGGGGTATGCGGCCAATGCGAAGGGAGTTTGGGTGGCAAGTCAGTGTGATTCATTACATACAAACAGTAATTCATATGCACACACTCACACACACACACACATACATTTGTAGTTATACATATCAGCAATTGCAATCGGTCGGAAATGTAATGGGCTGACAAAATATAATACATGACAATTTTAAGAAAACTATGATGTGAACTTTAATTAATTTTTAATTAGAAGATGAATGTAGAAGGAAATTTATGTAGATTAACAGTTTTCACGCCTTTTTGTCAAAAATGAATTGAACATACATACTTTGAGCGGTCAGTATCGGTAAATTTACCTGTGACTAGAATTCATAATCGAAAGTTTCAAGGGGGTGAAATAAATCGTTCGCGTTGGTTTAGTAGTGCCCAATTTATTCCGACGAAGGACTGCTAATATCCTTGTCACGCCGCAACGACTCGATGAGTTATTTTCTGTTACAACAACAACAACAAAAACATCAGGAAGTATGCAATCGTACCCGAAACTAGATTTTTCATATTAGATTTGTCGGAACGGGATTCATAATTCAAATTAATTTGAATTTTGGCACAGAGAACACAGTTTTTAGTCCCAAATTGAAATCAGAGAAGTCTAAGACTAAGCTCCGGGACGGCTCTAACTCTCCCCAACTATTATGAAATATGTTTTTCTTCAACCGTTTTGCTGAGATAGGGCGTTTCTCTACTCAGCGTGCTCTATGTGTTTATATTGAAATGTGTAAGTTCGTATATACTAAGATTTATAAATATATATTGAACAACAATAGCGATAAAAAAAGCGCTTTCAAGTCCTTTTCCGATATTGCTCACATTTCAAAACTTGCATATCAAAATATCAAATCACAAATTAAAGTGCCGTTTTTTTTTTGTTTTTTTTTTTTGACAATCGAATAGCATTCCGTGAATATTTATTTGCGCCATCAGCATTTTAGCGTATCCAATCGGACCTTGTAACGCCTCTCGACTTTCTTGCATTCAATGTGCTGCTGCCATTCAGCATTTAAGCCAAACGCCCCTTCCTGTTTCATTCATTTTAAATGTTGTATTATGCACATTATACGATTCATTTAATATATTTTTTATTGTTGTTGTTGTTATTTTATTTTATTCAAATTTGTTCATGTGTTATTAGCATTGCTTGCGCTATTATATACATATATTAGTGTTATTGTTGTTGTTATTTGTATGTATGTACATATGTATGTCTGTTGCGTATACAATTACATTTGCATCTCCAATTACACAACGTTTCGTTGTTTGGCATAAAATTAATTTTCAACCATTACACCAAACATTGTTGTTATTATTGGCAATGGGTATCTCAACCCTGTTGTTGTTTGCATTTGTTGGTTGTTGTTTTATTTTGTACCGTACGCTGAGTTGTTGTGTTGTGTGCTTGTGCAGAGGCGGAGTTTTAAATTTTTCATTGCTCATTGCTTTCAGCGCACTTTTTATTGTGTTTCTTTCTTCTTCTTCTTCTTATTGTTATTGTTGTTGTTGTTGTTGCTGTTTATTGCTGATATTTTCGCGCCACATGGCGTATATTGCCGCGCCGCGCAACGCATTGCTTCAAAAGTATTCTATTACAAGCTTTTTCGTTAGCGTACGTTTGGTTGGTTGGTTGTGATTGCCATTATTGTTGTTGTTGTCATTGTTGCTGCTGCTTGTGTGTAAAAGCGCTAAATTCAAATGTTAATAATAACAATAATTTTTCAAAATATTTAATTACATTAAATGTGCAACGGTTCATTTTACAACATTTTGCTGTTAGTCAGATTTGCTGCAGCGCAATCCACCAGCTGACGCTGCACACCCTCGCCCTCGTGGGACCCGTTTATGCCCTCAATGGTAGTTTTTGCATTTGTTTTTATTATTGTAAAATTTTCAAACACATATAGTAAATCTATTCATGTACATATGTATGTATGTATATATATTTGCGAATATTTGCCCAGCAAAGGCGCTCCAATTACACAAAAATAGTTCCGTTGAATTTGTTGTAATAAAATACCAAATAAAGTTTTAAGCACAACAAAAATTTTGTAAGTTAATGCTTAAAACCATTTGGCGGTTTCATATGAAAGTTTTTTGCATATTCGGCATTGTGGGTGGTCATTAGGGGTGTACTTCATTGATGTTTAAATTCATTTGCCAACAACAGACCCGAGGAAACATTTTGAATTTCTGCTGTGTTTTTGCCCATTTCACTTCTCTCCTATTTTTTTTTTCATTTTTCTCGTTTAATTTTGCTTGTAATACTCCTTTCTTTTCCGCCTCACTCTGATTCTGACCCTCTCTCGCTCTCGCTATCCCTCTCCACTTCCTCAATATCCATACAAAACCTTTAATTTAATAATGTGAGAGAATAATCCTTTGCCCACTAGGATCAGGCATAATCTATAGCCCAATAGCCCATTCTTTCTGCTCGTGCATTCTATCTGTAAATGTCGATACCCAGAGGACTCCTTAGAGTTAGCGCCAAATTGATAACGCATAGTCGCTTATATCAATTTCAAATATATTGCTTAGCCTCAACTTCATGTGTATCTGGGAACATAAATATTCAATATATCCAAACTATCAAATATGCACACTAGGGATGACAGTCCCGAAATACAGTGTTTTTTTTTTGCTGCGAAAAATCAAGGGATTTACTTTCTACAAAATCGGGATTTTCGAGATTTCCAGTCTCTAGGTATTCTAGAAAAATTTATAAAAGTGATCATTATTGAGCCAATAGAATCCCAAGCAACGGTTTTTAGAATTTATGTATGTCTGTTTGTATGTTTGAACGCGCATCACTCAAAAACTGCTTAGATGAATTGAATGCTGCTTTCAGCATTGCATTACTAGACATCCAAACTAAAATCTTAGATACTCATTTTTTCGATAACTCTGCCGATTTCGGTGTTATCGTCCGAAATGTAGGCCAGGTCGACCCTAAATGTGTTGGTCCAAATATTGGAAATGAGTGATGTCATTTAGTTTCATATCTCAACTGATAATGATAAATATTATTTATAAATAATTTTTTTTTTTTTTGTGGTTGATGTGTTTTGATTAAAATACTTTTTACTACTTGAACTTTTTTCGAACTATCATTTTATTTACGATTTGATTATTTTGACATATCTATCATTCCCTTCTGTCAAAAATCTCGAGACAAATTTCGGTGTTATAAGAATCGACAAAATTTTCATGCCTAACGCACATCCATATTAGTAAACAAATATCATTGAACATAAGCGCGCAACACCACTTTGATTTAATTAATAACTTAAATTCCCATGAAAACTCAGCAGATTCGCTTTCAATCTTGGAAACTTTATGCGTGTGTAAACATTGCTAAAAACCTTTGGCGCATTCAAACGCTTTTTAAAGCTCGTCTTGACTCCAAATAGCAACACACACAAAGCCATTGCTGCTCAACCAACAACCATTAGCAACGCTTGACAACAACAACAACAACAACAACAACGCTAACGAAATGTACTGAAGAGACTACGACAACGATATGAGATCTTCCAACTGCTCAAATTACAAACTGACAGATTGTTTACCTTTATTTATTTACTTCTTTTTCCATTTTATTAATTTTAATTTATGTGAGGTTTTTAATTTCTGATTTGTGCGTTGTGCGCAATAAACACGATTCGATTGTGCGGCGACTGATGAGCTGAGCTGATGCCAGCTACCCCAAACAGCATGGCAAACGAGGAGCTACAGTCAAGAGGCAACTTGGGCTGTCTGACTCACTTTGTGACTATTTTGCTAGTCGGCTAGTTGGCAAATAAAATATCATTTAACAGCCAAGAAGCGGAATGTGATGAAACAGAAACCACTTGATCGAAGATGAAACAAAACGACCCAATGAAAAAGTAGAGAGAGGAAGCAAATTGCTGGCAAATTAATTTATAAAAGTTGTATTATTTATGCAATAGTTAGTGATGTTACAACCTGAATTCGATACGATTATCCCAGCACAAGGATGGCTCTATTTCACTGTGTTGCAATTACCTACCTACCGCCATTTGCTGCTCAAACTCAAGCCCATTAATATTGTTTCGTGTTGCCAATATAAAAATTGAAAAGGTATTGCTTATTCGCTGACTCATTTGTTTTTACTATTTTGGAAATTTAAAACTAGCGTGCTTGGTTGGGTTTTCAGTCTCAATCATCTGCAGCTTGATCGAAGTTATGGCATTTTGCTATCGATTTCGTGCAATCATTAGTGAAGACGAATGGAATTCGTATATGGATTATTTACATTAAAAAAATATCAAAATTTTGTTGTTGCAACAGCAGAAAAATACATTTTTATAACTAATATCCATTGCCATTATAACATATTTACCGCCTCAAAGTATGCAACATATTTTCAGCTTCCTTACATTCCCGAGAATATGTATATTAAGCTCGTGCGATTGGGCGTAGGTATATGTTTTCCGAATTTCTTTAAAAAAAACTTTGGATTGATGAAGATCTGAAGTTATGCTTCTTCTTCTCCAGTTTGCTAACTGTCCGAGTTATAGGCATGTATTTGCAAATTCTGAGAAGAAATCGATATAAATTTCCAAATAAATTAATTCCTCTGACTTCAAAGCCGATGCATAATTCCGTATATGTGAATACGATACATTTCTACTTTTAAATTTGATACATAACTAGGTACTGTTTGTTTTTGTTTTAGTTAAAATGTGTGCGCAATGCTTTTTAATCGGAAACTCGTTTTTATCCTACTCTCAGATTTAAACAATTTGTTTTCTGATTTCGTGTTTTTTACATACTTTATTTTTGGCCTCGTATGGCGAGTATATGCTATAGGAACCAAAAATGTTATTTGATATCTCAAAAGAATCAAAAACAAAAAAAAACACAAAAAAAAAAAAAAACCGGCGCAAAAATGAAATCAGAAACAGAAACGAATAACAATGAATTTAAATTTTGCAGAAGTCTTGTTGTCAACATGATACTGTATTGACAACAACAACAATTTCACAATTGCTTGAATATCGTAAAATCCAACCAAAAGGCGACGCATGAAACGTTTGCTTGCGTTGCAGCCAACAATAAATTGGATCTTGACAATCGTGTGCGGCCAACTGGGCGCTTGGGAAGTTTCTGTTGGTAACGGCTGCCTGACTGAGTGACTGCTCGACACATGTCAACTCACAAACGATCGCATTTGTAATTGAAATTGGAATAATTTTACACTCGCTTGCGCATATGAATAAATATGAGCTTGTTTGTTGGTGCCACCGTGTACTTTGTGCAAATGCATTTTTTTTTTTTGTTGGTTGTCACTTAACACCTCTGCCATTGGTTGTTCATATCAAATTTGACACTTGGACGAGTTTTCAAGCGCATCAATTGACGAGCCAACAGACCGTTACCGCTTCAAGCATACAAATTGTTTGTTGCTGGTTTAGTTGAGCAGCGCTAAGACAAACAACAATCAATTGCTTGGTACCAAATGGCGCGACATAACGAGCGGAAAAAGAAATTTAAAAAAAAAAAAATATGCAATCAAAGTACATATATAAAATAGCCATTGCACATGATTGAAGTACGCTTTTAAGTGCCATGCGCGATGAGAGCGTTTGACGGTTAATGGCGCTGGTGCCACCAGTTGCAATCGCGCTAAAAGCAGATGCAAAACTGTTCACAACAAAGCAATCAATACTGAACACCAGACGGTGATACGGAATTACGCAATAACAATGGCAAGAGACAACAACAAGCAGCGAGTTTTTAACTAAGAAATATACGAGGGACGTTAAAATTTTTTTTATAGTTTTTTTTTTAAAACAAAAACATATTTTTTTATCAGAGAAAATGATTTTCACTGTTCAACATAACCTCATTCCAGCGTGCTACATTTAAAACAGCATTTTTCCAAATAATACAATTTTAAAAAGCTCTAATGAACTTTGGTACTTCATTTGCACCCAAATTGCACTGTTCAATTTAAAATTACTGCCTACCAAATTCCATAAAATCATCAAACTATCCTCGTATGTAGTTCCTAGAGGAAGAACTACCTAAAGGATTTCATTTGGTTTCAAGTTTTTATTGCTGACTTTAAAGCGAAGGGGGTTGAGTTTTTTTTTTATCGATAAATAAAAATGTGCCAACGAAAAGGCGATGGTGTTACTTGACAATAAAATGCTGAAATGTTATTTAATACCTATGTATATGTGTATGTATGTATGTATATATCAAATGTACATATGCGATAAAATGTGTATGTTCCCTTATCTTGTTTCGTATTAAGCATGATTTTGTGGGTCTTTGCGGTCACAAGTATGTGAGGACGAACATGCAGATGTATCTTGAATTGAAATCGAAAATTTATTCTGCTACAAAAACATATGTAAAAAGTATTAAAGACGTGCAAATACATATACATATGTATATAAGATAAAGGTTAAGGTCTTATCTTCGTTTAATCAACAAAAGTTTGCGTTTTGAGGCTTCGTTGCGTATTCAATGGGAGGATAACACATACATTTACATACTCGTATATGTGTGTTGACATTTGTATACCTTTTGGTATTTGTAAACAAATTATGTTTTAGTTAAATTAAATAATAAATAAACCGGATAAATCATTATTAGATAATATTTAATTTATTATAAAAAACTCTGAACCTTCATCAAATGTTAAACACCATATCTCTTTCTCTTTACAGGAATTCGCCGAGAACACAATGAACGAACTGCTCGGTTGGTATGGATTTGAGGGTGTGGATCGCCTCGATTTATCCACGAAGACTAGCCGTTTGCTGCAATCGGCGGCGGTTGCACAAGCCAACAATGCTGCAATCACAGCAGCTAATAATAGTAACACCAACCACAACAGCAACAACGGTAATAACAACAATTCGAATAGTAGCAGCAATGCTCTAAGTCAACAGCGGCATTGTATGGAGAAAAGACGAAGTCGCAGTCGTGCCGCAACATTGCTGCAATTGCAACAACAGCAAAACGATCACATACGTAGTATTATTAATAATAACAACAACAGCAATGCCAACAACAAAAACAACAATGGTAGAAAACTGGCACCAAATTATCGCAACGCCAGCAGAGGAAGTGCGAGTGGAATAGCAGGTGTTGGCAGCGGCGGTGGCGGAGGTGGTGAAAGCACAACATCGGATCATGATACGCGCAGTTCGCGTGAAGAGGATTCCAAGAGTCCGCTGTCGGCGGGGAAAAGCGCTACTTTGGATGAAAAAATTTGTGAGTATCAAAAGGAAGCGTGGATGTACAGATTTTGTGGTTAATGTTAGGTGTGAATTTTGTACTTCTGGCGCAGGGAAAGTATCTTGTATTTAAACATAACTATCACCTAGGTTTTTTTCAGCGCTTCCAAGCTGTTTTGGCTTGGTTTTTGTGTACGCTAAGGTGCTATAATCAAAATTAATTTAGATGAGGTTAGGTTTTCAACCTGCCATTATTTTCTCAACATAACCTTCAAATACTGTGAAAAAATTTTATTTCGGCCCAGTCCTATGTGCATGTGAGCTCGTTTTGCAGTAATTATTAAAAATAAATTCAGCAACAACCACAAGGATCTCCTCTTTCTCTGCTATCAGTGGTCTGTAAAGCTCATCAACAGACAGAATTCGACACCCAGAAAAGTTGTAGAAACGTTTATATGTATGTATATGCGTCTGTATAACTTTAATATACTACATACATATGTATGTATATACTTCTGGGTAAAATTAAGCAAGGATACATTTCAGCTGACTTGTGGCGGAAGGTTATTGGTCGGTTGCCTGCTTTGCTTAACGTAACCAAACCAAAATAAAAAACAGATTATATACATTACATTAACAACTCACTAATAGTACGCACTAGGGATGCTAATTTTTTTGATTTTATCGAAACCGGGATTTTCGGGATATGAATTTACAATTAGTCCCGGAATTTAGATAAACTCTATTTAGATTGAAAAAAATGAAGAAATTGTTTGATAAAATATTCTGGTCTTAAAATATGTGTATAACGATTAATTGGATGTTTTCAAATAAAATAAACATTTTCAATATCAGTAAAAATTATACCGAAAATCCGGTGAACACGGTATTGACATCGCTAGTATGCACACGTGTTCATACAAATTTACTTCTTCTTCCGCCGCTCACATTTCGTCCATTTTGGAACCTTATCAATAACAATAAGACCATTCCCCTTTCCCACCCACTTCATGCTTACCTGTAAACGGAGTCTCGCAGTGCTTTTTGAGTTCATAGTTTTCATTTTGTTTGGTGTAAAATTTCAAATTTTGCATTTTTAATGATTTTATCTGATTTTTGCTTCATTCAAGCTCATTTTCCTATGTAACCATCCTCCACAAGTAAAAATATGGAAATCATATACAGGATGAGTGTTAGCAATCCGCTTTAATTCTCTCTCCTTCTCTTTGCACTTTTCCTTTAAAATTTTCATGAAAACGGAAAAACTCCGAAAGGATTTAATTGCTAAAAGGATTTGTGAAAACTCTTTGAATTTAAAATACTAGTTGGGATCATATTGAGCTTTATTTTAAAGTGGGTTGCTTGAGTCTACCGTCTCCGTCTCTGTTTCTGTTGCTCTGTTATTAGCTGGCCCTCAATAAACTCGCTGAGAATTTAAGATACATGTTGGCTACGAATTCAAATTTAATCAAATTTAATGTATGCTCTTATCTGCAGACCTGGAAAATTGTTGTTGGTGTCGTCGTCCAGTACCCGAGAACGGACCCGAGTTTCTTACCACCTCCGATGGTCCACGCTACTGCTCGGAATCTTGCTTTACGCAGTCACGTCGCGCCTCTTTTAAGAAGGCCAAAACCTGCGATTGGTGTAAACATGTGCGACATGCCATTAGCTATGTAGACTTTCACGATGGCGCCTCTCAGCTCCAATTTTGTTCCGACAAATGCCTGAATCAGTATAAAATGCAAATTTTCTGCAGAGAAACGCAAGCGCATTTGGACATGAATCCACATTTGCGTGAACAAGGTCTTGAGGCGGTGGCTTCCGGTAATGGTGCTGGACTCATAACACCTGATTTATGGTTGCGCAATTGTCGTAGTCGTTCGGCATCACCAGCATCGACACTGTCGGTCTCACCCGGACCACCAGCACCTGCCGTTATTATACCAAATACTACCAGTTTAACTGCGTGCTCTTCATCATCACCAGCTTCATCAGCTGCCTCGAATTTGGGTTCCGTTGCTACACCGCACAAGCCCATGATCTCAGTAGCGCCTGTTTCGAAATTAATGTCTAAAAGTGTGGGCATGTTAAGCTCTACAGCAGTGGCGCAACCATCGAATCGCATCTCTCCGAAGCACAATCGTAAGAAGCGTCCGCTACGTGCTAGTTTGAGCGGGAATACTGATTTGTGCAATGTTTCCATGAAGGGCAGTCATAGTCTATTGGGACGGGAAGCTGTAAATAGTGCGAATGCTTCTACAGCCTCTAGTTTATTGGGTAAGACGAAACCATTGCTGGGTGCTACTGCCAGCAACAACTTACGTGCTAGTCCGGGTATTCATATGCCAACCGCTGGTGCTGGTGGCAGTGCCGTCAAGTCTGGACCATCTGCTCTTAGCCAATTCGCCGGTTCAAGCGTGGAGGATTTGCATATGAGCGTACCACCACTTTCACCAATGCTGGAACAGCAGGCTTCTCCTCATGCGCTGCCACCTCATGCCATGAATACCAACGGCCGTAGCGGCTCAACGAGCATGCCACCAGCGTTCTTCGCTACGCCCACAATTGGTCATACGCCGAGTTCGCTCGGACAGCATCAACAAATACCGCACGGCCCTTTTCCACCACATCCGCCACCTTACATGGCAAATCCACGATTTTTTGGTTCGGGTGGGATACCTGGATATTCATTACCACCGCATATGATGCAAAGTCCACCTGATTTGTTGAGTGGTGTGGGACTTGGCGGTCTACTCGGTGCTCCTCCACCTGTCACCGTCATGGTGCCATATCCCATAATTATACCGCTGCCAATACCTATACCAGTGCCACTGCCAGTAATGGACTTCTATAAAGCTTATCTATCGCCTGAAGAACGTGCCAGACTCAAGGAACAAGAAGAAAAGAACGCCAAAGAAACCTCGTCGGTGCCAAACGTAGCGCACGAAAACTCGCATACTGCAGATGTAATGGAGGATAGCGATAGAGACCAAAAAATCCATGCTATCGAAGAATCTGCAAACGAAGAACCATTAGACTTCACTAAATCCAAAGACTGTTTAACTGCACACCGTGTGGACGATCATTGTGACAAAGTGGTTTCGAACTCTGCACACTTGCATACTGACGAAACATCCCATCTTAAACGCGCCGCATCCGAAGAACACTTGACGACAACAACGACAACGACATTATTATCACCAACAAATACAACCACCACCGTAACATCCACACCTGAGAATTCGCCCTGTTCGCCGTCCACATCATCCAACGCAACTCATTGCATCGTACGTGCGGACGATACGGAAACGCCAAGGCGCAGCTTGGGCGCGGATGAGCACGACGATGCACGTCCCGCGGAGGGCGAACCAGACGATGCCAAGCAGAAGTTACCGAAGTTCAAAATAACGCGACTTCAAACGAAGCGCACGCTAATTCAAACCAAAGAATCACCTACCACGCCCACTTCAGCGGCAGCCGAGTGTAGCCGACCTTTACGTAAACGAAAGCGTATAATCGATTGCGATTTTCAAAAGCTGGCTCTGAAGGAAGCCGCAGACATGGAGGGGGAAGGCGAGGAAACTGCCAATACTCCAAATGTGGACGCTGAAGCAAAGGTGACTATAATAGAAGCCAGTGAAACAACAACAGCGTGCAATAGTAATACTAAAATGCAAAATAAAAAGTAGAATTAGAGATTGATGGAAAGTTTTAATACATTTTTATGTTTAATTTGAAATTATTTAGACTTTAGTAGATAGGTACAGTGAGTTCAAAGATTATTAAATAAGAGCTTTAGAGTGAACTCAAACCAATTGACTTCATATGCCGCAGAGAAAAAGGCTTAAAACGTAGATACACTGAAAAAAATAATTTGTTTTGTTAAATGTACATAGTTTATTATAAAACAAAAATATGTAGTAGGCTAGAATTTTAGTTACAAAATAATTTTTTAAAGCTATTTTTATATAATTTATAAAATTTATTATTTGATGATTACAATAAAATTACTTTTATTTAGAAATATTTTATTTAAACAAACAAGCTACTTAAATAATTTTCAACAGAAAATATTGGTGAGTATAATTTTATGCCAAAAATGTCCATTTGCAGAAACTTCTTATACTATGGAAAGAAATAAATGTCTTGAAAAAATTCTTTGTAAAATAAATATTTTCTACTACTTTATTTAAAAAATAGTATTTAGCCGGAATTATGAATGTAAGAGGAACAGAATTTATCTTATCGAATAAACAGGTCAAGTTAATAGAACAGCTGATCTCTATTTATCTCGAATTTTAATCAAAAACAAAATACATGAAAAATTTATGTGCTACGTCAAATACATATGACTTCTGATTATTTACATACTAGCCCTTATTTGAAATCCAATATGGCAGCACTATACGAAGCAATGACACTTGATGCAGCATACAACCCTGCGTGTGCCAAAATTTGCAAATTCTCCGGCAAAACAAATCGCGGCAAAACCAAACATTTTTATTGCTCCAAACTTTGAAAAAAAGCAGACATTGTTAAAAAATGACTGATGACGAAGTAGATTCCGAAGATGTGATGCGTATATTGGTGGCTACGGACAATCATTTGGGCTATGCCGAAAAGAATGCAGTGCGCGGTAAGTTGTGCTCTTCATACGTCCGGTCAAAATATGTTTGAAACTGGTATTTCATCATGGCAGGAGATGACAGCTTCATTGCTTTTGAGGAGATATTGCAAATGGCAGTTGAGGAAGATGTAGATTTCATATTACTAGGAGGAGATTTATTTCATGATGCCGTGCCCAGTCAAAATACGCTGCACAAGTAAGTTTCCGCCCACTAATTATGAAAAATACTAAACATTTGGAGTTTTATCTGACTAATTAGTTGCATGAAACTGCTGCGACGTTACACTTTTGGCGATAAGCCAATCAACATTGAAGTGGTTAGCGATCAGGCAGTAAATTTTCATAATGCGATTAATGATACGGTTAATTATGAGGATCCTAATCTCAATGTTGCTATACCGGTGTTCTCCATACATGGCAATCACGATGATCCGAGCGGGTTTGGGCGTCTCAGCTCACTTGATTTACTCTCTACGACTGGTTTAGTAAACTACTTCGGACGCTGGACTGATCTAACGAAAGTTACAATTAATCCGGTACTGTTACGTAAAGGTGAAACTCAATTGGCTCTTTATGGTCTTAGCCATATACACGATGCACGATTGCGTCGACTCTTTGAGGACTTGAAAGTCCAAATGGAGTATCCTGGGTCAGAAGAGGGTGAGTGGTTTCATTTGATGGTGCTGCATCAGAATCATGCTGATCGTGGTCCAAAAAGTAATATTCCAGAAGAAATGTTGCCGGAATTTTTGCATTTAATAATTTGGGGACATGAACATGATTGCCATATTGAGCCGCAGCCTAATGCGAAACGTAATTTTTTTGTTAGCCAACCAGGTTCATCAGTTGCCACGTCGCTGGCCGAGGGTGAGGCACTCAAAAAACATGTTGGCTTATTGCAAATACATAAAACACGTTTTCAAATGAAACCACTACCCTTACAAACTGTGCGACCATTTGTATTCGATTCGGTTGATTTGGCTTCAATGGCGGAGGAATTAAAATTGGATGAAGGTGATGTGACCAATAAAGTGACAGCTATGGCAAAAGTGCGTGTGGAGGAGATGATTGAACGTGCAAAGGAACAAGTGACGGGACATCCGAAGCAACCTAAATTGCCACTTATTCGTTTACGTATTGTATTTTCGAGTGAGGATCAAATGTTCAATGCAATACGCTTTGGACAGTCGTACAATGAGAAGGTAACACTAAAATTTAAAATAGGAAAATAATAATTCATAATTTTTAGGTGGCTAACCCTGCAGATATGATACATTTTAAAAAAGTAATAAAACGTGTCAAAGGAGAGTATACGGATGCAGACAAGGAGGCACTACGTGGTGCTTTAGAAGGCATACAAATAGTAAGATCATTTACGATTATAATCACTTAGCAATAATATATAGTCATTTCAATAGGATTCGGCCAGTGATTTGAAAATTGAAAATTTTATAGAGCGATATTTCCAAGAAATTCCAGCCAAACGTCAACTCAAGGTATTAACACCAAAAATATTGTCAGAGATTTGTAATCGTTTGGTGGAAAAGAATGATGTGAATGCAGCTGAAGGCATCATAAAGTAATTTTGTTTAAATTTTCTACCCAACAATTAATAAATGACGATTTTCACTTACATGTCAGGCATTGTAAAGACAGCGCTTTAGAGCATTTAATGGAAACTTTACCAGGTGATGATGAAGTAGAAGAATCACTTGAAGCATTCAATAAAAAACTATCGCTTGATGATGTAATACATCGTGTGGATAATCTTGGAGCGAAGGTAAAACCCAATACAAGTAGTGTTTCCTTAGGCTCCACGAGCAGCCGCAGTAAGTTGCGTGGTGCAGCTGAGGATATTGAAAATGATAATGAGGATGAACCACAAGCTAAAAAAGCGCCAAAAAGGCAAACAAAACAAGCAAATCCAGTTTTCGAAGACGACAGTGAAGACAGTGATGAAGCAGCTCTACCAGTGAACTCTAAAGTAACAACATCCACACGTGGACGCAAAGCAACGAAAGCTGATACCAGCACAAAACCAGCTGCCAGTCGTGGTCGTGGTAGAGGACGAGGACGTGGCGCTGCTGCTACTGCTGCTCCAACACGCTCCACACGACAAGCATTAGATGTTTCTGTAAACTCGACGGTGAGCATATAATTATCAAGGCTTGTATAACAGGATGTATAATTATCTTCTTTTTTTTTTTGGAAATTACAGCGTTCAAGTCTAATGGAATCCCTCGCAAATGCACGTGCAAAAAGAGGCAAAAAATCAGCAGTTATAGATATATCTGACTCGGATTGAAATGTTTTTCATTTATATACTTATTGTAAACATGAATAGTTAACACTTTCAGATAAGCTTCTAGAGAGCAGTTGAAAAGAACTAACTCGACACTTCGAATTTTGATATATTTGTTTTTTTTTTTTTACATACAACTCTACTTCCACCTGGCTCCCATTATCTTATCTTATATATAATCCATTTTTACTTTGTTAAATAAGACGTTAAATTGTTTTATTGGTCCAGTAAATATACATAACAGAACCTTGAATTTTAAAGCATTTTATATTTGGTTGAACACAACAGTTTTAACCAGTGGTTCATGCACTTACAGTCGACTTTTGAAATTCAAAAATAGTTTGACAAGT
Organism: Sphenella marginata; assembly: GCA_951509765.1. Classification (NCBI taxonomy): domain Eukaryota; kingdom Metazoa; phylum Arthropoda; class Insecta; order Diptera; family Tephritidae; genus Sphenella; species Sphenella marginata. The sequence continues at coordinate 54,172,418 of OX608083.1, forward strand.
ATTTAAGATTACGGAAATAGATCAATTAAATTAGCTTTTTTTAAATAAAGAGCGTCGGAAATGAGCCGGTTATGAAAATTCGAGCTGTAGCGCTTTTCAAAATAATACAGTAATTTTTTCAATAGCAAAGTATTTCCGAATAAGGTCAAAATATGCCTGCTGATGTTAAAGCGGCAGATTTACATAGAGTGGAAAGCAATTAATAAAGTACTTCTTTTACTGTCAGACAGTTACCTCACTGCGAAACTACTAACAGCATACAAACTTTAACCTCCTCTAACTACATTTCCGCAAATAAGTAATTTTAACAGCTGCTACAACTAATTATACAAGTCCCAAAGTGTAATTTGGCCATCGGTGCCTGCTGCAGCCATGATGCGTGCTTTCCACATTGAAACTTTATCATCGGAATAAGCAATATCCATAATGCCACCACCCGAAGCAGTCTTATGTTCAGTCAGTACAGCCAAAGGTCGTAAACTGCGCCAAGAGAATATACGTACGCGTCCATCCCAACCGCCAGTGGCAAACACTTTCTGGTCATCACGTATGCGTATGCAATTGATACCAGCATTTTTTATGGCAATATCATTGTTACGTTGCAATTGCATCGATTGATGCTGGTACCTGATTGATATGAGTTTTTCCGCTGTAAAAAGTTTAAAAAAATGATATACATAAACGAAAAGTAAGCATTTCAAAAAGTTAAACTTACAAGGACCTCCAACAATGCCTACATTTGTTAATGGATCATAATCCACTGCCATTGGTTCGGGATCCAACTGCAGCATATCCACAGCAACACCAGAACTCAAATCCCATGTTAAGAAATGCCCAGATTCATAGCCAGCTAGTACAAATAGCTGCGAAGCACACTCGAATGGCTTGAAACAAGATACGCTGCCCAATTTAGGTAATTGTGGGTCGTTTGGCACTAACATTTGTGAGGGCGTGCCAACATCGTTATTCACGTGCAGTACACCAATAGAATTCTCATCACATGGATAAAAGAGTAGCGGCTCACCACCACCGGCCGGTGACGTGTGCAACGCCGTGTGACAAAATGCATCAAAATTTCCTTCGATTGTACGTTCACGCACGTAACCACTATTAGACAAAGACCATAGCGTGACGGTGCCACCCTTTTCCTGTGTAATCAACATGTCATCAGTGTGATGAAGTGTAGCAATGGGTTGTTGACCAACTTCAAAATGCAATGGCGAGCGATTTGTCTGCAAAAAGTTTATGTTAATTTATTGGACCCTTAAAGTGCTATTCAAGAACTTGACTTACTTGCAAATCCCACAAGAATACGCTGCCTTTGAGTGTGCCGGCCAGCAAACGATCGCAGCTGTGGAAACATATTGAATTGACTGGTCCCATTTCTGGGCAACGCAGATTAAAAACTGGATCTGGTGGCAAAACGGCCATGGCGCTTTTATAGTGAACCTAAATTATTCGGAATAATATGAAAACACAAAACTTTCTGCTTCTCCTATTGGCACATTAAAATAGTTGATTCAATTAATTTATTAACAAAAATTAAGAAAAATTCACATTAAACAAAAACGAAAACACGCCCAGCTGACAAATGATAAGAGAAATGTCAACGAATTTGTTTGCTGTTTGCTGTTCTTAAAAAATGAGCGCAAAGCATAAAAGCCACAAAAACAAACAGTTCACAATAGCATGGTCAAATTGTTGAGTTCTAAAGAGTGGCAGCCCTTCAAATGTTTTGGTGGTTGTCTGTGATATGGAGGAATTTTTGCGTATACCGGAAACCGGAAATGACAAGTATGAGCCGTTATGGGGTTTATACAGGGTCCGTCTGTGTAAATGTCGACTTGCCGTCATTCTGAGCACACTTGCGTCATTCATTTGTGGATAGTTTTCATTGCAGAAGGTTCGAAATGAACTTCTCAGACCTATATACTTTGATGAGTTCAAGTAAAAACTTTTTATTTTCCTCCATATCGAACTTATTGGCGCACATTTTTGAACGTAAAATATATTTTTTCTTTTGGTTATTTATTTTTTAAACGGTTTGACAATTGACTAACAAAATTTGACGAATTTGGGCGAGTCAAAGCAAAATATGAGAATCATTTTGATTTTCTTGAGTCATGCCAGAGTCATGTCGGTGTAGCTACTTCATATACATTTTCAGTAATACACTTAAATTGACGCTTGACTCAGACACCCACTCCAAGTCAATTAACAGCCAAGTTTAATCATACATAAATTGCAAAGTGTCCCTTTTTGCTGTCAAAAGAAAACATAATAAATATGTTAATTCGGAAGAGACACAAGGTAATGAGTTATCTACATTATTCACTTTTAAATATTTTTACAGACTTTTTTTTTGTATCAAACAAAAGCAATTTTAATTGAGTGTGAAAAGATATTTCATTAATAAAGCGCCAAAAAGCGAAACTTGAATTCCATTGAAGCGTTTACTAACATAATTTATGACACTATTTAGGTAAATGAAGAGGATTCAATTTAAGCTCTACTTGGAATCACAGCTGAATTATTTGCAGAAAAAACTGCAAAGAAATATTTTTGATTACTTTGCCTGCAGTAAAGGTGAACGGCTATTCGTAAGCATAAAACAGCGAATCTTTTGAAAGCAGTTTGTATATATTTGCTGCTTAACATGACTACACTTCATATCAAATTCCTTTAAAAATTCAAATAAATTGCAAAAAAAATTATTTTAAAGCACCACATAAATTTTGCAAGCACCTTAACGGCAACAACAACACCAACACCACATAAAACATTTGGCAACAAAAAAAAATCGTTCATGCACATACACGAAATATAAATTTATTCAATGCGGGCAAACACTCTGCATCGGCAAAAGAAAGACAAAAAAAATCGCATTGGTCTGGCATGTCCGGCAGTATGATAACTTCATTTGCTACGCGTTTGTGTGATTTGTAGTGCTCGTATTAAACTTAAATTCTCGCTGCTAAATCCAAATAATATAAAAACGGGGTGAAAAGAATATAATAAAAAAATGTGCAAACAGCGGGTGGGAGATGAATTTCGCCGCTTTTCGTATATTATCGAAATCATGTAGTTATTGTGATCGTGGTGTGCATTCTAATGTCCATTGAATCGCATAGGATATGTATGTTTGTAAATGTGAATAGTGTCATAAATGGCGGCAATGCCACCAACGGCGTGTAATCAGGATCAAACGAGAAAGTACCTGTTGCCAAAAGAGTTGAAATCAAGGTGACGCAACTACTGTGCACCAAAAGTTAGTTAAAGATCATATAAAAAGAAATGTGAAAAGAAGTTTGTGTAAAAAATTGTGTGTGTATAAATTTGTGAAATAGCCAAGAAGAGGGTGCCAGAAATAAGCGAAAATAAAAAGAAAAAATATACTAATGCAGAGGTGTAATACGAAGTTGGGTGAGTAGCAAGTTAATTTTTGCCAAGATGAGAAAATATTCTCCACATTAATGTAGACGAGATTCAACCATTCCTACTGACCGCTACATCCTTCTCCAAAAAAAAAAAAAGAAAAAATTAATTCGATCGATGGAGATCGATGTATCGCTGCGGTCATGCACGTGAAAAAAACTTGCGCAAAGCTGGAATTTCAGTTGAAAAGACTTTACGGTCTGTAAATTATGTGCAGGCGAGCTTAGCACCCTTAAATACAAATAAGAAAGCGACAGCTTAGACTTGTGCTTTTTTTGGCATTAGCATTAGAGCATTGTTGTTGTTTGTATGGTTCAGCTGATTTTGTGGTAGATAGCACAAAATTTATGACTTCATTAGGTTAACAAGTAAGTATGTTAATCTGCCTTGCACCTTTTTAGCGGCATGCTGCATACATATGTATGTAGGTTTGTATGTGTGTATATTAAGACTCCTAAAGCAGCTGACCTATTTCAAGTTGGTTTATAACGTGGACTAACGTGTTCGCTGACCGACTGCGAGGCGTAATATACATACACACACATACACATACATACAATGTAGCTATTGGCATAAATGCAGAATACCGCAACCTCTAGAATTAAAAATTGAAGTAGTGGGATCGAAAGTTATAAGTAACGTGAGTATAAATATGTAACAACAAGAACGAAAGTTATTTAGGGTCAAAGTTCATTTGAAGCATTTTTTAAAATCAAAATTTCTCAAAAATCCATCAACTGATTTTCACAATTTTTTTTCAGTTGGATAGGTAATTGAATAACCTTTAATATTATATATTACTGTTTTGGGTGCAAAACCGTGTAAGTGCAAAATTTTAAGTAAGGGTTAAATTTCATTTGAAGCATTCTTGCAAACTGAAAATACTCAAGAACCACCGCGTTGATTTTGAAAACTGTTTCAGCGTTTGATAGGTATTTTTATTCCCTTTATGTTATCTTTATTGCCAATTCAGAAAGGTGTTCTGTACAAAAATACCATGGATCCCGCCCATAGAGTGGGAACGGTGGCATGTTGTCACCGTTCAGGGCAACCACCCGTTATTTATAATAAGGGTGGCCGAAGGCTGCCAACGCAGAAGTGTGTACTTCGCGGAAGGAATTAGCATGGTGTAGTTCAGGGTTGTTTTTAAAATTAAATTTCAAATTTTGCACATACTCGGTTTTGCACCCAAAGATGTGATATCTCAAATGAAAGGTGATTTAGTTACCTATCCATTGCAAACAAAATTTTAAAAATCGGTATTTTGATTTAAAAAAAATGCTGTAAATGAACTTTGACACTTAATAACTTTAGTTGTTGTTGTTTGCCCCAAAAATATACCGTTATGGTCAGTGCAAAAATACCTATAGATTCCAATATTTGGTTTTTTTATTCCAGAGGTTGCGGTATTCTACATTTGCTCCTAGCTATTAAATAAGAATAAAATCGGTAAACTTATGAAACTATTTCTTCAAAGATTTACTTGTTAGGAAAATGAAATCCGCTTTATCAAAGTCTGGAAGTTTGGTGTTATTATCTTACCTGCTTGTAGAAGAAATAATGACTCCTCAGTTTGCATATGACGTTCTTATACAAAGTGATGTAACGGGTTCATATTTACTAGTATATCCCGTGGTCGAAATTCGACCACCTTAAATTAGTTTAACTTATTAAATCCTCTGTTCGCATTTTTCTCCAGTACCTAATGCCTAGAGGCATAAATATTGGAGAGTTATTGAGAGTCGCTTTCATAAAAGCTGGTTTACTCTAAAGCCGGGTAATTTGAATATTTAACTAACCAAAAAAAATCCGTCCATTAAAGACCAGTAATCATTAATAGGAGATGGCAAAAACGGTACTTAGTAATGTTTGAAAGTCCACCATCAGACCCACCACTCCTTTCATATGCCGTCAATATTTCAATAAACAAAATTAAATTTCATGGGCATATAACAACAACATAGTTAGACTTATAATATATATAATGGTCACATAGAATGATGCCATATCGAACAAAACTGGTCATATGGATTGAAACGAATGAAAGTTCATTTTGAGATTCCGTTAACTTCTTAACATTTGCCGGTTTCCAAATTGTGTTTTTTTTTTGGTATACAGACAGTTTTCTCAATTTTTCTTTTAGTTGTATATTTTTTGAAGTCCGTATAGCGGGAGAATATTACAACTTAGACATATGATGGTTTTCTGGTTTTTTTCGTCAAATTCAACTCGGAAATATTGAAAACACATAACCTAACTGGCCCAATTTAATATTGGGGTATATGTCGACTCTTTTACAAATAAAAATTTTTATGAAGAAAATAGTTGATGTCTTTAGGAAAATTAACGCAATTTCAAACTATTTCGTGAATATAAAATTGAAGAACTACAAACTGCGTTTTTACTTTTTATATATTAAATATGATAGATTTCTTAAAAAATATATATTGATAAATTGAAATAATTTTTTAGCTTTTTTTTACAAAAAATTTGGTTTTTTCACTCGCAGATGGATGTCAGAAACAGAAAAATATTGAAGTATTGGGTTTATTGTCGACTCTTTTACAAATAAAAATTTTGAGGAAGAAAATAGTTGATGTCTTTAGGAAAATTAACGCAATTTCAAACTATTTCGTGAATATAAAATTGAAGAACTACAAACTGCGTTTTTACTTTTTCCATATTAAATATGATAGATTTCTTAAAAAATATAAATTTATAAATATTGATAAATTGGAATAATTTTTTAGATATTATTAAAAAAATTTGAGTTTTTCACTTCAAGATAGATGTCATAAACATAATAAACAGAAAACTATTGGATTACAAATATAATAAATTTAAAAAAAAATATATAATAAAAAGTTTTCGTATATTTTAAGGCAAATTCAATTTAGTAAAAAAAAAAAAAATTTTATCTGCCCTCTTACACGTTCTTGAACATACGAACGCACGCATCATAGCCGGCACGCTCACCACCTGCGCCACTGCTGTATGTACAACAAAAAAGTCAAATACTGTAGTTAGCAGCTTTGGGTTTTGGTGAAAACTTTGATGAATTATTACAAATTAATGAAGCATTTTTTGTTAAATATAATATGCCTATGCAAAGCTCCTGGCCCATGAAAACATATCAAAATATATAATAATTGGAGTTATGCATTGTTTTATGAGATACACTCTGGCAATTGATTGTATGGAAAAAATGTTAGCCTATTAATATATAGATAATTGTATTCTCACTTCCATATGTGACATGCAGTACAAATCTATTATGCATAACATCATTAAATCTGTGGACAATCAACTCCCTCAAGCACACGCAATCTTTACTTGCCAATATTGTCATCATCTGTTTTTCAAGGGCCATTCTTACCTAAAACAATCCTCTATAGCGCTGTACTTCCTTCGCTAAACGCTTGTAAAAAAAAAAAGAAAAAATTAATTCGATCGATGGAGATCGATGTATCGCTGCGGTCATGCACGTGAAAAAAACTTGCGCAAAGCTGGAATTTCAGTTGAAAAGACTTTACGGTCTGTAAATTATGTGCAGGCGAGCTTAGCACCCTTAAATACAAATAAGAAAGCGACAGCTTAGACTTGTGCTTTTTTTGGCATTAGCATTAGAGCATTGTTGTTGTTTGTATGGTTCAGCTGATTTTGTGGTAGATAGCACAAAATTTATGACTTCATTAGGTTAACAAGTAAGTATGTTAATCTGCCTTGCACCTTTTTAGCGGCATGCTGCATACATATGTATGTAGGTTTGTATGTGTGTATATTAAGACTCCTAAAGCAGCTGACCTATTTCAAGTTGGTTTATAACGTGGACTAACGTGTTCGCTGACCGACTGCGAGGCGTAATATACATACACACACATACACATACATACAATGTAGCTATTGGCATAAATGCAGAATACCGCAACCTCTAGAATTAAAAATTGAAGTAGTGGGATCGAAAGTTATAAGTAACGTGAGTATAAATATGTAACAACAAGAACGAAAGTTATTTAGGGTCAAAGTTCATTTGAAGCATTTTTTAAAATCAAAATTTCTCAAAAATCCATCAACTGATTTTCACAATTTTTTTTCAGTTGGATAGGTAATTGAATAACCTTTAATATTATATATTACTGTTTTGGGTGCAAAACCGTGTAAGTGCAAAATTTTAAGTAAGGGTTAAATTTCATTTGAAGCATTCTTGCAAACTGAAAATACTCAAGAACCACCGCGTTGATTTTGAAAACTGTTTCAGCGTTTGATAGGTATTTTTATTCCCTTTATGTTATCTTTATTGCCAATTCAGAAAGGTGTTCTGTACAAAAATACCATGGATCCCGCCCATAGAGTGGGAACGGTGGCATGTTGTCACCGTTCAGGGCAACCACCCGTTATTTATAATAAGGGTGGCCGAAGGCTGCCAACGCAGAAGTGTGTACTTCGCGGAAGGAATTAGCATGGTGTAGTTCAGGGTTGTTTTTAAAATTAAATTTCAAATTTTGCACATACTCGGTTTTGCACCCAAAGATGTGATATCTCAAATGAAAGGTGATTTAGTTACCTATCCATTGCAAACAAAATTTTAAAAATCGGTATTTTGATTTAAAAAAAATGCTGTAAATGAACTTTGACACTTAATAACTTTAGTTGTTGTTGTTTGCCCCAAAAATATACCGTTATGGTCAGTGCAAAAATACCTATAGATTCCAATATTTGGTTTTTTTATTCCAGAGGTTGCGGTATTCTACATTTGCTCCTAGCTATTAAATAAGAATAAAATCGGTAAACTTATGAAACTATTTCTTCAAAGATTTACTTGTTAGGAAAATGAAATCCGCTTTATCAAAGTCTGGAAGTTTGGTGTTATTATCTTACCTGCTTGTAGAAGAAATAATGACTCCTCAGTTTGCATATGACGTTCTTATACAAAGTGATGTAACGGGTTCATATTTACTAGTATATCCCGTGGTCGAAATTCGACCACCTTAAATTAGTTTAACTTATTAAATCCTCTGTTCGCATTTTTCTCCAGTACCTAATGCCTAGAGGCATAAATATTGGAGAGTTATTGAGAGTCGCTTTCATAAAAGCTGGTTTACTCTAAAGCCGGGTAATTTGAATATTTAACTAACCAAAAAAAATCCGTCCATTAAAGACCAGTAATCATTAATAGGAGATGGCAAAAACGGTACTTAGTAATGTTTGAAAGTCCACCATCAGACCCACCACTCCTTTCATATGCCGTCAATATTTCAATAAACAAAATTAAATTTCATGGGCATATAACAACAACATAGTTAGACTTATAATATATATAATGGTCACATAGAATGATGCCATATCGAACAAAACTGGTCATATGGATTGAAACGAATGAAAGTTCATTTTGAGATTCCGTTAACTTCTTAACATTTGCCGGTTTCCAAATTGTGTTTTTTTTTTGGTATACAGACAGTTTTCTCAATTTTTCTTTTAGTTGTATATTTTTTGAAGTCCGTATAGCGGGAGAATATTACAACTTAGACATATGATGGTTTTCTGGTTTTTTTCGTCAAATTCAACTCGGAAATATTGAAAACACATAACCTAACTGGCCCAATTTAATATTGGGGTATATGTCGACTCTTTTACAAATAAAAATTTTTATGAAGAAAATAGTTGATGTCTTTAGGAAAATTAACGCAATTTCAAACTATTTCGTGAATATAAAATTGAAGAACTACAAACTGCGTTTTTACTTTTTATATATTAAATATGATAGATTTCTTAAAAAATATATATTGATAAATTGAAATAATTTTTTAGCTTTTTTTTACAAAAAATTTGGTTTTTTCACTCGCAGATGGATGTCAGAAACAGAAAAATATTGAAGTATTGGGTTTATTGTCGACTCTTTTACAAATAAAAATTTTGAGGAAGAAAATAGTTGATGTCTTTAGGAAAATTAACGCAATTTCAAACTATTTCGTGAATATAAAATTGAAGAACTACAAACTGCGTTTTTACTTTTTCCATATTAAATATGATAGATTTCTTAAAAAATATAAATTTATAAATATTGATAAATTGGAATAATTTTTTAGATATTATTAAAAAAATTTGAGTTTTTCACTTCAAGATAGATGTCATAAACATAATAAACAGAAAACTATTGGATTACAAATATAATAAATTTAAAAAAAAATATATAATAAAAAGTTTTCGTATATTTTAAGGCAAATTCAATTTAGTAAAAAAAAAAAAAATTTTATCTGCCCTCTTACACGTTCTTGAACATACGAACGCACGCATCATAGCCGGCACGCTCACCACCTGCGCCACTGCTGTATGTACAACAAAAAAGTCAAATACTGTAGTTAGCAGCTTTGGGTTTTGGTGAAAACTTTGATGAATTATTACAAATTAATGAAGCATTTTTTGTTAAATATAATATGCCTATGCAAAGCTCCTGGCCCATGAAAACATATCAAAATATATAATAATTGGAGTTATGCATTGTTTTATGAGATACACTCTGGCAATTGATTGTATGGAAAAAATGTTAGCCTATTAATATATAGATAATTGTATTCTCACTTCCATATGTGACATGCAGTACAAATCTATTATGCATAACATCATTAAATCTGTGGACAATCAACTCCCTCAAGCACACGCAATCTTTACTTGCCAATATTGTCATCATCTGTTTTTCAAGGGCCATTCTTACCTAAAACAATCCTCTATAGCGCTGTACTTCCTTCGCTAAACGCTTGTAGTAAACCGCTTTTAATTTCAAAATAATCGAATTATATGCTTGATTGCCTTATTCTCGTCTTTGTAGCAAATGCAACGGTACTATTAAAATTGCATGTGCATATGGAAGTTTATTGAAATGTTCCTTTATAAGGCCAACACACAATATTGTCGAATGACGAATTTCGCCCGAAGAAGTGGTATCGCATATTATGCTTTACAATGCCGGATCTGAAATTTTTTTTCCATAGTTGGGTTTCTGTTCAAACCAAGTTTACTAAAACTTCAAATAAAAACACAAACCCCTTTTTTAAGGTTGGGAAAATGTAACTTGAAAAAACCCAACCGTTTATTTCTTCCGCACTTTAAAATCACACTTCTGTTGCCCTTGACTTCTTCTTCTATATTGAGTGCTGGCAAGCGCAGTATTGCCAGACTCTGATATTTTTTGATTGACTTCTTCTTCTATATTGAGTGCTGGCAAGCGCAGTATTGCCAGACTCTGATATTTTTTGATTGCATTAAAAAGGTTGCCAGAAACTACCTATTCGTATGCCAATACGATACAGTTTCAGTTTTGATAACCATTTGGAGTTCATTTTGAAAGTCCATCTACAATTTTTACACATGGCAGCACTCGAATTTTCTGTCATGTGTGACATAAAAAATTACCACGTGAACTAACGGAAAACAGCCAACGTTTTTAGCAAAGAATTAAAAAAAGGAAAGAAATAAAAAGATATATACCTATTTGTGTGACTGAAAGTACCTAGTTTTTATAATAAATCAAATGTAAGGTTTGATTTCAATTGAAAAATATTGATGGTATATAAGTCGGAATCCAATATTTTTCAATTAAAATATTTTCATATCAACCGAATAAACTTTTGGTGAATAATGTTTCTCCAATTGATCTCAAGTTGAAAATCAAAGCAGGAAATTGGAAAGAAATTGATCTCAAATGCGATTTAAATATACATATTTAAGAGATAAATGCTTATTGGGATGTAACTAACGCCTTAAACATTGTCCACATTTTTGTTGTTGCAACTTGTATGTTTGTTGTTGTCATCAACTGCATTTTGCAGTTAATAGAATTTCATGTCGCTATTGCCCACTTTTATGCGGAGCAATCTCAGCTGACAACTATTAAATTGTATTTGTGTGTTTGTACTGTATATCGACGTTTATATTGACTAGACACTTATTTAATTTGATTATTCGGTACAACATGTTGGCAATTTGTTGCACACATTGCTGTTGGCGACAAGTGTTTAAGTAAAGTAACAAAAACAGTTAGCAATAAAGTGTAATTGAAATAAATTGATTGAGTGTGGAGTGCTGCAGAGTGTGACAATATTGGGACGAATTGGAAGAGGGGAGGAAAATCGAGTTGCCTTGGTTGACTGTGTGCTCTACTAGCAAAACGTGCTTTACTTGCCAAACAATAAGGTGAACATTTGACCCGACTAAAATGCACGACCCGAAGGTTAAGTGGGTAGACCAAATCGTCAGCTGAGCAGTCGATCTTGTACCAGGTGGTACGCATCAGATTCATTCAGGTAGAGTACTTGCCATACCTGCATACTTCTTCTTGGATTCCCAGCGGAATAGGAAGCTTAGAATATACCCGAAGTATGCCCGGGTATCTTTTTAAATAAATCAATGGGTCTTAAATATCGAATCCCAGAATCTTCACCCTTCCCCATATGCACCATTCACTCCAACAGCTGTAGTCTCTATGCACCTCAGAGCAATGCAATTTTTGTGGTGAATCAATGAAGCTGGTCTGTAAAACGAACTTGAGTGCACTTAACCTCCCTCTTCTTCAACCGCCTCCCTTTTGACACTTAACTCACGCCTAATTGACGATGATGTCAAAAGTGATTGTAGCCGCAAGCTAAATTCACATTAAATTTGCCATTATTGGTAGCAAAATTTATTGCAGGGAGCGAGTTGTAGCGGGCGACACGAGTCTGAGAGAAATTCCAACAAAATTAGTGGCAACAACACAATAATTCAACAGAGGTCAGTAAATGTTTGTTGCTACTTGTTGTCAACTGTTGTTGCTGCTACCTTGGCAACTATTCACAGCTACTTGAAAGCTCGAATTCCTGTAAATTTGCAAATGAGTTTGCATTAAAGTGGCTTTTAAGGGCCCACTTAACCATAAATGATTTACAACATTAATTCACGCAATTAAGGCGGCATGATTTTTTGAGCGTTCATTGTTGTTGCTCTTGTTGCTTTTAACAAAAAATTTGCATCAAAAAAGATTGTTTAAAATATTAAAAAAAAAACCATAAATTGATGAGAAGAAATTGACAGACTCAATATGTCTGTGATGCAACCAACACATCCCAGGCTCCAACGTGCAAATTTGCCAGTCACACATGTTTGGGTATGTAATACTTGTCTGATACACACCACAGCGCAAATTTGTTTATATATGTACCTGTCCATTTAGCCAATTTATCTGTTAAATCCCATTGTTCCCCAATATTTATCCCACCCTGTTTGGTCTTGTTCACTTGTCAACGGCGACATAACAACGCAACTCCCTGCCACTGACCACCAATCCTTTCAAGCCTCTAACTCTGCTCCACACGTTGTCCATTGTGCTCTTCTGTGTTGAATACCGAGTGCTTCGAACAATGACAATCAGCTTTGACAGCTCAATGGAGCCGAAGTTATTGTGAGGCCAAAAATTAAGTCAAGTATCATCAACATGCACGAGCGAGAGAAATTTCACATCAACAGCAGCAAGAGCTACAAATGCGTTAGTTGTTGTTGTTGTTGTTAACCAGTCAACCATTCACTGATGTCCAGTTCAAATTTCTGTTGGCTTGCACAAATCTGATGATACATATTGACAGTGATATTGTTGTATGAGCATGGGATTTTGTTGTTATTGATATTGTTGTCTTTTGTTTCACTTTCGAAAGGTGTCAAACCATGTGTTTCGAGCTGACATATTTGGATGTGCTAAATATCTTTATCATCTTTGCGCTCTGCACCCTCATCATCTCATTTTTTTTGTACCTCTTTATGACATACCAAGCGTTTTTGTACTGTTATTAGTGTTGACAAAATTGTTGTGACACTTCTGCGCCAATGCGCCAACACTTAGAGGCATCCAATTCCACTGGGAGGTATTCGAAAGTATGAGAACATTGACATTTGCAAACCACCTGTAATTAGGGGGAAAAACAGTTTAAGTCATTGAAATTGCTTTGCTTTAAGTGGCGTGGAATGGGTTAATTTGTTTAGCGCTTGAGTGGTGGATTTGTGTCAGAAAAAAAAGGTAAATTCATAAATTAGACATTTATAGCAAAGCAAAAGAAAGAAAGAAGGGATCCAACTTGAATCAGTGCTACAAGAATTTTATTTTACTTTGACACGATCAGCTGTTTTCCTAATGAAATGTCAAATGAACTCTCTCTCTCGATTCAGTAAAAATTTGATAAAATTTTTAAAATGTATGACCGCCGAACAGATCTCTCATCTTACTTGTTTAAACATGCAACAGTACAACAAAAATCTACACCCTCGAATCCACCTTAGCGTCGTCAGCTTTAATATATTCAACAGTCATATGTGCGAGTATCTCCATCAATCTTGGCTCAAATTGAGTTATTGAGCATGGCATTGCACAGTATTAATTAGCATTGGCAATATCAAATCAATGAGCTGTACAAAACAACAACAACTAAGAATTCACGTCTCACACATGCCCGCCAAAAATGCATATTGCAATAATTTTTCAAAAATGACAGCTATAAATCGATCATAAAACACTAAAATGACATTAAAACCACGTTCCACCAAGTGACGTTGACAGGTTGGGTCGGACCGTGTTGGGTGTGAAAAAAACCAATGTTCTTGTCACACTTTGGTAGCATGGGTGGAACGTCGTCAGAATGGAAATTTATTGTCAAATTAGGCGTACCATCAAATGAGCTGACAAGTGTAGTCTAATAGCTGGAAGCGTTGCCAATTTGCAGAGGAATGGTGGTGCCACAACCAAACCTCGCAGCAGTGAGCGCAGCGGGTGCTTAGCTTGAATTTTAATGTAGCAGCAAAATACCATTAGAAAGAGTGCACAACACAGAGAATTTTGCATGTATTGGCAGCTCAAACAGTTGAGAGAATTAATATGTATGCAATACGTCAATCAGACACTTATTAATATGATGAATTGACAGATTGGCGTACAGCAAGTGCAGCCATATCGCTGGCAGGCAAAAGGTGCGCTCGCGACTGTAAGTTAGACAACGCCGGAGGCTAAATGTGACCATGAGCTGCGCTGTTGGGGTTTGTTGTAAGGTGCGCGCAAATCGATTTAACGCGGCAGGTAGTATGCAAATAGAAAGCTCAGAAAGAAACATTTGCTGGAAATTGTTAATTGATAGATATTAATGAGGTGGAAATTTCTGAACTCACCATAGAAGCGCTTCTTATACCACTTGCTTCTTCTATGGAGCTTCTTTTGAACAAGCTGTGTATGTTGTAGAGGTTCTTTCCATTCGACTCATAATCCGTTTTATCGTAAAGGAACAAGGACTTGAGCTCATTCTCATGCTTTGGAACACTTCTTATTATTTCCCACTGTAGCTGCATTTCCATCAGTGCTTCGCACTTTTGCCAAGCCTCTCAACTAGACTGCGCATTTTTAGTAAATTAATTAAAGCCACCCACTGTGTTGCTGGAACCACAATATTGTAGGCAACAATTTTTAAATGCTGCTAAAAATCAACAACAACAAAATATGCATGCCAAATTCCAGCTGTTAGACCACTTGAGGTCGCCACCCATTTGTGCCTGCGGCAACAACCTTGTTAATCACTTTTTGAGTGGCAACTCAGCGCTAGGGGCATTGGGCGTTGAGTGGCAACCCACTTTGAATATACAATTTTTTAACTCAATGCATTTAAGAAACATTTTTTTTGGGAATTTTTTTGTTGGATTTTTTTTATTAATTTTTGGATGTGATGATTTTTTTTAATTATAAAATCTTTGTGCGAAAATTATTAGTTGCTATAATTAATAAAATCGACGTTTATTCCCTGCGAGAATGTGGTAAATCATAAATTCGACATTTATCAAAATATCAACGTTCAATTATTTATGAAAAAGTATTCATTCTATACGAGCGGTCGTGTAGTTATGAAATTCCAATCAAACGCATATTGCAACAACAAACAGCCATACTAATATGCACACAAATCGCTTGCAGTCACAATTAAATGTTGCGCATGCGCGTTTAAATGGCTGGCGCTCATGAATGCGTCTGTGCGTAATGAGCCACTCACGCAGCCAACCAGCTGGCATGGTATAAAGTTTATACTATAAACCACAGCGGCTTGCATATCTGCTTGAATTTATAAAACTTTAGTTAGATTATCGAGTGCATTCATTATTACATTCATTCATTACACCAATTTAATTAACTTAAATTTTTTGTTTATTTCAAATGGTCATTGCAGTTCGAATTTTTTATATTTTGGTAATATGTTTTTGTTTTTGTTTTTATTGCTGCGTTGTGAGTGCGTTGTAGCTGCTTTGCTTTAACCAAAAATTATTCAAATGTCATTGATTGGTTTGGTGCATATTTAATATTTTTCCTATTTCTTTTATTGCTATTATAAAGATTTTAATGCTTGCAAGAGTTGCTGAGTTTTTATATAATTTTTTTTTTTAATTTATATTTTATCTTGTATATACCAGCTGTTTAAGTCGCCACAGTGTACGGCTCTATTTTGTTTTTTCACTGGAATCAAAACCACTTTTTATTGCCGACAGTTCAACTGCCACTGTATAAAAATAAAAAAAAAAATTGTTTGCACTAGTACAAAAGTGCTGAAAATATTTGTTTTAACTTTTTTTTTATTAAATTTTTATTTTATTACGATTTATGTCGCCAAATAGTCTTGCATGTGGCAATATGGCTGGAAGGCTCAAAACCCACTTGTTGATCGGTACTCTGAGAAAAATGACGACGTTCAATTAATTTTTTGACAGATATGGACATGGTACTCTCTAAGTTACTTTTCTCACGCAAATCCGTCACTATTGGCGCCTTCATTAAGCAAGCTTCGAAGCTTGGCCTAAGCCTGCCATGCCTTCAAATGTTGCACCCATATCATGTTTTTATTGCCACTAATGAAATTGTAAGCGCTACTTATTTAAATTATATAAATATTACAACAACCAGTCTTTATAGAGGCTCGGCTTGTCTGGTTTTTCGAGTTGAGTCTTTAGCTCTAAATATTTCTTTCTTTTGAATTTATTGCATTACTTTTAACACGAAGTCTAATTTGGGTTAAGAGCTGTTCAGACTTTGTTACAAAGTTGCTAAGTATTGAAATAAGACGTAGCTTGAGAATTGCCTGGCTGCTTGAAGCTTCCATGCTTTCAAACTACTTTGCAGGCTAGCTGATTTTAAACAAGAGTTTTGAGTTGAAGGTATTTGGTGAATAGGTGGAGTGCGAAAGGCCCGGGGGGTAATCTCATTTAACATCGATGGGTGTAAAGTGCATTAAACTGTTGGAGCAGCAAGTGCGCGCTGGCTTCTAGACCCGATCTGGCTGATTCAGACTCAGTTTTTTTCAAGCCTCCAAGACTTTGAAGTTATTGATTTTTTATTTGAGATCTCTTAATACTTAACTAAAAATTTGCCAAACCATTGACTATAACATAATTAAGATCAAGTTTCTCAGTTTAAAAAGCTCAAACTGTTAAATATTGAAAAAAAAAAATACAAACAAAAACTAACTAGAAACTTCTTTAAAAGCTAACCATGCATGGCAAGATTCAATTTGCCTCTTGTCAACGCAAAAAAATAAAAAAATCAAATGGTAGCTTTGCTTGAATACCGAAAACGACATGTTGCGTATTGCAGCAAAATGAAAAAATAAAAAAAAATTAAAAAAAAAAAAAAAAAAAAAAAAAATGTTATCTAAAAAGAAGTGTTGAATTTAACATAAAATTGCTTTTACAGCTGCCTTCAAGTGCCACATTGTTGTACATATGTATTTAAATTTTTAGTGCCTCAGTGTGAATACTTGGCAACACTGTTTTTTACTAATTTTTGCGTCATAAAACTTTTTCGGCGCCTAACTATTTGCGTGTTATTGCGGAAAAAATTCGCCTACTTCATAATTTTAAAAGTTTTGACATTCGAAATTGGTAATTTTGCCAGTTACATTTTGGCAATAATCAATAATGAAATCATAATGAGCAAAAAGTAGTAAAGTGGATAATGTGGCAAGGGGATTGAGAGGTGAAATGTGTGGTAACATGTTTTTTAAGAGCTTGCGAACTAATGAGATTACTTTGTAGATTGATACGTGATGCATATACTTGAGACATCAATAGCTTCCCACTATAAATAAAGCTATTTAGTAAGATTTTTATGAACAAAGAACTTAGTCAATTTTAGTGTGGGTAACTTAATTTTTTGGTGTACTTGAAATTGAATGGCAGATAAATTCAGCGGACTCTTGGACATTTTTTGGATACCGAAAGGTCAGAGAAAGTAAAAATTCTCTAACCGATGTATCTCTCGCCATGAAGTATTGAAAATCACAAATTCTTTTAAACACTTTTTCTAAATAATCGTTTAATAATGTATTCCCAAATTGAACAATGTCGCCTTCTTCTTTCATTGCTACTCCGTTCGTTTTATAATGTATCCTCGACCATTTATGCCCATGTAAATTACTACATTTGATCCACCACTTTTGCCATTCCGCCCCATTTCTGTGCTGCAACCCATTCGCAAGTAATATCTGTAATCAAAGCCATTAAATTATCAACCAAGTTTCATCAGCTATTCAATAACATACATACGTACACTATATGTAAGCTAAAAACAACAACAAAAAATACAAACACAGAGCCTGCCAATTAGTCAACTTAATTTGCAAACGTAAGAAAAAGCGTAAAATAACGAGACAATCAGGTAAACAGACAGATAATGATAAGCAACAAACAAAAGAAAAAAGCAACAAAAGCGCACATAAATGGGCGAGGAATGTGGATAAAAATGCCTTCAATGCTGCCATTCACACCTCCCATTTATATTGCGCTGTTCAATTACAGTAATTAATACGAGTTGATATAGCGCGCAACTTACCACCGAGTGTTTGCGCATGCGCAATTGCTATTCATACAAACAAACAAACAAATAAAAAGAAATGATGAAGCAAAAACAAAAAGAAGTGGCGAGCATGCAACATGGTGTTATGTGGTTGGTCACTCATTAATTGCCAATATGTCGGCTATAATTATGGCGAGGCTTTTTGCCAAACAGTTGTATGTGTGTGTGTGTGTGTATCTTCGCCATTTGTAGTATGTGTGAATAATTACAGTTTTTGTACTATTAAAAGCGCCTGTGCGCCTGAGTGCTTGATCTCTTAAAATTAATTAAATAAGATACAAATCTTTTGCGTTTGCAATTTTTAATTTTTATTTTTTTTTGTAAAATTCAATTTAGCACCATTTATGTAAATAAATTGATGTTATCTTTAGCGCCTTATCCCGCTCAACAGTTAATAAAATTAAATACCTGCAATAATCTAATCGAAATCTGCATGTGACACATGTCTCCCGTTGTTGATTGATGCCAATGGCGAATGATGGTAATTTGTCACGCTTTTCTGCTTTTCCATCAACAACACAAAATGCGATAATTTCCAATTGGAATGCTAATCCAATCATAGTACAACTTAGTACGTGTGGAGTCTCCCCCATCATCATGCATCAGACACATATCGACGCTTACAATATGCCACACGCCATACTCATGCCAATTGTCGTGATGCGGCGGGTGTTTCATTTTTTTCTTCTTCGTTTTTGTTTTCAGTCTGCAGCTCATATCTAGTATGTGAGTGGTTGCAGTAGGGTGTCACACGGTGTTGCAGTCGGGCTTTGCATGCAAATGAAGCGAAGCGATTTGTGTGGTGTAGATAGTCGTAGTCAATTTGTGTTGATTGTTGCGATTAATCTTCTTGAAATGGCATTGGCGCCAATTGCATGTACTTGCATATACATACATTAGGCAGAACCAAAAAAATTTTTTTTTTGCTGGAAATTTTTTTTTTTTAGGAACCGTTTCAGCTCTTAATATGCATCATTGCTAGTTTGGATTGTTTTTAAACTGACCCTATTTTAGTTTTAAAACTTTTAAACGATTAAACTAAAATAATTTGAAATACAAATTTTCGAAATGCATATCCCTGCCTATTTTGAAAATCTCTAAAATTACGCAATAAGATAAATAGTGATTTAAAAAATAGAAAATTTTCAAAAAAAAAAAAGAAAAAAAAAATGTTTAAAGGGCCATTTTTTTTAAATTAAATTTCATTGATGTAGAAAAATGAATTAAATTTTTTTAATTTTTTGGTGGAATTGTTTTTTTTTTTTTTTAAAAAAAATACAAAATTTTCAATTACAATACAAATTTTGTTTGGGCCATTTTTTTTAAATTTATTTTTCATTGATGTAAAAAAATGAATTAATTTTTTTTTTAATATTTTGGTGGAATTGTTTTTTTTTTTGAAGAAATCAGTTGTGGTTTTACATCACCTTGTATTATTTTTTTTTTAAATTTTCAATTAAAATTTAAGTAACAAAACATTTTTTTGGAGTCAAGAAAAAATTCTTTTCATTGAAATTTTTTGTTCGTGAAATCGTCTATTACAGTACTCTTTTCACCATTCAGAGAAATACATTTATAAATTTACCTTTTATTATTTTTTTTTAAATCATTAATTAAAATTTAAGTGAAACACATTTTTTTGGATTCAGATTTCAGAACAAAAAAAAATTTTTTCAAGAAAAAATTATTTGCATTGAAATTTTTGGTTTGTAAAATCGTCTATTGCAGTACTCTTTTCACCATTCAGAGAAATAAATTTAAAGAAAATCAATTTTTTCGTCCCGTCGAATGCACATATTCTCGTTTGTTTTGTATGTAAAAAAGTGTGGTAGTGAAGTGTGAAAAACCCCTTCGTATTACAATAGATAACAGCTAGTGGCGGTAAATTTAAAGGGCGTTAATAAAATGTAGCAATACAAATAGCATTGTGAGTTTGTACATTTGTGTGTGGCACAAGTTGCGAAATATTGGCTAAATGCCTTTACAAAACACGTAAAATGCTCATAGATCAAGTTTCCAATGTAATAAAATTTAGTTGAGGTGAAAGTAATTTATATTCTAATTTTTATTACAAAACAAAATACATTTTATATAGAACACATTTGTTAAGCAGATAGTTACCACACAAGTTGTACTTTATTTACGATTGCGAAATATCCTTATTTGCAAGTGAACGACTACGACCACTTCAACCTTTTGCAAATTATTCAGCCTTTCTTTTGAGCAACAAAAATATTCGCCTGCTAATTTTCGCCATATCTTCGCACCCGTGAAGTGAAAAAATCAAACAGAAATTCCTAAGCTCGAATCACTCAATTCAAGATCGAAAAAGAGTAAACATGAAATATCCGACAGTTTGAATTAACCAACGTTTACACCACAAAGCAGGATACCATGACGCTTTTAAGACAACGAAATCAAGCTGCCCGCATACAATGCAGCAACCATACAGTTCAGCCCAGCACAATACGGCCGGTCAACGCAACACAACCAGTTCCAAGACGTGTGGTGACGTTGGCGGCTATGGTGACGCGGTTAGAAAATAAATGTCAACTTGTCACCGCCAAAGTCATCAATCAAAAAGGCAGTAATTGAGTAACAGAGAAAAAGTAACGGCTAAGGATGATGCAGACGTTCGTACTGTGTTGGGTGTATAGGCGGAAGCGGGGGTGCTGATGTGGAGTGTAGCATAACAACATATTTGAACAACGCAATGGCAGGCTATGGAATGGAGTTTGAGTGTGAAAAAAATGTGCGTTGTTATTTGTGTTTTGTACAAATGTATTGCTTGTATGTGCAACAACAATAGCAATAACAACAATCATATGCACAACAACAAAAAAGAAAGAAAGCAAAAGTTACTTGATTGAGTATGTGGCGTGGAAATGCCTACCGCAGCATACAAAACAAAAACAAAAAATCAAAATTGCAATGTCAATAAAGCAGTATTTGCTGAGAAGAAGAAGAAGAAGAGTAAGAAATCGCTGAAAGCAGAAAGAATTAAAGTTGGTATGTGCAACAGCTGCAAAAGCTGAACTCGTTGGTGTTGCTGCTCCTGCTGCAGCTGGTATGCTTAGTCCATTGTTCCTGACCGATCGTCTGCTGAGCGCGCAAGTACTTTGTCAGTGTTGACAAATAATGAAGCACATTTGCAGCAGTGAAGGAAGAAGCAATATAGCACCGTCTAGCCAATATGCGTGCAATAAAAGCTGCCACCATCTTTTGCAAACGAGTTGGAAAAATAACAAAGGCGTCGTATAGGAGCCGAATTTTTTTTGCGCAAGCATTAAGCGACCTGTGCATAAGAAATAAATTTATAAATATTTTTTTTTGCAAAATTTAGAGTTTGTACATGTGGCTCTCTGCTATATTGGCTCCTACTCAACCTAACCTAAGCTAGCTAATTGTTTTTTTTTTAACATTTTGCTTCAATATTCTGCTGCGTAACATTTTGCAACTCCGCAACTAAAGAATTCCTCTCGCACTGATAATTGGCAACACAGCCGGCCAATGCTGCTCGTGTACACAATGCGTCACGCATGCGCAAAACAACTCAGAACAATGCGTGTGCGCGCATTTTTCTACCCCATTTTGTTGTTTTTTTATTTTTATTTTTTATTTTTTGCATGGAAATTGATAGTTTTTGCCTTAGCTTATTTTTGTTGTTGTTGCAATATCTTATTATTAAATTGTTTTGTGCATGCGTATACATGCCGCCGCCACCGACAACGACACCAACACCGACGCAGCTTAATAAAAATGACAAATTTCAATGTTGTGACATTGTCCGACACCCAAGTCTAGTGCCACAATGCCACATGCCACAAGTGCTTCTCGTATTGCCAGCCATAAAAATTCTTGGAGTTTTGTGTTGTGTGGAAGTAAGGTCGCTTAAGTCAAGTTTATTTTGCTATTTAATATTATAAATATCCGATAAGCAAGGGCTAAGTGCAGCTTAAGTAAGGTGTTGCAAGACCCTTTTGGGTTTACGCGCATGAGCGTAACATGTTTTGTGCCTGCACGTAAGCTTAATGACGGCCATAAACTAGCAGCTTTTATGTGCTCCTCCAAGTGATTAATCAGTGTCGTTGGACATTGCTAGTTAGCTGCCAAAACCGATTGACTTTCAAAGTGTAACGTACCACTTATCCACTTTTGCTAGATAACTAATATTGGTCAGTGGGTTTTTAGTTAAACTTAAGCCTAACAAAGGCATTGCATGGCCTGTTTCAGCCCAGTATAAATGTCTTTTCGTACGATATTGATTGAGAGCTGGTTCTACCATAAAAATGTATAATTAATAGAACCAACATTGTAGGCAAATATTGAGTATGCTAGTGGCTCCAAAACAGACTCTAATGTTTCTAAAGGAATATGCCTCGATATTACAAGCTAAAGTATTCGCAATCCTTGGAGTGGTGGTTACTTTTTGGAGAAAAGGTGAATACCGTAGAATTTTCTCAATTCAATTGCGTTAACAGATACTCTTTGCTCTGTATAACATATCGACAGCTGAGTGGAAAATCAACCTATTTCAAAAAACCGCAGAATTTGTTTCAACACCAGCTCAGAAATCCATACGCTATACGAGTCAAAAGTCGTGTGTCAAACTCGCTTCCCATTATGCAACACAATTCAACTCATCCCCATTTCCCACGTTTCCTTCACAGCCCTTTAAAATATAGCGCTTCCTCTTCTCAAGCCTCCTCTTGAACTTGTCACTCAACCTTCATTCGAAGCGCTTGTTGTTGCTCTCTTCAAAAGACCACACAAGTTGCAATTGTTGCCCTGTTGACCTTGCTACCATTGAGTTTGTTGCTCCGTTGCTTCCACTTGAATCTTTTGCAGTTGGTATTTAATCATCAGCACTTCCTTTGCATGATTTTCCTTTTAATCATATTCATTTATGCTAAAGCTTTTGCCAAGTTGACACAGAACTTTTTTAATTAAAATGCAGCGCCAAAATGTTATCCACAAAAGACCAACTCGCTTTATTTTTTTCAAACATGCTCCAGCAGTTTATTTTTTATTTAGTTTTTTGTATCAATTGCCAACTAACTGTTTCTGCTTTGTTACCAAAAGTATGTATTAAAAATCTGAAATTTCTTGCATTTTATCTCATTCTTCTGTGGAGCCCTTACTCTCATTATTACTTTGATAAAAAAATTTTTTTTTTTTGCCTTTTCGTCACGCCACTTATCGCCATACGCCAGTGCGGTAAACACTTGAAGCCATGTTGCTAAGAGCCATCCATTTTCGGCTGCGGGCCACATTCATTCACATTTATGCTTCAAACTGTTTGTTGCATCCTTTTTTGTCGTCTTTTGAGTGTCCATGTAGTGTTTTGGGCTCTCGGCGTCTACCACTGCCGCTAACCAAGCTTTTATTACCTTCGTTTAACAGGAAATAATTTCATATTCTTCAGTGATGTTGAGTCTGATTTCATTGTCGGCGAAATTCTTTTCAAATTCACCGCCGAAATGCTTGCTCGACTCGTCCAGTGTTTGGTTGGTTAGTTGGCGGTTTGGTTGGTTGGTCAAGTGAAAATACAGCGAAGGTGCATAATAAACGAAAAAGAACTAAAATAAAAGAGTGCAAAACAGAAAATAAATAAAAGCAAAAGAAAGTAGCACTAAACGAAAGCGCAAAAGGTAGGGCAATATAGAGTGGAAGTTGAGCTACGGATAGGTATCTTAGAGTCGTGTATTAGAGGCAAATTTACTCCCTGCTATCATGAATCTTGTTGGAGCTAGATACAATGTTCCCACTAGCCGTTTTAATATTCAATACTTTGCCGGACGAACTTGATCTTCCACGCAGATCGAATTCAAACGCGTTCTTAGCTTTGAAACATAAGAACTCTTTTAAAATAGATATGCCGCTTGTAGCTCAACCGCCACACCAAACAACGCGCTAAATTTTTGAACTTGAACTTTTTTTTTTTACACAGACGCCGGCATTTTGTCATCTCTCACCTATAGCTGGCGGACAAGTGACCATTTGGCGGCTGCCAAAATGCGCCAAAAGCTATTGCATGCATGCCAGAGGTGATTTGCTGAATCTGTGTGTTTGTGCGTGTGTGTGTGTGTTTGAAGAATTAAGAACTCTCAGGCATGTCCTCTATGGCCTGTTGCTGTCGCTTAAATATTTGGTTGCTCGAACTCGCTGTCTGCACTCTAAATTTTTTTTTTTTGTTTATTTGCTTTCATTGGCGGGATGCTTTGTGCCACATTATTGCTTGTGCTGCATGTGTTTGCTGTCATTGTCGTGCGTTGTTGTACGTGAAGTGTGTGTACGCATGTGCAGCATTTTTCATTTTGGTCACTTGTTGAGTGTTGTGCGAACACTCTTTTTTTTGTTTTTGCTTCGGGAACGGTTGATATAACACACGCGACAAGCTCTCTTTTTTATAATGGTTTTTGGTGTGCTTGCAATGTTTTTTGTTTTTTTTTTTTTTGTATGTTTCCGCATAGCCATTTAACAGGTAATAACAGCAAATATGTAGCGGAGATTTATGAACGTACAGCAAGAGGAGAAAAAAAAATTGAAAAAATAGTTTCAATAAAAAAATTTGTTTCCAAAAAGAAATACATAAGTGGAAAGAGTTATTGCTCTTGCGCACATCAAATGCAATAAATTTTTGTTGTCATCGTCTGCCCCCAACCTTTCTCTGTCATTTTCAGCTGGCACAAAAAATTATGTAAAACTGAATAGTGGCTCCAACATTTTACTCTCACTTTTTTTTTCTTCTAAAAATTGTTTCTTCCTATCGTAGCTTTTAACTGCCATCTCCATCTACGCAGGCATCAGTTTCACTTTGATTTCTACAATTCTTGGAATTTGCTTGATTTTATTTTCAACGGCGTCGCTCGTATTTGTTGCAAACACCAATGCACAGCTCAAATAGCAGAAAAATCACTCATTAAGCGATTCTCAAAATAAATTATAAATTTTTTCTTCTTCGTTTTTATTTAATTTTTTATTTTTTTTTGTATTTTTATTTTCATCTCCCGCTGCATTGCTGCTGCTGCTGCTTCATGCACAACTACGAATATACGCATACATGTATGAATACCTTGGGGTTTGACAACGTACTAACTAGGTAAGTTACTACTTTTCTGACTACTCTGCAACTAGTCCGAAAAAAATATTCTTTTATTTGACAGAAATCTAAAACTTTGAGGAGTACTAACATGTCTAGAGTGTGCTCAAAATATATATAGTTGTTGTTGTTCTCACATTAAAGCACTAACCACAGCTTTTGGGGATTACGCCACACTTCCTTTTATTATTTATTTTTTTTTAGCCGGAAAACCTAAACTTTATTTTAAATTCTTCGGTCAGTACTCCAACTCAAAAGCTCTCGCAAGTGAGCTTCGCAAAATAACTTCCATTTTGTTACAGCTTTGTCAATTTAGAACTAGTATGAGACTAGTTAATATCAGATCGTAACCTCACAATTGAAATGCTATTAAAACAGACCGTTGGTTGCCTTTCGGAGTTTGGAATTCTTACTGCCTACCTCGACTGCAGTGTACTGCTCCACTGACTGTTGTTGATTGTGCACAAAACAATAACAAAAAAAAAATGTGATGCAAATGCTCCAATTCAGTTGAATACCAAACTGGTATCGATTTCCTGCACCTGCATTGGACCGAACAGCAACAACAACAACAGCAACAACAATAACTGCCAAGCAGCAATCACTAAAGTTGTTCTTGTTGTGTTGCTTTTATCGCTAGGCGTTGGAGTTGGTGTTTAGTTGTTATTGTTGTTGTTGTTGTTGTTGTTGTTGCATCTACTACTGTAGTGGCAGTCCAAATGACATTTTCTGTGTTGCCAACTGTTGGGCAGTGTCCTGTTTCAGTTTCATTTGCAAATGACTACAAACTTTGCTTGCGTTGTTGTTGTTGTTGTTGCTATTTTAGTACGTAGTCTCATAAATGTTTGAATGCTTTTTTGCATAGTTTTACTGGTTTATTACTTGAAAGCATAAATGACTAAAAATAGTGCAAAAAGCATTGTGAGTTTCGCAAAAACAATGTCAATAATTTACAACAACAACAACAACAGCGCACTAATATTAATTACTGCGGCACCACTGACCGTGCGTCACACCATGGCGGTGGCACCTATGACTGGTGCTGGTGTGTAAACGTAGACGCATAACTAATTGTTAAAATGAAGAAATAAATGTAAAATCAGTAAAACAACAACAATAACACAAATAGCAACAACAACTAATAAAGTAATTATGTTGGAGAAAAATATTGAACAGAAAGATTTTAGTTCCATGGAAAAATTCCAATGCGCTTTCGGCTCAGCGGCTTCGTACCCGCTACGAGGATCAGATTCCCGTGCTAACTAGATATGTTTTTGATTTGAAACAGAAGTTCATGTCTCGAGACTAGAAAGAGCACAGACAGAAGGAATTAACGAAAAAAGCTATCGAAAACCAAAAAAAAATTGTCGATGAAAGTAAAAGTTCAACTTGCAGCTTAGAGAAAGAGCTAGCGGGGAGAGAAACGAAGTGCAAAAAACATTTAGAAGGTAGCAAAAATGATACTTCGAGAGTGAGAGAAGAGAAAATAGAATACAGTGTAAAGTGAAAGACAGGAAAAATAATAATTCGAGAGGGATGGGGGAGCCTAGTGTTCTGACTAATGGATTTCGAGGTTGCACTTGATCGGTCTGAGGTACTTCATCCAGCTTTGAATTTGCTCCTGAACAAGGACGCAGTGATTGTTAAGCATTTTTTATTAGAGCCAGTTATATCAATCTAAGGCTTTTGTGATCCAGTAAGCTACATCAGCTTGCCAACTTTTTAAAGAATTTCAATTTATTCTCCTCCACTTAACAAAAATCTAAAGTAGGTGTACACGTATTAGCCTCATACATAAATCAATAACTTTGTGTTAGCCCACAAAATAGTTGAATATTAGTTGAATAATTAATTATTAGCAATCATTTTCAAAATAAAAAATTCGCATACAAGCTTACAGTGACTGCCAAAGATGCACGAGCTACTGAAAGGTGTCTCATTAAAAAACAAAACTTCACCTTGACTGCCTTTCGAAAACCACTCAAGCTAGATTTATTATGAATAATAATTACAACGAAGTTTTCATTAATTGTTTTAGGATGCTTTTTGTGTGAAACTTGAAAACTTAATTAACTTGGCCGATGAAGTAATTAGCAAAACAATTAGGCTTTTCAATTATTTGTTTATGCTTGTGAACGGCAATATTACATATTTAACAACTTGTCTGCTTTGCAAAAATGCCGACAAAAATCGTTTTGAAAACTAATACGAAATTAATTTTGGTATTCGAAAAAAAAAAAAAATTGAAAAAATGAAAATTACCATACAGACGCTGGGAAAAACAAGCATAGCTACATATTTTTTTGTCATTTGAAACTAAGCTGCAAGCAGTTGGCCAGCTTATTGCCAAATCACTCAATAAATAAAGTAGAGACACGCAGATTTAATGGGTGTGGCAAATTGTGCTTTAGATTTTATTATAAAGGTCGATAGACCATGTTTGGATCTTTTCAACCTTGAGAAACTTTTTCAAAAATTTGATTACTACAAAATCTGGTTTTATTGTCTTTATTTGGGGAGAGCTTTCCTCGTTCTGTTAGTTTTGCTCGTATTGAGTAGACTGATTTCGTTGTAGTTGTTGCTATTTGGGAGATGGATTCCGCATTTTCCGACGATTTATTGTTTTTGAGCCGAGCTGTTCCCAACCTCAACTAATGCTGAACAGTTCATGGCACTTTATGTCAATATGCTAGTCATCAGCAACGAAACTACACACCCCGTATTGTAGCTTCGGACGCGCCGAGTTTAAGCAAATTAATTGAAAACGTAGCCGAAAGTAGGCGAGGGAAGGTGTATTTACTCGCAGTAGCCGGTGAGTGGCAGATGCGTGACCGTCGCACCACACGCATAAACTCTTTTGATACTTTTGTTTTTGTTGAAGCAAACAAAAAAAATTACATAAATTCTAATTTGTCTAGTTGCCAGTGTACTTATCACAAATGCATACAAGTAGGCTCATAAAACAATCGGAAATCGCCAAACAACATATTGCCAAATGAATTTATAGATGTGTGAACTGTCTCTAATGTGCCAAAAGGAATTCGAGCCAAATGAAAAAAACTAAAAAAAAAAAATAAAAAATGAATAAAAAACAAATATATTAAATTATAAATAAATAGCAAATAGTCATTAAATGTGTAAAACAAAAATTAACTCAGAAACACCTGCACTTTTTTCTGTCTGTGTTGTTGTTGTGGCGCTTAACGCATCTGCAACATTCAAAGCTTCTATCGATGGATGAAACAATGTCAGTGCAGCAAAATACCAAACTAAACAGCAAACATATCGGTATACAACTAGAATATTATGAACGCGAGCATACTAGTCCGAAAAGAATTAGTCCTAGTACTTACGTTCCTTATGTGACTAGTTCAAAAACCCAATAGAGCTCAGTTTAGCTGAGTATGCACCATGATTGAACTAAATTTTTTTGTTTATATTTATTTCAAAGTAGTTTGAGAGTGATATTTTTATGGAACAAAGTATTTGGCATTTCTATGAAAATATTTTTTTTTTTTTCATTTTGTTTGGTACTTATACTACATAGTTAGTTCTGCATTAGTACCCACCTAGTTGTTTTTTCTACCGTGCTATTGGCGCTAAATTGCAATTTGTGCAAAAATCCTACACAAAAAACTAGTTAAAAGCGTTATAAAATTGTGAGCACGCGGAAAATTTAGCTCGTCGCGCCGCGCAGTGCTGTGTGCGCGCAGTTAGATGTTGGTGATTTTTTATGTTCGAAATTCTTGTTTTTGTTTTTGTTTTTTTTATTTTTATTTTTTATTTTTTATTTCTTGTTATTGTTGTTGTTGCAATGGCTGGTGCGCAATTGCGCGCACTGATCATGGCAATAAAATTATGACTTCAACTTTTGCGCCTCTTTGATTTAATGACACGTCCATTTAACTGCGCATGCGCATCCAACCAGCTGATCGTTGCTTATGTGTGAGCATATGTTTGTGTGTGTGTGGTACTAATAGAGATGGCTGTGGGATTTGTGAGCATCTCGGTACTAATTTTTGAGTGTGGTGTAAAGGTTTTTATATTTTCAACTTTAAAGTGCTTACCAAATATGATTGAGATTAACTTTTGCTCGCTGTCAGATGTCTGTGGACTTTGTTTTGTTTTTTTTTTACTCAAAATTGCCTATCACTCCCCACTCTACAACAATTTGCAAAGTGCTGCATATTTTTTGACACATCTTTTTTCTTTCATATGGCAACTCCTTGCAGGCACTATGAAAGTATTAGGGATCGGTATTAAATTCTTAGTCACGCACCCATCTCTAACAGCTGCATATGTCCATTCGTCTCATAAAATATTATCTATCGTAAGCCAATTTTATTTCACGTTTGCTTTGTTGGTTACTCCATGCTTATGGTTAATAAATTGCATCAAAATGTTGAAGAAAATGAGGACAAAGATAAGTGATTAAAAATAGAGTTGGAGAGTGACGTTCAATGTTGAATGTGTCTCGGTATGTGGTTGTTGGATTTTTGATTGTAAATTTTTGTGAATTCGTGAATACCATTTAATTAAGTGGCTGTGTTTGCAATACAATCTTTAAAAAGTTGTGTTCCACCACTAATTGGACTTATTCGTACTAACAGAGATTAAGTCAAATTTAGTGCCATATAATCGGGGCATTATGAAAAGCGGTTTTACGGCAGGATTGCGCATTGATTTAAAGTGGGTATGGCAAGTTTTTGAGAAAGCATTAGCAGAAAACTTTTATGAATACTTCTTGGGGTATGAGGTGTAAGAAATTTTATTTTCTTTGAATTTCCGCTAAATCATTTCTAGATTTTTCAGTCTTCAAAAGTGGGGTTAGGATTCAACCTTCAACTTTTTTGCATTACTCAATTCATAAATAAATAAAACTGCATTTTTTATAATTTGTTTGTTTTAATTTTTTTTTATTATTAAATTTATTTATTTATACGCAGTTTGTTTTCCTCAAATACTTCCATTTTCAATTCATTTACGTTTCTCATAAATTCTTATGACTTTGAAAATTAACGTAGTAACTAAGAATTCGTTTTCTAAATATTTAATTTTTTATTGTTTTTTCTATAATTTCGAATTAGTAGTATTGGCTTGCCTAACGGTTTTTCTGTTTTATTTGAGTAGATAGTATGTATAAACTTTTGATTTGTTTCGTTCTTCAATAAACTTATTTAAAATTTTCTGCTAAGAACATTTGCATTTTAGTAGGAAAGAAAAAAAATTGACAGAAAAAAGATTTTGAGAAAATATTAAAAAAAAAAAATTATGATTGTGAAAAAAATTTTAGATTTTGAAAAAACAAAAAAACATAAAATTGTACAAGTTTATTGCAAACAGAACTTTTCTGCAGAGGCACAAAATCAGGATGTTGGAGAATTATGGCTGATTGTAGATAAAATTTCATTATAGTCACATATCTGCTTTTGGTTAGCTGCCAAAGATTGGGATAAGCAGTCAGCAAAAAGAATATAAACCTACCCAATATTTCAAGCTGAACATCCAGCAATATATTGTCGAAAATTTTAGCCCATTAGAAGCTGCGGTTTTAAAGTGATGCGCGTACAAACATACAGACCGGCGTACGAAAATTTCTAAAAGTTGTTGATAGAAAAGACCAGAAAATCTTTTTATAAGAAATTATAGTTTTTTTCCCACCACAACAACATTTTTCAACTCAATGATTTTGTGCCATAAATAATGTTTTATTAGTTAATTATTATATATGTATTTATAATATAAACTTATTTGCATAATATTATCGGCTAAATTTATAGTTAATTTGTATTTAAACTAAGGAAAATTATCTACAAAGGTAATTAGTTAAAGAATGCAAGCCTTGAGAGTTTTATTTAAATTAAAGCAGAGTGAAGGTTTTAAGTCGAGCTTTAGCCAGTTGATAGTTCTTATTAGAAATTGTTTAAGCTAGAAATGGTAGATAGAAGTGTGTGAAAGAGAACTTCGTATTCAAATAAAGTGTCTTGTGTTGGAACTCATGTTTTGCAAAAATTGTTAGATTTTGAAGTCATAAAAAAGCTTTGCTGAGTGGAAGAGCGTGTTAACCAAGCGGGTGGTACGAAACTATGCTAAGTTCTGATGCTTACTCGGCACATACATGTTTTGCCAAGGGTCAGCCGAGTTGCGTTGAGCTTCCACACAATCAACCGAATAGTGTTAGTGTATTTAGGGATTTAGTTAATACATATCTTTTGTTTGTTAATAATATATGTTGAGGCAGCAAAATTAATTTACAATATTCAAAACTTTTTCAAGTTACTATATTCTGTAGTATATATATTTTTACTCAGTGTTACACTATATATCAATATTTATAACCAATATATTTTCATTAAATAATTTGTTAATTACTTACATATAGTGTTTTCATTACATTTTAAATTTTTGCTTAAATATTTTATTCGTTCGTTTCAATACACTACATATGTATATAGTAATTCTATAAATATTTGAAGCCTTACGCAATTAGTAGTTAACTCAAGTTTGAATTATAATTTTTTTTTTCGTAATTTTTGCATATTTTTTTCAACTTTCTTTTTATGCTTACATATTTTTTGTTTAAATAATTTTTTTATAAGCAACTTTATATTCGGGTAATTAAAAAATTCATTACATTAGCACATATAGTTGAAATAATTGAAGAAAAAAACACAAAAATTGTTTAATTAAAGTTAAAGTTAAGGTAAAAAATAAAAATTAACTACAACTAATACATTTTAGTCACTGTTTTTACATAAATATTTATATGTGTTAGTAGCTGCTTTGTTTTTTTTTTTGTTTTAACATAGTTTTCTGTTTTTAATTGGTTACTAGCCGCATGGCATGCAAAGTGCCTTCCAGTTCAGTTTTATTTTAATATATTTATTTAATATATATAATCTTTCCTGTATACATACATATATCGTTTTTGTGTGTTTTGTTTTTTGATTAGTGACTTTTATTATTGTGTTTTAATTATTTGGTTTCCTATTCTTGTCTGCTGCTTCCAGTATAGTACATTTACGTTTTCATTATATAATTATTAGCTAGTTAATTTCAATGTTTCGCACGCTGTTCTATACAAATTCATACCCAAATCGAGCTTAACTCTGTGTATTTCTTATTTTTGTTTTCTTTAGTATTTTAACGAGAAATCAACATGTTTTGTTTTATCTACAAAGAATATTCTGCTTTCATTTCTTATTTAGTTAAGTCTTTAACTTTTCAATTTTCATTCTCGTTCTTCCAAAGTTTCTTGTTTTGCAATCCAGTAGCTATGTATGTTTTGATAACTTTGGTTTTGGTTTATTGTTTTTGTTTTTGTATACATAATGCATAGCTTTCTCTATTGATAATCTTTGGAACATGGGAACAGGTTAATTTTTACTTTTTAGTTAGTACTAATTATATTTCACGAAAAATATTCAGGGCTAATGTAACTTTATTTCGTGGAGGTTTTCATATCTTTTAGGTTCATAACAAGCTGCTTAGACTTAATATGGTTCGATTTGTTTCTGAATTCGAGCTTCTAGCGGCCTTAAGGAGAGTTCTAAGTTTGGCTAAGAACGTCTGCTTCACTTCGCAAAATATAAAGAATATAACAATCTGAAATATGAGCCGATTTTTTTTTGTGAGCACTTAGCGACTTATGCATGAATAAAATAACGAAATAAAAATTTTTTAAAAACTGTAATTTTTTTTTTAAATCAAAGGTGAACTTGTCGCTTGCAAGATAGCTACCTACAAAAAGTGTAAGCGTTTATAATATTGCTTGCTTATTTTATTTTTTTTTCAAACCAATCTTTTTTTTAAGCAATCAGAAAACACGCTTTTTATTGATTATTTCTTTTTAAATAAATTAGTTCTTGAACTTTTATGTGTCTAATAGTTTTCTATCTTTAATAAGTAGTTGCCTTATTTTTTTCACAATTTTTTTTTTATAATTTGTTCCCCTATATTTGAAAAAATTTAAGTGGTTTTTTGTTTTAATGCAAATTTTTTGTTAAATATTTATTAATTGTTTTTTTTTTTTTTGCTATGACTAATCTATTATCTTGCTGTACTGATAGGAAAATTTAATTTTTATGCGCAAACAAATTACATATAATTTATAATTTTCTTTAATGCATATTCTTCTTCGGTTTTAATATTTTGGAAGTTTTATTGTGTGCGATTAAGTTGACAAAGTTTTCGTTTCTCAGCTCTAATTTTTTTTCGAAATTTCTTTGACTTCAGGCTTTTTGTTGTAATTTCATTAATGTTTTAGTGTTAGCTATGTTTTCAGATTTTACAATTTTCTTTTAAAATTTAATTCCTATTTTCGTACAGCGTTTGTTTACATACATACAAATTTCGAAAAGCACATTTAGTGATTTATTAGAATAATTTTTGACAAAGACTTTGTGCTATGTTTACTTATTCGTTATTTCAGAACTATTTTAATTTCTTAGCCCTTTTTTTTTTTGTTTATTACTTTCGCATATTCAGTTAGTTTTGTTTAAATTTTTCATTTTGTTTTTGGTTCTCCCTAAATCGCCTATGCCTGCTTCACGCATATCAGCTGTTTATTGTCTCATTATTTTTATCTTATTTTCTGCAACAAAGTTTGCATTCAACAGTATCTATTTATGTATTTTATTTACTCAGTTTTTGAAGTTCTTTTAGGCGGCCTATTAAAAGAAAAAACATTTTTCATTTTTGCATGGAATGCGGTGTTGTCTGTGAAATCATGATTTTCTATGTTTATCTAGCAAAACTCGTATTTCGGTGTTGTTTTTGTGTATGTATGCGTGAGTTCGTGCCTTTGCTTAGTGTGTTTTGTATAGTGTTGTTGTTTTTTAGCTGTAATTTATTGGCGTAATTACAAATTTTGCTATATAGTTGTATGTTTTTTTAATACAATATCTATAAGATATAATTAATTATGCAAAACGTACTAAGTTTTAATTACTTTACAATTTTTTTTAGTATTTTGTATGTCAGTACAAATCTTAAGCAGCAACTTTCAAATGTATGTAATATCCAAAAATGTATGTGCCGGCATTTATCAGCTCGATATCAGCTCGATAGCTTTACTTCATAGCAAAGCCGTAAAATACATACCTCCGTACTATAGTCAGTTCGTGCTTTGAGCTTTCGAGCGTATTTATTTATTAAATGTACAGATGTACAGAAAGCTTTTTTGCACTTAATTCTTTCATTTTGCAATTCTTTAGAGGAATCTGCCTCGACTTTGAAACTATTTAACTCCGAAGCTTTCACTCGATTCTTGGTGGTGCTTTTACTATTAACACACTATAGACAGAGCTTTCACCATGAAAAAAAATGAATAACAAATTTAGTTATAAATTGTAAATGTGCTTTAATTAAGAATATACTTCATGGCTAACGAAACTTTCTGTGCGGAAAAATTTAAAACAGAACGAAACTTTTCGTCGTTACTTTAGCTTTCATACAATTGATGTCGGTATCTCGAGGTGGTTTCAAATTTGCATTTATTTATTTCTTATTTTGAAGGGAAGCTGGCCCAACATTTAAACTTAAAACATTTACAGAATGCTTTCATTGGTAGAAAACCGTTATAAAGACTGCGTGAAAGCTCTATAAATTTTTTCCAAAGTTCATTCTACACTTTCAGTGCGGATGACGGCAATTTTAAAAGAAAATTCTCGTAATCATCATAATAGTCAATGCTCAGGAAAGCTCTTTACAAAAAGCTTTCCCTCTCACCCTAGGAGCTTTCGTCGAGCAAGAAACTAGTGCATTGGAAGTAGCATATCCTCTTTTTAATTTCTTTGCCTGCCTTGTGTGAAATTTAAATATTTTAAACACGCGACTACGCAGGACGCCTAACTTGCCTTTGCCTCAGCCCCATAATACGCTTGCGCTCCTTATTTATTTTAACCTTAGCCAACCGTATGGATTCGGGTAGCGTCGCTGTTGCCGAGGTCGGTAGGTAACCGCTCACAATTGTCAGGCGACTATTGCGCGTCACATCCGTAGATACGCGCTCCGTCGAATGCTGTTCCGCCATCTCACCAGATTCTTCCAACAAATCCGGATATACGCTTATATTATCGATGTTATCGATATCGATATCGCCAGCATTATTGCGCACATAGGTCAGCTGATGGAACGGTGTCGCCAGCAGTTTTTGCGTTGAGATGCGTATCGACTTCTTTGTTGTTGCGCCAGCTGTTACAGCAACCGCTGTCGGTGACATTGCGCTGTTGACTTTGGTGGATGAAGCTGGCCCTTGTGCGGCAGCAGTTGTTGTAGTATGCGTAGTTGCTGTTGGTGATGTGTGCGACAGGTGATTGCTGTTGCCGTCAAACTGTTGTGCGCGCCTGTTGCTGTGCAGCACTGCAAAGGTTTTGTTGCCCAGCAGCTGTTGTAGTGGGTAGGTGTGCTGCGGGGTGCTCGCGGTAGTCGCAATGGTTGTATTGTTTGTTGTTGTAGTAGCGCTGGTGTGCGTCACGCCTGTAGTGCGCGCCTTTGTAGTTGTAGCGCGTGTTGTTGTGCGCATTGTGCTGCCGTAACCTCGTGTAGTTGCTTTAGCCGTTATCGATAGCATTTTGTTGTTGTGCGCACGCGCCTTGCTGGCTTGACGCTGTGACTTGCTCTCCATTAAATATTTTTTGCTTTGACTAAGGCTGGTTGCGTCGCTAGTTACCAGCGCTTGTAGAGGCTGCTGGGACACAACTTCGACAGCTTTGATGCTGCTGCTGTTGTTATTGGTTTTGCGATTGTGTTGCCTACGCTTGTTGGAATTTTTGTGTTTGTGGTTGCGCTTATGCCAATCATACTCGTTGCTTGCCGTGGGCGCGACATCTTCAAAACCTCTGTCCCAAAAATAGTTGCCGCTGTGATTTAGATGTTGCTGCCACCATGCGGCGCGCTCACTCTCAGCGATTTCAGTTGTTGTTGCTGCCGTTGCTTGGCGCGCCTTTTCCGCTTCCATTTCGTCTGAGTATTCGTCGCCATGCTGTGGTTTCCAAGCGTATTTATTGTCCTGTCTGCTAGTCTTTGCGAGCAGCTGATTGTAGAAGAGTGTGGCGATGCTGGCCGCTATGCTTGAAGGCTTCTTCGATTTGCGCTTGAAGCTCGTGTTTGAGTTTTTGGAAAGCACATGCATGGTTGGCGCGGTGCTACGAATGTCGGGCAGGGTTTCAGTCAAGTCACTACTGCTGCTGCTTTCCGCTTCGATATCACTAGAGGTAGAGTTCATTACTTCATACAATTCTGCATCGTCTGCGGTTGTTTGCGTTGCTTTTGTCGCATTGTCATCGTCAGGTAAAAAGGAGGTCACTGCAACACTTTCCGTTTCGATTGTTGCTGTGGGCGCTGGCAGCATTGTTTCAGCAACATCACCATCGCTTACCAATCCCATCGTTGCTGGTGACCAACTGTCAGCGCCGTTCTCCGCGAATGTTGTTAGCGTGGGTGCCAAAGGATCCTCTTCCGCTGCAGATGCCACGTCATTTAGTGTTGTTGTAAGGTATTGTTGTTGTTGGGAATTAATACTGTTTAATTGTGCGCCCGTGGCCAATGTCGGCTCTGGCGACCAGCTCTCATCATCCATTTCCGAAACCAGCGTGGCGTTGAATGCATCTTCCTCATCAAAAGCATCGCTCGTGAAATCTGTGTTGTTGTTGTAATCGCTTGTCGGTGTGAGTGAAGATGAGTCACCAGCTAAGTCCGTCGTTGACTGCGCGTAGCTAGGCGTGGACTTTCGAGCAGTGCTTGAGGAAGTAGCTGACGGCGACGCAGATGACAACAGCAAGGATGATGGAGAGGATGACGCTTCTGACGTCTCTTCAGTGAATGTTGCCAGTGAAGACAGCCACTCGCCGCTATAGTCACCATATGTTGTTGGTGTTGATATGCTGCTGCCAATGTCACTTTGCGCCTGCGTAGACCAGGGCGTCACATCCGTAGGTGTTGGCGACTCGCTCAGCAGCCAAGTTGGCCGAGTTGATATTGCAGCAGCAGACTCAGCTGCGTGGTCTTTGACTTTGAGTGGTTGCGAACGTAGTGCCAGCATTTGTTGCTGTTGCACTCGTTGTTGTTGTTGTTGTTGCTTTCTATGCTTGCGCCCCTTTCTTCGTCGACCTTTTCGCTTATTGGCTATTGTGGTTGATTTCATAGTGGTTGTTGTTGCTGTTGCTACTTTCTCAGCAACATTCGAAAGCATTGTCGGCTGTTGCTGCTGTTGTTGTAATTCATGCGTGCTATTGTGCGGCCTGCTGTTGTTGGTTAGCGTTCTTCTTGTTGCCGTCACGTTGTGTGCAACTTGTGTTGTTGTTGTAATTATTGTTGGACTAGTTATTTTGTTGCTGCGCAAGCGCTGTTGCTGCCTTTGATGTTGGCGTCGCTTCTGTTTGTGCTCGTGTTGTTGGCGGCGTGCAATCAAATTCGGATCGTTGTGATGATGACGCACTTGATGTTGTTGTTGTTGTTGGTGACGCACATGTTCGCGTGTGCGACTATTACTATTGTTGTTATTGTTGTTATTATTGCTATGGTTGTGATGCTTTTGATGACTTACAACTACTTGTTGTTGTTGCTGTTTATTACTAACTAAATTACTATTGTTGCTGTTGTTGCTTAAATTGCTACTATGGCCTTTAGTGTACTCTTCGTTTTGGTTATTGTTGCTAGTGTTTTTATTGTTGTTATTGTTATTTTTATTTTTACTATTATTATTATTATTATTGTTGTTGTTGTTGCTATTGTGCATGCCATTCACACGCTTATTTTTATTGTTGTTATGTTGTCGATGCGCTGCCGTCGCTGTCGCGGTCGCCGTCGCTGTTGCTGTTGTTGCTGCTGCCGAAAGCGCTGCTCGCTGTGATGACATTCGTGCTGAGGCTCCTGATGTTGTATATGTGGCTGTTGTTGTTTGTGGCTGTGATGTGCTAATGGCATGATTGTTGTTGTTGTTTTTGGTGCTCTTCGATTTTGGTGCTAAATAATTCGTGTGCTGGTGGAAAAATTGATCGGCCTGTATTTTCGTGAACAAATAGCAGGCGTCGTTGATATTCTTCTTCGGCCCGACCGCTTTACCTCGGTGCGTGAAGCCGACACGTCGCTGCAGATCGACTACGGAACGAAACACGAAATAACCGTGTACGATGGTTTCGTTGAAGTAGCAGGTGTCGCGCGGTTCTTTCTGCAAAAAAAAAAAACAAAAATAAGAAGAAGCAAGTGAATATGGTGAAGTAGAAAGTCGAAAAGACACTTAAGACAAATATTTTGTGGGGCCAACTGGAAGTATGTATATAAGATTTTACGGAAAAGAATAGACTTTAAAAAGAAAGAGCGAACAATTTGGTACCGAAAACGTCCCGAGATCAATCCTGGAAAAACCTTCAAAAAAGTCCCAAAATGCTCAAAGAAGCCCAAAATAATCTTGAAATGGTCCCACAAAGTCCCGCAAGAAATCCCGAAATAATTTTGAAACAATCCCGAAAAAGTGAGAATTAGTATTTCTTGCAACCTTTTTGCGATTTTGGAAACCCTCTTCAACAGTTCAATTCTCCTCTGCATTCCATACCCAAACATTGCCTGCTTTCCCACCACACTTGTTCTTGTTTACATAACATTTTTAAAATGATCCGACAGCGACAGACAAATTTTCCAAATATTCACGCTACCATTGTCAATCATTTGCTACAAGAGTGCCTTGTTTGACTGTTGGCTATGGATAAGACTGTTTGCGCATGCGCAACACATTTCTTCGCACTTGTCACACGTATGTTGGTGCTCAAACGTTGCTTACATGCTCAATTGCTTTTGGCACGACTAGAAATTGCTCGCATTCAAGTAACACGACAGCAATGCAACAACAACTACAACAACATTGGCTGTTTGTCAATTATTATAAACAGATGTGGGTAATTTATTTCAAACGGAATACCAAAATGACTTTCGTGGCAAGTAAATTGCTGGTATATTGATAACAGTGTTGTTAAACTACTCAAGGTGTTATGTATGTAAACAAGTACATATGTATAGCCCAAGGTACGCGTAAATAAAGTGAGAGGAAATGCCAAGAAATATGAGCGGAAGTTTTTTTTTAAATTTATGAGTTGAAAGTGAAATGATTGGCCACTGTTTAGATATAGCGCGATGTGAATTTGGTTTACCAGGTCGACAATCGAACTTGTGAATTTTTACGCTTTTCTTCAAGAAGTACCTGCTTCGAAACAAAGTGGTAACATTTTAGCCCCCAGGTGGTAAAATGAATCTCAAACTTCAAGTTGGACCTCTAGCACTACAATGATGAAAATTCCATTCAATTCTCTGCAACGGTTGTTGAGTGATGCGCGCACAAACATAACTACAGACATACGCAAATTCTAAGAAGTGTGTTTTTGTATCTATTAATCTAACCTGCTACATTTTTATTATGTGTAGAAATGATTCATATGAAATATATGCACGTTAAAGCACTCGAATACTTAAGTTCTTAGCGATCTTGAAATATTTTGAGTTCATTCCTGCCAAAGCTTGCAAAGTTCAAGTTAGATATGACGAGTTTATCGATTGCTAATATCAAAGTTCGATATGCACTTTAAAAGTGCAACTCAGTTAGATATTTGTGCTACAAACTTAGCATAGTTGATTATGGTTTTAATTGTTTACTTATGTCACTACACGGTAAAAAATTTGAAATTAATTTTGAAACATTTTTTCGGTTTTTATTTATTTAAAAAAAATTTTTTTTTTTTTATGTAAAAAGTCGGCACGCTTAAAATAGTTTTTACTTCTTTTGAAAGCTTTTTCAAGTTATCAAATTTTTAAATTTTTATAAATTTTTTTTTTTAAATTTTTTTTGATGTAAACCATTTCTGATCAAAATTAAACATTTTTCATCAGTCTCGTTTTCTCAAAAGTTTCAAAATGTTTTAAATTTTTTACCATGTACTACGCATAACACTAAACGATTTTAAATGTGCATTTAGTTGTTGTTCATGTTATTGTTTATTTTAATTTCGTCAAGTGACTGATTGATACGTAGCAAAATTGACAATGACTGACGGTTTTATATAAATATTATGACTAAAATGATTGCCATGCATGAATAAGCATGTAACTCAATTGTTTATATTAGTAAATATTTTCTAATTTATGGGGATTTTAGTAGGTGCGTTTACTGCACTTTAGTATCATGGCGTCAACAAGAAAATGCTCAAGCACCTACATACCTACAACTTCAGGCTTACGTTTCTATAATGATTGACAATAGAGCACTTGATCAGTGATTTGTTGCATTTTTTCAATTACAATGTTTAAATATACATAAATAGATAGATATGTATGTATGTCAGAGTCAATAGCGCAACAAGGCTAATGTGAATCTTAAGAGTTTATCGAGAACTAAATGAATGTGCAAAATAAACTAGCATTGAGTGTCATTGTTAGAAATAACAAACTCTTCGCCAATGACCTAGATTTAAGGCATAAAATGAAAAAAACATTATGAGTACTTTCGTCTAGTTAGTTGCTTCGTGTAGGTACGGGGTTCGGAGTCTAGTGGATATGTTGGGATCAATTATTCATTGTCAAAAATTGCTTCAGCGAAGAGGTCAACTTATTTTATTGGTAATATTAGTTTTTATCAGACAGTTTTAGGTTTAAATTTTAAGCTGAATTCATTAGCTAAAAAAAAAGAGTTAAAAAAAATTTTTTAAAAAATTTAAAAAAAAAATATGTATTAGAAAAAAAATTAAAAAAATTCTTTTTTTTTTTAAATTTGTACAATAATTTTGACCTGTAGCCCGTTTCTGTATCAGATCGATACGATTTTTAACGCAAAGTGCAACCCTGTTATGTAGTTATCGCTGAGCAGTGTTTCTATAAGCGTGGTAGATATGTATGTATTTTCGTTACGGCGATCGATAAACTTAACGCAGCCTATAGTGGCAGTGATAACAAGCGTAGAATCCAAAATAATTTCATTGTGTGCAAATTTTTAATGTTATTAATATTTACTCAAAGTTAGTTCTTAGAAAAATATAAAAACAAAAAAAAATATTTAAAAAAAAGATGAAAAAAAGAAAAACTTGCCATGATTCGAACTCGGAATCCCCCGCTGGTTAGGGCAACATCACAACTACTAGGCTATTAAGACAATTGCTTGGCGTGCGTCAAATGTTCTATTTGGC
Organism: Sphenella marginata; assembly: GCA_951509765.1. Taxonomy (NCBI): domain Eukaryota; kingdom Metazoa; phylum Arthropoda; class Insecta; order Diptera; family Tephritidae; genus Sphenella; species Sphenella marginata. The sequence goes on from OX608083.1 coordinate 54,214,023, forward strand.
ACCTAAGCCTTGTGGGCTATCATTTTATCATTTTTACATAACACACCACGAACATATCGCAAGGTGAATTTTTTTCATACGGAAACACTTTTCATAACGAATTCGTTACGAGCCATGCGATAAAAACTCATTCGTTAAGTTAACGCAAAGTTACAGAAACGGGCTACTGAACATGTTTGACATTTAAGAGGTGAATTTCAAGCACTCGCATAAGATAATTTGTTCACCACAGTAGAAGATATCTCAACATAAGGGTATGGCTTATATGCTGTTATTTTATAAAGTAAATATTTGTCTCGAATTTTCTTCAGATGACTAATAAAAAAAAATACGATCTTCACACTTCAAACACTTTTTTTTTTTTTATTTGTACAATAATTTTGACCTGAACATATTTGACATTTATGAGGTGAATTTTAGGCACTCGCATGAGATAATTTGTTCACCACAGTAGAAGATATCTCACCATAAGGGTATGGCTTATTTGCTGTTATTTTATAAAGTAAATATTTGTCTCGAATTTTCTTTAGATGACTAATAAAAAAACTCCGATTTTCACACTTCAAACACTCGAAAATTTACGTAATCCAAAACAAACCTACTTTTATTTTAATCTTTTTCCAAATTGTCAACTTCACTTCGTACACATTGTATGAGCCCACCATGGCGTATGAGTGCTCCTTTTCCAACAAACAATTCCTCAAAAATACTAATCAATTTTCGTCGACTTTTAAAACAGATTAAAGTCATAAAAAGTGACAACACAAAAGTTAAGTTTAAATGCAAAACAACACAAATACAAACAAAAATATAAAAGCCGACTAGGCACAATGGCACTTAACTAATGACTGTACGAGTGTAATCATAATAAAATTAAAATAAATGCAAATAAATGCAATAAACACATTACCCAAAGCGTACTTACAACAAGTCATTAAACAAATGAGAAAAAAATAAATTTAAAAAATAATAATAATAAGAAAATTGTACCGCTTTTGTACGCAAGCACGTACAAGCGTATTAATATGTCAATATGTGTGTGTTTGTATGTATGCAAATGTTTATTTGACTTATCCCATTCTGATGAATGAATTTCAAAGTATTGTGGGCGCGACTCGATTTGTGGCACACGCGTGCCCACACTTATTTTCTTTAATATACAAATAAACTTGCTTATCTTTATTGTGTGTGTGTGTGTGTGTATGTGTATGCGAAGTGTTCTCATTGTATGAGCTTTTGTACTCCAGTTATTTGCATAGTTATATTGACAATATTTGACACTTTACATGAACACTAATTGTTTGCGCGCAAGCAGAATCAAAGTGAAATAAAGACAATAATTTTTGTTGTGGTACAAAGGTGTGCTTACGTGAGAAACGTGGAAATTTTTGGCTTAAAATAAATGCGTACTGAACAGGGTCGTATTTAGCGAGGCGGTTGAAGGTGTTCTGAACCGGCCCGCAATCACTCAAACCAGCTACTGTGATCAAAAGTAATGATACAGAATTTATTTGATGGGAAAGGTAAAGGGGGCTGGTGGAAGCTCTAAATTGGTGTCGAAGTCATATTCTCCTCTCAGAAAAAAAATCTTGACCGAGGTGTGTGAGTGTGGTGAAAAAAGGGTCCTAAGTTGAGGTGATGCACTGATATTCTAAAGAGCCATAAAACATAAAATTCCGGAAAAGTGGGCGGTTGTACGCCCTTTATCGAGAAGAACAAAGTTCGCTTTTATAGTGTACTATTACTGCGGTCTCACAGGCTCAAGCAAAGTAGACATTAATAGCTGAAATAATCTAAAAAATTTCCCTAGTCCGACCTTAATTATCTGTTCTTATTCCAAATCTTGAATTTAAAAATTTTAATGTCAATTTTCTGATACCATTTTACGTACAAAGTTTTCCTTAATTCACGGCTTAACTAGAGTGGTCTAAATCAATTTAAATGTGTATAAACCACTGTGCTCAATTCTGTCTTTGTTAGGCATTTGCATCGAAGAAAAAATTCAAGCTGTCAACATCAATGAGAGAATGAGCACAAATCACTGTGTCACCACGCTTTGACGCGAATAACTCAAATAAAACGCGGTCAAATCAATTCATTTCGAGTTAAAATCATACACAAATTTATTTGTTTTTTTATTTTTAATTTATGCACTCAAATACTTAATCAATTTAAATTTAAGCCTTTTCTATTGATTGTGACTGCCTACCTGGCTTTGCGTCACGCCATTGTTGTGGCGCACACAAACTTAACCAAATCAGCATTCACTAAATGTAAACTCACCAAAAAATATTGCAAGCAGTCATTTTGCAAAAAAAAAAACAGCTGAGCATTCAAAAATTCAACTGTCACTCAGTTAACAATTGTCATTTAGCTAATGTCAACTACCGTTAGACAGCCAAGTACTGTCACATGAAAAATGCCATTGTAAATTGTCACACCAACACATATGTACGTAAATGCAAGCATTCAATGCAATTAGTTAATAAAACTTAAAATTTGAAATAATAAAAAAAAAAATTGATTGAATTGATAATAAAAAAGTGTCGGTAGTTGTGCGCAAGCGTGTAGGCGTTGCTTAGTACTGTCTTTCGCCTTCGTTGGCACAAATCCTAATTAATGTTCAAGGCGGCATAAAAGAGACACCCGCATGCAGTACAACGCCTTTCAGAAGCATTACAACAACTTGACTTATGGCATTACTTAAAGTGCTTGTAGTTCATAAAAATAGATTTCAATTGGCTTTTAATTTGCTATAAGCTGTAGACAAAATTGATTTCTTGTAGCGTACACAAATAGTTAAAAGCGGCTAAGTCGAAAATACAAAATTTTGTAGTTGAAGAGATTGCCAGTTCGTCTAATATAATAGCCAACAAATCACACTCAAGTTACAACAACAGTTGTTGTACTAAACAGGAAAAATCTTGTTTCAAATTGATTCATTCCCTTAGCGTTTATGGGAGAGGCAGTCAGTTTTGGGCATTTACAGCAAATTTTGTTTATTGTGTTGCGCGCTCTTTGTATCTAGATAGCTCCAATACGTGCCGGTATGTAGAGTCTACAACGTAAATATGTTTTATGCTCTGATTTCTAGCGCAAGCCATAGACGTGTCGCAGAGTTCACACAAACTAATTACGAAAGGCGCCTTAAGCTATGCGACTTGTTAAGCACTTAAGCGGTTTACAAGTTGTAAATTACTTTGATCATTGTTTGATATTTTTGTATTAGCTATCAAATTTTATTAAGACTTAATATTATGTGCGAAAAAATTCATAAAAGGTGGCATAAATAGGTTTACAGTTTTGCAATTATGGAGATCAAAGGTGATAAGAGGGTTTCAAAAGAAGTTTTTTTCAAGCTGTTGGGGAGTTTTTGTGAATTAAAGTGATGGAAGAAGAAGAAAAATTCATATTGTGAACTTCGCATAATTTCGAGAGATTTTCAATTATCTTAGTTTTCTCAAAAGTTTCTTTGCTGCTAAGCTGACCTTCAGTGAATTACAATCTGAATTTTCAGTAAAAAATTTTAGTAACAAAAATATTAATTTCGCTTTTACTTACCATTCCAACTAATTTCCACTGTTCGTTGAAACACAGGTATCGTTGTGTTTCTTTTGCGTACAGCGCTATTTTGAGATTGTTGTTCACATAGTCCGGGAGGCCGACTATCGTTATATTTTCTGTAAATAAATGAAAAAAAAAAAATTACTAAAATATTATAAAAAACAATAGATGACAAATAAATATTTAGATTTATGAAAATAGTAAATGTAGAAAATTCAAAAAAAAAATTATATTTTTTTAGTAAAAATAAAGAAATTTTTTTTTTAAATTTAGTTTCTAAAATTTGAACTTTTTTTAAATGTATGGAATTTCAAATTTTCATAAAATTTTTGAACTCAGTAGGCTTTATTATTTATTAGAGATTTAAACCGGTTTTTAAAAATTCGTTCACTTTTTTTATACAATTCATATTTGTATGCATTTCCTTTCACATTTTTATTTCATTGCTTTTCATCTTGTTTGCATCTATGTAAGCTTTCGCATTTCATAAAAAATTTATAAAACACATTTGCTGGAATTGATTAATGATAAGCACCTACCTAAGTATGTTGCCACGCATTCGTAGTGAAAGTCAACGCACTAACGAATTTGTCAAATATACTTATTTGTAAGGGTCGACTTTAACCGCCTTCGTTTGCGCATGCGCGCAGTTGTTTTACGTTTCCCTTTCTTTTGATTATTGTATTTACTCTTAAACTTTGTTTATCTACGCACTTCTTTGACATCTACCGACTGAGTAGGGCAGCAATATTTGTATTTCATTAAAGGTTGCGCAAACGCACCTTTTTAAAATATTTTCACTTAAAGCTGATGCTTTTTTGAGTTGACTAGTTAGCTAAAATCAGTACCGAAAAAAATACAATCAAAAAAGCAACGCACCACCTATTAGGAAGCTGCATTTTTTTGGCCAACTGTCGGATTCCGAAAACCTCGAAATTTAACAATGGAAAGTTAAAATATTCATGCGCCTAAAAATATGAAATTATTAATCGCCTTCCAATAAAGAGTTCGGACTATATGTAAAAAATATTTATATATGAGATAAGATTTATCGCTTTCATTGGTGACGGTCAAAATACCCTAATAAAATTCCATATCCACAATACAAAAATATTTTCAGGATCATATAGTTTTAGGCCACGTTTTTATATCGACAGAAGTGGTTAGATGGTTGGTTGCATGCTTTTAGGCGCATCCCATACTTGTGCAAATCAAAGTTTAGCGTTGGGAATTCCTAGAATGCGGAGAATTGGTAGAAACTTCTATGCATATATTTTTTTTATTATTGGCGAAGTTTCTAGAAATAGGGAAATAAAGCAAACGAGCTTGTAGAAGCACAGGTATTTGGCATCCCACAAAGAACTCGCCCTTCATCAAGAATTCGCTACACTTTTTTAGTTGCATCCTTAAAAAAATATTTCAACCATTTTCTGCAAAGTCCATACATCCTCTTACGGCGTGGATTTATGTACTGACTGACATGCCACTTAAATGGGCAAATATGTGCATAAGTCATACACATATGATACACCAAAGATATTAATAGCCGACATGCAGGTATTTGCGTGTGAGTGCGAATGCGGCAACACCCGCGCCAATCAAAGAGCTTACAAGAAAAAGAAAAAAAGTAGCAAAATAAAACAAAAAAAAAAAAGAAAACACTCAAACCAAAAGGGCAACCACTTGCCAAGCTTCAACTCGAACTGGATACCTGCACAAATGCAAGCAGCAGTTACAAATGACAACAACAAAAGCTACACAAAATAACAACAACCAAATGCGTAGAGGTTTGTTACATTAAACAGCAGGAGTTCGGTATATGAAACCACTTCAGTTTTGAAGAGTTTCCACCTAAAAAGTGACGCATCACTGCAAACTGCCAACGCTCGACTGACGCTGACGTACTGCCAAGTGACTTAATGCTGCTTGCTATGTGTCCAAGGTTTGTGTGTTATTGTGGCTGGACATAAGAAGTCGCAGAATGGCAGCAGCCAAATACAAGGTATTGTTGGTAGAATAAGCTGTCGTATAGGCAAATAGTCAAGTCAATCAGTTCGTCAGGCAGATAGCTAGTCAAGCCGCTTCGGCGCTCAAGTGGAATTTGCACCGCCTTGAAAAATGCGCCAAACGTGCAACAATAATAATAGTAGCACCTTCGCCTTCGACTTTGACTATGCAACATTCATAAATAACGTCATCTGAAGAGGTATTGCTATTTTCCAATTTACAACATAAATGCAACACTGTCACACAAACACATGCACACACACGCTGCTTTAGCACTTGTGCACCCCCACTCATGTGCTATGTAAAATAAATTTCTTTTGAAATATGAGCTCACTGATTGTTGGAAAATATGAAATAAAAAGCCTACTCTGGTTAGAGCGACGAGCATAAATTTAATTACCACCAGTAGAAGACGGCGTCGTCGATGTTTGCTGCTTCGTCGTCAGTTTGGTTGATGGCTTGTGCATTGTGCTTAGTCCACTAGGGCAGTGTTCTTAGTAGGTCTTTTGTTGTGGGGCCATACACCTCGCTGAGCATGGCTTAAGGCAGCCAAGTTTCTGACAGCTGAGGGCCACAAGCACTCAATGTATGCCTAAAAGCTCACTGAACTTGCAGTACAACTTGAAAGTTGCTCTTATTCTGCCACAAGTGCTACTCTACATATTTAGTCTTACGTGCAATAATAATTTGTGCAACAAATAAAAAAAAATAAGAAGAAGCAGACTTTTTGCGCATAATACTAAATTTTTAATAAAAATAAAAATAGAAATAAAAAATAAAAACAAACAGCGCTCTGCACCAACAACGAACACTCGCACATTCGCTTGCTCCCTCGTTCTATCTCCGCACTGCTTGAAATCTTGCTTGGTTGGCTTGGTGGCTGTTGTGGCTAGGCCAGCCAGCATTGTTGGTCGTATGGATGGTCTGTGTATTGAACCTGGTATGTAGTCACCTATCAATCTATCTCAAGTACCTTTTCAAGTGCTTCGCTTATTGGAGTGTGTTGGCTAGCTTGTTGGTGTGCACTTGTTGTACGGCCCTGTTGGTGAGGTTCTTGTGCACTTGCGCTTGCTTCTTGATGACTTTTAGTTGCTTCCTATATCACCACATATTGTTATAATTATAAATGGCATTATTTTTGTTGCTGTACTATTTTTACTTTTTTTATTTTATTTATTTACTTATCTTTGCTTTGGTGCGCCAAGTGACGGCGTTTGCAATTGAGCCAAAACGGCGCGAAGTTCAATACCCCACTCGTGTTCATTGAACAATGACAAAACAACAACATAGAAAAACGAAAAAAAAAATATTAACAACAATTAAAAGCAAATAATGCTGCTTGTTATGGTACACCTTCGCCACCTTCACTAAGGGTGTGCTGCACAGTGGGGCAAATGGGGTGAGGAAGTGTTTTAGTAATATTCTTTTCTACAAAATATTCGAAATTTTGATTTGAGAAATTGAAAAAAGATAAAGCTAAAAATTTATGATTTTTTTTAAATATTTTATAAGCCATATTTTCTAAAAAAAATCGAAATACAAATAATTTTTAATTTCAAAATGATTTTTAGTTTTGATTTTGAGCAACATGAACAAATTCGAAGTTTTGATTTTGTGAGATGAGTAAAAAAAGAGAAAAAACTCAATGAGATTCCAAAAAATTCAGAAATGTGTGAGTACTTTTTTACAAAATTGTGAGCAGTTTTTTTTTTTTGGAAAAATAAAATATTGAAAAAAAAATAGAATTTCTAATTTGGAAGTACCATTTATTGTAGATGTTGAGAAATGTGAAAAAAATTAAACTTCTTAGATTGAGCGAAAGTTACTAGGTTTAGAATTTTTTAAAAATTCTTGTTTCAAAAATTTTCGAATTTTTGATTTCGATTATGGCAAGAAATTTAGTTTTCTGTACTTAAATTTGGGATTTCAAAAATATTATTTATAAATTTTTTTTTTTTTTAAATGAACAGATCATAAAAACCAACAACAAATACAGAAAAAGTGTTTATTTTGTGAGAATGTTAATAAACTTTAAAGTATGCCACTAAAGTTATGAGTTTTCAAAATTTTTCAAAATTAATTCTGTGAAAGTTCGAAACATAAATATTTTGAAACAATAAAAAAAAAAATCAAAATTACGGAAAATATTTCTGTCTGCAGTTTTTTGTTGTAGCTCGGTAGGAAAAGTTAGTAAAAAATAACATTTATCTTAAAATTGTCTTTTATCATAGATTTTCAGGTAGATAAATATAAAAATTTGTTGTTTTTGACTGCAAGTTTTTAAAAATTCGTTGCTAGTGGTACAACTAAAAGACTAAAAGACCGCAAATCAATCACTAAAAAAATCTGAAAACATTTTCAGCCTCAATAAATAACACAACTGACAACATTTTCCTGTATTTCATCAGTTTGCCCAACTGGTTCCTTGTTCAACGACTTCAAATCAAATGCTTATCACGCAGGTACAAATAATTTATGGTCTAGCACTCCTTAGGAGGTTTGACAGAAGTGCGTTTTACAGTGAAATGAATTAAATTAAACAGCTAAAATTTCCAACAGCAAAATCTGCTCACAATGTAACGAACATTCATCGAACCCCACCTTCAACCGCAACTTGCAAAACTGCGTCACAAATGACGCACTGTTAGTAAATGTGTAACTAAATCAGTTGTCGACACCTGTTAATATTTTTGAGATACTTGCGGTTAGCATGCAATTTAATTATGCGAATATCAACAACAAATGCATGTCAGTGAGCTGAGCATAATCGGAAAAATTTACATGTAAACTTGTTGACGCTTTCGCTACAATGCACATTGCTGCCGGCAATGAAAAAATTAAAAAAAAAAACATGTACGCACTTTGCATGCAATGAAGCGATTACGCAACCGATATCGTGCAAAATTTATAAAATAAAAAATCTATATTTATATATTCATAAATGCCATACGTTTTTTGTAAACCAGAAAAGAACTATAACAATTTAATATAAACAAAATGTGGTAATAAAAATCATGTAATTTACAACGAACGCAGTTTGCACGCACACAATTATGCAGTGAGATATGGTTCCTTGCTGCGTGTTAGAAGTGGTCTGAGCGAGGTGTAAAATGAGATTGGTGTGGCACTTCGTGGTGTTCAGGATTTAGAATTTTACTACGAATGTAGTAGATTTACTACTTTTCCTAAATAGTTCCTAACAAGTGTAGAGTAGTGTTGCCACCTAATCTTAATCATGTATTTCTGGATCCTAAGGTACCTTATTTCGAATAAGTACATATTTCTTTTTTATGATGCAATTTTTAAGAAATACATTTTTTAATCGTCCTAAGTAACAAAAGTAAGTAAGTAAAAAAATATACTACACAATTAAAATTTTCACTACGATTTATTTCATAATTTGCCAAAATTTTGCTTACCCAGTACTAACACTGCCAAAAGTGTCACATATGCCGTGCATTTAGGCAAATTTTATTCATAAAATTTAAATGAGTACATTACGCACTTTTGCAAGTCATAAATATATATTTAAACACTTAGTTATGCATTACTTAGGTTTAAAAGTCTTATTTATGCTGCCCACCTGCACATTTCAAACTTAATTTTTTCTCAATTTTTATGACAAAGTGGCAAATGTTTTATTAATTAAGTGCTAACTTGGCAATTTAACTGCCAACTAACGACGCCACAATAAAATAGAGCCGGCAATGCTGTTTGCTTTTTACAAGTTTATTTTGCAAACGTCAAATTGATTTGTGCTGTTTGTGAATGCTTTTGATAAGATTTTAAAGGTGGCACAGCTCAATCAGTACTTTCGTTTGGTAGCTGTACCTTCTTTGTCTGGTACTTGTACCTTATTTAACTGGTAGCTGTACCTTCTTTAACTGGTAGCTATACCTTCTTTATCAGGTAGCTGTACTTTCTTATGAAAACCTATAAAAAGAATATGCAAGTGATTTAAAACTGAAGTTTTGAGATTTGATTGACATTTTAGATTGCGAAAATTTTTAATAATCATTCCTTGTCCTTCTGATAAAAAAAGTTTAGTTAAAACATTTATTTTCGAAAACTTGTTCAGTACTTGACCATATCTAAATAGAGCATCCATTAACTTCCGACTGCTGAAAACTCGCATTTGCTCCTATATAGATGAAAATATATGCAAGTATATCACTTCATAATCGCCCAAATGCATACATACGATATTATACATTTGAAAATTGACACATACTTAAGAGATTTTTAATGGTATGACAGACAAATTGCCACTGCATTTGCATTTTGCAAAATTTCTGCAATTTGTAAATCTAAATGAGCTTCGGCTGACAGACTGAGCATTGAACGCAATTTATGCAAAAACTGGCATTAATAATGCCATAAGTAAAAGTTTATCTGCTTAATTGAAATGCACTAAAAATACTTGTTTTTAACTTAAATCGACTTTAGCTTTTATGCAGCTCGTTGCAATCAATATGAATGGCGCGCTAAAAACTATTGAATGCGCGCCAAAGTGGAAGAAAATGTGACGCGAGCTGTATTCCAGGAAATTTATTTTTTATGCAAGGCAAAATGAATAAACTAAACTTGAATAAAAAAAGTACAGAAATTCCTTAATTTGCATTACTCAACACATTCCAGGAAATTTAGCACACTTTTAGGCGTCTACGCGCGCTTGTTTGGCAGTTAAAGCAAAAACGCTGCTAATAATTGCTTGCTGCGTGTGAAAAATATTGCAACAGAAATATGCAGCTACGTTTATAGAAAAGTTTAAATGCGAGAAAAATAAAATAAACAAAAGCGGCGAAAACTGTCGCATAACCAACAATTCACAACTCGAAACTTTAGCGCAACTGTTTTTTTTTTGTTTTTTCGAAAAAAATAAAACTAACAACATATACACCAACAGTTGCATATACATATTTCTTTGCCTAGTATATATTTAAGAATTTCGCATTTATGTATGTCTGTATGTCTGAAATCTATATGCCTTTATGCTTGCTTGTCTATGTCTTACTCGTTGCATTTCCCTCTAAGTTCGCTTTGCTTCCTTCAATTTTCGTTTTGTCACGTTTCCAGGAATTCATTTGGAAGCTGAGATTTTTTAACGATGTTAAAAAATTAATAATTTTCTACACTGCATACAAACGAATACTTGTGGGCATACTTATGGCCCTGTTCTTTTGTAAGCGAGTTGCAAAAAAAAAATCAAAGGAGCTTATTTAATTTTTTTAAAACCACATTGGCTATGAGAAAACAACAGATGACCCATGCTGCTTTCTTTGTTGTATGAAAATTTGATCAAAACTACCTTTAATATTCAGTTTTTTATTTTTATTTTACAAATTGGTTACAAAAAAATACGACTCAAGTGTTAGGTTCAGCGCCTAGCGCTTTAACTTTTTCGCTCTTCACTCGTAGCACTTGCTCTATTGTTTTGCTTTTTATGAGTGTCTATCCATCATTCTTTCAACCTAATCTTATACACATTTGTTCACATTTGCTTGCTCTATATCTCAAATCATCTGTATGTTCTATTTCTGTTACGCGCGCATGCGCTAATTGAATTGGCACGATTTGAACTTGCATTCACTACAAGCCCAGGCTGATCTCTTTTATCTTGGTTCTAATGTGGTTGATGCTTCCATCTATGGACCGCTACACATTCCACGAGCTCTCGTCACAATTAGCGCCATTTAATTTAGAGCGAAAAGTAAGTACGCTGCTCCCACGAATGCGCCTCTGCTGACTTAGCACCAAGCAACGCTGCTACGTCGTTACATTCATCAACTTTTTCAATTCTTCACTGACACTTTGCAGCATGATCGGGCATTAGGGTGGACTGATTTTCGCTAGGCCGAAATTCATACTTATACACATACATACATCCCTACACACAATTTATAAAACTGCAATTACCCCCCATACACTAACGAAAATTCCACACTGACTATCTCCCACGCAATCGCTCATTTCGCATTCAATGATCAAAAAGATAAGTCGTGGACACTCAAATGTCAATTCACACAGTCCACACTCAATCGTTGTTAGCCTTCAGCATTGACCGTTGCATTTAAGTTAATGATTTAATTAACAGCCGATGCTTAATGGACCCAATGACCTTTATTGCATCATGCGTGGTGGACAGTTGAAGAATTTATGAGTCTGGAAAGTTGTTTTGTTGTGTGCAGTTCAAGATGCTGCGCGAAGTGTGAGCGGTATTGAGATCTTCTTGAAGCTGAGAGCAGTTGGTAGAAGATATATAGTATATATTGATGATGAGTATTCATCACACAGTAAAATTTAAACTTATGATTCATTTTTTCAAAATTTTGTTCAATTACTAATTATGTATATAAAATTTGAAACAGAAGCGCCGTAATTAATTCCACTTCTGAATTACACAAAAAACGTAAAATTCAGCTACACAAAAAAAAAATTAAAAATGTTGGTTAAATTCCTGGTTGCTTAAACAATGCTACAGCAACTTCATTAAAAATCCATAAAATGAAATTAACTACTCGTTTTAACACTTGACAATGTTGCAGCTGTTTTCACGAGTTTAATTGTTTTCATTTGATGTTGTTGTTGTTGCTTATAAATACATTAAATATTATCGTGAGTGTAATAAATTAATCAACTAATCGAAGTAACAAACAAAGAATCAAACAAAACAAACATAAAATAACACCAACAGCTCATTATCATAATGAAGTTACGACATTGTTGCAACTTCACCCACAAGCAAAGTAAGGTTCGTCCACCACTAAATGCAAACAAAATGTAATATAAACTTGATATTAAAACAATTGAACTGCCCCAAAAAATGTACGAAACCAAATAAAGTACACAAAATGCTGGAGCCATGCAATTTCCGTAATGCATTTGCAACAGTTGCAAGCCTTGTACGTTGTTGTTGCTGTGGTCTCAATGTGAGGGATGAATGATTGAATTTACGCAGCGCAATTACCATTAAACGAGTGGTTGTTATTTATTGCATTTACGCTTCCTATTAATTCATGATGAGCTCAATGCGCTGAATGACTCTTCGCATGTATGGCGGCGTGAGGTTGAGGTTGTGTTTATTGATGGTGCAGCAAGTAAGCCAATAAAAGGCAATTTCGTTTATTGATTTTACACTCCAACGTGACCATGCATATGTAAATATGTATGTAGTGTAATTTCGTATTGTAAATAAAACAACAATTGATAGTAAGGGAGTTTTTAATTAATTTTCTATTAGTGGCAAATTTTGCAAATAAAATTTTCTGTTTACTTGCATTTGATTGGTGCAACATTATGCAGCATCATGAACTGTTAAGCTATTGAGCGTTTTAGGCGGAGAGCGAGACAGTTGTTTCAAATTGATTGCGGTTTAAGGTGGATTGAATAGGTTTAAGTGCATATGCCGCGCTATTTAATATCGGTAAGTCAATGAACTTTGGTTGATTATTTTTTGAAAATCGACCACTTGGGCCTAGTATAAAAAAATTGCCTGATATCAGCAGTCCAATCGATATTTTTTTTGTCTCCGAAAGGAGACCCAGGTTTTGTGTTTTAAGCAGCTTTTCTAGTATTAGGTGCGTTTTTTTAGTTTGAAAATTTTCCGTACATAAAATTTTGCTTTTCATTTTCGAAAATTTTTCGGACTTCGTGTTTTTATGATCTAACGAGCATTTCTAGGTGGAGTTTTGTTTTGGAAAATTTTTCGGGGACTATGTTTTTATGACCTGGCAAATGTTTCTAGGAAGAGTTTTGCTTTCAATTTCGAAAAAATGTTATATACCAATATTTCATGACCAAAGAAGCTTTTCTAGGCGAATTTTTGGTTCTTGATTAAGAAAATTTGTCGAAGGCCAAATTGGTATGGTCCCACGAACGTTTTTGGATTAGGGGTTTCATTTTCGAAAATTTTTGGAGACCAAGTTCTTATGACCTAATCAACCTTTCTAGATGGAGTATTTTGGAAAAATTTTCGAAGACCAAATTTTTATGACTTAACTAACATTTCTAGACAGTGTTTCGGTTTCGTAACTTTTTCGAAGACCAATTTCTTTTGAGGTTTGCTGGTTAATTTCGAAAAAATTTCTGGAGACAAAACTGTTATATACTCGTACTAAGGAACATTTCGAGGGGAGTTTAAATTTGCTGTTAAAAAATTGCTATTCATACAAATAAAGCACACTCTAATGTACATATTGAAAGAGTAGAAATATCTAAATAAAAATAAAATTATTACAAAAAAAAATCTATTCAACTTGTTATTTGAATTTTGTTCAGCTAATTTCTTATTGCATTTAGTTTTTACGAGTTTTTCAAAACCCACAACAAAAGTTACAAAAGCAACATTAAGCCAAGGAAACGCCAAGCAATAAAAGACCAGCAAACAAAAAATTAAAATATTAACTAAAGAAACAATTTATTTATGCGCAATGAAATCGTTGTGTGGTCGCTGAAACAAAATGTCGCAATAATCGGCGAAATACGATTGTTTCTGGGTACCCCGCAAGTTTTTTATGTTTATAATTTGGTTTTTAGTTCATTTTAATAGTTGTTGTTGTTGATTGTAGATTTATTACATGGCAGTTTTCAAAAGATTTTCTATAAGTTTATAAATTTTTTATTTGCGCTTTTTGCATTCGACTGGCGTCAACAATTGATCGCACCTCAACTAAACGCGTGTGGGCTGTCGACTTTACTAAAGAATAAAAACAAAAAAAAAAAAACAAAAACATTAAATTTTACAACATTTGAAAACAAATCAATTACAATTGTAATTTATCATTTTGCGCGCCTACTCGCCACATTCCAGAGCTTGCGCTATTTTATCTTTGGAATATTTTTGATGACATTTGGGCGTTTGCACTGGGGGAATGCCTTCTGACAGCAGGGTCGCTCTTGCACGATTTGTCAAAACTTTTAATTTAACGTGTAATTAATTTAAATGAAAATAGACACCTCGATCATGTTAATTCGGTTTCGAAAATTATGTCAAAACAGCTGTCGCTACCTAAAGCGTTCGCTTGTGGAATGAGGTGAAGCATTTGCTCAAATTAATTTGAAAATAAGTTTTATTGGTGGAATTTCGATGCATATTTTTATTAGGTGTGTTGATTTTGGTGAGCATGAGAATAGTGTATTATCGAAAAGTTCATTGTTGCTAAGTGGAGTGGGAATTTTTTCATAATTTCGAGGGTGAGTCAAATTTAATTTATTTTCAACTAAGATGGGGCGTTTTTGAAAAAAAAAATCCGAGTTAAGGTGTTTTAGAAGCAGCTGCCAAGGTAGAGTGAGAATCCACACTTTACTTCTGAGTATCTTTTTTTGGCCATATCTCAAGATAGACTGGTCTAAAACAGAATGAGGGCCCTCGTTAAAAATTTTATCGCTCAAATGGATGGAACGTTTTCTACCGTCAGCGAAATTAAAACCACTGAGCTTGTACTATTTGGCTCTCTTCATGCTACTGAATTTTGCCTTTGGTTAAAGCTTTTTCCTTTGCAGAATAGCTCTGAAATGCTGGTTTAAGCAACTCTCATGCCAAGCAAAAAAAAAAAAAAACAAATTCAACTCCCACTCTGTGACGAATTTGCTTACATACAAAATAATAAATACCCTATCATCAGACGCCAATTTTTCACAAGATAAAACTTTTTTATAAATGCCGGGCTCTTTATCACTAAAGCGCCGACTATTGACCAAAAGATCAGGACACCTACACAAGTTGGCCGTATAGCAAAGCTTGAGAATAAATCGCATTTAAAAAATTAGTCAAAACACACAAAATTGTAGCAAAAGATTAGCGGAAATAATTGGTGGGTTAACGCAAAATGACAGGCCAAGCGCCATGAGTCACAAATAAATAAATCCATTACAAGAAAAAAAAAAACAACAACAACAACAAAGTGTATCCAAAGTGTATCACACACGCTTTACAAACAATTGTGCCACAGATATTGTGGCGCTAATAGCAGACTGTCAAACATTTAACCGTGAGCTCGAGGGAGCATAAGAAAAGTTATATCATAAAATACGCCACAACAATCAAACTGGCAACTGACTGACAGCCGAGGCAGCCACATCTAACTGTGTGCGGAACACCTAATGCCTAATGCGCGCGCCAACGCTTAGCCTGAGGAGCATTAAAAATGTTTTAAAAGCTTAAACAAATGCCATTTAATAACCGCAACTAATAACTTAATTAAGAATGCCAAGAGGGAAGGTAGCACATAGCACACAACGTCATACATAGCCAGCATTAGAAATCTAATCGAAAAGCATAACAAATGCTGTGTACTTTTGTTGTATGTAAATGTAGAGACTGACACTTGGTTATGGGCGGGGGGGGCTGGCAACAGTTGATGGGTTGGAGTAAAGAAATTCGCGCAATGGCATTTCGCGTTTTGTCTTTTTGCTTTGATGGTTGTTAAACTAAATTGGCTGAGGCAAAAGAAGAGTTTGTTAAGGGCTCATATGGGTTTATATATGTACATTAGACTGTTTAAAAAAATTATATTTTTTACCAGGCAGGGAGAGTCATTTTTTCTTTTATCAGTTTACATCGGAAATAAAGTATTTTCGTTCATTGAAATGGATACCAAACTTTAAGTTTGACAACTGCCGAGAAATCGGAGAGCATTGCATTCCATTATATGCAGCGGTTTTTGCGTGATGCGCGAACAAACATGCACATAAAAATTCTCAAAATGATTGTTTTAGATTTCAATGCTCCTATAAACATTTCCAGGCTTTTTATTTATTTCTGTAATAGCCTAATATACCTTCAGTTGCGCTGTGATACCATCCTTGTTACTTTTAAAAGCTCCATTTCACGTTCTATATGTGAGCAATCATGCATTGACATTGTTCTATTGTCACGCATTCCAACAGCGAAATGCGCTTTTAATCATCATCAATAAGCTTTGCAGCAACAACAACAAAAACACAAAGGAAAGGCGCTTTCACATGACAATCGGTGTGGAAATTAAACTCGCTGAAATTTGTTTGTGAATTTTGCCTTTGGCCATTTTGACCCAAATTTCACCCCCAATACAAATACTTTCTTTCCCAAACTAATAGCAACAACACCAGCATTGGAATATTAGGCATGTGGGAAATTTAAGCTTCACACATTTGGTATGGATGCGCCATCAACAGGCTCCCAACAGCCTGCCACATGGCTAAATGCGAGACACGAATTTTGTTTTGTTTTGTTCTTGTTGCCATTGAAGTTGACACCTTGTTTGCTGTTTGTGGCTGTGTTCAATATTCTGTTTTATTAGTTGCTTGCCACAGACATTGCGGGTGTCAACGGGGGCGTATATGTCTGTGACATTGCTAAATGTTCTCCATTTGTCGTTTTTAATTGATTGGCTTTGGCTGCGCTTTTCGAGTTGGGTGGAAAATGATTTTGTATTTTTTTAGATTTTGTATGCGAGACGAGGCACTTCAAAGGAAGGGGGCAATTTAAAAAAAAAAAAAAAAAAAAAAAAAAACAAATACATATCTTCAAATATTCGCGTCGTATTCGAATATTTTGAAATTTCGCTAAATTAAAATTTCCCTTCTTAAAAAAAAAAAAAGAACAGAATTCGTTTGTTTGTCCTTGGTAGAACTCCAAGTTTTACAACCGCTTTTTTATGGAATTTTTATAGTAGGCTAATGTAATCACTGGGTATAATATAGGCGATACAAATTTTGAGAAACTGAAGTAATAAGAGGTGAAAATGTATACAACGGGGACAAGTAAGAATAATCTTCTTCATCTCGGTTCTTACTCTTGCCTTGCTTTTGTGATTTCGGCCCTTACTCGTGACACATCTCTTGTTTATTAGACTTCGAAATATGAAATAGTTTTTCCACAAAAGCGCAATTTATAATTTAATGCTTTTCAGATTATATGGTTCTGAAATTAAAATATACAATTTTGGAAACAAAACGGCTTTTAATAAACGCATTCCTTATAGAGAATGTTTATTGCTAATTTATGAAAAATACATTTAAGTTTTTCTATATATGTATATTTTATGTAGAGTAGCCCAAATATAGCGTGTAGCATCTGTCTAAAAGACTATAAATTACCGAGGAAAAAAAATATTTTTTTTTTATGATTTTCACTTTCAATTCCAAACCAAACACTGCACCTGATGGTTAGAAATATTTGGACATACTTTTACAAAATATTTGCATAAACGTTGCAATTAAATTTACATAAAAATCGACTTCAGTGAATGCATGCCGTGTTTTTATTGAAAACAACAAAGAAATTGATAATAAAAGCTCAGCATCTCCAAATTTTCTTTTTGTAATTCAATATCTAAATTACCTCACAGATGGCCAGATAGCAATCAAGCAGCGTTTAAAGTCAATAAAACACACAAAATTATAAAAAACTATAACACAACTATAGCAAAATCATTTGAAAACTAATAAAGATAAAGATCTATGAACAACCTACGCAACCGAAACAATTTTATTTGAAAAATTAATGCGCGCATAAATTTCAAGATATCGATCAGTGATCTCAATTTCATATATAAATAACTGAAGCAGAAATTGTTTGTAGTGCCAGCGAAATTGAAAAGTCAAGTTTTTTTTAAATTTAATAAAAAATTCATGAAATGCAAGTCATCAGCATAAAATTAGGCACTCTTAATCGATAAATGCGCAGCATGACAAAAATATTAATGCGAGCGAGTTGTTAAAATAAACGATCGTGCCTCCCAGAAATTCATGCAAACATACAAATTGTATACTTATGATGAATACAAATATAAAAATAGTGAAATATTTTGAACGATAAATTAAAAAAAAAATAGAATATATGAATTCGTATGTACTGTAGATCATATTAAAAATCAAAAGTTTCACTGGGAAAACATTTTTTCTTCTAAAAACATAAAAAATAAAATAAAATAAAATAAAATAAAATAAAATAAAAAAAATAAAAAAAATAAAAAATTAAATTAAATGAAATGAAATAAAATAAAATAAAATAAAATAAAATAAAATAAAACAAAATAAAATAAAATAAAATAAAATAAAATAAAATAAAATAAAATAAAATAAAATAAAGTAAAATAAAATAAAATAAAACAAAATAAAATAAAATAAAATAAAATAAAATAAAATAAAATAAACTTAAAGAAAAGAAAATAAAATAAAATAAAATAAAATAAAATAAAATGAAATAAAATAAAATAAAATAAAATAAAATAAAATAAAATAAAATAAAATAAAATAAAATAAAATAAAATAAAATAAAATAAAATAAAATAAAATAAAATAAAATAAAATAAAATAAAATAAAATAAAATAAAATAAAATAAAATAAATTAAAATAAAATAAAATAAAATAAGACAAAATAAAATAAAATAACATAAAATAAAATAAAATAAAATAAAATAAAATAAAATAAAATAAAATAAAATAAAATAAAATAAAATAAAATAAAATAACATAAAATAAAATAAAATAAAATAAAATAAAATAAAATAAAATAAAATAAAATAAAATAAAAAAATAAAATAGAATAAAAAAAAATAAAATAAAATTAAATTAAATGAAATAAAAGAAAAAAAAATAAAATAAAATAAAATAAAAGAAAAAAAAATAAAATAAAATATAAAAAAAATTAAAATATTTCGGTCTATGGGTAGGCCACCAATTTTGTTTTCCTTATACGGTCTAATAAACCTCACCTCCAAGAAAACTACATATTTCCGTACATAAATCAAGCCAAAAATAAACTCTAAAATAGTACATTCAGAAGGAAAAAAAAATAAAAATTTTCATTGAATTGAAACGCTTTAACCAAAAATCGTGAGTAATAAAATTATTTTGTAATAAATTTTGTGCACATACAGTGTGTCGCATATTAACAGCATTAATAGGTATTCCCTAATTATAGTGACAAATTTGTGAACTCATTAACGATAGACAACCGGTTGAATTCTCACTGTTTGCTCATCGATACGTGATCAAACTTTCTAGGAAGGTATGTAGATATATCATGCAGTAATTGCTTGTAGTTCGTGATAGTATGGAGTGAGTTTTGGAAACTTTGCAGATGTTTCATAGATTGTTCAATATGTGCGTTTACAGAAATAACTCGACTTAATTATATAGCAAATACTCAAGAACCATCCTAAGTTATCTTAAGCGCTACAATTAACCGACCAAAAGGAAATCATTAAATCAGTCACATAAATGAAGTTTACGACAATTTTGTAAATCATAAAAGAGACAACAAGGACAGCAAATGCAAAAGTTCGCAGAAGAGCAAATAATTTACATAATTTCAGCATCTACAACAACAACAAAGCCGAACATAAAGAAGGCATCAATGAAGACAAACCAAATCGATTGCTGACAAAGAAATAGAAAATCGTCGCGAATGGCAAAAGTTTACCAAGTGATTTATCTCCTTGGCTTGAACAAATAACAACAACAAAAGCAGAGCTATAAAATGGTGCAATTATTAGTTCTACGAAGGTGGCAAGGAATGTATGAAAAAAAGTGAAGCTCAGACGATCCTGTTGTTGTTGTTGTTGTTTTAGCAACAAAATCACTCCCCGAAGGTTTTGGGGAGTGTTGTCGAAATAACAGTCCTTGGCCGGATATGAATCCGGTACGCTCCGGTACTCCCTTGCGGTACTGCCCGACTGTCGTGGGAGCGATTTGGTATGACCAGTGCAACCTTCT
Source organism: Sphenella marginata (assembly GCA_951509765.1). Taxonomy (NCBI): domain Eukaryota; kingdom Metazoa; phylum Arthropoda; class Insecta; order Diptera; family Tephritidae; genus Sphenella; species Sphenella marginata. The sequence goes on from OX608083.1 coordinate 54,234,295, forward strand.
AGGTCATGTCATCCCTCCTTCCGAAAGGAGAGAGAAGATGGGTAATGAGAGGTGGGAGGCATCATATCCGTAGATCAACAATCGAGTTGCACATCATTACCTTTGTGCATATTGGTCGCCTCTTACGACCGGTATGCCTACCGCGGGCATATTCTAAGCCCCAACCCGCAGGGGTTCTCAGACGATCCTATTTACGATCGGTTAATATGTTTGTTGTGTGTTGTAGAACGGTGAGCTGGAATACTGGGTGACCTATAAGACACTTGAGACTGAGTTAATGAAAATTATCAAAACTTGTAATGTCTTGATCCCTTATCGACGAATAAGGAAAGACTAGGCCATCTCTGTAAACAATTGAAGAACGCCCTACCTAATCTGATACAAGATTGTGTTTATAAGTCGATAGATCCCAAATATATAAAGAACAAAATACAAAAATGCCTAAGAAGGCGAAGCTAGGCATAAAAAGCCCATTGAGAGCTTTTCACAAAAAGAGGCTTCTAGCAGTGGAGAGAGAACTGCTCTAAAAAACTTGTGCAGATTCCCTTTCTTTAAATTTTCTGGCGCCTTATGCTGGTAATATCCCGAGTGTCTTGTCGGCTTTCTTGTGAGATTCCCTTCTCCCTTTACCACAATTGAGCTGCCTAGCTTCATACAGCTGCCTTTAACAAAGGCCTACACTTAAGACACATTTACCAAGAGCGGGTGAACAACAACGAATCAATGCATTGATGCAGCAGCCCATCAGCTATTCGTGGAGTGAGCGTAGGAACGCAACCCCTCCTTGACATAAATGTTGTAACAGCTCAATAAAAATGTCAAGTCGTACCTTAAGTAATCTCTGCTTGCCACAAAAAGCAGATGGCTTTATTTATTAGTCGACCTTAGGCTGCGCATCTTTTCTAGACGCGCGTGTCCCGTGCTGCTCGTCGGGTGGCCTAAAAAATTTATTTGCACGCACTCACACCAATTTTTTTTTTTTTTAATTTTTTTTTGTTGGTTTACAAAATTTTTTCACCACTTCTTTGTTTGCGTTTACCACCTTTTCTGTTTTGTTTTCTGATTTTTTTGCCAGTTCTTTGGGTTTGTTTGCTTAGGTATCCTGGCTTGGCGACGTTGTCCTGTCAGTCTCTGCGTTTTTTTCTATTTTAGCTATGACTTTTTTTATGTTGTTTTTGTTGGAACTTTTAGTTATTCTTGCTTGCACTTTGGTTGTTTTTACGAGCACACTTTGCTGTCGTCATGACTGTTATTGTTGGGTTTTTGTTCATTTTACTGTCTGTTTGTTTTTGGCATATTTGCACCTTTAGAGCCCCCGCCTACCGGTCATTCAACATCGGCGAAGGACGCTTGGTAGTGCATATTGAAATAAATTATGTACAGTGTTGTGCAATGGAATAGCAACCAATAGAGAAAAAAAAGGTAATTTGAAGGTATTGTGTACTTTTTCTCAGGATAATTCTGAGAGTTCTTCGGGACCGATTTGGGATTGGATTTGGAACTTTTTCGGGATCATTGCAGTTTTGCTTTGAGAATGTTTTCGAATCTTTCGGAATCATTTCAGAACTTTTTCCTCATATTTTCGGGATCAGTCTGTGATTATTTCGGAACTTTTCGTCATCATTTCGAGATGATTTTTGGAACAAATCGGAATTATTTTCTTGAAACTTTCTTGCTAATTTTCATTTTCTTTTGTGATTTTTTCGGGACCATTTCGGGATTGTTTTAGGGAGTTTTTCAGGATCATTTTAGAATCGTCGCTTGATCGTTTACAGACTTTTTCCGTGCCAAAATATTTCGATACAATCCCGAAATAGACAAAATTCAGTGCTGCTAACTTTTTGCACCGCACTGTATGCACGCTAACGTATCCACATATAAAATAGTACGCCTGACGTTTGTTTATTTTGACATCTGTGCCGCACTGCAATTTTCTGTGACTGTATGTGTTTGCAGTACATTCGTGTTGACTATGATTATTAGCATGTCTGACATTGAGTGACATTGTATTACGACTGCCAATGTTGAATACCTTAAGGCGGCGTCCCACCTTCGCTATGTGTTACATACCCACATATCTAAAGCGAAATTGCATATGTAAGAACTTAACCTTTTAAATTGTTTTTGCTCAAATTTTTGCCTTGTTTTTTTTTCTTAGCCACTTTTATGGTTCAAAGTGATAATTAAATGAGTTTGAGACTAACCTCACAGACTCTAGCGCACAGACCTGCCAATGCGCTCGTATTTTCCATGTCGGCAAAAGTCAGTCAGTCAATGAGCAACAAGTATGGGTCCTAAAATAACAGCATCTTATGAGATAATAGTTGTAATTATGTTAAGACAACGAACACACACGTTGGTCTTCCAAGGAATCAATTGACCACTGCCACACCTTCTTTTCGGCTTTGTTTTTATAGTTTACCTCTTTAAATAAATCGAGTATTTGTTTGTTCCATTTTTGACTTGGTTTACACTGCGTGTGGCAAATGACTTAATACTCGTACTCGTATAATATGACGATTTTGGTTTATGTGAGATAGTTGGCAACAATGTTATTACTTTTTTGTGACCAAAAATTATATAGTACGGAAATAGTGTCAACAGTTAGACTAGCCAAGAATAAATATATACTAATTGTTATATGGGAAAAGGGGCCTCAATTCGGAGGAATGAGGGCCACTGTAATGCAATCCAAAAGGCCCAAGTTTTATCGGAGTCATTTCAAGAACTTTCATAGTATATTCAGTCTCGATCTCAAACACAGCAAAGATCCCATTACAAATAAGTAAAAAGGAATTTAAATTATCTTACAACCATCAAATTAAATAGCGCTAAATAATGACTAAATGATAATCCTTCATCACAGCAATCAGCATTATTTATATAAGGCCATAATGAGCATATTGTACTTCGCTCAGGAGCAGTCAAAAATAAGAAAAAAAATTACATCAAATAAATCTACAACACAAAAGGCTTAGGTACACCACTCATGAATAATCTATCAATACGCACACAAAAACTTCTATGGCACAACCCAGTAAACAAATGACTCATTTTTCATATCATTTTTTTACTTCTCAAATCTATGAAAGCTGATGGAAACGGAGTGGAATTGTAGTATTATTTTCAAATATTTCTGAACTTTACGGAAATAATTAAAGAGAAGAGTTTGGGTGCATACATATGTAGTTTCTTGTAAACTTTTGGTACCCCTGAAACATGGTTGGGACGAAACGGAATCGAAATGCTGTTTCTAAATGTTTCTGAAATAATTGAAAGTCGAGCGGAGTTTAATAAAAAAATTAGGTTCTTTTTGCTCCACGAGCATATGGAATCAGAACGGCATGGAATCGAAATTTTCCATAAGACGTGACCTGAAACAAAATGAACTTGAAATGCTTTCTTCGAATCTTTCTGAGCTTCTTGGAAATAAATGTTAGAGAAGAATTCGGGAAGACTCTCAATTTCAAATCATAAAAACTTTAATAGATCGAATTGAGAACTCACATTTTCTTTTCACATGTAGCTTTTTTCCTTTCCCGAGCGCATATAAAATGAGAGGAATTAAATGGAATCGAAATGCTTGCTTCGAATGTTTCTAAGCTTCTTGAAAATAAATTTTACAGAAGAATTCGGGAAGAATCTTTATTTCAAATCATTAAAAGTTCAACATATCGCATTGAGAACTCACTTCCCCCCAAAACTTTGCGCATTTTCCCCATTTTTGTTTATTGGGAATGCGCCACGATCTTACCTTCTGCCACATAAACTCATTATTTATGTATGTATGCTACATATTGCAATCAGTCACCTAAATACCCTTTAAATTGAACTTAATTCCTGTTGTATAGCCACAAACATACACACTCACATATATGTATCTACATACATACATACATACATACATAATAAATATCTGTTCATATATCGATCATGTCTACTGCATACGCTTTCATGGCTCCGTAATCAAAAGCAAGAACGCTCAACATTGATCGTTTCAACATAAAAAGCCATTAAAAATTTTTTTTTTTTCTGCTCTCAACTCATTTATGCTTTTACTCCTTCGCTTCTGCGTTTTTTTTTTGGTTAAACGTCAAACGCTTTAACAGTCAACTAAATACCAATATATGAGATGATCAATGCATATTTTGTTTGTGTAGCACGTTGTTCATACCGGCGAGCGCGTGAGGATCACTCACTCACATAGTTTTTTTTTTTTTTTTATGTTTTTTTAAGTGTACGGCTATTTTCAAAGCTCTTTTAACATTTTGATGGTATTATTACTTTTTGTTTGAAAACCTACAATTTTTACCTTAAATCGATAAAAAAAAACCCTTCCTGATCTGATCGATCATATCACTCCACTCAGGTATTTAACATTCAACCATTCAAATGTTCAGTTCATGCTTTTTCATTTACAATTCTTTTGTCATGGTGGTTATGTTCTGCTATTATTATGGTCCATATACAATTGGTTGTATGGCTATTAAATTTTATTTTTTTATTTGATCGCTTTTTATGGTAGCAAGTGATTGTTTGTATATTTGATTTGTGTTGTGATATGATCACGCCGCTGGCGGTGCTTCTAATGTTTACTACGAAGCTTTGTTTTTTATGTGCAAGTAATAGTAAAGCGGTTTATTGAGCTTAGCGCCAGTTATATTTATTCTAATTTCCGGTAAATACTTGTTGTATATTGATTTCGTTTTACTTTTTAGCTTGCGTGGGCGTTGATGTGGTGAAGTGATCTGTTCGATCTGATCGATATTGGCATGTCAGAAGTTGGTTTATTCTGCTGTTTTGCATAGAAATATGGGAATTTGTAATGAAATGTGTTTATAGTGGTTTCTATTTCTTTTATTTAACATTTTTTAGTTTATGACTTTATTGTCAATTTTATTTTAAATTACCATAGCAAATCCATTATTGCTTATTTCAGTCGTGTTCTGTGGAAACTTCCACTATTTTACTCACTTTTTACCCCAAAAACCTTGTCCTAATGTTGTAACAAGGTCTGGAAGTAATTCTAAATTAACAAGTTCAAAGGTTGAGAGTGAGTGTTATTGTACTTGTGTGATTCTTGGATTTTTGTCAGTTGATGGAGGGACTTTCTTTAGCGATGAGTCACACGACTTTTTGCAGGGTATCTGCTATAGCTACTACTCCTTTTTAAACAGTAATTGTAAAAAAAATTTAAGAGATTCTTTAAAAATAGTACTGACACAAGTAGTCCAAATGCCGTGTCTAAATTGCATCCGAACCGTTATAGCATGTCTGTGGTCCTACCACGCTTGAAACATGGCGATCTGACACGCAACGCTTCTCAACTGACGTCTTGTATTTAAAAGTGTTTAATTTTCGTGTTCCTTAACTCATTTTTACGTGTCTTTAAATGATTTTTGCATAACCAAGGGCAAAGTGCGCATAAAAAGGACGATGATTTTTTTGTTGCTTTTTTCTGATTTTTTTTTCTATCTTACAATCCGTGTTGTGTAAGCAGAAAAATGTATGCAGCTTAAAAAATAACTCAGCTGTTTACAAAATTTGTGTAGTGAAAAAAGATAAAAAAAAAAACACAACGGAAGACATAAACTGTTTCTTCTTAATAGCATTACAAAAGCAAAAGCGTATGTAGTACGTACTGTGCAGTTATTTAAGCGCCGTCGGCAAAATCATTAAAAACGAAAGGTGGCAGCTAACTCCTGCCAATTTAGGCACGTTAACACGCCACTAACTTGAATGTTTCTTTAGTGTTATTTTTTATTTTATTTTTTCGTCTTATTAGCATACATACATATATTGCTCTGACACGCAGTCTGCAAATAGCTTTAGTAAAATTATAGCACGCATACATGCACTTTGTACCCCCATGAGTTTATTGCAAAAGCTTAAGAGCGGCGTAATTTTTTTTGTTTTTTGTTTTTGTTGTGAACTATTTGCATGCCGACACGCGAGCAACATATTCATTTAGAAATATTTAAGTTTGTTATGCAGAAAGAAATTGAATTTTATCGAACTTCTAGTACATGTGATTTAATATTTAATTTAGTCATTAAGAAGTTCCAAGTAGAAACACCCAATGTTTCATGAGCGAGTATACCATTGGATTTGTAATTTCGTATAAAAGATCATCGACCCAAGTAAGGAAACATGCAAGCTGTACGTTTATGATTTTGGAAGTAGTCTGAAAGAAAGTTAAGTATGTAAGTACTAATAGGAGTGAGGCAAACTTTAGGAGCAAATCCTGTGAGAACTTGCATTATATTCATTACTTCTTGCGATACTAAGATCCTTATCCTCGATACCAAAATACATCGGTATGGCATCATTGAGTAAGATATATAAATATCGAAACTCATACCCTATTCGTCGTACGAATGAAACTGTGTGGTCTATCAAGGGAACCCAACTTCTTGTGCATTTGAAGAATGAACTAAATTTGTGTTAATTAAACATATCTACAAGAAAAGCTAAAATCAGTCTAAGAAAACTGTCTACGTAGATAAATGTATGAGTGAATATTTACGAGTGAGCTATGTTTATGAAACTTTTGGTGGTATCTGTTCGAAGTCCCTTCACAGCATTATATATTGAATGAAGAAATTAACAATTCATTCTGACGCCAGCGAAATAACAAAAGCAAATAGTATAATACCCCAAGGTGTCTTTTATGCGTTTAATATTGTTTATTTGCTATTGTTGTAATGCACAAGAATAAGAGGAAGAATAACAAGTTGCTAGGGAATAGAAGGTGTTGTTGTGGTGTTGCAATAAGTTACGAGTTACGTTTAGACAATAAAGTGTAAAACGTTTGAGCAGTTATTTACTTTAAATGGTACTTTTGGGTGGGAAAAACAGGAGTTGTTAAAATATTTTATTTGCTATTCTCACGGAATATTAAAATTAATGGAAGAAGTGTTTTGTAAAATTTATGTAGGTGTAGGAATTTGTGGAAAAGTATTGATTATTTAAAGTAAAGTAAATACTTTAAAGATAAGTGGTTTTTGAAAAATAGTATTTTTAATATTTCTGGTAAAAAGAAATATTTTTATGTAGCACTGGGTATTAATTTTTTTTTTTAAATACCTCTGAAAACGGTATAGATAGTGCCTTCACTAGTAGTCCGAAAGTCTGGCAACTTCATTGATAATGGTGATTTTTTATTAGGTCTGTTCCCGTAACCACAAAATTGTTGCTAGGGAAATTCCATACATTTCGTAAGTCATAATCATACTTCCATAAAGTGAAATTATTTTCATTTACACAAAACCGATTTAATCACGTGTTAGTTATGTGTTTATTTGTTTTTGGGGTTGCAAGGAATGCCGCTTAAATCATCTTGTTCATTGGTGATGTTTTTACTAGGGATATTTTGTAATTTTTTTTGCTGCTGCAGCAAGGGATAGTAAATTGAAGACTACAACAAAGCAACAAATTAATTGAGCTGTCAAAATTCATTAGCAAAACTAAAGGAAATAATGTTTTTGTCAAAGCGCAAAGTTTTTCATGTATTATATTCTTACAAAACAAATGTGTACATATGTTATGATTTGTGGTTTGGAGCTTGTTAAGGCGTGCTACGATAGCCCTTTGATTTTGACATTGATATAATATGGTTATGGTGACCATATAGTTGAACTTAACAAAAAATTAAACATGACAAAATAACCTCTCCAGTGAGTTTTGATCACAGTTCGGTCACTGGTGGATCTGTCGATTGTGTTTATTATTTGGAGTTATTGATTATTTTCAATTTAAAAATTAAGAAAAAATAAAAATATGTACACCATGCCCACCTTGGAATAAAATGCTTCACTTCAATTGTTGTTTTATTTTCCAGGTGTCAATCAAACTCTGTGGTTTTGCTCATGCAACATTTGTGAGAAGATCACTGTATTGTTTTTTATTTTCTTTGCTATTTTTTTTAGTAGTTTGTTAACGTTTCACCTAACTGCGGTTTGTAGAGAAAATCAGAAGTGGGATAAGAGGTAAATGAAATAACGTACCGTGAGCTGATTCCGCAACGGAACCGGTTGAGAACTAGTCAAATGGAAGCTATCTTAGAATAAAGCAAATTGGAAATAGTTGAGAATCATATTTTATAATGCGAAGTTGAAAGTTTGGGTATGAGCTAGAACTAGTCGTCAAATGGTTTAATGTAACATATTTTTAATCGCTGCATACTTGCATCAGATCGTACGTTGTTCTCTTACACTTCTACGGTCTAAGTTTTGTGTTGAATGTTCTCACGAAAATGATCCACGAAAATGATCCACGAAAATTTTTCAAACCATTATTCTTAGAATTTATGGCTGACTAGTAAGCAATATTAAGCATTTTAAAGCGACACTTCAATGTGCTGCATTGTCACCTTCAAGCACTTAATTGGTGGTCTTCAAACATGCACAAACATCAATAAACGTCAAATCATGACAATCAAAGAAATTATCATATTCTAGCGAGACAGCAGAAAACAAAATCGAAAAAGCATGTAACAAAACAACTACAAGCTCGTAACGGCTGCCATAGAAGTTCAAACGCTACAAACGATTTGATATGAACAACAACAACAAAATCAAACAAGCACAGTAAGTACGTACAAATGTATGTGATCATCAAGCAAATGAGCGCCGAGGATCAACAATCAATAAAAACCCAGTAAAAACACTTTGAAGCTCAGCGCGCTCATTGTTATTTAAATTCTAAATTGTTTAAAGAAAAAACATTCTACACAGTTGAAGCAATAAAAATAGAAATAACAAACAAAATTGAAAAAAAGTGCTATGAAAGTAGCGCCGAGTCAAAAAACGATCGACCTTTTCATGTAAACTGCGCGAGTGGCACTTGATGTTCGGGGGCAATATGGAATTGGTTGCTCACCTCTCGACAAAATCAGTACAATTCCAAAGCAACCAAAAATTGGCGCTTAAATGTTTTCTTAATAATGAAGCAACGTGCATGAAGTTGGACGAAAAGGTGGGAAATAAAAGCAAGAAAGCAACGACGATCGATTTTGTTGATCAACATACATAGAATAAATGAACAACCCATTGATGACTACTTACAAATGTACATATGTATGTATGTATGTATACCGTTGAGTATGTAAATAATTGATTTAACAGCGTGCTTAGTGAAGGTGCAACACAAAATTGAATGAAATGGGTTGTGAGCCTCACTGTTGGGCCCTTAACTCTTTCAACGAGTGTGGGAAATAAAAATAAATGCTTTTGTTTGATAGTCAGCGTGAAAAACAAAGTGAATATTGCTTGCTTTCTTTAAAAAAATGTGTGTGACAGTGAAAAGCTAGAATTCAAGTGGAGATACAAATAAATGCATCACTTTTTATTCAGGGCCGTATAAGAAGCAATCAATGTGCCTCGAGTGAGCACATGAAGTGTACTTGTAAAGGTTTGTAGGTTCCAAAAAACTAAATAATTTTAGGTGCATAGGTATGTATTGATGTCGATTGTTGTTGTTGTATTGATGTCAACAGTGGCTATGTGGAAAGTGATCAACGATCAATGATCGTTTGTTGTGATCAGATGCTGATCACTTCCACAAATGCACTCGACTCCAATCGATGTTATCGCTGCTTCTTTTGCCGAATTGTATACGGTAAGTAGTAGCTGTATATGCGCCATTTTCTTCACGTTAAACCGTTTTTATTTGTCTAAATTTTGTTTTTGTGTGTGCATAGCACGGTTTCTCTCTTTTCATTTTTTTAGCTCTAATATTTGTTCAAATAGTTTTCAACGGTGCAGTGAAATAACGCCCAAGGAAATAACACCCATGGGCGTTATTTCCCACTCAAAAAGGAAATTACGCCCATGGGCTTTATTTCCTTTTTAAAAAGGAAATAAAGCCCATGGGTGTTATCACCTTTTGCTGATGGGTGTTATTTCCTTTTTCGAAGAGAAATAAAGCCCACGGACGTTAAAAACGAATTAAAACAAGCTGATTCAAGAATTAAGTATATGGTTTTATTTATTTCAATAAATTTTAACATATTTTTTATGTTTTTATAAGGCGGGGTGCAATAGCGCCTTGTGAAATAAGCCCTTTAAGGCCTTATTACACTATTGAAAGTGAAATAAGGCCTTTATTTCAAAAAAGGCTTTATTACACTTCGAAAGAGAAATAAAGTCTTAAAGGCCTTATTGCTCTTTCAGTTTTTTTAATGAAACAATAATATTCTAATTCTTTTTGTATTTTATTGAATAGTTACATACAAATTTCACGTTATCCAAAGCGGGAAACGTGGCACGCGGAAGGACATCACCGTGGCGGTAGCCACGGCTATGGCACACACCCGGAGTTGGAATGGCGTAGCCCAGGGTTATTTTTTGAAGCGCGGCCGAAGGCCGCCTACGCGGAAAGGTGTTCTGCACTTAAAAATCGTGGATCGGGCCCCCGTAACTATAATCCGAAGGGGGAAAAGCAATATTTTGTTTCTGTGAAAAGTTATTAGTGAAAAACCGAAAATTGACCCGGGTCAGATTCCCAATTCAGGGCCTCATCCACGTTTTTTATGTGCAGGACACCTTTCCGCGTAGGCGGCCTTCGGCCGCGCTTTAAAAAATAACCCTGGGCTACGCCATTCCAACTCCGGGTGTGTGCCATAGCCGTGGCTACCGCCACGGTGATGTCCTTCCGCGTGCCACGTTTGCCACTCTTTTCTCACAGGGTAATTTGTGAAAAAAATGCTAGTCAACAGTTCGTGTTGCTCGCGTAAAATCCTATGGGCGTTATTTCTCCTTTAAAAAGGAAATAAGAGCCATGGGCTTTATTTCCTTTTGCAGATGGGCGATATTTCCATTTAAAAAGGAAATAAGACCCATGGGCGTTATTTCCTTTTTGAATGGGAAATAACGTCCATGGGCGTTATTTCCTTGGGCGTTATTTCACTGCACCGTTTTCAACGCCCTTTAGGTTTTTTTTTTTTTGTTCGTTAACTACAAAATATCGTTTGTTTCACCTTTGACGAAGCAGCGTATGAAAGAGCGACAAGTGAATGGGTTAGTTTGCGTAATACCAGCGAGTTTTGTTTACGCCTGCTCTCCTCCGCTTACCGCGCGCTGTTCATGCATCTACAAAAACAAATTCTGTCACTTCCCCGTACTACTCTGTGAGTCTGCGCTAGCTCTTGGTTGTTTCAATGATTGTTTGATTTTTTTTTTTGTTTGGTGATTTTCTTTTTAATGAAGTGTCTACTTCCTCTCGTTGGTTTGTTGGTTGTTTAACTCGTTAATTGATAAATAGTTGCATTGGCATTGCTCGCTTTCAATAGCTCTTTAACGGTTGCTATTAGAGTTTCAATGGTGTTTTGTTATGATTTTTGTTTTTGTTTTTAAAATTTCGAATCAATTGACAGCGTTCAATTCAACTCTTTTTCCGCCTTTTTTTTAAGATTTTTTTGTCTTTGTTATAGTTGTTGTTGTTTTTGTTACACTTATATGTGATTTCCCAGAAATATATTAACACACCGATAGTTCGATATGTGACTGCAACAACAGCAACATCAAAAATATTTGGAATATCTTTTGGTTTGTATATTTTTTTTTTGTGTGTGTTCGCATCGTTTACCCTTCATTTAGTGATTTTCTGTTTTAATCATTCTTCATAATGAAGGTGCTAAATGTTTTCCACATTATTAACACCTCTTTATGGCCTCTTGTTGGTTGTTAAGGGGCTAGAAATTTACAACGAATGAAAAACACCGAAGTGCCCGTAAATGTTTTGTGTTGGAGTTTGAGTTTCAAAATTGAAACTAAGTAGGAAAGTACGCTGTTAGCATCCGAAAATACTGGTTTTCCCTTACAGTTTCCCAACTCCACCAAAAACCGTTTACATTTTCCTCTCATCAAAATAGAATTGCCAGTCATGCTTCGGTTAATCGCAAAAACATACAAAAACTTATTGACATTGCAAATAATAGTAATGAGCTATTCAAAATCTTGCTTAATACCATAAAGGGAAACCTTCAAACGACCGCCTCCACTCCCTTATGAGGAACTGCATTATGCATTTTTCCTATTTTTTCTGCAGAAACCTTAATTATTTATCGCATAAACAAATTGGGATAAGCCAAAGTAAATAGGGGATTTTCCAACTATTTAAAACGCCTCTGAATGGCAATCTCATGGAAGAATCAATTGTGCAGGTAGAACGCAAAACAACAAAAACAATTATTTTGCTGTAAAACAAAAGAAAAGAGCCGTTAGCAACAGACAAACAACTAAAGAAAACAGTTGGACACATTTGCCGCCATTGAGGCACACAAATTGACATAAAGACTTTTCGCACATTAGTATTAGAGTCAAGGCGGAACAACAGAAGCACAGCACAAACATCAGCCGCTGGGTACAATTAGTTGCTGATCCGAGCGTATGTACGTGCAGTTTTTCCTATTTCTGGTTTCGCAGTTGGCGGGTTTTTCCTCTTTTAAGGATAACAACATCTGCACCTGTTGCTTGACCAAAAATTATTATCTTGTTGTTGGTGGCGCAATTTTGGGATGTGTGCGCTCTCTGAATTTCCGAGAATTTTTCTGCATTTTTCAGTGGACAACCGTTGAAACAATGCATTTGTTACAAAAGGTAATAGAGATAACAGGGTGACCGCATACAGAAAAAACAACAACAACTACAAGTAAAAGAAATTAAATGCAACAGAAGGCACATACAGCTGGTATTGTGGCATGCAGCGCGTGCTGCACATATGTACATACATACAAAAACACACACTAAGTAGTGGCAATAGTTTTAGGGCAGCGCATCCGTCTCGTGCACGTGGACATGTGTTTATTAGACCGTGCAAAAAAAGTGATGTTTATACATATATTTTTTATTTTTTGGAATCAATACGAGGTCTATTGCAAAACCAAAAAAATATTTTAGAATTTAGGTAATTATTATTTGTAGATTTTATATTATTAAAAAAAACAAAAACAAAAAAAAAATATTTTAATAATAAATTTTTTAATTTTAATTACTATTTTCGCTATCGATATTAAAAATAAAATAAAAAAATCGATCGAAAAAATTATTTTCCAAAAATTTTGTAATAAATTTTCTAATTAAGCGGATTTTGATGCATCAGTTTTTCGGATAAACTACAATTTCTATAGTCAGTCTAATGCACAAAGGACAGCCTCTACATACTGTTCTCCTGTTCTGTTGCCTGTGATTTCGCTTCCTAAAACAAAAAATATGAAAGGAAGGAAAAATGTGACAGATGCGCACAGCTGTTTTTGTGCTCATAGCTCGTGTTAATATTTTGTTGTTGTTATTATTACTGTGTATATATTTTATTTGCAGTCGCACTTTTTCAAGGTCCAATTTCGCTTGTCATCTTCATCATGTGGCTTATAAAAATATGTCAGGGCATGTGGCAGTCGGCGTGTGGACATTGCGCAGTCGGTGGGCTCAGCAAAAATACTGCGAGGGAGTCCATTACGGGTTTCTTGTTCTTGTTTTTTTTGTGCCAAAAAAGCAAAATACAAACTTTTTAATTTGTTTTTTTTTTTTGTATTGGCTAGCTTATTGGAAACACTAAAATAGCGAGTATAAAAATCTTTGTCACATAAGGAGGTGATAGATAGATAAAAGTAGCTTCGAGTTGAAATATAATAAATTTGAAGACTATTTAAATAATTTTAAAAAATTTCTTTTATGAAATAAAATCACGGAAACCACTGTTCCGTGGTTTTTCCATCAAGCACAATTTGAAAATCTATAATTTCTTGTTTAAATTTTTTTTTTTTTTTTAACTTACGTGTCTGTGAAATGTCTGTCACTGAGACTGTTCCTTCCGCAGCTACATGTATGGCTTTGTTGTGTGCACACTGTGACATTATTACATAATCTTCTACTGTACATAATGCACCCGAAATCACCACCTGAAATGAAATGATAAAATGCTTAAATTTAGATATTTGAGTGATTAAGAATATTTTCTTAGTTGTTAGATGATCTTATGAAAGAGAAACCTTCAAGGATAATTCCAAAAAAAATTTCAGAAATTTTTAGGAATTTTTGCTAATGCCTTTTTTCCACTTTAGAAGTTTTTTATCAATAAAAAGTCTCAAGTTTAAACAAACACCAGTAGCAAGTAAGACCAGTGGCGCAAGAGATTTTACTCTTTACCGCTTTTTATTGATGTTTGTTGAAGATAATTGATAAAAGGTGTGAAACAACTTCATATCAGTGATGCCTATCAGTTGATGTTATGAAGATAACGCTATAGAAAATGTCTAACGGAAGATGCTGGTTAAGATAAAAACGTACATATGTACTCCTAACAAAAACAACAAATGTGAAAGTGTGAATAAAAAAACATTCTCATATAACTTCACAATATAAATTTTTTTGAATTTTGAGCAAGTATTTTCTCAGTGCGTAGTGCTGCAAATATCGAATTTTTCACCTTAATTCGCTTTCCTTTTACCTAAACTCTATGCAGTACACAAACACTTAAAAGCTGCTCACTCCATTCATGCACTTTACACGCGCCAACCGCATACGCCCTGGCGCCCAATGCTAACACAATTTCCCCCATTTCAAGTTTTCTCAAACTGTTCGCTCGTTCGACTGTCATTGTAATTAAAATTGCTTTTGACGCGTGCAATTGTCAGCAATATTTAGCAAGTGCTTTTGTTGTTGTATTTGCATTTATCGCTTGTTTATGATTTTAAACTGTTCGTGTTATTATTATATAACTGTTATTGTTGTGGTCTGTTGTCTGCAGTGGTTTTGCTATTATTAAATCATCATTAAGTTGAAATATGTGGTACGGCATTTTCTACGCATTGTCTTCGCTTTGTCTTCGCATTGTCTTGGAAAAGTATTGGGTTGTGCATTTGATTGCTGTTTTGAATGTTTAGTTTTTGTTGTTGTGCTTACACTAATCAACAAACGTTTAGTTGGTTGTAAATGTCTCAATGCTTTGGTTGTAATTTCTGCATTTAATTGCTGTTGGATGATTTATTGCTTTTTAGAATATGTCTTTAAATGAATAATTAATGGTCTAATGATGAGCGAAAGGATATGAAGGTTTAAAGATAATTAATTGTAAGGGTTGTCATGTTGTTGTTTTAACACGTCAGCATGCTTAAGGGGGTGTTGATGGGTCTTTGGTCGTATCCTGCCCACTTGGGTGCTAACGGAATAGAACTTTCCAGGGACCGCCAGCCATTAGTGGGGACGTTTTGAGGTGACCTCTTTTATTCTTACAAGTTGTCTCATCATGATTATCTATTTGATCTCAACAATTTTTTCCTCAAAACGCGCTGTTTCTAAATTGGGTCTAATAGCACCACATTTTACAATATTTTTCAACATGACCCTAACTCAACATTTGATTCGAAAATCTAAAGACGGCAGAATAACATAAGTGCGATAAAAAAATTTTGAAATCAAAAACGAACAAGATCATGTTCACACATTGACATCAAGTCAGATATAAATATTCACTTATATTGACACTTAACGTCATCATAAATTCAATAAATGAACTTATAAAAATTAGACACCTTTCAAATAAATTGACGTCAATTAAAAAAGTGTTACATGCGTTGAGCCTAAAGTCATTCCAATATTTTTATTTATTTATTTTTTTTGCAAGCAATTAACTAAACGCATTCCAATTCGGCAGTGCAAATTAGTTGATAAACAATTGGCGTGACGTCACACCTACACATGGCTTTTTTACGGATATTATCGTTGAATAGCAAAAATATTTCAAATAGTTATGCAAAGTTCGTTATTGATATAAAGTAAATTAAGTTGACGTAACTTTGCGCTGGAATTCCAAACGTGCATATGTATGTAAGAAAACTATGCCGAATCATTAAATAGTTTGTGGCGTACGGCGCCAAAGGTGTTAACGTCAGTGCATAAGTGACAGCTGTTCTTTCTAATTGAATAAGTATTCACTTCCATTATGGAAAAAAATTGTGCAAATAACCCAATTGAGGAATTCCATAGCAGAAGTTTCCAGGGAGCTTTTTTTCTTATAGAGAATTTTAAATTGGTTGGCGAATTTTTAAGTGAGTTTTGAAAGAAAAATAAATGAGTTAAAAGGGTAGGGCAGCACTTTTACTACTAAATAATTAATAACATTTGCTTTGGCCTCTATGCCTTCTGTTGCTTTTTTCTCTTTTTGTAATTCATTATCATGTTATAAATTTGTCTCTGTCATCAATAGATCAATTACAAAAAGCTTAAAATTCCATTTTTATTACTTGAACTAAAAAATATTTTTGTTTAATCTTATCTTGAAGAATTTTTATGTAGCCGAAATGGCGTTGTTATATATGATATATATCTACATATGAGGGACTTAGAGCAAAAACGACTAGGAGACTCGTCAGTAACTAGTCATATTACAATGTTCTAAGGCACCCTTTTTTATGAGGCAATACTTTTAACTAGGATTTCGCAAATTTTTTTAAGTAAAAATTTCTTAAAAGAAAGTTTTCTCAGTTGCAGTTGTAAGATAATAGAAAAAACCACATTTTAAATAAAACTTACTTTACATTGCTCACATTATACCAACAATTTTTTATGAAAAAACTATCTCTACGAAAAAAAGTAAATTTTCTTTTATCTTATAAGGAAGTCCAAGCGCCGCGTTAGATAAAAAAAAAATATTGTTAACTTACATACCTCTACAAAATTGAAATTATTTATCAATAAATCGAATTCATGCTACCATTCATAACTTCAGTAAAAAGTCAAATAAGTAAAGTAAACACTTTAAAGATTGTATTGAAAAGTGGAGCTATCAGTTCGAACTGTCACTTTCTAATGCTACGCTCTCAACCACTTTTCATTCACCTACTTCCTGCTTAAACGTATAAATAAATTACACACCAACATAGTTCCTTATATCTCTTTTGCTTTTAGCCTATATAAGTATATAAATAACTAGTGCTGATACTAGTTTACTGATAAATTCAAAATATAATGCATTAGAAGTTCTTCTGATATAATTCCTATTTTTTTATTGTTAGTATTTTTTGTGAATGAACGGGTATGTTTATAACTAGTTGCTGTAAATATACTAGAACTTATAGCATTGTTTGTTAGGTTGGCTTCAAATTTTTCTTCAAAAAGAAAAAGAAAAGTTTTTTAACATTTTGAGATTGATTTTTAAATAGAGAGCTTTAAGATCGAACTACGTAATCGTAATAAAAATCATCAATTGTATAGCACCTTTTCTAAAATAATTAATGTTGACACCTGCCGGTTTTTTTTTGATTACGCACTTAGCGACTTGTCAATAAAATAACAAAATACTTTTTTTTTTTTATTTTTCAAGCAAAATCAAATTTGAACCTGTCGTTGGCTTGTTCTGCTGGCTGAATACATTGTGTACCATGTCAAGTGTGATATCTTAAGCATAGACGTCAAAATTTTTAAAAAAATTAACACCTGTTTTTTTATATTCTATGTTGGATTCATCCTGCATCTCGTTCTATCATTCGTTAGAAGATAGGAGCAGCGATGCGCCGCCATGCTGGAGTGCCTCAGATGTAAACAAAAAAACTGAAAAAAACTCCATTTTGAAGTGCCTGTCAAACGTTTGACAGATAACATATCACACTTGTACTGATACACAATGGGCTGAATATCTTGTTGTTTCCAATTAAACAAATTTTTAAGCAATCAGAAAATATTTTAAAATGAAATATTAACATAGAGACTTTATGTCATGTAAATATTATTTTTGCTTTCATAACATCTCACAACTAGCTATATAATCCACCAAACTTACACTTCCTTAGTTATTTCATTTTACAGTCAAACCTCTTTTTATGCGGGGGATAGGGACCGTGTAAAAATAATCGCACCTTTTTTATGCGATTTTTTTTTGTGCGGATTTCTTTTTTTATGCGTTTTGTTTTGTGCGATCCTTTTTTTGTGCGGTACATATACAGGCAGTGTCAAAAGAAAGTGTACATAAATTTGAAATTTTCACCAATCACTGCTTCTTTTTGAATAATTTCTCAAATTTTTTATAAAAGTATTCATTAAAATACAGTTTCTACTTTTAAAGTTTAAGCTCAAACGTTTTTTCAAAATTCAGGAAAATTCGACAAACTTTCAACAAAATTTCAAACTTTCTGTACAAAATTTTTAGATTTTTTTTGAATACGCAGTTTTGTAGCTCGTTGAATTTTACTATAAAATGATACAAATCTTAAGCCGCTTCAAATTTTGTTGAAAGTTTGTCGAATTTTCCTGAATTTTTAAAAAACTTTTGAGCTTAAACTTTAAAAGTAGAAACTGTATTTTAATGAATACTTTTATAAAAAATTTGAGAAATTATTCAAAAAGAAGCAGTGATTGGTGAAAATTGCAATTTTATGGTGTACACTTTCTTTTGACACCGCCTGTGTATGTACCGCACAAAAAAGGATCGCACAAAACGAAATGCATAAAAAAAGAAATCCGCACAAAAAAAATCGCACAAAAAAAAATCGCATAAAAAAGTGGCGCATAAAAACAGGTTTGACTGTATCTTATTTAGCTGCGGTAACATAAAAAGCTTCATTCTTTACCTACAAATGTCCGTACCTGGCAAGAGAAACACCAACACATAAACAATAAACTTGTGCGTTTGTCAATTTCAGATTCGCTGTAAGGAAACGAGGTTACTTTGCTAAGTGCGATAAATGCTAGTTTTCTGATAAGCAATTCGTAATGCTTACATCTTTTTCACTACGCCTGTCAAATTGTTAGCTAAATAGTCAGGCAGTGAGTTTGTTCAGTTTTCAATTTCAATTACTACTAAATATGTTTGTATGTATGTGTGTGTATTTACAGTGTAATAAATTTCCAAAGCTTTAAACTTTGATTGTAAATTTGGTAATAGCGATAGTTGTAAATGTACGAGTAATAACAAGTTCAGATGTAACAGCGGAAGAGTTCGTAAATAATGAAGTTACAAAAGATTTGGGATTTACCCAATGTAATGTCGCTCAGAGTGTAAATATTTGATGTGTATTGAAAGCTGATGGCGGTAGGGGTTTTTGGGTTAGATGTAACTAAGTTTAGATAAGCTGTAAAATTAAATTTAAAGTCGAAATAAGCCTCTCTTCCTAAGCCTTTGGAACTCTCAACTCTCACTCCCGTGAAAAAAATTTGAAGATTTAAACAGCCACCCGCTACACGTGGTTCGAATTTTATTTTTCTAGAAAAAAAAAAAAAAAATTAAGTAAAGGCTATAGAAACAGTTATACCTGCTTTAATGTTCTTCTTCTCTCTCAAAAAAAAAAACAACAAAAATTTCCGAAAAAATTAAAAAAAAAAACATTTTTAGCTACAGAAATTGTTGTTTTGTTTACGAACACAGCTAAAAGTTCTCCTTTCTGCCCATGCAAAAATTTTACAACAACAAATAAATACTTACAATAAAGAGTAGCAACCTCAACTGATTCGACATTCATTCGGCGTTCAATTAACATTTCCAATTTGCAAAATCCTATTTGTATTTACTAGTTAGTATTAGGTATTATTGTTGTTGTTCTTGTTGTTGTTGTTGATGTACACAAAGCCTATCAGCACCTCAAACTATTTGCGCATGAAAGTGTGCCACAACGGCAACCAAAGCGATTGTTTTATTATTATTATTATTGTTGTTGTTGTTGTAATGGTTGTTGCTAGTTTCATTTAATTACCGACAACAACTTGCCGCCACAACTTCACAACTTTTACGATGCACATTACATATCTGCACATAATTTTTTTTTATTTTTTTTGTTTTTTGTTTTTTCACTATTTACTTTTACTTTATTTCAACTGCACTGCACTTAAATTGTGGCTTGTTTTGTTTTTGTAATTCGTTTTTAATATTTAAATTGCGCACGGGCTATGACTCGATTTTAACCGCAACCAGCGCCAACAAAAGTCAGTAAAGTCAAAGTATTGTTGTTGTTGTTGTTGTTGCATAGACATTTTCACTAAGCACGCAACGAATGCTAGCAAAAAATTTATGTTGTTGTTTTCAATGTAATACAAATATATATTTGGTTTTTATAACTTTCAACCCACTATTGAAAGTGGTCTAAGATTCTTCCGGAATTTTTAGCTTTCTTTATCCTTTTAAGGTAATCGCTTTTTTCACCACAAAAAATTATTGATTCAAAATGTTATTTTTCAAAAAATAATTTTGTAATTATTTAGATTTTTTATTTAATAAACATTAAATTATTTTTGTTGTAAAACGCACTACAAGAAAGAACTCAAACTGAAACTAACGGCGAAATTTCATTTATCACGCGTGCACGTTTCGAATTTTCGTAAAAGCTTTCTTGTTGTTGTTGTAATTGAAGTTGTTATATGCTTGTATGCACGTTGTCACTATGCGGTGGAATCGTCTGGACGCGTCCAAACGTCTAAGCGTTGCAATCGAACTGTTAAGACTAAAAACAACATAAACGCCAAAATTTCGACGTACTCGTACTTGTGCGACGCCAGCAGCGCAGCTCAAATGTCCACAGAGACGTTAGCATAAGCAGCGCAGTCACAGCGACGACGGCGTATACAGCGACGCCAACAGTGCTGCTAACAGCCACGCTCACGTTGTTACACCACGTCCAAGTTACGCACACACACACACCTACACTACGTTGGCTGTTGGGGAGCAGTAATGCAGCAGCATTCGTTGTCGTCACAGCAGCCGATGCCAAGTGGTGAGTGTCATTTAAATGTGGCAAAATTCGGTTTCCTACTGAGCTCAACCAAACACGATGCTGTTTAATGGCGTTAAAGTGGAGGCAGCCGGATTGAGCTATGTTTGTATGTTCATATGTTTGTTCGAGTATGTATGAATTATAATTTACAGTTGTAGTGCATTGAGCGCGTTGGTGTAGTGTCAGCAATTGAATAAGCAGACGAAAAAGTGGGGCTTTTGATTTAAATATCGCATGCGATTTTCTATGCTCCAGAAGTTGTAAGGGTGTACTTTGCCTTGTAGGAACGAAGGAGTAAATTTTCGTTAAACATATTTGACGAAGAGCTTTGTTGATTGTCTTTCTTGAGTTATTTTAAGTCTTTCTCGAAATTATCTATGATAATAAGAATATATGTATATAACAGAGTAATTGCCTATGACAATAGCACTAATTTATACAGAAAAGTGGGCGGCGCCACACCTACTTTCTTAAAATCAACAAAAATTTATTTCTTTCAGAGTTTTTATCAAAAAGCTCTTTAAGTATGGCAAAATATAATGCGTAAAAGTTTACAAACTAAATATCCGGGACTATAATAAAAATGTGGGCGTGACCCTCCACCGAATTTTCCCATTTTCACAATATAAAACCAATTTTTAGCAAAATTTCGTCATACAAAATCAATTTTTTTCGATTTCTCTTATTAAAAGGGGAGGGGTTACGCCCATTTTTGAAGTATTATATCCTTCGAATTTCTTACATTGATACTTTGAAAGTGAAATAGAAAGGATTTGAAGTAATTTTTCGGATAAAAAATTACATGAAAGATTTTACTTCAAACAAGTTTGTTACTTGGGGCTTCGAACAAGTTTTATTTCCGAACGGAACTTGAATAACCAAAGGAATTGCAAAATGTTTTTTAAAAATTAATAATTTAATCAATTTGCATGTACATATATAAGCTGAAAGTAAGTGCAAAATTTATGCCTCTAATAATACAAATTATGGTGAATGGTCCCATAATTTTTTTTTCAAAAGTCTCCAAAAATTAAAGAGCGTTGAATGTCTTTCCTAAAACTTTCGTACCCGAAAATTTTCCCACCAGCAAAATTCCCTGCAATATTGAACGCCTAATTAAAATTTTCGCCTGCGGTTTTAGCAACAAAAAACACGTTAATACGGCAACATTGTTGACGTACTTCAAAAATGTTTCGCGACATCGGCACAGACTGATTGCATGCGGTGATCTTTAACTGATCTCAATCAACAGCGATAATGCTTTTTTCCAAACGCAAACACATTTTTTGTTTTACTGAGCTAAATTTTTTATGGCGATAAATTTGTGGCGGTACATTTACGAGCTGGACAAGCGCCTTGCAGCGATTTTACGATGTTTATGTCAAGTTCAAAGGCATTGCGAACAAGTGTTTGTGGTGGCTCAATGAATGTGTGGTCAGCGTTAGGTTTTGGTTAAACAAATATTAGTGCTATAAAAGCCATGTTCGTGCATATGGAAGGGGTGTAAGTATATATAAAATAGTTTATGGGAAAACTTGTGTAAGTACTTGGAGCAATGTTTTGATAGCAGTTAGGCGACGGAGGGCATTTAAAATCAAATGAATGCTTATTTGGGACTAGAAATTGCGAAGGTAAATTGGGGTCGAGAGAGATCTTAAGGATATGCGAATGAAATGAATTTTTTAATTACAATCATCACGCTATCTCGCAAGCGACAAATTTACATTTGAGTTGCAAAAAAATTTAAAATTTTGCTATGATTTAATTTTTTTATTTTATTCACAAGTCGCTAAGTGCTTACGAAAAAAAAAGCTATAAAGTTCTTTACACATGAAAAGTCTTTTGTTTCGCTCCTCGAAAGTCGCTTTACAGCAAAATCAGTCAGTAGTTGAAACGATAAAAATGTCAACACCTACTTTCCAATAGCACATCAAAGTAACGCTCAAACATACTCGTTTTCAAAAATCCTTTTAACTGGATAATGAAATCCCTAAGTGCACCAGAAAGTATTGGGGTTTTATTGCTGGAAAAGGGAGAATTTTATAGCTTTGTCGACGTGTCCTTAGAAAATTTTTTTGTTCTTCTAAAATTTGTTTGAAACAAAACGGCAATTGACACAATTTAAAGCGATTAACACAAATGACTGACAATAAACCCGAAATAATAGAAACAACAACTACTTAGCTTGTTAGCCTCACAAAAGTGGTGAGTCGTTTTTATTAAAAGCAAAATAGAAGCGCACATGCCACACTAACGCTACCACTTCCGGTCAATAATGGAAACAATCAAGCAAAAAGAAAAAAAATACAATGGTAGATGCATACTGAAAGCCGATTGATTGAAATTTATCTTCTCTACATTTTTGTGTATGTTAGGGTGGGGCAAAAAACTATTATTTTTTTTCACTAAGCAAATTTGTACTTAAAGATAGATCACTCCATTTTTAAATAAATAATTTTGTTTTTAAATTAGATTCCACCAAAAAAAAGTTAAATGTTGCTCTGGGTTCAGTAGAATATCCTCTCAAAAGCCAATGGAAAATTTAAAAAAAAATTTTCAATTTTTTCAAATAAAGTAAAAAATTGAACACAAAATGCAGTATGGCACAAAAAATTTGTCAGTAATTTTTTTTTATCCGTTTAAATATCGTTAAGCAACACTTTTTCCTTTCAATTAAAAAAAAAAAAAAATTTATAAATTTTTTTTTAATCCACCCTAATGTCAATTAAGCACACATTTCCAAATATCCACTCTACCGAATATTTGTGTCACAGCTGATAATGGAGCGCTAGTTGTTGGTCTACCTTACATACATAGGTGTTGTTGTTGTTCGTCTCCTTTGTGTATCCAATTACGCTACAACTCAATCAAATCCATCTGATCCTTTGTTGTCATTGTAATTCAATGTGTAACGTCCACTTGTGTGGGTGTTAATATCCTGCGTAATTCGTCAAACGAACAGTTGGTTGTGTTTGAACAAGCGATAAGCAACAGTAACAGGCAGCAGGGATAATCGATTGTTACACATTTGTAGGTATGGATGTTTTTATGATGGTCCAGTTTTTCACTGGCTCGTCAATCTATTGACTTAGCTGCTCTATGTTTTAGTGCAACCAATACACACACAAAAATTAGGCCAATTAGCTTGACGGTTTGCTGAGCTCGATACGTTCAGCTGTTGTATTTTGATGAGGTTAAAATCGATAATTCTGTATGTTCTGTACAGTTATCAATCGGGCATTCTCCGCCCAATTTTGCCACTTTCTTTTAAATAATGATAAAACCTGAAACTATCTACAAATCCTTAATACAAAAATACATTCAAACTAAAGGATGTGGTAAATCTTGAGTACAGACAAAAATAATCGATAAATGGCATCGCGATTAAAGTCGCACTCTCTTTGTCGGCTATGAAATGAGTTCCGTGAATACGCATTTCACCAATTAAATTCTTCTGAAATTAAGAGCCTTCTCCACAAATCTGCCATAAAGATCACAAACTATACAATCTTGGCATTGTAAAAATCGATAATCATCTCTTGTGCAATTAAAAACGATCATGAAATTCAATATGAAATTACAGGCTTAAACAACGCCAAAGAAACAACAATCACTTCGAAGACAATGTAACATCCAAATAGCTTCATTTCACAGCGATAACCAAAGTTTATCAGATTTCAAGTGATTTTTACAAGCATTGTGGGTGTAATCATTATTGTAGGCCATAATAATTTTTACGATCAACAATGCTTGATCAAGATATGATTTTTCACCGTCAAAAACCGATAAGCTCGAAATTGAGTTCAGTGAAGAAACTATGCAAATCTTAGCATAAATGAAGGTATTTTTCGCGATTTTATTACACCACCACAAGTGTGTTCGATGTGTACACAAAATTTGAGTATGATAACTTCATTGAAACATTATGGTGCACTAAAAAAATTGATTATTAACGACGGTGATATTGACCAATAAGAGGTCAACAAAAAAGAGAGAGACAATTGGAAGACTATGTGGTATGTATGGGACATAAAGAGATTAAGTAGATGATAGGGTGATTCAAATTTAGAGCTTGAATGCGATGCTTTTACATCCATAGAGACCTTACGCGTATCGAAAAAAAATTTAAACAAAAGAAAACGATATTCAGCAACCGGTCTGAAGAAATTTTTAAAAATTAAAAAATTTGAATCCATTCCAACATCTTTTAGAAGAAATGTTGGGCCTGACTAAGTATAGCATTGAATCGATAAAAAGGTATTCAAACTGCAAACCAAAGGCTTTCAAACTGTAGCAAAAAAAGCTTTTCTTTAGGTGAGCAGACAATAATTTTTATTTAGCAAAAAAACTTGGTCACAATAATTTACTTATCATATATTTCTTTCATGAATTTCACCAAAAAATCATCATAATTTGAACCCTTAAACTGTTTGTTATGTAAACACTATGCCGCCTGCTTTATCATCTTAATTTTCTTTACCACTTTCAGCATTTGGCTGACACTTTATTGACTAAACCTATTTCTTGGCGCCACTTTATTTTTGCTACACAAATATTTTAATTGGTACTATAAAATGGTATCGAAATTCAACTTTCGTACTATTGTTGCAATCATAACATGAAGCACATTTTCAGAGTAAAACCTTAAGTTACTAGTCAACCAAATTTAATAGGCTAATTAGTTGCTAAGTGAACTTGCAAAAATTGTTGGGTGTTTTGGTAAAATTCCTTTCACATAGTAATCTAATTAATCATTTCATATTCGTCTAATATAATAAAATGTGTTGCCAGATTCTTTTAAAAAAAATCTCCTAAAAAATTTATTAGTAAAAAATGCCAAAAAAAATTTAGGACCATGTTTTTTTTTTTAAATTTGAATGAAAAGTGTTTTTAAAATATTTCGAATAGTTTTTTATGTTTTTTCTGGAAAATTCAGAAGAAATACAATTTTCTTAACCTGGTATATCAAATTTTATAAAAAAAAAAATATATTTTTAGCTAAAACAATTTTGATTGACAAATTGACTAAAAATTTTGGAAAAATTTTTTTTTCTATGATTTAGTAATTTTGTCCGGGTGCTAAATCGAAAATAATTCAAAAATCTGGCAACTCTCAAAACTACTATTGGCTCTTACTAACATACTCTTACGCGTATATATTTGTTATTATTTGTGTTGATAACATATTTGTTGTGTTTTTTTTATATTTCACGATTTCATAATAAATAAGCGTTTGAGGGTTAAATTTGGTTTTAGTCAAGTTTAGCAAACTCATATTGTTACGACAGCTAAATGATTGATGTTGATTGAATGAAATTTACTTTGCTCCCCCATATTTGAAAAGAATAGGTAATTAGTGGAACTACAGGTATTATCAGCACAATTTATATGCTAAAAGGTTAAAAACTTTTGCTAGCGACTTGCATAGTAAACAAACTTATCTAATGAATGTAAAATACCGAGGGGTACAAAAGAAGGCAAGCTAAAATACGCAGTAACAAGTAAAAAATTTAAATTAAAAAATATACTTATTGGAAATTAATATCAAAGTTAACAACACTACTGCACATAAAATTGTTTGGGGTAAAATCAAAGCTTTATAAATATGCGATACGCCCCTCAAAGCTCCATCATGGGTGGCTTGAAATCGTAAGTTGCTTAAACTGTTTACACTTTTCTGTGGTTAAATTGCCAATTATTGCTAATTACTTTTAGCCATGGCGCTCACTTTTCGATTTGTAGGCGTTGCTCGTAAAACGTTTTGTGCAGCGTAATTGCTTGAGTTTTGGCATTTTTGGCGCCTCTGTGGGGAAGAGTCAAACACACACACCATATATGTATGTAGATTAGGGTGCTTCATTTGCAGGTAAATTTTTGTGCTAATTTTTGTACTTTTTGTAGTATTATAATAATTAAAAAAATTCTAAAAAAAATTATTTTATAGCGGAAATAGGAAATCGACATCTTAATGAGCAAATAATGAAAAGCGCTTAAAGTTTTTTTTCTTTTTAATGTCTGTTTCATATTTTTATCTATGAAATGTAAAGTTTTGGGTATACAAAATACAATACAAAATACTTGTTAATAAAGTGTCACACCCTAATGTATACACTTTTTATGTGTATTTCTTAAAATTTAATTTACAGGTGGCCATAAAAATGCGTTATTAGTGTCTTTAATAACTAATTGCTTAGGTGCTCTTGCTCGTTTATAAATTACCGAAAGTACAATTTTTTCTAATTTAGTTACTTTTCTGAAAAGTATTTGCATCAATGTAAAAATTAAATAAATTAAATTAAATTTAATGTAAAAATTTTGGATTTTCAAAATCTGCCATTTAAATTTTTTAGTGTCATTATTTTGATATTAATTGATAAATGAGCGTTGTTAGTAAAGTTTTGTAATTTATTTTATCACTTTATGTTGTTCAAGATAAGATTATACCTCTATGGGTTGTAAAAAAGTGTAGGTAGAAAAAATTTAGTGATTTGTTAGGAAACACTATTATGTATGGTGTTTGTAGTATGTCATAATTTCAACTTAATTATTATGTAGTGAAGACCATTTTCTAAAATAACTTCAAATAATTAATAATTTTGGGGGCCCGCAGTTTCCTGATGAAATACCTAGCCACCTAAATGTTCTGGTTCGCCTTCAAGCAGACCTTCTGTGGGCTATAGGTTTGATGAAGCATTTACTACACACACAGTTGTCATAGGCTGGAGGATTAAAGACCTCTTTACAAAGAAGTCGAAAACGCTTTGGACAACCATCGACATTTTGCTATTCAAGGATAGTCTTCACGTGCTATTTTTTCAATTGACCTTGAACACATACAATGTTTATAAAGAGCATTTAAAAAAAGTAAGTTGAGTGCTCAATTATTATTCATAATTACCACTTAATGAAAGGTATTCGTAAAAGCATTTAAAAGCGCCAATAAAATGGGTTGAGGTAGCCAAAGAAAATTTATTTAAATACTCGCTTTTATTATTAGTTGAAATGCATTGTAAAATTTTAATATTTAAATAGAGTTGAACAAGAAGAAAGTCATTCAAAAACTTTGTATTTCGCGCAACGAAAAGATAGTGAACAGTTAACAGTCGGTAGTTGCAGTGATTGAGTATTCTTTTTAATAACAAAAAATAAAATAAAAATTAACTAAATATATTTCTCATACAAATCAGGCAGCCTAAGAAATGTTTCAGTCCAACTTTTTATTGTTGCTACCACTTTGCGGCTTTGTAATGACGCAGACTACAAGCGTTGCTAATATTTTAAGTACATTTAACAAGAGAACACTAGCTAATAGCAATCTAATTCTGATGAATTCACCATGTAGCCAGCAATTTGAGGAAGCTATACAAAAACAACAAGTACCGCGATTTCTAATTACAACAAAACGAAATTTGACATTATATCAACGTTATGAAAGATTTGTCACATCTGTGGTAGTTTTGGATAAATCAAACATTTCACAACAACAACAATTACAAATATTATCACACACAATAGCACATTGCAAATATTGTCATGTCATTTTCCTAATCGAACTAACACAAACAACAACAACGAGCATGCATTGGCTTTTCGAATGGTGTTGGAAGCAAAATTTTTTGAATGTTCTATTATTAACACCAACAAATAACGCTATACTACTTACAACATATACGCCATTTCCGCACTTGAAAGTGTTTAGAGTTACGCTTGAAAAGTATTTAGAAACTAAAGCAAATGTGCGTCAAAGTTTAGAAGGTTCTACCATACGTTTTGGCAGTGGTCGACGTATACCGCGCTCGCTTGTCTCCCAAAATACAGATGGCACATTGGTGATGAAAGGCCATTTGCCACGTGCTTTAGAATTTTTCGCCGAAGCTTACAATGTTAGCCTGCAACATGTTGAACTCTCAGCGCATAATACCGTACAAGATTGCCTAAACCAGCTCAACGCACAAACAATCGATATGTGCACACAATTGTATTTCGATGGAAAATTTCACATAACACAACCACTTTTTCTATATAAATCACATTTAATAGTGCCCAATGTACGGCCATTACCAATGTATGCATGTTTTGATGAACCCTTTAGTGCGGGTTTGTGGCTCATGATTGGCATATCATTGTTAATGCTGACGCTAGTGCTGGGTTTGATTTGTTGGTATCGTTATGCGATTTGGTGTATCGACGATATATTTCTACAAATATTTGCGAGTATACTTTATTTACAATTTCATTTGCCACAATTTACGGGCATTACAGGTCGCTTCATACATTTATTACTTCTCGTATTTGGTTTTTTATTATCCTCGCTTTATTTGGCCTTTCTCTCGAGTTACTTTAGCGCACAACTCCATGAGAAGCCTATCAAAAATTTGGCTGATTTAAAAGCGCGCAATATAACAATACTTATACATGATAATGATGTGCAGATATTAAAGAATTATAAAGTAAGCGCTGAGTTTTTCGAAAGCGCTTTGGTGGTGTCAGATGCAGTGCTGAATGAGCATCAATTCGCCTTGGATCCAAAATATGCTTATTCTTGTGCATGGGATAAATGTTGGTTATTACTCAAGCAACAACAATATCTCAGGCAGCCGAAAATGGTTTTGATTAGTGAGGAGGTTACTTTAATGCGTGGTGGTATGCTTATAGAGAATAACACTTTCTTCGAACTCATATTTAACATACATAATCAGCGTGTTATGGAGGCGGGTCTTGATGCATATATTCTGGAGCAAAGTTTTCATGATTCAAAAGAAATCGGATATTTTAAATATTTTCGCAAGAATGAGCTTTATATAAAGGTTAAATCATTGAATATTGAATATCTGTATTTGCCAGCTGGCATATTGATGACAGGACATTTAATTGCTTTGGTGGCTTTTATCGGCGAGCTGGTTATATATCGTTATTGGAATTGATAAAAAAAAATGAAAAATAGTAAATAACTATTACAATCAGCTGGAAGTATAAACAAAATTTTCGAACCCAAATATATTTTGATTTAGGAACAAATCAAATCTTAAAGTGAGACTGTGGCTAAAGTTTCATACAAGAAATAAAACATAATAAAAATCGGATGTAAATGAGCTTGAAATTAAATTAATTTTGAAATTTAAATTTAATTAATTTGAATTTTATCGATGCAAAACCATTTACCTCACTTCCTAACTGCTCTAAGCTGCTGTTGCAGAAACTCTCATTTAGTTTGAATGAAATAGTTCTTTTATAAAAATTTAATTCGTTCAGTAAACTCAAACGTTCAATTGTACTACTTCATTCGCTCACTCTACAAATCCATTTGATCTTTTATTTTTCCACAAACATAGCATACTTGTTACAAATCTAGTAAATTTTCAACAATGTCATGTTCACTAAGAAATTTATGATCACCAAAAATTTTGAAAAAAAAATTAATATAAATATAATAAATAAATAAAACTACAGCCGCTTGTGCATAAAACAAAAATTAAGCGTCCTTCTATTTTAGTTTTATATTGCATAGATTGACTGGCAACACGTTCAACTAACCAGAGATAAAGTATCTGAAGGCTGTTTGTAAACAAGTAGACGAAAAAAAAAAAAAAAAAAAAACTTAAGTGAAATACCGAATGGCATGAAACGATAGCGTAGTGTCAAATCGTTAACAACTTGCACAAAAAAAAAATTAAAAAAGAAATCACTGCTGCCTATAGATAAAAGTTTTGCGCCCAACAAACTCGAGCTGGTTTTTGGTTACAAAAAATAAACTAATTTAAGTTGAAATCTCAAGTGGCTATTAATTATTTCCTTTTTAAAAGTAGATTTATCAGCAACTATAGTTCTTGGGTGTCGGCGAAAAAACGCCAAAAATGCAAGGGTGCTAATAAAAGTTTGCTGCGTTGGTGACTCTTTGAAAAAATTTTAAATGGAGACAAGAAACCTTAGAACTGAAGTTAGTAAAATAGTTGTTCAGTTCCAAAAGAATTAATGAAATTAAAACACTTTCTTCGAAGCCGTTTGCTCAGCTGGTTCAGAGATTCCACAAAAAAAACATTTGTTCCTTGCCGGTAGTACCAAACTGTGGGGCACAGAAAGTCACATTGATCTTTCAATCAGGCTTCATATTTTAAGTCCACGCATAAGTAATACGATTTTTAATTTTTTTTCTGCTCAACTGTGCGAACTTTTGTTAGACCCCACATGCTTTGAAAAAATCTTGAGTATATTTTTTACATACATATATTTATCATTATTTTTTAATTAGTTTTTCTTGGTTTTACTCACTTTTATTTA
Organism: Sphenella marginata; assembly: GCA_951509765.1. Classification (NCBI taxonomy): domain Eukaryota; kingdom Metazoa; phylum Arthropoda; class Insecta; order Diptera; family Tephritidae; genus Sphenella; species Sphenella marginata. Next base: position 54,265,271 of record OX608083.1, read on the forward strand.
CGTTATCAAATGCTTCAACTAAAGGGGAATTTTCTTACAAACTCTTAGAGATAGTGAATTCTGAGAAAATATTTCATTCCTCAAAGTACAAGTTCGAAAAAAAATCAAGTACAAGAACGTTTAAACTTAATATTGATAAGTTCCTATTATTAAATTCTACTCAGCAGAAGTTTAAATGCAAATTGTAAATTATTAAAATCTCCTTGCAGCTGATTATCTACATAATTTCCAAAAAAATTGTTTAAAACTCTCGCTCTCCGAAGGCCTTGTTAACCATGGCCTACACTTTAGTGTGCCATATTAAGGCCTTGAAATGCCGGAAACATTGTTGTTGCACTTGCTGTTGTTACAGTTTACTGCGTGTTGTTGTTGTTGCCACACATAACAATCAGCTCTTCAACAGATAATAACTGAAATCAGCGCGCAAATGAAGCGCAACAAATTGCAGAAAAAGGGCGTTGCAGCGCACAGATCACACAGCAGCTATACCGGCAACAAGCAAGCACAGCAACAACAACAATAGCTCTATCAACTGCATTTTAATGCAACAGCCAACTGACTGGCAAACGTTTTGCAACGCCGGCAAATATGCAAAACAAGCAGCCAACTCACGCTTTCGCACTTACTTCCGCGCTTTGCTGTTGTAATTTTGTTGTTGTTGTATTTTTTGTAATTTCCCAACACTTCTTTTTCAGTGTATTTTTGTTATATTTTTTTGGAGTTTTTTTTTAAATTTTTTTCTTTGTCAGCTTTTTGCCCCAAAAGCGTGACTTGCAGATTTTGAGTTTTGGGATTACTGCCTCATCTTCTCCATTGCATGTTGTTGGTTGCTTGATTGCTCTGTTTCTTGCCCTGTAGGGAAAATTTCTAGTCATTTACTGATGCTGTTTGATAGTTTTTTTTTTCTGGTGCAGTTGTCCGAAAAATTTCAAAATTCTCAAAGAAGATGTTGGTCTTCATAAAAATTCCAATATTTCCAATTTAAAATTATTTTCTACTTTACCCTAAGTCATCATGAGGCTAAAACTTGTTTATGCAACATGTTGCTAATGACAAAAAAATTCCCCATATTTAATGTTGTTGCGCCAAAAATAGACACACCAATTTTTTTTTAATACAGTTGAAGGTCTTTTGATGCCTTGAAAGACGTTGGCTATGCTGCAAGAGTCTTAGAAAAAAAACAGTGATGAAATTCACCATACGTGTTGGAAAACTTTTTTGACAGTCGATTTTTGGTTGATGGCAACTTGACCATTTTTAGCACATTTCTAGGAAAAATTAATTTAAATCTCGTTCTCACTCTTCGGCACATCAACTGTATTTCTGAACCAAAAATCGCTGTCACTAATTCTTAACTTTCCTACAGGGTGTTGTTGGCGCTGCTGCTGCTGTATAATGTGGTAATTGTGTTTGGGCGATTATTTTAAATGGGCTCCGTTTGATTTGATTGGCGTTAATGTGGGCGAAGAAACAGGTGGCGTAATTGTTTTGTTATTTGTTGTTGGCAAAGCAGGAATGTGAAATGTAATAGGAGAAATGTGTGTCAATGGAACTATGAAATGAACGATGGGGCAAAGAGAAATGTGGTAAGTTAAAGTAAATATTATTTTTAATGGTGGAGCTATTTATAATAGTAGCATTTAATATTGCTTGGAATAGAGATACTCGCCGGAGGCTTCTTTGGTGAAAATTTCAAATTTCCGAAAAAGCGTTACAACCTCAGATACATTTTTAAATCTCCCCTAACATCTATCGAATATTTGCAATTATTAATAATTTTAATTAAATAAAAAATTTCGCTGTTACATTCACTTTCCATCAAGATTACGTGATACGAATGCCAAGAAAAAAAAAAAAATCACCAAAAAAAAAGCTTACTTAAAATCACTTACAAAAAATTATTAACAATTCATTGAGCAATTTGTTGATGGCTGATGGCACGCAAGCGACGAGATCAAGCTTGCAACACGCAGTGGCACAAGCGCCGCACACAACAAAGCCGTTCCACCCTCAGAGTTTATGGCAAATGGGCAATAACAGCCACATGGCACACTTTACAGATAACAAATTTATATTTTCATTTTGCACTTTTACAAAAAAATAAATTCAAAAAATTATTTGTGTTTCAAGCAGCTGCAAGCAAATGCTATTTCAACGCTTCTGCATTGTGGTGCTGAAAATTGCTTATGGGGGCCCCTGCTGGCGGCTGCCTACTAGCGACCGATTGCAGCCACGACGCCACATCGTTATCGCAACAAATTGCAACAAAATACTGCACCATTAATTGTGTGTCGGCATTTCCCAAGCTGCCACCGCTGCTGCGCTTGGCTCAGAGTGCAATAATTTTCTTGTTCTTCTTTTTGCTTTTTTTGCTATGCGACGCGCCATGGTCCACTGTGGCAAGCATGCTGTGCTGTCAACGGCAATACAACACCATAAGTCACCACAACACAAGCTAAAGAGAAAAAACTGTATTATTGCAAAAAGCAAAAACAAAGCAGCTATTGCTGTATCAGTTGTTGTAGTTGTTGTATGCAGTAGTAGTAGGGCTGCAACACTCCTTACTTGGCCGCCTGCAGCACCCAAGAAACAATTCAATTTGTTGCCTTTTGATTTTGTGCGACTTTGAGGCAAGCAATAGCTTTTGCTGCGGTTTATCGATAAAAGCAATAACTACAACAACACTAATAACATAAGTATCGTACTTGTAGCGCAAAGTTTAATCATAATAATCGCCGCACAAAACCATTCAACACTTGAACTATGGCGCACAGCTTAACAGGCCAATAGCCAAACAGTCCGAATAGTCAACCATTTCAGTGCAAAGCAATTCATTTCCTTTGCCTTCAAAAAAAAATGACCCAGCCGCTGTCGCCTGCCACCATTACGTTGTGCGAAAGGTCGCCTTTATGGCATTACGCTGTCGTCGCTATCGTCGCCGTCGCCACTGTGCCAAGTGCCTGCCGCATTTTGAATGGTAAATGGCGTGTGTAGCAAGTGGATTTCGTTTTTGCCAAAAGCCAAACAAAAAACAACAACCTAAGATAAGAATATCTGTAATGCCCCACTACAATGTGCGCTTGACCGTACAGCTCAATCTGTCAGTGGCTGTTCTGGTTATCGCACATTTTTGATCTCACTGTAATAAAAGCTTTTAGGAAAATTGCTTTGGAGAAGAGGAATTTCCAAAAGCTGGAAAAAATATGAAAAAGTGAAATGTGGCGGGTGGCGGGTGGTCGTTGGGCTGCTGCATGCTTTTGGTTATCTGGTTGGGTTTCTCCGTTTTTGGTGGTAATTGAAATTGAATTGTATTGGACTTATCAGATTAAATGCTCAAATTGCATGCGTGCAAATGGCTTTGTGAAAGGGAAGCATGCGTTTGGAGTTGGAAAATCTATTCCGAAAATCGATATTTTTTTTAAACTTCGGGTAAAAATCGGATGGTCTCATAGGCTGTCCCGCGTAACTCCAGAAAAGCAGAGTTGAAGGAAGTAAAAAGGGGATTAGGGAAAGTATCCGTATTTCTAGCGCTGAAGAAGGTCTACAAATGGTGATTTTGGCCCCGAAATTTGCTCGATCTGAATCGATCACCTTGACTGACGTTATCTTACTCAGGGCCATCTGCTGAGCTCGTTCTGTTCACTCATGTTTCTTATGAGCCACTGCCCAATTAGACTAGCTTAACATCGCAGACCCTGCTAGTTTTCGAGTCATTCTTACATCCATCGACGGAAATTAGTCGCCTAAAATCGATTCGAAATATCCCCGCTCTCCAGCAATCACGAGGGCCCTTCAGTGTTTTTTTTTTTTCATTACTGACGATTACATCTTATCTGCCCATCTTCTTAACCTTTAATTTAGGCACCCACTTGAGGTCACCACTTCATAGAATGGGACGTCTGATTGCCTTTCTGGGGTTTCCATTTTGTCAGAGAACAAGCTAGTTCTGTTTCCCTTTTTTTGGATATCAAATTTATCGCATTTAGTCATCATTTTCTGATTAAAATTGTCTTCACAATTGCACGTGATTTTGCAGAACAATAGCGAGAACAAGAATTTAATTTTACTACAAATTTTATCAAAAATTCTACCAAAAAAAGAGTTGTACGCCTATAAAGGGTGTTTATTTTGGAGGAGTGTGCATTTAAATTATCTATAAATGTTTTGAGAAGATTTAACTACTGTTCCCACAAACTGTTCTGAGTTGGTCCCACTCAAGAGTACACAATTTCAGCGAAACTTTGTGAATGTTTTTGTTGTACTAAAGCTGGGTTTCCCTGCCGACGAGACCGTCTTTGAAGTAAATAAATATAATTCTGCAGTCTATTTTTTCGTTAAAAATTTGTTATAATAGTTCCTACACTTTTTCACATCTGACAATTTCTTCATCAATTATTCTGACTAAAAACGATATCAGCGAACGAAACACCCTTGCTGAGTACGTTTGTATAAACTTATCAGCAAACCAAAAATTGATTGTTTCCTAAAAGAATTGCAGCTACTTGGCAGCTTACTGTGAAAAATATTTAATCAGCCAGGCGCCACGTAAATTGCCAATTGACAAGATCATAATTAAATGTTAAAAATAAAAATTAATTACTTCAAAAATTGTTTTATCTAAACATGTGCCGGCTAAAATATGTTAGATAATGAGAAGTGAATGAAAGAAGTTATATACATAGCTGCTATTAAACGAATTTTACTTAAATAGATATATCTTATTTGAAGTTATTTTAATTTTCCACTCACAGCAACAAAATTTTGCAACTACCAAATTCTTTTCACACCACTCAAGAGCTTAGCTGTTCGATATAAAAATTTGTTTCTCTCTTGCTGTTAAAGCTTTTAAAATGTCTTTTCTTGGATTCGTTAAAGGCGCAAACAACTTTATTAAAGCCGCGTCAGCGTCAACGGTGGGTTACACACCAAAAAAGGACATTTTGATGGGCCGTAAAATATCTCCAATAACTTTTCCAACAAATGTGAATGTCGCTGAGAAACACGCGTACTTAAAAAGAAAACACAACAACATGCGTTAAACTTTGCTAAATAGGCTCAAGCAAAAGTAGTTGCGAATGGGTCTATTTAAAACATAGCAATGTTCTGATCACGAATCATTCAGGAATGTTGCCTGGAACATGAGACCAAATTATTACAAATAGCCTGAAATATTTTTCGAAATTTCCCCTATCAGCATTAGAATTTCTTTTAAAAAGCTTTATCTTAATATATCTTCTACCCCGATAGAAGATTTTTTGAAAAATAGGTAAGGAGCTTTGGAACACTTTTTTTGATATTCCGTTCTTGAAAAATATTGTGAAATAAGGCTGACGGGCAGCTGAAGTATGATGAGCTTCCTTAGAATAGATAATTATTTAATATTTGGAGAGAATTACATTACCGAGACAATCGTAAACAGAGTCCCAATTAGTAGGGGACTTAAACGAAGAAATAATGAAGACTGCAAAGTATAAAGGAAATCCATCTTTTACTTCTTTTAAAACATTTTTTACATGAAAATATAAATCTCATACTCCACTAGTCCTGCCAGACTAGTCCTGCAACCTGCCCAAATTAATCACATTTTATACAAGGTTATCAATAGAAGCATATACATATGTTAAGGAAGACAGTGTTGGTAATTTTAATTAGGTACAATTTTATAGTTAAATTTTAATGTTGCTGTAAATTTTCAGCTACTGATGATCATCGTTAAAGCCGATAATGATCATAAATACTGCGAAATACAGGGAATAAAAGAATTGCGTATAGGGCTTAAAATAGCAAATCGTTTGAAGAAGAGAAAGAGTATTTTACGCAGCTGGGAATTGAGCTACAGTGACGCCTTAATAAAGCATGAAAAAAAGGGAAACGAATATGTATTGAAACATTTAAAAGCATTAAAGCGTACGCATAAAAATCAGTTTAGAATTTCATTTAAAAAGTGAAATTTATGCCAATATAAAAATTGACAAAGTTGTAGGCGATTAAACGGAGTGTGAGAGCAGCAAAATAGAAATGACTATGATAGTAGAAACCAAGGGTGGGCTCTTTGCTGGTGGTGTAAGGTTGAGTTTACAGGCCACCAAGAGCGCAGCTACGGGTGATTCCTATTGGAACTGGAAATAGTTTTATGAGCATAGGTCTTGATTAATAAGGCAAAAGGGAGCTAAGCTGAGATTTTATATTACTCTGAACTAAAAATAGTTTAACCAATTATTCAAGGTCTAACTCTTTCCTATGCTAAAATTGATTGCTGAAATAAAAGCAGATTTAACTGACCTTAACCCCAATCTCATATGTATGCAGCAGATTGATTCCAACCCCAGTTTTTATCTCTGCAAATTGAAAATTTTGTTCAGCAACTCGAACCAAACTTTTGCCAGACGAAGTTCATTGCCTTCCATGGCATACAAACTACAGACATGCCAACTTTTTTTTTTTATTTTTACTAACTGACTTTGAAGAAAATTTTTGCATTTGTTTATGCATAATTGACGGAACTGCATATATCACTTTACAAACAAAACGAGCACATGACCATACTTAACATTTCTAAGAAAAAATAGTCAGCAAGAAAATGAGCGAAAAAAAAACTTTAAGAAGAAAAAGTAAAAATGCCAAGTGAACAAGAAAACGGAGTCGGAGCCAAGTCTTTTGTCGCAGTCAATGATAGCTTGTCATCGGCTCAGAAAGTACTTTAGCGATATGTGTGTATGTGTGGTATGCTGTTGTAGGTACGTCACACGAATTTGTTTATTTATTTCGTTTTTTTATTTTTATTATTTATTTAAACAAATAAATAAGAAATAGAGAAGAGTAGCGTCGAAGAAGACTGAAAAAATAAATTATGAAAAGTTAAAGCGCAAATAGAAAATCGTTGCACTCTTTGATGGGAAGTGAAAAATGGGAATGGAGTGGCATATTTGTACTTAAAACAGTGATGCACACGGCAGTTTTGAGGGCTTGGTAGATGGCAATCATATGAGAAGCCTTTCTAAAGGTGGCACAAAAGGTAGGTTAATTCGCTGCGCCAGATCTTACCATTCATGATATTTTTTACTAATTGAACTAAGAGTCTTCAAAGTACCCCTAGATGCGCCACTGTGCATCACTGGCTTCGAAAACCACATACCTACACATGTATGTATTACGTTTATGAATGTACTATGCTATACTGCGTTGCATTTATGGAAAAGAGTTGAATGACATATAAGCGCTTTGAATTTGTTGACTTTTACGGGACAGCACTGGCGTTTGAATGTGCGCCGGCCCAATCGGTAATACGTCAATGCGATATCGACCAGCACAATTCATATGCAGCTACTATGTAGAGCGACAGCAAAAGATAGGACGGTAGAAATAAAGTGTGACATGCTTAGACATTGAAGCGTGAGTGAGGAATGTGGCAAAAGCAGGAATCAAGAGTATGTATGTTATGGGCTGCATGATTTATCATCAGGTGATAGTGCAGCTTTGGGGTCAAGTTGTTAAAATATCAATGAAAATACTTTGTCGTAAACTGAATGAAACGTAATACCTTTTAGTGTCGATTAATGATTTTAAATTTTTTTTTTAATAATTTTTGGAAGGAACCATCTGATTTGATGTCATAATCAAGCTATACTCCATTAAATCTCCGAAAAAAGCCAAGCATGAGAAATCGCATCACCCATAAAAAAATACCCATCAAATCAGCATTAAAGCATTATCCATGCCATTCTCAGCAAACTTTCATTAAAAAAAAATTACGATTTCATCAAATATCAAAACCTATAATAAAGTAATTTGACTTCATATTCCTTTTAAAACTTCAAACACAAACGCAAAGTACTTACATGACTCACATTCCTTGCCCACCTTTGAAGTTCGTAAATATGCTATGTGCCAATAAATGCCAATTTCAATTACCAAAACCATCCAAAAACTGTTAAGCAGTGGACAAATTTCAAGCGAATTTTGTGGGTTGTAGAATGTATATAACGCGCAACCCTCTGATTGAAACTGAAAGCCACATCGCAATGTACGAATATTAACAAAATCAGTAAAGTGAGCAAACTCATAGCAATCAATATACCGGAAAATCTGTAATAAAAGCAAAAATTTCGCCATTTTCATAGAAAAAGGGAAATATAGAAATGCTGGCCGTACATATTGCGTAAATACTATTTAAGCCATAAATCCGGTTGATGGAGTGCTATATGGACAAAATTGAAAAGATGCAGTCAGGCAAAAAATTTAAAATAAAAAGTTGGAAAAAATGATTTTTTATAAGACTACCTTTATGTAAGACGTAGAAAAAGGGACAGGGAAAATATGTCCAGACCCAGTTTCAGCTAGTGTGCATTTTTTCTCGATTTTTTTCTTGCGCTTCTTAATCCTTATTTTGTTGAGAAGTTACTTAAAAATCAGGAAATTATTTTTTTCAGTTTTTTTAAATCTCGATCAGTGCGCCATCTGGCGGGAATTCCGTTCCCCAGCTCAACCGGCAGTTACTGAATTTTTTTTCATATTTCTCTGTACCATTTTTCCCCATAGAACGGGTTCTAAACTGTATTCCAACTTTCAAGCAGATTTCTCATTTCTCCTGATTTTTTCAATGTCTCGATCCGTGTGCCATCTAGCGGATTTTTTTAATTTTTTGGTGTTGAGATTTGAAATGAGTTTCATTGAAACCAAGCTGAAAAGCAATAAAGCGACCTTATATAAAGGTATTAAAATTAAAAAAGGTGGGTGTAATGAAATTTAGTGAAGAAGAGAAGGAAGTTAATATTTTGCAAGAGGCACTGAATGACAAGGAGTGAAATGCTTTTCCTAAGGGATGTGGGTTCGATTTTTTTTATGTTCATTTAAACTTGCATAACATCATATGATCCTAAAAGCTTTGCATATAAAAACCAAACCATTTAGCAGCAAAAAAAAAAATTATGATAAAAACATTTTGATAAATCCAAACGGAAGTTAGCTATAAAATCGCGCTTTACGCCTTTTTTTACTTCCACTTTTTGTGTAGCATTAACAACGCTTAAAGCGGAAATGAGGAATGGTTGCATGACTTCATGATGAATGCCACAGCTGGATGCTTTGCAGGAGCAAACGAGTCGAGTTGGAGTGCATTTTGTTTGTGTGATTTGGCAGCAAAGGCCAGGAGTGATATATGAATTAGAAGGATAACTTTGTTTTTGTAATATGTACTTGCAATACAATTTTACACAGTGAAGTATTTTTGGCAGAAAAAAAAATTGTTGTATTTATCAACAACAAACTTTTAGAGGAATTTTTTTTTCGTGGAATTCAAGTCAAACATTTCTTGACATTAAAAATAGTTAAGGTATTTCTAAAACATTCTAAAACAATTTAATCTTCTAGTACAATGTTTTCTATGAAACATGCAACATGCGATTGGTCAATAGCAAACACGTTGCGTGCCACAACTGAACTTAGGACACATTAAAGTGGCATAAAAATGCATGCAAAAACTGTAATTTGAAGTTAAAGAACCGTATTTACGAAAGAAAGCCCTTAAAAAGCAACAAAAAAATAATGAGAAACTAAAATGTGGTCGTTAAAATTGAACAACTCAAGAGATCGGGAAAGAAATTCGCTAAGTGCAATGTTGCACGCAAGCTGGGGCGGTGGCTAGTGATTGAAGGAGTACTAGGAAGTATGTGGTTTTTTGTTGCAAAAAGGTAGAAAAATGTTTAAAGAAAGTAATGAGAATATTAAAGGAGCTCCCGCATTTACAAAGCTGTTGGATTTTTGTTGTTTCATCAGCCCACTTTTCAAAGCCTTTTCCCTTGGTCTTCCAGTGTGATAGGGCACAAACCACGACAACTTTTATTACAAAGTTTTATCATCCTTAAATTCGAACTTTTGTTATTTCCTGCCATGAAAGCTCTCCCCAAGAGGGCTATCCTTCATTTCCGCAAACGGAAACATTTAACGCTGGCGCGTCTAGCAAATGTTTATCCAGTAAGTCAATACGAAAAAAGGGGGGAAATCCCCAAAAATAAACATAGTCAAATGCGAAAGTCGGCAGCTGAGGCGGTCACTGAACTCTCAGACAAATACAGCCAAATAAGCAAAGCAACGAAACGTTAGAACTTAGGTGTGTTAGGAATGTTGAGCAATCGTAGCCTCAACCCATTTCCTAATGCCAACTTACTTCATACACATTTGTCTGTATGTTTGTACGAGTATGTAAGTCTGTATATGCTAGACTACTATCTCACCACACTTCCTTAATCCTTTACCCTTTGGCGCTCCCATTTTCCATTGCTGCCAAAAGGGTTGCCAAGAAAGTTCAAGCAGTGCTTAAGCAAACCACTGTGGTCCCCCCTTTTAGTTGAAATTGCGCTCTGTTTTTATTCTATTAAGAAGTTTTTGTTTTCCTTCTGCTTGTAAATGATAGCTATTGTTTTTGTAAAATGTTCTAAAAGCGCATTTGTATTTGTATAGAGCAGACGTTGTGAAAAATTGGCGGCAAAATCATCTTGTCAGCAGCATGACAAAGAAGAAAACTTCTTTCGTTTATAAATAAGAAAATGGGGAGCAACACAGTAGGAAGTCCCCTTTTATTTGACGGCTTTTTTTGCAATGTCCTTAGCCAGCCGCAAATACTACTTTAACGACCCTCAATTCATTTTCTTTTGATTTCCTGTTTTTGTGGCGCTAGACGGTTTGGCTCCTTGCAGTCTTGACTTTTTTAGTATTTTTGCCTTTACGTTTTAAGGTTCTGCATGCTGATTTTTCTAGTTTCTAATGCTATGTTTGTGTGCGTGTGTGTGAGAGGCAGTGTGTGCTTGTAAGGATGCGCCAACATTTGATGTATGACGACTTTATTCACTTTGTGCGTACAACTTGGATATCATTCGATTCGGTATGCTTTCTTGTTTTTCTTCTTGTTTTTATTGCTGTCTTTGCGTGACATAAAAATGACATTTGTTTGCAATTTCTTACAACAACTTTTATAAATTGTATGTATTTACGAACATTTTTATTATTGAAATTGAATCGTTCTCGATCATAAATCTCAATTCGCGGCTTTTAAATTGATTCTTTATTAGGGTGGGTTGGCTGCTACTCAAATTTCAACGATAGCCGGTCATCGACAGCCAATGTTCAGTCAAGCAAGTAAGGGAAGTGATGAGCTTTGAAAGAGATTTTGCTTAACATAATAAGCCCCTTAGTAAAAAATATTCTCCTAAGCGAATGTTTATGCACCACAAAATCACGCGATGTAAATTAATTTGTGAAAGTATTAATTTCTGTTAACCACATATCGGCGAGCGGCTGAAAGCACTTCTACGCAAATTAGTTAACAGCTTATTCAAACAATTTTACAAATTACGAACACTTTTTCAACTAGAAATAAGACCACAACAAAAACGCTGTGGTGACATATTTTAAAGAATATTTCATACTCTTGCTTTCATAGGCCACACCTGCTCTGGCATGATGGGCACACGCTTCATAACCGCAAAATACTTCCTTTCCATTTTTCGGCATCAATTTCTCTTACACGTGTTGTTCTACTTCATTACACGCCCTTTTAAAGTCATCCGCTTTTGTGGTTTACTTGCGATTACATACAAGCGTTTGGTATTTAATAAAGGCGGTATTGATGGGCATCGCTGTCACAGGGTGATATGCCAATTTTATTTGACTTTTCTTGCTAGTATGATATTTTCAGTAAATCGCATAATCATATGATCACACTTCTAGTGAGGTCATATACACCATCTGACATCTTAGAACATAATGTCACATCATGTCAATCACACGATGCCATATCGCATGGTATCTACCATATCACATCGTCATATCACACCATGGGATGTCATGCTGTATCAAAGTTGTAGGCAATGTCATACGGATAGGGCCAATATCACGTGATCATGTTGCATATCGCATGATGCCATATCACACTATGAAATGTCACACTCCAGGCCAAAATGTCACATCATATCACATACATGATGCCAATCACACAATGCCATATCGCATGACATCTACCATATCACATCGTAAGATGTCATATCAAATTATTGAATGTCACACTCCTGAGCATAATGTCACACCATGTCACTCACAAAATGCCAATCACACGATGCCTTATCGCATGGTAGATATCTACCACATCACATCACAAGATGTCATATCACATTATCATATCGCTTCAGCCAATGCCATATCGATTGGGCCAATATCACGTGATCACGCTCTCATATCACATCCACTCAAAATACAACGTATTAAACATTTCACAGAACACACAATCTATAAAAATGTCAAGCAACTATTTTGTCTAGACTAAAGTCACTGCCTCTCATATGCATGACTGACTTCATGAAGGTCCCATCATATACATATGCTCACAGCTTCTGATATGCCGACACTGTAATACAAAAGTATCGTCAAAACTACTTAAAAAACAGCGCGATTTTATTCATTTCATTTAAACTCTAAAATTCACAAACAATACAAATGAGAAAAGACAACAAAAATATTGAACGAATTTGCATAGCCACAAGCGCTAGCTAGTGACAATAAACATTTATATCGGAATATAGGAGAATTGACGTGCATAACCCAAACATGCCATTGTGGTGGGTGCTACTATTGTTGACGTTGCTGTTGACATTGGACACTTTGTTTAATTTGCAAAAAATTAAAAAGAATGAAATGTAAAATACAAAAATACAAAAACAAAAATTAAGCGCATATGAACTGCAACAGTAAGGTGCACTGCCTTCGAATTCATTGGAAATTAAATGCTGCTCTTTTTTTTATTTTTTTTTTTTCTGTGTTGTTATTGTTCTTCTCTTGCAGTGTGGAAAAGTGCATTTTTATGTCGCATTATGCCAAGTGTTAATAACACTTGTTTACAAAAAATATAAAACAAAAAATTAATAAGAGCATAGCATATGTGAGTGCAATGCGAAATTAAAAACAAAGCAAAACTAAAAAAACAAAACCAAAAGGAGTATTGAAAACCGTGACCATTGGCTTACACTCGACTGCAAACTGTAGTATTTAGTATTGGTAGCAGCAGAAGCATGCAAAAGCTTTACAAAGCTGCGATGTTTGCGGGAAAAAGTTGAAGTCACTTACTCGTAGAGTAAGTCAGAAACTGAGTACGTGGTGCTTAAACGAAATTGAGTCTTATGCAGAGAATAAGAATGCGTTCAAATCAAATCTTTAATTTTTTTGTCTCACTTGGTTTATATTAATGTAAATTTTGGTCCGTTTTACCAAAAAAAATTTGTTTATGACTTACCTAAAAATTGAGGAAAAAGTACTATATAATTAATTCAGTTTAAGAATTTCTACTTCAAATCTCTATTTTTTTTTCTCTATTTAAATTTTTTTTTTTCAATTTTCTATAAATCCTATAAAAATTCAATTTATAATTTTTGGAGCAAAATTAAAAAAAATTACCCTGTCAAAACTTCTAATATTCATATAAATTTATGATCAAATTTGGCTCATGTCTTATTGCTCCATTTCCTCGTAATATTTTATATCAACAAAACCATGCGACAAAAATTAGTTGAATGACATAAATTTGCTACTGGCATGCAAAATCAAATCACGCAAAAAACATTGCGTATGCCAAAAACTAAAATTTAAAATCTATAAATGCGCTGATAACTCAAATCGTTGTCGTATGGTTAGACACGCAGCCAACTAAGCGACCACCAATGCAACTAAATAAATAAATGCCTGATCATAGTGACCTGCCGGTTAGTCAGCGGTGCAGACCCCCCACAGTTGAGTGACCGAGTGTGCAAGATTTTATCTACAGAAGTCTTGTTAGTTTTACGTATGGCCACTGCACGAACTTAAACATTTACATAAAACAAATTTACGCATTTCGCACAAAATATTAAGAAAATACACGGCAGCAAACGGGCGGGGGGTGTTGGCTTGGTTAAGCAATTGATTTTAAAATGTTTTCGACATTCACTAAAACCATGAATTTATTTAGTTTTTCTTTTTATGTTTGTGTTGGCATAAATATTCGATGGAAAATATGAAAACACGCTGTCTGATTTTTAATTGGTGATTAGCTTTTTGCACCCCCAACTGTGGTCAGCTTTAGAATTTAATTAGTCCGTTTATTTATAGCAAATCGTATTTTATTTCATGATGCCTTATTGGTTTCGCCTTAAAACTGATTGGTAATAAATAAGTTAGTCATGCGGAAATTTATAAAAAATTTGTTTCAGTGATTGTGGAAACTTTTTTATAAACAAGTTTCCTGCTGATCGCAACAGCTTTTAAAGTTTTGTTTGATACCAAAGCGCAAAGTCTAAGCAGAAGACCATCAATTGACAAATCAAAGAAATTTAAGCTTTTTTGAAATTTTTGTTTCACAAACAGTTCTCCGAAAAAAAAAAAATCCCACCCCTAAAGTTATAGCTTTGATTCGTGACCAAATATCAGCTTTACGAAAACTGAGTCTCTACTGTTGTATCGTATTTAAAAAAAGCTAAAATAATTCGTAATAAGGGTTTCAATACTGTACATCATTTATACAATAGACAGTTCTCTAGACTTTTCTATTCTCGCTATTTAGCTTGAAAGTAGAAAAACAAAAATGATATATACAATTGGGTAAGTAAAATAAATATCACCAGTCGCTTTTACGTAAATGCCAAACAAACAAACTTCCAACTGTGCACATGCTACATATCACACATAATTTTCTTTATTTTCCTTATTGCGAAAAATGCACGGAAAGTGGTTAAATGTGTGATATTTGTCTATACATTAGCAATGTCAATAAAGCATAGACTAACATGTGCGGCATAATAGACGAATGAGCGAAATTAGCTAATGCTTGACAGGATGCGCAAAGTTAAAATGTGCAACAATGAATTTTTAGCTTTTTCACTTTTAACTAAGATTTTTATTTGTTTATTTTTTGTTTTTGTTTTCTTTAGTAATATGCAAAAATACATAAAGACGCTTGAAGTCATCAATTAAATTTGACTTTTATTCCATGTATGCTGCTCTTTAGTGTGCTTCACTTTTTCGCATTTTTTACTTTATTATTTGTAATTTCTTTTTTTATATAAAAATATTTCGGTATCTAAAGCACGTTTAACTTATCTAAATATCTGAACTTTCAATAAAAAGCAGCAAAGTATTTCAATTTGGCGTCAATCACAAGCTCAAGTGTAACAATCACTCAAATAAATGATTGCTTACTAAGTATAACACTTTTCCATATTTGTTATAACAGCAAGCACTAACACTTCAAGCGCCAAATCATTTGAAGTAGTCACATCCTACTTGCAATAGAAACACTAAAATTGTTAAAATGTAATTTTTTTTCGCCACTTAAACTCAAAATGTAAAATTGTTTTAGACTTGCGCTGGAATGTAGGCATTCATTCAATGCTTTTCGAGTATTAATAGTCATTTGTAGGCTGTACTTAATTGGTTAGTTTTTCAGGTTTTATAGTGACACCTGTTTGATAAAAATATTTAAAAAAAAAATTTAAGCTTTTAATCATTAAATAAATATTATGAAATTTTAAGTATGTAAATAAAAAAAAATTTGGCAGAAAATATTTTAACTGCGCGGCAAGTAGAGACGTTCTTTAGCATTTGAGTATTTAATTGGTTGATTTTTATTGACTTAATACTTTTATGTAAGTTTTATGGCAGCTTTATCAGTCTTTTAAAAATATTTCACAATTTTTGCAAAGTCACTCTGAGCGAGAGAAAAATAAAAATAATAAAACTGTAATAATAGATAGATTTCTTGCTACTTTCTACTGTCGTCTGTTGGTAGCAAATTTACATCGGCTCAAGTTTTTGTTAAACAGCATTAACGTTGTTATCTGTCTACACTTTCGTTGCTAATACAAACCTAGGAGACAAAACTCTTAAACTTTCATATTATTACACCATCTTATATAATTTATTTTTTATAAAACTTGTTCCGTTAATTATTAAAAAATATATGCTCTATATAACTAACATATCGCCTTTGGTATTTTCTAAGTCTTATCAGTCCACTGGCACGTAACTTCTTTGGAATTTCTATTAATTACGATAAAATTTGTCATCACACAATAAATTCGGTATACGTGATCACGTTTGAAATCAAAGGGGCTGCATAGAAATATGGCATATGCCAAAATAATTATAAGTATACACTTATACATATATAGTTCATTCATACTACTCTTTAGTGTATAGATTTATACCAGCCTATTGCGTCGAACTTGCGAATTCCAATGTTATCTATGGAATCACTGTTATGCCACAATCAAGCGGAATACAACTCAATCGAGAGTGAAGCAAAAACACAAAAAAAAATTGTTGAGTACGTAGAGCACTTAAGGCGTAAAATTCCTTTGTAGGTACTTTGTGTTGTTGTTGTTCTTCTACTTCTACTTCTATTTTAAATATTGTTTGACAGCAATTAAAAGTTGAAGTGCGAACTGTTCTAAGAGAGTATAAGGTATGTGGGAAGATAACAGGTGGGACATGTCGAAAGGCTGGTAAAGTACTGCAACTTGTAAAGCAGCCCCACCCACTATGACATGCCCTTTTTGAGATAGTTTCAATGTGCAAAACAGAAATGTTATATTGTAACCTTAGTTTTTACAATAATATCGTACGTTAATGTTAATGTTTTGCTATTTAACATTTTCTCGAATAAACGACCTTAAAAAATTTTAATTTTGATAAAATACCAATTTCGTTAGCTAATCAGTAATCAATAATGGCAACAAAAAATTATTTTCCAACATAAATCATAAAAAAAATTCCTTTTGCTATACAAACAAAAGCTTTTAAAAATTATAAACATTATAAAAAAATAAAAAAAATAAAAAAAAAATTATATTTATATATTTCTTAAATAAGTTTTATTCTTGAGAAAATGCATGGTAATGCATAATTTAGAATGAATTAAACAGCTCAATTGTTTGTATACAAAAAAACTGTAAAGTTTTATTTTTCTCATTTTTTTCGCTAAAATATTTTCATACTTTTGTAACACCCTATATATTCAATATCTTAAATGATATAATTTTTACGTAATATAAACTAAAGGTGTCTTAAAGGTCAGTTATTTACTCTATACTTAACAAAAAAAATAGATAAAAGATAATACTTCTCTGATAATATTTCCTAGGGATTTGCCTTTAATGACAATTTCACAACTTCTTGCAACTTTTTGAGTTTATCTTTCTACTTGCAAGTTGTATTATCTATTATAATAAAAAAAGTGCCTTTATAAAATAGGGTGGCTAGAACTTGCTTATTTGTAAAAAGAAAAAATTGTAAATAAATTTTAAAATCAAATTTTTAAGTCATCCCACCCCAATATATCCAAAAGCTGTTAAATTTTTGCTAACTACTTTAATTGTTCCAAGTTGACGGCCTGTAACACCCAAATTGGCAGTTCAAACCCTCAAAAAGATATATATCATAGAAATAGTTATATGTATATCACAAAGCGTTAATGAGGAATTTCAAACCAAATAGCAAGAAAAAAATAAAAAATAATTAAATCATGTCCAGCTCAAGCACGAAGTTCAAGTAAGTGCAAATACACATAAAATTAATTAAATATCGGCAAATAAAATACACACAAATATCAAACAGGTACTTTGACGTATAAAAGTATATAAATAATAGAACCCAGTAAGCCTTTGAGCCATAATTATTTTAGAAGTGATTTTCTCATATGTATATACATCAGTTTTTATTTTTAAGTTCTATCTTAGGACTGCGCCAATCAGCAAGCTAGTAGTAAAACATGGGAAATGTTGGGAAATTTTTGAATATCCGATAAATTGAAAATTTTCTTATAAATACCCGATTTATGCTGTAAATTTTTACAGTTGTATCGAAGTCTACAATCCAATTAAAATTTAGTAGTTTCCAGGAAAAAATAACCCATTAGTTTTAATAAATATTTACGCTTTACTGTCGCTTTCGTGTTCATTGGGTTGTTTAAAACATCTCTCAAGTAGATTTACACATAAATGCATATGACTAAGTATGCCGCAATAGTTAGTTTTAGCATGCTATTGGAATTTGAAAAATGTCAATAAATTGTTTATTAACGATTGCAAAATAAACAAAATGTACAGCAAAGTAAATAAATATTTGTCGTCTCGTTTTTTTTTTTTTTTTTTTGGTAATTTAATTTTGTATAGTCGCTCGCGCTATAACAATTGGTAAACAACTACATGCATACCTTACAAGCGAGTAAATAATAAATACCTAATATCTTAATTAATGTACAAATTAGCTTTTAAGATAATTTAAAAAGTATGAATGAGTGAGAGTAAAAATTGTGAGAATAGAAACGAAATATAAAAATACTGCGGTCGAAAAAGAAAAAACAATTCAATTGTTAGTACGAATTTCGGAGTGTGAAAAATGGATGAATTTAATAAATCCATCATAAAAAGTGATAATGTCTAAAGATACTTGACACTTTTTCATACGGGGGGTGAAAATTAAGAGAAAATAGACTTTATCTGTCAAACAAACCGTCGTTCTGAAAGCGTACTGTTTAACAGAACATGTCAAAGTTCTCTTATGATGAAAACTAGCAGCTTTAATTATAGGAAAAGTTTTCCCTTTTTTCTAAATTTTATTTCCTATTAAAAGGAAACAATTTTTTAAATCAACAAAAAATATTAAAAGTAAAAATTAAAATAATTTTTGTAAAAAAAAAAAAAATTATTTCATAAAAAAGTGATTATCATTAACTTTGAGCTCATTTTAGTGATAACATTACTACAAATTTACTTACCATCAGGAGGTAAATAATCTTGGCATAGACCGTAAGCTGTGGTAACCTGAAAAATAAAAGAAGAAAGATATATTAATTTTTTATTCAAATGTTGCTCTTATAAAATATTTTTTTTTTGTTATACATATGATAGATAATTTGTATATTTTTTTACAATTTTTGGAGAGTTTAATGAAAAAAAGTTTCTTGAAAAATTATTATGTTAAGGAACTCATCATAACTTCTAAACTTTTCTCAAATTATGCAAAACTCATGAACTTTTTTAGGTGTCTAATGTGCAGAGAATAACCACAAGCTGTGTAATCGAAAGATTTGCCTACAATTTTTAGTCGTTGTTATTGTTGTTGTTGTTCAGTAGATTTCAATTTAATTTATTATTGAAAATACATTGATTTATACACTTTCATTTCCGTGCTTACAAACGTGAAATTGATGTTCAAAATTTCTTAGAATGACTTTTTCAAAATTTATATTTGTGTTTGTATTTCAACAAAGCCATAGGAGTGCCGCCATTTGCATTGAAGAGGCATTACGATTAATGGGGATTGTATAAGATTAGTTGGGTGATAGAGAAATTGTATTCATCGATTGGATAGAGCTATTTTTTATTTTTGTTGTAAAAAGTTAGATTGGAATTTTATTCGCTTCTTAAATTAAAATTTTCTAAAAGCTTGAAAAGTATTTTCATGAGGTTGGTGATAGCAAAAAAACCGAAATTTTTATATGGAAATTTTTGATAAATCTTAAAAATAAAAAGTTATAGTTCATCTTCATAATTTCTTTCATATTCAGCAATCATTTTAATTTTCACCTACAAAAAATTCAAAGCAAATCTTTTCAGTTTTTATTTCCTTTCACTTTAAATCTCTCTCAATTCTCCACCTCATCACTATCAATCACGCTCCTCATTTATTTAACTCAAAGTTTTTTTCATGCATTAAATATTCAGCTCTTAAACGCCTAAAACTTTGCTTCAAAAGTATACCAAACACGAAAATTCCCAGAATTTCACGTTTTTCTATTTCCGTACCCTAATTTATTTTCTTTTTCACCCTCAGCTAAAAACTTTGACGTATTCGTTTAGTAATGGCAAAGTAGGTCAAATAAAATTCTTAGCACCACCCGTTTAACTTAACCACTGTGAATTAATTGCTTAGGATTTAAGTCTTGATAAACTTAGTGCTTTTGTGCTAACAAAGTTAACAAGCGTGCTGACAAAGTACATTTTCCGAAAACTTTATCTTGCTTTCATTTACAAATTGTGCGGTTTGAATATCTTTTCTAATCTACTTTTTCGGTGACAGTAAAGCTAGAACACGCCATGCAACCGCTTAGAAAATTAATTATTGTCTTCGCTAGACGTTGAAAGTATCCATGAAATTTGTTGGTTAACAACAACAGCGAGTTTAGTTTTTTTATTGTTGTTTGCAAATACTCATTTGTCTTTCAGCCCTTTTGTAAGCTAAGGACGGGCTTTGAAAAATTACTATTTTCTTCTTTGATGGTGGCCTTCAATAAGGATGATCGGAAGACTCAAATATATTAAACACTTCTGGGTGATAGAGCTTGCAGGGATTTCTAGAGTAGGAAAATCGCTTTCGTGACGTCTGCTTTGACACAAAATTCTAACAAACTAGAACTACTTCTAATCTATGCCGAATGTAACCGGCTCAGAAGTAGTCAAAGCGAAGCCATCTGAGACTATTTTAAAAGCGACTCGATTGGGCTTCCACAGAGCCTCTGTGGCTTAAACTATCTGCGATACAATTCGATGGCATCCCCGAAGGACCATAAGTCTTCTATCGAACTTATCTCTAAAAAACTCACAAATCCTTATACACCATCCCCTTTTTTCATCGAGTGAGGTTTTTTAACGCTTTCAGTTTTTTCGCTTTACCCAGACCAGCGAAGCAGAACTGACGACGAGCTTCTAAAGGCCAATAATAGCAGTCAACATACCAAATACTCGCATACATTAAAGCTCATACAAAATTCTCGATTGAATTACTTAAATAAATCTCAAGATGGTTTCACTGCACTACTGGCTTCCTTTTACCTCAATTTACTTATGTCCACATGCCTCGCAATAGTGAAACACATTTCCTCTTACTTGTATCCCTACATATATCTACTAAAATAAGTTTGTATGTATGTTTCATTCACTTAGTCATTCAATTTTGTATTAAGTGAGTGTTGAAGTCAACTTTGGCTACCAACCAAAAGTAGGTTAAAGTCATTTGGGCAGTCAAACATTTGCTCCGGACTATCGACCGGTTGACCGTTATTGACTTGCTGTGCGTCATTTGTCATTTAGCAAAAAGGTGGCAACGTCAACACGATAAATATGCTCGCTACTTGGTTTGGGTATGTGACTGTGTGTGTGTTTGTGTGCTTGTGTCGTATGCCATTTGGCTAATGAGTTTGCCACTTTATGCCACTTGACAAAGTATAAATGAGTATTGATGAGTTGGAGCAGTGCAAACAGCATGCGATATTTTTGGCAAAAATGATGAAGTCATTAAAAACTAATCAATTATTGTTGTTCTTTTACTAGAACAGAGGCGAAAATTTGAAGCTCGTTAGTAAGTGTTTTCATCTAAAATTGGTAGTTGATATTGAAAATTTTTGAAGGCGTTGAGAGAGGAAAAGGAAAGTTGTTGGCCCAGCCCGACAAGAAATCGTAGCTGTTTTTGAAATAGTGCTATAACTTTTTTTTCCTCAAAATCCAAAGTTATAAATAATTTACTAAGAATTATTATTAACTGGTCGTGAACTCGTAAAACTTACTAAAATATGTAAAGGAAAATCTACTGCAAGAAAATAATTCAAGTGCTTCCAAAACGTGAGTAATGGTTTTGCAAAGAAATAACTGCCACAACTCCACCCCAAACCGACTTGTTTGAACGCCCCTCACTTTTCTCCTGCACAACATTTTTCGCTTATGTTATGAGCTCGACGATTTGCTTTATCTAAATTGCCATAAAGTTTAAGATAAAGTTGTTATGATTTTATCTGTGGACTTCTTCAAATGCAGTCAGCGTGCAGCAAACAGCTGAGCATGCAAGCAATGCAACAACAACAACAGCAGCGGCTTTGTGGTAAGTTTTCTGGAAAATTGAAAAGTCAAACTGGAATGACGGCAGACTTAGAAACAAAGCAAAAGAAAATAAAAAACAAAAACATTTAACGACTGCATGTTGCAAGCCGGCAATGTGGCAAGCAAGCGCAGATTCTAAGCGTAAATATGCGAATTGAGATATGCATTGTTGTTTGTGTGTGTGTGTGGCTGCGGTTGTGTATGTATGTGTGTGCGATTGCATTTGTGAGTGCTGTCATGCGTTTGAAAACAATTCGACTTGTAAAAGTTGATGTTGGTTTGTGGTTATAAATAGCAGAATTCTTGTTGCTGTTGTTGTTGTTGTAATCATTTATTGTTGTTGTTGCACTTTAAATGTTGTTCCGCAATGTTGTCGTACATGCTGATTATGAAATTAGAGATTGTTTGTTTGAATATTTTGCCATCCATTGAATAGGCTTAAACGGCAGCCAGCATGTTAGGCGGTCAAATCGTTGGTAATTAATACAAACAAACAAACAAACAAATACAAAAAACAAACACTCGATCATGCACTTCAAATAGTTGTGTAGCATCAGAGCGCTTTTAATGTTTTATACTGGTTTTTGTGTTGTGTTAACTAAGCCGCCACTGTTGGTTAAGTCACTCAGTCAGCGGTAGGCCAAGTTTTGTGGTTGCGATTTTTTAATTGAAAACCGCGCATGCGTGCAGCAGTCCCATCGCCTCCTATTCATGGCCAACTTATGCCAATGAAAGCGCAATTTTTATTGTGTGTGCATGTCAGTGTGTGTGTGTGTGAGTGAAAAGTTTGCACCAACACATTTACAACGGAGCGCTGCTTTTCATAATTCGCTTTATATTTGTTTGAGTTTTTTGTTGTAAATTTTCGCCTTGACTGACAGCAATGGCATCTCAGCTGAAAGAAATTTTAAGCCAAGTAGCCTATTTTAATATTAACCTTCTTGTAAACTTATTTTTTGCCATAGAGTTGAACTTCCGCAGATCTTTATATCTCTCTCTCCGCATAGCCAACTTCACACAAAATCGCTTATGACAACCCTTAACCCTTGATTCGCATCTCCAAATCTTGACAGAGCTTTTATCGGGCGCTTCAATGCATTTTATTTTTTTCTTTTTTTCATTTCAATAAATTTGTTCGTATGCTTGTATGACAAGTATTTATTTATGTGACCGTAGCAACCAATTAAGAAGCAGCACCTGCACTTGGTCGCTTAGTCGCACATGTTTTTAACTGCAGTAAGTTGCATCAATATTGGAGCGTAACACAAGATTAAAAGCAAAAAAGCGTCCTTGGCTGCTTAATAGACGAATTACATTGTAAAGCAAGCAAATCCAAGTTTATTGGAACTAATGTGTGGTACAAGCAAACTAATTTATATGTATAGAAAAACATTCAAAGCGATAAAATCTTGATTGCAGCATCAACGGCGGGCAATCCGAAGTAGACAGATAACTGGCTTTAAAGCTTACAACGTGGTAACAAATCTCGAACTGAAATCTAGAGAATGGCTAATGGGAATTTTTTTTTTAAATGCTAAATACACTGTTCATTGGAATACTTAACAAAAAGTATAAGCAAAAAATTAACATAGAAAAAATTGGTTAAAGTTCCATATTTAGCCTTCGAAAGAGAGAAAGTTGATATAGTCATTGAAATGGTATAGCTTTTTCTCAAACTTCTTTTAACACAACAATTTGTTTGCATCAACTAAAATATACCCTGTCGGGTATTTCTTCAAACACTTCGCATTTATGTATTACTGACATGAATTTCATGCAAGCATTTCAAGTTTAAATAATAAATAGTTTGCCAGAATGTTTACTTCTTTGTAACATTGAAATTCTCTTGTCCTGAAAGCCACAGCCAAGCCAACTATTAGACTAATATTAACTAAAAAGTGTAGCCAAAGCAACGCCAACCAAGTGGAAATACTCGTAGCAGCTGCCAAAAGCGCCAACTGACAGCCAGTAATGACAGCTAAACACACAACTTGGCATGCCACGAATTGCTCAAATAATAAAATAGAAGCGGCAAATAAAATAATGTGGGAAGATCTGCGAACAAATGCATGGGCAGATACATATTTACAAATAAACAATCTTCACACATTGCAACAGCAGCCGTGCTTTGGCTTGGCCTAAAGATTTAGTTTCGTTAAGGTGTGGGTCACTGTTTTTGGCACATTTTTTTTTATCTTTGTTAAACTTATTAACTTTAGTAATGTTCTTTTTCAAATGTAGTTACAGCTCAAGGTTATTCTTGTTATGAGTTTAACTTCAATACTTTAATTCTGCTCTTTTTGATATTTCTTTGAAGTTGAATTTGCTGACATATCATTGCTTAATATCTCATTGCAGTAGCACGCAATATGCCAACACCCATTTGTCTAGCCTTTTATTTTAATTTTTCATAACTAACTACATAATTTACATTTTAAATGGCCTTTGCGTTGAGCTAACTTTTTTTTCTTCCTGTGCTAACTCAAATTTAGCTGTGTCTTGATATTTTCATAACATCAAATTTATGTTTGTAGCTTTTGAGTAATGTTGTTCTACTTTTTGTCGACAGTTCTGTGCTCAGAACAAATTTTCGAGGTACTGCCTTCAATTTTAACAAACTGCAACTGATATAACAATATTTGAAAATGTAAGGTAGCCAAACATAAATGAATTTTTTTTTAAATATTAAAAATAATATAACAAGTGCCTAGCGTAAATCTCATTGTAGCGTGGGTAACTGGAATAAAATATCTTAGCATCATAAAGTATGTTTCCGTCAGCGGTTTCTCTAGCTCGCCAAAGTATTTAAATCGTAACCATAACCATAACCATATCCATAACAAAACTATAACCATAGCCATAATCATAACCATAACCATAACAATATCCTTAACATAACCATAACCGTAGCCATAACCAGAACCATGACCGTAGCCATAAACACACCCAAAACCATAAACATAATCATAATCATAACCACAACCATAACCAATGTCATAACCATACCAATAAAGATAACCATAACCATAACCGTAACCATAACCATAACTATAGCCGTAACCACAGTCATAATCCGAACCGTAACCATAAAATTTATTAAATTTCAAATATTTCATGTTAAAAATTGCGCTGCTATAAAAAGGCATACAAGGCATCTAGATTTACATTCTTCTTTGGCTTTGTGCCATCTTCCTTTCACCAAAGGGCATACGCCAATAACAATCACCGCTTCATCTAAACTGTGGGAGGAGAACAACTATTTATATGTATCAATGTGGGAATGTCGTTGGAATGCACTTTCCTACTTTGCCTTCGCATTTACCTGTTTCTTTACTTTATTTATTTTAATTCTTAGTTTTTGTTTTGCTTGCTTTTTTCTCGTTTTTTTTTTTATTTGCTTTACATTTTTCTTCAAATTCTTGACTCGTCAACATAATATGGTGTTAATTGTGAAGCATTCGTTAGGCTTCATCCGTCCGCATGAATATATTTCTATATACGCTTAAAAGTGCAAAATATGCATTAAGGTAGTCCTTAAATGTACGAACACAATGTTTAATGCACCTACGTGACTTATCGCCAAAGAAATCCTATAAGAGCCTTGGTTCTTATTGGAATTAAATCGGGAACCAAATTTATATATCATACCTGCGACTATAGCTTTATCCATTTTGGTATAAGATAAACGAATATACATTTAGGTAGGGTACTTAATTTGGGGCCATAATTCGAATGTGGTCTCTTTGAACGTGATAAAACCGATAGAAACCGTGGAACTGAAAAGATCGTATCTTTGATTTTTCAGAACCACCATAACATAAACATATATAGAGCTGCATTGAGTCATACATATGTATGTATGTATATGTATCAGTCGTCTTGTGAAGAGCTATCTTTGCAGGTATGAATAAATGTTTGTTTCTTCATTGACTGACTGTTCGTTTAAGTAGTCTGCGAACAATCGGTGAAATCTTATGCCCTGCCCCTACTTCCCCTCTCCCTTGCACTGTAATTCGTTGCAGTTTTCTATGTATGACTTACCTGATTTTGTGACTCTTTAAGTTAGTTGTTGCCTTTAAGTTTTTCTCCTGCTTTTTATGAATGATTCGTTACACCGCTAGGAAGCTGCACGTGATGAGTAAGCTAAGTTGTATAAACTAATCAGACTACTTTTTTAAGTTGTAAGCTAGGAAGACATGCGATAAGAGAGCTGATCTCTATAGAGTGCATGAATAGCTTAATTATAACGAGTCTTAGTCGCCCAGCCAAGTTATTTTATGTGTCATTCCCATTTTGCTTCTTGGTTACAAATTTTTTTCAGTTTAAAAAGAGTTGAAAAAATTATAAGCGCACGCCGTTTTGTTGCCGCCTAGAAAGCGACAAGTTCACATTTTATTTTCAAAGCAAATTTTAAATATTTATAATTTAAATATTTATTATATTTTTTTTAGTTATTTTATTAATAAGTCGCTAAGCGCTTAGCAAAAAAAAATTGGCTCTTGTACTTTATGCGACTTTATCAAATTCTGTTGCTTCAAAATATTAGTGAATTTTATTTCAAACTCAACATTTACTCCAGCCTGACTATAATTAAACCAGATATAATTTATGCAAAATTTCCCAACAATATTTTTAGTCACATAAATCAGCAAACTTTTCAGCACAATTAATAAGCAGCACCTCCACTACCTAACGAGTTGCCGTACAAGTCTGATTTCGGCAAAAATTTCATTTACCAAATTCCATAAATGCCAGGCTAACGAATTTATTCAATTACATACACATTTCATTACATACGTGCATATAAACATAAATTTGACGACATAAGCACACATTTGTGAACAACAAAATTTTCCAGCACCGAAAAAAAGAACAACAAATTTTATATCATAATAAATTTCATCTACATAGTTGTAATTTATAGTGCAATTAGTTAAGCACGGTGTCACTTTAACTGGTATGTACAACAACAAAATATATTATGAAAAATGGCATTTTGCTTAAAGAATATTTCCATAGCTGCACTTGAAGCATTATGCCTCACGCGCGCTGCTTTTAAGCTCCACCATACAAAATACTCGGTACTCGGGTGCTACACGGCGTATACGTTTCATTTGAAATATTGCTGTAGGCATTGCAAGTGCATGTGAACCGAAACTTGAAAAGAGCATAGAGATGTTTTATGTTTTATTAATTGCAGCACATCTGCTGTTAGCATTTAAAAGCAATTCCAATTTAATAACATTTACACGCAGCAACGTGTAACCTCCACCCACTTTTGTTATGCGCTGCAACCCACGGCAAGCAACAAATACGGTGAAATATGGAAGATGTGTGGATATACATATGTATGGTTGTATGTAAGTGTATGTGTGTTGCAGATATATACATACATATAAGTTGCACTTGAGCTTCTTGCTATTCACAGCACTCAAACGCCGAAAAATCTAAGCGCAACAAAAAAAAAAAAAAATCTAGGCGGAGTATGTAGTTGGAAAGAGGCACTCGGGGGACGAGTTGGCGCAGCTTGAATTTCAATGCCACAAATATGTAACCAAGAATCTCAGTTATGATAAACACATATGTACCCAGTAATTATACAAATATGTATGTATACACAACTGTTTGTGTTAGTTGAAGAGTTCTATGTTGTGCTCTTGCCATTTTTTCTTCATATTTGTACGGCTGGGACTGCCTTGCGCGTACATGACCTTGAACGAAACTAGACTGTGACATTAATGCTTCTAAGTTCAAAATGAAAGCAAAAATGAAATGAAAAAAAAAAATTGAAAACATACTCAAAAATGAGAAAAGCGCAGATTGTGCACAAAAAGGCACATAGGCACACTTACTTAGTTTGCAAAAAATGTATACGAAATTGCTTTTTAAACTACCTACCGCAGCTATGACATATTCCGCTATATAGTTATGTATGTGTGTATGTATGTATGTGTGTAGATTGCTACATGTGGGCTGTTATGCATTGTGCGTTTTGCCCCACATGCATTTGTTAAACTTTTTAATTTATTTTTTATTTTTTCGTTTCGTTTTTGGCTACAACTTTGTTTTGCCACAATTTGTGGCAATAAATTTGCTAAGCGAGCTCTTTCCAAGTACCCATAAATGTCGTTTGGTCTTATTACAATTGTATTTGTCTACACACACAAATTTATGTGTCCGTAACTGAGATATTGCTACGATTCGTGCATTCAAAATGATTTATATTCAACCGCAATGCGAGTAAATCAATTTCAATTAAGAAACGAAACTGCAACTTGCGTTATTTGTTGCCAATGAAATGCCAGTAGTGGTTTCAGTGTGCGCAACGAAATTTTCGTGTTTGCAAATTTATCGCTTATCAATTGTTCTTTCGACGTATTTTTGTATATTTTTTTTTTTTTTCGTTTGCCATTATTAAAATGGCATAAATGTTTTGGAATGCCGAAAAACTACCTAAAAATTAATGGTTGTTAAAAGAGTTATTATACCAGTAAATCCGGTAAAGTTAATGGGAAATGAAGTTTTGTGCATAATTGAAATGAGTGCTCAGTTTATTAATGATTTTTAATGGGATGTTTTGAGGTAATGATTGTGATTTTGGGTATTTTAGTTTTTTTTTTTGGAGACTTTGTAGAGTTTTGTAAAATTACTCGGAAAGTAACGAATTGTTTTTTTTTATGGACAAACTTGAGCTAAAAAGTTTGAATTTTAGATATTTTTATTTAGAGACTTTGGAGAGTTTTGTAAAACGACTCTAAAATTAACGAATTTTATTTTTATAAAGCATTTTGAGTTGAAAATTTTACTTTTGGGTGTTTTGGTTTTTTTTGGAGACTTTGGAGAGTTTTGTGAAATGGCTCAGAAACTAACGAATTGTTTTTTATGGACACACTTGAGTGAAAAATTTGAATTTTGGACATTTTAATTTTTGGAGAGTTTGGAGAATTTTTTAAAACCACTCCAAAATTAACGAATTTTTTTTATAAAGCATTTTGAGTTGAAAATTTAAGTTTTGGCTATTTTAATTTTTGGAGAAATTCAAGCATAGTTTTTCTTGTAGACCGTTTAGCGTAAGCAATTGAAATATAGAGTGTATCAGGTTTTTGGAGACCTTTGAGGGTTTTTAAAATGATTTGGAAGCTTATGGACCTTGTCTAACAGATTTTTGCGCTAATAACTGAAATTCTGGCTGGTTTAATTTTTTTTGTAGACTTTGGAGAGTTTTGTAAAAAGACTCAGGAACTCAGATAATTTTTTTTTTTTAATTTCTTGTGTGAGTAATTGAATAGGAAGGTATTTCAAGTTTTTTTTGGATACTTTGGAGAGTTTTGTAAAATTACCCTAAAACTATCTTATTCATCCGTTTTGTGTAAGATATAAATGTTTTAACTTGAAAAACAACTTTGGAGTGTATGTACATATGTGTACGGCAATTTTTCACACATCCCGAAATTTGCTAAGCCTGCCCCACCAGTTAACTTTCTTTATCCTTTTTGTGCACTTTCTTGTACAATTTTTTTTGATTTCTTCCCAACCAACAATATTTGCGTAACATAATCAGTAGCTCTTGACCACTTCATAGCTGGCAGTAAACACCTAGTTTCACCTTTCAACACCTTGTTTGACAGTGAGGAAAAAAAAACAACGCCTTCACCATAACCAAAGACGATTAATCAACGCTTAAAGCCAATGCGACTAGTTCACGACTCCCCCCACGCACTCCCTGTCATGTATACGCAACCGGTAGGAACTGGTGGTGGTGGCCCATGTGTGTGACAGCCGATAATCCATGAATGAAATTGAAATTAATCCAATTATCAGCTGCATGGTTCATAAACGTAAATTTCGCCGGACTTGAGAAAAGCCAGTCAGCGAGCGCACCCAACAAACCAGGCAAACTGGATATGAGTTAGGAAGCACAAAACACCAACACAGCTGACGCTTGCACAGCTGAGCTGATGAACTGGCTAAAACGAGTTGCTTAAATATGTTTCCACGCTACTTTGCATGTGTGTGATTAAGTGCAACAATTTTGCAGCTAATGTTGCATGCCACGTAATACTATTGACGCATAAATTACAAACTAGGCGCACACACACACACACCACATAGCTTTGCACTTAGCTACACAAAAGCGCGCACAAGTTGTCCATCAAGCTGTTGAACAATTTCTGGTGAATAGACAGGTCATTTGATGAGGATTAGACATTGAAAGGAGCGTTCGAGCGTTGAAGCATTTGCTGGACAAAGCAGTGGACTTGATGGCACTCTGGGATGAGGGTGCTAAAAATGCAAAAAATTACTAAACAAGAAAAAGAAGCAGCGCCTCCTTAGCGTTTGATGTATGCAAATGTTGACAATTGGGCTGAATGCTGCAGCAGATAAAGTGACCACCAACTTGTGAAGATGAGCGTCTAACTCGATGCATAAAGAGTTTCAATGTTGTTTAATGCTCATAGCTAAAGTGCTGTAGTAACAACAATGCGTGCATTGAGCTGGTAGTCTTTATGTTTTGTTGTTGTTGTTGCTTTGCTGATAGACGCCAATGCCGCAATTTAACATCAATCAACAACGATTTCTACGCTTCAACAGCTATTTGTTGCAGCAACAGGTAGTGTTGTTGTTATTATTGTTATTGCTGTTGTTGTAGTATTTGTTGTTTTTTGTACACGTTTTTGTTGTGCTCATCGTTGTTTGTTGTCGTTTTGTGCATTTTTTTCTGGCAGAACAACTCAATTAGATGACAACATTTGCTGATAATGATGCACCCGTTGATGAATGTGCCAGCGTTGAAGTGCGTGCGTGCGAGTGTGTGTGTGTGTGTTTGTTGTTTTTCCAACAACTGTCAAGTGGTTGAGGATGACAACATTTTTGTCGTTGCTGACGTTTATAATGTTGTTGTTATTCAGACGTTGCATTTGCTGTTGATGGCATAAAAATGATGAGGAGACACATTATATAATAATAGCAGAAAAAATGGCAACAAGGAGATAGTCACAAAAACAATTTGCATAAAATTATGCAAAAAACAAAGATAAACGAAAGAGTGGGAGACGTTGGCATTTAAGTTTTTTTTATTGTTGGTATGAAATTCCACATAATCGGAAACAAGCTTCTGTGGACGTGCATTGAGTGAGGAGGATTTGTGGGGGTAATTGTTGTGTACTCATACATAAATAAATTGAAAACATACCTATACACACATATATGTATGTACATAAAAAATAGAAATAAGTAATGTACATATTTTTATTATCCGACAAATTATGAAGTTTCAAAAACTTTTACGAAGCGGTGAAGCCTTTCTCCAGTCTATAATAAATGCCTAATTTCAAAAATTTCAATTTTAAAAATTTTTAAAGACTTTAAAGAGATTAAGAAAATTCCAAAAATTTATATGATGTAAAAAATTGTTTAGAGATATCATTTATTAATACTAAAAATCAGTTCCCGACCACCTGAAAATTTAAACTTGACAAATTAAAATTTGAAAGTAAAATTTACTGAAGAAAATAAGCAACCACTTTGCGTTGCACCAAAGTTGCATTTGAAGGCAGAAAAAAAAAAATTTACAAAACCCCGCAGCCACAACAAATATTGCGTTTGCGCATCGCAAAATATCTTTCCTTCCCAGCACTCCTGTCAACTCTCTTCAATGCTGCTGCCCGTTTTGTCTCAATTAAATTGTCATTCATTCACTCATTCGCTTAATATTCTTGTTGGCGCTGGCGTCTAGTGCCCTCCTACGCCACCCATTATCACATATTATTGCGGATTTAAGTGCCAACATTCATATAGTCGCGCCACACTTAAAGCTCTTCATACAACTTTGTTGCACGTTTGTATCATTTAACAATTTCATTACGTTTCGATGGTTGCGCATTTCACTTATGACTACCAAATATGAAAAATACACTTAAATTTTGCCAACCGGCGTCTGCGCATGCGCTACGGTTATTCACGCATGCATGCCAACGCATAATTTACCAATGCCACTGGCGGGCTTGTTTTTGTCTTATTTTTTTCGTTTGTTTTGTTTCCTTCTTGTTGTTGTCGTCTTTTGCTTTCTTATTCTATTGCTTGAAGTGCCGTTGCGTTGTTTTGCGAAATTTTCTTTCTTTTTTTTGGTTTTTATATTTTATTATTATTTATTACGAGTACCATATTTGGTATGTGTTTTCGTTCTGGTGTTTGTTGTTGTTTTTTTTTTGTTTTTTTTTTTGTCTTTTTTTAGTTACTCACTGTCTCGCTGTCATATGCGTGTAATTGATTTTCAAAGCATGTTTCGCCTGTCATTCAATGCAACGTGCATCTGCTGTAAGTTGTTGGAACTTTTTTTTTTTTTTTTTTTATTTTGTTGCTTTTGGTTTGACTTTTCTCTTGCCTCGCATAACATGCTGATATGTCATATTTATGTCAGCAGTGAAGCGCTGTTGCATTTTAACATGTAATACGTGGTCAGTCGCTGAAATACTCGCGAGTCATATTCACACGTTTGTTGTTGTTGATCAAGTAGAATCATTAATGAGTTAGAAACTTCATCGAGTAAGCTTTTGTCGAGGGTTCCTAATAAATTTGGGTCTTGAGAAATTCTTATCTAACCGAGTAGCATGCTTTGGCTTTTCAAATAGTTAAACTCAACAGAAAAAACGAGTCCACAAATGATTCAATGAAGTGCATTTAAATGAACTAATTGATTTCAACAGCATTCCCAGTTGGCTAAGACAATTTATTGGCAATCAAAGATAATAATTGCAAGCGATTGGCAGTTTGTAACACAACTCGCAACAGCGCTCAAAGCACAGAAGCCATGACACCACTGCAGGATAACAAATCCCAGTGCGAATAGCTTGGCGAATTTTGTTAGAAAAGCAACACAAACTCAATACTCGCAGTAGCAGGGGGGCGTTTAGGGTTTGGCTGGCACTCAACTCTGCTAACAGCAAAACGCCGCCTGACAACAATCAGTTGTCGCTTTGCTCTCACGGGACGGCAGCATATGAATGCGTACATTTAACAGCAACAACAATGCTAAGAGACACTGTCAATATCGTTTAAGCAAAACAAAGCAAATCAACAAATCGCTCGTAAAAATGTTTCGCCAATTTTTTTTTGTCAAATTTCTTAATTTACTCAAAGTAACTCGTATTTGCTTGCAATAAGATGCTAAGTAACAACAACAACAATATATAACATTAACAACAATTTATCACTTCCCATTGATATAATGCCGTTGTAATTGTCAAGCGACAAAGTATTGTTGTAATACTTACTTATTGGGTTAGCGAATAGTTAGCGGTGTATCGCAGGCTAGCAATCAGTTAATAGAAATTATTTGTTGTTTTTGTTATTGGTGTAACAGATTTCGATGTGAGGAGGGAACAAGCAAGATTGTCAACTAAAATTTATTAAAACAAATTCAGCGATAAGCCAGCGGTGTTGCATTGGTTTACGGTGAGCACGTTTTGCATTAAATCCCCATTGCGATTGCATAACCCAAGTGTAAGTATGCAGCAGCATTAAATTATGCGCCCCATATGTGAATACATATAGATTTGTTTGTACGTATATGTGGATATACAGTTGTGGTTAGATATGTATATTAAGCAACTGTTTTACTCAATGCCCAATTCTTCTAAAGATTGAAAAAAAAATTTTTTTTTGCTGAATAGCCAATTTTGTTTTAGAATTGAAAAAAAAAAATTCTCAAAAAGCTAAAACAAAACAGAAAAAAAAATTGTTTACTCAGTAGCCATTTTTTTATAATTGAAAAAAATAAAATGTTTAATCAAAAAAAATTAAAAGTAAATTTAAAAAAAAAATTCTTCTACTTAATGTCAAACTTACAAATAATAAGAAAAAGTAAATTTTTTTTTAACAATAGCCGAATCTTTTTTCAAATAAAAAAAAATGTAAAAACGTAAGAAAATAAAAATTTAAATAAAAAAAAATTGTTAACACAAAAAATTCAGAAAATTTTTTCATCAAAAATATTAAAAAAATTTTTTTTTTACTCAGCCAATTTTTCTTTAAATTTTCCTTAAAATTTAAATTTTTTTTTTAACAATAGGCAGCTCTTTTTTAACATTAAAAAAAATGTTTCCCCAAAAAAAGGTAAGAAAAAAATTTTTTTTACAAAGCCAATTTGTTTTTTAAATTGAAAAAAAAATTTTTTACTCATAAAATAAAAAAAAATTAAAAAAAAAAAAATTTTTTTTTACTCAATAGCCCATTTTCTTTTTAAATGAAAAAAAAAATTTTAATCAAGAAAAGTTGAATAACCAAATTTTTTCACAAGCACTTAGCGACTTATAAATAGAATACTAAAGTGAAAACCTTTTTTTGTGAACTTGTCGGTTTTAAAATAAAAACGAAAATTTATGGTTTTTCAAAATTCAAATTCAAAAATTTTTAGCAGAGGTGTGTCCCCTCGACTCTTTCAAAACTAGTGTTTGTAACATTTATCTGAGCGCAAGTGTAAATATGTATCTCTGTAAATGTATAAACGTCATCCACCAATTGCATTGCCAACATTATCCCTCTATCTTATTTACATATGCATCGCTTATACGAGTTTCTGGGAGATATTGCCGACACCACCACAGCCGTCTTGACGTTCAACCTGATCGAATGCGATCAAAGTGCATTTAGAGTTTAGCAGCTGGTTTTACATATCTCACGAAACGAGCAAAACAGCAAATGTAGAACGATATTGTTTTCAACTTTTTTTTTTATTATTTTTTTTTTGTCGTGCAGTAGGAAATGCAACATTCCGCACTTTTTTGTTGTTGCACCAAAACTGCTAATTGCAAATATTTAACCGTTATATGCGCTTGTTATTGTTGCTTAGAAGATTAAAATATTTTTTCTTATTTCAAATTTTGGCACTTTGTTGTGCTTCGATTGTTGCAAATCCAGCCTGCGTTCCTTTTATTGTTATTGTGGCAATAGCTCAGTTTTTCGCCACTCAAATGCTTGACGTTTGACGTATGCTGTCGACACGAACTTGCAACGTTACAACGCCATAGCCAATAATTTAGAATTTGTGTAATTGTGAACGATTTGAATTTGTGAAGTGATAAATTTTGAGTTTTAATTTTTTTCGCAAAACTCAAGTGTTATGGTGATATGCGGAAAGATTTATAGGATTATTTATTATTTTTATGTATGTTTATATTTTTTTTCTCTGTGTTTGAAAAGACCTGAATTATTTCTCAAGTGGCATTTGTCTAAATGTTGATGCCTGTTGATTGAAAATTAGATATTTGTTTTCCAAGTTTTAATCAAATTAGCGAGTCGTAAAATTATATTGTCCGAAATGCATTAGATATAGTAGTTTTCCACGCTAAAATTAATTTTAATTAGTAAATGTATTTTACTGAAAAATATTTAATCATCACATCTGGTTGCTAAATATTGATTGATGTCTAAAAAAAAAACAGAGACCGGCACTGCCCATTAAATAAGCTACTAAGAAAGAACTTGAAAGAATTTGGGTTTCTAAAATTTTTTTTCATTTTTGAAGTGAACACTCTTTTGTCGGCGTTGAAAATTTTTCTAAACTCCAAAAAATGTTGTACTCGCAACAGAGTTAACGCAACTGATATTTTTGTCCAATTTGTCTTAAATAAAAATATTTTGTTCTACAGTAAAATTTTTTAATTTTCGAAGTGAAAACTTTTTTAGTCGAGCTTAAAGTTCTTTAAAGTTCCAAAAAAACTGAGTTCACAACACTCTTGCAGCAACAGAAAAGTTTCTTAAAATAAAAAAAAATTTGAGGTATCGTATAAAAGAACTTCGCCAATAGAAGATTACATATCACTTTTATAAAAAGGGTTGCCACCTGTGAAAAAATTTGTTTCTGTAATTTTTTTATTTTGGAGTTACATTTCCTACTTAGTCCCTCTTTGGAAAATAGCATATAATTTGTATAAAGAAATGTAAAAAAGGGTTGCCACCTGTTGGAAAATTACTGGTTTAGGATAGACTCCCAAATAAAGACCTGTAATAAGAGTTTCCACCTATTGAAGAACTACTATTAAACTATTAACTAGCGCTTAAAAAATTTCACACGTAAACGTTTAAGTTTTTTCCTCTTTCAACACTCCCGGGTTGCCACACGTTGCCACTCAAGGCACATAAACGTGAAACTTTAAAGCTAGCTGACTGACAAGGCACAGAAGCGCCCACTACTTCGTAGGGAATTAGACTGTAAATTGACAATATGGATTCAAGACAAAACAGCTATTAGCAGCTGTGAGAACCGCTAACTGGATAAATGATTGACTGCCAAAGTGCCAAAGCAAAGGCTTGATCGACTGATTGCTAGTGACAAGCGTTCATTCATTAGTATGATTCAGGGGCTGAATTGGTGATAGGTTGAGCTGCTAAAAGTCAGGTATTGGTGGACTTTTTAACTGACAGGATGTTTGCTTGGTTGCTACAACACACACACAAACAATCTTACACTAACACCTATACACACTTAAAAAAAGCAAATCGCTTAAGGGCCTCCGTGTGCAGGCAGCACCTACCGCTTGGCGCATAAATTCATAACGGACAGACACACGTCAAATCATGTCACGTCATGTCACGTACACATTATTCAGTTTTGTATGCATTCGCATAGCAAACGGGCCAAAAAGTCGGCGATCCGCCCGACAGCCGCCACTAATGCACTTCATCAATGTCAAAATGCATACAATTCGCGTTAAAAATGCACAATCGCGTTTTTTGTTTTTGTTACTAAGACCACCGAAAAGTAATATTAAAATAAAAGAAAATTTATACATACATATTTAAGTTAGGAATAAGTGTGAAATTTTAATGTATGTAACTACACGCAGTCAAAAGCGAGTCCACGCGCATGCGCACATTTCAAAGTCAAGTCAACGCCAACAACACGTTTGCATACTTAAGTAGATCGAAATTCGCACGCCACTGCAGGTCACACTCAGTGTGGCTAACACTTTTTTTCCCTCCTTATTTACTTAACTACAGGTTCAGCTATGTAGCGCACAATAAATCCTGAGAAATCAAAGCAAATCGTACACAAATTTGTACGCCCACTGGCATTTTTGCCTATTCAGCTGCTGTTGGCGGCAGCGTGAAAGCGGCCCACACAAATCATTTAAATGCGATTACGCGCCAATGCATCGGAACCCCGAGTCCATGCGTTTTGCCTTAAGTGGGCCACGCATGCGCCGCGCAAAACAAAAGACACGTTCAGCAATGATGTGGCGATATTTTTGCGCTGCCCGTTTTTTGCCTATGAAATTTGCTATTTTGTTGCTGAGTAGTACAGACGTGCTTTTGTTTGTGGCCACTGCGCCACTTGCAAATTATTCCTACAAATTGTTTTTGGTCAATTTAGTGCCGCGTTGAGTGACGATTTGCCACTTGAGTGCCACAGAATTGATTTGACATAAATGCCTAGCAACGAGATTGAGGCGACAAGGCTTGAGGAGGT
Organism: Sphenella marginata; assembly: GCA_951509765.1. Classification (NCBI taxonomy): domain Eukaryota; kingdom Metazoa; phylum Arthropoda; class Insecta; order Diptera; family Tephritidae; genus Sphenella; species Sphenella marginata. The sequence goes on from OX608083.1 coordinate 54,302,630, forward strand.
TAAGCAATGTGTAGAAAATAGAGACAGATTTGGGTGTGGCGCTAAGGTGTTGACGGGGTGTATGAGAGAAGGAGTGAAATTTTATAGACCTGCAAAGAAACTCCTTAAGTTTTATAGAGAATATTTCCATTGCACCATTCCAAGTTTTTGTAAGAGTTCTGTAAATTTTTGGAAAATTCAAAAAAAAAAAATTATTTTCAAATATAGGCAAGAATTTCAAAATGATTTCCTAGTATGCAGTTTTGTAGCCTGTTATGTTCTACACCTTTTCCAAGTGTACTTCAGAAAACGTAAAATGTTTTTCAGAAACCCTAAAATGTACTTCAGAATAATCAATTCTACTTCAGAAATCGCAAATTATAATCTATGCTTGATGTACCGATATGATGCCTCTTACCTAGCAATACCCATGTTATCTTCCTTGGGAACCTAGAATGTTTCACTAGCCATAAGTCGCTATCACGACATTCGGGCAGCACCTGGGCGAACCGGGTTCATATCCGGCCAAGGACGGTTTCTGAAGTACAATTTTCAGCTTCTGAAGTACAATTGACTATTCTGAAATTCATTTTACCATTTCTAAAGTACAGTTGACTATTCTGAAATTCATTTTACCATTTCTAAAGTACAATTGACTATTCTGAAGTACATTTTACGGTTTCTGAAGTACACTTGGAAAAGGTTTAGTCTCACAAAGTGTAATTCTCAGGGCTGTTGAAAATTCGGTAGATTTTTGACAATTTATTTTTCGGCATGCTGTCATAGTAATTCAATTTGCATGGAAGAAAACACCAAAAATCATCTCGAAAAAAAATTGCCAAAACTCAACAAATTTTTCAACTGCCTTGAGACTTGCACTTTATTAGACTACAATTCAATGAGCTATAAAACTGCTCACTCAGAAATCATTATTTATTTGAATTTTTTAAATTTTCCCATGAATTTAGAAACACTAATTCAAAAAATATGTGTCACATAATAAGCCATATTTTTTATGAAATCAACACATGAATTTTTGTTAAAGCAGTTTTCGAAATATATAAGAATAAGTAACTGGACTAAGCAGTTGGGAGTGTATTTTTCACATCAGAAACCAAAAAAATGCGTCATCCAACTGAGCGCGTATCTTCCTCAAACCACATCATCTGTTACTAGAACTCCCATGTTGCTCAACCTCCGCGTTCCATTTACATTAAATTCATAGTGAAACAATTAAAATTCCATTTGTAAAACTAAACTGAAAACTACAGATCAAAGTAGCAGCAACAACAATAACACTTACCCTTAATCTTGAATAACAAATGTAAATGATAATTGAACGATCGATCCATAACGAGTTCTAGGTGAAAATGCAAACAACAACAATAGTAAGCATAGCAGAAAAGGAACACAAGTAGCGCCAATAATCAAATCGAATGAATCTAAAAATGCAAATTCAATTTGTAGCTGAACTGCAAGCTGAACCGCAACCAACATAAATAACCCAAAGCAATTGCGCAAAAATAAACGTAAATGTAGCAAAAGACAAATGGGAAACAACAACAAATAGCATCTGATAAAAATACAAAACAAAACACGAGTAGCAAAGCAACAACATCAATCGCATGTAGCGAGATAAGCCGCCTCTGTTCGCATCAACGGTGGCATTGGCGGACCCACAACACTCATTGCTGGAGCCATATTGTAACTAGAGCAACATTTCACGTTCACACAGTAGCAATTGATTGAAGCCAAGGGCCAAGTGGCAAGATCACACACACACAGCCAAAGACTTGAGAACCCCACAATACGGGCACCCATCAAAACTGGCAACCCAGCAGCCACGGTTGTAGATATGAGTCGAGCGAGTGCGCTGAAGATGAGTGCGCCTAGTGAAGATATCAGCGAACGACATTGCAATCGACTTTATGCACTGCACATTTGTTATTGTTTTTTATTGAGTATTTCCACACACACAAGCACAGAGTAAACGCAATGCGCGAACATGCAACCATTTAAGACAGCTGGTGCATGTTGAGTGTGGTTAGTAGCAGGGAATACCAGCGGTCAGACAGCTTGGGGGGCATAATCTCAGCAGAATTCCATGAAAAAATATGTAAATCGATACAATGAGCAGAAAATGATAAAACTTTAAATAAATATTGAACAGAAATACTAAAAATAAAGCTTGAATGTGAGTTGCAAGCGCCGCACACACGCGTTGCAATTCCACACAGCAGAAGCAAACTGCAACCAATGCGATAAACAACAAATCAACACAACGCAGAAGAAATATTGAGTCAGCGGAATTTTAATTGCAATCGAGCAGATGATTTTTCATTTTATGCAACAACAAGAGCAGCAACAGCAGCAACAACGTGTGTGGCACAATTGGTTGGGGTTGCGCAAAGCAAACAGTGAGCGCATGGAGCAGCACAGTGTAGTGGGTGTCAGCAGTGCATGCCACACAATGTTGCATAAGTACGCCTGCGCAACGATTATTATAAGTCAATTAGCTGCCACTCAGAAAGTCGTCCTACAAGTGGCCTTTTGCGTACCTACTTAAGCGAATTCTGATTTTCTCACTTCACAATTTTGAGCGCACTGGCGCAGTTAACATGCAGATCTGCCTCATAAATTTTATATGCGCTTAAGCGGCTTAAGCGTCACGGAAGGCGCTGCACAGACCAAGCATGCCCAATTCATTGTGTATGTCGTCAAATTTTTACGAATGTGCTAAGCGGATTACAATGCAAATAAGTTATGGGAAATGTTTACAAAACAGTAGGAGTTTTTGTTTTTCTTGCTCTTTTTTTTGTTTTTTTTTTTGGATGATTTTGCTGCCGTATCCCTATTCGTAAGGCATTATTAGTGATATCAAGTCACCAGTTGCTCAACTGATATTGCTATTGCGTTGCAATTTATATTCTGCATAAATTAGCAGATTTAATAATTGTGCAATGCTAACAGGCAGGTATTGAAATCTGTTTAGAGGTTGAAGTTGAGTGGCGATAATATATCGATATGCATTTTTCGATAATTGTTTATTAAAGCGATATCGATATTAATGTTTGTTTCGATATGTGTGATAGCTGATACTCATTTTGAATTATTTGTATTTAATTTATAATTTATTTTTATTTTATTTAAGTTGGTAACAAAATTATTAATATTGCTTAAGTCGATTAATCGATAAATTAAATAAATAAGTATTTCCATTAAAGCGATTATCGACTAGTGAGTTTATCGATCGTCTATTTGTTTTCTATCCCATAACGAGGGTTGAGTGGAAGATCACCCTACCTTAGGAGAGGCTTGAAAAACGTCCTGTCTCAGAATGATAATTACGCATTGATACAATTTTCAAAACATTAGAGTGTGCCACATTTAAAACAAATGTTTCAAAAATTTAAATCATCAGACACGCTATCGTTCATTCGCATCAATTCCTCGTCAAACTGCATATGAACTCATAACTTCTTTTTTTTTTCCTTTTTTTTGTTATTAACAAAATAATTGGTCGTAAAACTCGATTTGGCAGAAGTCAAATGCGCAGCCAAATATTTACTCTAAAATGTGTGCAGATAAGATTGTCTTTGACATATGTTTGGACATACGACAGGCATACACCAGGCAAGCAGGCCACATGTTGAAGCGCTCTAATGCACGCATGTGGCTCATGCTGGCTGAATTTCATATCGACGATTTTAACGCAAAATACGTGATTATGGCTTATTTATGGTTTTTGCATGATCAAACATGCTTAGAGTTCATATTTGCGCTGGCAGTTTTCATAATTCATTAGCACATGCTACATAACTGTATTGACATTTTGTGAGCGTTACCAAAGCGATTAATTAATGCACGGTAGCTATGGAATGTCAAGAAATTTTGACACACAAGAGTTTGTTATTTTCAAAAATAACGGAAAGAAAAATGACAGGAACTTGTTTTTCATATGAACATTCTTGTGTGACATCTTGACTTGGTTCACTCTTGTTATTGAGGGAAATGACCTTAGAGTTGGGCTGGTCGATGAAGCAAGCGATGTTTTTTTCATGAGCACTTAGCGACTTGTGTATGAATAAAATACCGATATGATATGATTTTTTTTTTTTTTTGATTTGAAATTTGCTTTGAAAAACAAATGTCTACTCTTTCAAAATGAAGTTTAACCTCAGATTCAGTTCAACTCAGGAGGAGAGGTCTTTAATTACTTAGGAGGTTACTGACAGCGGTAATTACATATGTGGCAATATTTTGCAACACAAATTCTTATGCAAATATGTATGTAGCTGTGTGTGTATGTACATATATTAGCAGACATATAAGTCTAAAGCTCACACATTTTCAAGGAAGCTAAACATCAAATCCCAGACATTTGTCAACAAATTTGCAAAAACATTATTTATACATATGAACATATGGATATATATATAAACAATGCAACTGGCCAACAAAAAATGCAATAAGAAATTATGAGCGCTTGCTCTCTCAAGCCAGCTTTTTAAATTTTGTTTCTACCCGCACATTATAAGACTTATCGTCAAATGATTTTAGCCTTATATAAGGACACAATTTTTTTATCGGGTATATTTATTTAAAAAAAATATATATTGTATATTATTTAAGTTCAATGACCTGCTGTATCGTATAAACATAGAAATACATACATATATGGAACATATGTTTGTCATGTTTGAAGCAATGACCACTCATTCAACTGTCATTTGTTATTTTAATTGAAAAACATTTAGAGGCACACCAAGTGGCACACAGAAGATGACACTTTAGTACAAAAAAAAATATAAATAAATAAATAAAAGTGATTGCAGTGTAAATACTATTAAAATAAATGATTCGCCAGAAATGCGTTAATATCTAAATAACTTATTGAAAAAAAACTGAAATTAACAAGTTTTTGTGTCGAATTACTTTGCTAATTTTAATGGCATAAAAAAAGTTAAAACAATAAAAAAAAATACAAATATGTGAATAAAAAAAAAGTTAAAGTAATAAAGACGAAAATCGACGAGCTTTAAGTATGTTCTAACATAAATGGAAAATGAACTTAGATAATATTTGTTTGTAGGTACTAGACTATATTAATAAATATTTTTGGATCAAAATTAAAAAATGTTTTCTTCTAAAAATTGTATACTCACATCGTATTTATTTGGCCTCATTGTACCCATTTATTTTGCATGTAAATAAGATTCGCATTCGGCTACGCTTTACGACGACGACAGGCGACCATTGATGAAGTCCACAAAGTAACGCAATTTTTTTTTTTTTTTGTTTTTATTTGAAAATTAATGCTAATTTATTAATTTTAATTTTAAATTTTTTTATTGCAAGCTTTGATTTGTTGAATTATTGAGATTATTTGTTATTTTTATTAGTATTAATTTTTCTTACTTAAACAAAGGTTTGAGTATATTTTCCCGTTTTTATATTTTGTTTTCTTTTACGGACTGCTGTTTAAATATGCTACTTATTTTTCACTTAATTTTTTACTTAAATTACAATGAACTGCCTTCCCTTGAAATTATCTTCAAGTGGTCTTAGCTTTAATTTTTTATTAATTTTATATATTTTTCAAGCGCCATATTTTTGATTATTTCACTAGAATGCGTAGGTATTTTGTAATTTAAATTAAAAAAAAAAAAAAAATCAATTTTTATTTATCAAATATTTTATTTATATTTTTTATTTTAAATATTTCGCAAAAGTTCACAAAAAAAAATTTTATGAAACAAAAAATTTCAATTTTATTAAAAGCAGCTAAGAAAATTAAATTATTTCAGCCAAATTTTTTTTTAATTATGAACACTTGTTTTAAAACTCACTGTTGCTTGAAAAAAGTTTAATTTTCATGCATTTTTTTATTACAATTCGTTGTTTATAATTTTTATGAAATATTTTATGTAACAAATTCCTTTTTTACAATTATTTTAGTTATGTGAAGAATTAAAAAAAAAAGTTATTTTGGTTAGTTATTCGAGTTTTGTTGATTTTATTTGATTTAAGCTCACATTAATTGCTTTTGAGCTTACATAGCAAGGTCGCATGTCGATTATTTTTCGATATAAATCGTTAGTTATATTTTTTTTTATCGATGACGCGTCTTTTGTCAAGCACTTCAAATCTGTAAATATAAACAGAAATAAAATTTTAAATAATATTAGCTAAAGTAAGATTAATGTGTAAGTTATTGTTATTTTTTTTTTAATTTGCTAGCCTTTTAATATTTTTTGTAAGCAGTCCGATGCCTGTCCTTCATCTTTAAAAATTTATTTTGCTTTCATTCCCTTGAAAATGTCCCCTAATCGCATTTGGACTGCGTGTGGCATGTCGAAAATTACCGTTAAAAATAAGACGAAACGTGCGTTGTATGCCACTCACAGCACCGGTCGCGTTGCAAAAACCTTTCAAACTGTAAGAATATTTTTATGGTAAATGTCTCTATGTAGCACGTCGAAGTCCTTTTTTTTTTTTTTTTTTTTTTTGGTGAGCGCTGCCAGACGCGCAAACACCAAATTTTAGGCGATTATTTGAGTAAAGCGCTGTAAGTGTGTGTGTGTAAAGCAGGCAGTCAGCTGTGCGCTGAGACACACAAATACAAATGCAAAAGCGCACGCCAACAAGCAGGAGTATTCACATAGCAAGACATGAAAAGTTCTCTCCGTATTATATAATTTGCATATGATGGGACTGAGTGAGTGAAAGAAGTTGCCAAAAGCACTATGAGCGGCAGTCTTTTAAGAAGAAGAAGCATACCAAGAACTGCATAAAGTAAAATATAATTTATTAAATTTTTTCAAATGCACGTTCTTCAAACAATGGGAAACTTATGCAACTTTTGTGCTTTTTTTACTTATTTTTTTTAATGCTTTTGGTGGTTGTCCAACAATATTGTTGTTGTTTGAGCTGTCTTAGCAGCACATTGCTTACTCGCACACATACACACGCGAACGCACGCAGTTTGACTCACACACATACACCTTTCGCCATATATACTTTGGCACGCACCAGCAACAAAAATCCGGTCGATAGGTCAAAACGTAGATATACAGTTACAGCAACAACGCTTCGAGCAGCTGCAGACCAGTCACAGACCAACAGCAATGCACACCAACAACAACAACAACAACAGCAATAAATGCACAGCAGGAAAATGCAGCTGACAGGCCTCCTTTTGAACTCTTCCACACTGTGCGGTCAATTGCACAAACATACATAAATAGGAACTGCAGATGCATTGAAAGTTGCACTTAAATCAACGCCATCGCTATTCGAACTCGCTAGTCGCACCACCCGTCAGCGCAATGGAGCCAAGAACTCATCAAAAATGGGTAATAAAATGTTCACTAAGCTTTGACTTTGCCTTCATGAAAAATATGTATAAACTTCTAAACTTTTCCAAATATTTTCTATGGTTTTTCGGTGAAAAATCGTTAAGGCTGACTGACGCACAACAAAAACACAAATCACAGTTAAAGCAGGAAAATAAGGAAAAGCGCTTGCGAGTGTAGAAGAAATGCCACAGAAAATGAGACATAAAACATGAAAACAGCAAAAATTACTGTAGTTACAAGTAGAAGAATGTACGTAAAGGGTGTCTCAATTAGGAGCGCATTAAATTTCGCACTTAAATAAAGGTTGTTTATTACAACCCACCTTTTCACTATGGAAAAACAAAGCAATTCACCATGGAAAAACTAAGAATTTCACCATGGAAATATTCAACATTTCACCAATGAAAAATTAAACATTTCACCATGGAAATATTCACCATTTCTTCCTGACGAAATTCGCTATTAATAATTTTGTTGCTAGATTTTGAAAACTTTGTAAAATGGAATGCATTAAAATATTCACAATTTCACCATAGAAGGATGTATTATTTCACCATAGAACAATTCATAGTTTCTTCGTGGAAAAATTCGCCTTTCTAATAAATATCAGGAAAAAAAATATTCACCATTTTTAGTATGGAAATTCGAGTTGACAAAATTCCTAATTTTACAATGAGTATCTAGTTAAATTATTTATTATTGCATTTTGAAAATTTTGTAAAAATTTAAGGGACTGAAAATGTCACCATTTCAATATGGAAGCATTAAGAATTTCATCATGAAAATATTCACCAATTCACCATAGAAAAATTCATTAAATCCAGAGAAAAAAACGTGGCTTTCAAGGGCCGTTGGGAATTTCTAACTAAATTTTAGATTGCCTTTGCTTAGATCATCGATATCTTCAGCATCTTTTCTGAACTAAAATTAAAACAAAACACCCTTTAAATATGTATGTGATGACTAGCGTACAACTGAGCAAAGGCAGAGTAGTAGCTGAGACCACGTGAAAATGCCGGAAACAAAATCGATTAGCAAAGCAGCAAAAGTACAAGCGGGTACGCTGTGTGGTATGAGTAACCACAATGGCCCTTTGCATGTGTGTGTGTGTGTGTGTGTATATATTTGTCAACGCTCTCGCATGCTGTTTGTCGAAACTTTGTATGTATGTGTGTGTGTCAAAATGAATAGAGCGCCATAGAAAAGTGGCAGGTCACTGAGAATATTTTGTGGTAAGCAAAAGCTTATGGATAACTAGCAAGATAGCGCACGTTCATAGCACATACCTACTAATATACAAGCACACTACGGTTTGTATGTACTCTAATGGATTAAGGGTATAGCCTGCGTTTTTTTTTTTACGACCACTAAGTGCACATTCTGCGTACTCACCAACACTTTAAATGACAGTTTTCAAAGCTTTGTAAATCTAAACCGCAAAGCACTTTATAGTTTGTGAAGTTGAAAAAAATATATTTATTATACAATTTTAAAGTAAACGTTGCCGTATCCGATTTTCATTTGCGGTCGATATGTGCCCCTAAAACAAGGATGATTATTTCATCGTTATTGCATATTTAAATGAGCTGTTTCGTTGTGTGTGTGCGCATAAAATTGTGTCACTATTGCCATCAACTTGAATAAATTTTCTTCACGATTTCACGCTTTCAAGGCACCGCCAAATGAAAATCTTAATTTTTGCACTTTTGAATGTATAGAACTTGATTGCATTTATTTACTTTAATTCCACACATTTTCTATAAATTTATTGACAAATTTTTTTTTCTACTTATTTAAACCGTTTCGCATGGAAAAATTCACGTAATACACCACCGAACGACAACGACGACAAAATTGATTTGTGTGTCACGAAATATTAACACAAATGTCAAAAGAATAATTTTTGTATGTGCAACTACTACGATTGGCATCCTCGCTGCTCATTTTTGCTATGCTCTCGCACTTTCCAAAATGACAATAACAATGCGAGCGCAGTTGGTAGTTATGTTGCTGCTGTTGGCCATTACTATTGTTGTTGTTGTTGTTTTTGTTGCTGCTGTCAGAACTCAGGTGAGTTTTTGTAGAGCAAAGTATGCGCATATACCGTTATGTACATATGTATGTATGTATGTGCTTATGTAAATACTGCGGCATGAAAGAGAACGAGCATATAATAAATTATGAGTTGGTTGAGTTGGAGAGCATGCGGCGTAAGAAAACCATGCTGCACAAGGCTCAAGTCGGAAAAGCGTGCAGTGTGAAATGTTCCAAGTGACAGCGAGCAAGAGAGATTGTGCACAAGAGAGTGAGAGAGAGAGAGAGTGTGAGCGCAGCAGCAACATGCCACAAACTGTCAAATTGTACCAACCAGCTGACCGGTGGAGAGTAGTAGTGTTTAAATAAATAGCAGCAAGTGGAAGGCACAAGAAATATACGAATCCTGACTACACTGAGAAAAATATATAACTTTAGATGAGGAATTTTTTTTTAGAAAAAAATTATTTGTGCTTTTTATCAAGGTTTTAAAATTCTACTTGATTAAAAAAAAATTCTAAATTAAAAAATTTTATTTGCTATACAGCGTATCATTGAGTTGAAGAAAATTTGAAATATGTATGTTTCTTCCAACTTAAATTATTTCTGAATTTTTTTCAACCTTTAATTATTCAAAGCTCTTTTTTTAGAGATGTGCGATTAATCGCTAACACATATTTCAAATTAATAATTTTCCTGATTAATCTCAACTGTTGAATAATTAAATTCATATTAAAATTGATCAAAATGCGATTCATCTGTAAATTACTCGTTTCGATTTATCGATAATGATTATTATCTTATTAATAGCTTGCTCATTCTTACGTTATATAAATTAAGATTAGTTTTCTCTAACTTAGGCTAAAGTATCTTTTATTTTTGGGAATGCCACAATATTTGACAGCTCACAATATATTGTCATCATAATGAAACGCACTCAGAACAAAATTAAAATTTTCTAAGACATTTTTCTTTGAGAAAGTAAGAGTCCTTCTCATTCAAGCCAAACAAAAGACCACACCAACTCCTTGGAAATTATCCATCCAAAAAGGAATAAAAATACTTGATCAATCATAAAACAAAATAAAAAAACTAAGCAACGTTAAGTCCAGAAATAGAGCTGTCAGCTACACTACTAACAAATTACACAGAAAACTTCTCATGTGTGAGTGTGTTTTACGAACTAAATGGTGGTTGACTTTATGGTTAGTCATTGTAACTTAATAATCTGCAGGCTTTGTATGGTTTGAAGCACTTAAAGCTTACGACTGCAGTGTAGTCAAGAGGGTTCCTTTGGGTTGGGATGACTTAAAGGTCTAAGTGGTTAATTTTGTAGTGAAAACAGTAATAGCCGATTAGATCATTGAAAACTGACCACTAAACAATGAAGCACATTTTAGTCAGCAAAAAAGGAAAGTCAACCCACAATAGAAATATGAGGGTAGCTAGGTAAATATGTCAGAGACACGGAAGGTGATTCAAGCAAAATATATACAACAGCATAAGTGCCCAGTAGGGAAATCTTTTTATGAGCTACATAAATATTTATAAATTCATTATAAACAATATTTTTGTTACTTTGCTGCTAGTTTGACTATTTCTTCACTTTAAAGCCCAGTAGGAAAATCTTTTTATGTTCCATACAAAGTTCTAAAAATTAAAAAAAAAAAATTTTAATTTCTTTACCGAATTTTTTAAATTGGTTGACGGATGTTTTTTGAAGAATTTTTAAAATGGACATATTTCGAACCGTAAAGAAATCGCTGAGCGGGGGATCACCCCATCTAAGAATTTTTTTAAAGAACGTTTTACTTCACAATTACAATAATACCCATTTCTAAATGTAAATAGAAAGTTTTTCAAAAATAAAAATTTATTATTATGATAAGAATATATAAATTATGATTTGGTTCAAAACTCGTCAAGAAATCGGCACAGATAAAAAGTAAAAAAAAAATTTGTGTAAAAGGATTTGGGGCTATATAATTGCTATCAATCGTGGAGTAAAACAACAATTTGGAACTAAGTAACCGTGATAAACTTCTTACAGCTTTTTTTCATTTAACATGCTTAAAAGCTTTTGGGAAGTCACACGGGGCTTTGGAGTCAGACTTGCACATATTTGAGGAGCATCCGCTTTGGTACACAAGCAGATATTGGCCACAATAAGCTGCGATCTAATTTTCGAGCTATTAAACAAAAACGCCTTCTTCCCTCCAGCAACCATTTCAAATAAACAAAAAAAAAAAAATAACTATAAAAAATATTAACACACCACTTTGGCTGTTTGGCCAGTATCCATTATCAAAAACTAAATGAAAAGCATTCACGAATCGAAAATAAATAAGACAAATATTATTTGTAATGCATAATAATAGCATATAATTTCATTTAACTAACATTGCGGCACATTCACCTTATAGTTTAACCACTTTTGCCACCACGCCGTACGCCGTCTCGACTTATGCTTCAACGGACACGCTGCCGCCCAACACTTCACTTCACTTTACTCCCCGACAAACACTTTGCATTGCTTTTCATTATCTTTTCCATCCGTTGTTGTCGTACACTTTTTCTTTGCGCACTTTTCTTTCGTTTTTTTTTTTTGTTTTTTTTTTTTTGTTTTCAACACAACTTTTGCCTGTTGTTGTTCTTGTATTTTTATGTGGTTATATTTATTTTTTAATTTATTGACTTGTTTGCTTATTTGATATTTCTTGCACCACGTCTCAGCCCCCTACAACACAAACAAACATACACAAACACACACACACGCACACACACTTGAACGTTTTGCCTCACGGCAATTCCGGGCTATGTTGTGAGGTGCAACGGTGCTATGGTGCTTCCACTTTTTTTTTGTCGTTGTGGCAGCCGGAATACCTCGCACTCGCACTCACATTCGCTTGCACTCTCTGTATGTAGCACTAGGTACGTTCATAATATGCTTGCTGATGATTGCGTTGTTTTTGTTTTAGTTGTGTTGGTGGCATTGGCTGATGATGATGATAGTGGTGGCGGCGGCGGTATTTTGTTATTGAACAACACCAACGGTGTTCCACAACAGTTTATTCAGAGTGTGTGAACCCAACTAAATGCGATACGAAACTGAGGCGTAAGCGAAAAGCGCACAACGTGTAGTCAGTCAGTCATTCGAAGTCATATTCGTTGCCTTACCCTGGCCGGTCTGGCTTGGCTTAACCACCAGCGCCCGGCAGCATGCTTGAACACATCAACAAACAAATGGTATGACAGCGAGGCGACAGTGTGTGGCGTGTGGAGCAACGCAGTCGCAATACGAACCAAAAGTCAAACCAATAAGATTGTTGTCGTAGCAGCAAAGCAAAGACAGTGTAAACACGAGTGGCAGCACTGGTCTTTGGATGGTTTTGCTGCTTGCTGGTGGAATACAAAGTTGCTGCGGCAGAAATGGTTCGACAAAGACGACCACGACGACGACGACGATGACGATGAAGTAAGCTAATAACAACAGTAGCTCTGTGTGGCACACGAACGTGTAGTGTTTGGCAAACGCAAAGGTGTCGTCGTTTTTGCCGACGTTGTAGTAATGCGGGCGATAGCAACAGCAGCGTCAACTTCGACGACTTCGCTGCCAGTACAGTGATGCGAATTGGGAGTTTTAAAGAAGAAAAAATTATTGACACAATGTGACTATAGACTCTATATATAGAGCAAGGGTCGGATCTAGTCATTGTTGAACGGGTTTGTACAGTAACAACTTGCTCACATTCCGATTGTACCAGTCATCTAAAACCTCCTTCTATTCTGTACCATATTTTGGTGAATGAGGTTGAGCATTGAGCGCTGATTAAGCAACAACAACAACAACTAACCAGACGACCAATAAAACATATCTTTAAAGATAGTCTCTTAACCCATCACCAGACTAAAAAACGTTCCCAACATTTAACCCAGCAATAGATGAGAGTACCCTACGTCACTTGGCGATTTTCATCAGTTCTAAGCATTCCAACTTTGCTTCTCATGTCAAGTAGCATCAAAAATAGTTTCAATTATTTTAACTAACATTTCCGCTATTATAAAGCACTGTGCTCAGTCACAGTCACTGCCAACGTCTACGCAATCGATTACGACGCAGTTGAGCTTAGCGCAGCCGCAATACTCGAGTTCGCAACATAACATAAAACCGCAAATGAAATGCAAATAAAAACCACTCAAAATAACAAAAACAATAAAAACATAATGCAGCCACCAAAAACAACAACAAAACCAATATGAAACCACAAAGCTTTGCATTACAAATAACAACAACAACAGCAATAAAAAAGAGTAAAAATTTTAATAAAGCTGAGACAATTGTAACAAACATAGGAGTTTGTATGTGAGCATGTGCGTTTGTAGCTACCCTGCAGGGAAAGCAATGACTAGTAAATAAAAAGTCGGTTGAGAACTAGTGGTAGAAACTAGTGCGGTTGTTACCAGATCGGCACTAGTACGAAAAACATGAAATTTAGTTAGCACTAGGAGGAATGGAATTCCGAATTCATTCTTCTTACTGTGGTATTAATCTTGTTAGATTAGAACTTTTTTTTTTTTAATATTTCCAAATTTTTTTCGAAACTTTAAGCACTTATAAAGCTTTTTTTCATGTTTTGACCCCAAAAAAAAGATCAGTCGGAACTATTATATTTTTTTTTTGTAAATCCAGTCCAGTGAGCTCTAAATGTTGATTTATTATTTTTTCTCGAACACATATAATCACAAATTTAATAGTAGAAGGCGTAACAAAGCGCCTAGTTTGAATAGGAATCGAGACTGTTGAATATTTGTGCAGGCCAATGTTTTGTATTTTTTTGTTTTGCACTTCCACACCGCAACTCATCATTCGTATAGCCTGAATGACTTTGGCAAACTGGAGCAACGCTTTCACGCAAATTAAAAAAAAAAAGGCAAAATCAAAAGTAAAGCCAACAAAACCAATGGCAACTGAGCTGCAGTGGAATAGTGGCTGACTATCATAGAGCGGCTTAAAGCAATTCCATTTTAACGATTGTCATAAGCGCTTACGGAATGTGCTGTGGTGGAGGGCTTTGTCAAGGCGAGCGTGAAATGCTGTAAATCGCAAATTGCCTGCAGGAAAAAAAGTAGCGAACTGTGATACAACTATTTGTACTTTCTTATGAACCATTCATTTATTATTATTTATATCATGTGTTGTTGTTGCTGCAGCCCAGTGTGTTACTAGCACTGCGACGCATGCATAAATTATTTGAACTAAATTCAAACGTAAGAAAAATGAAATAAAGAAAAAAGAGTTACATGCAGCGAGTCAAGCTAGTCCAAGCATTTGTGTTATGCGACCCAACTACCCACAAGCAACAACAAACAATTGGCCAAACAACCAACAACACAGCCACAAAGCCACACCGGCCAACTTGGCCGCAAGCTAGTGGCAGGTTTGCTTCTACTCATGTGGCATGTGGCAAGCTTTTTTACTAGAAATATTTTTAGAAAAGTAAAATGCTTGTCGTGTGGCATGCCTCTTGCACCTTTGCAGGTAGTAGGCGCGTTTATTTTTTTTTTTTTTTTGATTTCTGTTTTTTTTTTTTTGATTTTTTTTTTTTGATTTTCCAACTACTCCCTTGCTAACTAACTGGTTGAGTGTTTCATGAGCATTTTACTAGCTACCAAATGCCCTCAAGGGGTTGTATGTTGCAAATTGAGTCATTTTTTCTTGTGTGTGGCCCATTGTGGAATTGTTATGTTAGACAGTGGCAATAGGATGTTACTCGTATTTCGTTACATCTTGTTTGCATTTTTACTTGTCCTTTTATTAAGAACAAGTTGTGGTGGGAAACAAGTGAAAAACGTAATTGGTTATGGAAATTATGATGTCAGCTATAGTAGTGACATTTTATGCGCCAAGAAATGGAAGTTGGAAATAGTAATAATTATGAGTGAGCTTCTGCTGAATTATTATTATTTTTTTTTTTTTCAGATAATCTGAATTTTTTTCTACGATTGGGCGAATGTTCCTTTATGCTGCCGACTCTGGAAATTTTTCAGAAACGACTATCTCAGCTGACAAAAATGCTTGAAACTCTTGGAAAACACAAAAAAATCTGGGTAAGTACTTTAAAATGTGTATGTTAAAACCATTTCTAGGTATGCAGTTTTGTACCTTATTCAATTTTAGTCTCAAAAAGTGACGGTCTCTGGGCTCTAAAAAACTTTGTTGATTTTTGCAAAATATTTTTTTAAATAGTGTTCAATTTTCTTCCACTTGAAACAGTAATTCATTTTAAAAAAAATAAATTAAATTAATTTTTAGGGGCTTGCTTTAAAGAAAACTTGCCCTACTATTCGTCGGTCACACTAAAAACTTATACTAATTACAAAATTTACAAAACAAATGTCCTGCCACATTTTTCGTTAACAACTTCCTACTCATCACATTTTTCTAACAAAGCTTTCAACATTCTATTAGCACTCCTACATTTCTACTCCATATCAGCTCAATATACAACACTGCTCATTTAAGGGTTGATTTTAGCGCGCTGCTACATCCTCTGCCAACGTCGCTGCTGCTACAAATGCTTCACATCGCTGTAAAATGAGCATTTCATTAATTTTATGTGATCTCTCGCATGCTATAAAAATGTTTAAATAACAGTTGCAACAACATGTTGAAGTTGCAGTTGCTTGCAAGCATGTTGCAGCAACAGCGCTGTTGTTTGATGTATGCTTTAACAGTTGCAGCATGCTGTGGCAACATGTGCGATGTAAATATCGAAGTTTGAGCGTTTTAAAAGTGAAATGCGCTCAAAATTTCTTTTGCTCTTTTTCTTTTGGTTGGTAGGTTGATTTTCAATTTTGTGTCGTTTGATTGAAAAAGCAGTCACAGATGGATGTGGTAACAAGCGCACTGGTAGGTTTTTGTTTTATTGAATGGGCTAATTTGTTACTATGCTAGTGAAAATAGTCTGGTGCTACCTCGACTCTTACGAGAGCCATTCTTTGACCGTAGTCTTACGAGTCGGGCTTGTACCCAAAGTAGCTAGTACCGAAACCTACTACATACCGCATTTATTCCAAAAAATGACTGGCCTTCGGAACTTAGGACATCGCTTTCGGAATTGCAAAAAAACACTACGAAATTTCTTGGAACAAACAACAACAACTGCAATGGTAAAGCCTAAAGTCTCTTTCAAATTTTTTTGTAAAAAAATATCGCAGCCAACTTTTTTTTTAAATAAACTTCTCAAACACTCCACTTTGTCGTTATAGACTCAATTCAAATTTAAGCGCTAAACAGCTTTTTTTTATTTAAAATTTTTTTTTTTTTATTTAACTAAAAAAACGAATTTATTATATGCCATATGCACCCAACAAGGAAGGCTAGGAATGCGATTGTCTTGCCACATCAACACGTGATCATTATCTAAACTGCATAGTCATAGATAGCTTACATACACACACACATACATACATACATACATATGTATATGCAAAGGTATGTGTATTATTTCTTGATCTGCATGTAACCGCAACACGAACCAAATGAACTGTGAAATATCTCTTGCTATTAAAAAGCAATAAATTAACGCCTTTTAACGATAAAATTCAACATGAAACAATTTAGCCACATGTCGAAAAAATATGAAAATATACAACAAAAAAAAAAACAAGAACAAAAAAAACCAACAAATTATGTGTTTTTTAAAAATGCATACGAGCGATAAAAAAATTCAAAAATGAAATAAAAAAATTCAAAAAAAAAGTTCCGAAACAATGCTTAACTTATCGAACTCATCGCACAATGCACACAAACGATTGGAGATTGGATATCGGGGATTTGTAGCGCCAGCGCGTTCGCTCATTTATCACTTGATGTTGGCTATTTCTAGGCGCTGCAGCCGACGGACAGACAGACAGATGCATTAATTTTTAACACTTACGACTTGGCAGGCAGCTATGTTGCCTTAATGGTGTGAACATGCACGAAAAAAAAGCTGAATGCATGCAGACAATTTAGAATGCCACAAATTGCAATAACAAGTATGAGTAAATGAAGAACAAGAAGAAGCAGAAGAAGCAGGTAAATGATCAACAGCAGTTGATGATCAGTTTTATTTTTCTTGCACTCAACTCAACCTTCTGTGTTTTGCTTTATGATTACATTTTGAGCGTTTTTCTTTTTTTTCGCGCATCTTCTTTTACTGCTGAGCGCCACCCGCGCTTATCTGCTTTGCCACAACGCGCATGCAACATTTACAAATTACAAATTGCATGCAAATCAAGCTGCGATAGCAAACTCTTTATATCTGTTTGTTGCTTGCGATATTAAAAGCAAAAGTTAAACAACTTAAATTCTTTTTTCTTTTTTGTAAATTTTTATTGTTTAACATTTTGCTAGGACGAAGGACACACATTGCGCGTAAATTGCGCACTGAAGAGCTCGAGTGAGTCTCATTTTTTGCAAATGATTATAAAAACATTTATGTGGCTACGTTGCTATTTTCTTGTATTATTGCTTAACAATGCTGATTTGAAGAGTTAGTGATGTGAGCCCCGAAATTAATGACGGCAGAGTTACAAAAGTAAAAAATATAAAAGAAGAAAACATAGATATGTAATCGCTAAATTTTTCTTTTTTCCTTTCGCCTAAGGTGTAGGTAAAAAAATAAAAAAATTACACTAAAAAAAAAAAAATTACTTAACAATTTGCCCACTCGATAAATGGTAGTTCCGATGGAAATTTTGTATTGACCTGCTAACAATACCAAGGAATTTTTTTTATTGTGGATTTTTAATAACATTTAAGACTACCTGAAAACCTTTTCTACTCTAAACCCAATATTCACAAAAAATAAAAAAAAAAATTAAATGATATACAATTTTTATTTAAAATATTTATAAGCCTTTTCCAATTTTTTATGAATATGGCGCTAACTATTTATATTCATACTTTCTTATAATTTCGTCAGACAAATAATTTTCACAATTTCGGTTATTTATCAGAAAGTAATTGTCACGTGATTTCGGGATTATAACACAAAATCCCGAATTTGCGTTATCAAAGTTTTTTGCTATTATTTTTCTTCATTCATTTCATTTCTAAAAATATAAATAAATACATACATACATAGTAAATATATAGCCTTATATAAAAAGACAGCACAGCCGCTTCATGGCAGCTGTTGTCCATTTCAATCTGTTGGTTGGACGCGCATTTGGTCATAAGCCGCCCGCTCTTTGTCTCCTGACCATTGGTTCAGACAAAAATTGCGCAGCGGGTGGCATTTTAAATAACAAAGCATTCGATGCGTTGCTGATATGCCACAAATGTTGATTACAGTACTCATACACCACCGATATGTATGGACTGGCGCATGCCTACAATGCTACAAATATTAATACATACCAACAACAAACAGATTTAACAGCGTACTTAGTCAATAAGTCGCCTAGCCCTGAGCGTTAATAAAAACGATAAACAAAGTCTACTTAGTGCAATGATTATGTATTGGTGTTTTATAAAGATTTTTTTTTTTTTAATTTTTATTTATTCTTTAATTTTTTTTTTTATAACAACAAAAAAACAATTGACAACTCTTTATCATAGTTTTTAATCAGTTTGCCGATCAGGTTGCAATAATGCACCATGCGTTTTTTTTTTAAACCAGTATGTAAAATTACAATATTAGGCTTCTTCTGCTGCGGCTGCTGCTTCACCTTCATTTTCCACATACTCGTACTTCGCTGCTGCGCCTCATTAAACTTATAGCTTGTTGAGAAATTCATTTTAATAACCAACGTAAAATACTATAATAAATAAATGACAATTATGAATTGTTTAAGCACTCAAGCGTGCGCTTTTAAGATGACGGTGGAGCTACATTTAAAAGCATGTGTGGCGAGTTTGGTTTTTTTTTTTTTATATTTTTCTGCGCATGCGCGGCTAGCAGGGCATCGAGTGTAGACTAAATTTGCATAAAAAATTTTATGAAATTTTTTTTTAAAGTGAGACCAAGACATTTATTTCTCTTTGACTGATAAAGGCACATTTGCCATTCTAAATACATTGTTGGCAAAGTTTTGGAAAATAGGCGTGGCACTGCCTACTTATGTATTAAGAAACTTTTTAAAACCCGCTATTTCAATTATTATCATCGATGTTGGCATTCAGAATTTACTTTTATTCATTTGATCTCGGCTAGTAATAAGTACTTCATCAACATGTCCATTTCCGTCTGTCTTTCTGTCAAGAGCCTTTTACCTTAACCTAGCCAAATAGCTACAAACAAACATACAAACACCTGCTAGTCTGCCTGTGCGCTTGGTACTTTACCGTGCATTCTTTGCTATTCCATATAGCCTCTTGTTTGCTTCTAAGTAGTTAGCCATAGCGCAGCTAGCTTCCCAGACACTTGTTGCGCTATTCTGCCAATCACGCATACTCAACTCAAACTAAATTCACACAGCTCACTGCTGATGATGCTGCTGCTCACTAGGGTGATGGTGATGGTGATGGTTGTGTTGGTGTTGGTGTTGTTGTTAGTGGCGGCGACGTGCTCATTAATTTGTTGTTTATCGCACCTTGTTAAAAAGGCATGAATATGAATATAAAAATGTCAGTAGAGTTTTTCATTTTTGTTTTTCTAAATTGAAGTGGCAGTACAACAAATAGCAAATAGAACAACACTGCGCAGGCGCACAAACAACATTCCTGACAATTTCCATTTCTCGCAAGCAATTCGCTTAACTCTTAAATGCATACTTGGTCTATTTGTAAATGCATATTTTATATTTGCGTTTAATGCGTTTAATTGTTTGTTGCGTTTGTGTTGTTGTTTTTGTGTTTTTCATAACTGAGAATATTTCTTAATGCTTTTCTTATATCTCTTCACAATTTATTTATTTATTTTTTTTAATATTTAAGTCACTTTGCTTATGTTTAGTAGTCGATAGTAAAACTTTAATCGCTTTTATGTCTTGTCGGTACAAATTGGCCAAGACAGCTTCTTGGTGCTTCTTAGAGCTGCTCGTTGTAGTACGTCTACCTATCGATATGTATGCATGTACATATTTGTTAGTGTTTTTAATTAATGAATATGCCCATAAAAATTTTGTAAATAGTTTGCTTAAGTGAATGTTTAGGCTTTCAATTGAAGTTAAGGTGAATGCGATAATACTTGGATGGACGCTTTGAAACTAAAACTGAAGCTTAGATTGGCATGACGACAGCGTTTGGGCAGAGTTTTGGGATTGAAAAAAAAACACTTTCAATAATTACATATCCATTTTTGACCTTGATAAAAAGGGTGCAAAACAAAAATTACCCAACACTACTCGTCACTAGATGGCTCCCTGGTCATGCTTCGTACTTTTGTAGAAAAATGACAGCATCTGTCGGTCAGCGTTTAAATCTTGATTTCATATTCCACTTCTTATCTTTTAGATCTGTTGGAGCTTTCATATCTATTTTAAAGCTTTGGTAGCTGTAATCAGCTTAGTGTCAACTTGTTTTTTTTTTATAAAATTCAAACGTTTAGCTAAGTCGCTTGGAAAAAAGTTTCACGCGTTTAAATAAGTTTTAAACTGTTGAAAATGAAATCTGCAGGCGTATAAAAATAAATATATCTACAAATGAAATAATGAAGATGAGCTTATGAATCTCACGTTAAGATTTAAAAAAAAAAAAACAGAAAATTTTTGAGAAACAAAAATAACAAAAAAATTGGACACTCCGTGATTGACAAGCGCCACCACAGAGGTTATAAAACAAAAGAAAACAAAAAAAAAAAGCAAATCACAGATCAACAATAAACCCAAAAAAAGAAATAAAACAAAAGGCGGGAGATCAAATACAAATTCAGTACAACAACATCATAGGAAAGCTGAAAAAGTAATGATTATTGAAAAACACTTCAGTTAATGTGAAGGGATATACGCTCGCGCATATGGCAATGGAATGAGCTG
Source organism: Sphenella marginata (assembly GCA_951509765.1). Taxonomy (NCBI): domain Eukaryota; kingdom Metazoa; phylum Arthropoda; class Insecta; order Diptera; family Tephritidae; genus Sphenella; species Sphenella marginata. The sequence continues at coordinate 54,323,965 of OX608083.1, forward strand.
ACGACAAATCGACAAGAAAATTTAAGAGCGGGCAGATGAGTAATCACTTATGGTCCACCACACCAACAACAACAATAACGGTATGCAGGGAGGAATGTGAAAAATCGAAAATCACACTTGACCTCAACTGGAATGTAAATAAATAAAAGCTCTTGAGATTGCAGTCGACAAACAAGTAAGCATCAATACAAACATTTACATGACATACAAACAATGAACAAATACAGTAGTGGCCGGGGAAGACAAAAAAGCAGACGAGAAATTGTTTGGCGTTGAGCGTTAGAGCAGCAACGTGTGCAGTTGGTCAATAGCCAAAAAGGCAATATCAAGTAGAACAATGCAGCGGAGTATGCGGAGGTTGAGATAGCGGCAATGACAATTGCAGCTAAAGTAAAACCAACAACAACAACAATGAAGGGTTGAACAGTAATGCCAACAACAACACATTTTTATTTTATTATTTGTTTACTACACATTTATTCACATGGGATTTTATTTTTAATTTAAAAAAATTTTTTTTTAGTTTTTCACTTTTTGAAGTGAAAACTTTTTATCTCTTATTGGGGTAACACCGATGAAAGTTACAGTAAAGTCGGATTTAAAATAGGTAACGGAAATTTTTTTGAAACTATGAAAATCTAAGCTAAAAGTGGCACTGAGGCTTAGACAGAAGTCGAATGTAAAACCGGAGCCGACACTGAGATTAAACCTAAAACCGGATTTGATATCGAAACTCAATGTGGTTGTAAAAGCGGAACTGATAGCGAAATTGGAACCCTCTTGCAAACCCGGAATTGCGACCAAAAATGCCAACGAAATCGAATATAAAACCAAAAAATTTTAATCAGAACAAAGACCGGACCAAAATCAGAACCGAAACCGAAGTGCGATGGGATACAAAAATCAAAGCCGGAATCAAACCTATGATCGAAACTGAAGCGAAACCCCAAACCGGAAGCATATTGGACCCTGGTAGGAAAAACGAGGAATTTCCTAGTGTTGCCACCTAACTCCAAATTAAAATAGCCTACCTTGTCAAACGCTCGTAATAATCACTAAGAAGTTTCACTTCTATTTCCTTTTCATTGCATGCGCCACACAGTTCATTCTCGGCGTTTATTTAAAGCAATCAGTTGTGTCTGTTTGGACGTCTGCTCGAATTGTCAATCTCGCTTGTTGCCCTGCGTCTTCAGCCGCCCAATTGTGGCCATGCATTCATGCGCTTTTATCATTGTTCCCAGACATATGGAGCTATTGATGGCGCTATCATCATTGCTTGCTAGGCGTCGTCTCCTGTCTGCAAAATACTCCAAACAAATAAAAGGAAAAACAAAAATCAACTGCATTTTGCTGTTTTTGATGTGTTTGCTGTTGCGCTGTCTCCTACAAATCAGCAAAAAAACAAAAAAAGTTCATTCAATTCAGCGACAATTTCCCATTAACATTTTCATTTCAATGATAAGTGCGAGTATAATAAAGCATTTATTTTTAAGTTTTTTTTTTATTTTTGTTGTCCGTTTTGCAAAAAATATTTTATTCAATTCTTCTTCAATCAATACATTGTGTCCTTAACCGTTTTGCTGATATTCACTGTCAATGCCACTGCCACTACTGTCTGCTAATATATTCATGCCCACCTTCTCGAACTGTTACACCTTCTCTACTGCATGGACCAACAATATCCTGTGCACCTCAGCGTAAGTCAATATGTGCCTAGCTCTGTAGCAAGTACGCCTACATTCCACTTCGCCACGCCGTCACAGAGTCATATCGGCAAGTAAAACGATATTCCACCATACAAAAGCACTCATGACTGGCGCCCCGCTCATTGAACTTCAACTTCAATTTCAAGTAGAACAATAATTTGTTGCTGGTCGCGACTTTTGTCCAGCCCCTTTTACATTTATTTACGATAGTTCATTTCTATATTTGTTTTCTATATTTGCGAGCCAATTATTATTACACTCAGTCGCATTCACATTTGCTTTTGATTTTGAGTTTTTTTTTTTTTTTTCTTTTTCTTTTTTTTTTCTTCTACGTTTACTAGTGCTCTAGTAAATTAATCTAGACTTAATTACTTTTTCATAAGAATTCACTTTTTGTTGTGCCTTGTCGAATGTCCCTTGCAAAGTTTGCTTACTCAGAATTCCATTACTTTGAAGTGATATTGAGCTGCCAGACTAGGTTATGGCGTCTGCTATATTCATGGCTTTGTTGTTGCGCATGCGTAACTTTTGCAATTAGTGGCACTGCTCAATCCTTCTTCGCCCGTTTCGTATACCATCGGTTGTGTAAGGAATTGCAGTTATTTTTGTCAGAAAGTGTTTTCAAATAAGTTAATAAAGTTGCCACGCATGCGCACTATGGTCAAGTATGGTTGGTACGTTGGATGAAATTAAATGAATTTTATATTTAATAAATAGAAATGTAACCGTTAATTAAAATCGACTTCACCTGCCTTAATTTCCTTCAAATCGTCATACTCGCCCTATCATCAACCGTGCTTGTACCGAAAATGAATCTGTCGTTCTGATAGCCTTATGATTCACAGAACATACCAAAATTGTGATTGTAGCGATATTCAGTTTTACTCCGTCTTCATTTATATTAGGGAAAATCTAGCTTATCACGCAGTTAGTATATTTCAAATAATAGAAGAATAAGCCACACCTTTTTTTTAAGTGCTTTCATGTGGTTGGAGCTGTTCCGGAATACTTTCCTCTCTATTTTCTACTTGCTTTGATTTTCAATGAATTAACGAAAAAATTTGAAAACTTTTGGTATGTAAAGTTACTCAAGATCTTTTAATCTATGATTAATCATGAGGAGTTTGAAAACATTTTTCTCATGCTTTCCTCAGCAACTGGCATCCATGTCCCACGTTTATTCATAAACCAAGTTTTCCTATCACTAAATGCTTTCGACTACCGGATGCTCTTTACAAAAACAATTTTTTTTCGAATATTTTCACTGTCTCACAGCTACAAACCTTATTATTAATGTAATTTATGTTTTATTTTATCTTCACTAAAGTGGTTTAAGAAAATCGTGCTACGCTTTTAATCGATTATCATTGTTTACTTAATGGAAACTCATTCAAGTGTCAACAAAACCTAGTTTCTATTTCGAAGTTTAAACAATTTATTGATTGCGCTTATAAATTAAACACTAAATAGCAATTATATAATGATAATTAGATCCACTGCTTTCATTTTTAAATTAATTTCTTTGGTTTTTTTTAATAAAATGTAAGCCTCTGTTATGTAAAGCCCAACGTGTCAGTGTTATATTTTTTTTAAATTTTTTTTTGCTGCGAAAAAAATATATTATTTCCTCCTATACCAACGCTTTTGTGTAAAAATTTTTTTTTTTGACGAGACATAGTGATTCGCTGCGTTTTACATAATGTGCCCGTAAAACCTGAGGTATGTAAATCAAATATTTTCTAAAAAGTTTTCTAAGCTTTGCTTTAGTTTTTTTTTTATTATTTCTCGATAAAAACTTGTGCTAGCTTAAACAGGATTTATTTTTTTTTTAATTCTTTAGAAAGGTTCGGATTTCACTCACTGAATTACAACTCTGGCTCTGATACACATCGAGTGGTGAGCACAGCTATGCATTTTTCTAACATAATTTTTTTTTATCTTCTGTCTATAATTTTTAGGAGTGTGTAGATCGTTTGATGCATTGCAAAATGTGTGGAAATTCAATACATTTTTTCTGTGCATTTTTTTTTTATTTCTATTTTTTTTCAAAGAAAACTAAATACAACTGTCATACACCAGTAGACATGCGAAAATTAACATTGCAATGGCAAAATGACAGCAAAACGCATACGCTAGAAAAAAAACCAACAACAATAACAAAACAAAGCAAATGTCAAACAAAATGTCAAGCAAAAGCCTTAGCTAAATCAACAACAACTATAAACTGTTAGCAACAATAAACAAACAACAATAAACATACAACTAATTACAACGAAAATCGTTAAAATCAATTAACAACTACAACACAACCAAAAAAGCGAACAAAAAAAACAAAAACAAAAATAAAGCAAACGAAACAAAAATTTAAAATATGGGCAGCACACAGTTAGACCGACCGAACGAGCGCCACCTTTCCCGAATCGGGTTGAGTGCTGGGCAAACCGCAGAGGCGGTGTGTTTGGTGGGCAGCTTGTTAAGCGCCTGCCATCAATTTTTTGTTTACGCGCACATAATGAGTTTATTAGATAGTAAAATGACCACAACAACGACAACAAAAGCAAAACAGCAACAGCAAAAGCCTCTAATTGGTACAACAACAAATGTGAAGATGATGAAAAAAACTACTTAAATGACATTACAGTAATTTGCATAAACAAATAAAGCATTGGAAAAATACCGTAAAATGTAAACGTTAAACGATCAAATGTTGGCATGCCAAAGACAACAAAAAAAATTTTGGTCGAAGAAACAGCATAACCAAAAAACTTCAAACACATACGTACATAAAAAGCTAAACAGAAAAAGTTTTTTTCGAAAATCATTAAATATTTAAATTGTGCGTGTTTTTAAATGGTTTATGATTTGTAATCAATTTTTGAGTTTTTCCAAAAGTTATGTAGGTATTTTTTTTCTTTTTTTTTTTTAAACATGCGCGCTTAATTGGCTTTTTAAAATGATACCAACATAACTCTTTAACTGTTGAGCAGAGGATTGAGAATAAAATGTTGACCCTGAATAAATCATTTATTAATTTTTTTTCACTGCAATTCTACCCCCACATTTTCAACTGACATTTATGCAATCAACTTTATGATTATGTTGCGACTAGACTTCATGCAAATAAATATTTCAAACATAAACCTGACCTATCGGTTCATCTAATATGCACTTTGGCGTAATGTCATATGGTTGACTGCCCATCATTGTTTTTTTTCTATCCGATTCTAGCTATCTCTTTCGTAGCTTTCAGCAATTTGTCGCCTGACAACAGCCAACCAACTTAACTAAACGCTCGTTATATGCGGGTCTCATGTAATAACGCGAAAATTAACACAATTCACAAAACAAACAACAAATACAATTAAATTACAAAGTTCAAAACTCGGGAGTGTAAATCTGTAGTGATGGAAATCCCGAATATCTACACTTTATGTAATGAAACTCTCTTGCTAATTTCTGAAAATTGTAATTGGTGAAGTTTCCTATTTGTGAGGGTCTAATCTATGAAAAATTACCTAACTCACCAGCTTGTTGGATACTTTCTAATTGCAAAAGTAAATCCCGAAATTATGAGCAGTTCCATTTTTTTTTATTTTTATAATTTTGAGATTTTTCCTGGGCTTTTCAAATTCACTTTTTAACAGTTTAGGTTGAGAGAAGTGAAGAAATCGGTGCAAAAATTATCCAACCTAAAAACATATAACAAAGAATTAGATTTTTATATAATTTTTTTATTAAAAATTAAATTTATTGCAATAAAGTAAAACCGAAATGAAAAAAGTACCCAATGTTCTCCCCAAAGCTTTGAATTTTAAAGCTAATTTTTGAATTTTTAAAGTATTTTTGTATGCAATTTTTCAAATGTACTAATGACAACAAAAATTTTTGTAAAAAAAAAATTAGTTTAGAGAAAATTTTAAAATTTCTGTAGTCAATTTTACATATGTAAATGTAAGCTTAATGTTAACTCAATTATTTCAACGAAAAGCTTACCTAAAAATAAAAAAAAATTAGTTTTAAAAAAATTAATGTCAAAACTTTTGGAAATTTAGCACTTCAAAAACTATTTAATTTTCATAACTAAATCACATATTTTTATTTTTTAGTAACTATTTTGAATCCCAAAATTCCGGGATTTTAGGAAAAAAATTTCTGGGATTGTCCTCCCTAATACTTAGTTGCATTGCATATTGTGAGTAGCGCTGACGTTTTTACTACTAACCGTTTACTATCCGTATAAATATTTGCATATGGAAATTTTAACAATTAACATTTCGTAATGAAAGCCAGAAAAATGTGTAAAAAAATTTCAAAAAATTATTTAAAAAAGGTAAAACAGAAAGAAATCTCAAATAAAAAAAGTCGTATGGCAATGGAGGAAAATAAAAATGTTTACGAAAATTATTATTATTTTCTTTTGTAATTATTAATAGTTTATATTTGAATAGAAAAGTAAATTTAGAGACATCCGCAATAGATTTTATTATATGTACATATATATATACATTTCGGCAGTGGCATCAGAGATATTTTAGCACGTTCTGTTAATCATTAGGCTTCTAGAACGATGGACCAGTACTTTTTTATTGAAAGATCTGGACCCTCAGATGCCAAAACTACTGAAAGTCCACTCAAGACAGAGCGAAATAAGATTTTCTGTGTTAACACCACAATCATAGCCACCGAAAAACCTTAAATAAAACGAGTTGTAATGTTAACACAAAAACAAAAAAAACCCCATCTAACAGAAAACGTGGCAATTCATTTGTGGTTGAATGAGCTTTTATGCTATTTTCACCGCATACTTACATAATAACTGCATGTAAATAACTGCTAAAAACACGCCTCAATACTGGATAATAATGAAAATCGAAGTCGAATGAGCCGAACGCAAAAAGAAAACAACAACAACAAATAACAAGAAAGTAGAGCCGCTTATAGACCCACTAACGCCCCAATAAATGAGTGAATCGAACAAAGAAAACAACAAAGAAAAGCAACAAATAAAAAAAAAACTACAACAATAAAGTTAAAGCAACTAGCAATGCCAAGGCTATCAACGTTGAAGGAATCAACAAAATGAACATAAATGTAAGTAGTGTTTAGCGCGCTAAGCAGACGCGCGACTGGGGCACTCAGCCAACAAGGCAAGGCAGTCAGGCAGACAACGAACGATCTAACCAGATTGCCAATTGGATTCTATGCTTTGCAAACAGCGTACGAACGCGCGATCGCTTGTTGATCGCCTGATAACAAGATTAGAAAATAAGATTTATCTCACAGATTGATAGATTCGATTACGGTTGAAGTTGTTGCAGGTTGGCTAACTGGATGGCTAGCTTGCTGGATATTGGAACGTAGCGGTGGCGGTAGATCAACGCTGCCTCTTGAAGGCAAGCGGCGCAAAGGACGCGGATCATTTGTGGTAAGAGCGAATGGTGGTAATTACAACACAGGCAATGATGGTGTGGCAGCGCGCAGTTTGTGGTGCGTTTAGTTACGCTTCGTTAGATGGAAATTGACTGCGGCCGCCCCCACCGTTCCATGCATCTCATCAAGCGAAAAGGTATTTAATAGACTTTTAACTGGTTTCGGTTTGCGTTTTTGCATGTATTTGTTGTTATGCGGCGTCGAAGCTTCCTGCCACACCAAATGTATGCATGCAGCACCTGTGTCTGACCAACTCAACTGGCTAATGCGCAATGTGCTGCGCGCATATTTACTAATTTAATAATTCAAAAGCATTTAAATTCCTAATCATATCGCGTAAAATGTGGCAGCCACAACCACAACACGATGTTGCATGGCACATTGGGAATGATGTGGCATGGTTACATGGAGGATAAGCTTGGATTAGCTATTGGCATAGATGCAGGCGTATTTAATCGAGTTGTAAAGCAATCGCTCGTAAGTAGAAGAAGCAGAAGAAGGAGGAGTTGCATTGGCTCATGGAAGTCATAGCAAAGAATTCTCACCGTTCGCGCGCCTACCAAAACGACACAACCGCTGTACGTGCAATGTGGCACATGGCATTCTGTGGCAAGTATTTTGTTGTTGTGAATAGCTATTGCCATTAAAACTGGCTTGTAAGCTGTGCAACTTAGATCTTAAATTTTGTACGCTTCCCTTTTCGCGCTACCAGTTAGAAATTGCTAGCAAAACTGCCTTAGTAGCAGCCGTTGCAACAAGTGTTTTGTTGTTGCTGCGAAAAAAAAAAATTAAATTTAACAAATTCCGTTGTGCTGTTCGTTGTTGTTGCTGTTGTATGTTGTTAATGCTGTTATTGTGCCTTTTAGTTGGCAATTTGTAGTCTAACAAGATTTGTAGCCTTTTTAAGTTGGCCGATCTTTTTACGCCTTGCGCGCAGTGAAGCGTCTGCGCCAGTTGAGAAGTGTTGCACGTGTAGTTTTTGTTTTTATTATTTTTTTTTGCTTCATTTGATATATTTCTACAATGTTGTTGCTCTGTTGTTGTACAACCATTAACGCTGATGGCGTGAGATTATGGATCACCAGACGCCGCCCCAAATTTTTCGGCTTCATTTGACAGCCGCGCGTTGGGTTAAAGCGCTTTTGCGCCGCCTTAGGTAACAGCGGTCGCTGTGTGGGGCGGCGGCTGATTAATTTTACACGATTTGATATTGCTTTTTGCTTCCTTATATTTTCGTGATTTCTAAGATTTATTTTTAATGTACTCAATTTTATCTAAACGTTGATAAGTGTCATTAATCCGCTTGATGATTTAATCTTTTGTCACGTAACGAATCTGTGAGCCGCGCATGCGGCTTGCTGGAATTTTTGCTGTGGACAAAGTGGGCTTAGTGTAAGAGGGTAGCGGAAAGCGTTAATAAAAAATGTGCGCACCTCCAGCTCGCAGGTTAGGTTGGGAGGGCAGACAGTAGATTTCCCACACTTCTACTTCAGGGATTGATTAGGTATTATGACTGCCAGGAGAGATATTTCTCACTTAATCCCTACTAAGCCACTTAGATTTTCATAAAGATGGCTGACCGGAAAACCAGCAGATTTCGGATTATTAAAAAAAAAACGTTATAAAATGTGAGACAGGGAATTTTTGAAATATATTTTTGAATATACTGAACCTCAACCCAGCCTTTGATTTGAACTTGAGAAGACAATGAAGATAATGTGGCCCCCAAAATGTGAATCGCCTTGTCTGTAATCTTGACATTGACAGAGAAACTCATGCATCGACTCATCTTCCGCCTAGTACTGACTGCTTCTGCAAGTCCATCACACAAAAGTTCATGCCACTGGAACAGCAATGAGATCATCTCAACTATAATTATATTGAAGGCATTCAAATTCCCTAAAACTGACATTCGAGTAATCAGGAGATAGGAGGAGCTTTGTACTATATCAACTTATGACTAATTTTTTCAAGGAAGGGTTCAGTTTAATGACTGTCTTGTGTGAAAATCATTAAATTATTAACTAAGTGCTGTAATAAAAACAAGGCCATAAACTCAAAGCGTCCTAAAATGTGACGCACAATAAAATAAACAGCCCATAAAAAACAGACGTAGAATGACACGTGGAATGCTTATTTCTGAGGTGGTGGTGAGTTCTTAGCTAAATCTCTAATACACGTCATCGTCATGCCAGCTAAATCGACGTCATCAAGTCCTTCGCTTGGCAACAAGCAACTCAATTTTTGGACTACATACACTGGCTCTAGAAAAAAAGAAGATAGAAAAATATGAAACAAATGTCCATATATACATATGTAGTTAGTTATTGATTTTTTTTGGTAAACTTGTACAAAGCCGACAGACTCCTTAAAGTCATCAAAAAGCCTTGCATAGCCAATGAGCCTGAATCCAATACCGTCATGCTAGAACAAACTTATACGTATAATTTGTCTATTGTCATAACACTTGATCGCTTCTCATACTTCTGCAATTGCCAGAAATAAAAATGAGCTAATTGTACTATTTATTTCAACTTTGCCCTTTCTATCCTTACCTAACATTTTGTTTGATTTGGCTGAGGTCATCAAATTGAGCAAAACTTTTTTTGTGAAGCGTGGTGAGTTCATTGACTAAACTCTTAGAAAAGCGACCTACGTCAGCTATTACACAAGAAAATAAGAAATTTATTTGAACTACACTGAAAAAAAAAAATATTTTTAAGAGCTCACCAGTTTTCAGTATAAAATCTTTCTGGCTCTTCTCTGATTATAGAACCCGAAACCAAATTGCAACGTTATGATTCCGTAAAAGCTCCTATGATGCCTAATTGGAATAAAAAAATGTCATCCCCAAAAGACTGAGTTCAAATAAAGTGTAAGACTCTAGGCGAAAAATCGTAACCTTTTCGAAAAAAATAATATCCACGAATTTCCACAAAAATGTGCTGAGGTCGACTTACACGAAATTTGAAATAAGTAAAATCTATTCATAGCAAGTTTGAAATCTTGAAGCTTTGAACACATATTTTCTCTCAGTGTACTTAAACTTGGCATTATTCATTCATAAATATCAAGAGTAGATATCCTTTACATAACTTTTTCCCTACAAACTTTCCCCAATGTGCTTTTTTGAATATTTCTAACATATTTCATAGAATAAAAAAGCGCATATTAAAAGCTTTTGAAAAAAACTTCTAGAACTCTTGGCGCCATGATAACGTCAAAAAATTGAAATTCCCACGCCGTTTAATGTTTCTCATCTACACAAGTAGAGCTTAGATTTCTACAAAAAAAACCGTGAAAGCACGCACTTTATCAATTTATTCGCCGACCGAGTTTAGTGAGTTGAATAAGTATTTTTGTTCAAAAATTTTGTGTACAAGTATGTTTGTATGTACGACACACTCCACTTGGCAACATTGGTAAATTTGGAGCGCCACTAACAGAAATGTTAATTCCGTGACACCAAAACTGACGTCACAAATGCCTTGAACTCAGACGTACCTTTGAGGTATGGGCGATTTATGCGTTGACGTTTCGTTAGCGATTTGGATTGGGGTTGCATGAGGAGAGATATATTTATAAGCTCAAGGATATTTTGTTGAATAATACATGCAAATCAATTTATTTTTATTGAAAGAAAAAGCATTTGAATTATTTCAAATTTTAAAAATGGATTTGTTTAAAATTTTCTTGGTATTCACTTCCCACCTTTTTTTTTAAAATCCCACACCATCAAATAAATGAATTTCAATTAAAATTTAGCATACTTTAAGGCGCCTTAACTTACAACTCCACATTCAACAAAAGCGCTCAACCGTTAGAGAACATAGCTGCAGCATACTAACTTGATAAGAAACCTAATCAAAATCAGCTGGTGCTAGACTGCTGTGCCGACTTCATTCCCTACAAACTTTTCTCGTTTCGCAACTTCTGTTTTCTTTTGTATGCTCGCCTATCTTTTGCCCAAACTCAATAAACTTCATCAACAAATATTTTCTTATCATTATAAATGCCACCAGCAGCGTTTTGAAATTCAATCAATGGATGGTAGACGATGTATTGGAAAAAAAAAAAACAATTTTTTATTTTGTGTTTTTTTTTCTTTTATTTTGTTGTATCTACGGCCTTCCAAAAACAATTTTTTTTTTGTTTTCCATAAATAGAAAAAGTTTTTGTGCGCATCGCCATTTTCGGCAACTTTTGCCATTTCCTTTTGCTTATTTCATTGTGTTTATTTTCCATTCAAGCAGCAGGCAATCAAAAACTTGATATTTTACTTGGCGCCAACACCTCGCCAACAATTCATAGACAATTATTTTGGAAGTTGTCGATATTATGAGTGTCCTTTAGAAATGACTGCAGCGCACAATTTGAACTCAACTTATTCAAGTCAATAGTAGAGCTTTGTTGTTGTTTGCCTTTACGTCATTATACTCTCTATCCCACTTAAAATTTCAATAAAATTATTCATCTTCTGTTGTGCGCTAAAATTCCTTGGGCTCCCTACCTTTGCTTTTCGGACATAAATCACTTCTGGGTTTGCTGTAAATTTGTCCAGTGTAAGTTAGAAAATTAGTTTGAAAGTACCAACGACTTTTCTCAGAACTCAATGCAGTGCATGAAAGTATGTGAACATTAGGAAGGGTCGAATAAAAGTATTTTTTTTTTGGGCAGAATACCTTTATATATATTCATCCTTTTCGCACTAGTTTGAACGCATTTACAGCTCTCAACTATTTTTTATCAAAAGCTTACCTATGTTTGCAGTCGCACACTAATGCTGACTGCTGGAATTTGCACCCATCCATCTCATGTCGCTGCGTACGAAATCCCTGGCCATAGAAGCCTGATCACCATCAACTAAATAGCATTCTTTCGCCAAAACTAGCTGATTAACTGTACAAGTAGGTCAGCTGCTTTTTTTTTACGACTTTGACAAACTTTATTATACAAATACGTCACTTGAGCCATGAATGTGACACAAGTCTCCTATGTCACTGGAATTTGTGCTAATACTGTCGTATGCGTTTTGTACTCCAGTTCGTAGCATAGCTATTTTTCGGTCATAAAAATAAGTAATTGATGTGTGTCAGTGGTGACTTTTGGCCTTAGAGCATTTGTAATGAAATGTTTTGTACAATAATTGTTGTAAAAGTTTTTTATTTGTGAAAGTTTCTAAGAAAGGAATAAAAAGAAAAACTTGTGAAGTATTGATGTTTACTTGGTTCGAAAAAAAAGAAATTAGTAGTCATGAAAAGAGGAGTACCAAGGAAAATAGGGGGGGCGCAATTATTTTTTTTCTGTAGTATTTGTTAGCCCAAGTTTTTTAATAAACTATAAAAATTTTTTTTTTTAATGTTGACTGTAGTGATACTGAATAATAATTTTTATTATTTTAGAAAAAATAACAATTTTTATTGAAAAAATTATTTTTGAAATAAGAATATTATTTTTTTTTTAAATCATTTTGGAAAAAATGATACATTTTATGTAAAAAAAAAAATTATATCAAAAAAAGTTATATTTTTAGCAATTTATTCAATTAATTGGGTTAGATAGAGAAAAGAATTTTGTACTTTATAAAAAAAACAATTCCAAAAATAATTTACTCCATCTATTGAAAGCTTCCTCACCAGATTTTTTAATAAATAACTAAGGTGCTTCCAACGGAAAAAAAATTTATTTAAAGGTGTTCTTGATGCCCATGAAAAGTTTAAAAACAAATCGTATAAAATTTGCAATGAAAATCACTTTTTTATGTTTTTTTTTTAAATTACAAAACCAGTTTTCAACCCGGTATTTTCTTGAGAAAAATTACTCCGCTATACGCTCTGGACATTGTAATAGCTTATGGGCTGATTATGTAAGTCACCGTGACAATTTGGGTCAATGATATGATAGTAACTCTTCCAGAGTTGGTCGCTTACAATGGCTGGGCTATAGATAAATATTTTCTGTGTTGAAAGGAGATGGAAATATCTATCTTCTATTGAGTTTATACCCATTAAGTTTGGGCAAGAATTTCATTCACTGAATTTTTTCAGCAACAACTTCAGCTGTGTCTCACTCAAAACAATTGCTCTATAGCACATACATTTCTCACTCTCTCAAACTACTTTAATTAAATTAAAACAAACGCCCGCCCGTCTATCACACATGCAGCATGTGGCATGTGGCAAATGCATATGATACCAGCTCGTATATCAAACGGAAAGGATTATGAATGAAACCAGCTTTGAATTTATGAATTTCCAATGAATTATGACAGTAGCCATGCAATAACCAAAAAAGGCACAATTCCCAAATAACTTCCCAGCACTCGCTTCATATTAAGATAAATACAAAAAGGCATACATATGTACATATTTGTTGCACATACAAACGCACAAGTGTCCATATGAGCAGCTACCTTTGTTTACTTTTTCAATATTTTCTCAATTCAAAGGCATACAAACGTGCTTTTCTGCAAATATTTCAGCTCGATTTGGACTATTGTTGGAACAAAAAATTGACAAATAAATCAATAAACACAAACGAAAGATATATAAGTATGTATGCTATGTATTTAAGAGTAAGCATAAAAAGTAAGTTGTCATATTTTCCGTACGATTTATTGAAAAAATATTTGCAAATCATAGACAATGCACGATAAAGGAAGCAAAATGCTACAATACAAAAATATGAAGGAAACAATTCATATACATTATTTTATTTATGAAAATTTAATAGAATTGTATGTGTGCGGGCTTCAAAATGACGTGACACAAGCAATTTTTTGGCAACTGCAGCTGACAAGGAAAAAATAAACTAAATTGACACATACAACAAACATACTCTCAACTCTCTTGGGTGCGCTTGAATGTTTGAGAAAACGTGTCTGAGAACAATGGCATAAATATGACATTTGTTGCAAATATTGACAGACAAACGGTATACGTAACGGTGTGCACGTGACAGCGCAACTGTCATCATTAACGTCTTTAATTGGCTTAAACACACAGTTGGGGTGGAGAAGGAAACGCCACACACGACTAGCGAGTGAGTGATAAAAGAGCGAAAATAATATTGTGAGCAAGCGAGTTGAAAAAAAAACACAATTCAAAATTGAATAAAAAGTATGAGATTCATTTTGCAACGCGATTACGAAAGATTGGAATACAAATAAATAACATTTTTAAATAGTTTAGCAGCGTTTTTTTTCAAGATGGCGCACACATCTCCAAGTGTTACCTTAAAATAACCTACGTTTGCAGCGAATTTATGTATTTGGAGTGTCCTTTTTGGCAGCGCAGAGCCAGCAAATGGGCGCCTATAAGACATTATATTTTTGTAGCACTTTCACATTATATACTGACCTTATTAAAGCTACAACGACATGCTATATATAACACTTTCATCAAAATGTAATTCAAAACCAATTTGGAATGCAGCCAAAATTCTTAAGAACGACCGACAAAATAAAAACCTTTTGAAATTCATTGACAAATCCGAATGCAGCTGAACATTGAAGCGCCTAAAAGCGCTTGACAACGGAAGTGTTAGCCAAAACACACAGACAAGCACACATATACACATGTACACCATTGTACGCATTGAAATACCGTTGCAAGGATATTGCCTTAAATGTACACAAACGCCTACTCATGCAAGCGTAAAAGTCTATAAAGAATTTAAAACATTTTCAAATAAGGCAGACAATGGCTTTGGCGCTGACAAAAGTAATGCATTCGTTGAGCATGAACGACAAGCAAAAATGTATATACAAAAGTATAGCTGTGACTAAGTGTGTAAACGGAAGCGCCAACAACAATTGTTAAACACCTTTTCAGCTACCGGAAAACCACAAAATTTTGCACGCCTCATACAAAAAGTATTTCAGCCAACGAGCAACCCCCACAAATGACGCACTCTCCGGCATTGTTGTTATTGTAAAGAGTGATGCAATGACTTTTGTATTTATGCAACAAGAAATACACAAAAAAAAAATTACGAAAATGTCCTTTTAATTTCATTGAAAAATTTTTGTAAATCCGAAACTTATTGGCACAACGCCCATGCCCCGGCAATAGTTGATACACTTTGGTCGTTATGCCGACGACATTGTGGCACGTTCTATGCGGCATGCAATTGTTACACAAACAATAACTATAATAAATAATTTAATATTGTACGCCCAGTTCTTAATGTATGGCAAATACTTTGTGAAAAGGTGTTTTTGGTTTCATTAAAAATTCCAATGGAATAAATGCATTTTTGCGGTTAACCGTAAATCATCATCAACGACGGCGGCGGCGGCGGTGTGGTGCAAACGAAAAAGGTAGTCGCATGGTAGGCTATGGGTTTTGCATTTTTCTGCGAATTTTCTCTATTTTGAGCGTGCGCTTGTTTATCTCACTACGCCCATTTAATTCCCTTCTGTTGTTAGATGGGTGCTACTGTAGCTAAACCCATGCAAGAGCGCACTTTCACTGTCATGCAAATGAAATGGAAAACCTTACCACAGTCTATTCTGCGAAGGGAAAGTGATGAGGGCGAACATTTGCAAAATTCTGTTTAATTGCGTTTGTTTTCCATTTTATTTAAGTGCGAATTGCATACTTTCGCTTATAATTTTTTCAATAGACGTTAAGTGTGGGGGGAGGGCAAGAATTTGCACAGCTGCGGCAACTGACGCGTACACTCCAGCTCTTAGCACAGCTGACTTACGAAAATATTAATTAAATTAAATTAAATTAAATTAAATTAAATTATATTAAATTATATTAAATTAAATTAAATTCAATTAAATTAAATTAAATTAAATTAAATTAAATTAAATTAAATTAAATTAAATTAAATTAAATTAAATTAAATTAAATTAATTAAATTAAATTTAAAAAAAATAAAATAAAATAAATTAAATCAACTCAAAAAAATAAATAAATAAAAATAATAAAATGAAATAAAACAACAAAATTTCATCAAACATATCTTCCCTTTTGCCCCTTCAATAGAAAAACAAAAACAAAATTATAATAACCGATACAGCCGTCTGTGTTTTTGCGCGCGCTTCCGTAAAGGAATTCGATTAAAATTTCATTACATAAAACAACTTGCAAACTCATCATGTCTAACAACATGTCTACATTCGCCATCGCTAATAGAGTTGTGGGTGGTGAAATTAATTTACAAAACATGCTGCTAACAAATATTCAAAATGCTGCGAAATGCAACTTATGACAAGAGCGAACTTTGCCACGGAAATGTTGACTGGAGGAGCTGTGAATTTAACAAGCAGACAAGCGACAGATGGTGTGACATACACAAGTACATGAAGACCTCTGTGTAGCTTCAAACGAAAACCAACTATGTATGCGATTCGCCACATTTGCATACAAACAACGTATTGAATATTTGGTGGTCACGTGCTCGTATGCCCAGTAGGGAATTCAAATCAAATATTGAATACCAACTTTTATGGTCCCCGAAGCATAGAGATATTTGCTCAACGCTATATTTTTCCTACAGGGTGTGTATAGACTTGCATTCATAAATATATGTATACCTATATACAGTTAGTAAAAGTATAAATTTATGTATATAAGCATATCTAACTGTTTAAATGCCTGACTAACTGTCACATTTCTGTCTACGTTTCATTCACTTGTTTTGCTTAACTGAAAGTAAATACGAATTGTTGGCTGTCTCTTTTAAATTTGTTTCCTCGCAGTTCGCTGTCAGTCCTTTCAACTTTTTTCGCGTTTAACAAATTTAAATTTCCCATTTAACTTGCTGTCTGTATGGCTGTTTTTGTAGCAGTGGCAATATCTTTGTCTGAACTCCAACATCGGTATGCTCGAACAGCTCTTCAACCCCTCTCAAACTCTAACAAACTCAGTCAAACTCTCATTTCATTCTCGGCAATAGCGTTAACTTCATTAAATTTGCTAGACACTGGAAATGTAGGGAAACAAATATTGCCAGTTTGTGAGTAAATTTTGTAAGTGAAAGTGCTGAAACGCTTTCGTTTTCAATGCGCAAAGCTATGTGCGAGAAGTGTGTAGCTAAGATGCCCTGTAGGAAATAGTTGTGCGTAGTTCGAAAAGCACCAGAAATAATTTGGGAAAAAGGTACAAGATTTGCTTTTATGTTAGCATGTTGTTGTTGTTTTAACAGTACTCTGTTATGCCTATACTTGGAGTTCAGTCGTGTCAATAGAATGTCAACAGTTCCTACGGGGCAGCTGTTAAGAAGAATAATCTTTTTTAGCTAAAATACTTTTTCTCAAAATGGTTACTATGGAATATATTTGGGCGCATCCTCCCACTGAAAAGAAGCATTCAAAAGCTCTACGAACACTAAAAGCACTTTAAGTTCTTCTGACTAAAAGGTCAAGCACCCCTTCCAAGTAAGTTTTGTTTTTTGTTCCTGAGAAATTGTATTTAATTTGCACTTTCTAAAGAATTTTATTGCCAACAAAAAGAGCAAAATATATGTTTGGGCGCTTTTGAAGGCAAAGAACATGAAGAAGCATACTTATCCCAAATTATCCAACCGAGTAGATATGTGTAATAAATTGTTAGAAGGTGTTTAAGCTAGTTAACTCACGCGGGCAAATAAATTACAGGAATACAGACGCAGGGGTGCATAAATTTACTGAGCACATTTTTTATAAGAAATTTCCACAATACTTAAGGGGAGCCGTATCATAGCATACTTTTAGGGGAAGTTAGCTGTCGTGCGCAGGCAACAAATTTCTTAAAATTTCTTTCTTCATAAAAAACTTACAAGTTTCATAGCATACTTTTGGGGATAGATATTCTTAATAGCTCATGCAGAAAGATAAAGCGCCTTAGCGCCAAAAAGTAGATTAAAGCGCCATTACTCAAACGATTTGTGAGAGCTTTGAGGGTAATCCCCACTTTACTGGGAAGCAATTTATTAAAAGCTTAGAAAGCGATTAAAGCGGCTTAAGCGTAAACATATGCTCTGCATATAACACTCAAAACTGCGATAATGTCTCAATGAAGCTTTTCTGCAAAGTTCGAAGAAGAACGAGTAATAAGTTTCAGTTAGTTTACTTAGCGTCTAACAAACGCCTAAAGTTATGCTATTTAAAATGTCTATAATAGTATTGTGCTATTGAATTGTCAAAATGTGACGCGCCTTAATCCAAAATAAACTCGCATAAAATTGCTAGATACTCCCAGGAATTTAATTTTAAAAATTTGAAGCCTATTAGTGGCGGCAACAATTCAATGGCAATCAAGTGAAACAACAACATTATTGACTTCATGGCATAAATCTTACCCTTTTTGACAGTTACCAACTGCAATCATTTTACCTGGAACAATTAAAACGCACAATGACATCGTAACACTCAACATACTCCTGCGATGCTACATACACAAACACAAAGAGCAGACCGCCAAACCGAACCGAAATGGAGCACAGGACAATATCAACTAAGCCAATGGTCATTCGGCAAAATGATTACGATTGCATTGCGCTCCGTCACTATCAGCTGGCGATACTACGACGCTGCTCTTCCTTAAATTATTCACGCCTCATAAATTAACAACAGCAAAAAAGTAATTCCGTTCTTTGCTCTGTCCAATTTTACACTTTCTAGCAGCCAAATTACTAATCAGTGCGTTCCCACTCAATTGTGCTTGGCAGCTGATCGGAATCTGGCACACATGTATTACAACTAAGTGAGGAAGCAAATTAACGCGCAGGTAAATGAGTCGACTACACTACCGACCGCATGCTGATCTTGCAGTTTTTTAGTCGTTTGCCACATTTAAAATTTTCGTTCTGTGCGGTCTTAATTTTTTGCACCTTCATCTTCTTCTTTATTTCTACTGTTGCCTTCTAACTGGAAATAATTGTACGATAAATATATCGAAATTTTTAACGTTACGCTATGACAACACGCTGAGTTGAACAGCTGATAAGCTGATTCGTGGTAGTCAATGAAACGATCGTTTAACGTTTTAGCGCCCATCACTTCGATTTTGTTATTTGTTTATAATCAGTGGATATAGCTAAAGTGGTGGTACACTTCTCTTTATGGCAATTTTCTCAGAAAAGCCACTTGAGTGCAATTGCATATGTTAATACAATTAAATGTTGCCATTAAGAATAAAATGAGAACGAAAGTGGGCTAACTCAGCATTCTTAAGTTTTGAGTTCTTCAAAGCAGGGAATTCGTAGAATGAAATTAAACTAAATGTATACAGATAAAAGAACCCAATAACAAAGTTTCCCATGAACCCACCTCGCTTCCAGCCAAAAACAAAGTCCCACCTACCGTATCGCGAAAATTTATCGCTAAACCCTAAAACTTATCAACATAATCTTTAATTTAACTTGTTTACTTAGTGCAATTAAACTTGAACGAACTTGAATGGAATGTTTTTTATCGCAAAATGGCACTTTCACAGCGTAATAAAAATACTTTTCTAGTATCATTCATGATTCATTTATTAATTGTTACAATTTCCATTTGAAAACCATTCAAAGCTTTATCAGACTAGCACCTACTTAATGAATTTATTGAAGCGTAATTATTGTACAATATTACACATTAAATATGCTTTATCAGCTTGCTTAATTCATTTGGAAAATAACCGATTAAAATTTGCTCTAATCGTACTAAAGTTTTTTTTTCAGATTTGTGACCACACAAACCCAATTTTTACTAAATAAACCATGTAGGTCAAGGTTAGCTGTGGTGTGGTATTAACTTGGCCTCACTGATGGGAATAATGCAAGTACTCGTTGTTTGTGTTCTCGCTGCAAAATAGACGCATTTAGAAAGTACACAAAAAATCGTAAATCGTTTTGAACTCAACTAGAGAGTAGTTAAGTAGTTCGTGTTTGTGTTGAATACATTTTGCTGATCGTTTTTCTTTCTTCCCTCACTCAATAAAATAACAGTGCGTGCAGCTGTTTCATTTAGCTTTAGTAATAGCTCAGACTATCTATTAGTTGAATAACCGTGGAAAGTGGGTTGTACGCGTGTCAAAGTTTCATGGCCAATGAAAGTCTCATTTTCCAAAGCCATCTGTTCTTCGCATCGTAAAGCGAGTCATAAAGTCTTGCGTGTTGTTTCATTTTTTATAACGCTGGCAAGCTATAAAATAATTAATTAAATTAAAAATTAATAACATATCTGCGCTAGAGCGCAAGCGATCCATTTGGCCTTTGTTTGTCGAATACTTAAGAAATGGCACTAATTTTTTATGAGTGAAGACTCTATTTTTAAAATATTTCAGAATTTTATATTCCAGAAGTTTGATTTCCGCATGGGTAGAATACAAAACATGCTACTTTGGGCGAGATTGGTTAAGCGCGGGCTGCGAAAGTAACATGCCTATTGATTGGCAACACTTTTTTTGAATTTGTGATAGGCTCGCGACCTCGATACCCACAACTATCAAAAAAATACCAAAAACGGAGTAAATAGCTATTTTAAATCGAGTTTTGTAATTTCGTTGTCCCTAAAATATCGTTGTTAAACTATCGAGAAAGGTATATCGCTATCGAGCGCCAATGGCATCGACATTTTTTCGAATTTCGTTTGAAAAATGCAACTTCGGTTGCGCTCTAAACTGCATATTAAATTCAACATGCATTATCAGCATACAACTCAAACTTCTTTCACTAGAAATAAAAAATTATAACAAAATATTTTCCTTTTGATTCACCACAAAATTTGTTGCACCCAAATCTTTATTACTTTGCTCCATTTTTACCTTTATTTATACGAATGCATGTAAATAGATCCATAAATATCATATGATACTATTTATTCGAAAAAAAAAAAAAACAATTAAGGTACAAAGAAATTTTATTCCACACTGCATAATAAAATATTTATTTAACAAGAAAGAATGTTGGCCTTATCAGAAATTGGTGTATAAATAAGCGGTTATTCTTGAGTAGGTGAGACGGTTGCTTACTAGATCGATTGTCCATCTGGCTACTAAATCGCGCGGTATTTACTATTCTATTAGAAGTAGAATAGTAAAATAATAAAATATTGTTTTTGAGATAGTAAAAGAATTAACAAATGGGGGGGGAAACAAATTATGTAGCTATAGTTGTGGTACGATATCAAGTCGCTTGCGGTATAATATTTAGGAAAGCATTAACCACAACAGTTGGTATAAGTAACTAGTTCTAATGGTTAGGATGCTATCTGGAACACATTTCCAGCCCAGCAAAAGAATAATTTCGTTCAAACATAAGCTGGATCAGCTTAGAAAATGTTTTGAAGTCAAGTGCCTTTGATTAAATATTCTTACTCTCTTCTCTCTCTCTCTTCTCTTTAGTTGGTCTACCTTATCTAACAAATAATCGAAATTTTTCGATACATCGATATTTTTTTCACATCCCTAAAAGTCAGCGGCCACTTTTTTGTTTTTATAGCCACAATAACAATATCAACAGAACTGAAAACAATACGTTCGTCATATAAAATTATATTCGAGAAAAAAAAAAAAAAAAAAAAATTAGTAAAAAAACGACGCATTCATTATTTTTCAATCGAACGATAACAAAAAACCTTAAAAATTAAGTCAACAAAATTTAACAAGAAACAATAAAAATTGCAAATACCTTTTATAATACTATTTAATTACATATTACAAAAATTGAAAACATATGTAATGTAATATGATATATATATATATGTACATACGTATGTACATAACTGTGTAAGTAAGCACCTTAAAATTTGTGTGCACTTTTATTTTGATTAACTCGAACTGTACATTAAGCCATAAGACCACCAACCATCATGGTCAACCCACAAACCTACATATTCCATACTGCAGAGCTAGTAAATATGACGATTTATGAAAGCGGCAATTTCCAACGAAGCTTTATGGCACGACAAAAAAAATAAACAAAGCAAATAAAAGAGCAGCGGTAATTTTTTTATTTTTTTATTTGAGAACTTTATTGACGTGCAATAAATAGCCGGGGAACGCCTTTCATTCCACACCACAACACAAACAAAAGCACACCAAGTTTGCCCACGACCACAACAATTGAGATAAATCCATTGTAATTTTCTTATCAAACCGACGACAACAATACTATCAACGCCACCGCTGACTGCCATGAACGACCTGCCAACTTAATGTCGAGCGATCACCAAGTTTTCCGTACTGATTTTATGATATTTAAAGAATTCTTTAGATAAAAAAAAAAAAAAAACAAAAAAAAAAATTAAAAAAAAGTAAAATTAGCGGCAACATTAACGGTAATGGCAAGTGATTGACAGCGTCGTTGAAAGAAAGTGATATTGAGTGGGCGTGAGAGGGATAGATAGAGTAAGGTAAGTCTTTGTGACAGTTAAGGCCTCATTTCGTCATGAGCGAAAAACTAATATTTTGAGAATAATAAAAAATGCTAAATTATACAGAAAAATTTAATCAGAACTATATATAAATAAATCTTATTACGATTAGTAATTGCCATGCAGTGAAAACGTGCGCGAAAGTGCATTACCATAAAGAAAAGGGAGCGGAAGAGGCGCAAAGTTGTTGGTTACGCCAATTAGATATGAAGCTTGTGGGCTTGGCAGTTGATAAGATAATCAATCAAACTTCTTTCTTTTTTTTTTTGAGGTTATTTATGTCAGATGTGGGAGGAATTTTAACCAAACTCGTGCCTTCATACCTTGCATTCCAATGGGGGAATGAAATATGCGCAGCATTGTTTGTTAAATAATAAGTTTGGAAATTTTTCAGGTACAGAGGAATTTTCTTAATTTATATAACTTTGATGAGAACTGGTATACTAACTTGGGAACGATCTTTGCAAGTACTAGAAGTTATCAAATCAAAAACTTTTCTGTCCAAAAAATTATATAGGTTTCCCTAATTTGTAAACAAAATTTAACAAGAGACCTGGCTTCAATTCCTCTAAAATATAATGCGTCAAAATAGTTATTATTGCTTCTCTTCATTTTTTTCTACTTTTAAACTTTCAAATATTTTTTGTTTTCTCGTAAAAACAGCTGTAACAATAATTACGCATTCCAGTCGAATAGTTTCTTTAACAAACAAATATTAGCATATCAGAAAAAATATTAGTCATATTAGTAAAAATATCGTATTACGAACAATTTGAATATTTTGAACTATTCAGGGTCATTAGAAAAAAAATTTTAAGAAAAGTCAATAATGAAAAACTTCCTTATAAATAAAAATAGAAATTTAAAGCTTAAGTGGTAGGTCTAGCCAAGCCAGCAAGAACTGCATACTCAGAATTTTGATTCCCTGCTCAAACTAGTCTCTTCATACTTTCACGTATATATCGGTTCTTCCCTTTACTTTTGTTTCAGTTGATGAACATATTTTTCATGTAATAAAAGAGAACATCATATTTTATTTTTTTTTATTTTGCTTTATTTTATTTTATTTTATTTTATTTCATTATAATTTATTTTGTTTTATTTTATTTTATTTTATTTTATTTTATTTTATTTTATTTTATTTTTTTTATTTTATTTTATTTTATTTTATTTTATTTTATTTTATTTTATTTTATCTTATTTTATTTTATTTTATTTTATTTTATTTTATTTTATTTTATTTTATTTTATTTTATTTTATTTTATTTTATTTTATTTTATTTTATTTTATTTTATTTTATTTTGTTTTATTTTATTTTATTTTATTTTATTTTATTTTATTTTATTTTATTTTGTTTTATTTTTTTTATTTTATTTTATTTTATTTTATTTTATTTTATTTTGTTTTATTCTATTTTATTCTGTTTTATTTATTTCAATATTCAGTGAATAATTTTTTGTTACACAGTGTATTTGTCGCATGTGTTTTAGTTCTTAATTGAAAGACTCAATGGTGCCTAAATTAATTTACTTACCTTAGCATATAAATATTTGCCCGCATGTGGTGTTCTTATCGATTGAAAATATGCGTAATCAAATTCTTTACGAAATTTTGAAGGGCGATAACCAACGAATCTAAGCCATTGTAGCTTTTGATGTTTTGGTTTAAAAAATACGTCTTAAAAAATTGATTGGTGGATTTCATTTGTTTGACTTTTTTTTTAACTTTCTCCAGAGGTTCTACGAACTTTACCAGTTATTGTTAAGGGTGCTGTCAAAACACTTCTGTTGAAATAGATTCAATGGTCACAATGGCAAAGTATAAAAACAATTACGAAAGTACTTTTTAATGTGGTTGTAAATTTTATAGAAAAAAAGAAAAGAAAAGTTCAACACAACCATAAAAAATATAAAAATGTTTAATATATCTTTTGGGCTTTCTGAAAAATAGCAATATAAGTTTTAAAACAATTTTTTTTTTTTACCACAGTCCAATGTAGATTTTGTCATAATACCCAAAAACAAGCAAGCAAATATCTGCTTTGTGGCTAAAACTTCCTCTTTTGGGACATTATATCCTTTCTGCGGTTTTCCCGTCAAGCAATTTGTCGCATTGTGTGGTTGCTATCTCTTTACTCCTTTTACTCACATCCGCTGGCATTCAACCTGATATTGTCTGCCTAAAATTATTTTCCCAATTTTTTGCTCAAACAGCAAAGGAAGTTTAGTGCAATGTTGAGGAAGTTACTCTGCAGCTGCTGCCACGCGTATTGACCACTAAATTTGACAAGCGCCAAAAGGTTTTGCAGCTAAAAGCTGATGCATTTTATGCAGTTTTAATTTTGTTATGGTCATCCTTACTTAAAAAAATGCCTATATTTATTAGTATTAATTTGTATTAGACCTTATAAATAAAGCAAAAAAATATTTTTTCGAAACAGTTTTTTATTTGAATTAAAAAATAATATTTCTCACTGCTTTTGTTTTTTTAATCCTTTCTGAGTCTTTCGAATTTTTTTTTTTTTGACACGGTCTAATGTATATATAAATTTATGAATTTACATTCTACTGCTATAGTATTAACTAAGTATGGACTCCCAATTTACTAGGAAGAAATGCTTCACCAGCTATAACGCATGATTCCATACTTTTTGTAAATCAGAAAGCGTTCAGTCATCACTTCATGCTTATCCAAAGCTATCAAAGGAGCCTTCACTAGCTTACATATATTTAGAATGAGTCTTTTTGCTTCCTTAATTCCTCCTTTATTTATTAACTTGCATACCTCTTTAATAAAAAATACGTTTTAAATTAAATTAACACATTCTTGCTAACTTTTGCTCAAATAGGCGCTTTCCAACGGTCGCCACATTTTTGTTTGTTTGGGCATTACTGCATACCTTCAAAAGTTTAAATATAGGCTCGAAACTAAAAGCGGTTGATCTTGAAGCTGTAAAAATTCAGGTAAGTAGTACAGTTAGTCAATGAACCCATAACCTTAACCAAGCTATACAAACATTCAATTGTTTAAATATACTTGAAGTATTTGTTTAGCTTCTTTCTTGTTGGATTTCGCTTGAAACTTTCAATTTTTTACTTCCTTGTATGCTTGATCTTGTCCGCTACTACGGTGTTCAATCGTGCGGCGAAATTTGCATTAGCACAAAATCAGATTTATTACATATGTATGTACATGCGAATACATTAGACCATATCGTGAAACGATAACATTTTTTGAGGTAATTTTGGAAAGGCATCCGCGCAAAAGTAAAAAAGTTGACCTCTATCTGGATCAGAATATATATCATTTTTTTATCACTGCCTTGCGAAATTGACTTCATATTGGTGAGTGTATGGCGAACTTTTGTTTTTTGTTATGGTCTAGTGCTAGGTTTGTTTGAATTTAACACAAAATATGCGAATGATTCAATTTACTCTCAATTGATTGCAAATAATTACACGCAGGGAAACGAACGCACACAAATATGTTGCATATTAGACTGGGCCAAAAACTATCTTTTTAAATTTTTTTATTATGATACAAACTATCAGAATGGCGAAAAATACACTAATTCTAAAATTCTAAAGCAAAAATTTTAAAAACTGATAAAAATCTTCTTTTCGAACAAAAATTATTTTTTTTTTTCAATAGTTTAAAAAAAAAAATTAGGAAAAATAAACAAAAAAAAATTTTTCGGTGATAATTAAAAAAAAGTTTGGTATCGAACAAAAATATTTTTTGATACATAGTTTTAAAAAAAAAAAAAAAATTTTGTAAAAAAATTTAAGAAAATTTTAAAATTAAATTTTGGTAATAATAATTTAAAAACAGCTCGAGCATCAACAATAATTACCCAAAATAAATAAAAAAAAAAAGTTATGTTTTCTAGCAAAAATATTGTCAAAACACTTAATTTAAAAAAAAAAAGAATTCTTGTTAAAAATAATTTTGAGAAAAATTCTGTTTTCGAACTAAAAATTTTTTTTTTACAATAGTTCAAAAAAAGGATCATAAAAACAGTTGAAGAAAAAAAATAGTTTTTCGACCTGTCTATTGTCTATGTTTGTTCACTTGCTCGTGCTTACTTACATTCATTGTAATTTGCATATTAGCATTTATTGATATTTTAGGTTAAATATGATTGACCTTATTGGAATTTCGCAGACACACATATCTACAATGCTACTAGCATACGCAGCAGACATTGTGCGGGTTTAATATTACATTCCCTACCATTTAGGGGTGGGCATTTCTGTTCTAGGAAAATTCCAATATCGGAAATACTACCATATAACATTGCTACTTAAGAATATATGTATATCATGTATATAAATCAGCTCAGAAAAGTTCGTTTGAGCTTTTTCTGACTTTGCTTTTTCCACGTATTTAATTTAGCTACTAATAATGTCAGCTTTCAACAATATTATTAACTCATGTGTAATCATCTTCCACGGAACCAGCTCAAACTTAAAAAACGTAAACGGCTCACACCACTTTTCCAAGAGAAAAAAGTAAATCAATAAATTTCAAATGCCTTTTCATATTAAAATAAGTTGGCTCTAAGCTAATTAGTCGCACGAACTCAAACGTGAATGTGGCATTAATTGAAATTAAATTGAAAGTGGCAGTTGTAGGTACCAGTGAGCTGCGAAGCACTCTGACGGAGTAGAAGACTTGAATATCAATGGCGACGCACAAATCATTTTATAAAAGCAAAATGTCGGTGAGCATGAAAGCGGAAACTGGTGATGAATAAGAAATGGAAAAAAGCAACAACAAACTCACTAAATGCTCAATGCATAAACCGTGAATTAACTATGAAACTATTAGTCAAACGTTCGAAGAGGCGATGATGGCATAAAATAATACAATAACAACAAGAAAATATGAAAACAAAAAAAATTGATTTACCAATAATAAAGTAAGCGCACGCAAGAAAGTGCGAACATGTTTTGAATGGTCCAGAGTAACACATCAGCACCAGCAGCAGCAGCCATCGAGGCAGTGAGCGCGCATGCGCAGCGTCTAATGCGCAAGTGCGCCAGGGCAGCGTGTGGTAGCGATCGCACAACAAAACTGTCAATTTTAATTGAGTTTGATTAAAAATGCGAACGGCAGCAGCACTAGGCGTTGAGCGCGCTTAAACGCGGGAAGAGAAAGAAAAGCGCGCAATCGAGAAAATGAAAAAAAAAAAAATGTGAAAATTTACAGAGTCACAAGGCCAACACCAACACTCAACATTTTGCTCGCATTGCTACAATTCGCCACGAGCTGACCACCAACAGCGGTGGACTGTTGGTCACCGGCAGCTTCTGGTTGCTTTTGTGACTGCTTGATGATGTTGTTGCGTCGACAATTTTTGCGGAGGCGATTTTGTCACGATTGTCAGCATGCGCGCACTCAGTTAAACATTAAACAACAACAACAACAATAATATGCAATTACTTTGCAACTATGTAGATCAATTGCGCTCCATGGGGAGAATGCAACACATTCTAATGTTGTTGTTGTTGGTGTTGCTGCAGCTTTTTGGCCTACAAACAGCAATCACGATCACGAACCAATTCGATCCATTAGACTTGGTACGGGGGAAGCGCACGTAGGCAAGCGTTAAGGTACAAGAACAACAACAGTGGCATGATAAAATGTTTGTTGTTGTTGTTTTTGTTATAATTATTTGTTGATAGGCTTTCTTTGGAAATGCACACAGCTCACAACAAACCTCAAGCGCAAGGCCAGCAGCATCACTTTGTTGGCCATGGAAGGCGTTGAATGTTGGGCGAAAAAAAGCAAAGTAATCGAAACAACAACAATAAAAACAACAACAACATATAAAACTACAACCGCAATTTTACTTAAAGCAACACCAATTG
Organism: Sphenella marginata; assembly: GCA_951509765.1. Classification (NCBI taxonomy): domain Eukaryota; kingdom Metazoa; phylum Arthropoda; class Insecta; order Diptera; family Tephritidae; genus Sphenella; species Sphenella marginata. The sequence goes on from OX608083.1 coordinate 54,352,327, forward strand.
ATTACTGCCCAGTTGCACAATGTCAACATGAAGTACACTTTTTCTCCTTTCAGAGCAATTGTTGAGCTAGTGCGCACAGTGGGCCAGTCCGGAAAAAAAATTTTTTTAGTTAAATTTTTTTTTGTTTTTCGGTTGCAAAAGAGTGCAGATAGTTGGTTTGACGGGTTTGTAAAAAAAAATTTTTTTTATTAAAAAAATATATAAAAAAACTAAAAATAATTTTAAAAATTGCAATCAAGACTCTGAACAAATGTGAGAAAATCTGTTTAAAAGTGCTCAAGAAGCTGTATTTTGCTCCTCAAAAGGCCAACGAGAAGACTAAAATTAAAAATTAAATTTTTTTTGAAAAAAAAAAAAACATTCGTGTTGAAATTTTTATTTTCTTTTATTTTTTTTATGCATAAGTTCGACTGAATTTTTGGACAAAAAAAACTTTGTTGGAACTGTCATTTATTTATTTAAAAAGTGGAGAGGAACAGCACGAAATGTTCATAAAATTATTTAGAAATTTTTTCGTACATACATATGTATAAGGAGCAAATGCGCCCCATACCAAACGAAAAAAAAATATTTTTCTTCCATGCCCCTTATTTTCCAGCTTGACTATCAACGTAAACAAATAAAGCGTCTATGTTATTCGAATTTTTACTTTTGTTGTTGTGCGCCACTATTGGTATTTTATAAACATACACGCATTTACTGTTGATTGCCAACAATAAAAACAACAACAAAAAACACTATGTAGCTACACAAAAAAAAAACAACGTCACTCATTGTTGGCGACCATCACCAATTGCCATCACTGTCAACAACGCCATTGCCAACGCCACCGACCGCGTCACCAAACACCAACACGCCAACACGCCAACACCATCAGCATCAACACTCAACCAACGCTATTACAAGAGTAAAATAGCAAGAAGAAGAACAACAACAACAGTGGATTGGTCAAGTGGCGGTGATTGCTTCTTCATGGGTGGCATAAAATGTTCAAATATTTCTGCGCATGCGCACCAACCATTTAAGAAGTACAGCTATTGTAGGCATGCTGCATACATCTCTGCTCACCGCTCACCGCTCACCTTCTACCTTGCGCGCCCCTCTCTGCTGCCAACATATTGCTTTAGTTGATTCTCAAGCGCACATTCTTTTTGCTGTCATTTCAACGTAATCACTTGCAATGCCGCTTCACATTTACAGCAAATGAATTTGTTGCACGTTATTGTGGACAATTTTCCAAATGCGCCATCGTTGCCAGCATGCGCTCGCTTCTATGTTGCGTTAAGTTCTTAGGAAAGGTGCAAGGCTGCATTTTTTTGTTGTGTTTCTTTTTCAATGTTTGATGTCTATTGGTGTCTCCACTTTTACGGATAAGGCGTTTACATGGTTAACTCGAGCTACTGTTGCTGCAACATTTGTTATTGTTGTTGTTTGTTGTTGCACCAGCTGGTAGCGCAGTTTATTTAGTGTGGAAATTAGAAAAACGCCCCATTTATTCTCACAGGCATGCGATTGGATTCATTCTGTACGTTTTTTCTATTTATTTATTTAAGTTTTGTTAGGAGGCAACTCAGTGGCTGGTAGACGAAGTGGATGCGAATTCAGTTTGGGCGCCTAATATGGTGTAAATTTAAATGTTTTACATTGTTGTTATTTAGTTGTTGTTGTTTTTATAGTATGTTTGGTATTGTTTGATTGCTCAGTTTGGTGGGAATTTTGCAAGAATTTCGTTTTAGAAAGTAGTCAAGCGCATATGTGGAGCTTGGATGTTTAAAATATGAATTATAGCTCAACCCGTATAGTAAATAGGCCCGGTTTTGAATTACTTCCGAGCTGTAGAACAATACTAAGAAACAGAATGGTAACTTCCAATTCAGCAAACTGCCTGTTTTTTGGATTTTAAGGGACCACCACAGTTCCACAGAAAATCTATTTTAATCAAGAGCACCACAGCTTAAGAATTAAACTTTGAAAAAAGCTTCTTCTGGATAAGGCTGCTAGTACTATGAAGTGTTCTACGATGCGCGTATTAGAATCTTGACCCTATTGATTCCTTAAGCCTGTTTTAGCGGAAGGCTTTTTTTTTAACTCAGACTAGGTTCCCATTGGTTCCTGTCACAGATTCCTATAGCAGACCAGGTTGCCACACTGAAGGCCCACACTCAAGTACCAGGCCAGGAACATCGGGATATGTGGAAACATTTTTCCAAAATTGGGTCACCTTTCATTTTGTATTTTTTCCATCCTTCCTTGTTTTTAAATCGATCCAAATTTTTTTTATATTCTCATCCATACAAGCGGCTCCTGCATATTTTATACGCCCCTGCTGCAGGACGGCTACATTTCGTAAGGCGCTCTTTCATCATTGTAGCGCAACGGTTAGTTGTATGGCCTGCCAGCCTGATAGTCCATTTGTCGGTCAATATGCCGCTATTTGTTGTTGTTTTTTATACCTTTTGATTGCCACTGTTTGCAGTCTCAAACATTGCCATCGCCACTGCTACCACATATTTTTGACGTATCTCCCTCATGTGCTCTTTACTCTTTCCCCGCCTTCCCTCTTCATCATTTCACCAATTTTTCTTTTATATATTTTAATTGTGCGGGATCACCCAGGATGACTTGAATTATGATTGACCTGTTGCCGACGTGCATTCATTCTTAATTTAGAAGTTTGCAGTTTGCCTACACCGCTCCCCTGCCTTCAACCAACTACTTGTCATCTTGCTATTGGTTTATTCGTCGGCGTCCGTGTTTTGTTGTTGCTAGTACGAACATATTGCTGGTTATTTATGCATTCGTTCGGTGTTTGTATAGGGTTCGTTGGTAGCATGATCGGTCAGTTGGTTGACTGATTGCTCGCTTGTCCATTTGATTGACCGTCGTTTTGTATTGCGTTGATGGCACTTTTCGTTGCCTGCTACTCGAACTATCTACTCGTAACGCATGCGCTTGGGAGCGCTGATATTTTGTTTTTGGTTTGCCACATTTTGTGGCCATTTTGCATTGGCTCATTAGACATTCCAACGGTGTGCTGCCAATTAAGTTGCTGTGGGCGTGTCTTATGCATATTTTTCATTTTCCATATTAGTGTAGTTGGTTTTTTGTTAATTCATTTGATCGGACAGCGGTTATTTATGACCCGAAACGATCGGAGAATATAAATAATATTTTGGAGAATTTTTTTTTTTGTCGTTGGAGTATTTTTTTTTTTATTTTACTGGAAGAATTTTGTGGTTTTTTGGTTTTTTTTGGGTATTCAGAGACAAAGGATAGATTGTTTAAAAATTGCACGAATTTTACCGTGAGGCATTAGACCGTAGCGAAAAATACCAAATTCGCGACTCTATTTAACCTCTATAAATGTTTCAAAAAAAAAATTTTAATTAAATTGTTTTTTTTTTTTTAAATAACACTTCGTTTTTGTCTTTTACTACTCAAAATTGCTTCATTAAAAACTGAACAGGTGGCTTGGTGCTACAACAAAAGTCAGTCAGTGTGAAACGGAGCAGCGGTGTAAGCTTACAATCTTGGCTAACATCGCACAGAACTTTTACACAGAAAAGTCAAATTCAAAATGGTTTGTAATTTTTCAAACGAGTGCAAAGGCAATCAACGAGATCTAATAACGATTACATAACATAGAAGCGATTCAATGAAATTGAAAATTAACATAACCATCTAAGTAAATATTTGTATGTATGTATGTATATAAAAAGAGTTAGATAAACCTGTTATAGAAGTCAAGAACTTTCATGTTCATTAAACTCCAAGCCAGACAGCAGACAGAATTCTAGAGATTTCATTTTTCAAGCTTTCCATAGATTTTTTCTCACCGATTAATCGAATTGAACAAATAAATTTCTCAAAACAAAGAAATTAAGTAATACAAAATGAGTGAAATCAAACTTACAAACGACATTGCACGCTTAAATTTAAATTTATACTTTTATAATTGGGCATCTGTCATGGCGTAACGTTATCGCTAACAATCGTCAGAACGTTGAGATCATCAGCGACGACGACGGCATTAAGAGCAACGCAATGCAACTTGACATACCATCTGCCACACCACAACACAGCACAGCACACCACATAGCATAACAGAACATATTGTTTCGACAGCAAAGAATAACACCATGAATGCTAAACATCACACCACAACACAGCACAACAACAACAACTGTAACGTCTTCTTAATTTTTATTTTTTTTTTTTTTTTTTGGGTGAGAAAAGCACGACCTTTTGACTGCCACACATGCTTGAACATATTCGTAAAAAGCCTTTCTTCGTATGACTTCAAAACTTTCAAGCTCAATGCAACTACAACTTGAAGCATATGGTTTTTTGTTTTTGTAATCACATACATACATACATTTGCTTTAAGTGCAGAGGCTGGCGGTAATTGCCGAAAAAAGATTTCTTATGGCGTTTGTTGGCATTTCTTTATCTCTTGATTGTGTCGCCTCATTTAATTGGAACTTATTTTATCTTTTCACGCTGATCGGGTATATATTCGTATTCGTGTGGTATTGACCATACCGTTGTTAGTTATTTTACTGTTGAATTTACTCACTGCTTGTATATTTTTAGTATGAATTGTTGTTGGTTTTTTTTTTTTTTTTTTTTTTTGATTTTCAGGTGAGTAAATTCTTATGTTTCGAGATGATCTTCTTTGATTCAATGGTTTCGTCTTTTCGATACATCGTTGCTATGCAGCTTATTGATGATTCTTTAGTATTTACTATACGTTTTACTCTGGTTTTTTTAGTACTCTTAGGCTTCCATAAATATTTTAGAATGTGTCACTGTGGTCCCAACCCCTCAAAAATGCAACTTTTGTTAGGACTCGTTAGAACAGTTTCACAACTCTTCCATGATATAGACTGTGCCTCACGAACTACTGTGCGAACAGTGCGTTATTATTAGCGTTAACGATAGTATATCTCCTACTCGTCGAACCGTTGAGTCTCCCAAGATATCTCCAATAAAAGACCTCAAACGCAGGCTGTTTTTTTTTAAATATTCGAAAGGAGGACGTTTTATATTTTAAAGAGCATATTCATCTGCAGAAAAATCCCTTTGAGCGCCAACGCGGCTAATGACTTGGCAAATTGACCGTCCAATAGGTATATCTGGAAATTCAGTGATGCTCACCTGAGTTATAAAGGATGACTATAACTCATTAAGGCTCCGCTAGTAAGCTCTCTTTATCAAACAATTTGATTAGTTTTGGTAGAGTTGGACAGGTTCACTCTATACCCCTAAGGAAATTGGTCCCACCGCACACTCCTTAGGGATTAAATCAAGCGCTCACAATATTCTAATTTCTCCCGTGAGCACAAATACAAAGAGATGGCGGTGTTCTTGCAGTGAAAGCTTTGCCAACGTTGTGCATCACTGCTACATATGAATAAATAGATAGCTACCGACATGCTTATGTATATAAATATGTTCTAAAAACCTGAATGAGCCTTTAAATATGAGTTAATGAAATAAGAATGAATGTGAGGCTGCAACGCTGTCGGCGACAATGTAGCCTGAGCCGAGTCGGCAGAGTTGGCAGCCCAGCAGGCTGTAAGGCGGCAATGTGTCGGCAATTTGGCCTTTATGTTTTTGGCTTATCGACAAGTGCGTATCAACGCAATGCACTTAAGAAACGTATAGAAAGGGAAGTGGGTGCGAAAGAGAAAAAATAAATAAATAAATATAGAAACACAAAGTAGTAAATGAGAAAACTTGGCAGAAGGAAGGTATAAAGCGAAAAACAATTTAATATATAAAATATATATAGAAGTATGTATGTAAGTGTGTGTACATACTCATAAGAACATATTAAGAGGTAAATGTGAATATTCATTGAATGCCAAACGTCGCGCTTGATATCCTAATATACATAAGCTGGGGCTGGTACGCGCTACCTAGGCAGTCACTCTGCTGCCAACTTGCTTAGACTCGACATTTTGCTTGGCATCGCCTTGTCTCGCCTTTCATCAGCGTAAAGGAAAAACTGTTTTTTTTAAGATCGCTGTCGTTGATAAGCGAAAAATTTGTATTTAAAAATATGTTCATAATAAGGAAAATATTTTAAATAGTCGTAGAGTGCACACGCTGCAAACGTTATGAAAACTTCTGTAACGCTGGCTCCAACAACGCGTCACACATAACGCGCTACATAACTATCTACGAACTAACGAACGAGCTACTATTGGCATTTGCTTTACTGCTGGTTAAGAACTTGCTCGCCAGCTACTGATAAGCATCTCTGCAGCTGCGCAACATGGGCGGCGCGATCTGCGCGATCGACTACAGATGTGAAATCAATTTTTTCGATTATTTTATTATTTTTTTTTTAGTTCTCACATACAAGTATTTCAATTTTCGTCGCTTAGTTGTTGTAGTGTATTAAGAATATTAAACTAAAAAATGAAAAAAAAAAGAAAATAAAAAATTTCAAGTTTGTTGTTTTTGATTTTTATGCACTCGCATACCCTCAAAAATGGTAAATTGAAATTAGAAAAAAGTTTGTAATTAACTTGCGCGCTGCTTGAAGTCTCAATTGTGGTTTACCTAAAACTAAAAGATCCTTGCTACCGGTGGTATTTTTAAAAATATATTCAAATATTCGTTAGTATGTGTGTATGTATGTGTGTATGAGCTACGCGTTTATCCACCTTTCGTTTTTCGTGTCCAAGAATTCACTCGAGTTAGCATCAGATAAGCGCTCAATTAGTCGCATATTTGGCTGATTTTAAGGCTATCAGCGAAGAGACACGATGTGTGTGGCATTGGCGATTACTAATTACGAATATTATAAATTAGCTGAATAGCCGCATTTGGTGCAGGATGGAATGTTTTTAGTGCATAAAACCGGTGTGGTGAAACTGAATTTTTTCTAACCAATGGACCCATTTGGGGTGGAAGAAAAGTCAAGAAGAATAAACAGATAGTAAAATAGGTGAAGGAATTGAAAAAAAGAAATAAAGAGGGAGCCAGAGAGAGAGAGACAAATGAAAGAGAGAAAAACTTGAGAAAAAGGATGGGAGGAGAAATCCAACAGAAACCGGCAGATAAAACTATAAAGAGACAAGAACGGCAAGAGAAGACAGGGATAACAATATAGATCAAAAAATGTAAGAAACAAGCAAGTGAGAAAGAGAGAGCTCCAACTTCCTTAATTGCCTTTTTTTGCTTATACTTGACATAAGGCGGGTATCTAACCAATTTTCGCGAATCATTGGAGACCTTTTTACGAGTTTTCCAGCACTCCAAAACACTATGTGTCACGTCATTAATAATATCTCTGATACAGAGTTCACATGATTGAAAAGTCGATGCATTCAATAGAAACTTAAGTACCTCTTTCATTTGTGTTACATTTCTGGGCCTATTGACAATATTTTAGAATGCCATAAATTATGAAACACAATCCAGGGAATGTGCCCAAGCCGGCCATAGTTTGTTCAAATTCACATACTAATCACGCTTTGAAAAATATTGTTCTTACTTACATATAAAATAAATCATAATCCCATAAAAATTTCTCAAGGACTATTTACAAATTACGCTTTGCCATATATCATAACTACAATAAGTACTTTGACGCTTTCACCTCATTAGCGTTTCTTTGAGTTATTTAAAAAATTTTAAATTAATGTTGACCAACTACACAAGCTATTAGTTGCTTCTAAGAACTTTGTATGTATTCGTATAATTGTATGTCGATCATACTTTTTAATAAACACACAAAGGATAACGTCGTAAATAATAATTTTTTCACTTTCACCAAATGCCGCTTAAGTGCTCTAGCTTGTCTTCTTCATGCGCCGCATATCCTTTTATTTTCATTCACCTTCATTAGCCTTTTTTCTTGTATTATTAATTACCTGACATTTGGTGGCTTCTTTGTTTGTTTTGTTCACAATTTTTGTGGCTTCTAGGCGGTTTCTAGTGTTTAGTAAATAAATAGTTATTGTGTACAATTAAATTGTTGCCAGGATATTAGGGATCTTAAGAAAATATTTGATAAATACATAAATCATTAGTGAAGTGCTGAGAACATGGATTTTTTTTAATTTCTTTTTTCGGTTATCGTTCAAAGTAAAATAACGAAAAAATAAATAAAGAATTTCTCTATTTGCATCTACTGTTTGTAAGAAAGCGAGCAATACAAAAAGGGTACTGTACTGCTTTTGGAGTCAACAAAGTTCTTGGTCTAGAAAATAATTTTTTTTTTTTTTTTAACTTTCAACAACATTTTGTATACTTTTACCACCAGTTCACTAAAGAATACAGCTTGCATGTAACCAGTTTATTTATTTTGAACCACATCGTCTTGTTAGTAAATACAAACAAATCTTTCAGTTCCGTTCTAAAGTTAACGCAAAGCTTTTATTGACACCAAAAAAAAGGTTAGTAAATATGTTAAGTATGTGATGCTAATAAAATAAATACCGACAACTTGACACATTTTTGAAACCCTGAGGAAAAACAGAACGAAAACAAAAACCTCAGCAAATCAGAAAGAACAACAAAACATACAAAAATTAGAATGAAACGCAGCATAACAAAAAACGAAGCTGAAAAATTAAATTTTATAAACTTACATACTTACTAATGCTTCAATTACCCACCGACGCAAGCACGTAGTACGTGTCAGCTGACACGACCTGTCTTATGAGAGCGCCATGTAAGTGATTACTCAACGACGTACGTGTACGTGAACGTAACGTAGAAATCAAACTACTTTTGATTTTTTACGTATGAACGTGTCAGCTGATTCCTTGCTCATACGACAGTGTTGCTTACTCACATTTTCGTATGCTCTTTTTAGATCGTTTTTAGTTGTTTTACAAAAATACCTTTTCAATTATGGTAATAATATTGAAATAACCCAAAATAAATTTTGTTGAAAATTGATTTCAAATAAATTGACTAATTATTATTTTTTTATGTCAGTTTCGGTCTTATATACAATGAAAAATACTCGATTAAAATATACATGTTTTTGGTAGCATGCATGAAAAGCGATCAATGGCAACATTGTATTAGATGTAAACAAAAGCAAATGGCTGATTTCTGCGTTAACATCACGGGCATAAAAGTTCGCCCAAAAGTACGTACGTACGTTATACGTACACGTACGTTACACGTCGGTGGGTAATTCAGCTATTAGTGTTAAATAAGGGGGTTCAAATGAAAGTTCGCTAAAATCGTTCAAAAAAAATTTTAATAGGAGCACCTTCTTAAAACAAATTCTAAAATTAGGCGTTTTTCAAAAATATTTAAAAATAATCTGATCTTTCACTCAACCCTCGAAATGCTGCATTTCCTTGATTTTCAACTAAGCAAACTTTCATTAGTCTCCCCCCGCATATGTAAATATTTTGTTAAAAACCATGAAAATATCTTAAAGCTTTGCGCATGCGCGCCGCAACATACTACCTTTGTGGGCTTGTCGCATTTATTAGCTTAATCGGTGCGGCTTGTTTGGTTTCGGCATGGTAGCCGTTATGTTAGCATGAATGTTTGTAATCTGTAATGTGTGTATGTATGTATGTATGGAGATTTGTTAATAACATTACGAGAAATGCTAATTTCTTTCTTCAAAGCCGCGCGTCATACATATATATTTACATGTATACATGTTTTTCTTTTATATCTAGTTTAAGTGTGTTGTTGTTAGTGTTCCATAAAAACTGAAATGCATTTTCGCTGTTTTCTTCGTGCTTTTATTGATGCGCTCGTCTTGTTATTTACTGCTTTTGTTGTAAATACTATTGAATAAATGTTAAGTGATTATCAATGCATAAGCTTTAGTGTTGTAACACGATTTTAATTATGAAAGTCGTTGCTTTGTACAAATATGTTAATAAATTTTATTTATTTTATTTATATTAAATGCATGGCATGACAAGTGGCGTTGAATAATTTTTTTTTTTACTGTGGGCGCATAGTTGAAGAAAAAACGAAATCTAGTAAAAATCAAATAAATTTTTATTCGAGACGTATTTAATTAATTTTTATTGGTGACAGCAAGTATTAAATTAAAAAAGTAGAGTAGGGCATTTTAAAAATTTTGTGATTTGAAATTTAGCTTCCATAAATTTTACAAAAAAAAATTTTAAAAATAACCGCAGACTATCGGAACCTTTCCGCTTTGGCGAGGCTGTTCATCATCAGTGCCACTTTGAAGTCGCGCTTACCAAAAATCCACTTTAGCTTGCAAGAAACATGCTTTTAATGTCCAACATCTATTTGAAACACTCAACCCCTATTATCTGATCTTCTATACTCTCCACTTCTATGTCCTTTGGTGTTAATTGCACTCTAATCTCTTGTCGCTTTGTGATAAGCCGACAAAACATAGCCGATCATTGATGGATGTCCAGCATTTGTGCACAGGACATGCAACAACACAACTAAACAATACTCACACACACACACACTGACACACTAAAAACACATCAAAATGTCAACACCCATTTTGCAATTCTAACAACATCTAATATAGAGATAAATCTACAAATCCGACAACTGCCGATAATGCTAAACAAAACTGACAGTTGATTGCAATGTACTTTCGGTTGATGGATGCGTACGATCCCTCTCAACGCACTGAGTGGCTTGGCAAATGTTTTTATATATAGGTATGTATTTCTAGTATTTGTTCTTGTGAACGGTTTTTGATCAGCTTGCGATCGTGTGGCTCCTATTCTCTAATGAAAAAAAAATAAAAATTACAAAAATGTGTGCAGGAAATCTGCAATAAAATAGATAAAATTTAATAGCTTCAATTTGGTAATGCTTTTTTGGGGTGAATGACGATTGAAGTAGCGGCAGACGGCTGTGCTGAGTTTAATAACTTACTTGTAGGGGTACAAAAGGCAGAACATAGGAGCAATGAAACAATGGAACCCAGAACAAAGCAACATAAACACTGCTACGAGCATTAGATTAGTTAAAAAATAGCATATCTTAAAATAAACTATGAAATTCTAATAAATTATAATTAAAGTGACAATTTGTACAATACAAATGTAGTCATCATGTTTGGCGAAAAAAGTTGCTGAACGAAAAAACAAAAAAAAAAAATATTTTAAAAACTAACAAATTAAAAACGAAAAAAATACTAATAAAAACAAAAATTGGTGACTTAACTACCATTCAACACGCTTTCGCTCTTAAAGAACTAACCGGCACAATGGTGCCTTGAACGCGTTAATAGGCAAGCGGCAAGCTGTTTTTGTTTTGATTTAAGCTTCACAACAGCCACACCTGTTTGACAGTCGTTAAGTGATTACAGGTAGATCAAGTGGAATTTTTAGCTGATGTTTTTTTTTTGTGTTGTTTTGTTATTCTGCATAATGTAAATATTTATAAATTTGTAAACAAATAGCTGTTTGTGCGAAATCTAAAAATAGCAAATTATTAAAATGATACTCAATCAAATCTAAAAAACTCATTCAATTCAATTAATTTTAACAAAGCGTGAACACATTTTTTTTTTTTTTTGAAAATTTAGCTAAACAAATGAGGCATTTACCATAATTTACTTCTCTTGTTCTGCAAGTGTGTCGGTTTGTTTCCTGAAATATTTTATGATTTTTTTTGTTAATAATATTTTTACACGCTTACCCATTTCAAAAAAATTTTTGTTTGAAAATAAAAACCTTCAAATAGGCGTATGCTTGTTTTCTAACATTTTTTTATTTAATTAAAAACAGTACAACATAAACATAAATTCAATTTCAAGATTTTTTACGATTATATTTAGAATACCGGTTGTTGTACGTGTTTGCGTCTTGTTTATTTATTTGAAATTTATAATCATATTTTTAGAATTCAGCATAAAAATACAAATACAAATATGTATGATAAATAAATAAAAAGTTATACAAAATAACCAAACAAAATTACAAAATTACGATACAAATCTTTAAGTTAATTTTGTTGTTGTTTTGCAGCTATAGAACTCAGGGGTAAAATAGGTTTTGGTAAATTTAAATTTTTTTTCATTTAGTAATGCATTGGCATATATGTAAATTCATTTTAAATCATGTGTCATGTAAATTGTCAAAACTTGAGGTCCATATTCACCACGATCAGTTCTCAAAATTTGACATTCATATTCACCACGATAAACGTCACAATTTTCTTTCGCTCTGTCAGAATTCATATTTTTCAACCATGTGGTAGAAACCTTCAACAAAAAACCTTCAGATGTCAGATAGAGAGTTATATACTCAAACAAATATTTTAACAGTATAAAAATATTGAATGACAGTTCATATACACCAAAAATCCCAATATTTTTCAAAAAGGGCTTAAACATTCCGAAATTAATAAAGATTAATTTTTCTTATTACAAAATAAAACTTTTTAATGCAGCATAACATCCACAACAATTTCCTTTTATGTTAACTTTTAAAAGCTCTAAGGGCTTATGGCCTACCTAAAGATTTTTGTACCACACCAACATGGTATTTCACGTGAAAAACGTAATAATTAATATATTGTGTCAGGCGCGTAGCCAGAAAAAAATTTCGGGGGGGGTTTTGGCCAAAGTGTCAGTAAATAAGAATTACCTATAAATACACATATATTTATATTTTCACATATTACATATTTATACTTTTATTTATTTGAAATTTTCCTCTTTCTACACGGCTAAAAATTTGAGCCTAAATTTTAAACCATTCATTTGTTTACACAATTTTTAAAACTTTTTGGTAATAAATTCCAAACCTTTCTCAATTTTTTGCGGTTTAGATTTAAAACTTAACCGGGATAAACAAACACGGTACTTTTCGCACAAAATTCATGAGTGCGCCGTAGCTCAGTAGGTAGAGCATTGCGCACTGATTTGGGGCACGTCGGTTCGAGACCTAACATTTTTTAAAAAAAAACATAAAAAATTGTTAACAACATTTTCGATATAAAATTTAAATAATTTTTATTAGGCGCATTTCTATGACAACCGTCGTAAATTTAATTCTAAAAAAATTTGGTTATACACCTAGATCAGTATGTCTGCGTTCAAAGGGTTTTTTTGGAATATCCAGTAAAATTAACTTCTTTAGACTAATTTAATTATTTTGAATGAAAGTATGGGCAAATACATAATGAAACTTCTGCAAATCAAAGTTCAAAAGTTTGTGGAAAATTCATGAAAATTTAAGAAATCTCGAAAAAATTTCATCGAAATTTCTAACTTTCTCGTAAATTTTTTTTGATTTTTTTCGAGTATGCAGTTTTGCTGCTCGTTCAATATAAAAATATTACCCTTATAAATTTGTATGGAAGATAATGCACTTGGCTAGGAAAAAAATGGCCAAAAATCGAGTAATTCTTCTAGCGGCTTAAGATTGCTATCTTTGTTCACTTTAATTGAACGGGCTACAAAACTGAAAACTCGAAAAAATTTAAATATTTTTACTAAAAAGTTTGAAATTTTTATGAAAATTTTTCGAGTTTTCTTGAATTTTCATGAATTTTCCACAAAGTTCTTAACCTTGAGTTGCAGTATTTTTCTTGTTTTTTGCACATTCTTTCATACAAAAATAATGAAATTAGTCAAAGGAAGTCAATCTTACTGAAAATTCCAAACAACACTTTGAATGTGTAGCCCCAAAAAGTTTTAAATCTAGGCTAAATATTTTAGCCGTGTACAAAACAATATTTATTTTTATTGTTTGTTTTCAAATTTTGTGTAGGATTTCTTCAGGCTTTGGCAAGAAGTAAATAGTTGTCGCTTTATTTCTTGAAGAAAAACTGAAGCTTCGGAAAAATAAAAACAAAAAATGAAATAACATTGAAATTCATATAAAAAGCGGAAAATTGCAATTATTCAACATGCAAAACGGAATGTCAACATTTGACAACAACTTGAAAATATTTCTTAATAATTTTCTTTTCAACAGCATACCGGGCTTTCTTTTAAACGTTTTCAATCTTTTTTTGCGTCACCTTTTAGTATCACCTCGCAAGTATAAGTACAATGTAATTGTTACTTTCTCTGATAATTCAATACGACTGCGTTGTGTACAGCTTAGTAATTTTTGGAAATTTTTTTTAACTTCTTGTTCATTTTTTTGGTTAAACCTTTGGCAACCGTGACTATAATAACGAGGGACACTCATTTTTACCATTTTTGCCCGCTGTATTCATAGCTCGAAAAGCAGTTAGTTTGGCGCGAATTTCTTAAAGGGCCAAATGAGTTGTGACCTCTCAGACTTGCTCTGACAATTGATTAGCGACTACCAATAACTTCTCTCAGTGTGAAATATTATTTAATTTTATTCTTTCGTATTTTCATTATTGCTATTAATGCTAATTTCTTAACAGGGGTTTTAAAGGTAAATAGAGTAATTATTCTAGTACAGACGTATATATTTTAATTTTCGGAAATTTCGGGGGGGGTTTGAACCCCCGAAACCCCCCCCTGAATACGCGCCTGTATTGTGTATATATAAAATTATCTTATAAAAATATCGGTTTCTAGAAATTGTTAAACAAAAGCCGTAAAATAAAAATAACGGCTGCATTGCACTCTCACCAGAAATTGGTCACAGCAGCTTAAAGCGAAATAAAAGTTGACAAAATATAAATCAAATTTAAAGTAGCTTTGATTTATGGCGTTAACAAAATTAATGATGCCACCTAGAAGAAGTGAAAATGAATTGAAAATGTACGTAAAGCGATAATAAAAACCTTAACAAACAACAACAATGGCAAGTAATAGAAAAAAAAGTTTAAAAATACAAAGAAAAAACCAGCAGCATAGCAAAACAAAAAGCACAATCAATAACAAGAAAAAAAAACAACAAAAAAAACAAAGCTTTAATATCTACTGAATAGATCAAAACAGCAGGCGGAAGAAACAAAAACCTAGATTTTAACAGTAAAAAAAGCACAACATGAAACTTGCAACCAAGCCATTGTTTCATGCTGCATAAAAAGCTTTGTGGTCGCGTTTAGAAGCTGTCAACTTGTTTAAACAAATAAATTTATGCAAATACCATAAGAAATATGCAGCGTGTCACTAATCAAAACAGTGCATATTAATAAAACATTTTACATACGGCCAACATATGGTCAGCGAAGTCAAAAAAAAACTTATACGGTGTTAACAACAAAAATTTCGACAATTTTGTCAAACAAAAGTTCATAGAAATGCTTATAAATTTGTATTTAAATTATGAGGAAAAAAAATAAAAAGCAACATCAAAAGGTATATATATCTTCTTATATATAGATTACAGATTAGGGTGTGGCAAATATTTTTTTTATTTCTGCCTTAGCAATAACTTTTGAACCAAAAATCTCATTAGGTCGAATATTTCTTTTTGTTTTAAAAGGCCAAAAATGGAAAATTTAAATTTTTTCGTTTTATAGGTTATAAAAAAAAATATTTCTTCCGAAGTTTATTTATTTATTTTATTTTTTTTTAAATTATTTTTAACGGCATTTACAAACATGCTGGTTTTTTTTTTTAATTTATTTTGGCGGTGAACAAGAAAAAAGTTTGACTTTTTTCCACACCCTATTATAAATATGTATGTACATGACGTAAATCAGAAAAAAAACCAAAAATGGCAACACCCATTATAACAATTTTAGGCGCCTCTGAACCAACATTTCACACTTTTTATTGGAGTCGTAAATAGGTCTACGCAAAATCTATTTATAAGTTGTTGGGTTACTCACATATTCATATAAAATAAATTTGGTTTATAAAGCGTTTGAAAATAACATTTCCTTACAAATTTTGAATTATAAGAGCTTTATAAGCCTCTTTTATTTTTTATAAATATGGGGGTAACTCTATAACATATTAATATGTATAAATACATATATTAAGCATATCAGTAAGATATCAATTTTATTGGCTTTAGCTATAGCGTGACAGTTATTAATTTAAAAAGCAGACAAACCACATAAGAAGATACTAGTTCCGTCAATGGTCCGGTCATCGTTGGATATTTTAAATATTTAATAAATATTCATAATAATTTAAGCTGTATATGTATTTGCAATCACCAAATTCAACGCGACAGTCTAACGGGAAGTTGCAATAAAATTTATAGAAATATCTTAAATAACTCGAAGCCAGTGGAATTTTTTCCTCTATATCGGGTTCTTAGCTATGTTCCATGTACCTTTAAATCGTTCGCGAGATTTGCCTAAAAGATTGTTGCTGAAAGTAGTCGATCAAGACGTGATCCTCGAAATCCGATCTAATTGATCTGCTTAAAATTTCCAGTTTGCTAAGGATTTGATTTACATTTGTGCTTTTTCGATAAGAAGGGTTCTTCCATTTGCGGTTTCGCTAGCTGTACATTTCTGTGCGTACGGTAAATGTGGAACAGTCACATTTACATAATTTAATCTCCCACTTGGATATATTTTGTTAGTTCAACTTGCTTTTAAATCCTTTGTTACGTTCGCTTAAAATCCACTGCGACAACTTGACATATTTCCCAGCCGAAAACACTATCACATATTGCACTCAAATATCGAGTTAAGCAAACAAATGGTGTCTAAATATAATAATAAAACAACACATATACTTTACCAACATCAATAACTACCATTTCTAACATAACATAAAAAAATATAAGAACAATAACAAATACAAAGAACTGTCAAAAACGCCCAGAATGCGGAAGGTCAGCGCATGTTTAATGATCTTATGGAGCTGTGAAAGTCAAGTCAGCCAAAAAACAAAACCGTTTTAGCTACACAAGAACAAAGAGGTAAATGGAATGCAAACTATGCAACAATCGCAATAACTAACAAACAAGCCAATGTTGAGTAGGTGCAGTAAGTAACCACAACACAGAACTAATGTTTAGAGAGCGAGACAGAATATAAGCGAGATGTGCAACTGCACAACAACTGTGGATATGCTAAACTAAAGGTACTCATAGAACCATTAAAATAAACCAAAGTTTTCATCATTTTTAATGTTGTGAAGGATCATAAAAGGAAAATTACATACAAAAGTAGGCATTAAGTGTTAGTGTGTGTGTGTGTATGTGTCTGTTTGTGTATTATTCCCATAGAAACGTAACACAAATCGTTACAACGCATGCCAGCATTTTTATTACTTTTGTGTACTTGTTGTAAAAGCAAAGATCAGACACAGCACCAAAGTACACCAACACCCACATTCACCCAGCGCGTATGACAAATTGTTTTAACACCTTCACGAATGCTAGACACTGCTGCCATGACGCTTATGTGAACGTTAAGTCGTTCGTTGGTTTTAGTGTCTTCATTTTGGTTTGCGCACATTTATTCAAGTGAAGCATGAGCATATGAGCTTGTTGGTTTTGGTTGATGATTGGTGATCAAATTTTTTTTCAATTTTTTTTTTTTTTTGGTTTGAAAATATATTTGACCTAATTTGTTATGTCGAAGAAAAGTAATTAATTGACTATGGTCGAGTAAAGGTATCATGGCGTAGAGTTTGTATTATGACCTACTATGATCATTAAGATCGTTAAAATCAACAATGCTTTATGGGATACGAAAGGCGTAAAAATGTGGCAGGTAACAGCAGCGGTTTCGCACCTACGCAAACGCATTGATTTCCAACTGTGGAAAAGACAACAAAAACGCCTGCGTGTTTTAGATTTCTGAGAAAACCAAATCATAGTTAGTTATCTGTAGCCAGTGTGGTGCATTTGGAGTGTTATTCGAGCTGTATTTGCTTCTTTGAAAAGGCATTTTTCATTTGAAAGTTTTGTTCCACTGGATTAATTGTTTGTTAATCACATCTTTTGAATATATTTTCCTTTATTTTTCGGAACCACTAGACATTTGGCAGTGGGAAGTTTCAGAACGTACTGCAGTAGACCCAGCTGTTCAAGAATTAGCTTTTGAAAGCTTTGATGTTGAATATAAATTTTTCATGTGGGTAAAAATTTGTGTAGTGGGCCATTTTTTTCGAAGTTCGACTTTCTTCGTGGCACATAAAAAAAAATATTTTTGGGCCAGTTTTTCGAAATTCGAGTTATTTTTTAAGTCAAAGCTATAAACCAGTAAATTACCCTAAAAAATATGATAGATAGACATAGATAAAAATAAATATCTATTTTTAGACAGACGATTCCCCCTTCGAATGATAATGCAGTGGCCTCTGAGTTGATAAAACTTTCAGACAATCGAAATAGCAACAACCAATTTATCGATAACAACATCGTTAGCCTTTTATCTGTTTATACAAAATTTTATAGAATTATTTCTACTATTTACTAAATACAAATGCCATCTGCATAACTTTATGTGGTAAATACCATTCAGCGACTCATTTAAATGGCAAAAATTGCCGTAAAACTATGTATTTGCGTTCGATTTCTGAGAGTCACTAATTGTTGACACGCATGTTTTGTTCTCGTGCGTCTTTTTTATGTACATAAATATGACAAAAAACCAAAAAAAATATTCGCATAATTACTATCATAAGTACACTCGTACTACCCAAATAGTCAATAAAAAACTTTTGTTTAAAAAAAATTGTGTTCAAAACAAAATTGTTTTATGCCATATAAACTCTTTCAACGTTATGCCTCCAAAGCTGTCACTAACTTCACGTGGCGTTACAGTCATAAAAAAATTACAACGTAAAAAAAAACACAACTTGACTGGCGTCAAATTATTGCTAGCTGATTTTATTACCGATAATTATGCGAGTTTGTTTGTATGTGCAACCGCTTATTAAGATTCTCAAAATCAAAATACCAAGTACAAACAAATTTTTTTTTTTTTTTAATTTTCCATTTTTCCTTTTTTGTGCCTGCAAATAAAGCAGGCGACAATCAATGCAAACTATTCACCGATTTGGGAAACTCTATAAAATCATAAGTACTAAATTAAAAAATCCGCATGACGTCCAAAGCAATGCCACGCAAGCGCATACCCATTACCAAGGAATTCATCTCAATACAATGTTTTTATACGACAAAAAAAAATCGGTTTTGCTATTTTTAGTAGAAGGAAGACAGCATGAAAACAAAAACTTGAAAAACTCATAACAATTATTGATAATTTTGAAACATAGTTGCATGTTATTTGGTCGTCAATATATGTACTAAGAGTTAACTACGACACCCCAAAAAATGTTGGAAATTCTTTAATGGTGATTGACTGAAATTTATTTCGAGTTGTATGAAAACTCATTACTAACGGACACACTTAGCTGTACTGAAATCATCATTATTAAATAATTATAAAATTTTTCGTTCATTGGAAAAAGCAATTCTGTCCTCCTGTTTCGCATTTCCTATTTTCGCTTACACGATTTTGTGCTGGCAGTTGCTTACACCTACACATACTCAAGTTCTTACAAATGTTTTCATATTATATTATCATGAAATATCACTAAATTGTATAAAAAAGAACACGTTAAAATAAATCAGTTAGTACTATTTATTAGCAGGTTGACCTTTGTTGTTGCTCAAAGGCGTTTTCAATTGTGAAAAATATTAAATAATATATAATTTGTCACTTCGAATACTTTATGGGCTAGTGAGAATTGTTATACTATGGGTAGCTGGACAAACATGCGTTGTAGTACAAATTTATAGTATTTATACTATATTAGAGCTTAACAAAGTAAAATACTGAGAAAAAATATTCAAAAGAATATTAAAAAAAAACTTTTCAATTCTATTAAAATTTGAAGTCTTGCAAAAAATTAGTAGATCTAGCCAAACAAGATCAAATTTAATATAATTACGCAGGTCTTAGGGGAGCTTCAAAAGCTTTATCATGAGCTTCAAAATTTTAACAAGGAAGTTTTATACAAAAAAAAATAAAATAAAATAAAATAAAATAAAATAAAATAAAATAAAATAAAATAAAATAAAATAAAATAAAATAAAATAAAATAACATAAAATAAAATAAAATAAAATAAAATAAAATAAAATAAAATAAAATAAAATAAAATAAAATAAAATAAAATAAAATAAAATAAAATAAAAGAAAATAAAATAAAATAAAAGAAAAGAAAAGAAAAGAAAAGAAAATAAAATAAAATAAAATAAAATAAAATAAAATAACATAAAATGGAGTGAAATAAAATAAAATTAAATTAAATTAAATTGAATCAAATTCAGTAAAAATTAAAACATTAAATTAAAAAAAAATTATTAAATTCAAAAAACAAAATAGAAATTTTAATTAAATAAAAAAAAAATTTTAAATAAATAAAAATAAAACAAAATAAAAAAAAATTAAATTAAATTAAATAGAACTGATTTACGTAAATTTAAAAAATTAAATTGAATAATGCAAAATAAACTAAAATAAAATTTAAAAAATTTAAAAAATAAAAATTAAATATTAAGTTTAATGCTACCCCATAACGAATTTTTATAAGTATCAAAAGGTTACTTATTTTTTGCAAAATAAAAATCTTCAAGAAAAATGTTTATCTAGCAATGCTCTAATTTGAAAATAAATAAAAAAATAAATTTGATACCCCGTCTAATCCCAAATATATTCCTACTCCAAGCCCCACTCCATTGAGCTTTCAATACCAATGTGTGGGTCAAGGCTTTAACTAACGACGTCTATGCACTAGAATCTTATCTCGTTTCAATTGACATTTAGTAATAATTGAGGGAGCGAAAAAAGTCATGTGGACTGACACAAAAGTAAATGACTATCTGGTATTAACCTGTTTCTAGTTTTCTTAACAAGCAACAGCAGCGACGCAAAATGCCATTTCGAATAGAAATAAAACTTAAAATGCCGATAACAGAGACGACGCGCGTTAAATTAATACATCAAATAGCCAATGAGCACAACAAAGATGCAAATAAATACGACAAGGCATAAAGATTTACGTTAACTCTACTAAGAATAAAAAGGTTTATATGTATGTGGGCAGAGTCAAAGTCAACCACGTCCCCATGTATGTATGTATGTATGCAACGCCGATAAGTTAATGAAACGACGAACATTTAACACTTAAATGCCTGAGCTGTAATACTCGTAAACGGAGGCCAACCAAAAACACCAACCTCCAGCCTCTCCTATTTTAACATAAATCATATGTGAACGTATAAAATAAAATGATATATGCACACAAGTATTTATATATCGGCAAAGAGTATGTACTCGTATTTATACCTTTTAGAGACTTTACATATTTACATAAGCACGGCAGGGTAATTTGTCAAAAAAAGATTCTACATTATAATCAACGCGATTTAATTAGGCGCTGAAGCGGTTTAAGTCGCATTGCGAGCATTTGTATGTGTTTGGGTGTGTGTGTTTGTTTGTATGTATGCGGCAAAGGTAATATTTTCAACACCATTCATCATATTCTTATTAACAATTCTTTCATACTAACAGGATAAAAGTGAAATATGAGAGTAATACTTGTAAACAATATGAGGAAAAAATGTGAGATTAAAAGAAAAAATAAATTCTTGCAGCTTTAAGTAGGAAGGCGCAGTCATGTGCAATAAAATAGCAGAAGGAAAATTTACGAACTTTTTATTAAGTTTCAGTGGGTACTAACACATAATATATGTACATACATATATAGAGTGCAGATGAATGGTCTTAAGAAGCTTATATCTATACGTTAGTTATATAGGATTGCCACTAAAAGTAGGTGGTGCCACGCCCACTGCTATAAAAGCCTCAATTCGTGATTTAGAGACCCTACACGAGGATCAGGAAGAGAATGAAGAGAAAGGGGAATTGCATATGAAGGTTAGAAGGGCAGTGAATATAAAAAGGAAGATGAAGGCTAAGGGGAGTAGGAAAAGAGATGAAGTTGGATAGGAGAAAGAAGAAAAAAGATGAGATTAAGAGGAAGTGAGTAACGTTTTTATAATGTAATAAATGTTGTTGCCCAAAGGATTAAAAAAAACTAGTTGAATGTCTAAATAACTTTTGAAAATCGAAAGTTCTTTCATCTGCTACATAAAAAAATTTCTGCGTAGTCTTCAAAAAATATATTTTCAACAAATTTCCAAAAACTATTTCCAGTTTCTTATAAATGTTGTATAGAAGTAAGCAAATATTACAAAGTCACTAAAAATTGTTTTTATAAAAAATTCATTTAAACAAATTTATTTCCTCAAACTCATCAATAAATATATAAAGCTGCTATTTTACTACACGTCACTGTATTTTTTTGTTTTTTTTTAATTTCTATTTTTATTTTTGTTTTTATTTTGTTTTCAAACACCTGTACACCTTACTAATATCGCACATAACCGGATTAACAGCCAAATACCTCAAACGCAGGCTCTCAAAGGGAGTGAGATGGGCGTAACGAGGCGTACACATTTAGCTATTTACTGAGAAGAACAAATAGAATTAATTTGAACTGCTTGATTGAAAATGAAAAAGCTTGTTTTTGTAGGAATTCCAAACTAACTAATTTACATGTGTAAATAAACGCTTGAATATCAATGACAAAAGTCATGCGACAAGCAAAGAGGCGACACAGAGCTGACTGCGATTGAGCACTTGGAAATCAGAGTAAACGAGCAGCTGAGCTGTGAAAGAAAGTTGTCGCGTTGTTGGAGCGGCGATGCTGTGTGACTGCAACGAAAAAATGCAGCTCTCATTAAAAAACTATAAATTACTCACCCAACACATAAACAAAATGAACGTAAAGTGTTAAGTCGAAGGCGAAAGAAAGTTCTCAAAGTGAATGCAACCCGCTGCGCTTTTTGGCGTTTGTTGGAGACCGCCTGCGCCGTGGCACAGATGACGATGCAAACGTCAACGGTGCGCTATTATTACACTTCATGTTTGTTGTTGTTGTTGTGTTTTTTGTTTTTCAAATAAAAATAACTCGTACAGCGCTTAGAGCGCATTCGCTAAAGAAAACCGTTCTAAGCTGTGAGCTTTTTCTTCTTCTTTATGATGCTCATAGAAAACGACACGCCATGCCGACAATGTCAACGCAAGTTGAAGGCCCGTTGACCGTGCGCTGCTACTTCATATTCAACACATTTTAACATTTGTGAAATTCTTTTGCTAAGCAAGCAATTGTTGGTTGGTCGTTAGTCGTCGGTCGTTAGTCTGGGAAAAAGTGCTCAAATTGCTGGTGCTTGTGGACTTGGCTAACAAAAATGAGCGTTTATTTTGTGCGTTTGTGAGTAGTTGTGTGTGTGTTGGGTCGTTTATTAAGATATGCGTTTGTCATGTAATCTATACGCATGCCATAAGCCACTAATCAAAAATCTCGGCAATGCAGCATGCGACGCATTGACACTGCAATGGCGCACTGTGGGCCAAATATGCAAAAATATGTACTTTTTTTTTTTAATTTGAAGTTTTGCTGCTAGAATGTTATAAATTAACCTATAAAGCATTATTTTAAGAGGAAAAGCAATTTCGGGATTTTTTGTCTATCTGTCTCTATGTTTGAACGCACATCACGCAAAAACTGCTAAAAAGTTTAAATTTAACTTTGACCGTTGCATTACTAAAGGTCTGAGGTAAATTTTGGAATATCCCTTTTTTCGATAACTCTACCGATTTCGGAGTTATCGATAAATATGTGGACAAGTGTAGCCCAGATATATTGGTACAATATGGATATTAAACGAAAGGTGCTAGTGATTACTTCAACAAGCAATATAATTAGTTTCAATTTCTCAACTGGATTTGTAGATATAATAATCGGACACAGTGTGGCTAACTTTTCTTTCAATCGAATCAAATTTTTTTTTTTTTTTCGGTTTTTGATTTTTTCATTTCGGTCCATAGTGCATAACAGCTCAACTAGTTCAACAGGTGTTGGCGTGGTGTGCGTGCGTCTACGACGCGCTTGCCATACCCACTCACATACTTCACTGACCCGCTTTGGTAATTTGTCAAAATGTTTAAATAAATATTTTGTGCGTTTGACAGATTTTTTTTTTCACTCAGCAGCTTCTAATGATAATCTCGTGGGCAAACGGTTTGATTACGCTTGTGCGTGTGTTTTAGAATCGCTAAATTCGTTTACTATATTACACGGCACGCAAACTGGGACGCGTAATGGGCAGGGATTGAATTTTTTTGTTAATCGCGAAAATTCTGTTCGAAAGTTCAGTTGAATTATTTTACTGTATTTAAATACTGGAAATTAAAAATTACTAGAAACGTAGCTAAATACTTGAAAAATTAAAAAAAGTGTACATATTGTTTAAATTTAAATAAAAATTATTCAACCCAAAAATTGCTTTGCGAAAATTCAAAAAAATGTTGGAAGAGTGAAAACCGCCCTCCTAATTTTGAAATATAAGTCAATAATTTCAAAATGATTTTCGAGTATGCAGTCTTATAGCTTGTTAAATTCTAGTCTCACAAATGGCAAGTCTCAAGGTTCGTGAAAATTCGGTAGATTTTTGACAATTTTTATTCGACATAGTGTTTGGTGATTTCTGCCTTGCAAATTGACTAACTACAACGAGCTCTTATGGAAGAAAAAAATTGTGAAAAATCATGCGAATTTTAGAGTGACTTTAGACTAGTACCTTATGAGACCAAAATTCCAAAAGCTACACAACTGCATACTCAAAAATCATTTCTAAATTATTGCCTTAAAATTTTCAGCTAGTTTTTTTTTTGGAATTTTTGAATAAACTTGGAACACTAATTTAAAGAATTTTTAAAACAGAAAAATATATATTTTTATATAAAATTAACAAATCATTTTTCGCTGTAGAAGTTTCCGAAATATGTTCGAGTAACTAAATGGGCCATTTTGAATAGTACTCACTGTACATATATGTATACATACATACATATGTGTTTTTATATGTACATACATATTTTTAATATTTTCTATATTTTTCATTTATATGTGACCTTTTCTTTTATTGCTTTTTTTACGTTGAAATTCACAGTACGCAGTCATTATGATTGATTACACCAGAATTGAAGAGAAGCTTCAGTTTTTGTCAACAACTTATGCAACCCTGACTAGGTCGGTGTGACCATTAAACTTGTTTTTAAAATCATGTTTTGAAAAGCCCAGTAGCTAGAATTGATAGATTAGCAAAGGTGAAATTTGTCAAGGCTAGAGACGATTAATAATCTTGATTGGTTTTATTTTTGTCGAATACTTTTCGATGAGTCAAGATTAGCAGAGCTTTTTGAAGCAAGCTCAAAGGTAGCGGGCGATCATAGATTTTAAGGCAGTGTTTTGAACATACTTACCAAAGAGATAGTTCCCATCCATGCCGAATTATTTTTTTTTTTTTTATATTTACTACATTTCTCAATAAAAATTGTCAACCATTCCTTCTCTCTGATACCCTCTCCTTGCTGCATGTCAGACCTCCAACCACCCACTACCCTACTTTATTTTCATTTATAATAAAAGACAACTACATATCTGTATTGTACTATAGTCATATCATATTTATTATGATTTCTTTTCCATTCATCATCATCATCATCCTTATCATCGCCATGGTCATCAATATTTTCATCATTATAATTATTCACATTGTGATTAGTATTAGCATAATTTAAGCTACGAAATAAACGTTTATGATAAGCAGTAAATAAATGCTCATAAACATTATTAATATTAGCGTTATTTGCAGCATGAACATTATTTCCATCATCATTATTATCATTATTATTATTATAATAATTATTAATATTTAAATTAGCATCAATAACATTATGATTATCATAATTGTATGCGGCGCGTGCTACATGGCCAGCAGCTAAAGCAACAGCGGCAGCATTATTAGCATTCTCATTAATTGGATTATCATTATTATTATTGTTGTGATTATTAACAGCTTGATTAGCATTAGCCACATTTATATCCATATCAATGTCATTGTTAATAATAGGCATAACATGATTATTATTATTGTTATTGTTGTTGTTATTGATGCTAGGTTGACGAAAAAACGGCAAACGTACATCAAAAAAATTACGCCGTACATTATTGTCATGCGCGCTCTCAACGTCAACGTCAGTGGCAGCAGCAACATTATCAGCTCTGCTCAACACACTCGCGCCATTATCGTTCTCTTTATCATTTAACTTACTATTACTATTAACATTTAAATTATTATCCATATTTCTTATAGCCAAATTAAGCATATTCGCATTTTTTATATTCGTTTTCGTTTCCTCTTTAGGTTTATTCGTATTTTGATTCGCATTCGTGCTGGTTGGCAGTTTGAAACTTGCAACGGAACTAATTCGCTTCGCTGCAACTTCGGCGCTTTCAACCAAATGTATTTGTTGCTGTGCGTGGTGAATTGGCAAATGTTGCTCAGCAACATGCCTATCAACATCAATATGCTTAGCAACATCGTAGTCGTCGTTGTGTACGTCGTCATGAGTTGTTGTGGCCGTTGCTTCGTTTGTAGCTTCGGTTGCAGCAACTCGTCGTCGATATCTTAATCTACTATGGCTAAGTGCTTGTTGTGGCTGTTGTTGCTGTTGCTGCTGATGTTGTTGTTCTTGTTGTTGACTAAACTTAAAATTACGATTACTACTAACATAATCAGTCATACTAGGGTTAATACTATCACTATTTCGTCTACTACTACGTTCGCTATTCGCAATATTGCCGCTGCTGCTGCTGGGGCTTTTGCTATGCGCTTTGGCGCTATGACTAACATTATGCGCCGCTTGCTTTAAATGCTTACCAGCAGCTTTCGTATGCGCTTTAGCGTTATGGTTATTATTTTCATTAATATTAACATCAACTACGTCACTATGAACATCATAATTGGCGCGCTGATTCTTCTTATCGTTAAAGTAGTTTTTTGGCAAGGCAGGTATTGCATTAATATAATCATTATTAGTATTACCATTATTAGCATAAGCGTTAGTATACGTATTTAATTTATCATAATTACTATTTAAATTACTATTAACATAACTATTTGAGTATTCATTTATTTGTTGCTTTACGTTTGACTGCATCTGTGCTGCGCTCACTGGTTTGTTGGCTTGTTGCCGCGCGCGACTACTCTGCTGCTGTCTGCTATGCACTGAAGCACTACTACCAACCACCGTTGTAGCCGCTTGACTTGGCGCTCTTGTTTTCACCTGCGCGCTCACTACATCGTCCAGCAACAAGCGCTCCTCCCTCTGCTTTTTCTCCGCCGCTTCCTCAACGCTCGTGCTGACTGCCATGGTATGCGCTACTGCAATTTGCATATCGGCCTGATGCGTCGCTCCACCACCCGCACCCGCACCCGTTCTCGCTGGCGCATTGTCATTCTCCTCTGCAGCGACCACATCCTTTTTCCGTCGTCCACGTTTACGGCGCGATGCGGCTAACATTGCCATTATATCAATCAACGTTGTTGGCACCAGAGAGGCAGCAGTCGCTGTAAGCGCAGACGCCGCTGTCGATGCGCTCGAACTGGTTGCGGCGCCTGGACCGCGCGTTGGCGGCGGTACCGTCTGTTCGTGCTGTTGGCGCTCGTGTCTCGCCAACAATTGTTGCCGTTGTCGGCTCTGTTTACGCAGCAGCTGTTCGCGTTCGTGTTGACGTCGGCGCGCCATTTTTGTGCTGTTGTTATGATGATGGCGCACCAAGTTTTTTGCATGCAAATTATGCTGATGCTTTTGTTGTTGGTGTTTGCGCCGATTCTGTAAACGTCGGCGACGATTTTTATTTCTAATACTATTGCCATCATGACGCAGTGGGTGCTCGTGCTTTTGTGTGCCATGTTGCACTTTATGCTCGTCCAGCAAAGCACCATGTTGTTGCTGTTTGTTATTGTGGTTATTTTTATTGTTGTTGTTGTTATTATTATTATTAATACTACTTTTGTTATTATTCTTCTCGCTATGACTATGGTGGTTAACGTTAGGTTTATCATTAGTAATACTCTTTGCAGCTTCTGTATGCGGTACTTGTTGTTGCTGTTGCTGTTGTTGTTGCGCCTCCTTCGCAATTGAGTGCCTCAACAACGCGCTATTGTCATTGTTGTTGCTATGATTATGGGAACTATGTTTATTGTGTTGAATGCTTATGGGTTTGGGTGTGGGTGTGGGTGTAGTTGTGGTTGTTGTTGTGGTGGTGGCGGTGGTGGTGCTGGTGCTGGTGCTGGTGCTGGTTGTTCTTGTTCTTTTTGTTGTTGTCGAGGTGCTTCTGCTTGTGACTATATCTTCCATATGGCGGCGCTCAAATAGAAAATGATCCTTGCTAATGCTATGCCCATGTTGCAGTCGCTTGGGCCCGATTGGCTTAAAGCGATTCGTAAAGCCGACACGCAGCGTTGCATTGTAAGCGTTCGCGTACATAAAGTGGCCATGTTCAATTGTCTCACTGAAGTGGCAAGCAGGCGTCAGTTGTTTCTGTGTGCGAGAGAGAAAGAGAAGAAGTGGAAAAGGAAAGTGAGTTACAGTTCTGCTTTGGGAGGTCGCATGCTAATGAAATGAAAATCAGAATCTGTTTACTTATCAGAAATTACTAAATTTTTGGTTAAAGAAATATTATAAATTATTTTTTTCTTAAATTATTTGACTAACAAAATAATTTGACTATGTCTAATGTTTTATAATTCCCCTATCTTAAATAAAATTGTTTTGGAATTCCCTAATATTTGTTTACTCGCTCGATATGTCACCTTTATGTCAATAATAAATTCCAACAAAGCTCTTAGTACTGCCTATAAATTATTTTTGAAATATTAAACTGATGAAATGTCTGTTCATACAAAGCTGCCGAGATATCTAAGTAATTTATTTGAGTTCAATTTTCACTATCTCATTAATTGATCATTAAATCAAATGTAGTGATTTACACTTCTAAAGAAAGAATTTATGCAAGCATGAAGTTTTTCAATTAAAAAATATGAATACTCACCAGTCCCACTAAACGACCGCGTCGAAAGCACAAGAATAGCCCAACTTGTTTAGCATAAAGCGTTATAAAAAACGGATCGCCATTGAATGGATCACCAACAATATCCATGGTTATGGGCTCTGCAAATTAAAAAAAAAAAAATAAATTAGTAAAATTAATTGATAACTTTTTTTTTCTGAGCAAAATCTTAAATCATAAATGAATTATAAAATATGCTAGCGCACATAATAATAAATAAACAACAAAAATAATGGAATGAAGATACTAAAGATGAAGGTACTCATGGCTGATTTGACATTTAAATCATACAATCAAACTTCGAAAAAAAAATTTAGTTGCTAAGCCGAAAAACGCCCATTGGTATTAGCTCCCATTATGTAAGATAAAAGTGTTTCTTTTTAATTTCACTTATTTTATCAACCGACATTGGATATTTATCTAACTGACGTGCTTTCCGTTCATGTTGAAAATAGAACACCCTTGAGAGATAATAAATGCGTATACGCCATGGTGTCGCCTAGTGTCCCATAGCTGTTGCCTAAGCAAACATTTTATCTTATGATTTTCTTAGAATTACAATCTATTATTCCCTTTAGCAGATTGATAGCATGAACGCAAAAGTTGGATATATAGATTTGTACGCAGCACATTAGGCTGGCGCTCTCGCTTTTTTTTTTTTTGAAGCTCAACATTTTTATATCTGGTTTTGGAGACTTACGAAAAGTGCGAAAATTGAGTTATTTTTTTATTTTAAAAGCTGTTGTAGTATAAAATGCTGTGAAAATTTTGCTTTGGAGAGTTTGGAGAATTTTGGAAAAGTACGAAAATTATGTTGCTCACTTATTTTAAAGGCTTTAGCAGTATGAAATGCTGTGGAATTCTGCATAATATTTTTTTGGAGAGTTTGGAGATTTTGAAAAAGTAAGAAAATTGCCTCATTCACTTATTTTAAAGGATGTTGTCGCATGAAATACTGTGAAATTCTGCCAAAATTTTGCTTTGAAGAGTTTGGAGACTTTCGAAAACGTAAGAAAACGTGATATTTTATTATTCAAAGGCTGCTGAAGCACAGATTCTTTGAAATTATGCAAAATTTTTATTTGGAGAGTTTGGAGACTTTCGAAAAAGTACAAAAATTGTGTTATTCACTTATTTTGAAGACCTTAGCGGTGTAAAATGCTGTGGAGTTTGGCAAAAGTTTTATTCTGGAGAGTTTGGAGACTTTGGAAAAAGTCCGAAAAATAAAAATAAACGCATTTTTAATGCTGTGAAATTCATTCATTCATAAGATATTAAATTAGATTTTCATAATATGTGAATGCGGTTTACCATTGCTTTATACACTCAAGCATTTGAGCACATACATACATAACTAATTTAGACATGTGCCATTCAAAAAGTTCTTAATATACTTATGTTTACTAGAAAGAGTAACCTCGCAGAGAAGTGCTAAATTTCGCTACTCCAACGTGGGTAAAAACCACGCTGCACACCTCACCAAAAAGAAGAATGAAAAAAAAACAACCAAATACACAAATAAGTAAACAATCAGTTTGTTGCTGTCATAAATTTCTAATGGATAGTGTTAAATACGTTTATCTTGAAATAATTTCAAATTTCTTGTCACACCAATAACGAAAGCTTGTGCACGTTTATGCGTAACGCTGAGACCGCTGCGCTATCAAATTGTGGAATTTTATCAATTATGTTTTATGTCTGGCAGAGATTTGTTTTAGGTTAAACATACATATGTACATATACATATGTATGTGTCTAGTTATCAATAATATTTTTATATTTTTTTTTTATTTTTTAAATAGTTATGTATTAATAGTTAAGTACGAAAATTTATAAATAAGTGCATTAGGGGGGTTTTAAAAAAAAAATGTTTAAAAAATAATTTCATTCTAATAAAAAGTACAATTTATGTTTCGAGTTTTCACTTAAATTACAAAATTTGGACGAAAAAAAAAATTTCCACTTCTAGATTTCGATAGACTTGTGAGGGACTTTAAAAAAAATTGTTTAGAGAAAATCTCCGCTTTTATTTCATATTAATTATTTATTCAAAAATTAAATAGGCCTCTTCCAAAAATACAAAAAAAATTTAAATTTTTTTTAAACAAATTTTTAAAATGTCCACCCTTCATGCTAAATAGAAAAAAGGGAGCACACCCTAATATCTATTTCTTAAAACGCAAAATAACATTTTTTTTGTTTTGATCTGCAAACAATGTTTTGATTATTGTTTACTTACAAAAACAGGTGTAGGTTATTTATTTTGGAGAGAATTGCAAACAGATGCAAATAAGGTGCTAAATGGTGTGGTGAAATAGTATATTTGAGGGGATAAATATGTATAGCTAGACAACTTAATTTGAAGCCGTTGAGGTTACTTAAGGGAGATTAATATACCTGAATGCGCTTTAAAAGAAAATTCGGTGAATTTTTTGGTTTAAAACGCGAGGTGTTGACTTTGGAGAGTTTGTAGACTTTTTCAAAAATTTCAGTGAAGCTGTTTTTGAAAAGTCTCAAGGCAACAAAGTGTATTGCTAACATCTTTTTCGTGATTTATGAAGTTTGGAGACTTTAAATACTTTGGAGACTTTTTCTTATTTTCTTTAAAATTAACATTTTGAAAGAAATTTCTTTAGCTCTATCCTTTTCGCCCAACAACATGCTTAAATAAATCAATTTTTTAAATATATTTCATTCATATACATTTCAGCGCAAGCAAACTTTTGTGAACTTGTATTGCTGACATTAATCCGCTCATGCAATTACTACATAAGCATGACTAGTATGATTTCATAGAAATTAAAACGAGATGACCACACAAGTTGCATGACCTAGTCACACCCACCCGTTGTGTGTATGAAATGCCCGTTAAAATACAAATAATTCATTTATTATTGCGCAGACAAATCCTAACTGCTGCATTAGCAATGCGACCTAGAAAACCATTTGAATGACAGCAGTTTGTGGCAATTATGACAGCAAATGAAAACCGCAAAATAAATAAACAAAAATCATACATGACTTGCATAAGTAGTTAAATGCAATGCAGGCACGCGTGGGCTCTGTGCGTCAAGCATTTCAAATGTGCAATTGTGATTATGTGTTTTGACTTGAAATCGCTTTTGTAATCGGCCAGCGAACTGATCATATTTGTACAATTAAAAAATTATAAATTTTAAAAGTTTTTTTGTTATTATTATTTTTTTTTTTTGTTAATATTATATTTATAATAACTATAATTTTCATTAGATAACGATTTTTTTGGGACAGCGTAAGCACAACTAGCAGTTAAACTGGCAGCTGGCGCCCAGAGGCAAATATGTTGATTGAAAGTCTACCATGAAATACCATTGACTGTCGGTATTTATTATTTTTTTTTTTTTCTGAACTATCTTGAACCACAACTGCCCGCGAGAATTCAAACATCAGAGAAGGTTAGCAGTTTCAATTAAAATTGTTTTTTTTTTTTAAATATTACTTCCAATGAAAATTTACTGGAGCTTTTTAGGAATCAAGCGAGCTGGGGGAGAGAACAAAGAACAAAAGCATTTGCGAATGATGACCATATAAATGACCTAAGAGTGAAAGTCTAATTCGATGATTCAGGAGCGCACCAACACATATTTACTAGTTTATATATATACCTATTTAAATTTGCTAAAATGCTATGCACATACAAAAAAAGATTTCAATTTTATATAAATTTCTTAGAACATAACTTACGTGCAAATGCTATGTTAGCTGCGGTCACTTTGCCGACGTCATTTATATGTAGCGCTCGGTCGTTGTGGGTCGTTAGCATTAAGACATAGTCTTTTGTTTTTGTATAAGCTGGAACTACAAAGGCAAACATTACCTGTAATGAAAAATGGAAGAAAAAATATTAAAAATAATGTATGGTATAATAAAAAACAAATTTGTAGAAGTGAAAACTTTTAAACTGCGAAAAATATTTTTAATTTGGAGAGTTTGGAGACTTTCGAAATTTTCTCAAGTTTTCCTGAAGCAACAATTTGTAGCAGGATAACTTAATAATAATACCCCATAAAAACGCAATACACTTAAGACTTTTGAAAATCAAAGAAATTGTTATCAATATGCTTTGTAGAGTTTGGAGAATTTTTCAAACCATGAATAGCAATACAAAATTCAAATAAAAATGCTTTTAGAAAATATCAAGTTACTATTAAGTGAATTTTAAACTTTTGAAGAGTGTGGAGACTTTGTAGACTTTTTAATGACAGCGCATTTCAATACAAAATTCAACCTAGCTAACCTCGAATAACTCAAAAGTTACTCAAACTGTACAAATATTACTATTTTGGTTAGTTGAAACTAGGAAAAATTAAACCAAATTGTTAAATCAGGATTACTTTCAATTTCATTGCTCCATTCTTTCCATATGCGCTTAATCCCCTACTGTCATAACCCCACTTTATCGCATTTCGAGCGTTATTAAATTGACCATCATCAACATTCCAGGCGCTTACATAAAACACGTTCTTAACAATAACGCAAGTGCGGCAGGCTATTGGTCCATGAATTGTAAATATTGAGCAGGAAAAAACAAAAACAAAAAACCGCAAAATATTGTCAAAGCCGCGCACATTTAATAGTAAGTTTATTAGTCATTATTTGTATAGGCGGCAATTAAAATGCAATTCATAAATTTTTATTTTTTTGCAAAACTCAACTCTGAAGCGAAACGCTGAACAACTGGTTGACAAAAAAAATCGACAACAACAACAAGAACAAGAAAAACTTTCGAACAAAAGCGCATACAAAGTGTCAAAAAACTCGATACAGCGCGATCATCTGCTATAGGAAGCAAACAACTTGAATGGGGTATTTCTGCGTTTTTTTCTTTCTTTTTGTTTTTTGTTGTTGTGGAAAGAACAAAAGCAGTCTACAGCATGCAAAAATTCCCACCATAATAACAATTATTGAAAGTGGAATAATAAAGAAACAAACAAAAAAAAAGTTCAATGGAATGCTTATGAAATTGAACAAAAATTGATGATGATGACATCGCTAAAGAAATGCGCTGCGAGCTGCTGGCATCATCACCTCTCAGGCTGTGTATGTGTGTGTGTGCGTGTGTGCATTGAATCAGCATCTTAAGCAGCTATCTAAAGTGGCATTATTAGAGAGATAAAATGATGATAATCAACAGCTGATTAATAATAATGATGTGCGGATATCATGAATAAGCGCGGCACTCATAAAGGTGGCATGAAAGTGAAGGCTTTTCGTGCATAAAGAGCGTACCATGGGCATACTGCGCAAAAAGGAGTCACGTGTTGTTGCCACAGCTGCGAACGGAAATACTTGTGTTTGCTTCCTCACCACCATCAACCTAAGCCAGTTATTTGATCCCACAATATGCATAATAAAAGTAATTTAAACTAATATTGAAATATGCAAAAATCACGCAACCACAGCGTATCGACCACAGCACCGGCAAATGAGTGCATGTGTACTCACTTACATATAAACTTAGATATAATTTAGCGGCAGCGTCGTGCCAAAGGCAAAATATTTATTTACTACCACTATATTAGCAATTTGAGGTTTGTGTGCTGCTTTCCTGCATATTTGCGCTGCTCAAAAGGCGCACTCAAATTGCAGGTGTGCGGTTTCGATTTTGGCAGGCCAAAGCAATATTTTGCTGACAAGTGTGTAATGTGTCGGATTATAATGTCATATTCATTTTTTATGCCCTCAGTTGCGACAATTTTTTGCATGCATACTAACTAATAAAGTGCAAGTGGTAGTAAAAATGCTTCGTAAAAAAAAACAGGAAAAAAAACTAAAAAAAAAACAAAAAAATTTAAAATATGTCTGGCGTGCATTTATTTATTGTGCAAAACCATGCGAAAATGCTTTCAGAGGATTTAATGCACGAGTGGCGACTTAATTTGAAGCCATTAAAATGTCAAATTGGTAAAATTATTACGAATTTGTTTTTGATTACCCTCTGCAAGTGAAACACATAATTTTTGAAAACTCTACAAACTCTCCACTTGCTTACTTGTTATCAAAACGAGCCCCTTTTTTGTTTAAGTGCGTAAAACACATTTTAAAAATTTTTAAGTTTTTTTTTGAAAGTCTCCACTTTTTCGAAAGTCTCCAAAAATTCGTTTTGTTTTTACTGCCTATACCAAATAAAACAAATACTTTCGTTACTTGTTTAAAACAATTTTGGGCACTTTGTTGAAAGTCTCCAATCTGTTTTTGCCGAGTAAAAGCTGATATGCTGATAATATTATGACAATTTAAAATAACTAAAGTACCTTTTAGCATTTTTTTGTAGATTTTGAAAGTCTCCAAAAATTTAAATATTAGAAAAAAATTTATAATACTATGAAAAGTCTCCAAATTCGAAAAGCATACTTAATTTATTATGTTTTTTAATTTTCTTAAATTATTAAATTTAGTTTAGTTATAATTTTTTTATTATTTACTGCATTGCTATTATTCCCTTCATAATAACTATCCCTTACAAATAATCATCTAAATGTTTCTACATTTAATAAATTCTACTAAAATTTGGTGAAATGCTCCTTCAATGCAATTTATAGCAAAACACATTCAAAAGGATTATTTTCTAGCAACAAGCAACTGCGTGCGACCTGCAAACCTCCACCAAGCAATAAACTTAATCCTTTGTAGCGCCGCTACACAGATGTGGCACCTACACAAATACACACACACATCGACATGTCTACAAAGTGTGTTGTGCTGCTTGAGTGTAGATAGTACCAAAGGCATTCATAGTCAAATGCACACCACACCTTCATTTAAGAGACTACTATTTTTCAGCAATAAACTGCTGCAGTAGCAACAACAACAACAACAAACTTGCAAAAAGCATATGTAAGAGCTTTGAACAACAGAGAATTGTCAACATAAATGGCGTACCTACGCCTTGCAATCCTTGCGAAACAGGGACACAATTGTTATGGCATTAAATGTGAATTTATTGAAATGCGTTCATGTTGAAAATAGATTTGCGAATGCCGCATGATGCGCCTGCACGCTGCATTGTTGCAATAGCGCAAATTGTATTTTTTTTTTGTTTTTTTTTTTTTTTGTAATTTGTTTGTATAACCTTAACTCTATTTGTCGGGTTTGTGTCAGCAAACTGTTGAACGGCGCACAGCATAAACCAATAAAAAAAAGTATTGGAAACAGACAGAGAGACAATGCGGCGCTCACAAAAGGATGCGCTGTCGCATGAAGTGTGGAGCCCGGGAAATGGGAGTTACAGCCGCTGTGTTGACTTTTGTTCGCTACTGCTTTGGTTAGTAGTGCTTTGCTTATGGAAGCTCAGCAAAATTTATGTGGCGCTTTAATGTCGCCTCTTAAGCGAACAATTTAAATTAAGGCCACTTAAAAGCATATTCTTAAAGGTCTTTTGGGTTTCAGTTAAATTTTGCGCGCCATAAATGAATGCGCATAAATTGGATTTAAGATCAATTTCCAATTAAAAATACGCATAATAAATGGAAGTACGGCTGTGCGGCAAACCGAATTTTAAAATATTCACACATTCATATATGCTGAGGTGCTTTCGAAAAATAAAAAAAAATCAGTCAGATAAATAGTCGTATGCCAAGAAGCTCTGCATTGAAGTTACGCAAAGATAAAAGTAGCGCTAGTTAATTGATAAAAATAATAAATCCAACAAAAGACCATTTCATATTTTTTACTCTATTTTTTGACGCTCAAAGTCTTCATTTCCTTGAAAAGTTACTAAGACCCAGCAAGCTTTTTCTCCCATTGCTTGCTTCATCTTTCATTTGTGATCGCTTATCACCAGCAGTTTTTTCCTTATAAATATAACAAAAATTTAATTTAATTTAAGCTTTTTGACTCTGTAATACAAGCTTTCTAACAATTACACAATCAATCCATCATTACTGTGTTACCCTAGCACACTACTGCCGTCCCTTTCTTACGCGCTGTCGCTTTATGCGTTGCTATCAGTGACATACAATGAAGGGAAGACTATCGGTTTATGTAAAGGCTTAGTAAGCATGATTGATTACGACAAAACTTTTGCTTTGTGTTTACTAAAATTCCATTGGGCTTAATTGTAAATTTTTTTTTTAATTTATTCGAACTTTGCACCTGTGCAAATTGTAATTAAAAATGTTTGATGGACAGCAGTTTTTTCTTAAACAGAATTTTCCACTACTAGAAATGGGAGCCTAAAATCGATAATAGTAATCTTGATGATTTTTTTATTTTTCAAGACTCTACATAGTCTCCACTTGATTGAAAAATATTAGGGTTACCTTTTTTGTTGAAAGTTTATAATTATTTAACTGTCGAAATGAAAATTTTAATAGCTTCTCAAATTGTTTAGAAAGTCTCCAAATTTATTGTAGAGCGCTTACTTTGACTAAGCTACATCTTCATGAAGGGTATAAGGCCTTCTGCAACCTTGAAAGCAGTACTGCCCTTACTAGTTTTACGGTAAACACTGGCCTTTGAATACCCCCTAAAAGGTGTTTATCTAAAAACTTAGTAGCACTTATCTTGTCTACTGTTGGCCTTTGATTTTTTTCTGTTTCAACATTTTTCAGTGCCATTTAATGGCTAGAGTTATCAAGTTTTCGATAGCAGAACCTTCATTTCTTCATTGAACGCAAAGCATTGATTTAATTTCAATATGCTAGCAATAATATACTGACAATAATTTCAAAGCTACTTTTGAGTAGTTAGATAAAATTCTGGGATTATTTAGGATTTCTGGAATTACACGATGTACTATATGATTTTTTCAAGTATAAAGAATATAAGTATGTGCCAAGCTTTGTGATGTTTTTAAATACATACTTGAAAAATTGCGTTTCTACATTTTTTTATTTTAATTAAATATTTCTGAAAAGTATTACGTTGGTATTAAACAAATATGCCTTGTCATTGTCAACGAATTGAAAGATTTCTATAGAAACTTGTAAGCTATGTGGTATGTGGCTAGTATGGTTGAAAACCAATATAGTACTGCTATGGATAAACAACGTAATTTTTTATGAAAGTGATCAAAAAAATGTGCTGAGGCTGTAAATATTTTTTTACAAATTTTTGTTCACACATTTTTAGCTTAAACTATGTTCAGACTTAAATGGAAATCAAATTTATTCGTGGTGAGCCCGATATCAAGTGAGTATGAACAGAGCTTTAGTCATTCACCCAAAAATGCCAGACCCTCTCCTAAAACTAAATCAACAACAAATTAAAAATAAAAAGTAATAAATATCAAACAGATAATACTGAGTACATAGTCTATATATACGTACATATATAGTACATGCATACATATGTTCACTTGTTAGCGATGAGTTTTATGCCATTGAACTGTGACAAACGGGTCACAAACAAATAATCAATTAAACCGAAAAAAAAATAATAATCAATTAAAAAATCCACAACTTTTAAAAGACACATGACAAAATAAACAAAAAATTCTTGCTTGAAATTGTAAAAAGCAAAAAAGAAAGCAATAGTTTAACACTTGTCGAGCTCTTTGGCGTCCAAATGGCTGATAAGGCGACCGATCATAGAACACAAGCTGCCTGTTCTGGCTATGTAAAGCATTTGCGTGCTTATTGCTAAGTGTAGAGCTAATTTTGACAATTTGCTTTTTTACGATTTCAATGAGATTAAAGAGTGTAAGAAACTAATTTAAGAGGGCATGCTTTCAGAACATACCAAAGGAAGCATTTAACAGAAAGTGCTAAGTTATTATTATTTTTTTTTTTTTGTTTCTATGATTTTCAATTTAATCAGTACAGTGATTTGTTTAAAAGAATTTCTTATTTAAATTAATTTATGAGACGGAACTGATTAATTTGCTCGTTCAAGTGTTGCCGTGGCTCATATGATTTAGTGTTTTGTACTTAAAAAGCGTGCAAGTGGTCTGGTATTTAATCAAATCGGAGGTGTTTAATTGTTTTGAGAAGCGTGTTCTAATCAGCCTAGGGTCAAAGAAAAGATTACTTCTGTACTAACGCATAACGCGATTGACACATTTAAATTTCATATTAGTTTATTTAGTGTCGGAGGTTAAGTTCAAGGCAAATAAATAAAAAATGTAATAAAAAAATTTCAGAAAAAGTTAAGCTGAGTCATTCAATATGGCTTTTAGTAAAAATTTTTTTTGTCGGAGCAAAATACTAACTATTTCAGACAGTTTAGGGGGTGATATACAAGTTCTTTCCCTGCAAAGACTATACGGGTAAAATGATGCGTAAATTTACGCGGAGCCATACCGAAAGTTTCCGTATTTTTCCCATCACATTTATAAAGGCATCGGTAGATTTTTTGACCGTTTCTATTCTCACGTTCCTGTATGTGAGATTTTGCATCTCGCTCTTTCTCATTTTCTTTTTGCCTAAGATAAGCAAATAGCTGTACTGCTCACACCTACTGTACTGTACTGTCACAGCTACTCGTCATATGAATAGTCATATAACTCCAAATATTTAAGTAAATTGACTTCTTTTGTGACCGTCATTTTACAATAACCATGACCGTAATTTTACAGACATTTTTACTGGCATTTTACTTATATATTGACGGCCATTTCCCGAGCATATTTACGGAAAATTTACATGTTGTCTGACCGTAATTTTACCTGTATAATGACAGCAATTTTACGGTAAAATTACTGCCATTTTACTAAAACGTTTACCTATCAAAAATTGTAGTAAAACACATAATTTATTATATTTTATTATTTATTTATTATTACAATTATATACATATTAAAAACCATAAAATGACCCATGTCAAATCATAAATGGGGGGTGTGTGATCCAAGTTATATATGTGCAGAACACATTTCTAAATAGGCGTGCCATTATAAATTGTGTGTGGAAATCAGCAAATATTTTTGCATATTTGTTTCCATTAGGAGAAAGTTGGAAACAATTATGCAAAAATATTTTCAGATTTGTGAGATATTTGTGATACGTGAGGTTTTTGTGATAAGGGTTACTGCATTTATGCCAATACGGACATGAACAAAATACTAGGGTAATTGTTTTCAACCGCGATCGAGTGCAAAAACGCTGCCAATAATGTCGGGAGAGGTATCAAAAAACGCGTTTCTTTCACAGAAATTCGAATCCGCAAGCAAAGTTGACAATTGTTGGTAATTTACATTTGGTTGTTGCAGGCACAAACATTTTTTTACTTTTTTGTCAATAACTTTTCACTGAACAAAATATTTATTTTCAGCTTTCGGATGCTTGTTAGAGAGGATAAAACGCACACAAAAACCTCACGTATCACAAATCTGCAAATATTTTTGCATAATTGTTTCCAACTTTCTCCTAATGGAAACAAATATCCAAAAATATTTACTGATTTCCACACACAATTTATGACTTACGGCTTACTTTTATAATAGCCTTATTATTCCCGACCGCACGTAACTGCTAATACACGTCAAAATATCTGAAAGAAATTAAAAAGTATTTTAAATAACAATTTCAATTACAATATTTATTTATTTGTATAAATACCTTTAATTTCGTTCTCGACCACGCCAACTTTTTCTGCAGAAAAACAAAATGAAGTAAATTCAAGCTTTTGCAACTTCTCTTTTCGCCATTCCTATGAATGCAAAAAGTGCGACAGAAAAAGATATAGCAAAACGAACTTAAGACGACCAATATGCCATTTCACTCTAACAAAAAATTCCACGGTACGGAAACTTTCAGTACGGCTCCGGGTAAATTGACTATTCATTTTACCCGTATTGTTATTGCATGAGAAAATTCGTTTGTTTGTATTGGAGTTTCAGTCATTCGATTTTTGCAGGGTTAAGAGCTCTGGAGAATTACGAATAGTATACAGAAGAGCTGAAAGTTTTATATGTACATATATTTTTTCTACTTAAAAAAATTTGCTCATATCTGATATATGTACGTACTGCAATAGTATCTTGTATCTACTGCGAAATGAGAATTATTCCTTTTCCTCAATAATTACCTCTAGACTACTAAAATTTTTCCCACAACTGTATAAATAACAGACAAAATAGTATAATTTACTCACCATAAGTAAAATAGTT
Source organism: Sphenella marginata (assembly GCA_951509765.1). Lineage (NCBI taxonomy): Eukaryota > Metazoa > Arthropoda > Insecta > Diptera > Tephritidae > Sphenella > Sphenella marginata. Next base: position 54,393,257 of record OX608083.1, read on the forward strand.
ATCTTGGCATTGAGCGTTAACTGGGGTAACCTGTAATTAAATAGAAAAAATAAATATTGTTATTAGTGAAAAAATTCTATTAAGAAATTTGCATAAACATTTTTTTTTATTTTACAAAAACAATCACAATTAATAATAAATACTTAAAGTCTAATTTTTCAAATACTCAATTATATGAGGAATTTCTGTGCTTTGCTTCCGTCACCTAGCACTGTCGCTCATAACCAAACCAAATAGATACACGAGCTTGTACGAATAAAACAAAAATCGTACGATCACTCAATCACTTGCTTCATACCGTACGAAACGTCAAGACAATTAAATCATTTTTTAAACAAAATCGTGAACTCACTAAGTACGAGTTTTTTTTTGTTGCTATTTAAAATACATAAATTTATAGTGTTGAAAAATGTAAGTGAGAAAAAATCAATGAAACTGTAGATAAATATCTGAACAATTAATTGCTAACGCTTGACTTATGACTTGACACTGCTTTTAGAAGAGGGAAGCAATTAAAAGGAAACAAAAATCAAAACGAGCTAAGCATGAAATTGTTTTGAGAGCGTTAGTTAAAAAAAAAAATTTGCATGCGAGAAAATTCTTATTGTACTTTTTTTTTTTAATATATTGCTAAATTCCAATTTACGACTTGAAAGTTTCATAAACTATAAATTATTTAAAGTACTCGTAATAAATAACTGTGCTTTTGAAATATGCGAATATTGATTAGATTGAATAACTCGCGTGAAATGGCAACGCTTTTCATGGTTGTGTGGGTGTATGGTAATGAGCGAGCGCCATCTGCGGATAAGGGTGTGCGCTTGTGAGGTCATAAATAGGGTTACCTTGCTCGTTTTTTTTTGCAATATATACACTGAGAAAAAATCAGTGAAAATTCGTTTTTTTATACGAATTAGCAAATTCTTACGTCAATTTATTTTTCACCACTTCCTGAAAGCGCTGTTGACACTTCCGCCATAAAACAGGTTATTAACACTTGTCAGTTAACTCGTTTTTTTTTCTTTTTCTTTTTTTGAGGATTTTTTGTATGCAACTTGACTATTGACAAGAAATGCACTCGAACACTCTTGAAGTAAACATAAATACTTACGTTTTATTTTAATGAACAAACAACACTCAAGTTAATTTGAGTGAAAAAAGGTGTTTTTGATATTTATCATAATTTTGTTTTGTTGAAATTATTTCAAATATTTTTTATTGTATTTTATGCATTTATTAAATGTTGCGCCTCATTTTTCACTGCCACTTTAGACGCTCAATGTCACTTCAGTTTTTTCAACACATTTTTTTTCTCTTATTCTCTTAAGTATCATCTGCCTCATTTCATTAACCTCCTACAATGTGTGTCTTTGCCAGCTTTTGTGTGCCTTAAACTCTGTATTATTACAAAAAAAATTCACTACAAAAATAAAAAAAAAATATTTTTTTAAGCCGCGAAACAAAAATATCATTGAATGTCACACTTGCCATATTGAGCTTATAATAGCGCTTTGTTTGCCTAAATGTGGCAGCAATGTCGCTCATATAATTCATACTTTTTACAAAACATTGTTGGTAGACCTTAAGTGTTTACTTGTGTCTAGCTCACTGCCATTACAGTGGGGCACGTGTGTTAATCGTATCGATTGAAATCTTTTGTTTTCCCCCACAAATCATATTTTTTTTTTTACTTTCATTTTTTTGTTCATTGTTGCATGTTTGAATTGCTCCAATTTTTTGTTGTTGTTGTATGTTGGCACTAGACACATTTTCAAGCCGTTTTCTCTAGGTTATTTTAAGTAGAAAATTACAGCATTATATATATATATTGAGCAGTTTAAGTGGTGCATGATAATGGTGTAGGAGGTGCTCAAACAGCAACCCTAATGACTTAGGAAAACATACAAAGCAGAAAACTTTGCATGAAAAAATTTATGACGTCGTTTAGCCACTCAGATATCTACCAATTTCAATTTTATTGGGCTTGTATAAAACTGGCAGAAAACATAGATTTTGGAAGCACTTGGTAGATTTCTATGGATTCGTTTTTAAATTTTTTTAATTTCTATTTTTTAATAATTTTTATCAAGAAATGAAAATCTGCAGAATTATATTTATTAAATGTTTTCTACTTTGCTATTTACCTTTTTTTGCTAACGTTTCGATATAAAAATTTTCTGCAATCAGTTAATATGATAAATTTTGTGTTTATAATAATTTTGAGGTGCATTACTTGCAACTGCCGAAGAAACGTGAACACGTGCAAAGAACATTCATCAAGGAAACACCGCTGTTTTGAACAAAAAAAATGCGCAAAAAATAAAAAAGTAACAAACAAAAAATTTGCCGCAAAAGGTCATTGATTTTAGCAAAAGAAATAAAATCAACACGCAGCCAATGCAGAATCATTTGAAATATGCCGTGCAAAACATATTGCTTCCCAGTATTAGAAAGCGTAACATGCTGAGAGGGTTGCAGCACGCCACACCAATACACCACAAATACTGCTGCAAAACATCATCTATGCGTAACCAACCGCTGGTGGTAGGGTAGGTTAGTTGTTGCCCGGGTAGTGAACGTGCTTGTGTTGTTCAAGGTACAAATGGCAGACACATTTGCAGCAAAAGGTAATGCCCAGAGGGCAAATATAGACTGACTTCAAACAAAAAAAAAAAACAACAAAAACATTTTAAAACACGAATTCGTGTGCATTTGGAATTTTGTTGTTGTGTTGCGTTAAGGTATGCGCCGTGTGTCAAAGATGTCTGACTTAGCGGGAGACTTTTTTATTTATGCGATTTCAAGATATGCCAAACTTCTTACACTCACCTTTTATTTACTTTTTTTTTTTGTATTTTGCTTTCAAGAAAAAAGTGAAAATTCGGCAAGGTAAGAGTATACATACCTTAAACAAATGGAGCAAAAATCGATAAAACAGCTGAAAGTGCAAAAATGTGAGAAAATAAGTGCAAAAAACGAAAATGCAGAAAGCAAAGTGGTGGTGAAGGAAGAAACGTTTTACTTTTTCTACTAAGTAGAAGTATGAAGTGCAGAAGAAATGTAGAGATTGAAAATTAAGAATGCTGAAAATGAAGCACGTGGTTTTCGGAAAAAAATTAGAATGAAAAATTACAGAAAAAATGTTGTGAAAATAAAAATAAATTAAGTAAAATTAAAGTTTCAAGTTCATTGCAGCAATTTTCTTAAAATAGGGAAAACATTTAGAGCAACTCTTCGAAAAACCCATAAATAAAAAATATAAAAAATATAAAATTTATACGAACTCCGAAAACTAAACTAAAATCCTTTAGCTTACGCTGCATGTACCAATAAATTTAAAAAGTACCTCCTTTACGCCCCTAAGAACATGTGCCTAAATACTTTAAATTCAAACTACAAGGATAACTGAAATGATTACCTTGCATACAACGTGGGCACTTTGCCAAATTTCGAAAAACCGACTAGCACACAGGACAAGCCCAAATGAAAAGCCTTCAACTTTTAACAAATGTAAGCATATGTTAGCCTGCTAGCTCATTTGCGCAATACAACAACAATAAACTTTATATAGTAGCACAAGCAAAGTAAAATAGTATTCTAGCACAAAACCAATCAGTTCGTGCTACTTGTTGTATGTAATTTTTGGGTGTTTGTTTTTTTTTTTTCGTAGTATAGTTTGTACTATCGAACGCCTTCAAAGTTTGTGCTTTTCATACCCAAATTACCATACCATTTGGCCTTGTGGTTTGAAAGCAGCAGCAAGCATTGTTTAACTTCCTAGTAAAGCTATGCCACAAGCTATGGTGAAGTAAACGCATACTTGAATTTCAAAAAAAATAAAACTACGAAAACCCTAGCGTGCTTTATAAAAAAAAAAAAAGCTTTATTGTGCTTTGCCACACATGTTTAAAAATAAAAATAAAAAAAAAGTATGCAAGAAAATCAATTCAAATAACTACCCCATTTGGTCTATTGCTTCTACGTTTAGCTTAGCTTCTCAGAACATCATCGATAGCTAGCTGTTTTGTAATTCGATATGGCAATCGTCTGTGTAGAATGTAGTCATTTTGCTACGTCTACATGATGAACCCTATTATTTTCAAATATACTACAAAGTTTAGCTCTACAAAAACAAATCTACTCTGCTTGTGCTGCATTATGTCATTATTATGTGGTAGTTTACTTTCTTGTATGTCGCTATGGAATTTTCTGTTTTTGGAAAATTTTTTTATGTTTTTTTCTTGCTTTTCTTCTTTTTGTTTTATTTTCTTTTGCTGACCCACGTGACCTGCTTGTTTTCGCTATATTGCACATAATCCTTTGCTGTTATGTATATGCCATTGCGCTTTTAGGGTACATAGTAATTACCACAGTCTGGTCACAAAGTAGCTACAAAAGTCAACATGAAGACGTCTTAGCTTTAAACAACTCACACAACTTTTTCTTAGTGTTATATGTTTCTTTATCTTTATTTAACTGTATTTTTCTTCAATAGCTTAACTGTTACTGACAACATTCTTTTGTTTTTCACCTCTGATTCATAAGTTCTCTTTTTATCATTTTGTTGATTTGTTTACCTTACAGCTTTTTTCTACACTTTGCTTTAGTAATGCTTCTTCTATTCTCTAAGTTCTAACAAAAATGCATTTTTATCTTAATTATGCTTACAGTTCTTATTCTTTTCCTACTCTTAAACCTTTCAGTACAATTTGTTTTGTGCGTCGCATATTGAATAGCGTGACATTGAATTTATTAAGCATGATTTCTCTAACTATTGATTGTTCGACGCTATGTCTACGCTATTCCGGCATGCTACTGCTTTTGAATAAGTCTTTCATATAGAACAACATATATACTCTATGCAACTATTTAGTCAATTTCGTTTCAGTATTAAACACATTTACATATGTTCTGCACGTTTTTCAACTGCGCTTGTTCTAATGTACTTCCAAAAAGCTTGTAGTTTTAGTTGTTGACATTTCCTCTTACATTTTTTGTTTGTTTTTGTTTTATATTTTTTATTCTACTTTTTTCTCATGCTACTAATATTTTTTCCATGTTTTTAACTTTTTTTTTCTTATTATTCTTTATATTTTGTGCATACTTTATTTGCTGTTCAGTTATTCCAACAGCGTGTCGTTTAGTGACGTCTAGTTCGTTAAAGAATTTCGTACGTGATTTCTTTGCAGCTACCACCCAGGCGCAATTCAAGCAAGACGCCAATGACAATATATAGTCAATTTGGTTTTAAAATAGTGCTGGTGACAGGTGTAAAAAACGTCACTAGCACTTAACACTAGTTCGAACATTTGCTTGTGGAGCGACATTCCTGTAAAGTTTTTGGTGGAGTCAAAAAAAAATTCAACTTTATACAAATTACACTACACAACACAAAAAAGGGGCATGCTTCAAATAAAAAGTGTTTAGAGTTTAAAGATTTAATAGATCGTTCTCAAAGTATCGATATATGAGATAGGGAATTCGTTAAAATATACTGATATATAATGACTCACTAGTGAAATAGTTTTAAACAGTCACAGCACGTTCGAATGGGATCAAAGGAACCATTTAAAGAGCACAAAAATTAAAAAAAACGATTTATATTTATTTTTGTATGTAACGTAATTTCAAGTAGATTTGTATGTATGTATGTGTTTAAGATAATAAATCTTGATTAAATAACCTTAAAGCCATTGACTTCATTTCTACTCACACAAAAACAAAATGTACGTTTTCAAATACTCGAAATCTGGAATCCAATTTGAAATGCATAAACATATTTACATCATGCGATTATGACTTCATGCGGATTCTTTAACAAAAACAATGAATACAAATATCTACACATACATATAAGCATGTAGGAACAAAAATGAGGAAAGGTAAATCATTGAAACGAAGCAGTCAACGAATAAGGCAAAGCAAAGAAAGGACACAAAAGCTCAAGCACAAAAGCCCATAATAACATTGTAGTATTGCACAGCAAAGCGGAAAAACTGAACAAGGAAAGACATAAAGCGCAGGGACCAAGCACAAATACGACTAGGAAGGTACAAGCAAAGAAGCCAAAAGAAATCAAATAAATGTTAAAAATAAAAGAATTCTTTCTTGAGCTAAAGTAATGGCGAAGAAATACGTTAAAGTCAATACAGGCACACAATGTGGTATGTCCACTAATACATATGTAAATACTATTGTATGAAGATATGTGTATTCACATTTCACACTCATATGCGTAAGCTCATCTTTAGACTAGCCTGCGGCTTTTCATGCCAACCATTGTTAATAATATTGTATGCCAAAGCCACAAACCGACATTCATACGAGCATTCAAGGGTTTCATAAGCAAGGACACGTATTACGTTCCATGTGTGTATAGGAGCTAGAAACAGTATAGAACCATATATACAAGGGAGTCAAAGCTCAGAGCCACCTGGGAGACAAGCGAAATGAAATAGTATGAAGCGAAAGCAAACAACAATCGGAAGTTAATCAGCAACAATGAGCGAATAAATTGTTAATAAAATAAAAAAGGAAAAAAGAGTTGTTGAAGCGCGGCCAAGCTGGAGAAAGGGTGTTAGCAGAAATAGGGACAGTGAACGCAACTGAGACTTTCAGGTTGTAAAACTTCTTAATGAACTCTGAACTCGAAATGAAAAGCGAGCATTGTTAAACTTTTCAAATTTTTATTTAAAATTTTTTATTTTCCTTCTATTTCAAACACCCTGTATTTCTTTCTACACATCTCTTTATTTATCTTTAACTCTCCATATACTCAATTTTTATTTGTTTTTCTTTCTCAGGCTCAAATTGCTTTGTTATCTTTGTTTCTCACACTTTTACCTTTTGCCTTTCCACTTTTGTGGTGTATTTTCAGCTTTGTTAGCGTCATTTATGTGCTTCAAAATGTGACATTTGCACACATTTTCTCCCTTGTCTGTCATTGCAGTGCAACATGCTACAAAAACAATAACGAAAAAAAAAACACACAAAACGTAGAGCAAACACATTGCAACGTCAAGTGTCAATATTTGTCATAGAAGTTGCGATTTTACGCCCCTTTTACATTACAATTGGTCACATTTTTACCGTTGTTGACTTTTGTTCGAAGAGCTGAGTGATGATTTAACAGTTGAATGACCTAAGGTATGTGCTGGGAGATGTATGTTATGGGGAGTGCTTGCTGTAATTGGGTTCTTTCAATTGTGTAAGAAAATTTACTGATTAACTGAAATGCGCTTTAAGAGAAAATTGTTCTATTAAAGAGGTCTGACTTTAATCTCAAGCTATATACTCAAAAATAATTGTTTTTTTAAGTCTGAGGGAATTTGTATTATTTTTTTTTTTTTTCGAGACGTACTGCATACCCACCATCTCCTTCTTTGCTAAGCAAATGACAAATTTTAGCTTGTTAATTTTTCATGAACTCACCACAGCATCAGCTGTTTGCGGTTTGTTCTCATGCACCTCAAATCAAATTGCAATCTAAAAGCAATAAATATTCGCCACTAAAAATGTATTGATTGATGACACGTGCGGCTGCAGGAGTTTCCACAGTGATGCATTTCCCAAAAGGCTTAAATCAGCGCATAATAGAAATATTTGTTAAAAAAAATAAAACCAAAAAATGTGTTTAGGGTTAAAAAGTCGCTGCCGTTGCTGAGCGCTTACGTAGCAATAAATGTTACAACACTTTGTATCTGCGGTCCTCAGGCATGAGCACCCAAAACAGCATCATTAATGCGCTGTCACAGAAATCCATTACTACCGAGCATACAAAATTTGTTACACTCCAAGCACAAAGTTTACCGTTAGCTTAGGTGTTGATGAAAAAAAAAATGCTGGCATTCAAAAAAAAAAAGAAAATCTTAATTGAAAGCGGAAAATCCTGAAACGACGCGCATGCTATTTCTCCAAAAACAAATGGTCGTTTATCAAACATGTAATCGGATAATAATTGGGTATGCGCTACTGTTTTGCAGTCAGTTGAGTCAGCTGATTAAGTACAAAAACACGCATAACGGGAAGGGTGGTTCGGTTAAAGCATGCAGCAAAGATTTTAACGCTTACCGAAGTCTGTAGAATTTACTGCACGATTGCACTTTCAATTTACACAATTGCAACACTGTAGAAGAGGGTGAGTGCTAGGGTTGCCAATTGGTAAAAAAAATTGTTTTTCCTGAAAATCAACTGCAGTCTCTACAAAAATATTTCTATAACGTTATTTCATAAAATTTTTGAAAAAAAAAAAACTCAAAAAAATTTTAGTAAGCTATTTTTGGAATTTTTACTTTAAACAACAACAAATATTTTTAACAGCGGCAACCAATTACGTCAAAATTATACGTATCTATGTGCGTGAGTAAGTAAGCTAGTGTGAAATATCAAGCTGCGCATGCTGTGCTCACTTACAAAATGCTACACACTGCCCTTACTACCTTTTTTAGCCTAACTCTATGTTCACACTAGTGTAAAATGCATGCACTTAATTTTCATTTTCATACGCACCAAAAACAACAACAAAAAAGTAGGTAACCACTTTCACACCCCACACTTCTATTACAATAAAAAACAATTTGCCACAAGTCGCACCCTCTGCACAGTTTGTGTTGTGTGCCAAAATCGGGCTTCCTCTTTCCATTAAACGCTAAGCAGCCAAGTGGCCCTCCAACACACACTCTAATGCACTTTTTACACGAATTTTTAATGCATTTTTTCGCACTTATTGAATAGCTTGCATAAAGTGGGTTGGTATTGTGAGAAGAAAAATATGGCGTTTTCAATGATTACAAAGGCGTGCGTTGGGCCAGGGGGTGAGTTCGTGTTTTTTTTTTTTTTTTTGAGTGCGTGTGAAAGGTTGCCCTAAAATGGGATGCGCATTTAATGCAATTTTTTTGTTTTTGTTTTTTTTTTTCGTGTTTTTTCGCGCTCTTTCGCCTCTGCTTAAGCACTGTCATATGCAAATGCTCATTGCTTTCTAGTGCATGTGTGCTTTTTAGTGCATTGCAACAAAGAGAAAGTGCAACAAAACATTTTCGAGTATTTAAAACTTGCACTTTTCGTCACTTTTATTTTTATCATATTGTTCAAAAAGCAAAATAGTAAAAAACTACTAACACTTATGCGCTTGCATCACCTTCAGTGTATAAATTGCATTTTTATTTTGTTGCACTTTTTTTTGTTTTGCTTTAGAGGGTTGTTGTTGCAGTTAATAGCTGCAAGTATGTAGGGTGCGCTTTTTGTTTTGTTTTTCTCTCTTTTTTTTTGTTTCCTGTAATTTCTTGCATATTCTCTTTTTGCTGCCATCATATGCATTTCATGTGCAGTTGCATTGTTATATTTTTGCTATTGTTGCAATTTTGTTGTTGTTGTTTATTTTTACTACTACTTAAATGTACTACAACGGCTTCTGCACTTCCGCTAGCGTATTGAGTATGAGTTTGATTGAAGATGTGTATAATTTGCATCACCCTTCATGATTTTGCTATGTTCACCCTTCACACAAAACTAGCACTCGCTGCTCTTCCGTATCCGCTCTTTATTTCGCTTAACAATGTCTTGATGAGGCGTGTTATTTTGTTGTTAAGCTTGATACAAGCAAATCTCGGAAGTGCATGCCTCTTTATTCATAGTAGTCTTGATAAGAATAATTATTGCGAGTACTTCTTTTCCGTTGCAGCGAGAATTTATTAAGTTCAATAAAACAGCAAAAAAATAAGCAAACTGTAAGATTTGCTAGCTATCTTGCGTGATAAAAATGTGTTTGATTAGTATTTCAAAGCAAATTTCTAAAAAAATAAATTTAAGAAAAAAAATAGATTTTATTTTTTTTATTCATAAGTCGCTAAACGCTTACCAAAAAAAAAATTGGCTAACGCCTTTTATAGTAGTTAAAATTCTGTTTATTACAGTACAGCTAGCTGAATATTTATTATAAACAGAAGTTTAGTTTTCGTTCAAATCCTATTCCCCGATATATGTAGAGAGGGATTTTTTTTGTTATGGCTTCAATTTTTATCCGTCTCTGGCTCATTGCCCATTGGAACACGCCTAATAAAACACCACCATTATTTTATTGCTTTTATAATTGATTTTTATTTAACAAAACGCTTGATTTCACAATCAAAAGATATGAGCGATTGTTTTGAAATTATTATACGACTAACAAATACGAAGGTATTTATTAATTTATGATGTTAACGCGTCTGCTTTAGGAATTTAAGCAACGAAATCTGCTTGACAACTGTTGCTGGCCATAACAAAATTAGGTTATTATAAAATAATGCTGCCTATATTAGTGGAAATGCCTTTGATGTAGCTGTTCCGCAAATCACAAAAACAAAAATGGTTCTTCAAAATTTATCACAACTGATTAGAAAAAAAAATTTTAAATTGCTCTTAATACAAAACTTTCAAGATCAGCTCACGATCAAGATCAATACGATGACCTATATAATTTCGTAAAAAAATATTTTTTTTTATAAGTTTCATATTTTTTCATCTGTTTTAACACTTTTCAAAATGTAATTGAGCATTTTTTGTCAGTACTTGCCACTTCTAACTTACATTCTTTGCCGTGCGCTCCGTTTTCCATGCATAAGATCACTTATGATCTTGACCGTTTTCCGATTTCATAAAATCTTCACAAATCACTTTCCAATAAATCACAAACGCAATAAAATTTATATGAAATATCAACAATTCATTCATGCGCATAACCCAAATAACATTATTTGTTACATTTAGGATCAACATTTTGTTCACTATAAAAGTGTTTATAAATTATGGTCTACTTTTAGAGGTATTTTCACATAAAACACAAAGCCAAAACTAGCATAAAAGCTCAAATCATATATCAAACAGTAAAAATTGTCTCATCTTTGTGAGTACGCATTCAAAAATTCAAAAGTATTGCACTCATTTTCACTGTTACCATTCAACGAAATCGTAATCACCATATAGGTAAACACAAAAATTCACTTTAGCCTTGAACTGTAGCGTAATCAGGACGAATCACTGATTTCTTTTAATTCATTTAACACAAAGCGTATAGAGAAGCGTAAGGCGCGAATAACGAAATCACACTAAATTCTATGATATGAGTTGAAGGCCTAAATGGCAATATCTCGTCAATACTTACATACATACATACATACATACAAACACACACGACAAGCAAGTAGCGATTATACCAATACCCACTTAGCCCACTGGATCGCACGCTGAGGCGCTACGGAACACCCCTAACAAAAATTTATCAAAAAGAAGCAAAATCAAAAAAAAAAAAACAACGAACGTTAATTGAAAGTGCACATTAATAAATAACTATAGGTACGAATATTTATTATAAAAGAATAGGAAAAATATTTTATCAACAAATAATACGCAATCGGGGTGCGGGCGTGTAAATGTCAATAAATGGTAAAAGTGTGCTGATAAGCACAATAAGCCGCTCGATAGAGTTCCCACAAGTGCTTCGTGCTCGTTGCATTTGACGCTCGTAGTCGGGTGATTGAGTAGGCACCTGTTTCCTTATTTTGATTTGAGTTTTTATAGCCAGCTGCAGGAAGACCTAAGGTATTCAAACTCGGTCTCTTTGATGGTAGTTTGTAAAACATTCAGAAAAACAAAGCAAACAAATTTTTAAAAGAAAAATTAAAAAAATTAACAATTTCAAAAGCAATATTTTTAAAAGTATTTTAGAATCTCTAGGTTGTCCACTCAAAAGGCAACAAAAAGTCTTAAAACTGTTCCTTCTCCTTCAAATTTGTTTTTGTTTTTAAAAAAAAAAATTTTTTTCCCTAAACAATTTTTTTTTTAACTATAAATATTTTTTTTTTTATAAACTAAAAATTCTTTAAAAATCATATTCAACAAAATCTCAATTTTTGCATGGTTTTTGAAAAAAATAAATGGTATTTTAAAAAAAAAGCCTTAAAAATTTAATGAAGTTTAATAAGAAAATTGTTTTTTTTTTGTTTTTTAATCAAAAAAATTTACTTAAAAAAAATTTTTTTTTTATAATTTTTTTTCTTCATAAAAAAATTTTTTTTCTCTTTAAAAAATTTTTTTTCTCTTTAAAAAATTTTTTTTCATTATTAAAAAAATTTAATAAACAAACTTTTTTTTTTCCTTACAAATTTTTTTTTTTTTCTGAAACAATTTTTTTTTATAAAAGAGAAATTCTACCAACATCAATGCAACTCACGCTTTTCACGGTAAAATATATAGTAGTTTTTGTTGTAAGTAGCATGAAGACTTCCCAGTTTTTGGCCTGTTTATAAATTTTTGTCAATATACACCGCGGGGTATATAGCTTTCGACATCATATACATACATATGTATGTATATTAAAACTTTCTTTCTTATACTTATGATTTGTTATCTTCCTCTTATTTTTTGCCTACTTTTCTCACCTTTTAGATATTTTGCTTATTGATTCAGAAAACAAAACAAGGAGATTATCGAATTCTTCACAAATTGATTACCAATGGCTAGTTAACCACTCTGGTTTTATCACAAAATAACAACCAACTTGAATGTAGTGCATTTTTGTTTTTATATTAATTACAGTCACTTAGTAAGTTACTTATCGAGCACGTGATATTCACGCCTCCCACGAATGCCAAATGAGTACATTAATTAATACATTCAAGCAACTCAAGTAACTCTTTGCCCAGCTTGCTTTTTTGAGATTATTTTCATGTGTAGCAAATCGATCGAAGGAGACTGGCTTAACTTCTCTTTGGTGCTTTACAAACTCACTTTCCTCTTCAGTGTACAATTATTGGAGAATGTCCACTCTTTTCGGAAATAAATCGCTTATGACTCGGAGGAATTTAAAAACAAAACTCGTTTTGCATTTCATTGTGCTTCAAATTGCTAACTGGGTAGCTGCATGCGATAATACCAAACGTTGAAGGGGCTTGTCTCGAGCTTTCTGACGCTGATTTTCAACAAAATCGCCGAATCACTGCTTGATACGGATGAGCTCGTGTATAGAGCGATTTTTCTTTTACTTTTTGTGACAAAAATTCTTAGATCCAGTTAGATTGATTAAATTGTTGGCATTTTTGACCATTTATTTAATTGATTTCAAGGGATTGATTCATATCTTCATATTTAAATATTAGGGATGTTAGTAAAAATATAATTGTAAGGGCTCCTTGAAAAGAGCTTGAGGGTCGCCCCTTTCAGTGAATTTCTGACTACAAAAAGCTTCCCACCAAAAATTATTTGTCATGTTGACTGAATAGAAATACAATTATTTTTGTTATTTTCTCAAGTCCATTTGAAATTTGCTAAGCTTAGAAAAACTTTTTATCGTTCAATGCTTATATATCAAAATTTGTTTGTTTGATTTAGAATCTAAGAAGCTGCCAAATTCCTCAATCGTTTATGAGCTCAATTATCTATTAGTTTTATTAGCTTAAGTTATTTTAGGCTATTGCATTGGAAGGGTAAATATCTGATTTTGTTAACAGCCAACTAGGTAATAGCAGACTAAATATAATTTTATAGTCACAATATATATGTATGTAATAAAATAAAAAAAATACTTTAAAACGCATTAACTTAAAAAAACATTAAAGCAAAAATCTACTCTAGAACAAACAAAAAAATGGTTTATATGACGTTGTTCCTTAATGGTCCAAAAGGTTTTCACATACATACATACATTTAGCGCTGAATAAATTTACATTTTGTACATTTTTATTGAAAAAAGGCCCCTAGCTCTTAGTGGCGCTGAATCCAAATAGAAATACTAGTTCTACTTATTAAGCAAGTCTCCACTGTTTTGATTGATTTTTACAAATCACTGTTGTATACATATTTTTTGTCTGTGACAATTAAACCAATACGCAATTCACGTTTTCCTTATCATTTTTGATATTTCTTTTCATTTATTTTCTTTACTTTTATCTTTCTTTTTATTGATAACTTATGAATATATATATATCCATATCTAAATACAAAGATAAATAAAATACGCCACAATAATTAGATTGCTAATGTCGACCACCTTTTTTTTCTGAAAATTTCTACATAGCTAAATCCCAAAAAAATTTCCACAGGTGTTCCCTTAAATATTTTCCACTTCAGTCGAAGATTTGCAGCGTATCGATCAATGGGTAAGCAGTGGATTAGCGCGTTGTCTGATAGGCGTGTGCCATATTTGTCATTTTTGGGTGAATAATAAATTAGCTGGCAAATCACACTTGTATTGCATGATTTCCTAAACGTTTTAGAGGTATGTTAGAATACATACATATATAGTGCTTATGTGTATACGTATATATGTTTATATGTATTAATATTAGAAATAAAATATTAAGATATTAATCCTGAGAGTATGCAATCGTTTTGAGTGCATTGTGCTACATATTGAAGTGCTTTAATCGAGAGGTATGGCTGTGTATACCTGACTACGCGAAGTGCTTGAAGAAATCTTATATCATGCAGCTAGCTCTAGAAAATAAGCAACTCAAAACCCATAATTTTTAATAAGAGTGCAAAACTGTCTCTCTCTCTCTCTCATCTGTTACTAGTAATAATTTCTTTCAAAACTTAAGATTTTTCAGTTAGCTCACTTCAATTAAAGGCATACGCCTTAATAAGAGATAAGTGAAAAATAAAGAGACAAATACAATTCAAGTAAGTAATACGTATCGAGACATTTGATAAATAAAGTCAATAGCACTTAGGCACTCCACACATGGCTAGTTTCACAATAGTCATCGTAGCAGCATACAAGGGTAATCGATTAAAATACAAAACGATTAATTGCAAAACTATCGGACACAGTTTGAGAGCTCATGAATATCCTATCGGCAGCTTTAAAATCTTCGGAACTGACTACCTATTTATTCTTGCTAGTGCATGTTTCAGAAGTTTGTTCCTAAACGTAAAATAACATATGATCATCCAACGCAAGCTTGGTTTACTAAAGAGCTTATGATGTTGAAAAATAGAAAAACGCGTTCTTTCAAATTATTTAAGAAATCGGGGTTAAACAAACATTACTTGTTGTATTCTGTTCTACGTAAGAGGTACATCGACTTGCATAAAAAGTGCTATAAAGCCTATATCTCTAAAACAAAAAGAGACATTATTCGCAATCCTAAGTCATTTTATGATTTCGTAAATTCTAAACGAAAAGTAGTGGGATTTCCCTCAGCCATGAAATATAAAGACATTTTATCTAGCAGTAATCAAGATATCGCAAATTTCTTTGCGCAATTTTTCACTTCTAACTATTCTGCCGTCACCAATTCTGACTTTGTAAATTATCCCTATGAGCTACATGGGAACAATTTAATTAATTGTCCAACTATATGCGCCAATGATGTTCTTGTTTATCTGAAAACCTTGAAAGAATCTTTTAAATGTGGTCCTGATAGGATTCCTACATGCTTCTTGAAGAAGTGCGCTAACAATATTTACAAACCCCTTACCAATTTGTTCAATCTGTCACTAAAGTGTGGTGTTTTTCCAACAGCATGGAAAGAGTCGTTTCTTCTACCGCTTCATAAAAGCGGAAGCAGGGCTTCTATAGAGAACTATCGTGGCATAGCGAAGCTGTCTGCCATCCCAAAAATGTTTGAAGCTATTGCTACCAATCAGCTTACGAATCCTATCTCTACCTTGATTTCTGACTGTCAACACGGGTTCTGTAAGGGAAAGTCCACCGTTACAAATTTACTTGAATTTACAAATCATGTCTCAAATGGCTTTAGAAAAAATCTGCACACCGACGTTATTTATACTGATTTCAGCAAAGCTTTCGATAAAGTGTGTCACTCGTTACTTATTTATAAACTAGATCTGTTGGGTTTCCAGCCGGGTCTCAATCGCTGGATCTCTTCTTACCTTAGCGACAGAATACAAAAAGTAGTGTTTAAAAATTGTGAATCCGATGTTATTTATGTCTCCTCTGGAGTTCCTCAAGGAAGCCATCTGGGCCCGATTCTGTTCTTGTTGTTTATAAATGATATTTCTACAGTAATAGAATTTTCGAAAATGTTAATGTATGCCGACGATGTAAAGCTTTTCTTGTCATTCGCATCACCCGAAGATAGCAATAAGCTTCAATCAGATCTAAATACACTAGTTACTTGGTGCGATTTAAATTATATGCCGCTTAATCTAAAGAAATGTAAATACATGCGTTTTTCGAGAGGAATTTCACAGCCAGCTTCCTATACAATTAACAATTACAATCTTGAGCAAATATATGATTTTGTTGACCTTGGGGTTACTATGGATTACAAACTCAGTTTCAACTGCCACATTAACGTAACAGTCAATAAAGCTAGAGGCGTTCTAGCATTTGTTAAACGATGGTCTAAAGAATTTAGCGACCCTTATGTAACTAAAACTCTCTTTACTACATTAGTCAGACCGATACTTGAATACGGTTCTATTGTTTGGAACCCGCGTTACCAGGTCCACGTGGATCGCCTAGAATCAGTTCAAAAGCAATTTTTACTATTTGCCTTAAGAGATCTTCACTGGGATCCCTTGTATAATTTGCCATCGTATACGAGTCGCTTAAAACTAATTAATCTTCACAGCCTTTCTAGTCGGAGAGAAATGCTTGGAATTGTCTTCATGATTAAATTACTAAATGGTTCAATCGTAAGCCCGTTTCTTTTGAGCGAAGTGAACTTCAATGTACCTTCTCGCATAACAAGACATTTTAAACCACTTATCTTGAAGCAGTGCCGGACTAATTTTGAATTAAATGAGCCTTTTCGTTGTTTGTGTCAAGATTATAATTCTCATTCTGGTACGTTCGATATCTCAGACTCACTATACAGCATAAAAAAGTCGATTCTTTCTATCCTAAACACATAGCAACAAATTTTTTTTTTTTTTCATATCCTTTGATTCTTATCTTTATTCATAACAATAACTTTTCGTTGTCAACTAATTACTTATTAATTGTGTAATCTTTTTTACTTAGCTGATGAGTTTTTCTCTGTAGCTGAGCAGTTTTAGATCTCGACGATTAACAAACCAAAGCCTTTCAAAGACTCGGCACGAGAGAACAATCCGCGCGTCATGCGGATGCGTCCCTCGCGCCGGTCGGGCGGGATATGGTGGGTAATCCGTTGGGCATTATTATTATTATTATGTCAAATATTGTGGTTTGAAAGGCATTGGATTTGCTAAAATATATTTTTAGTAATATAAAAGGAGTTTTCGAATGCGTATATTCTGAGCGCTTGGATTCTGGTTTCGTATTCTTATTCAATTTTTAATACAAAATAATTTTTGTATTTTGAAATAATCACTTTGTTCTACTCCTCACATTTATACTAAATGATTTGCAACCAATCGCTTCGACAGCTTCGTTTACTCAATCAGTGATAAGATAAATTTTCTAGTAAATTGTGTTATATATTTAATTAAATATCTATGCAGCAATTAATAATTGTGTCAATCACAAATGCGAAGTATAAATAAATATAGAAACAAATACAAAGACTTTCGTGTCATAACCAAACAACGTGAAGAACTTGAGAAATTGAGTATTAGATAGGAGATCAATTATTTAAGAAAACGATCGCCAGACAAAAGATAGACATTTTGAAGCAGATTTCATTTTTGCGCGTGCAATTTTTCTTTTTTTTTTTTTTTTGCAGCACTGTTAAAAATTTGTGGTTAGTTTCATTTTTTTCATTATTATCAAATTTAGTTCACAGCGAACCGGAACCCCTCTTGTAAATTTATGACTCTAATAGATTTATGACCACAAAATATTTGAGTTGATAAACTAGACATTCCGTAGACGTTTGAATTTATAGACTAAATAACAAATAATACAAATTTCAAAAATATTTCAAATTATGCTTTGATTTTTTGCTTTCTTTATTATAATTATTCACCTTTCGTCAGCTAGTATTACAACAACAGTACACTTACTGACTTATAGCCACTTAAACTTTGCCCAGCACGTTTCCTATGCTATCAGACTGTGTCAAAATGTAGAGATTTCGTTTGTTGTTGTTTTTGTTTTATGCACTTGCTACTTGCTACTTAAATACTAAGAAATTTTGTTTTTGACATATTTTGTGTGAAGTGGCACTGATTAGTTTTGAAAGGGTTCTTTGAGTTAGTAACACTAACTAAACCACGAAAGATTATTTTCTTGCTTTGTTGTTGATATTATTATCTATTTCCAATTTTTTTAGATTACTTTGGTATGCGAAAGTTACGTGCAAATCATGAATTTGTATAACACAGAGGTGGGCAAATTTGCAATTATTCATGCAAAGTGATCGAGTGTTTTAAGCGCTTTTCTAGAGTAGACTACTTTGGTTGTGAACACTTCAAATTTTTCAATAGAATATGCCAAATGATTATAGAACATTTCATGCTACCTGTGCGACTACCCAATATTTTTTACACATTGACGTATCTACTCCTTTTTTCAAATTTCGCTATCACGCCTTAAACACACTTAACATTACAGCCGTCACAGAAGTAAGCGTGTGGCGTATGTCTGGAAAAACCAAGGCATAGAAATATTTTAATTGAAATATACAACTGTTTCAAATAAAAAAAATTTTATTACCACTTTGCAACTGAAAGTTTTTAATTAATTTTGCAGCTAACTTTCACCTGCCAAGTGATTTAATAATTAGAAAATTTGTGTATAGCTAAAGAGGGGTGTCAGTTTTTTTTTAAATAATTTGAAGAACTAAAGTAGCATGAAATAAAAATGTAAGTCAAATTAATATTAATTAAAGTAAAACAAATTCAGCAACTGTCAGTTAATCAAGTAAATGGAAAAAAAATCACAAAAAACTAAAACATTAAAAAAAAACTGGCACAACTTATCCAACACACCCATTGCACTTAAATATCATTCACATCTCTCTGATCATAAAATTTTCCTAATTTGCATATTACATTGTCATGCCAATTACCCATCGTTCATAGATAATGCTGCATTGACAACTTTGAGTTAATATTTAACTATAAAAAATTATGCTTGAAACGTGCCATAACATATTCACACTTAATTTTCAATAAGATTTCCGCAGCAATGACTTAGAGAAATCATTTAAATATATATTTTTTCCAGTACTCCATCCACAAAGTAGCTGTGTTTGTTTGCTCTATGCTCACTTAAATGAGCACAACGACATTAAAGGCAAGCAGATCCCGACAACCCTTTACGCTTTCAAATGATTCGAGCACAATTTGCGAAACAAAAATCGTCAAACACATTTAAATATTTCTAAGCAGCTCTATGTTGAATAAAACAAAACGCAAACAGACAGACATATGCATACATATGTAGACATTAGACTGTAACAGAAAAAGTACGTTTATTTTTTTACGCTCACACCCAGAACTTTCGCATGGGCAGAACATCCAATCTACTTAGACAAAGATATTCTCTATACCAAAAGTTACTTCAATTACGGTGAATACATTTATAAAGTTAAGTATATACTCAGATTCAATAAAAATATTTTTTTATAACTAAAAATTGTTTTTTTTTTTAATTTGTTATTAATTTTTTTTTTTACTCAGATATTTTTTTATTATTAGTATTTGTTGTTTTTTTAATTTTTTTTTTTTTTGTATTTATATTTTTTATTATTATTTTTTTTTTAGTTTTCTGTTCTTTATTTTTTTATTTTTTGTTATTTATATTTTTGTATTATTTTTTATTGCCTTTTTAATTTTTTTTTATTTTTGTTGTTCTTATTATTAATTTTTAGTAAAAATATTTTTACAATAAAAATATATTTTTTATAACTAGGAGTTATTATTTTTTTTTTTTTGTAATTTATTGTTCCTTTTTTTACTACTTATATCTGTTTTTCATTATTTGTTGTCTTCTTAATTTTTTTTTTTTATTTTTTTTTTTTTTTTTGTTTTTAGTATTTATATATTTTTATTATTATTTGTTGTCTTCTTTATTCTATTTATTATTTTTTTTATTATTATTTGTTGCCTTCTTAATTTTTTTTTTATTATTAATGTTTGTTTATTTTTATTTTTTAACTTTTTTCAATGAATTTTTTTTTTAGCAGTCTAATGTACACGCATACCTGCAAAACATGCATGATCAACATGTTTATGTATGCAAATCAATTGAGGTAGACAATTTTTGAAAAGATTGCCTATGTGTGCGTTCATATTACTATTAAAACCCAAACAAGGGGAAGCGCCCAGCTCAATGCTACTGCCATTGCTTTAGATTTGTTTTACTTTACTTTGGCTATAGCCGCAAGGATTTTATTCGATTCTCTTGCTTTTCTTTTGTTTCCTTGCTTTTCAACAGTTTTGCTTTGGAAGCAGCTTTACTGCTTAAACGTTGCCTATCAACAGCTCATATACTCGTTAGAGCGCAACAATCTTCAAGTCGATATAATTCCCACCTTTATGTTGATGATGATGTGCGCCCTTTTTGGTATGCAGACAAGCGCCTTGAGCATTAAGGAAAAAGTAATCATGAAGACACACAAGTCATAGCACATAACGCAGTCTCATCTGCTTTACACTTTTTTTTTTTTAATTTTTCATGGTCTGCATTTGATCTTCGTCTGTGTATAAATGGAACATACATAGATAAGATTGGCATAGCATTTATTTAATATATGTATTACGTATGTATGTATGTAAGTGTGCGTGTGTTTACAGAGCAAAGGAACCCTTCGTAGCAGCGGCACTAAAGCTGAATCACCTGAACGATTTGTCAACTAAAAGCGCATGAAAAATTGTTACAAATTTAAATGGTAAACCACCAACGTTGAAAATTTCTATATGAAGCATTTTTTAAACATTGCAAGTATGTATGTAAATATGTAAATCAAAATGAATTTGCTTTGAATCTTAAGTGCCCTTTGATAGTCTAAAAAAAATGTATTTCACTTGGTGGCTGTGCGCGTTTTTTTTGGTATTTCTCGCATGAGTCACTGAGTGGGTTAAACTAACTAAGAAACCGCATTTTTTTTTCTTTTTTTAATTTCCAAAAATTCCTTGCTTTGAAAAATGCTTATGCATTAAGTGATAAACATTAGCCTCATAACAATTACGTTGTTTGATAAATATTTAAATTTTTTGGTATGACTCACTAAAAACTCAATTTTTGCTGTTCTGTCCGCACTTTCCTATTGGGCACTCAAGCTGTAAGTTGCCTGATTGCCGCCAGGTATTTGTGTGTCCATACCACCAAATGTATTTGTTTAATAAAATCACGTAAATATATTTGTAGTATGGTTGTAAATATCAATGTAAATATATTTATGAAAATTTATAATCGTCACTAAATCGGTGGCAGGCAGCAGCGAGCGTGAAAGCGCGTCATATATCTTTTTCGACACTACGCTTTTGTTGGAATGCAATTTTTTCACAAATTTATTTATTTAACAAACAAAAAAAATAGCAAATAGTTGTAAAACTTTATTATTATCACAATTTGTTGAAAACATACATATGCTTGTGTGTCGCTTGTTTTTGTTATGCCAATAAAAATCAAAATCGCAAAAAATGGCAACCACTCAAAAATCAACGCAATCAAGCACAATAAATAAGACTTTAGCATGAGGATTTATGTTGCTTATTATTATATTGTATTATATAAGTGATGAAAAACTTTGATGGATGACGAAATCGGCACGTGAGACAAATAAGAAAAACAAAAGAAATGTTTTAAAAAGTTTTTCATTTTTATCGCAAACGAATTAAATGCACTTGCTTTTTTATAACAATGAAAGAGCATTAAGAAGTGAGCTTCGAGATTTTTTTATGAATTTCTAGAATACAATTTTTTTTATTTGTACTATCAATTAATGATTTGGAAATAGAGGGGTCATATCAAAAAATCAAAAAAAAAAATATTTTTTTTCTTATGAAGTATCTAGACAAAGTTGAATTTGTAAAAAAAAAAATATTTTTTCGGCTGAAAAATTGTTTAGCTGAAAGAGGAAAATTTTCAATAAGAAAGTGAGAAAAAAATTTATAAAAAAAAAAATTTTAGCGTTCTTAAAAAAATTCTGAAGTGAGGCGGTTTTCAAAAAACGTCGATAGAAAAAAGTAAATGACAAAATTTTTAAAAATAAAATTTTTGTTCTAGTTTTGTACTCCCATCATATCGCACATACAGATCTAAAGTTAGCAAACTTACTAATACAATATAAAAATATTTTTTGTCAATCGACGTAATTATAGCTACACTAGTCGCCAATTTATTCTCATAAAAAGTTTTTATTTAGCTGTAAAAAAAAGATTTTATTTAGTTGTCAAAAAAACTTATATTGATTGCCCACCTCTGCTCTTGAGCCATAATACATTTCTTTTAAGTTTTTTATACATATTTTTAAAGTTTATTGTAATTTTCACAAAAAAAAAATTCATATCAAAGCGATCGAAAAAATATGAAGTGTCATTTCAACTCAATTAAATTTACAGCTATCGCTTACCAATGCGCATTACTTTTATTACAAATAACAAAAACAACAAGTCATGCCAACACAAAATTGCAGTCAACATATTATTATTTCATTAATATTATTTACCCTTTTTAACATATTTATTTTCATAAAATTTTAAAAATTTCTGCTTGTTGCGTAGTTTTCGGTCATTTTAAACGAAAAAAACGCTGACTTGGCACAAGTTTTTGACAACGAATGACAGACAGCGGCGACAACTCGTCATATGAGACATGATTGCCGTCAAGTTTTGCGTAGACCGAAAACGACATTAATTTGATACATTGCGCTTTTTCGTGACTGGTTGTAATACATATAAAAAGTTATTTTTTTTTATTAAACTTCAATAGTTTATTGCAGAAAAGAGACTTGAGTCTTTTTTATAAATAAATTAAGTACACATGGTTTTATTAATAAATAAGTTTTTGTCTGATGACTGTCTGAGTACCTGTTGAAGTGCAGCCAAATTTAAAATTTGATTGCTATTGATTAAGCCAAAAACTGATTTATTTACCTACTTATAGATAATAAAAATCATATAAATAGCTATAAATTTCACATACGTGCCACTTAAAATGTATTACAAAATTCATAAAGGGCATTGCCATTTTGGAGCAAGTGATTTGAGTGAGTTCGTTGTTCTTGTTCGTCGAAAACTTTCCGCTTTTTGCGTTTCGAGAGAGTTTGACGTCATGACCTCTTTACTGGCAGTTCTTTGCTGGTTGTATACCCGAACACACCCAGTATCTTGAGTATAGCGCAATGACTGGTCTACGTGATTATAAAGATTTCTATTGTGCTGAACTTTGTTCTTGACTTGAAAGTAGGACTGGTTTATAATTATTATAATTTTTTTACATTTAAATTTATCATTGAAAGATCTTTTTTTAAGCAGCTTTTTTTTTAACAATAAATTAACATTTAAAAGGTCAAGTTTGCAACTTTTCCAGTTTCTTAACAAATGGCCTATTGCTGCTTAGAACAATCACACCATACATCATCCATGCCAATGCAAGCAATTATGCGACAAGTTGTGAGCGCTACCCGCTTTACAGTGAACGCCTGCTGCCTACATGCAAAATTATAATTTATTCTATATTTATTTGTGATGCTAAGCTTAGATTAACTAAAATATATGTATGTGATTTTTGCCAACTATTGTTGTTCTTGTTGTTGTTGCATATGCATACAAGCAAGCATGCAATAATTCACATGTCAAGCATATATCAAGCAACGCATTTTAACAGCAACATTGACAGCAGCAGTTGGCAGTTAAGTTCGCAAGCAAAAGTGTAATATGCCAATGACAATAAGAAAAATAAATAATAAAAACAAAAACAATAACAAAAGCAATAAAAACAACAACAGCGACGACAAGAGCAACCAAAAAACCTACAAAAAAAAAGTTACAAACTCAGCATTACCAACAGCTGCAACAACAAAATGGCAATCAAAAGTCAAAATAAATGGCGTAAACCATAAAATTTAGTAATGGGCGCGCGAAAACAACAAAAATTACAACAACTAAACTTATAAAAAAAAAACCATTTCACTAAAATCGCTGCACATTTTTGTAGTAAAAATTATGAGCAACAGAAAACTTCCTTTTTTTTTACAAGTCTCAACAAACTTTTACTGCTTTTTACGCTGCAGCTAATTTATGTTGCACTCGAAAAATGCAAAACAACAACAAAAATAACAAACGATACTAACAACCGTTGTAGAGCGTGCTAGCACATTTATAAATGCGCATTTTGTACAAAACTTTACGGAATAAATTTTCCTGGCGCCGACACAAATTTTCCAAGCTACAACAAAGAGAAGCAAAAAAAAAAACAAAACGTGAAACAAAGAAAAAAATTGTGAAAAATAATAAAATTTAAATTTTTACCGATAAAAAAGTGGCACGAAAAATAGCAAGTGTAACAACAACGCAGCAACAGTGTAGCTAGAAAAAGGGCAGCAACATTTTTCGTTGACATTAATTGCCACTGTAGTTTCAACTTTTAGAGAGCTTTGCCACACTGTTGCACTGTTCGCGTACTAAATCAAACGGCTGTAGGTAAATCTTGCTGTGACATCCGTCTAAGCGTCTGTATGAATACAGTGGGTGGGTGATAAAATGGGACGGCCTTTTTTAAAATCGAACTAAGTGGCTGAGTAAATGTTGAATGAGAAGAACGTGCATTTTTCAATAGACTCATCCCTCCATAGTATACTCAAGTGTCTAGTTTCAAAAAAGCTAAACCGTTCCATTTGGCATACACTTCACTGTAACCCTGGTATTTGCTCTCGCTCTGTAGGTGTGGTCCGCACCTTTCTTTTCGTGCTCTTTCACATCGATCTTTGCTTGATTTTCTAATTAACTGACCGTTCGTCTATTGACTTTTCTCATTTACATCGAGTGTCGTACAGTGAACGCAAATGATGAATATGCCGACAATGAAAATTAAGGCGTTCATGATGTTATTGCTATGATCATTTAAATAATGATGATCATCTTTATCATAATAATTATGCACACACACTTGAGCTCATCTAGCAGTAAAATTAATTAACGCACAATGTAAACGTCAAAACGTCGTCGTCGCATTCGTTTATAGCTTCGTACAAATTTGCCGAGACTCATAAACTGACTGTAGGTCAGGTGCAAGATTTGTTTGGCTAACAATTGGTTGAGCATAGAAAAAGTGTTGCTGCCTACACGCACACAAATGAACACAGCTAAAGTGCAGTGCAGTGCAGCCAAGTTTCGCTCAGTTCACATGATGTAAAATGTAAACGCTTTGTAAATTGCCATAATTTGTGTTTAAATGGCTGTCATGAAATTAGGCTCAGTAGTTGTACACCAGTTTTATTGCTTGTTTTCTGCAAACTAAAATTTTTTAAGTTTTTTCGCTTCTAATTTTTTTTTTTGTTTTTCATTGTTTGTACACACTTAGCTTGTTCATATTTTGTAATGTTTTTCTTATTTATTTTTATTATCTTTTTTAACTACCTACTCTTTGTTTGCGTTATTTGGTTTGTATTTGTTGTTATTCAAAAAAAAATAAAAAAAAGTGTTCATTATATTTTTGGCGCATGGCGCAGCATATTGGAGCCGGCGCACGCGCTTGCGCATATATTTAATTTTTTTTTTTTTTAATTTTACGTTTGTCAGTAAACATCGACCAAGCGCATGCGCACCAACGCTTAAATTGAAGTGCGCGTGGTGGCGCAACAACAGTCAATGCACTTGTAAAAGCGTAAGCAAAAGTTGTTGTTGCTTTTTTTTTTACTAATTGTATACCAACATTTATTTTTAATATTTCTTTAAAGTTAGTACATATTTTACACTTTTTTTGTTGGCTCGCATGTGAGTTTTAGCATTTGCTGCCTTTTTTTATTTTTTTTCATCTTTTTCTTTATTTGTAAATTTTCCATTTCCCGCTGTTCGCTTGCAAATGCATATGCAAATATTTGGAGAATTCTTATTTGCTTACACTTAACAAACTGCAAGCACGACTTGTTGGGTTAGTTGGGTGCATGATGCGCGCGCTGATTGCCTGTGCTGTGCGTCTAGGCTGTAAGCGCGCGCTGCTGCGAACTTACTCGTTGATTGGCGCGCGAGTCTAGTGTTTACCAGTATTTTTCAAATACTTTTTATTTTTATTGGCATTCTAATATTAGCATGTATTTTTAGCTTTGACATCACAAATATTGCACAATTGAGCAGCAGCAGCACATACCACCACCACCAACCGCCAGCCGCTGCTAACCATGAGCCACCAGCCATCCAACAGACGCACACAGTGGTGTCACTCGTCTACTTGACCGACCGGCCACCCATTAGTATTTTAATGCTTGTACATTAGCAGCACACGTCGATAATAATTATTGCCACCAAAATAAAAACAACAAAACGCACAAACTTTTAAACAACAAATATTGCCGTGCAAATAATCGTTAACGGCAACACTTTTCATTTTGCACAAAAGCGGTCACAGCTGAAAAAATATTTCATTTTTCGATTTTTAGCTGACGCTGTTTGGCGTCCATGCGCATTGACTTGGCAGCACTGTTAGCCACGGCGTACAAGTGGCGTTGCCAACTTAAGCTTGGATTGCGCTTTTTAGCTGTTTGACACTTTTTTTGCGTTTTGTTTTTTTACTTTTGCGGTTTTTTTGTTAATGTATTGATTAGTTTTTAGTTTTTACCATTTCATATGACATTGGCAGGTGTTGCTTATTTTGTTCGTTTAGCGTGAAGAGTTAAGTAGCTTGAATTTGCTTAAGCATTTGCGTTCACATTCCTCCTCATTAGCGCTAATTTATTTGCGTACGTGCGTGAAAATGACGTGCGTTAAGATTTAGAAAGTGTCAACTTTTGCAGGGCTTCAGCGTGCTTTGTTTCAATTCCAGGTCATTTGCACCTAATCGAACACACCTCTAATATTGAATGCGATTTTGACTATAATAACAGTGACATATTTTCCAGTTCGTGTAATCGAAACAGCTTTGATAAAAACCAAATACAGATTAGATTAAACAAAATATTTAGGAAAAACCCAATCCGGCACATTAATCAATGAAAACACAAACGAATGGGGATTTACACGAGTAATAAATTGAAATTAATATTC
The DNA here is from genome assembly GCA_951509765.1 of Sphenella marginata. Taxonomy (NCBI): domain Eukaryota; kingdom Metazoa; phylum Arthropoda; class Insecta; order Diptera; family Tephritidae; genus Sphenella; species Sphenella marginata. Next base: position 54,420,332 of record OX608083.1, read on the forward strand.
TGTAAACAGCTGTTTTCGGGTAATTGTTTTTGTTCATTTAACCAGTGCAGGTGAAACTGTGGAACAAAATCAATAAAAAATGAAAAATAGAAAAGAAAAAAAGTTTTAAATAAATTAAGCAAAGCTAGAAATTCGACAGAGGCCACTAAAACTTAAATATCTCGTCGTTATAATGTTGTACAGTCTGAAATCAAAATAGACCTAGTCTAGTTGAAATCAATACTTAAATTATTTCCAACTTTTTTGCAACTATTTTTTTGTTTTTCTTTTCAGTGTATTATCATGGATAGACCGCCCTTGACGCATTGAAAGTATTTGAACAATGGTAAGCCTTTTACAAATATTTTTTTTTAATAATACTAACTCTTTTATGTTATTAATGACATCGCAATTTATCTAACCTTATCCATTTCCCACACTTTCAATGCAACGCTTATTACTTTTGATTGACCTTACGCGTGTCGCATTACACGCTGTATGACTAGCATTTTTTTTTTTTGCCAGTAACATTTTGGCGTTGACAAGTTGCTGAGATCTGCAACACCTCCAACTGCCACCGCGTCACTAGCTGTCAACAAATCATTAGCCACATGCTGATATGCAGCTACTTCCATGAATATGATTTTTTTTTTAATATTTTTTTTCTTGCAAAAAATTTTGTTTTTGTTGTCAAATTTATTAAATTGTCTACTACACGATTTTGTCGAAAAACAAGTATTTTTGTTTTTTCAACAACGACTTTTTGACCTCATTATTAGCCACTGGGATTAAGTGCTCATATGCAAAAATAAAAAAATAACAAAAAACGAACAACAAAAACGCATTTATTGCTCGCAACATTTTTCTTATCTTGTGCACAAAAAAGTAAATAAATAAAAAAAAATTATTATAGTAACTATGCGGCAGCAAGTGTACGAGTATAATTCGATTTTATATGCAGAAATTCCTAGTGAGTGGGTGACTAATTACCGCAGACTCATAGGCTTTGCCTGCCGTACTTGACCAACCGACTGCCGGGTTTCGGCGCTTTTGTGTAAATTTTAATTTTTTTTTTTTTTCTTATATAATAAACGTTTTATTATTAATTATCGTATATTATGATATTCTCTAGTTGTAACCTACTGCCTACCAATGCCTATGTTATTAATAATTATAATAAATTGTGAGTGTCAGCCTCGAATTGCTTGCGTAGGTGGAACGTGTCATTTTGAAATATTTACAACAAAAAATATTAATTAAATTTTTTATATTTCATTTTGTGATGAAATTAAAGTTGCGCCTTCAGATATTTTTATGATTTTTTTTTTTAATACAAATTTTTAAGAAAAAAAAATTATTTTGTTATGTGTAGTAATTGTAAAAACGAACATATTGAGAAATTTTTTTTTTTGCTGATTTTACACAGTCATTTCTGCAAAGTAATAACAAGAAGCTAAAACCCAAAGCGTTTCTCCAAATAATTCCTATCAATTTAAACTATTTCAATTTGTTCCTAGAACACTCAGCCCACAAAAAAATTTCAACTGAGCATAGCAAAAGAACATAACCTAATAACGCAAAAAGCTTTTGTAGTTTTACTAATAAGATCTTAAGCTAAGGTTTGAGTGTACAATTGATAACTTACTAAAAAAGAAAATAAAAAAAATTAAAAATCCTTGTAAAAAAATTATATTATGGCGCTAAGAAAAGGCGCTTGGTTTGGGTGCTATTACAAACAAACAAAAAATTTAATAATTAACAACAAAATACAAATTACAACAATAAGAACTATTAATAATTAAGCACTGTTTAGATTAGAACAAGTGAAAATTTTACTTATAGACAATGTAGACGCGTTGATTGCTGTTTAGCATGTTGCCTGTTGGCTGGGAAGTGTGTGAGTTTGATGAGTGAAATGTGATAAGCGCGCGGTCATGTAATAAATAACTAAGCTCTGTGTAAAAATAAAAATATGTTTGAGAATAAAAAATCTTCCCAAGCTAGGCAATCAAAGGCTTTGTATGTTGACACTAATTGTCACCAATGATGTGAAAAATGCACAGTTCAGATTAGACAACCCTTGAAAACAAGACCCAAATCTGTGAAGGTTTTTTTCTTTTATTTAGCAACATTAGAATATTTTGCAGTTTTCTCTTCTTTTTTTTAATTTTTTTTTTTCAACTATTTTCAGTGCCAATAAAATGATTAGCAAGAAAAAAACAATAAAAATATATTAGCAAACCTTAAGCACTAGCAGAGCTTTATCTATTACAATTTTTTGTGGGCTCGTTTATAGCCTTTTTCCACATTGCAATTTATAATTTTATGAAACGGGGAATTTTTTCGTTTTCAAAAGTATTATTGCAAATATTAATAAAGTTATCAAATTGTTTGTTATGTTATAAATTTCTTGTTTACCTGCTGCAAATAATGTTGACAGTACAGTGACTGCCTGAAGTGTTCTAATAATATTTTTTGTATGTCGAATGAGAGAAAAGTTGTTCCTAAATAACATAACCTCATTATAAATAGCTTCATTTTATTTTTATAGTTCTACCAAAAGTTCGCAAGATATAACAGAACGATTCTCGAAGTTCTTAAACTTTTGAGAAAATTTAAAAAAAATTTACTGAACATTTTGATACTTAACTTGTTCCGAAGGAATTTTTTTGATTGAAAAGTGCATTTAATTTTTTGATTTTATTACCACTAAAAAGATTAAAAAATATGTCTTCCCATTTTCCCGAAACTCAACACATGCACAATTTTGTCGCACACTGTATATGGGGTGCAAGTGCTGACTATGCAAAATATATAGACAAATCTTATTAACCTTTTTGCTGGCAAGCGCATTATATTACACAATATACAATAACAACAACAACAACAACAACAACAACAGCAGCACATAATAGCAATAACAATAACAATTTAATTACAATGCAGTTACGAATAACTCATGCAATTGTGGTAAGCAGGCGCGGAAGTGAGCGATGGATGACAAAAATTCAGCATATCCTCTTAGCACACAAGCGTAGCGCTTACACACATACACACTCGCATACTTATTCGCAACACACATACACTTGCATGGCATTTTTGTTGTTTTTACTTTTAGCTTGCATTTCATTGAGTTCAGTTTGCGCTACCAACGTCACATTGCTACCAAAAGGGTTGTGCGCCTATAAGGCTGCTTACATTTCCATTTGCAATCTCAATTGAATTGCACGCTCGCTTCATTTATTTATTTTGCTTTTTTGCTGTACAACTAGTTGATTTATATCATGTCAGCTGCAAGCAATAACAACAATAAATAACACCAACAAACAGCTAGTTGAAACATTCATATGGTTGTATGCAACTTGGTGTGCGAGCGAAGGTGCAGTCAGTATTTAAACATTTTTCAACTTTTTTTTTCTCCCTCCCCTCTGCCCTCACGCTTAACAGCAACAGAAACTTAATTGAGAAAGCTATTGCAAGTATTAAGCATTTTTGTATGTTTGTTTGTAATGTGAAAAGTGTATACAACCACTTTGAGTTGCATTTCTACTTAGCAAAAGAGAAAAAAAATACAAAAAATAAAAAGTAGAAATATATGTTCTTTTTGTTGCGCGTAAAGGGTTGTTCTTTGGCCCCCCACCCTTGTCATTGCCTGCCGTTAACCCTGTCACGTTTAGTGTTTCAACATTTCGAACATTGATTGCTCTTCACTTGCTTGGCTGCTTGGAAAAACCGGAGTGCACAACCTAATAATTGTAATATAAAAATTTGCATACACAATTCAAACTTACATAAATACATGCTCATGTATATGTAAATCTGCATTCATGATTTTTTATTTATATGTGTGTGTGTGCGCTTGTATTTGCCCTTCTGTAAAAGGGGTGTGTTCAACCGTGCTTGTTAATTGTTATTATTATTTTTATTATATGCTTACCTTTCCCACAGCAAATAATTCATAATCGTACATTATAATAAACGTAAAATTATTTAAACAAATAGTTATTGTAATATGGAATTTTTTCACTTAAAAAAAAAATTTAAATAACACTCGAGTTGAATTATAAAAATTTCACGTTCCACTATTTTGTTTGTGTTTGTAGGGCCACACGTGCCCTTATACACGTGGCCACTCTGGGAAAATAGCATTAATTACGCATGAAATTTGTTGAGAAACTTAGAGTTATGTGATATAGAGAAGTGTTTGAAAATATTCAACACTGAAAAGCATATTGCAATCAACATTTCTACGTCACTAGTTTTATACTCGAAAAGTCAAGACAACAGCAGCAATTTCCATTCCCTTCCCCACCCTGTTTTTCTTTTCTTTATTCTACCTTCTTTCCGTTATGGTTACTTATCAAGCTTTTTTTATTTCCGATTACAACAACAGTATATTGTTTACTTTCTGTTGACGAACTGAAGGCGGCCTACTTTCCACTATTTCTCTTGATCGATATTTTTATGTTTACTACAACACAAGTCAATATATTTTATTACCACAATATCTAATCTCATTATAAGAGTGTTTTAAATTTTTTAAATTCTAGTGGAGTTCAAATATGTACTACGTATGAATGTAAAAAGTTGGGGCGAAAATATTCATTCTTTTTTTTAGATTCAAACTTTTATGAAAAAAAAAAATTAAAAATTTTTATTTGTTTGGAAAAAATCTGTTACCAAAAAAAATAAAAAAAAAATATTGGTAATAAAAAAAATAGAAATTACATAAATTGATTTTCATCATTTTTTCCATATCTTCAGAAAAAAAATGATTTCTGGATTATTTAAAAAATTAAAAACAAAAATTAATTATATTTCTTTTTAACATCCAAAAAAAAAATTCTTAAAATTGAAGTTATTTTCGTGAGTTTTGCAAGCAAATTCACAATATGAAAATTCAAAAAAAAAATAGTTCTCGCCAAATGTTTTGATTTTTTTTGAGCAATTTTTTTCCTTCAAAAAATTTTATTTAAAAAATAAACAAAAAATATTTTCGGAAATAAAAACAAACAAAAAACCTATTTTTGGAACTTTAAAAAATTTAAAACATTTTCAGCAATTTTTTTTGCTTTAAAAAAATTTTATTAAAAAAAAAATTATTTGTGTAACTTTAAAAAATTTAAGACATTTTCATGAATTAAAAAGCTATTTAACTTTGGAAAATTAAAAAAAAAGTAGTTCTTGTCAAAAAGTTAAAAAAGGCTTCTTTTTTTTGTCAAATTTAAAACGCAAAAAATTTCATAAATTTAAAAGCTGAGCATATTGAAAAAATTTCCAAAAACTTTATTATAATACATATATGTACAATATGAAAAAATATCGAGATAATTTCGAGCTAGGCCAAAGTTCGTTTTGAAAACTTGTTGCGAGTTTTGAGACGCACAACACCAAAAATTGCAAACACAGGTTTTAAGATATATCACCTTTCATAAAAATATTTTATTATATCAAAAAAAAATATTTTTTTTTTTGTAATAAATAAAGTTAAAATTTCAAATAATTTTTTTTTCCACAAAAAATTTTTTTTTTTCGTACTTACATCGTATCTTTCTGGCCTCATTGTATCCCCCAAATATATGGGTTTAATTTATAATCCAACATTGGTTGTTTGTGCGACACCACAAAAATGCAACATTGGCTGCGTGTTTTTTTTTTTTTATAAATACAATTTATTTATAAAGAAATGGAAATTTCTTTTTATTTCTTTTTCGAAACGAGCAAACTTTTTTTTGAAAATCACAACTTTATACTATCGAGCTACAAAGTTATTGCACTGGGTTTTTGCACACAAAAGATTTTATTTTAGTTTTCGTTGAAATTTTTTACAGAATTTTTTTTTGTGGTACAAATACGCGTTCACTGCTAATTTAATATTTGAAACGTTTGCGTTTTTTTCATACAATTTTAGTGTGCTTTATTTTTCGTTTTCAAAATACTTTGTTTTGCTTATAAATATCTTTTGCTGACGAATTTCCGAACTTTGCTTATATTTTAAAGCGATTTTTGTGAATTTTTTTTTTTAAATGCTTTGTTGTAATTTTTGTTTTTAACAATTTTTTTTGTTAATATTTACTCATTTATGCGTTTCACAATTCTTGCAAGCAAATCTCAGAAAATTTTCTGTTTTTAATTTTTAAATTATTCACTTTTAATATTTACCGTAAGCAAGTTCGCTAAATAAGATTTACACTTTTTTATAACGCTAAAAATTGCTCTGAAATATTAGTGTCAGCAGTGCCATCTGACCTTTCTGGTTTTATGCTTTTCAAATATTTTTACAAATTTTTGTTTATAATATGTTTTCTTCCCTTTATTCAATTGCTTCTTCGCATATTTTGACCAAAATTATTCGCTTTCAATTTTTCACTCACTGCAAACTTTTAACTGTTGTTGTTTTTATTTTTAAATTTTATTTAAATCTTATTCATAACTTTATTTGTTGTTTTTTTTTTTTTCAAAATTAAATTTCATTCATCTACTTCTTCTTCTAGCTCTTTAACAAGTGTGTGTATATGTGAGTAGTAATATTTTTTTTTAACTTGAAGCGTTTTCAACGTTCTTAACCCGACGACAGTTGCTACAGAACTGAAATGTACGCTTACCAAATACAAACTAAATGCTTAAAATTTCTTGTTCAGTGTTGAATGAATCCGATACGATACGAAATCGTACTGAAATCGAATGCTGTTGAAAGAGGAGGAGGCATCACAGCACACCGTCGTCGTTGACTGTTTGGTGCTGTTGTTATTGCTCTTAGTATTTTGTGGTGCTGGCGCTACTGCGCTGCTGACTGCACTGTTGAAATCATATCGCTTGTAATGTTATATGGGCAGACGATTCAAATGGCTATAACGACGGTGTGACGATGATGAGGATGATGATGATGACGACGACTACGAACATCAGCACTACGAGCAACCAATACCACCACCACAATAAACACCACCTAACGGCGCAACGACGACCGGTGTGCGCGCAAGCCACAATGTGAGCCAGCAAGCCAACGTACGAACATACCATGTGTGCTTACGAATGCGAATTGGTCATTCTATGGTGCGCACACGAACACAAACTCATGAGCGAGCAACCAACAATAAATGAAACGAATGTAAACCCTAAACGAACTATGTCGACTGGCTATTTTGAGTTTGTACAGTGGTGAAACTATGTGAGTGTACCCCCAAAATGTATTGAATGGTAACAGTCGAGCTGAGCGCTGAGTTTGTATTGAACTCGCCTGTAGTCTGATGCAGTGAATATTGGTTACCAAAGGTTTGAGCCTATAACGAATTTGTTGACGGTGGCAGGAGTTGTGGGTGCAATTCTGAAAAAAGTGCTGGTTGGTAGCATCAAAGAATTACTCATAAAAAGAAAATTCGAGAATTAATCTGGAGTTTTGTATAAAATTTCTATTTCTCTATAATCTCTGCAGACGGAACGGTGATGTAACTCAAATAAAACTAAAAGATTCAAACAACGAACTTGCTCGCGTATCAATCTAACAGAGCTACTTCCCATTAGTTCGTCTATATGGGTGTTTACTGTACATGTGCAGCTCTTCAAATACGCAATTACTATCTTAATGAATGTTATTTGTAATGAACTTGGCAACAACTATTAGCAAAAGAAAGCAAGAATTTCATCAAAATTTGATAACGGCAAAACATATTCTTCAAATTAGTGCAAAATTCGCAGTAATTTTGAGCAACATGCCAAATTAGTGGTAAACAATCAAACTTGTTAGGCTCTTATCTCAATTGTTTTCAGAATTTGTGAAAAATGCAGATGCTATTTATTTGAACTTTGGTCATTGACAAGTCTAGCAGTCAAGGAGAAAGTCACAGAGGACAAGAACCACATTTTGTAATTTTTTATTTTAGTTAAATTTTTTTTTCATAATTTTGTTATTTTAATATATGTAAACTTTCTTTATCATTTTCCTTTAACATTCCACGCACCTTTTTATCGCATTCCATTTGATTAAGTCATTGCTGGGCTTCGCAGAAATAGTATTTTGCGTACTCATTCCCCATTTTTGCACTTTGCTCCATTTTTTTCGCATAGTGAGTTTCATGAGTATAGCACGCATCGCAAAAAACATCGTTTGGGCAGTTTAATTTTAATTTTAACATTTTTCTCATAAAAAATCAATCTGAAAGTAGTATAAATTTAAGTTTTGGTAGATTCTAAAAAAGTTAAAAAAAAATGTGAAAACCTCTAAAGAAAAATTAAAATCTTTTTAAATCAGAATACCGCAAATATAGTAATATCTCATCAAATTCTGATAAAACCTAGTACAAATTGATAATTTTGGAGCTCCCGTTGATTTTTAAGAATTTTTCTCAAGCAACTAAAATTTTTATATTTTTTTCAGAGGAGCTTTCTATAGGAACTATATTTGCTTATTTTTATTTGTGGACATAATTTTCTCTATAAATTGCAGAGATAGCTGCCGCCCCCAAGCTCTGTTCATTTTCCTTGAAGTAACATTCGATAACTTTGCTTTGGAGGCATAAAAAGATAACGCACTTTGGCGCTTATTGACTACATTTATCGTTTTGTTTGTTTGCTCAATTTTATTTTTAATTTTTTTTTGATATTGGAAAAAATCAGTACATTCCTTATCAGTTATGGTTCATAAATGGCTTATATAACAATTGAGTTATATGAGCAGAGGTGAATTATTACAATGGAAATTAATTTTATTGCTTATTAATGAATGAATTTTATAAAAAAAATCAGTTTTTTTAATATTTTGTTTTCAGTATTTTTTTTAATTTTCTTCTTTTTTTTCTAATACGAGTAATACAATCGTGTTGCACAGCAAATTGATATGTTTTTGATATCTCTTGTGTTCGCATTGTCTTCCTTTGTTGTACTGATTATCGTCAAACAGTTAGCAATGAAATGTTCTAGTACTTTAACTTAACGTCGTTAATATTGTTCTTGCAAAGCGGAAGAACCTTGAAACTTTTGGAAATTTCCCGTAATTTCCTCTATGGGTTAATATGGCATAAGATAATGTTGTTTAGATAATATTTTATGAGCTTCAAAAACATAATTACGTGATTTGTTTTGCGCTAGATAACTTAGACTAGAATAATTACTAAAATGTCATAAAGATGTTTTTTCATTGTATGAAAGGCTGTGAGTAAACAGTAAACATATTTTTTATCTAATAAAAAGCGAAACTTTTAAAATGTTGTAGAAAAAGTGCACGAGCATAAATGTTCAGTAAAAGGTTATAGACAAATCGTTTTTTTCATTATGGATCACCAAAATTTTTTCAGCTTTCTGATTTAAAGATTGGAAAAAAAAATGTAAAGCTCATTTTTTTTTTAATTTTCCAAATAAGATTTACTTTACATCAAAGTTAACATTTTTTTTTTCATTATTTTTTTTTTTTTTTTTTTTTTTTTTTTGCCCAACGGATTATTACCCACCATATCCCGCCCGACCGGCGCGAGGGGCGCATCCGCATGACGCGCGGATTGTTCTTTCGTGCCGAGTCTTTGAAAGGCTTTGGTTTGTTAATCGTCGAGATCTAAAACTGCTCAGCTATAGAGAAAACCTCATCAGCTAAGTACAAAAGATTCCACAATTAATAAATAGTTAGTTGACAGCGAAAAGTTATTGTTAAGAATAAAGATAAGAATCAAAGGATATGAAAAAAAAAGTTGTTGCTATGTATTCAGGATAGAAAGAATTGACTTTTTTATGCTGTATAGTGAGTCTGAGATATCAAACGTACCAGAATGAGAATTATAATCTTGACACAAACAACGAAAAGGCTCATTTAATTCAAAATTAGTTCGGCACTGTTTCAAGATAAGTGGTTTAAAATGTCTTGATGGACGAGAAGGTACATTGAAGTTCACTTCGCTCAAAAGAAACGGGCTTACGATTGAACCATTTAGTAATTTAATCATGAAGACAATTCCAAGCATTTCCCTCCGACTAGAAAGGCTGTGAAGATTAATTAGTTTTAAGCGACTCGTATAAGATGGCAAATTATACAAGGGATCCCAGTGAAGATCTCTTAAGGCAAATAGTAAAAATTGTTTTTGAACTGATTCTAAGCGATCCACGTGGACCTGGTAACGCGGGTTCCAAATAATAGAACCGTATTCAAGTATCGGTCTGACTAATGTAGTAAAGAGAGTTTTAGTTACATAAGGGTCGCTAAATTCTTTAGACCATCGTTTAACAAATGCTAGAACGCCTCTAGCTTTATTGACTGTTACGTTAATGTGGCAGTTGAAATTGAGTTTGTAATCCATAGTAACCCCAAGGTCAACAAAATCATACATTTTCTCAAGACTATAATTGTTAATTGTATAGGAAGCTGGCTGTGAAATTCCTCTCGAAAAACGCATGTATTTACATTTCTTTAGATTAAGCGGCATATAATTTAAATCGCACCAAGTAACTAGTGTATTTAGGTCTGATTGAAGCTTATTGCTATCTTCGGGTGATGCGAATGACATGAAAAGCTTTACATCGTCGGCATACATTAACATTTTCGAAAATTCTATTACTGTAGAAATGTCATTTATAAACAACAAGAACAGAATCGGGCCCAGATGGCTTCCTTGAGGAACTCCAGAGGAGACACTAATAACATCGGATTCACAGTTTTTAAACACTACTTTTTGTGTTCTGTCACTAAGGTAAGAAGAGATCCAGCGATTGAGACCCGGCTGGAAACCCAGCTGATCTAGTTTATGAATAAGTAACGAGTGACACACTTTATCGAAAGCTTTGCTGAAATCAGTATAAATAACGTCGGTGTGCAGATTTTTTCTAAAGCCATTTGAGACATGATTTGTAAATTCAAGTAAGTTTGTAACGGTGGACTTTCCCTTACAGAACCCGTGTTGACAGTCAGAAATCAAGGCAGAGATAGGATTCGTAAGCTGATTGGTAACAATAGCTTCAAACACTTTTGGGATGGCAGACAGCTTTGCTATGCCACGATAGTTCTCAATAGAAGCCTTGCTTCCGCTTTTGTGAAGCGGTAGAAGAAACGACTCTTTCCATGCTGTTGGAAAAACACCACACTTTAGTGACAGATTGAACAAGTTGGTAAGGGGTTTGTAAATATTGTTAGCGCACTTCTTCAAGAAGCATGTAGGAATCCTATCAGGACCACATTTAGAAGATTCTTTCAAGGTTTTCAGACAAACAAGAACATCATTGGCGCATATAGTTGGACAATTAATTAAATTGTTCCCATGTATCTCATAGGGATAATTTAGAAAGTCAGAATTGGTGACGGCAGAATAGTTAGAAGTGAAAAATTGCGCAAAGAAATTAGCAATATCTTGATTATCGCTAGATAAAATGTCTTTATATTTCATGGCTGAGGGAAATCCCACTACTTTCCGTTTAGAATTTACGAAATCATAAAATGACTTCGGATTGCGAATAATGTCTCTCTTTGTTTTAGAGATATAGGCTTTATAGCACTTTTTATTTAAGTCGATGTACCTCTTACGTAGACCAGAATACAACAAGTAGTGTTTGTTTAACCCCGATTTCTTAAATAATTTGAAAGAACGCGTTTTTCTATTTTTCAGCATCATAAGCTCTTTAGTAAACCAAGATTGCGTTGGATGATCATATGTTATTTTACGTTTAGGAACAATCTTCTCAAATAAGTTGTAAATAGTTTGATTAAAATGCAAAACGTTTGAATCGATATCGCCACACAGCTCAGGCCAAGTTAATTTAGACAGTTCTTTATTTAATTTCTTATAGTTGGCTTTTGAGAAATTAAAATCAAAGTTACAACTTGAGCAGCCTTGTGTACAATGGCCATTACTTAAGGTTTCGTGAAATATTTCCATAGAAGGGTGGTAGACGTCTTCTGGTAAAACCAGCGGATCGCCACGACTTACAGAAAATTTATTTTTATCATCGACAAAAACTAAATCTAAGACTTTGCCAAACTTGTTTGCTGTAACGTTTATTTGATTAAGACAGAGATCGGAAATTCCATCTAAAAAGTCATTGTAGCCCGGTCTAGATGGATTTGGAATAATATTTCCATCGACTATTTTCCACGATATATGAGGTAGGTTAAAATCACCCAAAACAATCATGGAGTCAGAATCTTTAGTCAAAAAGTGAACCGTTTTGAGCAAAGAGATAAGTTGTATGTACAAAGCGAGATCAGATGCTGGAGGGATGTAACAAACAAATAAGTACATGGAGACATTTGCTAGCTGAATGCGGATGCATTTGAACTCAATGGAATCAATGTTAGGTAAATCAACCTCCTCTGAAGGTATGGAGGAATGAACTGCAAGTAAAACTCCACCCCCGACCCTGTTCAAGCGATCATTTCTATAAACTTGAAATTCGTTGCAAAAAAATTCAGAGTTGAAAACATGAGGTTTTAGCCAAGTTTCAGTAAAAGCAATTACGTTATAGTTACAACAGAAAGATTTCAAATAAAGATCGGTTAATTTGGTATTCAAACCTCTGACATTTTGATAAAAGATAGTCATGGTCTTAGTACTCAGTTTTTTGGCTCAACGTTATCACGAGAGATTGTTGCTACATTTTGAACATTTCTATTTGGTCTGTATTCAAACTCCCGCACAAGAGCACCGGGGGGCCAAAAAGAACTATCCACGACCGCTATTATGATCAGCTATGTTAGAAAAAGTGTACAAAAGCTACTACAATTGCAGTAAAGTCCTAACACTTGCTAAATCTGCCGTCCAACTTGGCTTTTTCAAACTTGTGTGTTCGCCTTAAAAGAACTGAAAAATCACTCAAACAGGTTGGAAGCTAATGTTAATATGTTCTGCAACAGACACACTGTCGTTAACTTTTTCTGCTAGTAACAGCTGCTGTTAAATGTAACATGAGCTCTCTTAAGTCTTTTTTTCTGGTTTATTAGGGGTGTTTCTGTTCTCCACATTAGAGTGTGTACGAAAACAATCTCGTAAAATTTCTCGTTTTTTATTTCTTTGTTTAAGAAGCTCTGACTCAGCTTTCGGGCTCACTAAGAGCAATGTAAGGAGATACAGTACATAAAAGCTGCTTGCAGAAATTAATTACTGATTGATTTGCAACAAATTTGCGGGAAAATGAACTTCATTTAAGAGTTTAATATCAAACCAGTCGAGATAAGAAAATTATTCAATGAGTTCAATTAAAATGATTTCAAGTTGCAATGTAAGCGCCATAAAGCTAAAAGTTTTAATTGAAATGAGACCAAAGGGAAAAACGGAATGAGCAAGCAGCCCATAAAGGACCTTATAAAAGTGAAATGAAATTTAATGAAGCTACTTAAAAGTAACTTACATACATTGTTTTCATTTACACATTCGCAAATGCTTATACGAGCAGAATAGTAAACGATCCCTCAACTTTCTAGTTTATTTTCGAATTTCTCTAAAAGTTCAACGACCGCTAAAAATGTTGTCCTTTGGCTTGTTAACAAATTGTCAATGCGTTCGAATGCGATCCAATCAGGCATGTCGCATAAATTATGCTCTTGAGTTGCACAGATGTTCCCGCTTTCTACTTTCTACATGCGCTCAACTACTGTCTTCACTAACAAATTAATGAAATTCTAATAAAATTACAAGAATTTATTATCGGAAAATAGGAACATGTGCCGCATGTTGGGAAAGTCATGATGGTCAATGAGTTTGTCAAACAACTGTCATTTGTTGGGAAAAGTGTTCGTTTGTGTAGGGATGGTCAATGTTTTCATTGGTTTCGATAAATTTTGCTACTGTTGTGCTTAAAAAATTTAACAGATCAGAGATGGGTTATTTTTGTTATTTGGGAACAAAGAAAACCGGTTACTTAATAATCGATTTTTTTAGAGATGCATTAATTTTGCGAAAATCGATTTTCAATAAAAATAATCGATATTTTTTATACTTGAAGTTTGGTCTACAAATGTTTATTACCAGTTTTCAGTAACTACAAAATAAACTTGACCCAAGAGCTCTACAGCTACCTACTAATATTACACATATTTTTCCTTTTACCTTTCGGAAACCCACCAAAAAAAAGTCAGCACTAAACCTCGTGAAGGCGTTACAACATGAGTTTTGCTGACTTTAATTCATTACGATAAACCAACATAAAAGCTTAATAAAATCAACGCCGTGCAAATATAACCACAACCAAAGCAACAACAAAAACCCAGAGCAAAACAAAACACACAACAACCAATCGTCAACCAATCGATTGCGGCACCAATCGCGCTGATCGCATTTGGTGCAGTGAAATAACGCCCAAGGAAATAACGCCCATGGGCCTTATTTCCTTTTTAAATGGAAATATCGCCCATCTGCAAAAAGAAATAAAGCCCATGGCTCTTATTTCCTTTTTAAAAGAGAATTAACGCCCATAGGATTTTACGCGAGCAACACGAACTATTGATTAGCATTTTTTTCACAAATTACCCTGTGAGAAAAGAGTGGGAAACGTGGCACGCGGAAAGACATCACCGTGGCGGTAGCCACGGCTATGGCACACACCCGGAGTTGGAATGGCGTAGCCCAGGGTTATTTTTTGAAGCGCGGCTGAAGGCCGCCTACGCGGAAAGGTGTCCTGCACATAAAAAACGTGGATGGGGCCCCGAATTGGGGATCTGACCCCGGACAATTTTCGGTTTTTCACTAATAACTTTTCACAGAAACAAAATATTGCTTTTCCCCCTTCGGATTATAGTTACGGAGGCCCGATCCACGATTTTTAGGTGCAGAACACCTTTCCGCGTAGGCGGCCTTCGGCCGCGCTTCAAAAAATAACCCTGGGCTACGCCATTCCAACTCCGGGTGTGTGCCATAGCCGTGGCTACCGCCACGGTGATGTCCTTCCGCGTGCCACGTTTCCCACTTTGGTTAAGGTGAAATTTGTGTGTAACTATTCAATAAAATACAAAAAGAATTAGAATATTATTGTTTCATTAAAAAAATGAAAGAGCAATAAGGCCTTTAAGACTTTATTTCTCTTTCGAAGTGTAATAAAGCCTTTTTTGAAATAAAGGCCTTACTTCACTTTCAATATTGTAATAAGGCCTTAAAGGGCTTATTTCACAAGGCGATATTGCACCCCGCCTTATAAAAACATAACAAATATGTTCAAATTTATTGAAATAAAGAAAACCATATACTTAATTCTTCAATCAGCTTGTTTTAATTCGTTTTTAACGTCCGTGGGCTTTATTTCTCTTCGAAAAAGGAAATAACACCCATCAGCAAAAGGTGATAACACCCATGGGCTTTATTTCCTTGGGCGTTATTTCACTGCACCATCGCATTTGCGATCACTGACAATAATGATGACGACAACGAGCACAACGGCACACCAGTCGCTGCCAATTTGTGCTCCCCCAATTTACGGAATCTCGACGCGTTTTACTCGCATTTTAGTGCTACGGCATGAATTTCCTTGGAAGTGGATATGCGCTTCCCTTCACCCTACTCTGCGCTTCACCATTACCTTTGCACTTTAACTGCCACCACCGCCAGCCGCCAACCGCCAATGAACCCTATCAACGAATTCCACGCCTCAAGCTTAATTTTTGTCGGGTTTTTGCTACGTTTTTTGGCGGCTGTGATTTCATTTTTTATTGCGCACATTTTTCGACGCCCACCGGCGGCTGCAGGTTCGTTTGGTCAGCGGGGTCTTTCGAATGCGTCGCCTTTTGTTGAATTTAGCGCGCGTACTCGTACAATCGATGGATCGATGGCTTGTGTGGTTGGTTGGTTATTGGTTGCAATGACGATATTTTGGTAGTTTTTAATTTTGTTTCTCCACCTTTTGTTGGTTTATAGTTTCATATCTGATCGAGTTTTTTGCCACTGTGTTTTTTGTTTTTGTTTGGTTGCTAAAGTTGAACTTTCGTTTAGTTTTGCTTTGGATTTTCCTTTTTTTTCAATTTTTATTTTTTGCTTTGCGTAGGGATTTACTGCTTTTTTGAGAATTTTAATTAAAATATTTCTCACAGCTCCTAGTACTCTTTTCATTTTTGGTTTTTGTTTTTGTTTTCGTAAATGTGTTGAAAATTTGTTTACTCGTGTCTTGCTCGGAAATCTAAAATCTCTTGGCGTACGCGCGCGTAATTGAACAAGTTGTGAATTAAAATTTCTTTAATTTTTAATGAGGTGCATAAGTTTCTCAGAAGATGTAGGGCACTGCACTTGAAATATAACGGTTTGAGGTGTTGGTATTCAAATGAGCGAAAAAATGCAGGGTGCCTCAAATAAACAAAAAACATTAGCGAAGTAAAAATATTACTGTTGCTTATGATTTCTTCTCCAACAATATCAGAAGCTCAGAAAAAACTTACGAGTTATTTTAAAGATCAAATTTCTGACATTTCATCTCCAATTTTTTCAAATGCACAACAGCTGATCGTTTGACAGATTTACCTAAAGTAGTGCACAAACTTATTGCTGACTGTTTGCATCAGTTAGAATTCTCTTATACCTGCCATCTGCCTAAGTCTTGGCCATCCCTGTACTAAAGTATTATCAATATTGCTTATTAGTTGTTGCTTTTTTCTTGACAATGTCATCTTTATGGTGCTTACAATGCTACCGCTTTTGACATTCCAAATCATAAACTCCAAAACAAATTTATAGTCTGCCAAAGTTAAATTTTTTAGTAAGCATACAATTTTATTTTTGGCAATAAATAAGCGTAATGTAGCCAAAGGCGTTAATCTAAACGAGACTGGTGTTCATGTGTAAGATCATAACTTTTTTATTGTTCTTATTTTTTGTGGTTTTTATACCGTTCTTTATTGTTTCTTTTTTCTCGTTTTGCTTTTAGAATTTAACACTTGTGCTAACAATTTGTAAGAGCAAATATCTATATCACATTGCTTATATGTAACCTCTGTGGGCTGTTTTCATGAATAGTATTTTGTCACCGCTACTTCTGTCGTCTCTTTATTTGTTTTGTGCATTTTCAATGCATCCGGTGGCGCCACGCTGGTATGCCACCCTGTGGTGTGAAACATGTTACCGAAAAAAAAAAAAACAAAAAAAAATGTCTTGATTGATTCCCACTGATGCAATTTTGTTTTTTGACTCGTTTAGAAGAAATGAAAAAATATAAAAATGGCTGTAAGAGTACCTTTATGTAAAAGCGCCAAAGATGAGTGTTGATCTCCCTTTGCTGTACGCCACCTGGCGGATTTTTCCATACTACCTCTAGCTTCAAAATTGATAGCGGATTTTTCAAATGTGTGTTGTCAGCCTGTTCTTAGCTAAGCTTCAAACATCAAGCCTTTGGTTCATCGAGAAGTTGCTTAAAATTGATTGGAAGACTTCCCCACATTTCCATTCCATCTTGCTGAGATTCTAAATTCTGCGACCGGCGCGCCACCTACCGATTTTTTCTCTTTATTTTTCCCTGTCACTGGGTTCGGCAAATAAACTCACAGGTAAGAAAGCGATTTAATATAAAGGTTGTATTAAACGCTACACCAGAGTTTTATTTATTCTGAACGCCTCTCTGCCACAATAGCAAAGCGGCAGCTTGAAAGTGTTCTGCTATCTACATAATCTAGTTTTTCGTATGTGAAATATGCGTTTAGGTTTCTCTCAGTGCAATACATTCAATGGAAGTGAACTAAAATTAAAAAATGTTGTCTCTTAGTTAGAAAAGTAGCAGTGAGATTATATCAGTGTCAAATTCGGAACTCAAAAATAAATTTAGGGTCTGACATACCGAAACAGCTCGAGTCCATATCCAGATAAGTGCTATCATTATTTTTTTACTTTATTTTGCCCCCTATAGTGAGTTCTTCAAAAAGTTTCTTTGTATGGCTTTTCGCATCCCCATTGTTTTATTACCATTTCCAAAATTTGCATATCAATCACTTTATAGGCCAAAAAAGAGATATAAATTATCGAACCGACAGAATATGGAGCAAAACTGTCAAAACATTGTACCATATAAAGCAGCACCAAAAATAGTATGCGCCTGTGGATTCATTCCTTAAAGTGCAGCTTGCCAACGAAAAACATACACATACATTCACCTAAATTATGACATTTAATTATAATAAATTTTAAAAAATATAAAAATTTATGAGAGTTAAAAAATATATGCAAGGTATAGCAGTGAGTAGAGTCAAGTCAAACACCCTGTAGGGAAATTATTCAGTTATGAGCAGTACTATTTGTTTTTAACCAAAGCCAAATTCTAGATGTAGTTTTTCATAAATCCTGTTCTAGAAAAATATTTGCCTTTTAGATGGTTATTGGAGTAAGTATTGCTTCTCAAACTAGGCTTACATCATCAATACTATCCAACCACACCTAACCTCAAACAATACGAGTATGTAACTGTTGTTGATGACCTTATATTACCTTGCCATTGGTATCACATTACAAACAAACATAAACAAGTTAACAAAGTTGAGCACAACCACAACAAATTAAAATGCCATTGGTGGTAATGAATTAATAAATAAATTTTCAAAAGTTTCCAAAGCTCTAAAACCACAAGCCAAATTAAACTTAAAAATATTGTAAATAACCTATAATTACATATGTACATATATTAATTTGTATATAAGTATCCATATGCATAGCGCTCGCACACGCACCAGCGACGTGAAAAGTGTGCGCTTGATCCACAATGTGCGAGTGGGCGGGCAAGCGCCACCTGTCGCATGCAAGCGTAGGAACACACACATACACGCGCTGGTATTCATATGTATGTTTGTGTGCCGCATGTTAGCTGAAGCTGCATAAATTAACCACACATTTTGAATGGCGTCTTGGCGCTTATTTGTGGTGAAATAAAAATTTGCATTACAAAGAGTTGAACGAATTTTGGGAATTTCTTTATGGATATATGTGAAAATTGTTGTAGACATGCAAAAAGCATTTCTATAATTATTTTTATATTTAATGTAATTCAATACGTACATATGTGGGCATTTGTTAATATTTATTTATTAGGTTTTTAGGGGTTTCTGAGTTAGTATTTTTATGTTACCAAGCAACATTTTGGTAAATAATTATCTTCTTGGAGAGAAAAGGATTTCAAAAGTCACACTTGAAACTTCTCTAAAGCGCTATTAAATAATTGTCTCGGGTTGGGTACAATATGATTTTGGTTCAAAATTCTGTATTTAAAATTCTGTATTCAATATTCTGTATTCAAAAATCTGTAGTGCAAAATTCTGTAATGCTAAAATACTGTATTGCGGAACACTGTAATTTTAAATTCTGTAAATCAAAATTATGTATTGGCAGTATTTTGTTTTGCAAAATTCTGTATTGAAAAACCGGAAGAGCATATGGATAAATAAAAAAGTGCGCACTTTTTTTATTTATCCATATGCTCTTCCGGTTTTTCAATACAGAATTTTGCAAAACAAAATACTGCCAATACATGACCTGTCTTGACCCATATCGTTTCCTATATTATCAAAACAGATTTACATAAAGCAAATGTACATATGTTTGTATGTATTTATAGCTTCAGAAACAATGTGAATGAAATTCGAGCAACCGTGCTAAAAAATATTGTAGAATAATTCCAATATTTTCTGTATACTTCATTCAAATACCTAACTGTTTTAGTCAATTCCCATTCTTTCATTGTACGTTTTTATACCCCAGTGCAAGGGTATTATAACTTTGTTGGGATAACGGTTGGTTGTACAGGTATAAAGGAATCGAGATAGATATAGACTTCCATATATCAATATGATCAGGATCGAAAAAAAATTTGATTGAGCCATGTCCGTCCGTCTGTCCGTTAACACAGTAACTTGAGCAAATAATGAGATATCTTCACCAAATTCGGCATGTGTACTTATTTGGGTTCAGAATAGATTGGTATTGAAAATGGGTAAAATCGGACCATAACCACGCCCCTTTTCGATATCGAAAATTACGAAAAACGTATAAAACGGGTTAATTCAATATCAGAAGCAGCTACAATGATTAAATTTGCAATATGTATTGATTTAGATGTTCTAAGGCCGATTTTATAAAATTTTTTTAAAAGGGGCGTGGCACCGACCACATATATTTGCAGAAATTTTAAAATTTTGACTTAATAACTTCAGAACAGTTTATGCTAGCATAACGAAATTTTGTAGAGGGCATACTATTGTTGTGTTAAATTCAGATATAGAAAATAAACGAAATCGCTTCGCGACCAAGCCTACTTTTTCATAAAAGTTATATTGAAAGGAGGTGGAAATATTGAAAAGTCTAACTGACTGATACCGCTATAATA
Organism: Sphenella marginata; assembly: GCA_951509765.1. Lineage (NCBI taxonomy): Eukaryota > Metazoa > Arthropoda > Insecta > Diptera > Tephritidae > Sphenella > Sphenella marginata. The sequence continues at coordinate 54,440,561 of OX608083.1, forward strand.
ATATAATTTGGTACATACACCAATTTTCATATTCTTTACATTATTTTTGCAAAATTTCTGTTTCTATAAAATCGGAATTCCATTATTCATAAAATAAATGTGCTATTCAGGTAAGCGTGCTTATCAGGCTATCTGCTTATTTGGTTATATTTTTACAGCATTTTGATCGAAAATAATTTTGATTCCAGAATTTTTATATACAGAATTTCAGTTCTCCATCATTTTGATCATACAGAATTTTAAATACAGAATATTGAACCAAAATAATTTAGGCTGGACAGAATTTTTTTTGTGATTTTTACAGAATTTTCATCCAAAAGAATTTTGAAAAGCAGAATTTAGTACCTCTCCCAATTGTCTCATATTTAAGTAGCTACAAATCATAACCTATATTATCAAGAAGAATTTCCCCATGATGGAAAATCACTCAGGCGTAAAGATGCGCATGACAGCAAATATTGTTATTGTAAGTAATTACTGATCAATATCATCGATTGTACTCCAAATTTTATTGATTGTTGAATAAAAAATTTTAGCGCAGTAAATTTGTTTACAATAATAAATCGTGCAGTCAACATTAATTGCTACAACAAAAAAAAAAACATTACTTCAACAACAACAATGACTAAAGAGATAAAGTCAGCAAGAAAAGCTCGACTGTCAATAGGTTCAAAAAGGTATTATGTACCTGCTAATGGCACTGAAACAGCTGTTTGCTTGTTCTTTCCCCACAGTTATACTTCAAAATATCGGTAAATGAAAATGGGAGCCGATTTGTTGACATTCACCAAGGTTGGCCCTTTATTTTCTCTTCTAATTTGACACTTTAAAAAATGTTCCAGACTAATCAGGGCGATTAAAGTGGCCGTGGTGGCCGAATTTCATTCAAAAAACGTTGCCCTGCTGAGCAATCAAAACACGCCTCATTACCAATAACAACATTGGTGAATATTCAATTGTAATCAAATGGCTATTTATTATTGTAATTAAGGTAAGCATGCGAAATAAATTAACCAAAAAATATTAAAAAAATTGTTATCTAATAATCATACACGCGAAAACGGCAATGTGTTATGTATTGACCAGCAGCAGTGGAGACTAAACGAATCAATTTTTAATGTTTATATTCATAAACAAATATTTCTAGATATTTTTTGTAGCAGGAAAAATATTTACCATTTACTTTTACTAGGGACAAATTGGGCTTTACTTGTAGTAGTGTGTTGGAATTGAGGTTAGGTAGAGAGTTTTGTTGAAGGATTTTTAACTTAAAATTTTGTACAGCGTTCAAGAACCCAATTTTTCGAACGACGAACGGCAACTAGATTAAATTTAAGGCTAAAATTAATTTAACAATACTTAATTTTTTTTTTGGTAGTTTGAAAATTATTGATAGATATTATCCGTATCAATACCAACGATATATTTGCCGAACAGTACTGCAATTAAACCCTTATAATTATCTTGATTTCCATCATTAATATGACATTACAATTTTCTAGATAAGTAAAAAAACAAGCAACTTTTTTAAACAACTTTATTTCCAGAAAATATCACTTATGAAGTCACACCCGCAGTCACGTTAAGTACGGCTGACGTCATACTCATGATTTCCAGTATTTATTCTGTCCCCACCAGTTGAATATATATGACATTTTTTTATGCTATATAAAATTCTCGTGACGCTAATTTTAAAATTAAATTTTCTCATTATTAACACTACTCATTACACTTAAAAGCTGAACAAATTTAATCATTAAATTCCTTTGCTTATTAGAATTGTAATGTAAATGTTTTAAGCAAATAAAAATGATGCAAAATTAATGAGAAAATGTCGTAATCTTGATTTAAGAAATGTCAAGATATGAAATTTTGGTCAAATGTATCTAATAAGTATTCTAATTAGAATAGAGAGAGAGAGAGAGCAAAAACATCGGTTTCATATTTGAGGTTAGGGATGAATTATTCTTAAATAGATTTCGCTTTCACATTAAGCTGTGGTATACGTCTTACTAGGTTTAACTAGCAATATTTTATTCTTTTTTATAACAAAACAACGGAATTTGGAACACAAATATTGACTTCTATTCAAATTTGTTTTTTTTTTTGTTTTTGAAGTTAAGTCTAAGCATTATGAGCTCTGAAAATTGCTTATTCATATATTTTTCGCGCAAATAATAAGGCAACCACATGTTTATTCTACAGCTTAAAAGGGTTAGTTAGAATCATAGAAGGGCAGTTTTGCTTTACCAATCAAAATGTCTACTAAGTACTATATTAAATGACTAAGGCTTGGTGTAATAGGTTTCTAAGTGCGATAAATAATTGTGAAAAGCATTAAAACTTTAATGCATTTAGATGCGGTATTATATTGAAAAATTATTTAGTGCATTTTAAATGGAAATAAAAAATGCCTATCTATGGTTAGAATAAATTTTTAAAACGGAAAACCCCAATGAATTTCATGTGTGTAGACAAGTTGGCTATAAAGAAAACAAAATTTCGTACTTCAACTAGCGCTATTGACTTACTTAGCGAAAACTTTGATATATAACTGCCTGTTAAAAAGCTGAATGCTTTCACCAAAGCTTCCAAAAAGTGCAGAAATTCTATGGCGAATGTTTCTATTATTACAAAATAGTCCAATAGTATGAAAAGAATAAATGTGGTCATAAATAAGTTTAATACTTGACTAATATTTTTTTTCTTAAATATCTTTATTAACTACAATACTAAGTATGACCTGTCATTTCTGTAGAAACACCTACTCTTTAGCAAGTATTTTGATTATACATTAGCTTAGCCATTCGTATAAAATGCAATAATTGTTACAAATGTATACATACATACAAAAATACTACCCAGTTGGAAAATGAAGCCGTTTTGACGTTGTGCAGTGGAAAATGGCATTAAATTCTCTCATTTTCAACTGACTTGATATAGCAAGTGATGTGGCGTGCTGAGCGTCAACGATACCGTGGATTTAACAATTACTAACACTTGCTGGAAAAATAGATTGAGGGCGTACTGTCATCTGCAGTGTTTATTTTGCTGTCGCTTTAGAAATGTCAGCGCGAAGAATGTTATGACTTTTCCTGTCAAGCAAACGTCCTGCCTGCTATGACTCATCCTTTTCCAATTGGGTTAGTTTTTTTGTTCAGAATACATATCCAAACAACAATGACAGCGAAGCTATTAAAAATCAAGTAGATCATTTAAATTAACTGTTGCATATTTATACATTTTGAAAAAACCCACCATTATATTTTTGATTGTCTCTCCATTTTTGTTCAAATACCCACACAATTGTATGAAATATTTGAAATTTGCATAAAAGTCTTGCAAGTAATTATTTCAAAAGATTTATTACCACCGAATTTGTTGAATGCACCAAATAAAAACTAAATTGCACATTTATATTCATTGGCGCCACAAGTCACCTTTGGCGTTTCAAGAAGAAAAAAAACACAAAAATAAAAAATAATAATAAAAACTAGAAATTAGCAGCACAAAAGGTGTTCAAACAACAAATCAACAACAACAACAACAAAACAATAACAAATGCATACTCCAAAAGTGACAATCAAAAGTGCTAGTGATCAACGCCATTGCCCGCCTGGCGATCACACAAACACAACAACAACAATGGTTGCGCATGAATTATACATATAAACCGCTCAATTCACAGGTGGACAGACACGCCCACATAAAACAACAAAAAAATGGTAAATAAATCAATTGCAAAACATAACAAAATTTATTCGTGAAAAAAGTTGTAAAAAAATGGTGAGTTTTCTTTTGTTGTTTTCTTATTGCCAAAGTACAACACCAATCTAAGCTGGTGATATATGGCAGCAGTAGCGTCACTTTGCGCCACACCATTAATCCAACAACAACAATCACAAAAGTGGCAACAATTGCCTTTGGCTTTTGGGTGGCTATAGATATCCCCACAATAATTCTTTTGCGCCCAAAACTAATAGTTACCGTCTGTGTTGATTGTTAAGCGTGACTAGCTCATTTGTTGTTGTCAATGTGTTGACAATGGTTAATAATTTTTGTGTATAAGCACGCGCTCAATTTAGATTGCAGATATTTTGGTTAAATGATATTTATGTAAATTTTAGCAGGGGACATAATTTAGTAAATTTTTGAACAAATCTTGTTTTCTTAGTTCGATTTGAAAAGTGTTTGAAGTACTTTTGAGATAGAAATTTTGCGAAGTCGCTAGAGAAAGCAAAGGTTCATAGAGTTTCCCCAACTCAAATTTTTAATTTTAGCAAGTTTGTAGTCAGTAGTCATTTAATATCGATAACCGCTTGTCTATGATCAGCTGTTGTCGCTAAATAAACGAGGAATAGTTTGACGTTTGTGGACAGTGATGCCACCTTTCTTCTATTTAAACTAAATTGAATTGGCAACTAGGTTTATTAAAATTTAACTATGTAGTAAATTACACAATCTAGGGTTTAAGCTCATAATCGTGAATTAAAATTTCAACAATTCTTGTAAACGAATTACACAAGTTTAATAAGTCACTGAATAAATTTGTATGATGCAATTTAAAAAAAAAAATTCTTTTTGTGCATTTTTTGGTAACATCCGGTTTAAATTACCAACATTATATTAATGCAATTGCTGGTCAGCATTTTCTGCTGCATTTAGTAAACAAATTTTTATTTTGCCTAAAGTCACTAAATTTTTGAATTCCACGAAAAATTGTAGCATTTTTTTTTTCAAAGGCTTGTAAATAAATAACAATTATTTAACTTTATTTACGTCATTGACTTGATACTTAAATGTAGAATTAATAAATTTCAAGGCAATTAAGCATATAACATATAACAACAACAATAAACATCACTCAAATCGTGGAAATGGAAATGAAAATGAAAATGAGGGAGAGGCTGATGCTGATTGACGAACACTAACCTATGATTTGTTGATTTGGGCTGTAGTGGCCACAAGGAAATAAAGCCAATTTAGTTGGCGATCTGTTACGTTGACTAGAAAATATCTGCACCCATTAAGCGTAGCAAAGCAGCAAATAAAAATTGTGCATTTAAAAGTAAATTGCAAAAGTTTTAAGCGAAAAAAAATTAGAAAGAAGCTAAAGCCAATAGTATGAAATGAAAAGTAAACAAAATAATATTTTTAAGGCTACCATTATATCAATGAACGAAAAAGTAGCAGAAAAGTTATTCTTAAATATGATGGACTGGATTGAATGATTGTAGATTTAAAAATTTATTCATGGCAGAACTCTGCAATACTAGACTTTACTTGAGAATAACTTGTCTCGTAGTAAAATTTTAAATTGAAAAAAAATTATGAATTCAAGATATTTTTAATTTTATTGAAGAATTTCGGTCTCCAAGAAATTGCTTCAATTGTTTCCTTACATCCCGATCTGTACGCCATCTAGCGTTAATTTTTTACTTTCTATTGCAACCTCCTAGTGTTTTGATAGCAATACCAAGACACCAAAACTTTGAAATAATGCTCTAAGCATATCGACACAGGCGCCACCTATTGAAGATTTTTTCTCTAAAATTGCATTTTCGTGGAGTTTTGAACTATGTTTCAAGTTTAGTGTGTCCAGATTAAAAATTTTGGCCAGAACTTGTTGGATAGAGGCAAAAACGACTTCATATAAAGGTAGAAAACCAAAACAAAATAATTGGCCGGGCATTAGCAGGTGAATTTTTTATGTGCATTTAGATCTTGAAGTGTTATTAACTAACACATATTTGCTTTGCTGTATGGAGTAGGTGTGCGCCTGCGCAAAAGCCGAATTGCTACACTAAACTATTTACTACTCAAATCGAACTACATATTTTGTTGTTGCTTTTGCTAACTTGATGCTGCTGTCCGCATCGTTCTCGAGCCCTAACAAACGACGAAACCTCAGCACGGATGCTTACAACAAAAACGAACGTGAAAACGCTGTGAAGGTGCACAACGTACGTGCAAGTCGGCACATCACGGCACATCACGTTGCCTAAGTTATGATACGCTCAACCAAGCTCATAGTGATGCGCCAGCAACAACAACTCAGCTCAGCCCCATATGAATGCATATGTGTAACTAGTATAACAACAACAACATTGAAGCTAAAGTTATTTCGAATTGCTCACGTTAAAGTTGTTTATTTTTCATATCACCATCATCATCATCATCATCATAACCGGCGGCTATGGCTATCTCAAGGCAATTGTTGTTGCTGTAGCTGGTGCTGCCGTTTTGTTGCCGGCTGATTGTGCACTTATTAATTTGCGCCGCTACAGCAGCAGCAGCAATTTGTGATGATCTTGGATGTTGTTGTTGTTGTTGTTGTTGTTGTTTGTATGCCTATGAGCACGACCAAATGCGCCACTGACACGGTGGCAGGCAGATAGGCCTTGCGGGTCGCATTCGCTCACCACCACTTGACTGCTCAACATGCTCTAGCCCGGGGGCAACAGATTGTTGGTGGCACCCTCTCACTTGCTGTTTGCTGAGTTTTGGTGTTGTTGTAGTGGCCACCGCCACCAATGCCAATGGCAGTTAAATCATATTAGAGCACTCAGTGGTGGACAGTGATTGCACTGATTTGCTCACTCAGCTGCTGTTGCTTGACTACTGATGATGATGCTCCGCTCTCGCTGTTGTTGTTGTCTGGTGCTGGTGTGCGCATGTGCAGCTGCGTGCAATATTATTATTTGTATATCGCGCTTCGTTACACATACAACAATTATTTTCATTGTTGTTGTTGTTTTAATTTTTTTTGCAATCATCCTTTTGTTTGTATTGCACGCTGCGCGGCATGGTGTCAAACGTTTTGTAATCTGTCACGTCGCATCGTTTTCTTGGCTGTTTGCTACGCTGCTTTGAAGACACGATCAGTTTGGTTCCACTTCTGTGTTGAATGTGAGATTTTTTGTTGGTTTTGTTGTTACTGCTTTTGTTCCTCTTCACCTGCTGCTGCACCGATTTTTTTTTTTTTTTTTCAACTTAATATTTTTGCAGTTAATAACTAAGTTGGGCGCTCACGTGTTGTACGTTTTCTTGGGAATTCTTCAAATAGCTATGCACATTATTTTCCTCTTGTTGTAGTTGGAGTTGTTTCATTGACGGATTAGTCAGAATTAAAAAGTTATGAGATGGGCGCCCTCTTTTTGCGATAGTTTTTTGATCCTTTATCAATTTGGAGCTCTACAAGCGATTAAAAGCTTTATTGAGCTTTTTCACATACGGCCTCATACAGACAGTAAAAAAGTAATTCTAATGACAAAAATGGCCTCGTCGGTTAATGAATAATAACGATGAACAAATTATTTTTATTTAAAACTCTTAAATAAATATTCCCATGATCTTATCAAACCACACTTAATCGGTTACATGCGCACACTGGTTATACAAACCAAAAATTAATTCGACATGACAGCTTGAGCTCCTTGAGACTGTGTCACGCTGTCAGGATAAACGCAGTCAACGCAACGATAATCAAGCATGACGAATTAACAGTAATCAACACTTGTGTAGCAGTAAATACGCGCGGACTGACGGGCGCTCTGCAAGCGAGTAAGAAAATTACAAAAAAAAGATGAAAAAAAAACTTGGCAGCCAAAAATATCCAACAAAATTTGGAAGTTGGTCACACCGAAATTTTTTTGATTACGGCAGCTGAAACCACTACTCAGCCACATTTCAACAAATGCCAACTCATTGCCAATTTCATTATAAACTGATTTTATAGCAAAATGAATGTGAGCTGAGCTTTGTTCCTTGGTTGCCAAATATTATCATATCATGTCTACCGAGAGTATATGGAGCAGACCCTTTTAACACGCCCTCTACAGTTAGTTTGAACCAGTTTAGCATTTCAATGACAACACCACTATAATTTACAAGCGGCCATTTAATTTGTTGTTTGCTGTTGTAATGCCAGTCCCCATATTGTTGTAATACATTAAAGGGCAGTTCATTTGCAAATTGCAGTTGACAGCACAGCGGAACAATGATCGATGCATGCACAGACAAGCATACATAAATATGTACATATAATTTATATACCTTTCATGAACATGCAATTTTAGTGCAACTGCGATGCTTCGCCTTAAGAAAAAATATACCCAACACTAAATATACTGAAATTATCTATTTAACGAGCGCACCCCGCCAGCTGAAAAGAATAGTCAAAGTCTTACTTATCACAAATTATAATTATATTGTATTCATGAAGGGTATAATGTACTCTGCACAGTCGAAGACAGTCTCGCCGCTACTTTTTTTAAATTTATTTAGGTGTATGTGTATTCATTTTTTTCCACAAACTTGCTTTCGAGAATACCGTAAAAGGGTATGGGGGTATTCGCATTGCCATTTTCAACGAACATGTGCTCCCTAGGCCATCAATTATAAATGAAGGCGATCGGCCAACCATAAACGTTGACAACTCAACATTCCAAAAGTGAATATTTTAAAGCGAAAATAACTTTTTTTTGATTGGCCAGTAATGGCTCGAGTGTTGTCAGCCAATTGTGTGATCGTTTGGAAGTGATATTCTGACTAACATACAAACAAATGCACATACAAAAAAAAGCAACAAAATCAACTTGCATAACGAAAATCGTCAAAACTGATATAAATTGTTGTTATTATAGCTTTTTTTTTTTTCGCAAGCACTTAGTGACTTATGAATAAAATAACTAAATTGAAGTCAGTTGGCAGTTAGCAAAAAAAAAAATATTTAAATATGGAAGTATTTAAAAAAAACAAATTTTTTTTTTGGAATTTGTTCGTGCATCACTCAAAAAGCGCTATATATAATTCAATGTAATTTTCACCGATGCATTGCTTGTTGTCCATCTTAAAGTTTAGGATACATTTATTGCAATAAAATATTTTATTTCGGCTCTACACAGTGGGGGCAAAAAAAAATTGGCTTTAAATATTTTTGCATTTTGGAATATGCTAATGGCTGTGCATAAAAAATATTACATAAACGTTAAGACGTATAGTCTTAGTTACAGCCATGGCAACCATTTTAAATTTCAAGCTGACTTTCTGTATGTTTGTTTGTAATTACATCAGTCAATAATTATTATATGAAATTGAAAAGCTTCTTCACTGATATATTGCTGTAAGTCGAGCTTAAAGTATATAATATGTACATTTTCTTTACTCCTGCAATCAATCACAAAACTTACCGTAACCAACAAATACTCCTAATATCGCTCAAAGTCGCCCTATAACTCCCGCTCCAACTTCCTTGCTTGCACCATTTTAAACAGCAATTTCTTATGTCCACAATTACGAGTGTACTGCATTTTATTGACCCTAATTACCCAGCAAGGATATACGTTTACAATATAAATGCACCATCAAATGCCATCGAGCATCATTAAACAATAAATAAACGTTAGAAAAACATAATTGCATTTCAGCTGTATAAAAACACAAAAGCTTTTGCATTCGAAATAATACGCAAACACACCCAAAACAAATATAAAACGAGAAATGAGCACAAGGAGTGGTCGAAATACAAACAGGATAAGCCAAACGATGCACAGCTGAAGTTTGTTGTAGGTGGTGGTTTGGATGGTGGGTGCATGTTATGTTGCACGTTGGCAGCAGCTAACAGAATTTGTGGCGTCATTGTTGACATCAAATAAACTTTATTGTCGCGACTTGCAACTTGGCGTTGCATACTTTTCGACGCCAGTGCCACGGTATTTTTACAATCCTTTCGTAACGTCTTTTTGTTTTTGTTTGCTTTGGCTGCGCTTTTCTTGCTTTCTACTTGACTGGTTGCATACAAAGTGCAGCAGCGTACATGAACCCACACATAGACACTCTTACACACACATGGACGTAAACGCTGCTCTGACTAAAGCTGCCAGTTGTTTTCAGTTTTTAGATTTTTGTAAGCATGTGTGCGTGCATGTGGGTGTGCGTTTTAGCCTTCCATTGAAAAAATGTCAATGAACTTTAAAATGTATTTGCCAAAAAAAAAGCAATCATAACCTAAACGAGTAAATTGGGATAGCAAGAATGCACCCTGTAGGGAACTTAACAATAATATTTTGAGCCGACTTTCATTGCCACCACTGTAGACGTCGTAAATAAAATATTATCGTGTTGTGTAGGCCTAAACTCTAAGTTGGATATGTGGGCAAATGTCGGTGGAGATTGCTTGAAATTCTATTTAGCAGTTTTTTAGTAATGCGAGAACAAACATATACATACATACGTATGTAGACACATTCTAAAAAATGTTGCTTTGGCTTTTATTAATCTCATAATTATGTCGGCCAGTTTTAGAACCAATGAACGTTTTACAAGTCCAAGTTAGTTTTTTGCATAAAAAAAAATTTGATACGGACTAGTAGTAGTTCCAAGAAGTGTACCAACTCAGAAGAAGAGATTTTCGCTACACTACCAGCATACACATATGAACAAACATATACATACATATGTATATATGACCGAATAAAAACCAGAATAAAATTTAGTGTTACTTCAACTTCCCTTCTGCCTCAATTCGTGTGGGTGGCAACATAAATATTTATGCGCTATTTTCGTTTATCATCATAAATAAGTGTCTAAGTATAGCTACTGGCATCAGCAATGCATGCACTCAATTGATCTTCCCCTTACCCACCCTCCAGCGCTTCCTTTTTTCTTTTTTTTGGAAATTTATTGTCCTTGCATTGTGACTGTTATGGCACACCATTAGCTTCTTTGTTCGCACACACACATTTCGTTGTCATCCGTTGCATACTTGCAGGCGCTTAAACTTACTGCTTGTTTTGTATATCTTTACGCTGTTGATGTGCTCATCGCATTACTCTTGCCTTAACTTATTCTTGTTTTTAGTTTTTTTTTATATAAAAAACTTTTTCTTAACATAAAAGTTGTTTCTTCGGTTTTCGTTTTCTTTTTTTTTTTGCTGTCGCCTTCCTGTCGTTCCTGTTCAACGCTCCTTTATTCTTGTTTGCTATCATTATCCCGTTTTTGTGTTTCGTTGTGAAGACAAATTGCATGTTTCACGCATGATAAGAATATCCAATATTTGTACAAACATCCGTTAACTTGTTGTTGTATAGATTAGATGCATTAGCATTGGTTATTTGCCCAAGGGAAACTCTTTTTGACACGTGACTTTTGAGAAACAATGACAGTAAAGGGGATTGAGCGAGTTTGCAATAGAGTTAATGAGAATGTTTTTTCCAGCCACTCATAAGTGGGGAGATTACAGGAAAAAAGTAATGATAAATTTGATTGGTGAGGTTCTTCGGAAATCCTGCAAAGGTCCAAAAAAAGTCTTTCAAAATGCTTAGAGAGCAGAAACTGATATGGACCAGTGCAACTTCAGAGAAAATTTGAAGCCTCAGAAGAATTGACATTTATTGTAGAGAATTTATCACTCAGAAACCATCTGCAACAACAAATGTCTGGCTCTGCTACCTCTTCCTCTCTCCATATAGGTAGTTTTGAAAGTTTTATTGCTTGCTTAAAATGCCAATCACAGCCCCCAACAAATAATCCCAACTCTCCTCTACCATGCATTCATATCATCAACATAGCGACCCTTCGCCATTTTATGAAACTTTAACTTACTCAATTGTAACTGTTAATTTACAAACAATTAAATCTGCCAATAATAAACTCGAAAAGGCAATAGGAACCCACTGATTGCCAGACATTCAGTCAGTCGCAAACGTTGCACTTCAACGCTGAAAGTCAGTCAACCTTTAAACCATTCAATGATTTCCATTGTTGTTGAGGCAAAAACTTTGTTTGCAATTTATTTGCGAATTGAACAGAGTTTGTAACAATTTGTAAGCATCAAACACTCACACTGCTACATAAACAAATAGCTACACGGATTTCGAATTTATCCTTTTCAAATGTAGAGTAGAGTTTGAGGAGCATCTGCGAATGTGCTGGCCATTGAGTGGTGCAAATTACAGCGCACCCAACAGCAACAACTGTGATCCAACATATCACATGCTAACAACTATTTTAAAGTAATACTCCTGATTTTCCTCTCCACATTTATATTCCAGGACATCCTTTCTGCATTCGAAACACATGAGCTTAAGTACCCAGCAAAAAATTGTGTAAGTAATATGGCTTACCGTTGCTTGTTTCAACGACCAATAAACCTTGTTTTTTTTTTGTTGTGATGAAACTTGAAGGCAGAATTTTCACAAACCCTCAATTCGAAACACATGAGCTTAAGTACCCAGCAAAAAATTGTGTAAGTAATATGGCTTACCGTTTCTTGTTTCAACGAACAATAAACCTTGTTTTTTTTTTGTTGTGATGAAACTTGAAGGCAGAATTTTCACAAACCCTCAATCATTTTCATATATGATTCATTTTGATGGCAATTATGAGTGTATATTCCATTCAAACTCTTTTGGGAGCACACATTTTTTTGGTGTGTGAAGGTTAAAATATTACACTCCCTTCAAACCCTTCAATATACAATCTCACACTGTCATATACGATTTACACGAGTTCACATGGTTTAACAAGCAACACTTTTCAACTTCATTCGACCCAAACCCCAAACTCCAAGCCCCAACCCCAACCTTTATTCGATTGTAAAGCTTATCGCATAGACCACATTACATATCAGTGTGCTGCGATTTGGTGGGAGCAGCTGCGCGTGTTCTTATCCCAACAACCCTCTTCCCTCTTAATTTTGCTAAGCTTTACAAATTAGACACTGGTTGGCAATTAGCTTTAAGTTGGGTACTGAGTTTTTAATGATTTTGCCGCAAGGCGCGTGATCTCCCCGTTACTCAGTTTAATGTTATAATAGACAAATTAACTGCTGCATGATTTACTATCTTGATTGAAATTAACTTAAATAAGTAGAAGGTATAATTTTAAATTCGAAAATCTTTTTCCTGCTTGTTCTTCTTTTGTAATGCAGGCTGTGGTGAATGGCCCCACTCAGTCTAACCACTATTTAGTCGCTCTTTACACCAGTGGAAATAATCCCGGACCACTCTCAAAAGATTTTTCCGGCTTAGGTATGTTACCTTATCACCACCTCTAACATGGTGAAATCTCTGATTCCAACACAGTCACAAATTTTCACCACAAAATTTGTTTGACAGGAGCGACTCCATCCATATCCATATTTTTACCCATTTGTGACTGGCAGGGTATCATTGCACACATAGTTACATACAGACAACATTTCATGCAAAACAATGAACCAGGTCAAAAGGTCAATGGCGTGCTCCACATATGTGCTATGTGAGCAAAAATTACGCCAAACTTATGTAGACTGTCTGGCGGCACATCACACCCCATTGGCTATATTTTTTGAAATTCTTAGTAATTTAGCAAGCTTCGCTAAACCACAAATTGCAATTTATCTGCTTAAATGCGTAACAAGCGTGTCCTTTCAGGCAATATTTGCCTACTTGTGTTGTGTGGCAAAAAAACACGTCATAAATTTGCTAAGCAAGGAGCAAAAAAAAATCGCCTGAGGAATTTCATGAGAGTTTGGATAAAACAAATAGCCAATTTCCAAAATGCCCGCCAAGCAAGTGAAAGCCTAAGGACAACATGCGAGTGAGTAACAAATAATTGAGCTTATCTGCTGTTGTGACGTAAAGTGCGTGTGCACGAACAGATCAAAATCTGGATGAGGATTTCAAAAGCGTACGAAAGACTAAACAGTTGAAACGGAACATAAAAGGCAAGGCAATCTCCAAAATCGGTTAGCGGAATGAAATAAACGTCTGGACATCCAAACATCGCTACATTCACATTTATAATATTAGTAGGATTAGTAGGATGATAGTGTCCATGGGATCTTTATCCTTTTTTCAAGTGAAAGCCTAAGGACAACATGCGAGTGAGTAACAAATAATTGAGCTTATCTGCTGTTGTGACGTAAAGTGCGTGTGCACGAACAGATCAAAATCTGGATGAGGATTTCAAAAGCGTACGAAAGACTAAACAGTTGAAACGGAACATAAAAGGCAAGGCAATCTCCAAAATCGGTTAGCGGAATGAAATAAAAAAAAATGAAGTCGGGCAGTCGAAGTGGATGGGGCGCATGTGGCTTTCGGTGGTGTGCTGGTGCTGAGGGTGATATTGATGGGACACAATCGTTTTGACAATGGCAGTGGCCAATGTGTAATGGAGGACACCACTCTGTACACAGACCGCCTACATTTCGGCTTATCTTTTGGGCCAACCGCAACTGCTAAATGGCCTGCAAGATAAATGTGTGATTGCAAACATTTTTCCTATTTTTTTTTTGTGTTTTACTTAAGCACCTGCATGTGTTGTATTTGTGTGGCGTCTGATTGCGATTTACGTGCGATATTTCTCAGTTAACCAAAAGCACACCTTTCTCATGTCTTATCTCGCCCTTAGCGTTCATCCCACTTAGTACAAGCCGAAAAGCATTTACAAACTTGACTGAAATTACGGTTTTCATGTTGGCAACACATTAACAATTCACCAACCAACAATTTTAGCTATCAAAAGCACTACCGTACGCATTGTGTTGTTGTGTTCTGCGTGTCAACGCAAGGTGTGTGGGCGTGAACGGCAATTTTTGATTTCACTCAAAGCAATCAGCTGAATCAGCAAGCAGATAAACCATTTACGCATTGTCTTAACGGCATTGGGACATAAGAAGATGGCACTGTTGACGCCATACCACCACGCTTGACTCGCTTTCTTGGTGCTTCGGCAGGAGATGTGAAGCTCATTCTCTTTGTTGAAAGTCAATATTCCACGAAATGGCGTGCGTTACTTTTAGCCCATAATTAAGATTATCGAAACTGATAAATATTTGGTATTTTTAACACAGAAGTTATTTTTGAAAACTCGTTTGATTATCTGTTTACTGGGCATCATGGGAGGATCTTAAAAGTGAAGATCCCAACGAAGATCTCAATTAATTTCGCATCTCTTAGTATAATTTTTGGGCCTTGTCCGAATTCATGGAATCTTGAATCTTTAAGATGAAAATCTGTAGGTCTCTAGTATACCGAGATCCTTTCTCTTTCTCCCTCCCTCTCTCTCTCTCTATTTATCTCACTCTCTCTCTTCCCCTCTCTCTCTCTCTCTCTTTATCTCTCTTCCCCTCTCTCTCTCTTCCTCTCTCTCCCTCTCTTTCTCGCCCTATCTTTCTCTCTCTCTTTCTCTCTCTGTGTTCTCTGTAGTCCTCAAGGAACGCATTTTCCTTTTATTCCTTTTTTCTATATACATATATAAAACCTCCATAGGAAGAGGACGTCCTTGTTATTTATAAGTGGGATATTTCCTTTACAACAACAACAAGCAAAACTTGCTGCAGATCTCTTTAGATATTCTCAACTTCTAAGTTTCAATACTCTTCTCAAAGGCACCGTCTTTCTACCTTCGTAAGTTTGTACAGTCCATAAATTGTCAATTTGCTAGGCATATTAATACCAACATAACAAATCAAGAATCGCATGTGCAGTGGGCAGAAGAATTAAAAATGAAGTAGTAAAACAAAAAAAAACAAAAACAGAACTTCCAACATCTTATTGACCGCCTTGGCCAAACTGCAACAATTTGCTGTTTAGTAGTCGGCTTTTGCTTACTCACATGGCCCCAAAATGTAGGTCTTCTGGCCAAAACAAAGTCAAACGCACATACATACATACCTAAATACCAAGCAATACAAGAACAATGCGGCTTGAAGTATGTTTAGCTGGCGAAACGTATTGAACTGTGATTAGTATTGGCACAGCGGGTAGACCGACAAAAAACGAAATGAGTCCGGTTAGTTAGAAGCCCAAGCAACAGCAGCAACCGAAAATAACCACTCGACTCAATGCAGGAGCTATGCGACGCAAATTGGCCCCAAGGAGAACAAAGACTACAAATGAAACACTTTCGCGAAACGCGCATAACCGACCCTAAACGCACTGGGCAATTGCTTGTTTTACTGGTCGTAGCGAGAAAAAGCGATTATGTATTACCAACTCAACGCTCAATTTTTTGCGCCAAATAAAAAAGGTTATCGTGTTGGGAGTATTTTTTACTTTGTTGTTTTTTGGTTTTCTCGTTTGTGCCCACTACACTTGGTTAGTCGTTGGTTAATTTGATTGCAGCAAGCAGCAACACTCCGCAGCTCAGTCGGCCAATACCGGCAAACAGTAAAAGTGGCAGTGATGCGCATGCGCAAAAGTGTTAATAATTGGTTGTCGATGCGAACGCGCATGAAGCTCACACTTGCACTTGAATGGAACATTTATTTGCCAGGCTATACTCCGCAGTTAGGTGCCGCCACATGTCGCATGCAGCACTTTTTCGTGTGCAATAATTAGGCATGCTTCATAAATTTAGTGCTGATTCTGCACCAAAATGATTGAGGTGAAGATATGTAGGCGCATTCCGCATGCGTTGGGATCCAGCATTAACTTACAAAGCGCATGCGCAACCAACAAGACGTACTTGAGACACCAAATAAATCCACTAAAATGGACATTGATTTAAATAACAGCGATTAAAGTTAATCACCATTGACGGCATATTGTTTGGGGACTGGATCAGGTTAGTGAGATGGGAAAATTGTCGGCTTTTAACAAGTTGCTTTTGAAAGAGAATTCATTGCCACTGAGTTGATTTATGTGGGTGGAAATTGCTAAAAATTATTTCCATGCGTAGTAACAAAAGAGGAGAGTTCTTTTGAGGAAGTAAACAGACGGTTGGTGTCGTGGACATGCTGCACAAATATTCAACATATCAGGGCTCAGTCTTGATAGGTAGACTCACCTTTTGCGCCGAAATTTTTTTTTTTTTACTCAGTACTGATATACAAAAAGAGAAACTTTCAGTCGTTTGTAAATGTTCTAACCTCAATTAATATACATATTTTAACAGTTAGCTCACGTTTCCCAGTTCATGTGCAAACCTTAACTTTATCTCTCGCACCATTGTTAAACCATGCTTGAATATGTCTGTATGCACAACACAATGCGTTCATCCCCAATGGCCCCAAAACAAAAGCACTTAAGTTGACAACCAATTAAAATCCATTTGCGACATGCACAGTTAAAAAAAAATCAAATTCTTTCGCCAATTCCTGACATGTTGTGATGCATCTTCTTATCAGCATTTAAATATCTTATTCACAGCGGCACACATTACCTTTGTGAAACGCTTAAGGATCAGCGCAGATCGTGTGAAGATACAATTACATGCAACTTGAGGCTAATACTTTCCCGGAATCATTCCAGCTCGTTTATCAAACATATGTCACTTAGATGCCTAGCGGGAACAAAGACGCGACGAGCAAGCAACTTCCACTTACCGCATGCAACACAGCATACACGCTCCGCACTACCTCGACCACGATGCCTTTGTAGAGGTTCTTTTTTTTTTGTTTTTGTTTTCACATTTAGCGCAATTGATCAGTTCATTATAAACTTCGTCATGGTGGTCAAGTGTCATATTAGCATATAAATATATTTTCATACACACATGCTTATTGGAGAAAAATTTGCTTTTACTTGTGATTCTGCATGTGAGACAATTTTTTTTTTTTTTTTTGCGTTAACAATTCGCCGCTCATCAGCTTATCGCATCGATGATCTTGTTTCGCGCTAACGTGTTGCGCGGCTCAAGCGTGACTTGGTTTATACGAAGGTGCATAATTTTGCTTATTTTATTGTAATGGATATGTAGCGCAAAATATGAGCTATGTTGGTGTGTCAAATTGCCGTCGCATTACTGTGACAACGACAAATTGGTGGTAATTACAACGAAACAAGTTACGTACATAATTTTTATCGCGATCATTGATAAGCATCTTGTCGTGCTTCGAGTATGGTGTATATGAACTTGGTCAGTGGAGCGATTAAGCTTGAAAAGGTTTGCAGATAAATATGATATTTTTATACATTTTTTATGTATTGTGAGAGATACGCTACATAAAGTTTAGGAATAAATCCTATGTACGTTGCGTACAGGTTTAGTTTGGTATACCCTTGTTTAGATATTTCATATATACTTTCTACTAAATAAAACTCAGCACTTAAGAATTCATTAATTATTACGCTACACAACTTGTCATTTATTAAATGAATATTATGTGCGTTCCTGCTTTTGATTTCAAAAAATCTAATTTATACACAAACAATGCTATTTATTTTGAGAAGAGAAATTTGGAAAAAAAAATTTTAATAAAAAATATAAACAATGTTTGAGCAGAATCCATACAACGTGTTAAGTCGAATGTTGGTCAAAGCTAACAGTTCAACGACACAGTGTTCTAAGTATCGGAAACAAAAGTATTTTCTGTAATGTAATTCCACTAGCCTACGGCTTTTCTAATTAACACAACGTTATATGCATTCACTTGTCAATATAAAATATACATATATGTATATAAATATATATATTGAATTGCATTGGCTTTGGAGTATCAAAATTAAAATTTGAACAAAGTCAAATCGTCTATTAAATGTTATATTCGCCGATTTAACTTAAATCTATTAAAATTCCTTTCACCGCTATTACCATCATTATTGTGAAATCGATTTTTCCCACGATACATATTATTTTGATAGGGCCGACTTTCATGCGCCTGCGCACCATAAGCAGCACTTGCATGCGTCAATTGATTGTGGTGGTTGTCATGGTGATATGGAAATGGATTTCCACCACCTGTAATTTTGAGAAAAATTTAAGTATTTTCGAGTTTACACTATTTAATTTAAATTGAATTACCTCTTGAATGATTATTGGTTGTATTTACATATCTGCTATTATAGTTGCTGCTATTAGTCGCCATTTCTCTATTATACCCATTATTGGCAAATTGCGGTGCTGATGTTGGTGCAGATGGATCTATATGTGCATAGCGTTGACGCTGCATATTCGCGTTATTTCGAAATCTTTTAAAAGGATTACGTGTATCAAACACATCTGGTGGTGGTGCTATTGTTGGTCCCGCGGGTGCACGCCATGATAAAGGCTCATTATTGTATGTTGGTGGCACAAAATCTGTGGTGGGAAACACAGTAGTATATTTTCTCTTGATAGGTCTGGAGTTTCGATCACGTTTGTAAGCGTTTCTTAAATTATTCAACGATTCAATGTAGTTTTCGCGTTCAATTTTATGCCCACGCGCTATTGAAAAATCTAGTGCATGAAAAAAAAAATGTGTGTGAATTTAATTTTATTATTTTTAGGCAACGCTAGTATGACTTCCTTGTTAAAACATAGTTTAGCTAGAAGTCAATCAGAAAAAGATGGTACAGATGTATCTGGTTGAAAATTTTTCATTATTATCATATTTACTTACTAGCTATTGCCTCTTCTGGCTTCATATTCAGCTCCGATATCATGTAATTGCATATTAGGTAACCAGTGCGGTTAACGCCATGTGTACAATGAACACCAATTAGTTTATCTGGAACATGCGAAAGCAAAGAACGTACATGAAATACTCTACAGAACTTGAATTGTTGTCCAATTGGTTAAAAATCGTTTAAATATATGTATGTATAAAGAAAAAAAAGAACGTTCATGAAACACTCTACAGAACTTGAATTGTTATC
The DNA here is from genome assembly GCA_951509765.1 of Sphenella marginata. Lineage (NCBI taxonomy): Eukaryota > Metazoa > Arthropoda > Insecta > Diptera > Tephritidae > Sphenella > Sphenella marginata. Next base: position 54,460,123 of record OX608083.1, read on the forward strand.
CAATTGGTTATAAATCGGTCAAATATGTATATGTATGTATATAGGTATGAAGAGAGTAGGATGGGTTGAATTTTTTGAAATTTCTTTTTCGCTTAGAACGTTCATGAAACGGTGCAGTGAAATAACTCCCAAATGAAATAACTCCCATGAAATAACTCCCAATGAAAGAAGTCCCAATAAAAATGAAATAATTCCCAACTTTAATAAATGAAATAACTCCCAAAGAAGGAAATGAAATAACTCCCAATATTTGGCAGTTATTTCACAATGAAACCACAAGTCCCCAAAAAAATGAAATAACTCCCAAATGAAATAAGTCCCAATAAAATGAAATAAATCCCAAATCAAAATTTGAAATGGTATATTTTTACAATATAATCAGTTACAATGAAATTTGAAACATACAGGACAGCTTTGGACATGCGAATTAATGTCATTGAGGCATTTGGGTTTGAGATTCGACGAAGTAGTGCCGAACTCCTTTCCGCATTGGCGGCCTTCGGCCGCGCTTCAAAAAATAACAATGGGCTACGCCATTCCAACTCCGGGTGTGTGCCATAGCCGTGGCTACCGCCACGGTGATGTCTTTCCGCGTGCCACGTTTCCCACTTTTTCACTTTTCGGGCTCAGCCTAATGTGCCATTACAACAACCACATGAAAATGACAGAAAATTGTGAACTTTAACTGCAAACAACTTTTGAACGGTTGAAAAAATCTCATTTCAGATTCTAAATCTAGACGTGGGTAATCGTTTACGTGGGGTACCGAGCGCTAATACACAACCAAAAATGTTGAGATATCTATCAGGAGACGCGCTTTGGTCCCAGGAGCATGAATATAACTCCGCTGAACCAATATTTTTAGTAGTTTGCGAGATATTTGCAGTTAAAGTCATTTTCATGTGGTTGTTGTAATCACATTACCCTGTGAGAAAAGAGTGGCACGCGGAAGGACATCACCGTGGCGGTAGCCACGGCTATGGCAACCACCCGGAGTTGGAATGGCGTAGCCCAGGGTTATTTTTTGAAGCGCGGCCGAAGGCCGCCAATGCGGAAAGGAGTTCTGCACATAAATACCATTGATCACGCCCCGAATCGGGGATCTGACCTAAGCCAATCTCAGATTCATGATCATAAGTCGAAGGTGATAATGAAAAATGAAAATTTGGAATATAAAAAAAATGTACTGACTTTAGTTCCCTTTCTTAATGCGAATTAATGTCAATGACATTAGTTCGCTAAAAATATGCCCAACAAAAATGAAATAACTCCCATTAAAAATGAAATAACTCCCAATGCCTGGATTACAAGCAATGAAGTAAGTCCCAAAAAATGAAATAACTCCCAATTTCCAAAAATTATGAAATAACTCCCAAAGATATTTTATTGGGGATTATTTCATTTGGGAGTTATTTCATTATGAAATAATTCCCAGTTAAAATTATGAAATAAGTCCCAATGAATTGGGAGCTATTTCATAATGAAATAAGTCCCAACTTGCATGGAAAATATTTGGGAGTTATTTCATTTTTTTGTTGGGAGTTATTTCATTTGGGAGTTATTTCACTGCACCTCATGAAACACTCTACAGAACTTGAATTGTTATCCAATTGGTTATAAATCAGTTAAATATACATATGTATGTATATAGGTATGAAGAGAGTAGGATGGGTTGAATTTTTTGAAATTTCTTTTTCGCTTAGACGGGGGTGAGAATTTAAAGAAGTTTGAACATTTCATCTAACTTTTGTGAACTGTATGTAACCATTATAAATTCCGCAAAGCTCAATTTAGGGAAAGTGTTTATGTGTTGTTTAATATTATATAAGTTCATCGTAAATATTCAATGACGATTATTTATTTATGTATAATCTAAAAGAAAAAAATTAATTAAAATAATAAAAAGTGTTTGGATTGAAAAAATATGTCACTTCATTAGAAAACAAACCGCAACATTCTTTAATGTCATAAAAAACATATACATACATATGTACATGAATATAGAATGTTAAAAAAAATATAGCAGACAACTTCAATGAGTATCGTTTGTTCTGCCTACTGAGATTATAACCCCGAAATGTGCCAAATGCCTGGGTGCACTGCATTTGTAAATCTAAATGGAACAATGCAAATATTATTTGCAGTAAACTGTCGTAACAAAAGCTGTAGAATGTACAACTAAATGTAGCAGTGAGTGAAAGAAATCGGCCGCAAAAATTTAATTTACAAAAACTAACCGCAAAAATATGTCAACACCCACACTCGGCGTGCTCAAAATTAAGCATTTCGTCGGTGCAGCAGTGTACTCGTAACCAAAGCCAATTCCGACGGAATGGCTGTGAATGAAAAAAGAGAAACAACTGCGTAGCCGTGGGACACGCGAATACCTTGCAAAGACAGCAGCAATGTCTTGAACGTGTTGAAAGTCAAAGTCAGGAAAGAAGCAGCGCCAGCAAAAGCAATTTTAACAACTTTAGCAAAGTCAAGAGCAACTAAGGAGGCAGCAGCAGCAGCAATTGTGATGCGAAACAACAACTACAACACACACACTGTTAAACATGGGCAATAAATTTTAAGAAACATGTCAGCGCAACAGCAGCATTTGTGCAGCTAAAAAATAGCGAGCGCTATGCGCATGCGCAGTTTACATGAGATTCGTCATGTCTGCATAGCTTGAACTAATGTGTAGACGGACCAAAAAAAAAAAAAAACGAGGTAAGCAAACTGAAACGAAAAGCGCGCTTGCCACCTCCACATTCACAGTGGTTGTTGTTGCGCTTTTGCCGCATCTTCAGACTCCAATGCATTTTTCTTTTCATTACCTTTTATGCATATGTTTAGTAGCTCAGAGTTGATGACAAGACCACCGCAAAGACTGATTTGTTGTTATTTGCGTTTGACTTGGTGGAATTGTTATATTTGCAATATTAATTTGTGATTGTCGTTGTAGGCCTAGCTTCGTATTGTGTACAACGAAATTTATTGACTGCCGTACAAATTGTTCTTTCGATAAAAAAAAAGACCAAATTTAACAGGCAAATAGTCTGACAAATAGGAGCGGTCTTCAAACAAAGCAATGCCACTAATGAAAAAAAGAAATCATGCAAACATTTTAACTACTTTTGTGCAAAAAGTTATGACTCAAAAAACTACAAAATAGATAAAAATAAATTCCTTGAACTTAAAAGTAAAACAGGCACAAGATTTGATTATCATTGAGCAAACGTGACAGTTGCAACAAAGATTTTACAACATCATTCTGTGTATAGCCTTTAGAGAAACTAGTTGTGCAAGTCTCATTTCACATTGGGGCAAAGTTTGGGTTAATTGGTGTTAGGTAGCTTTAATTGTGTGGGATGATAAGGCGAAATGCAAGTATGATGATAGAGCGCCGCTTAGACGTATGTTTATAAAGTATAAAGACCATTTGTATTTGCCCAAAGTAGTTGCACTTGCGAAAGCCTCATAATTGGCATAAATCATGTGGGAATGATAAACAAAACAACGTAAGATGCACGTCTTGATAAATATGAAATTTTTTTAGAGATTAAAAATGCGCGCCTGCAATTTGCAAAGAAAGTCTTTTGTAAGGTCAAATGAATCAAAGAAAAAGCAAAATCCTAGATTTAATTCGTTGCCAAAGTGCTTAAAGCAGTTACTCCCTGAAATTTTTATATTTTATAGTAAACTCACCATTTTCAGGATTCTTGCTTAAAAAAGAGGTCACCATATTTTTGAATCTGTTAAAATTATAAAGCAAAACTATTCAGAACTACTCCGAAAAACTACTCAAGTTTAACTTACTGTTTAACCAAATGCGGTGGTGGTGTATGATGGCCAGGGATCATTAATTTATGATATACAATGCCTTTTTTCATAAAAATCTGCGAAGGAAAGGAAAATTACAATTTTTTTTTTATATCAAAATAGTATATTGTGGGTTTCATACCTAAAGTAGCCTCAAAATTAAACGTTTGCACAAAAGATTAGAAAATTATACCACTCTTAATGAGTAAAAAGTTAAAGTTCAAATGACGAGTCAATATAAATATCTGCAGAAAACCGAAAAGGGGCTGAAATTTTAAAATTGTTCTAAGAGCGTTCTACTCTTGACGATTTACGATTTTTCGATTCGAATGGTATGAGAAAAATATTGAAATGCAAATAAATGATAGGAACATGTAAATTCCGAAAGAAACGTATTAAAAAATTAAGTTCAGAATCTTATTAATATAGAGCCATTGCTACTGACCTCTGGATTGTAGTATCGCTTTGTATTAGTTAGATCGATTATCATTCCCAAATTGGGTATTGTCTCCATTAATGTATTGCCATCGAGCCGATTTTTTACCTCCACATCTTTGTTGACGAGCTGAAATAAAAATAATAAAAAAAAGACAACTTACTTAAATACTCCGTTATATTTAAAAAAAAAAAAAACAAATTTACTATTTTTAGCACATTGTTATGTGGTAAAGGATACTCCATTGTATCTTAATATATACAAAATTGATACTCGCCCAATAAACGTGTAGCGTCAATTCAAAAATATCATCAAGGCCCCTTAAGTCATTCAGAATAAAGAGACCACCCCAAATGTCCAACAAAATAAATTGCTTAATTAACGAAAAATAATAAAATATAGTCTCAAGCGCGTAGAAAGCTCATCGGCATGCGCATAAATATGCACCACTTGCATACAAGCAACGCATATACATATTAGCCTGCTCCAGAAAAACTATTTTTTACAATTTATTGCCAACAGACTCGAAAAAAATAGAAATGCTGTTAACTTGCGAACCCTGAATATTAGTATGCCATTTCTTCTAAATAATTGCATGCCAGAATATCACTAGAAAACCAAATACACTTTTTTGAATACTGTCTAATGTATTTCGATGCACACATACATGCTGATATATGTAAACATTGCGTTTACGGTATGATATGTCGTGCCTGCAAGCAAATTTCTGTGTGGTATAATTAATATAAATTTAACTTTAAGCCACAACAAGGAATGTCAAAACAGTCTTCATCCGAAGCGGCCTAAAAAGCTGTGTAAATAGCGAATTGAGTAAATTAAATTGCGACAAGCGAAAACCTACAGCACGGCAATACCTGCATATGTATGTATAAGGCTGGCCAAAGACTATGGCAGTACAAGCACTGCCCCTTTAGTATGTAGCTGTTATTTAATTAAGTAAAACAATTTAATTTCATATTCATATTTTGCTTGATTTTGATATTGACTGGCGCTTCGATTCTTTGTTCCGGCATCACATTGCATTTACGTTTAGGCTGCGGACAGTTGGCGTGTGGTCTGCTGACCCACTGTTTATGATAGCCTTGTTTTCAGCACTCTCATGTGGAGTATCTTGCGGCTAAAGACATTTAAGTTGCCACTTTTATGCATAATTACAAAAGTGCATCGAAAAAAATCGAATTCAAAGTTAATTAAGGTTCGATATTAAATTTGTGTGCGCTCAATAAAAGCTTCTAAAGAGTAGCTGATAAGAGCACTCCGGAACTAACCACATTACTCCGTGTTACCCGGAGAGTAGTTCCGAAACTGCTTTCAACTTTGAATTAGTACAATGGGACTACTAAGTCACAAAAAAAAAACCAATGAACTTCTTCGAGAGACAAAAGTCACTCTGCCCAACTTAAATCTGGAGAACTTAAATTGACGAATGATGTGCTCCACCACGAAACCAACCATGAACGGAACAGGCACTAAAGATATTTTTGCCCCCAATTTTTTAAAATTGCAATCTGGGGGGACTTCTGTTATAGGATATTTGTATAGATAGATAGTTTCCAAATTTAGCCTGGATCCTTCCATACTCTTAATACTGGTGAGTGGTTTCTTGGCCTTATCAGACTCCACCACATACAGGTGTTAGCACCACTGTGTCTTACAAACATTCAAGGTAGTCTCAACTCATTGCGTCCAACCAAAAGTTGCAGGCAACATTGGCGCTTGGCGTGAATAAAAGAAAGGCTATATTATCAAATAGAAGGCGCATATCAGAATAGCTCCACTAATGTTACATTTACGGGAACCAAACATCTCCGCTTTTGACCACAGCTATGTAAGCTAAGATCCGCTCATGTGTGCATCATGCAACAACATACCGGTAATATATTTATGTATATATGTATGAGATTGCTTACCTCCCGAAGCGGCACTTTAAATGCAATAAAGCGTGTACCATCAATTTGCTTTCCAACTGGTGTATAGTTGAGCCATCTGATAAATAGTAAGATATAATGTAAAACTTATACCGCCAAATGTACACGCAAACCATGCCGCACTTACCTATCTGGTATAGCAGGTGCCATTATTTTAAGAATGACTTTTTTTCACACCACTTTTATTTTGGAAAAATCACTAAAAATTTCTTTGCAAAGTTAATTTATTTATCAACTTCGAAGTTTCAGATAAAAAATTATATATTTTGTTCTTTGCATTCATATGTACACATATACATATGACACACGTCAAATTTGCGTAAGTGATGCCACTACAATCTCACCACACACAAGACTGCACTAAAATTCCTCAATTAATTGGGGTTTTGCAAAATTTACTATAAATTTTTATTCGCAAACAAAATAGTAAATCCAATAAAATTAAAGAAATAAGACTTGAATTATATTAAATAAACCTGTTGTCACAGATATTTACTTAAGGGAGGGTGTAAGTATAAAACATATGCCAGGTTTATTCAACACACATTATCATTTCCACTTCACCACGGACAGCTGCTTTCTTGAGTTGACTTTTGGACTTTTGTGGCGATCGTAGCAAATTTACTATAGTGGTGGTGGTGATATTTAATTAAAGTGATTACGATCTAAAAAATATCTTATCTTTCGCATTTGGTCCTGCCTAAAATACATATTTCTTAATTTTTTGCTACAAAAAGTATACACAAAGACAATGTTTACCTCCAATGCAAGGAATTTAATGCGTAGCACGTTGGTAAGTAAATAGTCATGACATTAACAACTTCCTCAAGCACAAAACCTAAAAATTAAAAAAAAAATTCCTCTTTTCCCTACAGCTTAACCGTTGCAAAAGCACTCTAGTTGTTGCTGAGCATAACAATGAGGCGCTAAATCCCATTACATTGAATACGATCGCAGCAGCGAAGAAAATTGGCGGTGACGTCACAGTGCTAGTAGCAGGCACGAAATGTGGTCCGGTAAATTATTGACAATTACATTTGCCTAATCAACAAAGTTAATTTTGTAAATTTTAGGCGTCTGAAGCAGTTTCCAAAGTTGAAGGAGTTGCCAAGGTATTAGTTGCCGAAAATGCTGCTTTCAAAGGTTTCACCCCAGAATCGATAACACCATTGGTCTTGGCCGCACAATCACAATTCAAGTTCACACATATTTTGGCTGGAGCTACTGCCTTTGGCAAAAATGTTCTACCACGTGTCGCTGCCAAATTGGATGTCTCACCAATTTCTGAGATTATTGATGTGAAGAGTGAAGATACTTTTGTGCGCACTATATATGCTGGTAATGCAATACTAACACTTCGTTCCAAAGATGCTGTCAAAGTGATAACAGTACGTGGCACAAATTTCGCACCTGCGGCTGAAACTGGAGGTAGTGGCGCTGTCGAGCAAGCACCTGCAGGCGAATATGCTTCATCATTGAGTGAATTTGTTTCACAAGAACTATCAAAGTCCGATCGTCCTGAATTAACAGGTGCCAAGGTTATTGTATCCGGTGGACGTGGTCTCAAATCTGGAGACAATTTCAAACTGTTGTATGATCTGGCTGATAAGTTTGGTGCTGCTGTAGGTGCATCACGTGCTGCTGTCGATGCGGGATATGTACCCAACGATTTACAAATTGGTCAAACGGGCAAAATCGTGGCACCTGATCTATACATTGCTGTTGGCATTTCAGGCGCCATACAGCATTTGGCTGGTATGAAAGATTCGAAAACCATTGTAGCTATAAATAAAGATGCTGAAGCGCCGATCTTCCAAGTAGCTGATATTGGACTAGTTGCTGATTTGTTTAAAGCTGTACCAGAATTAACAGAGAAATTGTGAGACATCGCTTTAAGTATATACGTTACCCTTGTGCATTTACCTAATTGATTTTATTTTGGCGAAAATCTATCCCTATATATTTGTTTTATAATTAGTAGCAATATTTTACCTTTTTTGCTTAATGCTTGTGTGAGCAAATTCTCATATTATGTTTTCTACCACCCTTACAAATGTTTCATTTTTAAGAATAAAGTTGCTAATATAAACCAAAATCAAAGATCTTAATAGTTTATGCTTCTTTGCTAAAAATGTGTTTTTTTTAACGCTCGTACTCTATGCTCATTTGCATATAACATGAAAATTTGAAAAGCGTACTTTTAGGCGCAAATCTTGGGAGAAATTCTTACCTCAATATTTTGTGCACAGTGAAATTTTGAGTTGTCAGTTTAAAGTACTGAAATTGCTTACAAAAGGTAAGACGGAGTGGGAAATGTCTTCTAATGGGTATATCAGTGATGATCTCTAACAAACAAATACCAGAAGACGTTGATCCGATCCTGTTGAAACATTACTTTCCTACACTCCAACAGAAAAACTATCGGCTTGAAGATTCAAGATGGTGTGCTTAATAAAATCAATAAAGAGTTCTAGCAAATTCATATGTCTGGCTTATCACAGTAAGGTGTCTTCAAGTTTGCTCCCCCATGTAGCTTCAATGCGCCTTTGCTCAAAGCGCTAGAAAATTCCAAATAAAAAATGGATGAAGATGACTGCATACATAAATATTTGTGTAGGAGAATTCATAAAAATACATAAATTTTTTTTGTTTACTTTTAAATCATATTCTTACGGTTGAAATGGGTCACAGCGATAATGCTACATATAGATCAAATACTACATTGTTGTACAAATAGCTTGGGAGAGCAAAGTACTCGATTTACTTAGTAAGAAAGTCTAAGCTCGGCTGAAACTGAATGGCGAATAGCCAGCTGTTCAAAAGTGGGCGTGTTTGATTCTGACTGGGTGTAATCGACCGTGGTACTAAAATTTTGGAACCATTAATAATAAACTCTCTGTTATGGGCTTCAGTTTTTGTGACTGGAGTATGAACTAAATACGCAAGCAGGGCATATTGGGTATAATGGTTCATGGTTAAAAATAGTATTCATATGTCATTGATTGATAACCTCTTTGAGAATATTTTTACACTTCCCAGAAATTGTCAAAAGGCAATTAAGATGCGCTGATAAAAGATAGGATGAATGTCTTAACATCCGGCTAGTTTTAAATCGGGAGAACGGTATGACGCGGTGGATTACATTTGTCTGATGGTTGCAATATTCGATTATACATCAACTCATACAATCGCTTTAATTTTTCATGTGTTGAACCCATTCTTACAAGAGATAACAGTTACATCAAAATGGAATGGTACAAAGTGAGTAAAGAGAGGATCATGATTGTTTTCATATCGCAAATCGGGTTAAACAATGAATGTGGAATCAATGTAAACGTCTTCAAAACTCAATGCGACTTATACAAAAAGCGCGGCAAGATTGTTTTACTTTTTGTGTAACGGAGCGTACAACTCCCGACCTAGACACAACTATTGAGCGCATAAATTTTTATTATGATTCGTAACAAAGCAGCTAGATTAATAGAGTCGATTCGAATATTATTTTAATTTAATTTACTTATTGAAACGCGCATTTATGTAATTTTCATGCATTCCTATTTACTTACAAATAAATATTTATTGTTGATGAAGTTATACATGCATACATTCATACTTATTATGTACCGTAAATGATTCATGCGTCATAAATAATTTGTAAGTAAATATTTTGTTAATAAATTAGCGCGGAAAATTTTATAGTATTTATTATTTATTATCAAGCAAATGAATGATTACTCAATCACTGCTTATTTAAACGAACTTTATTTCCCAATGAACGCTCGAGCTTTGAAAATATATAATTGCAGTCAATGTTTTCGTTTGAAATAAAGATTTTCTTAAAATTTTCAGAACCATTTGCTTTTAAAGCCTAATAAAGTTTCGATACATATTTTTCGTCCATATCTTCTCATAATTGAAGTTTTTGATAACAAACCAAAATAATAAATCTAGGACTTAATTTCTCAGAAAACCAATTATAATGGTCCCATTTTTATAACTATCGGCACTTAGTATACATCTCGAAACTGAAGTTTAAAACAAATGTTAGCTGGGTTGTTATGCTGGTAGTTTAATATGTACATATGTATGCATGAACAAACATATTTTATTGACATTTAAGGTAGTGCATTTGATGCAACATTTTACTTCCTTCACTTGCTTAAGGAATTGCGAAAAGCCTTGAATGTTTTGTTTACAAAAACCAGCATAGGGGATTTCCTATTCCAATAACACAATAATAAATGTACATATGTATGTATGTATGTACGTACATACCTATATAGTTTTCGTTTTTTTTTTATGCTTGTAATATGATGCTTGCAAGTACATATGTACCGGAACAAGAAAGATATAGGTACTGAACTCATATTGTAATTCCGTTAGAAAATTGGTACCGTTTTTTTGTATGGAGAGTGACATATGTATGTATGTATATATACGTTTATTGACAGTGAAGGCTGATGAAATCCAGTCAACTTTTTGCGATGGCAATTGTAGCACATTTTCTATTGGTCTGACATGTCGTATGATGAACAAAAAATCTATCATAAGAGGTTATACATAAAATCAATAAAGTAAAAAAATATTTAAAATTGAGCCTAATGCACCAAATTATTATTATTTCGCGGGCAAAATCGTAATGCTTATTAAGGGCAAAGTCAAAGATCATTTTTAGATTGTGTCCGCTATCAATAAATGTGCACAGAATTGTTTATTCAAAAAAAAAAATTATCAATCAATTTTGCAAAATAATTAATTTTTTTAACTACATAATTTCAATGGCGTATCGAATTAAATGATGTTATATGCCTGTTTGAAAATGCAAAATATACAAAAAGAAAAAAGATTATAACGTAAAACAGAAATTGTTCACACACAAATCTGCTTGATGAATTGATTGAATCAAAATTAAGATACTTTATTGGGTTCATACATAAATACATATGCACCTGTATATACAACTTGAAGACCGGTCACTAAACTGACGCAATATGTATTCGCCATCGATAGACCAGGTTGCTATTTGTCCTGCTACAATAAAACCAAAAATGCGACTTGTTTCCATGCCAGACAATTTGTGCCAGTACATAAAAAAATTTAGCAATCATTAAACCTGATCGGCAATCACACTATTTTAGGGTACTAAACCATTGAGTAAAAATGCCGGTCGTATTTGTAATATTTTGAACGTTTAGATATGTATATACAGTGTTGTGCAATACAAAAGCAACGCAAATAAATTTTACTTCAAACAAGAAGTTTTTGGCCATTGATCTAACAATTATCGTCGACTAAGTGGAAGATCACCGTGTTTTAGAATTTGGTTGAAGAACGCCCTAACTCAGTACGAGTTTTAAATGCGTCCCATCAGAACGAAAATGCAATGCACAATCAGCTGAGTTAGGGCGTGGTTGAAAAAATTTTTTAGATATGGTGCTCTTCAACTAAATTCGGATACACATACATATGTACATATGTTTGTAGTGGTTTTTTAAATACTTTGATAAAGATTTTTAAAATTTCTACAGTTGAAGTGAAATACTTTTTCATTTTCCCTGAAATTTTGTGATTTAGTAAAAGTGGGTGTTGCTGTAGCCTTCGATGTAGACCAACGCAAGTCTATGCCTTCAATTTCTATGCTTTAATTTTATTATTTGGTACAATACAAAATGATATTACTTTAAATGCTAAGCACAACTGGGTATAAAAATATTTTTTATGTTGCGCAAGACTGTAAAAAAATGTGCCTATAAACTATTGGACGTTCATTTAGTCGGAGATAAGCCAAGTTGAATCTAGTACTAGTAGTCAACCAACATATGTACATTTTTATGTCCACTATTTACTATGTACATATATAGGGTTTTGCTTAGTATATAAACATAATCGAGCTCTCTTATGTACTTGTGCATATGCAACTTCACGGAATATTTGCATGACGCTGATTTTCAACAACAAGCTACATATGTATGTATATAGCCATTCGAACATAAGTCCAGTCGTTGACGTCGACTTCGATAGCGTAATATGCACACACACACACACATGCATTTATACAAGATCAGCAGGCCAGAGTCTGTGCCACAAACGACGGAACCGCTGGTAATGTTGAAGCTGACGACGTATTGTCAATCACAGTATTTTCCTGTTGATCCAACAAAGTGGACGTATAAATCGGAGAGCACGGTGAAAACGTTGTAAACGTAAATAACATAGAATTTTCGACTTTTAAAGTGTAACTTGACTCTTGGCATATACATATAGAAGTGTTGCAATCGAAAGCAAGTGAAGTGAAATATATTAAAAAAAATCGTTAAAACTAAACTACTAAAAACAAGTTTAATTAAAAAAAAAAAATTAAATATGACAACCAACGGTAAACGCGTTTGTGTTATTGGTGCTGGTACAGCAGGACTTAGCGCGCTTAAAAATTCCCTACAACATGGCTTACATGCGGTCGCTTATGAACAATGCAGCGAGATCGGTGGCACTTGGGTTTATACGAAACCAGGACAAAATGATGTACACAGCAGCATGTATGAGGGTTTACGGTAAGTACTACCCACCTTCAAGCACACGAGAAGGAGGCATGCTGTGACGCGTAAATATATAATTGTGTCTCCATTTCTCTCAAATAGCACAAACTTGCCTAAAGAGGTTATGGGTTATCCCGATTATAAATACCCAAAGGATATTGAACAATCATTCGTACCATCAGCGGAAGTACTGAAATTCTTGCAATCATATGCTCAACATTTCAATTTGGGCAAACATATAAAACTGCAGCATAAGATAATACGCGTGCGACCATTGAACGGCAAATGGGAGGTGAGTTTGAAATAAAAACACAAAAATCGTAGAATTTCAAAAGGAAATACGAAGACAATTTAAAAATTTTAATAACATAAAATTGGGTATAGCTAAATGCATATTTGCACGTAATGCGCGCGTGTTTATTCTTTAAAAGTCTGAAACGACGTTTGTCCGAGCTTGGACTTTCGTGCCAGAAACAGAATTTCGAAGGTCACAAATCATTTAATTTTGTAACAATCGAGTGAGAATATATGTATGCATGTATGTATGTACATATGCACTTCGTGACATTGTGGGTGGTGCGATAAGCTCATAGATAGGCTTTAAAAAAGTTTCCTTGGAATTATTCAGTTCCGCAAACTTTTTTCCTAGAATCGAAGATCATATTTGCATGTGAACACATTAGACGCCACATTCACCATTAAAATATTTTAATATCGAGATTTTTCGCAGATTTATGTACGGGATATTCAAAATGATAAATTCTTCAAGGAAATGTTCGATTTCGTGTTTGTTTGTAATGGGCACTACAGCATGCCGCTGATGCCTGAAATTGAGGGTATGGATGACTACAAAGGCAGAAAATTGCATAGTCACTGGTATCGTAAACCGGATACATTTGAAGGTGAGTAAAATGCGGAACAATGCGGAGCAACGCAGCAAAAACATTTACAAATATTTCACACCACAAATATTAGGCACCACTGTGCTCGTAATCGGCGCTGGTCCCAGTGGCATGGATATCACTCATCACATTAGTAAATTCGCCAAGCACATTTATCTCAGTCACAATTTGGATCCAGCACCCAATACGGATTTCATGCAAAACGTCACCCAAAAGACTGTCGTACAACGTTTCACTGCAGATGGCGCCATTTTTAAGGATAGCACCACCGCAACATTTGATCACATCATTTTCTGCACCGGCTACAAATACACATTCCCCTTTCTTAGCATGGACGTTCTATTGCGTGTCGATGATAATTTTGTGCATCCACTTTATAAGCATTGCATTAATATTCATTACCCGACAATGGCATTGATTGGTTTACCGTTTTATGTTTGTCCTTCGCAATCGTTCGATTTGCAGGTGCGTTTTGCGCTTGCTTTCTTTACGAAAAAACGTGAATTTCCTAGTCGTGATGAAATGTTCGCCGATCTGAAGAAGGATATGGAGCAACGACGTAAAAAGGGGCTTACCAATCGTCAAGGTCATGCGATGGGCGATAAACAGGTAGGTTGAATGAGCGAGGATATGACAAGTGGAAACAAAATTTTAAATTGCTTTTGTTGTTAAATTATTATTATGTTTTTTTTTTTATTTTAGTATGATTACTATAGCGATCTCGCCGAAACTGCTGGCATTGAAAACATTAAACCTGTTATTAATAAGATCATGGAAGATTGCAATCGCAAATATATTTACGAATTGGCTACATACCGCAATGATCGTTTCAAAGTGCTTGATGATGAAACTTTTGTGAAATATCCTATGAAAGCTACATGAAGCTGGGATGTATGTAGTTGTTTATGTTGTGTCTACTTGCTATTTGGGTGCTTCAAGGGGATAAAGGGGTCTATTTTAACACTTTATATTAAATGTAAATACCTAGAAAGCTTTAGTTTAAGTTGTTGTAAATTAGCTATAACCATATTTCATATTGAAACTTCATATTTGTAATAATAAAAATAAAAGTTTTTAAAAATCGAATACTTAACCTCAAAAATTTAGTCAAGCGGAGCTAATAAAAATATGTCTTAGGTCTACAGAGATAATGCGAATAGAGATAAGATTGCTACTAAAAAAGGTCACGCTTATCACCAAAATCAGAGTAGAGAGAAATATAGGCCTAAATCATACAAAATTTCCAAAGTTCGTTGAAATAATTGCAAGTGCACCCAAAAGTATGCAACTTTTTTAATGATGACTTCGATATACAAAAAAAGTGTTTTTCTTAAAAACTTTCAAAAATCACCTAACATATTCTTCTTCAATAAACATTTTTTGGGGTAAAAATCCTCCAATTAAATAGGCAGGAAGGCCAAATTTTGCAGTCCTTGCACTTTTTATATATGTATGTAGTATATTTGTCATCATAAAAAAAATTCCAACCAAAATAATTTTCAAAAAAAAATTATTCGAACGAGTCTAATGGGTATATGTACATATAATTTCAAGTGTTAGTTCGTATTGAACCTTACTTGAATTTAAATCTTTTTTCTTTCAAAATTTTATAAATGAAATTAAAGTTAATTCCAAAAAATTATAATCGTGTTTTATTTATTTTCCTTTAATAAAATACCGATGCAACTATGGTCTTCTTTCTGGAACTCTTTGTGCTGGAACTTCTTATGTTGGAACTTCTTGTGTTGAAACTTCTTGATACACCTTTATGCAAACTTAATTATTACTCCACAATATTGTTTGAATACTACCAACTGAATACTGGATACTGAACTGAACTCAACTAAGCTCAACTGACTGCTTAAGCCATCTTCAGTTGTATTTATAGCTTGTCGCGATTCTAATTTGAAATTAGAATCGATTCGAAATTTGACTCTTCTGATTTTATTATTTACAATTTGAAACTTTGGTTTGTGAGTGCGTTAATTTGCCACTCTATTAGAAATTTGAGTTGAGTGCGTTTGTTTACTCGCTACTCAGTTTGTAATTAGAAGCATATTTGTAATTGGAAACATTTTACAACTTCTGCTGTTGGGTGCGAATGTTTATCACCCAACCAACATTTTAAAGTTGGATCTATCAAAATTGCGGACTTATTGTAGTTGTTGTATTTAGAGTAGGTAGGTTTGCAGATGAATGTGTAACTATATGCATACAAATTTGAAAATGTTCACCATATAATTATCATATATAAATACAGATCTATAAGTACATATGTATGTACATATATACATAGATTATTTGTTTGCCAATATAAAAAACGAACGCTGAATTAGCCGAACGAAAGTGAACGATCTCTACTTGAAGTTTATTGTTTCCAAAAAAGCAGCCGAACGCATACAAAGATACATACATGCATGCAAATTAGGGATGGCATTTGCTTGTTGGAATATAATATTTTTGAATATTTTAATTCTTGAACCTTTCTGGCAATAAACAAGAAAATTTTAAAAACCAATCCCGTAAATCCAAAAAAAAACAAATCCCTAATGTAAAGAAGTATGTTTGTAAAATGTAAAACAGTTGTATCCATTTCTCTAACTGTTGTTTTATACTGTGTAGTATCCAAGAACTGAAATATGCTAACGAAAAATCATTTCTAATGTATGATATTTAAAATTTTGATTAAAATAAAAAAGAATTATAAAGGAAATTGTATTGAGCTGAACATCGACCAACCTAATGTATACATACATATGTATGTGTTTGTATATTTGCATTTGAGCTGAGCGCCTGTCGAAAGACGACGATTGTCATATCAGTATCAATTAATTCATATCAGCTACAATTCAAGAGCATATTTAGATCAGTGCTAAACAACAATTGTTGTCGTCGTCTTCCGTAAATAAAATTTCATACGCTCTTCTGCAGCTGTTCAGTTATAACGTAAACAAGCAACGACGAGGAACTTAAGAACACATAGCGTATACGTATTTCGAAATTTGTAATTTAATTAATTCATTGAGATACATAAAATATCTATTTAGCTGCTAAAAAGAAAATTAAAAAATTAAAATTATTCATCAAAATTCATAGCAAGAAAGAAAGCCACTTAACATAAAATTTTATAAAAATATATAATGAACACTGTGAAAAAACGTTGCTGTGTAGTTGGCGCCGGAGCAGCTGGCCTCTGTGCTCTCAAATATTGTCTCGAATATGGCATGGAAGCTGTGGCGTATGATAAATGTAATGAAATCGGCGGCACTTGGGTGTATACCGAACAAGCGCTTGATGGATCTAGCACAGCGGAGGATGTACATAGCAGCATGTACGATGGTTTGCGGTAATTTGAATGAAATTAACATATTAGAATTTTCAAAATATATTTCTGCTTTTACAATTAAAAAATGCAGCACTAACTTACCCAAAGAGGTAATGGATTTTCCTGACTTTAAATTTCCTGCGAATATGCGTGAATCTTATATTTTGGCGAGTGATGTTTTAAAATATTTCCAAGCTTATGCAAAACATTTCAATTTGATGCCACATATACAGCTGCAGCAAGAAGTTGTTAGAGTGCGGCCTTTACATGGCAAATGGGAGGTGGGAACAGTTTTTTTTTTTGTTTATTAATAAGTTTTAATTGCACATCTTTTTTTTATTAAAACTAGGTCTTGACACATGATCATACAAGCAATACATATAACACTGAACAATTTGACTACATTTTTATCTGCAATGGCCGCTATACCACGCCCTCGTATCCTAAAACTAAAGGCATTGAACTTTACAAAGGTCATAGAATACACAGTCATGTCTTTCGCAGGGCTGAGGCTTTTAAAGGTGAGTTCGAAAAAATGCACTATTCCTACCTACTGTTTTGTCAATTTTGCCTCTAAACAATAAGCCTATTTTTGAGCTTTATTTTTAGGTCTTTTTTTTTTGTTCCTTCCCCCAACTGAAAAAAAAAATCGATTGAGCCATTTATCGACTGGAAAATTTCTAATTTATCATTTTTCTAACTAATCAGTGCTTTCTGTCTTCTTATTATGTTAATTTGATTGCTTCCTAATTTCTTAGTCATATACATTTGTTGCTATGGCAACGAAGCATTAGTTCACAACCACTTAACAGGTTGTTCTTTGTAGTTATTTGAAAATTGTTTACTTTTTGGATTAAAACTACTTAAGGGAGGTTATCTTTAACAGCTGATATGTAAGTTAATATATTTTTTGCGATTAGCTTTTGAACTTTGCGTTCTTCTTACATGTTTCATTGAATTTCCATTGTTTTGTTTGTTTAACGGCAATAACCGGCACCTAGTTTGGGGACAATAAATTGTTATCACTTCACGGAAGCTATAAACATTAATCTGTTACTTATATACATATGTGCATACATACATATGTATTTATATGGATGTGCAGGCACATGATGTGTTACAGAAATACAAGGAACAAATTAAATTTAATTTTGTAAACTCAAAACCGAATGCTTACTGTGAGTTTCGTTAAGAATGAAGGAAGCCAGCTGAACCACTCTAATGTATATACATCAATTATTGGGGATTAACCTATGCAGTTTATAGGCCTATAATCATATTTCTTGATGGTATTAAGCGATTTGGGTATAAAAATGGCCACTCTAATATTATTTTGCCTCAATTTTCTTCGTTCCCACAGATGCAACCGTCCTCATTGTTGGTGCTGGCCGAAGCGGCATGGACATTACGCATCACATTTATCCACACGCCAAACGGGTCTATCTCAGTCATCATTTGGAACATAAGCCACCAATCACAGATTTTATGCCGAATGTTGTGCAGAAACCGTTAGTGAAAAGTTATACTGAAGAAGGCGCCATATTTAAAGATGGCACACAGGTTAACTGTAGCCACATCATTTTCTGTACAGGTTACAATTTAACAATACCCTTTCTAAGCGCTGACTGTAATTTACAGTTGTACGATAATTTCGTCTATCCACTTTATAAGCATTGCATCAATATTTATCAACCCACGATGTGTTTCATTGGCTTACCCATTTATGCTTATCCAATTCAATTATTCGATATGCAAATGCGTTTTATAATGCAATATTATAGTGGGAGATTGCAATTACCAAGTACGGAAGATATGCTAGCCGATACGGAGCGTGATTTGGCAGAACGTAATGAGCGTGGTCTACCGCGAAGGAAGGCTCATGTAGTGGGCGAGCGGCAGGTGGGTGAAGAAAGTGTGGATTTAATATGCAAAATTATCTTAATATTTTTTTTTAATTTCCTTTTTAAGTTCGATTATTACGATGAGCTGGTGGCATTGACTGGCATCGACAACATCCGACCGGTAGTGAAGAAGCTTTCGACAAAATGTAGCGGAAAATTCCTTTACGATTTACAAAATTATCGCAAAACCGCATTTAAAGTTATAGACGACCAAAATTTTGTACAATTTAAATTAGGTGAAGTGTAATGGGAAATAAATAAAATTAATTTTAAATATAATTTTGTCTTTAATAGTTTTTGAACTAATTAAGTGCAGTTAATAGAAGAACTGCACTGTGGCAACCATGCAAATGTCATCTTTGGTGAAAATGTATGTATGTTACTTTAAAACGTACGGCAACTGACTCTGTTGTGATTTAACAAGTGCAGCTGATCGAATTTCGCGGTTATTTGCAAAAGTTTTAAATTTGTCATATTTCGCAAGATTAAGTGCTTAAATTGTGTTTTTAACGATTAAAATATGGAAAGTGATATTTGAGCTTAAAGAATTGTGCATTTTTAACCACAAATTTAAAAAAATCGTTTAGTGTGTTTTTATTACATAATTGTTTTATATATACATAATTACGCAATCTGCACAAAATTTTCATCATCAAGAATTTTAAAGCGACTTTGGCGGTATGTATCCAACTCAAAAATATATCTTCCACTGCAAGCTTTCATCATTTTGGTAACCACTGGCTTAAGTTTGGTTATACCTGCTGTTACAGCCAAATCTTCATAGTAATCGAACTGTAATGAAAGCGAAGAGAATGATACGTAGTTAAGTTGTTGGAAGGTGACACTCTCGTCCTTCTTTTACCTGTTTTTCTCCCATTTTGTGTGGCGCACGCTTTGATAAACCATTCGCCCAACGCTCCTCCGCTTCCGAATCCATAACTGCCAGCATTTCAGCATGGCTAGGCAAATCTTTGCGCCCCGTAAAGTATGTGAGGATAAAACGTACTTGTAAATCGAAAAGTTGTGCTGGACAAATTTGAGATGGTAATCCAATAATGGCCATTGTAGGTTTATTAATATTTAAACAATGTTTGTAGAGTGGATATACCCAATTGACGTCCACGTTAAGACCACAATCCACACTTAAAAATGGTAAGGTATACTTATAACCAGTGCAGAAAATCACATAGGAAAATGAAGCGCTACTCCCATCCTTAAATACAGCACCGTCTTCGGTGAAACTTTCGATATCTGGTTTCTGTGTAACAATCTTCATAAAATCAGTACGTGGTTCTTTTTTTAAGTGATGACTGAGATAAATATGTTTGGCATGCTTGTAGATTTGGTGAACAATGTCAATACCACTTGGACCACCGCCATACACCAAAACCGTATGACCTTAAATGAGAGAGTGTGAAATACTAGCCTAAGTTAAATGTTAGGTGATATGTTTTTTGAGTTTGTTACCTTTCAAAATATCCGGTTTACGGTATAGATGACTGTGCAAACGTTCGCCACGATACTGATCCAGACCTTTGGTATTTGGATACATTGGGGTGCTATTGTGTCCATTGCAAATTAGCACAAAATCGAATTTTTCAACAAGATATTTATCGCTCTTGTGGTCGTGTATGATAACCTGTGGAAGGAGAAAATTCGTAAGCTAATTTTATAAAAATATTTTATCTGAAAATCAGTAATAGTGAAACCTTTGCAAAATTTTTGAAAGGCCAGTCTAAGAATCATGAGGGTATTTAATAGTTTTCTGAGTTCTAATCTAATTCTGGTCCCCCACTTACCTCCCAGCTGGTGTTAAATGGTCGCACTCTTATTATCTCGTGTTCCAACTTGATATACGGCGTCAACTTAAAATGTCTGGCATAGTTTTGTAAATACTGTAAAACCAAATCTGAGCTGATAAAAGAATCTTGAATGTTTGTATCGAAATCATAATCAGGAAAACCCATTATCTCTTTTGGTAAATTTGTTCTAAGTGAAACGATATTTACATTGTAAATATTAAAGTATGTACATAGAAGAACTCCATATACTTACATCAAACCCTGGTACATGCTACTGAATACATCTTCCTCACTCTCACCCTCCTTACGTTCCACATAGACCCAAGTGCCTCCGATCTCTGTGTGCCTTTCGTAAGCAACCGCATCCATATCATGTTCCAACGAATTCTTGAGAGCCGTTAGCCCAGCCATTCCGGCACCTATAACGCATACCCGTCTTTTGGTAGACATTTTAAAGAACTTTTGAAATGCACTGTTACTCAAACTATTACGCAGAAAATAAAAATATGAATTTTTGATTCAGCGTAGAAATGAGCGACCAGTTTTTCTGCATACAAATTGCTAACTAAATCGAATGAGTATCGCGCTGAGTACTTATATTAGTGGATAGGTGTATGTGTGTAAACAAGTTTCCCTGCAGGAAATTGCAATACTTCCAACTGTCCATTTTTATATGGCGTTTCGTTTTCAATCAGTTCTAAGATAGCTTCGCTTTGGAGTGTTCTTAACCGATTCTATTTGGGGGGGTTTAGGCGGAACTCCGGCTGTGGATGAGTTACTTCAAATTGTCTTTTAACAATTACTTTTGTAATCGATACAGAATGATTCATGAAGTTGTAGGCTGATTCGCAATATTACTGCAGGGTTTCTATCACTCGAAGTGCTCACCAATTTCTCTTTTAGCAATTTTTTCTCTTTAAATACATTCTCTTTAATTGTTTTGTACATATGTACATGTACCTGATTTAAGTTCAATAGTTAATGGAAAGTACAGTAAGCCTTTTATTATCAGCAGAATGTGGAGATAAATACGTTCAACTCAGAAATAACTTCTTATCAAATCTTCAGGATTGAAACCAATCACGACTTAGCTGTCCTGTGAGATATCAGCTAACAATTTTTCGCTTGCATTATCGACAAAAGCTGATCAAAGTTAAACGAATTTCTTAAAAGATGTTTGCAGAATAGCATAATCGTTATAATTATTCCTAAGCCAAAATTCTTCAAAGATGAAGCAGGTTGTACGACATTCACACAGAAACATAGTTCAGCTAAGATAAATCCAGCGACATGCCTGTAGTGGAATTCACTAACTTATAGCGATTCGATTCGAGATTTTCAATAGCGATTCGGTCGCTTGCACTATCGAATATGCGATTCACTAACTTATCTATAACAATGCGGGCAAAGGATTTCTCATCTCGCTATAAAACATTGTTCTCAAATGCCATTTCTTACAAATAATAAGACGGATATATGTACATATGTACATAGTATTATATTTCAATTTTTAATAAAAAATTCAAATTATGTGCATTTTATTTAACGACATAGAAAACAACTGCAAATTGAGTGTCGTTTACTTTGCGGCATCAGCTGTTCCGAATACTCGAAAATCGAGAAAAAATAGTGAATACCAATATCGTGTTAAATATCGGTTAGGACGAAATGTCCCACGACAGCCGGTTCTACGTACCGGAATGACTCGGGGTTTCCCCGACCAAGGGCTGTTATTTCACTACCCCCCTGCCTAAACCGTCAGTTATCCTCCCCCCAATAATGTCATCCTCCGAGCAGCTCCTTGCAGCGGGACTGCTCAAGACTCTCCTGCTCCGGGCTGGTATTGAATCCAACCCCGGACCTAGAGAATGGATCTGCTGTGTATGCTGGAAGAAAATTTATGTGAAACGTTCACATTCGGTACAATGCTCTAACTGTAGCAGATGGTTGCATCTAACTAGTTGCTCCGGACTAAATCCCTCTACTCATAGACCCGCTAGTTTTTATAAAACTTTTGTGGCCCCTTGCTGTTCACGTCCTATGACGTCCAGTGGCCGTCGTCGATCAAGTATCGCTCCGCCACATATGTCTGACTCTGTCACATCAGTCTCCACGACTAGCACTAACAATGCACATCAGCAAGTAGACCTTTCGAGCGGCCGCTCACGCCCACAGGCGTCAACATCTCACACAGCAGCTCACAGCTACTCCCTACGTAGCACTTCCCAAGTGGATTTGAGCAATGCTGAGCGTCCGCTCTCTCCCACCCCCTCGGTCAGCCCCTCTTCTTCCAGCATTAGCACGAGTATAAGCCACAACCATCAGCTCCTGGTCCCTTATACTACGTGCACTGTTTGTCGGTTAAGATTATATACGCCGTTGGCATCAGTCAAGTGCAATAACTGCTTTGGCCTGTGTCACCTGCTCATATGCTCTGGACTCGCGAACAGGAACCTATGGACTGATACGTACGTTGCGCCATGCTGTCGAGCTACGCAACCTTCAACGTCGTCCGACTCGCCACTACCTTCTGGTAACGCGATTCCTTCGACTTCAAGATTGCGCCGTAGTGCGCGACCCAGCCTATTACCACCTAGGCATACGCACCAGTCCTTGACCCCCAGCATCAACTCTGCTCCCCCTACACACTTCGGTATCCTGCAATTTAATTGCAACGGCCTAACTGGCAAAATTGTTGAAGTGACAAATTTAATGAAGCGACTGAACATCAAGATCGCGGCGATCCAGGAGACAAAGTTAGGTGGAAGGTCGTCTCTTTTGACCTGCAACGGGTACAATGTACACCGTTGTGACCGTGCGAGAGGGCTTGGGGGTGGTCTGGCATTCATCACGCATCAATCTGTGCAGTATCGTCTATTTGAGCCTGACATCGACCCGAGGGACACCACCTTAGAACGTCAAGGTATGGTTGTCCGGTCAGGCGATGTCGACCTTGAAATCATAAACATTTACGTACCTCCTGTCACCTGTTGTCCCAGGGACTACCACCCTGACATTCGTGCGTTACTCAGGGGCGAGAACCGCGTCATCCTTGGTGACTTCAACGCACACCACGACCTGTGGCACTCCAGCCTGCAGGCCGATGGTAGGGGACAGGAGCTGGCTGACCAAATAGATGATTCGACGTTTTGCACGGTAAATGGGGATGCCCCCACTAGAGTGGCGGTAAACTGCTCTAGCTCGCCAGACATCACCATAGTCAGCGCTGGACTAATAAACTGCGTTGACTGGCGACCGATGCTGACGCTTGCTTCAGACCACCTACCCATAGTGCTCTCAATCGATCGCCCCACCGACTTTGTCACCGCTGAGAAACGCACTTACACTAACTTCAATAAGGCCGACTGGGAGGGTTTTCTCAACACCACAGAGAGCGCCTTCGCTGCTCTTCCTACCCCGTCTGACGTACGAGAAGGGGAAAAGGCGTTTCGTATGGCCCTAATTTCAGCCTCCCACCAACACATTCCGTCAGGTAGAATAAAGGAAGTGCGTCCATTCTTCCCCGCAGAGGCAGCGGCCCTGGCAAATGAACGTGACCATATTAGACACCTTGACCCTACGGATCCTCAAATACGGGATCTTAACGCGGAAATCAGACGCTTAGTAGATCAACACAAACGCGCTAAGTGGGAGGAGCACCTAAGGTCTTGCAACCTCTCGGCTGGAGTTGGCAAATTATGGTCGACGGTGAAATCTTTGTCCAACCCGACTAAACCTAACGACAAAATATCCATCGCCTTCGGTGATAAGGTTCAGTCGAAGCCAAAAAGATGCGCGAGCGCCTTCTGCCGACAATTTGTAATGCATCCTACGTTGAACAAAGATATTCGCCGAGCCACCAGGGAAGCGCACAAACACAAAAACAGCGATGCGCCCGTTGCCATCTCCACAACAGAAGTTCATGAGGCTATTCGGAGATCCAAGAACACCAAATATATCGGCCCCGATGGCATTTCCATGCTGATGCTGAAACACCTTGGCGACGAAGGCTATCTTATGCCTTCACACAAATTTTCAACCTTTCCCTTTCCACCTTTGTTATTCCTGAAAGATGGAAACAAGCAAAGGTGGTCCCACTACTAAAGCCTGGCAAGCCAGCTGCCATAGGGGAGTCATATCGCCCGATATCTCTCCTCTCGCCAGTAGTGAAAGTGTTGGAAGCCACCTTGTTGCCGTACTTCACCGCAAACCTGCGGCTCGCCGAACATCAGCATGGATTTCGCAAAAATCACAGCACCACCACCGCGCTGAACGCCATAACCACTCAGATAGGGGACGGACTAAACCAAAAGCGTCCAAACCACAGGACAGTGCTAGTTGCGCTTGACTTGGCCAAAGCTTTTGATACGGTCAACCATGCGCAACTAATGAAAGACCTTGAGGATTCGTCCCTTCCTCCCTGTCTTAAACGTTGGACTGTAAACTATATGAGTGGTCGTCAATCGTCGGTTGAGTTCAGAGGCGCAAGATCAAAACCCAGAATAGTTAAACAGGGGGTGCCGCAGGGTGGTGTCCTATCCCCGTTCCTGTTCAACTATTATATATCGAAACTTCCCCCCCCACCAGAGGGTGTCTCGATCGTCTCTTACGCCGACGACTGTACGATTCTGGCAACAGGCCCCTCCGTAGAAGAACTCTGCTCTCGTATTAACTCATACCTCCCAGCCGTGTCCGAATTCTTCGCCGGGAGAAACCTGGCATTGTCACCGAATAAGTCCTCGGCCACCCTATTTACGACGTGGACAACGCAAGTGAACATGGAATTAGACGTCTACGTTGATAGTGTCAAGCTACCAACTGTCTCACACCCCAAAATCTTAGGGGTGACGTTTGATAACATGTTCAAATACGGCGCTCACGTCACCGCAATTGCCAATAAAGTCCAAAGCCGTAACAAAATCCTCAAGTCCCTAGCTGGCAGCACTTGGGGTAAAGACAAAGAAACGTTACTAGCTACATATAAAGCAATTGGCCAGCCGGTACTGAGCTACGCGACGCCTATATGGTCGCCGGGGCTAGCTGACACACACTGGACGAGGCTACAGGTCTGCCAAAACACCGCCCTTCGTACCGCCACTGGGTGTCTTCTTATGTCTCCTGAGCATCACTTACATAATGAAGCGAAAATGCTCGCCGTTAAAGAGCATAGCGAGATGTTGACCAGGCAATTCCTGTTCAACTGTTGCAAACCGCAGCATCCGAACGGACGCCTGATCAACGAGGATCCGCCCCCCAGGAGCATAAGGAGCCATCTACGCAAACACTACGATGAGATCCGGCACCTGATTTCCACGCCGTTTGATCCTAAGGTGCACCGGAAGGCCCTCACCCTCATCCACACAAATTCGGTAAATTCCTATGTTGGCTCTCTCCCGGTGAACGCCGTTCTTCAGGCAGCAACACCACCCGTTGCCGAAGAGGAGCGCGAGCTGCCTAGGGAGACTAGGGTGATGCTGGCCCAACTCCGGTCTGGATACTGTAATAGGTTAAACTCTTACCTATCCAGACTGAACCCCGACTTGCCTAATGTCTGTCCGGCATGCGGCTTGTCCCCCCATACTACTAACCATCTTTTTGTCTGCTCATCCGAGCCTACTCTTCTAACACCCATATCCCTCTGGTCCTCCCCTGTTGAAGCCGCTAGGTTTCTAGGACTTCCGTTAGAAGAGTTCGATGACAATATTGGGTAAGGTTGATACTGACTACCTAGGCAGGGCAAAGTAGTGTTACAACAACAACAACAACAATAAAAACTAAAAAAAATTTTTTTTTCTCGGAATTTTTTTTTTAGTTTTTATTTTAGAAAATTAAAACCAAAAAATTAAAAATCTAAAGTTAGCAATTTTTAAGCTATTTCGATCGATAAGATTTTGAATTATGGCCACTTTTGACCCCTTCCTGGCCCACTGTGCAGTGGTGAATTACCTACCTGCGAGGTGAAGGTTAAATTTTTCCCACTATTCGTTGCGTTGGACCTTCTTTGTGTTTTATGTTCTTTGGTAAAATCAACATTAAACCATCAATTCGCGGGAAGGTTATTCACCACTGGGGAAATGTGAGTTTAAATCGCGAATTTTAAAGCTATTCGCATTTTTTCCTTTTAACAAAATAAGCTTTTAAATGTTTTCGTACCTTCAACTACAATTTTTTGTGTAAATATTCAATTAAAATACGGTAATTTAAACGTAGGTACTCGTACAGTGGTGAATTACCTACCATCGATTTGACAGTTTCTATCACATTCGCTGTTAGACCTTCTTTGTATATTTTCACATCTTTGATTTTACCACGGTTTTACCATTGTGCTTCCCACCATTTGTCGCGTGGAACCTTTTTATGGTTATGTAACTTTCACTAAAATAATAAACAATAAGGCTGTGTGCCAATCGGTAACTTTTTACTCAGAGGAAAAATGAGGTGAACAAATTTTCTATGGTGTACAAATATTTTCCATTTTGCTGTGCCAAATGAAATAGGAAATTTTGACAGTTGTAAATTTTGACATCTGAAAAATGCACATACGAAAGCAAATAATCTGGGAATGAAATATAAATTTACGTATTTTTTTTGCCATTATATTTGATATTTTTGGCTTTAAACTATATTTTACCTTAATAACGTATTGGCATATAAATTAATTTGAAATAATATGAGTGGCAGTACCGAATGCATACATGTGTACATATTCACCATGGGGCTAGGTAAAATTCTGACAATCGTATTCACCACAACAAATGTCAGAATTTTCTCCCGGACTGTCAAAATTTTACTATTTTCAATCGATTGGCACACAGCCTAAGGACCGAAAATAGTGCTTACTTGTTTATACAGTGGCTCACAGCTTATTTTATGCAGAGAATGTCCCCAACTTTGAGATGATATAACTAAGCGACTACTGGCAGTTAAGAAAAACTTCTAGTATCTTTAAAAAGATGAAAAAAACTAGTTCAACAAACAGACTTCATTTATTTTAAAAATTCATTTTTACATTGCTTAAAAACAGAATACTGAAAATAGTACATATATTCTAGTCACAGCTTAATTTATGCAGGAACTTAAACATTTCAAACTTATATCCTAAACATTATTTTTGCAGTTCTTTTAATATTTTGTATGATAACCTTTATTATCTGCAACGGTTTTAAGGCGATTCGGAACTGATGCTACACGTGTTTTCGTTATATCCGGCGAAATTTTCTCCCATTTCGTCTTCAAAGCCTCTTTGAGGTCGTTTTTCAATATCATTTATGCCTGGCGACTGTGTGATTCACCAACTTACCAATTACGATTCGGGTAACAGATTGCTCATCCCGCTATAAAACTTACGCTAAGTACTCAAATGCCATTTTTTAATAATAATAATATCGGTATAATATTATTATTAAAATTTTTAATAAAAAGTTCAAATTGTGTGCATTTTATGTAGCGACATAGAAGCCAACTGCAAATTGTGTGTCATTTACTTTGCGAAGCAGCTGATTGCGAATAATCGATAAAAAATAGTTAGTGAATACCAATATCGTGCTAAATATCGGTACGACAAAATGTCGATTGCGAATGTCACAATCAAAGTTAGTGAATTCCACTACAGAAGGCATTGCCTTCGAATGTATTATAACTCTTTTATGCATTACCAGTAATGCGTAGTAGAATAAGATTTCGATGAATTTGTTGGTTTACATTGCCATGCATCATGCAGTATCAATGATTCGAAGTTGAAATTTAATTTTTTTGTTTTAGTGAAAAGTTATTAACAAAAAACCAAAAAATGACCCAGGTCAAATCCTAATTTAGGGACCCGATCTATGTTTTTTATGTGCAGACCACCTTTCCGCGTAGGCGGCCTTCGGCCGCGCTTCAAAAAAATAACCCTGGGCTACACCATGCCAACTCCGGGTGGTTGCCTGCAACCGTGGCAACATGCCAACGGTAAGCATATTTTTCTCACAGTGTAATTTGTGATTACAACAACCACATGAAAATGACAGAAAATTCTGAACTTTAACTGCAAATATCTCTTCACAAAAATCAAAAAATGAAATTTCTAGTTCGCAGAATTGATACCGAGGTCAAAACGCGCCTTTTGATACCCCTATCATATTTTTAGCTAATTTTTTAGTAGTTGAGTGCCAAAGGAAACAAATGCCAAGTAGAATATGACGGGAAATATAAAATGCATATAATTGTTTATATTGGACAAAGAAAAATATTTTACTTGTTTTCTATTTAAACTACATATGTTACAGCTAAGCTAATTTGTTTAGTAAACGCTTTGCAAACTCCATATACATATGACTAATTTTTGTGAGTATACATATATATCGGTGTCTTATAGTTCACAAATCATTATTCAAAAGTAATAGCTCAAATAATAAAGTTTGACTTAGACATTTTAATATGAATACCGTAAAAATCTTCGCTGGATTAATCTTTATCCTTGGCTTATTCGGAGCCAGCAATGCTGTATGCGGGGATTGTATGAAAGAATGCTATGATGAAGGTTATATAGCAGGCTATTGTCATGAGTCAGGGCAATGCTTGTGCACTGATTACTGAAATTTTAATTAGAGGAATTTACACCTACTTCGTCTTCTAATGTGAAATTATGCAGTTGATTTAAAATGAAAAACTTATGTATGTGCGGAATAAAATATAACATTTTTATATACATAAATATGTATGAGTATTTTTCTTTGTTTCAATCTTCACTGGAACTGCCAAGCCCACCAAGTTAACAACAAATTCGGTAAATTCCTATGTTGGCTCTCTCCCGGTGAACGCCGTTCTTCAGGCAGCAACACCACCCGTTGCCGAAGAGGAGCGCGAGCTGCCTAGGGAGACTAGGGTGATGCTGGCCCAACTCCGGTCTGGATACTGTAATAGGTTAAACTCTTACCTATCCAGACTGAACCCCGACTTGCCTAATGTCTGTCCGGCATGCGGCTTGTCCCCCCATACCACTAACCATCTTTTTGTCTGCTCATCTGAGCCTACTCTTCTAACACCCATATCCCTCTGGTCCTCCCCTGTTGAAGCCGCTAGGTTTTTAGGACTTCCGTTAGAAGAGCTCGATGACAATATTGGGTAAGGTTGATACTGACTACCTAGGCAGGGCAAAGTAGTGTTAAAACAACAACAACAACGAAATGTCGATTGCGAATGTCGTAATCGAAGTTAGTGAATTCCACTACTGGTTAGCTTGTCACAGTACTTCGACGTGATTAGTGGACACGTGAAGTGAAAGTTAGAACTCTCGGGCACTCTGGGTAGGCCATGTTTGTGAATGGTTCAAAACACTCAGACCCTTTGTAATTTTTTTGAAGGAAGCTGCAATAAAAGAATTTCCCCACCTTTACAGACCTTAGTTAAAACAAATATTTTTTTGTTGGAAATTAGAAATTACACTTTATTCATTCTCTCAAGTTGTTTGTTTGTTGGTTGATTTTTGACGATGATGGTTTGTTTAAGTTAATCAATCGTAATACAAGTACATTGCACATTTATTATTGTTCTATACATAAGAAAAACAAAAATCTGCCGTTCTGCTGCTACCACTTGAGCCACTGGTTTTCTTTCTCTAGTTAGAAGATCTTTGCCAAAGCAAGACAACAACAAACAGTCGATAAAAGTAAAGTACGTTGATATTAACGACTTAAACTACATAACTACATATGATAACATAAGATAATGGCATGTACAAATGTATGTATATAATTTGTGATTTGTAATTTTGTGCAACAGTTGTTTTTGTTGTTAAAACACGAACATACAAATGAATAGTATGTACTTTTATTCTTGTCGTTGCTGTAATTGTTTGCAAAAATCCTACAATGGAATAGCCACACGTGGATATAAAAATTTTCAGCTTTTACGTTAAAGTACATTCATCTAATAATTGCACACAACTCCACGATGATGGCATTTTGGCATACATGTACTACACGTACAGATATAGCTGTCATAATGTTAATACATGAGCCACTTGCAGGTTGCATACCTCCGCGCTCTCAGCATCACAAGCGCATCAGCATGCAAGGGCAGTAACCAAGACCATAACGAAAGCGAAGTATCTATGTATGTAGGTGCATGCGACTGCAATTACCACCGTCTATGGGTAATATACAACGTTGATAGTGACTTTAAAACATAATTAGAGCAATTTTGTTATGTATGTACACTTTTTTAAGTTTGTTCAGTACTGTATGTATACGAGATTTCTAATTTTGTTGGGCTTTTGCTATTTTTTTTTTTTGTTGATTTTTTATTTTTTTACATCTTTGTTACAATTCTTTAAATCTTTTCTTCTACTACTTCTTCCTCGACCTCGACTTTGACTGTTGCTTATTTAACATTTTATATTCTTCAGCGAAATTTTGACTAAATACGATATATGGTTGTTGTTGTTATTGTAATTTAAATATTTTCCATATTTGTTTTTTTATGTATTTCGTTAATTTCGTATATATATATAATTATTTGCATTTCTTTACATAACAGAGGAGATATACATGCATTTGTATTATGTATCTATGTGGGTGTTTAGTGTATTTCGCTAGTACATTTTAACCGTTTGCTCAAGGGAAGATATCTATTAAATAACCCCCACTCTAGCAACGCGGGAACGACTTAGCGCAACTGGCATATAATTTTGTGATTGATTGATAAATGATTATTGTATTGTTTTCAACTCAATTGTTTTTTTTTTTTTTTTGCTTTTTCTTTAAACTACGCCACATTCACTTTTCATTACATTTTTCGCCTTTCAGTAGTTTTATAAATAATAACTGATTTGTTTTGTTTTTATAACAACTTCGGCGCTTTTGCACCTCCATTTTGTTTAAATATGTATGTATAGTATGTATAATTATTAATAATTATATATATATAGATATTTATACTATGTGTGTATGCACTATGTCTGTATATTAGCATCTATAGATATAAATATACATTTATAAATACCATAATTTGATTTTGTTTTAAGTTTTCGCTTCAAAATTGCAAATGTTTCATAACCAACTTTCTTTTAAGCTTATCACAAAATAAAAGAAATATAACATAATAATTATTATTAATAAATCTTACAAATTGAACAATAATTAAAAATAAAAACACATATGTATATAGGGACTTAGTTACAATGTATGTGTAAGTGTGTGAATGGATTTGTGTATTTCTACATGTTTAACGAAAAACAAAATTTTTTAGCTATACTTATGTATATCGACGTTGCTTCAATTATTTTCCTTGATTTGCTTGGTTGTATTTGTGTGTTGTTTTTTTTTTTTGTTATACAAATGCATATCAATGTTCGTCTTTTGTTTTGTAGCTAATGATTGTGTTAATTTTGATGAGCTGTTGTTCGTTCTCAACAATGTTGTTTATGTTCTTCCCTACGATCAATGCAACAAAAAGATGCCAACGCGAACCGCAAAATGAAAATGTGTAGCACATGCAATTTTATGCCGCCTAAAAGTAGGCTTGAAATAGTGATTAATGAATTTGTTTGGGCGCACATTACTTTCGTTAAAAAAAATAGCTGTATGTGTGTGTGTGTATTGTTGTTGATGTTATTCATATGCATAAAGCGCGTGGTAGCCCAGTTTAAAGAAAATCGTTGAAGATATAAATCTCCGAAGTTTATATTATAACTACACCGTTTTTAGAGAATTTAAGAGGAGAAAAAAAGAAAAGGCTGCGGTTCGGTGTAATGCACTCTTTGTCATAACAGACAACACATCACATTTTCTGGCAAAAGTAGATATAAAACTTACGAATGCCTTCAGTTCTTTACTTGTGGTTATTGTTGTTGTTGGTGGTGGTTGTTCTTAATGGTTGTCTTTGTTGTTGCTTTGTTGGTGGTTTCTCACTAATTAGTTAATATTTCTTTTTTAACTATATTTATATTGTTTGTTTTTCTTTACTTGCTTTATTTTAATTTAATTAATTTTAATATTAATTTTAAATTTAAATTTACATTTACATTTTATTTAATAAGTTTGTTGTTGGTTGGTTGTTGATTCCATTCCCATTTTTTTATTTCACTTTACTCATTTTGGTTGTAGTTTGTTTTTGCTTTCATTTATTTTATCCTTTTAATACGCAAGTATTTTCTTTAAGCAACAACAATAAACGTTGTTGAAAATATCTATTAATTATAACTACACAGAAAACAAAATAGAAATATCAGAAAAACAATACCGTAACAAAAAAAAAATGAAATCGTTAGTAATATAAACGCAAAACAAGCTATAAAAGTGCAAGAAATAAGAAAAACAAAAATATTTCCTTTTCAAAACGTAGAATGAAAGCTAAAAATAAATGGCAGCCCTGTTGATTGCGATCTACAACACTTTATGACAAAAACTTGCTGGCATTTTTGTTGTGTTAACGGTTTTAAGTTTTGAAATATCAGTAACATTTTTGCAATTACATTACTTAATTGATTTTCTTCACGGCAAGAAAATAAAAGAGACCAAGTCTATATTTTTCAATTTAACACTTGGTTACTTTATGTATATACAAATATAAATTATTTTAATATTTGTTGAAGTTTTTTGTTGAATACAGTTCTTAGATCCGCGAAAATAAATTAAAATCACAAAGTAACGTAACATATATAGAATAAAGCTGGGTATAATAATACATAAAGACTAAAAAGTGTACCGGGTCGGTACATGTCCTGAGGTTGCACGAAGTTGTCTGAAAATGTTATAATGCAACACTCGTAGTTTGCAACGTTTTGCTTCCTTATTTCAACGTTACAAATATCTCAATTCTCAAAATCAGCCATTAGAAATAGTTGTATTGTTCTATTATTGGCTACTTCATACGTTTTTTTTGAGATCGGCTGTTATTGTTCTTGATCGTTACTATTGCAGCAGCTGCATTTAGTCTTTTGTTGTAGATCTTGCTGTTGTATCCATCTCGCTTTTATGATTTTCGTTTGCTAGTTGTTGCTGCGTTTATACTAATACAAATTTCTTTAATGGATGTTGCTTGTTGCATTTGAATGATTGTTTGATTGGTTGATATTAATTTTTTTGGATTTTGTTTTTGTTGGTTTTTATTTTGTGTTGATGTGGATGTTGGATTTGTGGTTTTAATTGTTGAATTAATTTATTTTGTGTACAAGTAAATGGCAACAATAAGACCGTACAGACCCAATACTTCAGCAAAAATGAGAATCAAAATCATACCGACGAACAAACGCGGTTGCTGTGCTGTACCTCGTACACCAGCATCACCAACTATACCGATCGCAAAACCTGCCGCCAAACCAGAGAAACCTACCGATAAACCGGCACCCAAATGAATGAAACCCCTTTATAAATAATATAAAAAGAGAATTATTTAATGAAATAGGCCAATTAAAATGCTTAACCAAACACTTACTTGTATAGTGAGTAACCTGAGGGTTCATCCAAATCACCAGCAATAAGGACAGCTACGACCAAACCGTAAATGGCAATAATACCAGCCATGACAACGGGAATGATGGATTTCATGATCAATTCTGGTCGCATCACTGACATAGCGGCGATACCAGTTCCTGATTTGGCGGTACCATAGGCCGCTCCCAGGGCTGAAATATAATTGTTTATTAATTTATGTCTAAATGGACGCTGAGCTATGTTTATAGGATGAAACAGAGTGCAATCGTAAAGAATACATACGTAGTAATATAAAAGCTTATAAGATTTTATATTCAGTAAAATCCGAAAATTGAAACAGCATAGCTGCTTGTCGTTGGTGTAGGTATTTATTCTGCTGGACATAGAGACCTTTATATTACAGTGAAGAGGGCCACGTCCCTCTCCATATCGAATTCCCTGGGTCAAATACGAGCGTGCAACTCGATGGCTGATCTGCGGATATGATGCCTCTCACCGTTACTTCGACAGTTGGGCAGTACCTCAGGGGAGTACCGAAACGTATCGGGTTCACGACACTAGTCGAAACCCTACGGGGAGTGTTTTTGTCGTTATCATTTTCTAGAATAAAAATAACCTAAATTTGTATATTTATAATCCTTCCCTTACTGGGAATTGTAGACTTCAAACTCCATTGAACATTTTTTTGTTGGCAAATGCTGACTGAACTGAAACAAGCTTTTTAATCAGCCTTTAGCGCTCTAAAGCAAAATTGGTCACATGACAATATCCAATTATGAAAGACACGTACAGTCGCTAAGAGAGACACCTAAACAAACGAAATGATAAAAAAGTTAAAAAAAAACGCACTTGATGTGAAGTCAAGCACAACGCCAAAAACAAAATTCTTATAAAAATAGGTATGGTTGTATTGGAGTCAAGATAAGATCAAGTATATGAGATCGAAAGCAGAAATACGAAGGAAAGACGATTAAAAAGCGAAGAAGCTCATTTGAAGATAACTGAAAGAAATATTGGTAGGTAGAAATTTTAGCTACTTTTCGTAGAGAAAAAGTAAGTTGGAAATAACGCAACGAACAGACGGAGAAACTGTAGATGATATTAAAATACAGATTCAACTTGTATGTGACCAGATAATGTCTCAGTTGATTAGATATGGAAGGTTCTAGAAAATATTTAAGCAAATAAGATATTCAAAACTATTTTTAATTAACTTTATACCAAATTACCTAACAACCTTAAACAAATATGAAAAAAGGGATTGAAAGGCAACTGAAATGGCATGATTCATTGAATTTATTTAAGTATTTTCCCATAAACGGCCCAACGAACTCAGAATTTCTAATTAAGAATAAACAAATGTATATAACGAATTTAAATGTGTGCACACATACATACACATGTATTTACAATATATGTACATACAACAAACATATTTATATATGTATAAAAATATAAAATGAGAAATAACCGGTTACAGTAAATTGCGAAAATTAAACAAACAACAAAAATTAATTAAGGTTGCTAGTCCGTGGGGTAGAGTGAGTGCAAGTAAATACTCAGAGCACAAAACATAACAGCGAATCGATTGGAGTCATGCGTAAGCTGAAGCTGAACTTTCAGTCTCTACAAAGGCTTGATTTCAACAAATTCTGAGTTATATAATATAACACAGCACTTGTTTAAAGTTTTCACTCAATATGAAGGACGACAACATGGTTACTATGTTCATAAATAGTGCAGCTTGTATTATCCCAATGAGAACATTTTAGCAGAAGATCTAGAAACGTCATTTAATTTTGATAGTTTTCGAGCAATCGGAATTAGGGTTGGCACTTTATTAAAATTTATAACGTTAATCGAGTTTTTATTAAACGAACCATTAATCGATCGAAATTGAAGTCCGGAATAAAACTAAACATAATATTGCTGGTTGCATTGGTAAGTTTTAGACTTAAACCAAAACGCTGTTTGAGCTTGGGAAGGTTTTAAGGCTGTTTAGACAAAAATTTATTCACCTTTTTCCAAACATCCACTTTTCATAAGTCGGATCAATAGGTAGATTTCAAAAGCCTAAGCAGGTTAATAATAAAGAAGCTATCAAAATTCCTTTATTTATTTGCTATGGTAAAAATACTTCAATTAATCATTTAATAATTATCGAGTAATCAATTCTTTCCCCCCATCTCTAATCAGTTAATACATTTGCACACGTTAATAAGTCATGTGATTTTACGCTAATTAATGACACCAACCAAACAATTATCATGCGAGTAATTTTTACTAGCTGTCAAAATATGCATTAAAAATAATTACTGAAGTTGAATAAAAAAAGGTTAGAGAAAGCGAGATAGTAGATACGATCAGTCAAGCACAAAGCCGACATAACAAATCTGTATCGCAAACATTAATAAAATTCCAATTAATGTCACAATGAAGTTAATAACTCAAATATTTGTAAATATTGGCTTATTTGGTTATAGAATAAATGATTTAGTTACATTCCCTCAGATAGAGAATTAATACAAATTTTAGAAACTCGACTTTGCAATTATCAGCTAGTCACTTTTGCCAGCCAGTCGAACATTTAAAAAGAAGTTACCAAAGGTCCCTTTTATACTTTTGAATGTTAATTAAAACTTCTTCGCTTGACCAAAAGAAACTAGTCCCAAAAGATAAAAATACCGATACTTAAAAACAAAGGAACATTACTTTCATTGACTGCAGGGTCCATATGCGCAAACGAACACAATTACATAAAAATGTGGAAATTTTCTGCATTGAACATGACTGCAACAAGCATATCGTGTTTTAGACAGAATATCAATAGAGCTCAACAATAACAATAAGCG
Organism: Sphenella marginata; assembly: GCA_951509765.1. Taxonomy (NCBI): domain Eukaryota; kingdom Metazoa; phylum Arthropoda; class Insecta; order Diptera; family Tephritidae; genus Sphenella; species Sphenella marginata. The sequence goes on from OX608083.1 coordinate 54,497,048, forward strand.
AAATTGAAACCATATAAATTACTAGCTGAAGTTTCATTGCTTGCATTTGTCACAAGTTGACTCACAGCTGAAGCTTTGACCGGTTTGACGATAGGGGAAAATTTTATCGGATAAATTTGCAAATTCTAAACGCCAATGTTTTTTTTTTTTAATTTAATTTTTTACTAAATAAATTTGAAAGTTAAATTAGTATGTAAGCAGCATTTGACATTGACAGCCATTTGTAAAGCTGAATGAGGCGAATAACCTTCAAAAATAATTTTTTATGCTTTAATTATAAATATTATATTGGGAAGCACATCGAACTGATTAAGTAATTTAGTTACTATAGTGCATACAAATTTGAGAGTTACAAGCATATGAGCGATTTTTATAAACAAGTTAATACACATAATATGTATATATTGGACAGATTTGACGAGTTTAAGCTTTTGTTTATTATATAACTAGCAATGCTGGTTAAGCTATATTTTGCATTTTCAGTTTCGCCAAGCTCAAGGTGGCTGATGTGCAGTTAATAATATTTTGAAGATTAATTCTCAAAAAACAGGGCGTTGATGAACCAGTTCTCTGGATTATCAAACAGATGGAAACTAAGCAAACATGTTGAAAACGAAAAAAAAAACAAATATTAATATGTAATAAGTAGTTGTAGATCAAAACAAAAATGGCAAAAATTATTCGCTACAATCGAAAGCAAAACAAAAAGCTTGTTAAATGTTGAAATTTTCATTTATTACAAACAAAATATAAAAATAAAACAATGTTGCATTGTATACAACGTGTGTGTGCCTAAAATGAAAGCAGGCTAGCACACACGGCACATGCGACAACTAGGTGCCAATATAACAACAAATCGTACTCTTTTATTTTATATTTTTTGCAAAGAATTCATATTAAAGAACATTTTACGTCACGGTTGAATACAAAGACAAATTTTGTTGATGTTAGATTCAGTATTGGGATTTAGACAAAAGCACCAGACAGAATAATAAAACAAAAAATATGATGGACATTGAAACAGAAAAGAATATTGCAAGAGTATTGAATAATTTCTAAGAATTCTCGGTGAGAGAGCGAATCGCAGTGGCCAAATTACAAGTATTCAAATTGGCTGAGAGTATTAAACGGCAAGGAAACCCAAACAATCGTAAAATTTATTTGGTTTACCATGAGAAAACGACATTTGATGACGTCTTTCAAGAATAATACGCGTATATGCACAATCCAAAGATTATCCAATACGAGAAGATCTCCAAATCAAAGACCCATACTGATGAATTTTAAAATAAGCAAATGCGTAAGTGTCTAGACAAGCTGTTTTAATATATAACAAACAGTTTAGGGGGGCGTTGCGGGCTTACTCTTTGGAGGTTACAAAGATTTTACTCTACAAAATTTTCGAGATGTGTTATTGCAGTTAATAGACAAACAAGCAATTTGCAACTAGGGAGACTAAAGTCTTGTGTGAGGTCTATTTAGCAGCAGTATAAGCATGATACATATACTTTTTTAAAGCTAGAAAACACTATATTATTTCAAACAAAAAGGGCGTTTGTGCATTCAGTGATACGAATATTGATTAAAAGTCGTCATAAATAGAACACAAATACATTTAGTTACTGTAAGTGCATACATACATATGCAACATCTGATGAAAGATGAAATATGAATTATATGACATACATATGTATGTATGGCCAGCACAGTTAAATGTAACGTTTGCAGAATATTCAAGTTACCGGAATTAACAAAGTAAATATAAAGGTTCAATAACATGTTATTCAAATGTTTATATCAGAGAATTGTGTTGCCTCTAGTTGAGACTTCATGTACAAGTTCAAGCAAGTGGAAGTTAACTGAAACTAACCGTTTTACCCTTTTAAATACACACATATCTTTCTTATCAACGATAAGTCGAAATGGTAATAGGATCTTGTGCTCAGCATAAGTTTAAGATTTAAACTGTTTCACTGCAGTTTATACATATGTGGATTAAAATTTTGTTATTTCCCATATGGCCAAGTGACAGGATATCTTATGCAATAACTAAAATAATAATTAATAATTTGCAACTAAATATATTAAAAAAATGAAAGTGCATTAACTATATACATATGTATGTACACAAGTATATTTATGGAAATGATAGTAACAAAAGTAAGCAATAATATCGTCTATCTTGTTATTGTAGTTTGTCTGATATTTCCCTGTGTCCGTTAGGTATATACATATGTATGTATATTTATGCATGTTAATGACTCAATTATTAGTGTCATAAGAAAATGTAGGCAAACCATGCGAAAGGAATGTGAATTACGAAGCATAAAGGAATACTGATAAGTAAGCGAAATAAGAACCAATGTGAAGCGAGAATTGGGTAAAGATAGTGTGGACGATGAGAGTAAACGACTGTATCAGTTATTCATGTGACTTGATTCTATAAATCAGTTGACTGGTAGGAAAGGAAATATTGCTAAGCCGGTATGACGTGTTTGTTATCTTATAATTCGATGCATACATTTTATATATAGTAAGTTATACCAGTTATACCTATAGTATAAACGAGTAACATTTAAGTTAGAATAAAATCATCCACCCATATTAGTATCGCATTTAATTTAATTCAATATAAATAGACATAAGGTTATGATTTGTACAAAAATTAGAAGCTGCACACCACAAATTGGTAGGAAAACGCGATAAATTATGTTCCCACGTGACCAAATTTGCATTATTGCGTAACTGCCATTTTTAACTAATTTATCATATTATTTTAATATCAAAACTGAAAATATGCCACATGCCTATACAATTATTCTGCTGAGGAATACTTATATGCGCTTTCGATGTTTATATATCCCTTATCAAAATTATTATCAGCTGACATGTGATATCAACCTAAACATGTGATTGCTACACAAGTACCAGCGTTGCACATATGTATGTATGTACCTTAAGATATGTAAAATGCAAATTTGCATTTGCGTTCATTGCGCAAAGGAACACATGCATTGTACTCAAGGAATTACATATTTGATTTAACAGAGGTTTGCAAGGCAAAGAAACATGAGCGGGTCTCATGACCTGTCAGAAGTTTATGTCATTTTAAGTGTTTGAGAGCACACTTTTTGCATATGAATTTCAAGCTTAACCTTAAAATTGTTTTACATCGACCCAATGCTCATACCTGGTTAGTTTTCTACACACATTCGCTTTACTGTTTTTGTTGTTATACCTAATAGTAAGACTGTTTTGTGAACAGGCAAATTATTTTTGGTTAGTTGAGCTACACTTACGTGTCGATTCTGAGCGTAACCGGAAACTTTGTACCCAGAAGATTATCTAACCAAAAATCGTAACCGGTCCATGTACCCGCGATTCTAGCGCGCATGGCAACGCTGTCAAAAACAAACAATGCGCAAAAGAGAATAAAAGGCAAACGCGCACGAAACTTCGCGTAAAAAAGCGCTCATATTGTTTATTAATTCTTGTGAAATAGTATGTGTACAAAATTTGTGGTATTTTCTGTCCACAAAAATATTTACAAAACACGTGCAATTTTTCGTGGTTACGAGACGTTACCACCTCTTTCGGTGGTTACGAAATTGAACTGCAACTTAAGCCAGCAGAATACCAAAAGGGTGTAAAAGTTTCCAAGTGATTTGTTTGCTGGTAAAATGAATGTTGTTACCACTCTAGAATCGACCCGTTAGAGAGTTGTTGACTCATTTCAGCCCCAAATGGTATACTCATCTCGTATTTGTGGCGCTCCCACTTGTCATTTGCCAATGAATAAGCTTTCTTTCTTCAACTCATACGAGAGCGCGTGATGATAAAGCAACTGCGAGAGTGATGTTATACATTTAATGCTTTTATGGTTTGATAATATGGGTCGTAGTGAAGGTACATGCATTTTAATTTTTGCTCGATAAAACGGCGAGGTTCCCCATCTGCTTCACTTATCCTATTAACATTGCCCTATATGTATGTGCCCTGTTCAAGATCTTGTTCCTTTATCTTTACGTGCTAAAGCCAGCTTTTTCGATTTTTCCATAAAGTTTATTCGATATAATACCCATCACAATGTATTTAATTTATTTTAAGCCCGTTGTGTTTCTTTTTATTATACTTTCTATCTATGTACCTATGGGCTGATTGCCATTGAGGAATGTCCACCATCCTACCTAATTGCAGTTAACACCCACCTAAACCATTATGTTGCCTTAAACGCCAACTGGCTGCATTCGTTGACAGGAGGAAACCGTTCATCTATCTTTACAAAAGTTTTCTCTGTTCCATCCGTTATTATAAAAAATTTTATGCGCATGAAATTGGAAGCAAATTTGTCACATTTTACTTACCACTGAAAATAATGGCTGAAGCTGCTCCCATGACTCCGAAGAAGGGTCCGTAGATTGGGTTATCGCTCTGTGCATCAGACATGATTCTGTTTTGTTGTGTGTGTGCGGGGTGTTTTGTAAGTTTTTCTATGAAAAAGAAATTTTTATTTGATTTTTACGATAGGGCTTGCTGGTTAAGATATGTGCACTCGCTTTTTTATATGTATATAATTTTTTCTGGTATTCAATTTGCTTCTTTTATAAGTGTGCTGAAATGAGTTTCTATTGTACTATTTTTTGCAAAATCTTATGTAATCTGGCTATGCTATTGTTCTCCAATATTTAAAAATATCTAAAGTTTTCTTATATTGTAATTAAATAATGAAATTATAAATCTTTTATTACAATAGCACTTTTCAAATTCCTCAGCTTTTTACTTTGCCTGCTGCTTGTCGACTACTGTTTTTGCCGTTCTCTCTTCAATTGTTTCGATTCGTTTCATTTCGTCTTTATAATTCTGTCTCGCAATTCACGTCGGCAACATCGTCGTTCTCGTCATCGTCATCATTTATCACACTAGTGTATTCGTTTTATACAGTATTTTTTGCAATTTAATTTTTTTCTTCTCTGCATCCAGCTTTCTATTTGCACTTTATCTACCTTTTTGTTACTACACTTTTACTTATTTGGGGTTGCTGTATGCCTACCCTGTTAATTCTTTGAAAAACAGCAAATTGACAAATAAAAATCAAAAAAGGTGAAATATTAAAACGCCCCTATGTTTTGTGCAGCTATAGCTTTACAGATGTCTAAAGATTCTAGACGCAACTTTTACCGATATTCTGCTAAAATTGAACTCAAAAAACAACAGTTCGTATAGAAATAAAGTATTTTTTTTAAGTTGTTTTTTAGTGCTATATTGTTTTCAGCTAAAATGCAACGCCGCTCCTTTCAGTCTTTCTTTTACTTCGATCCTCCAAGAAATGTCGTGGCAATTTTTCCTATCTCTTGTGCATTCTACTTCTTGCGTACTCATTCCTAGGACCAAAGTCGTTGGTCAAAGTGAATCAACTATTGTCTAACATGAGCATGGCAAATCAGTACTTTTCAGCGGATACAAATTTTATTCAGCAATCTCATTACTTCCTCTTCCACTTTTTTCTCCCACTTCAACACACCAAGCAGACCGTAAATATTGCAATATTAACTCAATTTTTAAAACTTTTTTGATATTTGCACATTTTTCAACACTCACTTGACTAACTACTTTAGCTAGCTTTAGGCCTTTCTTGGGTCTTATTTGGTTATTTGCTGCTAGAGCGTAGGAGTTCGAACAAGAACTGGTCGGTTCGGTCGCTGGCACAACTGTGAGTGAATTCGATTGCTTCGCTGAACGTCAAACTCCGCCGTCGTTCAGCTTAATGTGTAGTGTTGTTACTCGCAAGGTTCACTAGTTGTCTAATGCTAGCAGCGTGTAAACAGAATAGCTCTGCTCTTCTGGCCTATATTATCATTTATATTTTACACCTATAGCCATTTCAGTTATGTGATAAAAAAGTGGTCATATGACCAAATAGGATATATCTGTCCTCTTTGTTAAAACATCACGCAATGTTTGTGTGTTTATGTTAGAACAAAAGTTTTCCTTCGATATGCGCGTGACCAGAAAATATTTGATTTTTCAACGGGCTTTATGAAAATAGGTCTAAAGTAGATTTAAGAAAACAGAATTTGCTTTTCTGCAAATCAAGTCAAATGTTTAATAGCATTCGCCTAACATGTATCTACATTTTAAAAGAAAAACAAGTACATTTTTATCAAAGAGAGGTATTGAGTACAATATTCACATGCAACGGCTGATAAAGAGTTGTAAAGCACGTGAGAGGTCGTTATAATTCTTTGTCTCTTTCGGGAAAAGACAGTGGTCCTATGATTCAAAGTAAGTTCATGTACTGTACAATTGTTCCCAAACCCAATAGATGGCGCTGTGTTGCGTGAGGGTAATAGAGCGCTACAATGAAATTTGACGACTTAAGCCAGAACTCCATAACAAAACCATAACCAAAAATCAAGTTTTTCACAAATGTTTTTAAAATAACATTTGCACACTTGTTTTTCCATTTTTTGTAAAGTTGAAACGATTTTGTACAAATGCATACAAATTCCTTTTGCAAAATAGAAATACTAGAACATAAACTGCAACTCATTCTATTTCCTCATATTTTCACTCTTTGCAGACATAAAACTGAGTGGGAAAGACAAATTTTGCAGCTCAAATTGCGGAATTGGTGGAGAAGGATTGGCCGAGGGCCTGAGAGCTCCCAGAATCTCTTGCGAGTAAAATTTGGAGAATGGATGAGCGATGCATTTTGTGCGAAACAGAGCTGACGCCTCGTTATCTATTTATCCTCTTTGATTAAAGGTAAGTTCATGTGCTGTACAATTGTTTATAAACTCAATAGATGGCGCTGAGTGTTGCGTGAAGGTAATCGAGCACTACAATGAAATTTACGACCTAAGCCAGAACTCCATATGCGTTCTTTTATTACACTTCACTTTTTGGGTTTTTCGTAAAAAGTGCATTAAAAATACTCGGCACGAATCTATAGAAATTGGAGGAAAAACGAGGTCCGTAATTTTGTCGTACTTTAGAAAATAATAACAAGGGACTTTCCAATAACGGGTATAGCTATGAGCTTGTTAGATACATATGTACGTGTTCAAATCAGAGAACTTTTGTTCAAACATAGAGAAGTTGGAACAACAATTTTTTTATGGGTATTGCGAATGCCAATAATATTGAACAGATTTTGTAATTCTTACAATAATTTTGTACAATCCTTTAAGTAGGTTTAGCCCTGGTTGAAAGTTCGTGCACTAATCTTATTTTGAGTCAAAAACAAAATACATGTTCATTTTGTAACCGTAGATACAAGATAATCTTGATAATCAGGCATGGATTCTGATAAGTGATGTGCAGGTGTGAACATATTCTTTTGCTCATACCACGTGGTCAACGGCCAACGCCTTAGGTGGTATCAGTGCAATGATTTAAGCAATAGCACCAGTTAAAGATAATACAATTTGAAGCAATTGATTTCTTACAGCCGTTACTAACAGACGACGTTACCAATCGTTGTAACCAGTCCATGGTAACACTGTCAAGAAGGCACAGGCCTATTCTGTTACGGTATCACCATTTCCGGTCTTCCAATGGGCTATCCAACCTGTTTTAAAAAAATTGTTTATAAGAAATGGTTTGTCTGTGCTGCCAAACCAGAAAGGAGGCACCTTGTTTTAGAGCTGCAAAAAATGCCTCCATTAAACCCTTTTAAACAGTTAAAATCTTTTAAAAAATCATACTTTATGTATAAGAAAAGTATACCATTCCTTGTTTTATTACAAAACAAAAGCTAATGGTATTTTGTAAAATTTATTACAAAAAATTTGCGTACAAAATGTAAATTTGATGATATCATGTACAAAATAAAATAAATACACAATGGTTGAATCTCGATGATAAAAAATTGTATAAGTTCATAATTAGACAAGATGTGGAGTCAAGAATGAAAATAAAATGCCGGCGAAAATACCACTCATAAGCATCGCTGCAGCGAACATACCAGCTTTTACTTGATATTTCGCCTCTACAGTCTGTGGTGCAAACATCATTGCTAAGGCACTAAAGTAGCCTGATGTATAGGCCATCAAAATTGCAATCAGCCAATATACCCAATCATTATTTATAAGCACTGGCAAAGTACGTTCCACATCTAACGGCACATAATTACAAAACAATAGTAGCGGTATAAATACCAAACGCAATGTAGTCGCTATAACTAAATATTTTGGTCCAGGCCATTGAACCCAGTAGGATGTCAAGCTCCCAAGCATTGCAAATAGGTTAAAAGTAAGAAAGCATGTGATTTGGACATACATGCCGGGGTCTTTTATGAAGAAGTCCGGTGATGAGGCCTTAATATCCGAATTCACAGCAGGGAATACGGCCAAAGTTACAAAAAATATTATAAACACATTATATAATTGTATGGCTTCCTTCTTGAAAATACTCCAAAACGGTACACGGGATGTCCTGTTATCCATTTCATTGTCATCTGCTTTACGTGAAAGCTGGTTGTACATAAAGAACTTATTCAACGGCAATGCATAAAACGTATCGAAGCACACAAGTAACATAATCATTGCAGTTATGAAATAATAAATTGCGGCTGTCCTCATTGATGAAAATAGATAAGTGCTAGTAATATTTACTATCGACACAAAAAGACCGCACACATTACTGCCTAAAATGACGGCGCCGGTATATCGAAAAGGAAATGTGGCAGCCATTCCGTATATGGTATTTTGATAAAAAGCCGCTGCTATATTTAGAAATACGACTGTTAGCATTGTTGTCCAGAAGAATAAACCAGGGCAGGAAGCTGTGTCGACCATTGCCATAATAACTGTCCCGATGAACAAAACAAGTTCAACAAGAATGCTTATACTCATACGCTTCGAAAGGTCGCCACCCAGATCTATGAATACATTTAACCAATTGAATAAAACATTGGGTATTTGCGATGAAAAACTCAGGTATTGAAGAAAATTGGCTGCATATTCTGAAGTATTTGTGGAATTTGTACCACCGCCAAGCTTGTATTCAACAAAATAACCTTTTGCAGTTATGAACATATTCCATGGCATCAAAGTGCCTATTCCATGTATAACAAATATTAGCAGCACAATATTCCATTTGTCCCTCGATGGCTCCATTTTTCAGTCTCCAAACCTCCGACGTCGCGATCTTGCAATAAAATATATTACAATAAACTTATTTCAATTTTTAAAGCAATGGAAGCGAGGCGAGGCCTGCAGTCTAGAGATGGGTGATGAAAATAAATAAAAGCTATCGATTAACAAACACCGATAAAATTTCAGCTTGTAAATGACTCGGGAGGCTTTGAAAAAAGTAAAAGAATTTAGATTAAATTCAAAAATCTATGACTCCTAGTATAAAGTAAGGGCTCGATACCCAGAAAACCATGTCTACCCAATGCATCAATTCATAGAAACAAAATCTGTTTACGGCACCACATACTCATCCCAAATGTACTGGAGTAAGCAAAAGTGAAAGAGGGACAAAAGTTCACACGTACACATTGTTTTGGAGTAGGATTGTCAATTCGCCTTTAAGAAACCGATAGAACAATGGGGTAGGCCTGGTAGCTATATCACATTATATTTACCTGCTAGCCTTGCAGGGTATATTCGATATTCGAATTCGATATATTGTTCGCACTCCTAGGTCGAAGTGTTTGCATGACTGAATAAAGGTTCAATCAAACTCTGACATAAAAATTTTGTTCAATTTCGCTGATACGAAGTATGAACTTCCCCTGCTATCTATTACGAAGGAAAGGGGACAAGATATAATGATGAAATTATATTAGACCTTTATGCGAGCATACAAGCTAAACAAAGTAAGCAAAGAAATATTTGGAAGTCAAACTAGCTGGAAACGTTCCTAACATAACCACATTTGATTGAAGTAATCGCAGGGATAATCTTTTGTTGATATCTGTTATCGTCGAGCCCTAATCCAAAGTCCAAAAAAATCTGACAGAATTCCTAAGATAATCATTAGATTACGTTACTCATAATAAAGATAACCATTCCTATTATCACTACGTGGTTCGTATTTTATTTTGTACATTTACACACCAAAAACAAGAAAATTTCGGCCCAAATAAAAAATTATATTAAATGAATGTAATATCTAATATTAGTCTATTGCACATAGATGACTAATGCTTTTCCAAAGCTTTTGTTAATAAATCATTCATAGTTATTAACAATGTTCGCGGATCTTCAGCCAGACCAGCTCCTACCATAGCATTAGCGAAAAGTTGTTGTGTAACTAAGTCTGCTAACTCGGGATCGCTTGTACGTAGTTTATGTAGTTTCTTAATAATTTCATGCCTAGAAAAAGTAAAAATATGTATAGGTAAATAACTTAAAATATTTAACTTTAAATTTAAAATTTTGAAACAAATAACTCGAACATTAAATTAGATACAAAAACAAAAAGCAATCGACAAGTATCACTGTCAGTCGATGATATAAATAATTACCTAGGATTAATCTCCAACTGTGGCTGCAGTAAAGCAAAACGATTCTCTTCTGGCAATTGATGACTCTGTGTGCGGATAAAATGGCGAGCGGCAGCCATTTCTTCAACAGTAATCACACACGGATGTGAATCTAGCCGTGTGGTCACTTTGACATTCACCACTTTCCCATTTAATTTCTCACGGAGCCATGGCAATAATTCGTCTATTTGTGAAGGCAACAAGCTACCTTCACCATAATCGGTCACTTTTTCGCCGGCGCTATCCTCACGCATCTCCTTTTCAACAGATACTAATTTTTTGCCTTGAAATGTGCCCAATTGCATAAGTACCAGTTCGTCGTAGGGTTCATAACAGAATAGCACTTCTACGCCACGTTTTTTCAAGCTTTCATAATAAGGAGAAGATTCTGCGAGTATGCGATTGGGTGCTGCTAAGTAATATATATCTTTTTGTTCACCAACATTTGTGCAATAATCTATTAGCGAAATGCGATTGCCATCGGTATTTTTTGATGATTCAAAGCGCAAGAGTTTAGCAATGCTTTCTTTTTCATTATGATCATTTGATGTTACTATGCCTTCTTTGAGAAATAGACCATAGTCTTTGTAAAATGCTGCATACTCTTCCGGTTGCTTATTGGCACGCTCTTGTAGAAAGCGTAAGACTCGACTTGCCAGGACATTTGAAAGTTTTCTATGTAAATTACAATACAATGGGAAAATATTTTGATAATAATAAAATGATTCGAATTTTTATAATAGAATTACTCGTAATTACTAACTTTATCAAAGCACTATTCTGTAGCAGTTCACGACTTAAATTAAGTGGAATATCTTCAGAGTCAACGACACCTGTAAATTAATAAATATTATTTAACATTGAGTTTGCAGAGTACCAGATTTTACAAACCTTTAATGAAACGGAGCCATTTTGGCACGAGGTTGTCCGTTTTTGATTGAATTAAAACTTTTCGTGTATAAAGTGCTACACCAACATTGGCATCGCGTGTTAAATCGAATAACCCTGGTTTGCCTTCAGGGAAGTAAAGCAAAGCACGTATACTGAGTGGCACATCAGTCTTATAATGTAACACGAAACGCGGTGTATCAAAAGTGTTACCGATAAAACGATAGAACTCGTTATGTTGATCTTGTGACACATCCTTTGGTTCCATCAACCATAGCGGCTGAATGTCGTTGGCACGCTGACCATTCAAGAATATGGGTGAGCCAACGAAGTTGCTATACTTCTTTATCACCGCTATATATATAAGACATTTAGAATTATTGTACACATTATTATAACATATAATTCAAATAAAAACCTCTGATGCGATCTTCATCTGCATATTCTCTGCATTCGGGCTTTAAATGTATGACAATTTTCGTGCCATGTGCTACACCATCAGCTTCTTGAATCTCATACGATCCGGAACCATCCGATGCCCAACGATAGCCTTGTGAATTTACTTTAGACGATCGGGTAAAAACTTCTACTTTATCAGCAACCATAAAAGCTGAATAAAAGCCAACACCAAACTGACCAATAATGTTTGATGAATTTTCAACACCACCACCTTCTTCTTTAACTTGTTCTAAGAATTTTTTTGAACCACTACGCGCGATCATGCCTAAATTATTTATTAGCTCTTCACGCGACATTCCAATACCAGTATCCTAATAAATATACCCATAAATTTTTGTCTACCACTTAACTCTTTATTTCATTTATTTACCTGCATTGTCAACTGCATGGACTGCTTATCGGTAGCGATATGGATCTCTAACGGACGATCTGTAGCTTCATAATCCTTCTCATTTTCTCCAGCTGTATGCACGGTGTAACGGAATTTTTCTAATGCATCGCTGGCGTTTGATATTAATTCTCGTACGAATACTTCGTTCTCAGAATACAAGGAACGTGCAACAATGTCCAAAAGCATGCGTGTTTCTGCTTGGAATTCATGCTTATCAACTTCACCAAGTGGTTTTTCTGTGCTTCTAATTATTGTATGCAAACGTCCCTTGTCATCAACTGCCGCCGATGCTGTTGTTTCTGCGCTTAAGCAGCGAACGAGTTGAATGTCTAAAAATTTGTAGCGGATTAGTAGAATATGGATAATAGGTGGTTATAGCGTTCTATCTTACTATTACGGCCCAAATGTTGATTCCACCGCAAATTCCATGCCGCTTGTGGATTGCCGATTATCGCGCTAGTTGCATAACGTTGGACATGTGCCGACGAGTTTACAATACGACAGAGACGTGATGTGAATGACATTCTAATAATATATTACGTTTAACTTAGAAATTTTTTTGATGCCACTTTTTCTCAAAATAACAAAATCAATTCCAGAATTTTTATTCAATTCACATGTGAAATTTTTCTTTTGACAGATGTTTCGCCAAAATAAACTATATATTCACAATTGACACCGGTGTATAATAGTGAGTGTATGATTAAAGCTCTATTAATGCTGACATAACCATATCCGTATGGGCCTCTACGAGTGGGCCACGGCGAGTAGCGAAGAAGATTTAATGACGAGTTGTATGAGCTTTACCCAGAAGTCGACATAGTTCAGCTGATTAAAACACAACGAAGAAATGACGATGGCGAGCTATATTGGACGGCCAAAATCGCTGAGGAGGTTAGATGGCCATTTAAAGAGAAAGAAGAGACATATCCATATTGAACAGCTGATTGAACCAACCTAGAGGAAATCAATTGCAAACGATTAGTATCGCCGTATCTTTTGAACAGGTGAGTTAGTAGCTGTCCAATTTATTTGTTTTCCTCCTTTTTATGAAATTCGTCCTTGAAATAAGTTAGGCAATTCACAACCCTACAAGACAGCTAACTTACATCTGAGCCGTCATTTGTAAGGAAGCTCTGAAGGGGTCATCAGCGCCTAGAACAAATCGGCAATCAGTTTTGCAGTAGCAATATGAAAATCCTGATGCATCCATCAGCAGGGTCTTGTAGGGAAGGTCTCGTCAAATTTTATATGAAAATACTTTATAACCATAGCACATATGGGCATTTCTCCCAAAAAGTCAACTTTTGTAGCTTGCGAACTTTTCCGTTTTTTGTAAAAAAAGCAAATGCCAAAACACTTTTATTTTGACAAATAGTGAATATTATAGATTTTGCTTAACACAATAATTTGTGTTAAGGATGATTTTAGGCAAGTATTAATTTTCAAGATATTTACAAAAAACGAAAAAGTTCGCACGCTACAAAAGTTGACTTTTTGGGAGAAATGGCCATATCACGAATAGAAGGCCCTGTAAATTGCCTAAGTAATTATTTGTCGATTGCGAACTCACCGAAACGCACTCAAAACGAAAAATAAAAATTCCAAAGCCTAGCTCGCCCACTCAATAATAAAAAGGTTATGGGTATTTTTAATCATCAAATTGAAAACACACCTCAAAAATGCTCAATGGGTTAGGGGCTTAAAATATATGTCCAGAGGGATGCCTTTCTTAAGAGGCGAAAATCTAAGAGAAGGAGGGTGGAAGGGCCAAACACTTTTGAAGCAGGGCTGTCCACATCCACAACACAACCTAAACCAACACCTTACCTTCAGATACTCGTGCGTCTACCAATAAAAACCATTTGAATTTCATACAATCAATTTACAATTCTATATATTTGTTAATAATCATATTACTCGTATAATGTATTACTTTAAATTTATATTTGTATACATATGAATTAAATTAGAGATATTTGTTGATTAATAATTACAGTGCTATTACTATGGATATATATGTATGTATGTATGATTTATTTATATTCACTCAATACTAAATATATTTAAATGGTATTTATTATATACCCTAAAATAAAATTTTTTTACCTAACCTCTTAATTGAACAAAGAAATTAACCGAACAAAATAACTAAATAACTTAAAAAAGAGACTGTTATTTCATTTACGCAAAAATAAATCGGCAAGGAGACCGTTCTCTCGCGAACACTTTATAATTGATGTAGTCATCAAAATATTTGTTTACAAATACATTTTTTATATGGAAAATAAATATTAAGTTTTAATTGCGAAAAAGCCTTAATTGCTTTTCAATAGCATTTCCTAAAATTTCATTCTTTGGGTGTTTTAAAGCACAAATCGTGCAGCTACTACATTGAAAGCCTTTTATTTACACTATGAAGACACATTAAAGCAATATTTTATAAATATATGCATACATATGTATATAATAATGCTTTTTTATTTAGTAATGTGTTTAACTCAACGGTTCAAGTATTTGAAACACATACAAATATATTCAATATTTAAAAAAAAAATTGTTTAAATTAATATTTTAGGCTTTTTATTGAGTCGCGCGTTATTACTTAAAAGCATAAAAATATTTCCCAAGAAAAAGAGAAAAATAAAACAAATATGTAGGTTTCAAGCCCGGTTGTCAAGCAAACGCGAAACTTTAATTTAGTAATAGGACTCCTTCACTGAAATGCTCTGAAATTTTTTTAATAATATTAACATAAAATTGCCATTATTTTCGAATCTCCATTTTATTATTTCCAAAACCTTACACATATTTTTTTCGAATTTTCGTTATGTATTGAATCGTAAAAAAGTTAATTTTATTCTTATGTTTGCTTTTCCTTTTAAGTTTTTTCTTGTCTGTTTTTTTTTCTTACTTTGAACTGTCTTTAATGTTTCTGTTTTGTTTTTCTTTGTTTTCCTTTTGTTTTTCAACTTTCAGTTATCCCATGCAAAATTTGAGGTAGTTTTCTTCACCTTCCTAAACTGTCATTTTTCGTTTTTAATTGAAAATATTCAAGTATGAACTTTGAGTGCCTATTTTATTGTGTTTTAAAACTTCCCATTTTGTTTAATATGTTGTTTTAATATTAACTTTAATAACTATGTTCTCTGTCGTGCATAATATTTTCGTAATTTTTTTTGTTTTTTATTTGAATTATACGTATGTATGTACATACATACATATGATATCTGTTTCATAAGTTTTACGACGAAGTTCTTAAAATTTGAAGGCAAATTTTGTGCGCTTAATTTATTTTGAATTTTTGATCATCTTACCATAGTACAGCAATACCAAAAAAAAAAAAAATTCTCAATGCGTTTGAATATCTGACTTTTCTAATATTGTTTTTTTTTTTTTTTGTTAAATATGCATTGAAAATAATAAAACTACTTTCCATGCATTTAAAGGGTTAAAATGAGGTAGTTGTAATTACACAGAGCTCGATAATCTGGAAATTTGTTAGTTCAAGTATGTTATTCGTACAGTTACACTTAAAAAAAATACCCCAATCAACTCAAAAACTAACAAATAATCAGACTAACAACTTCGGCGTGAGTACATCTAGTAAGTTAGTATAACAAAATTTGAATCTTTTACAAAATTAATGTTTCAATAAAAAGTTTTTATAATTTTTTAAATAATAAATATATTGCTTTGTGTTATGCCAGTGATTGATTTCTAGCGCTTTACGAAAAATTATTAGAATAAAATCGAATTTGGAATGGAGCTGAAGTTAAAGCTGTTCGAAAGTTTGTTAACAAATTAATGACAAGATATGTTTTTTTGATGAAGCGGTATAAGAAGCGTGTTGATAAGTGTAGAACTTCCGAAATCTCTTCTTTTTTTGTTATATATAGAGTCTTTGCCAAACATGGCAAAGCAGCATAGTGAGAAATCGTTACACTATGGTGAGAAATTTCTTTGATAATTATCTGACAGAACGTGGAATTATATTCATCTCATAACTGTCATATCTAAGGTAAAATTATCTTCAAGCTAATAATTATTATTATTTTTTTTTTTAAATAAAACCTGTTTACACGCCTACTAGAGAATTATATAGATTCACTTGACAATTACTTCTTATTATTGTGATTACAAAAAAAATTAAAAAAAAAAAAATCCAAAAAACATTTCACTTCTACTACCCATTAATTTGAAATTCTACATGACAACATTTATGATTACATTTATCATTACACACTAGCATGATTCTTAAATTACATATATATTTTTAGTATATACAATGACTTTCATATTTTACCCAAATCGGGTTTGATTTGAATTGTGATTACCCTTGCCTTTATTTAAAGTGGTTTTACTTTCGTTTTCATCTTTATTTTTTTTTTTTAAATCTAAAGTAATCAGTCATTTTACTTATTTTGGCAGTGATAAAAACCTTTTTTGTTATATAAATTTATTAATATTTTTCTTTCTTTTCATTTTCAGTTTCTTGTTGCTTATCTAAGGATTTTCAATTATTATTTACAAATCTTTTATTACCTAAATCTCTATAGCCTATACAATACAAATTTTGGAAGAAATTTTTGGGAAACTTTCTTTAATCAATACATATTTATTACAAATAAAAAGAAGCGGCATATAACGAGATATGAGAATATATGTAGCTATAATTTTGAAGTAAACTTTATACGAAAAAACATAAAATAAATTAAATAAACTGGTATTTTCGACAAATTTGCATGTGTTAATATTTATAAACCTAGAAAACCCATCACGTTTTTCGAATTCCATAAGAAAAACCAGAAGGTAGGTATCTTTACTTTATCTGCGAAAATGTGAATTTATCACTTGAGATGTATATCCCATTCGTATTTAGGAGAAACTATTTGAATCAGAACTAAAAATGATAGAAAGTGAGTAACCAAAGTTGGAAGTATGGAAACTAGCAAAATATGTGAAAAAATATAAGTTTATATTTTACGTTGTTATTATTCGGCTCAGCAGTGTATCTGGTGCTCTGTGCAAAAAGGTTGCCTACTTTTAGGCGTCATCCACACAATATTGTATGTAGCGCCTAAATGTAGGCATCTATTTCTAACAATTCACATCCGGTAGAGAAGTATATGTAGGTAGCGCCTAAATGTAGGCAACTGTTTTTTGCCCAATCCACACCCGCTGAACTTCTGGGCGCCTATTACATTATGCACATTCAATAGGTTTTAAAACGTGGTGCAAATTTACAGAATTCACTGCCGCTGAACTTCTGGGCGCCTATTACATTATGCACATTTAAAACGTGGAAAAATCACACTAAGGGACATCGAGGTGAAATTTGGATTAGGTTTTTGCGTGTATTACTACAAATCAAGCAAATTGATACAAATAAAATAAAAAAATAGATTTTGTAAATAAAAAATGCGTTGTCTTTTTATTAAAAAATGTGTTTTTTTATATATTTTTCAAAAATGGAAAAAAATGCTGGTTACTATGCAAAATAAGCGCAACATGCAGTAGGCATGCGTGCATAATTGTTTATGCATGTATAATATGTTTACACACATTGGCAAATTTTTTTAACTCTATGTACAAATTATATCATTAAATAAAATTGTTTATATTTCTTGCATTTGTAAAATAATGAAAATACTTAAACTGTAGGTGATACGATACGCTTGTTTGTGTGTATGTACATACATAAGTTATGATATGAATACACACGCCTATTAATTTCGAATAATAATTATGCTTAAAATATGTATATATGTTATGCATTCAGATGTATATACAATGTTATATGCAGCAGGTGTGTATACGTAAAGGTGTTAAAATATGCTAAGAGAAAATTGCAAAAAAAAATAAAATTTGTTGAAGTTTTTTTGTTTGCTGCACAACCACGAAAATAAAGAAATGAATATGAGATATTTTACATAGACATTGCTCATTTTTAAATAAGTTTTTGCTTGAATGCAGTAAATATGAATCGTTAACGTATAGATAAAATATTCTAATTCACAATTTTTTGCAACTGCAACAAACGACTCATCCTTGAAAATAAGATATTTTGTCTAAAACACATTAAGAGCAGTCATGGCCATTCCAGTAAAATCTTAATTAAGCAAAAGTGATAATTGTTTAAGCTACAAAAGTCTTATATGTATTTGTCTATGCACACATAAATTTATGTATTTAAGCTCTGGCAATTAACTTAAAAAGTAAATATCTCTACTTTGTGATATTGACTAAGTGATTTACTGAGTGTACATAGGTAATGAGCATAAACGCATTTCGTTTGTTTTTACCTAAAAATTTCAATACAATTTTTATTTGATTAACAAACTGAGAAGTTCAAAAGATAATCTTGCTTGAAATTTTTGTTATATTATTATACTTTTTTTATTTACAAAATAAATAACTAATTGCATTACGAATTCAGCAGCAAATTGGCGAAAGTCATTTATATAAAAATTATAGTTAAATTAATAGATCGTGTTTTCCCTTTGTTTAATTATTCGCGCTAAACCAGTCCGAAAGTGATTTTTTACCAACAGCCAAGCACTGCTGATGTTACATTCACTAAACTATATTTGTATTAAACTACGGCACATATTCGTACTATACAAATCTACAAAATGTACACTTTCTTATGTGATTTGTATTTGTTGCACATATGTACATAAAATATACTTAAAATATATTTAAGTATATATTAATTAATATTTTATTAATTAAATAGCAGTTTTCAAAAGTCTTCTTGTATTTTCTTTGCATTGCATGAAGTTTTTTATATAATTTATTTAAAAAAATTTTTTAATTTAAGGTTACTTTATGCTATTTTAAGTTAAAATAAATGTATTGTAAAAAATATGCTTAGGCTAATTTAAAAAATAAAAGATGATCGATTTGTTCAATTATTTTGCTACTTTTAACGGGTGGGCTAGTGGTACATACATCTGTATATGCACATATATCCTACATATATGTATGCGTTGGCTGGTTGACGTTGTTTGATAAGGTTTGTATTTTACTAATATAAAATACTTTGAAAACTTTGAGTGGATGTTATTAAATTTTCATATAAATTTTATGTGACTGGGTTTCAAATTTACATAAATGTTATTCAATCATAGAGTAAGGAGTGTAAGTTTTGAGCAAACAATTTTCGTAAAAAGTATATATTTAAGTTCTTTGTTTTATTTTTTATAAGTTTAATAAAAACATCCACTTACAGCTTTCAGAAGTAGTTTCTATTAAGCTTGAATTATTAACGACTCATATCTTTTAAATTAAAAATAAAATACTTTTAAATAGTAGTTAACCATTATAACAAAACAAAAACAAAAAGAGAAAAACATTTCACTACAGCAAATAAAATTTTATGATAAATATATACACACACTTTCTAAAATTATGCATTTAAAACTCCACGCTTACATGTAGTTAGATGTGGTTTGAAAATCTATAGGTTTTTCATTAAAAGTGATCGATAACTAATTTTTTAGACATATTTGTAAATATTAACTCTATACTTAGGCCTAAAATTATTTAGTTTTTTAATACATACGATACATCTGTTATGCATATACAAAAATGTATAATACTCAATGTCTTATTTATGAAATATATCGCCCTACAGTTTCAAACTGCTTACTGCTTGCATTTACTTTTATACAATTAAATATTTAAATTATTCATAAAGAAAAATACTAATAACTTATCTATTTACATATGTTTATGCTGAACTGTATTTTCCATGCTAAGTTGCTTGTAACTCATCTAAAAACAATTCTGTGGCGAGCATTGTTAGCATCCATGAACAAAATATTATTGCGATTAACCTTTTAAATGAGTAAACTTCCAGATTTTTCAAATATTTCATGATTTCCTAGCACCCACGAATTAGCACTACATCCGCATTCTTGTAATCCACAGTTGGAGATCATTGAGCTGCTATAGCAAATATCTACTCAGTTACATTCTTCATTTCAGTTGTTTATACATTTAATGGCTTTTGTACATATTTCATCGGCTTACGCGGATGTTTGCGACGTTGCTCAGTGTGCAATCGGCTTATCGCAATGACACTTTGTTGTTTTTCACTGCGTACCGTTTCGACTAAAGTAGCTAGGTCCATATCATCTTCATCATCTAATAAAATAAAGAAACATTAGTTTTACGTCGATG
Source organism: Sphenella marginata (assembly GCA_951509765.1). Lineage (NCBI taxonomy): Eukaryota > Metazoa > Arthropoda > Insecta > Diptera > Tephritidae > Sphenella > Sphenella marginata. The sequence goes on from OX608083.1 coordinate 54,517,468, forward strand.
AAATGGAAGGGAAATAATAAAAAAAACTTACTGTTTTCATCATCTTCATCTCCATAATCTGAACCACCGTCTTCTTCATCAAGTTCATCATCGTCAAAAAGATTGGGCGAATACGGCAGTTTGTAGGCAGTCATAAGTAGATTCTCGACTTTTGCTTTTTCAGCCGGTCTCATACTTTTAATGTTAACTATTTTTGTGTATGGTCCCTCACATGCTGGTACCCACTCATCCGATATGCTAAAAAAAGAGGGCAATTTGTTTTGGTAAAGAAAAATTGGACAATGCTTCTGTTTTTATACTAACATTTCACGCGGTGTCCACCTGACAAAACTCTCATATGTGCCTTGCGGTGTCTTACGGCGCATCATACACTCGCCAGTAAAAGTTATCGAGTTACAGCCATCGGAAAGCACACTGATTTGACGTAAACGATGTTGAAGACCTTCCATTATACCAGTATCGAAGAAATCGAACATGCGCGCTGAAAAATAATTAAAAAAGGGGCATTACTAAATTATGCTTGGCTTAAATAGAGGCTCTAGTGTATATATACCTGAGAAAGGTTGACGCCGGTAACGTAATTTTTTGCCATTCTTTCGAAGCTGTTTCGGCACTGGTGGATCCGATGTGCGTTTATTCGTACTTTCTTTATTTTCAGTGGCGGTGAAATGGTTGTTGACATGCTTTTGAAGTGCCAGCTATATTTGAAACAAAAATGAATGTTTAGTACAAAGTTTTTTACGTATAAAAGTGTAAAAAGGAATGTCTTCTCACCTGTGAGCCAAACCGCAGACCACAACCTTCAACAATACACTTAAATTGCTTAGACCCGCCATGTGACAATACATGACGCTCTAACCACCGACGAGAGCATGACTCCTTGTTGTATACTTTACAGCCAACCCAAAGGCAAGAAAATGGGCCAGTTTGAGAATTGACATGTTGACTTTGCATATGATCCAATAATTTGGAGCAACTATCATGTTTTATATTGCATTGGTCCCAATAACAGACACCGTCGTGACGTTTAGCACCTTTTAAGCCATAACGAAAACCGCCTTTTTCAGCTGGAAAACGTATGGTCTTGGGTTGAGAAAGTATAGGCGATATGGCGCACTTTGGTGACGTTTCGCTATTTGTTTCAGCAAGTTTGATATCGATTTGGGTAGACGTAGATGTGAAACAGTTGCTGCTGGAGGTTGATTGTGGTTCACCGCTGATACTACTGTTACTACTAGTACAGCTATTAGAATTACTATTATCGATGCTACTGGGTGCATTTGGCCCTGTACTATGGAAGGTAGAACTAGTAGTTGTTTCCGACAAGCACATGCCTCCACTACCTAAATCAACGCTAGCCCTTGTACGGAGTGATACTGGTGATGATGCATTGATGTTAAAAGTAACATTATCTATTGAGGAGGAACGCAAGTAGCTGCTACTGCGGCTGAAACTATCGACACTAGCGGCAGTGATAGTAGATAGAGGAGTTGGTGGCGACGAGTTTGAATCAATCGAGTTTATTATGTTTGCTATGACTTCTGCTTTGCTGCTGTTGCTAGAGCTAAAAGAAAAAAAATTATGAAAGATGGTAGGAATAATTTGTTTACATTAGTTACATTATTTTAAACTTACATAGAACTAACAATGGATTCGCTACTTTCACTAGCTGTCAAGCTACCTCCAATACCCGACTCCGGTGTAGGCAAATCGCGCTTTTCACTGCATTCATCGTCATCCATATTAATATCTCTGTCTACATCTTCAAGTAGTGTCGAAAGAGTTTTTTCTTGTGACGCCATTTCGTCAACTGAATTTGATATATCCGAAGCAAGACTTGATGAAATACATGATGATGTCACTAGTTCGCTAAGCATATCCCTTCCTGTAGCCGCAGCTTCACTCGATGCCGCTGATTCTGACTCAAGCGATGCTGAGTTCGATTCACATACCTGTGTTTGGGCCAATGGAGGTGGAGAATTGCGCGGTGAGGCACCCATTGATGATGATGGTGCAGGAGAAGGTGCTGAGGAACATGATGCAGATAGAGAGGAGAGGGAAGGTGGGGTAGACGCTTCTAATGAGAGATCAGCTTCCGAAGACACGGAATTAGAGTGTGAGCTAAATGAATACGATGAATATTCGTTCGTTTGCGTGATAGTAGCCAGAGAAGTAGTGCTGGTTGATGGGTACATTTTAGTAATGTCCTCCATCAATTCGGCCTTAATACCCGCCGAAAGGATCTGGCTATGCATTGAAGAGTTGAGGCTTTCCATTTTGATTCCACTATCGGAAGTGCTGGCTGATGGAGCAACGGCGATCTCGTCCATTGGCTCCTCTTTAATTTTAGAACAAAAACTGTCGCTCGATGTTGCATGTGAGGAGTAGGGTGATGGTGCTGATATTGATGAATATGATGAATTACAAAATGATGGCAATAATGCAGCACATTTGTTGAATGTATCATTGCTAGCGCTACTGTAGCTACTGTTGAGGTTGGTGACAGTTTTGCTATTGATGTTATTACTGTTAGCTGGTTCAATGATTGTTGTGGCACCATTCGAATTTTTCACTAAATCAAAGAGATCAGGACTGGAAGTTGTGGCGATAGTTGTTGAATTAACGATAGCATTGGCTTTCGTTGTTGGTGGCGTTGACGGAACAGTTGTGGTTGTTGTTATTGTGCCAGGAGTCCCCGTTGTTGGAATTGTAGACAGTGCTATTTTGGGTGCAAGTGGAGGTAGTGGTGTAAGTTTCGAAGAATTCTGCATTGTTGTTACTACGGTAGTTGTTGTTGTATTAGTAGATGGCGTTGGAGCTATACTAATCAGTGCCGGAGTCGGCAGTCCGGCATTGGGCAGCAACTGCTTGGTTAACGGCACATTGCGGCTCGTAGGAGACGAGACGACATTACTATTACCACCACAACTGCTTAGCGCTGGAACTAGTGGAGGCGGTGTCGTAGGCGTGGCAATAATTTTACATCCCGTAGTCATTTTCGCTTTGGCGTTTGTCGGTGTAGGTTTGCTTGGTGCGGGAGCTACTGGAACCGGTGCAGGAGCTACCTTTGGTATACGCTTCTGATAAGGTTTTGTAAGCGCAGCAGGTTTATTTATTGATATAGCAGCATTCGACGAAACACCGGGGGCGGGTGCTGGAGCAATAGCAGTAGCACGTGTTTTACTATGCGAAATGGTGACTAAAGGTGGTGGCTGTGAATTTAAAGCCGCAAACTGTTGAGAAGCTGATGAGGCAGTGGTTGCTTTTACAATAGCTAGTTTGGCAGTGCTACAATTATTTGTAGATGTGGTGGTTGTGACTGTATTAGCTGGCAGTGCAGTCAAGTTTCCCACACCTGATGCTGTTGTAACTGAGGTAACATTGACAGCAGACAAAGGTGGTGGCTGAGTCGCCGTTATAAATTGTGGATGTTGTTGCTGATGCTGCTGTTGTTGATGTTGCAAAAATGATAACAATTGTTGTTGCTGCTGTTGGAAATCATTTTGCTGTTCATGTGTGGCATGGGCTTGCTGCTGCTGCTGTTGTTGTGCAGCAGTAGCGAAAATAGAACTTAAAGCGGGTAACGCGTTCGATTGTATCGGTTGGAGAGCGGGCAGTTGTTGTGGCGGCTGCACCTGCATTTGTTTCTGTTGGCTGTTGTTCACTGCTAAGGCAGCAGCTGCTTGTGCCAACATAGCCGGTAGGGAGGCAGCGTTCAATAACAAGCCCGCAGGTGTGGCCATGAATACTGGTTGGGCAGCGGCAGCACCCAATCGTTGCAATTGCTGAAACTGTTGTTGTTGTTGTTGCTGTTGATTGGCAGCAATGGCTGCAGCGATTTGTTGCTGGAAGATCTCCTGAAAACTTGTGTTTGTCGCTTGAGCTGTTGCTGAAGCAGCTGCGGCAGCAGCAATGGCTGCTGCCTTCTGTTGTTGTTGTAATTGTATATGCTGTTGTTGTTGAAGCTGTTGTTGTTGTTTAATGAGTATCTCTTGTAGACCTGCGGCTGTCATTAGATTAAAAGGATTTGCTGTGGCAGCAGCACTAGCGGCAGCTACGGCTGAAGTTGCAGTCGTTGTTGTGGCTGTGGTGAATTGTTGCAGTTTGAAAACAGTTCCATTCAGAAAATATTGTGCCGCCGCTGCTTGGGCAGCTTGAGCAGATGTTGCTGCAGCCGCCGCTGCTGCAGCAGCCGTAGAATTGGCAGATTTGCCAAGATTGTTCAACTGCATAATATTGCCACCATTGGGAGCAGCCAATAGCTGCGGCAATTGGACTAGATTTGGCAGTTGTACGGCTGGTAATTGATATAGTGTTTGCCCAGGTGCTGGAGCTGCAGCACTAGTTGTGGTTGTAGCTGTTGCAACTGGTGCCAATTTCGGAGGACTAACCACTGGTTTATGCTGCGTGGATGTCGGGGTTGTTGATGAACTTGTTGTTTGTGTGGGCAAACGTATGGCAGTGAGTAAAACGGCTGGTTGATTTGTTCCTGATTGGTTGGCAGTTTGAGACTGTTGTACATTAGAAGAAGCGGCTGCTTGTTTCGCAGCAGCTGCTTCAGCTTTTGCCGCAGCTTGTTGTTGTTGCTGCTGCATTTGTTGTTGCTTTATTTCAGGGGTACGCGGAGCGATGGCAACATGTTTTTTTGCGGGCGATTTGCCGTTACCACCAGCATAATTTCCTGAAGTGGTTGGTGTCTTCCGTAAGTTGGGAGCAACTTGTGCAATTTTCGTTGGTTTACTGCGTTCAATTTTTTTCAAAGCAGGCACCGGCATACTCGTTACAGCAGTAGAGGGTGTAAGAGATTTTACACAGCCCGTTGAAGATGAAGTTGACGCACTAGTTTGTGGTGGAGCCGGAGCTATAGGAGGGGCCGGCGGTGGAGCTGCTAATATGCTACTATTTAAAGACGAAGATGGTGAAATTAAAGACGCTTTGTGTATAGAGTTGCTGTTGCTGCCACTACTACAGTTATTGTTCATATTGCTACTCTCTTTCAACTGCGCTAGAATATTAAAATATTTGTTTAGAGATGCAGTTGTTGCAGGTGCACTCATTGTTAGTGAAGTTGTGTTCAGACCAGTATTGGAAGCACTGCAAGCAGCAATCAAAACCGATTCCATATTGCGCTTTGTGATATTACTTTGATGTATTTGCGACTTCATTTGTGACTTAAAGTAACCAGTAATTTTTGTTTGCGACTCTTCCAATGCTGCCGCTTTCAGTCTTTTTGCCGCACTAGCTCCACACACGTTTGTGGCTGCGATTGCGGAAGCACCATTTGCTACGTTATCAGAGCTTGTATTTCGTGCCTTCTTACATGAGTTATTGTCAGGTATTGATACGTTACCAGCAACACGTTTCTTATTGTTTTGTATAGATCCTGTGTTCGTAGATGATACCGTGCAACTACTACTTGACGTATTATTCCAAGGCCATTGAAGTGTAGGCACACCATTGCGTGCTGTGGCAGTGTTATTTTTTTGCTGTGGTTGCATTTGTTTTAATTTGGCAGTGTTGTTACTATTATTGCTATTTGTTACGGTGATTGTTTGTGCATGGCCGTTTGTGGCTGAATTATTGGAGTTGACATTAGTTGGTCCATTGTTTGCTTTGGTAGTCGTCGGAGTCATAACAGTTGTTTGTGGTGACATAATTGCTTGATTATCCTGACTGCTATGATTGACCTTCATGGGAGAATTGTTCTGCTGCTCATCGCTTATGTGCGAATGTTGGCTAAATGGTGAGCCCGGTTCTGATGCATCTTCGCAGGAACCAGTGCTGGAATCAGTGCTGTTTGATGATATCACAACGCCACTGTAAGGAAAAACAAAAAGATACAAGACAATTAGTTAATTTTGCCTTAGTGTATAGGCTAACATTTTTGGGCAACGCCCGTTTACTGCACACTCACACATCTAATGCTTGCAATGGAGAAACTTATCAGTACATAATTTTAAATCTTGGCAGATATGATATCCGAAGTTTATATTTTCACATTTAATTTGTTTAGTATGTGAAAAAACCTATAAACAATTTATTTATTTCTTTTTCAACTTTTTTTTCTACTTTTACCCAAGCCATTCGCCCGCGAGGTGTTTACAAACAGCTGATAACAGCAAAAGCGGATTGGCGTGTGAAAGGTATGGTGAGCTCGCAATGTTTTACAAAAATGATGTGGAATTACACTAGATGGCGCATGTCGCACCAAACAGATGTCGCGCAGTGCGTTTGTGAATTGGAAATCGATAATTTAGCGAATACATATACAGTAGTGGTGCGAGTGGTTAGGGCACATGTTCCCTATGATTTTATACATATCAGTTGTAGAGAAATAAATTCCGGGACTATTAGGTTAAGATAATTTTAATATTTATGTACATTCATATATGATGAAGTTATACACAATTTTGGCCAAGATATTAATCCCTAAAATTTTAAAAATCCGTACTTAAACAGCTCTCAATAATTAGAAAAAAGATATCACAAATGTAATAAGTGCTATTACCAAAATAAAGCAAAGGCAATTATGATATGCATACATAAGTAACATGTTGCCTTAAAAGATTCTATATACAAACACGCATATGTTGTATTAAAATACAATTTCTTTTTAAAAATGTTTTTTTTTTTTTAGTAACAATAAAATCTTAATTCATCAATAGCCGCCATGATATACCAGGTAGTGTGCCGGCCTGTTTCAAGGCCGTAGTGATTTTAGAGGGGAGATGGGGAAAGAGGAACCTGCAGCAGGAGTAGAGAACGGAATGGAGCGGGAGTCAGGCAGATGGAAATAGAGGATATCAAAACTGGAGCTTATGAATTCTCCAATCTTCGGACGAACGCTAAATTTAATTGTAGGTTTAATAAAAATAATTCAGTCTTATTGTTACATAAATAAAAGAAAACAAAGAAGTCAAAAATTGTTTAATCTCAAAGTTGATAATATTCAAAGTTAAAAAGCATTATCTTGTTTGTTGCACTAGAGCTCTTGAATTTAAAGCCCCACTTGTAGTAGCGCTAGTACTGGACCGTGCCGAATGCATTTTGAAAAAGTGTTACCAATAACCGAAGTAGTTCCCTAAATTTCTGAGAAAATTTCCGCCGCTAATACAATGCAAACAATAAAGTCTCAGGCGCGTAGTGATGGTAGAATTAGTTTGTCGCTATTTATATTGTTTTACGTTGAAATTTTCAAATAATCTTACTCAGGGCCGTTTTTCACATCTCCAGAGAATACTGGCTCTTCATTTGACAGATAGCCAAACGATTACTGTAAATTTAACTGTCAGCTAGCGTTAAATGTGAATGGTGAAAACGGCCCTAAAGATGGTTACGATATATGTACATACATATGTAATAACACTACTTGGTCGGATAAGACCTGACAGTCATTATTTGCGATCCCTATCCTAAAACGTCGGTATTCCAAACGTATGTAACTATTTGATATCCAGAATCGCATAGCACTAAATGCAACGATGCCTCAAACCTAGCCAGCAAGCGAGAAATACATGCAGTGGCACACCATAAGTATGGGAAGAAATTACCAAATGTATCTGGCACGTTCCGGTATTAGCACCTACTTGTACTGGTGGGTTACCTTACCTCGGGTATATTCTAAGCTCCCTAACACGCTGAAGGCGGAAAAAAAATATTCGCTGACAGTTGCCCTTCGGCCACGCTCCCTTGGTGTTTCCAATGGGGATAACTGGTGAGCTTTGTCGAACTCGGCGAAGTCGCTATGATGGCTCAGCACCAATTAAAGAAAAAAAGAAGAATATGGATATGAGAAAAAATCGCATGCAAATGGTTTAATTGTGGAAGTTGTGGATTATTCCACTGTTTTTCTTAATATTACTTCCTATCCACTAAGTTTTTAGATGACACTTTTGAGACTTTTTCAAATGTTTTGACAATTATGAAATTTAGTGCGTGAGGGTGATCGATTTAAAAATGTGTATGTATTTCCAAAACGTCGTCTAAAAATTTAGTTTTTCTTTTTCTCTGAGCAGACGATTTCTTATTTAAGTTTTCATGGAGCATTTTACCTTTCAGACTTTGTGTGTTTTGCGCCTTTTGAAGTAATATGGATGTATGCCTTTCTATATTCAATCGAATCTGTCGAGTCGCTTATTTTGTTTGCTTTTGACCACTTTTTCTGTATCTTTTTTCCTTTTTAATTTTGTGTGTTTTTTTATGATTGATATAATCAAGATTTTCCCTTTCTGAGTGCTTATCCTCATACGTTGAGATTTCTTGCTATATTGGTAACAAAAATATTATTATTTTTTATTAATCGCTCTTGCGCACTTTTTATTTTGTCATTCCAATTAGTTTTTAATTGTTTTCATTCATTTTTGTTATTTTGGACTCATGTCTCCACTTGCTTTTTGACATTATTAATATTTTAACACTTAACTTCTGTATTGTAACTTTTATAAATATTCTTTAAGGTATTGATAGCCATTGCTTTGTTATGAATGCCATTTTACATATTTTAAACGCTCGAAAATTATTCACTTAAAGTTTTTTATTCTCACAATTTAGCATTTAATTCATTACAAATGCCGTGCGTTTTATTCTTGGGGCTACGTTTCATTACTTCTTATTAACATTTAAATTTGTTGCCGTTAGTTGTTTTTTTGTTCGTGTAATTATTGTTGTTGTTATTGCTATAATGTTGCACTCGTGGAAGCGCACTTCATAAGTTATGCACCGAGCGCATGCAGTTAAAGTTGATATCAGTTATAGATTCTATATTATCGTTAGGCTAGCTAGTGAACGGTTCTTACGATTTAAACGTCAAACTAGTTAGGGAACGGACCAGTATACAACAAGTATTTTAACTGTTTATATATAACTAGTCCAAAACACGCTTACCCCATATTCATAAAAATTTATATGTCAAAATTTGTATTGAAACGTCTTTTTAAAAAGTTTTATATGGATATTATTTTTATATTTTATGAAAGATGGGAGTAAACTTGTCAAAGCGAAAATTAAAATTTAAGCAGGCTGCTGAAATGTGCGTATTGCAGACGGTTACGATTTTCGGTTAAATAATCTGTCAGTTACAAAATTAATGGTACTTAAGTGAAGCAAACAAAATTGTGAACTGACCAGCCTTTTTGGGATTCATACCAGTTGTAGTGTAGTTAACAACTAGTTGGTTGGAGGCACATTCTACATATGTAACCGCTGTAAATATCCCGACGGCTTTTGCCTGTCGGAAGCGGAAGTCGTTAAGTTCTTTTGCACTCGACTTTTATTAACATATTTAATGCATTTTTTGTTGGTTTTTACTTAACGATTTTCTTCTTTTAAACTCATACGTTTGTAGGTATGTATGTGTTAAGCATGTCTATTTAATTTTACTTAACATAACCCTACGTATTGCAATGTTTTTATACTCGTACATCTTTCATGTCAAACTGCCTAGAGCGCATACTTTAAGATTATCAGAACTAATGCAAATTCAATTCGCATTTGAATCCGATTTGAGTATTACAAATGTCCCATTTTCGTTGCGAGCTCTATGCTCCTGCAATGTTTACGTTCTTTCTTTCCCCTATTCCACGCCCGCTTTACACTACTTTTCTCATTCTCTTTTCTTTCTTCGTCAATTTCCTCTTACTATCAAGACTTTCCCTTTTCTTGATCTTCCACGCTTTTTTCTTCGTCCGCGTCTTTATATACCCCATAGCTTTCCCTGGTGCAGTGAAATAACGCCCAAGGAAATAACGCCCATGGGCGTTATTTCCCACTCAAAAAGGAAATTACGCCCATGGGCCTTATTTCCTTTTTAAAAAGGAAATAAAGCCCATGGGTGTTATCACCTTTTGCTGATGGGTGTTATTTCCTTTTTCGAAGAGAAATAAAGCCCACGGACGTTAAAAACGAATTAAAACAAGCTGATTTAAGAATTAAGTATATGGTTTTCTTTATTTCAATAAATTTTAACATATTTGTTATGTTTTTATAAGGCGGGGTGCAATAGCGCCTTGTGAAATAAGCCCTGTAAGGCCTTATTACACTATTATTATTACTTTCATTTTAGTTAATGAAACAATAATATTCTTATTCTTTTTTTATTTTATTGAATAGTTACACACAAATTTCACGTTAACCAAAGTGGGAAACGTGGCACGCGGAAGGACATCACCGTGGCGGTAGCCACGGCTATGGCACACACCCGGAGTTGGAATGGCGTAGCCCAGGGTTATTTTTTGAAGCGCGGCCGAAGGCCGCCTACGCGGAAAGGTGTTCTGCACTTAGAAATCGTGGATCGGGCCTCCGTAACTATAATCCGAAGGGGGAAAAGCAATATTTTGTTTCTGTGAAAAGTTATTAGTGAAAAACCGAAAATTGACCCGGGTCAGATCCCCAATTCGGGGCCCCATCCACGTTTTTTATGTGCAGGACACCTTTCCGCGTAGGCGGCCTTCGGCCGCGCTTTAAAAAATAACCCTGGGCTACGCCATTCCAACTCCGGGTGTGTGCCATAGCCGTGGCTACCGCCACGGTGATGTCCTTCCGCGTGCCACGTTTCCCACTCTTTTCTCACAGGGTAATTTGTGAAAAAAATGCTAATCAACAGTTCGTGTTGCTCGCGTAAAATCCTATGGGCGTTATTTCTCTTTTAAAAAGGAAATAAGAGCCATGGGCTTTATTTCTTTTTGCAGATGGGCGATATTTCCATTTAAAAAGGAAATAAGGCCCATGGGCGTTATTTCCTTTTTGAATGGGAAATAACGTCCATGGGCGTTATTTCCTTGGGCGTTATTTCACTGCACCGCTTTCCCTTTTCCGTTTTTTTTCGATAAAAAAAGATAAAGGGTGATCCAGTACATATTTGACATGCATACTTCAAGGCGCATTGACTTATGTATTGCTATTTAAGTAAGTAGTTTTTTGAAAATAGTGGAAAGTTAAGATATCGCTAGTTGCTTGGTTCTATTCCATAACGGAAGATGTACATATGTACATATGTATGTTGTAACTTCCTGCATTTGTTGTTGATTTATTTTATTAATTTATGTAGTTTTCTATGTATTAATTAAGCTATACATATATGCATATAAACATACATACATACATACTTACATAATTACAGGTTCACATAAAACAAATATTCTCATGCTTGCTATACATATATGTATGTAAATTTGTATATCCATATGTATGTATGTATGTATGCTCATATGTCAGCATGAAATTCATGAACGTCGCGTATAAATAATTTCACTAATAATAATAATAATAATAATAATAATCAAAGTGTAACAAGAACAACAAAAAAATAATAACACAAGCGTCACACACACACAAATCAAACAACCACATACAAAGAAACATACGAATAACGAAGAATAACAAATCAAATGTGTCTGCGCTTTTGTCTCGGCCTAGGTCGTTCAGTGTCCCACCATCACCCTTAGCAGCCATTGACTTTGTTGGCCGAGTGTGTATGGTAGCGACCGTCAGTCAGGCCGACCGTTTGCATTCGTGCTGTGGCCGTGTGGGCCGATTGTGGCACAGCTTCATCGTTGTCGTCATCGTTGTTCGTGCCGGCGCGAGTGCATTGAACGCTTAACAAAATAGAAACCACACACCGCATACTCCACCTCATCAAACTGTTAATTCTATCCATCGGCCGAACGGTGTTATTAGTGTTTTTGTTGTTGTTGTTGGTGGTGGTGTTAGTGTGTTGTGCTGCACACTGCCAAACGGCTTTATGCCACTAACTTCTGTTATTACTGTGCTTCTTACCACTGCTTCCCCTTCCATAAGCCAAGCAAACGTACATACATACGAGTATGTACATACATATGTATGTATGTATGTACATATTTATGTGCATGCATGAAAGTGTTTTTTTTTTATTTCAAATAAAAGTATTTATAGTAGGTACGGTTGTGTGTTTGTATGTAGTTCTTGTGTGTTTTTTTTTGCTGCTCACTATTTTATGAGTTTTTCTCTTTTACTTATTGCATTTATTGTATTTCTGGTTCTTGTTGGATGTGGTGTTTTTTGATTTTTACTTTTTTGTATTTGTTTTTTATTTTTATTGTTTAGTTTTTTGTTATTGGCTGCTCATCACTGCTGCTGCAATGACTTTGGGCCCCTCGCTGTTAATTCCATTGCAAGGCATATTTTTATGGTTTTCTTAATTTAAAAATTTTAGGTTTTTGATGGTTTTTAAAAAGTGATTTGTTATTGTTGTTTCTACATACATATGTACATACATACATACATACACCTATACACTATGTATGTATGCATACATACATACCTCTGCACCTATTTTGATAAATTCATATGCTGACATATTTTTGAATTTTTTGAATTAAATGAGCTTAGAAAAATTGATTCATTTGTGTTGATGAACATTAATTTGCACGTGCTTTCTGAGAATACAAGGTCCAAAAAAAAAATTGTTGCTATGCTAAGCAACCAAATCCAGACCCTGAAAAAATATTTCTTTAAAGACATATATTTGAAATCATAGAATCATTGGGATCACGTAAATATAAAAAAAACGATAATAGGTTGCTCAAATTTTTGTTATGCAATATCGAGTATTGGAAGCCGTCGGAAAATCCTTTATCAAAGTATACCTATACAATGGAAAATAACATAAGAACGAAAATAATGACTGGAGAAAGGAAAGTTGGGTGTGGCCTTCAGTACACTAAAGTAATATGTTGAAATCCTATAATGACTATTTTTATATTTTTCATGCAACCAATTAAAATGTTCTGGACTTAGAAGATACAAAGATACTATTTCTAATTAAAAAAAAATTATTTTCATTTACAGCAATTTTTTTTAGATATGACACATTCTCTTAAGCGAAGGGTTAGTTAAAATAACGATATCTGAGCTGACGATATCGGAATTGTGCTTTCTTACCTATTCATCCATCAATCATTCAATGGGATTGTGGTATCTTGCAAGGAGATGAAGAAGTGCAACTCTTTGACTGATTTACGGATATTTTACCACTTGGCGCTTTTGCCTTTAAAAGCACAACAACACAAACAAAAATAACAACAACAATATACAGTTAATACATAATGATTGTGGTTTTATATAGAAATAAAGTCATACATCCGTCGGCCATTTTTGGCCTCATTGATATTTAATAATTTTTTTTAAAGAAATTGAAGGTTTTTCTGATCATTGCGGAGTTTCCTTGACATTTTGTTGTACTTTACATGACGCACTTTTAAACTCTGACACAAACAAGATTATCGAATAAATAATAATTATTAATTACTAGTGATAGTTTAATTATTTAAGCGCCACAAAGTATGCTTTAAAATGTTTATGACATGCAACTCTTAGTTTGAAACTAGTTTTAATGGCAATTTCGCACTTAGTTCATTAAATTACTAGTTTTATTTATCACTATATTCTACTAATTATTCACTCCAGCTTGATTAGTGATTATTTTTTTAATTATTTTGCATTTCGTTTGTTATTTAATTTTTAACATCAAACTCTTAAAATTGTGTTTAATTCATTATTCCATGCACTTTCCGCATTATGTTTATGGCATTTAAGTAGGCACACAGACTGTTTCTCAAACACAACAGTGCAATAAACTCATTTGTTGTTGCCGCAGACAATTTTACTGCACATCTCTATTTTATTATCCATCCACTTTAACCTTTCACGCTCTCTTCGCTGTCGTTCAAGTTTTTGCTGCTGATAAATTCTAATTTTTTTTTTCAACAAAGCATGTTAGCTACAATTCATTTGTTGTTGTTGTTATCATACTTTTTTCTCATATATTTTTAACACTGAGTAATGCAATGATGAGGGACATATCAGCAGGGGGGAAATAAACTACGGGCGAGCGTGCGCGCCCCAAGTCATTCCAAAGCACAAAAAAACAACAACAAAATGTACACACAAAAACTAGCAGAATCAAATACAAAACGGCCGACCGACCGACGTATGTAGTCTTGAACCGAACGAACAAACGAGCCCTAAAGGCGGCTGCCGCATTGCCCGCCTAGATGGATGTTTGATTCGCGGATGGATACATGGGCAACGAGCCAGCCAGTCAGCCAGACAAGGCAGTAAGTTAGAACGACCGACGACAGGCAAGCGGAGCGCCAAGTGCATAGTACATACATATGTATGTGTATATGCTTGGATGTGTGCGTGTATAAAAGTATTTAACATAACCGCGACAGTCAAACAAACAAACGTGTTTCAAAGGCAGCACATAAGACAACATAATGTAGCATAAACATATACATACATACACACATACATACATATGTACGTAAATATGTACATATATCGTTAACGTTTTTACATATATGCAGGTATGCTTAGGCATATTTATAAGCACTTTTAAATAAATATTTAGTAAATTGTGAATAAAAAAACACTTTGAACACTTTAAACACCAACCATTTATGCCTGCACTCTCTGTATGTTTGTTAGTTCTCTTATTTGTTTGTATGTAAAAAATTGTATCTAAAACATTAAACAACTAACATACAGAGTTTCTTCCGTAACAATTTCAATTCAGCGTCCGCTCCGTTTTAGGAAAAATGTCTGACTGATTTATAGAATCCAGCCAAGTGACAGTGCAAGTCCCAAAAATTTCATTTCTTCTCATCCGTGCGCTCACAAAACCCATGCACAAACATACACACATACATACATATATCCATATACACATGCATACAAACAAAAAGTCAGTAAAACAGCCAGTCAACCAGCCGTGTGTTGACTTGTTTTTGCTGCGGCGCGTCGCATCGCGTCGCCTTGCAGCTTAGCATAGCGCAGCCCAAGAGCATTTCAATTTTTGCTGAGTATCGAAATGAGTCGCATAGAGGCGCGTCCAAGTCCACGTTGCGTTGCTGCTCTTGGTTGATTGCTTGCTTGCCTGTGCCTTGCTTACTTGTTTGCCTGCCTGCCTGCCTGACTATAAGCTGGTAAGTGAGTGCGTGCGATTGCAGACTGGTAAGCAAAAGCTGCAAGACACATACACACATGCCTTAAACGTGAGTATCGAGTTAATATGTATGGAGTGTGCATGCAAAGAAACATATGCACATGTGCCTGCAGCAGAGTGCCATGCCACACCATGCTATGCTGTGTAGAAGAGAAACATTCAAACGGGAATCAACCATTCATCCAAGCATTTGTCCGTCCATCTGCCTCCTGAGTCCATTTGTTTGTTTATTTGTTCATACGGTAGTAGAGCAAACGGGATGATTTCCCAGTTTTTCAAACAAACTAATGTTCTCCTATTGTTCTGCATTCGCTGCTGTTCCTCTCTACAGTTGATGGCATTTCAGAGAATCATTTTGTTTTTTAATGTGTTCGCTGCACAAGAGCGCCCCAAAGAAGAAGGGCCGGCCACTGAGTACATATATGGAGAATAAGAATAATATTGCAGGGAACAATATGGAGAGAGAAAGAGAGAGAGAGAGTTGGCGCAAACTCCACACACTATTTTTATACATATATACATGTCCCAGTTAGCATTTGAAAGTTTAACAGAATAGAAAACCAGTTTTAACTTATATAATTGCATCACTTAGAAAGTCCCACAGGGGAGGAATTTGCAGTTGATGTTGTCTTCTATGAATGGCTAAATTCCTATAACACGTAAATTGACAAGTCAGCTGTTTCTTCAATAACATATATGTATGACAAAGCTGTAAATCGGTACCATTAGTACCGCTTATGGAATTCGCAAGCTCAGCGACAAATAAAATGGCGTCCACTCAATAGGTTTACCAAGCCCGAAAGCGACCATAACATTTTACAAAATGCTCGCTGGGATAAAGGTAGAGGGAAGTTGAAGTCAGTGCGAGTGTGTCGATGTGTGTCCATGGAGTGGCTCTTATCAAAAAAGGGAAACAAAAGCAAACGTGAGTTAATAGGAATAGCGTGTGTGTGTGTGTGTGTGTATGGGAAGCAAACAAACCAAAAAAAAAACAGTTGGAGGTATTTGGTAAAGGCAAGGTTTAGGATAAGCAACAATGTCCTCTACAAAATGGTAACATCTAAAGGTTCCCTCAAAGCATAATATTTGTTGGAGTAGGTGCGTTTGTATGGATGAAATGTTTGAGACCAACAAACCTTTTAAAGTATAAATGCAACTACAAATACACATGTATATTATGTACATATAAGCTAAGTATATAAAAAGTCGCGGAAAGAATGAACATACTAATAAATAATGTTATATACAAATATGTCTTTGAAATCTATTTGAAAAAACCTGCATCATTTCAATGTTAGGTTAATACACATACATATGTATATAGTACATACATACACTCTTATATACATATTACACTTTACTCAATGTAAACACTCAACAAACCTACATACATACACATATGTATATGTACATATCTAAACCACATTAAAAAGAAAATAAAAAGGTTGCCTGCAATCGCTTACTACACCAATAACAGCAACAACAACATTGCCGCCAGCTATCATCGTCATTATCAAGAGCAGTGTGCCTAGCATAGCCATCAACATAATCATCGTTGATTTTATCATTAACTGCTTAGACTCTCTCTCGCTCTCTTATTACAGCTGTTCTTTATGCTGCTGCTGCTGCTTACTAAAAGTCATATCAATAATTTCTCTCTCTTTGTCCCCCCACCATTTTATAGTTTCTACATTCATTTTATTTTAAGTATAAGTATAAATATAAATATACACAAACTTGTACATAAATGCATACTTAACATAAATACATTCATATATACAAATATGTATGTTTGTTGGCAAGTCTATACATACATATGTATGTATGGATGTGTTTTACTACTTTTTTATCACTTCTCTATTCTGCGCTCTTCGCTTTCCGTTTTTATGTTTTTTTTTCTTGCATTAGCTGTGTGTGTGTATTTCCTATGCATGTTTGTATGTAGTTTTTGAACTCCAATTCAACTTTAAAATATTAAACACTGCATGTTTTTTAATGTTTTCTGGTTTATGTATGTACATATGCACATTAGACTGTCCGAAGAATATGCGGAAATTTTTTTTTTTTTTACAAAATTTGATGTCTTTTGGTAGATAATATAAAATTATATTTTTTAAGATGAAATGAATTTTTAAATAAAAAAAATTTCTAACGCAATACTGCTACTATACTCTATTGTTCTCATGAAAACGAGTGCAAGGAAACTCTCCGTTTAAGCAATTATTTACATAAAATTTATTTCTATTAGGAAAAATTTGTTTCTTAAAGTAACATAGAGGTGGTAATTTCATGTGAAATAAATTTAATTTTTTAGAAATAAAGCGTTGGTTTTTCTCTTTTCCTGATTCAAAATTAAATCTCAAAACTTCTTTGCTGCTAAGTACTATTTTATAGCACATAAATCTTTAGATTTTCCTTTTCAACAGCTCAATTTTATCATTCCATGTTCATCATACGCCCCGTAGAACCAATAAAAAAATTTCGAATTGTTATAAAGACCGCGATGTAGCCGAGAATTTCTTCAAGAAAAATTATGTAATATATTTTTGGATATGCATAAACTTAACTGACCTAAAAATATTTTTTTTGCTTAGTTCTTCATCGCAAAATCTCGAGCTATTAAAATTTGTTACCAAAAACCTTCATCTTTCACACTGAAATTTAATTTGAAATAAATAAAATCCCGGAAATAGTACTTATGTTGAGAAATACGTTTTCTGGCACAGCCTAATATGCAAGTGTGTCCCTTTGTGTGCTGAGTGTTCATATGAAAATGTTTCGCTTTTACTTTAGCTCTTTACTCTCAGATTACGGTCACGTAGACATCTCGTGAATATTTTAAGAGTTTCTAAGGAAATTGGACAGGAGTAGGTGGACTATGTTTGTTAAATTTTTTTTTTTTTCATTTTAGATTTTCATGTGTTTCCTGAGATTCATCTTCATAATGAGCTGTAACCAATAAGTCCGCTGAAAGGCCAAATGAATTAAATGAATTCATAAACTACCTCCGCCATGGTAAAACAAATGATAAGAACAGATTGTGATTTACTCGAGATGATTTCCACTAGCACGGATTACAACAGTTCTTTAAAAAATAGTATGTGAGAGAAAATTTCGCCCCAAAGAACTGCCAACTTAAATCTAAAGAACTGTTTGAATCTTTTTGAATTCGGGTTTAGTTATTAAAAGATTTGCGATGGATTCTCAGACAGTCAAAATTAAATTTACTTCTACACGTACATAAATATGTACAATACCGGAAATAAATGTTTGAATATAAGATTGTGTGATGAGAAATTTCCCTTTTTTATGGTACATTAAACGCTTTCTTTTTTTTTTCTTAAATGTGAGCTAAATGTAAGGATGTGCAAATATTGACACCATCAAAGTATTTCAAAGTACATACGAGCTATTTTCTTTTATTTTGTAATTTTTTCAAGGCTAAAACTCCTGCAGGCTTATTAGTTTTTATAAAGAAATCTTCAAATTAAAAGATATTTAAACACCCGTGGGGTACACTATCAAATCTTTTCATTTATATGAACATACATACATACATATGTATGTGTGTGAGCTCTGCGCTCTCAGCGCTCGACATGCATAAACAGCTGATGAGAAAATCAAGAAAGAAGGGTAGTTTTCTCAGCTGTTGCCAAAGTAGAGCTCAGCGGATATAGCAAACAATGTTTGTTTGCAGGATAACACATCGTTGTATATACATACATACAAAAATGTAGTGGAAAAATAATGGGATTATAGTCGCGCATTTCAAGCGCCATTTCAAGCAGCGTGCAGCGGCAAAGAGGCAATTTTAACGCTGTTGGGGGTTGCTCCTATTTAATGAGACAAAAATTTCAACCACAGTATAATACAGTAGGAAAACTGTGGTAAAATCCGCGGCTATATTCACCTTTTTCGTGTACTCGGGGTTTTAGTCAACTATTTTTCAGCATTTTAGGGTGTTGTGTTGCAAATTGAATTAGGTGTATACATTATTTTAAGAAAGGAGAAATTGTTAAAAATACATTAAGATATTTCACAAAAGTTGGTTAAAAATTATAACGCTATACTTTTATGTCAAAATGTTGCACACATATCACTATGTCGGTAGTTTCGTTAAATTCTGTGTCCAATTTTCACACATACTTATTTACCTGAAATAAACTTTTCAAATTTTTCGAGATCTCTGATCGTAATGCCATGATTTTTGCAAACATTTCACGTTTTCAAAATCACATTTCCAATCTTGTTAGAACATTTTACCTCGAAATATGGCGATTTCTATGTAATTTTAGCTTTTAATAGGTTTATAAATTGAAAATACATATGCTTGTAGTCTAACTACTTGCAGTGCTACCAATACAAGGAAGAAAAGGTGATGTTATTAACCATTAAAAAAAAATTTTCAGCGTATTACAAATTAGTGGCCTACATCAAATTTTGCAACGCGCCACCTATAATTTTAATTTCAGAAAAATCACATTTTTCGTTGGCGGCCACGAACGCCTAAAGCCAATATTTTGCTGTTTTTAAAAATTTGAAGGCCGCACAATCAAATAAATTATTTCATATATGCCATAAAATATATGCGCTACATGCACTTATGTGATTACATTTTTAAAGTTTTTTTTTGGTATGAAAATACAACTATGCGCCCTTGAGATCACGTACTACGAGGAATATCAACCCTGAAAAATTCACCAATATGACGTACTATTCACCACAGTTTTATTACTATATAACTATGATTTCAACGAATGTTGGCGAGCGCAAACGAGCAGCGGTTATCTAACCCACACAGGAAAAGGATGAGAACAACGGAGTCATGATAAAATGAATATTTGGGAGGGTTGCCTACATACATACATATGTACATACATATCTACATAAACACTGTGCGCTAGGGATATGAAATAGAATATTTATACTAACATATATGTTTACGTTAATATGTATGGATGTATGTATGTTACATTTATGAAATATGTATACACATATAGTTTAGTTGTTGTACTATAAAAATTACATTTACTATCTACATTTTGCTATTTTTATTATTGAGATGTTATTTCGTTGTTATTTTTGTTGTAGCTGTCTTTATTACCACGACCAACTGCTGCTTGTTAGTGTTATTATTTAAGTTGTTGTTAATTTTAGCTTGCCTTAGCTAAATGTAAACAATTATTTGATAGCTCATGCTACTAAGCATTGAACTCAACAGCGCAGGATGAGACAGGAAGTAGGCAACAGCAAAAACGGCTGGTATTTAGTACGGGTTTGGCAGCAGCAGCTGGATATGATGCTCATAAAGCGAGTATAAATTAAATGTGCGTTGCGATGCGTGTAGGTACATATGTATGTGGGTAGTAGAATTTAATTTTTGAGCAAATAAAATTTATAAAAACACTTTTTTTCATATATTTTTGGAGTACTTTAAATGCTCTTTCCCATGTAACAAATTTAATCAGACAACCAAGCCAGCGCAAACAAAATTTAATAATAAAATTCTCTGACACACACAAGTCTCCAAATACATATGGACACACACATGCACATACACCCGCGCCACTAGCGGCATTTATGAAGGCAATGAAGCGTCAACAGTGCATCAACTTCGTGCTATCAACGATGTCGCGATAACAATTGTTATGTGGCTCGTGCTGTCGAGTTTTAGTTGCTGTTGTTGTTGTTGCGCTTGTTTTACTTGATGCCGCGCCATTGCAAGGCATTTGACGATGATGGGGGCCATTACACACACACACCCACACATTTATAAATACGATATGCATTCGGGCGCCAAATGTTAGACTACACTTTTGTGATTTGTATGCAGTTAAGCAGCATAAGCGACGGCAGTGGATGAATACGGTTCATTTGATGGTTCGTGGTGATGGAGTGGGATGGGGTGTTGGGGCCAGTATTTACATAGTTTGTGTACACAGTTCAAGGCACTATGCATGTCTGTATGTGCATATGTCGATATTAGTCACAATCATTTTCACATCTCTGTACATTGAGCGTTTTATTTTTGTGTGTTGATTTTGTTTGCTTGCTGGATGGTGGCTTTATCAGTCAATGCGCTTAGTTTGCTTGTCGGCTTAGGTGCTCCTTTTTAGCTCTTATTATTTACTATGCAGTTCATTAGGTTTGTTTGAAATGGTTGGAGTTTTTTTTTATTTTTTTATATTTTTTAGAATAAGTTTTGTTGAAAATGTCAGTGACACTTTTTGTGTTGAAATATGTATGTACATATGTTTTCTTTTATTTTAGGCGAGATCAAACAAATTTTATGAACTTTGAATTTCACTATCTCAGCAGCTTATCTAAATGATTGAAGCTGTTCGATGATATCGCAAAATCAATTTTTTAGTTTTCATTATAAGAATATTTAAATCAGGGATACTACGCTCTTGACAAATTGTCAATATTTATAAATAGTCAAGAAAATAATATATTTTCGTAATTTTTGAATTCAAAACCCTTGATACAAATATGTACATACATACATACATATCTACACATATTTTTCTAGACCACATAGAAAAGAACAGAGAATCGCCGAGTTAGTCAGCCTGAAGACCCTTAAAAATAATGTGCTCCTTCGTTTTGTTCAACTTTACACCGCCACTGGTTTATCGGGCACGCCATCAATCAAACTAGCTATTCAGTGTAGATTCTAAATTGGTAGTCATACTGTGCTTGCTGCATTTTCAATCAAATTGCCTGTGGCTTTAATGATTTGATTAAGCAAAAAATAATTATCATAAGCCATTGCATTTAAATAATGCAATGAATATCAAACTTTTTTTTTTACATATTTCAAGGAAGTTTGCTTGATTACTCTAAAATCTATATACAAGTAGTACAAATACATTTTAAGGTTTTTATTTTTTTATGCTTTCAATATTCTTTAGCACAGCGGGTTTTGGGTAATAATTCACGAAAGTTTTTAAAATAAAATCCCAGCAGCAATTATATGTGCCACACGCTGCCAAGACTCATTGAAAATTACAAATTGTGGCTTAGTACCTACACGAAAAAAAAAACAAAAACAAAACGCTCCATTTCAACACAAGCAAAAGTGACAAAAAGCTGCGATGAAGCGAAATTAAAAACGAAAAAATGGGAAAAATGTAATAGCTCAAACAAGCAAAAACACAACAAGGGCAACTAACATACTCGAATATGCGATTGTGATACAAATCAACACTTTTTTGGCAGCCAATAAGTCGACCAGTGTTGCATGCAAAAGAGATTTACTTCCTACAAAAGATTGAGCGAGATGAAGGGCGTAAGGGTTGGCAGGGAGCCAATGTACGGAGCAATCCCAATGGAATGGCTTAGCTGCAATAAATCGAATGTTCCAATAATCTTTATTATATTTGTCAATTTTCAAAAGGCAAACCCACCAAAAAGGAACAATTCGAGTAGGTAATATGTTAGCATTAACGTTGCG
The DNA here is from genome assembly GCA_951509765.1 of Sphenella marginata. Lineage (NCBI taxonomy): Eukaryota > Metazoa > Arthropoda > Insecta > Diptera > Tephritidae > Sphenella > Sphenella marginata. Next base: position 54,539,904 of record OX608083.1, read on the forward strand.
CGCCTTTTGGGGTGTGATTTAACCGTAAAAAATAAGAAAAGTAAAATGTAAACAAGTTATACGCAAATCCTTTCAAGTGTGTTACAGCGAAATGGAAAAATTAATTTTTTTTCTGCAGGTTACATTTGTTCTTTTCTTTTTTAAATGTAATATGCTTTATGAAATGTGTGTCTGCTGTCACATGCAGCAAACAACAGCAACACTTTAGCGTCAACAACATTTCCGGCGGCTGTCATTGCATACAAATTATTGAAAGAACGACAGACAAGCGAGCAAAAGCAACTAAGAAAGGTTAGCGCGCAATCAGACTTGGCTAGTGAAAGTACTTTCGAAATTTAATTTCCTATATAGTAAAGAATATATTATAGTCCATTGTTTTTTTCGAAAAAATACAACTGCTAACCAGATCGTCTAAGTATTCGAAAATTTTGTTCTGTAGTTTAGAGTTTTTTTAATCGAAATTAGTTAGAAAGTACTGTCACTTGCTGAGTGTGTATACGCCTTAACGCTTTCACAAATCTAAAATACAAAAACACTTATTATTTATGTGCTACACAGTTAAAAATTGAACCCAAAATTTAAAACTAATTATGTGAGCAATCCAAATTTGGTTTATAGTAGCCGATTTTTATTTATTTTTATACGCTTATATGAAGAAAATAAAAATATGAGATATTCGTTTGAAATTTTTTTTTTTGCTGAAGAGACTTTTCCAAAAAGTTAGTCATATAAGAATGGGTCTCGTAATGATTTACCCACTGAGCTAGAAAAAAAAAACAAGTTTAGAGAAATTAAAAAAAAATATTTAAACTAATTTAAAATTCTTCATTTTGATTAAAAAAAAAATACTGCAAAAAAAAAAGAAAAACAAAATTCACAAATTTTCTAAATCTTTATAGAGTTTCAAATTTAAACCACAACTTTTCACTTGTGTAAAAAAAATATTGAAAATACCAACACTGGCGCCCTCCCATGTGCATATATGTAAGCTCTGCACTTCTTCTTCACAAACGCTACAAGGGGCGGAAATCGATACATCACAAGCGATTTGTTCAGAATATAAAATAACAAAATAAATGAAGCTATTTTTTGAGAAATTTACAATAAATCATGCTTAAATGTGTGTCAATGTGGCAAGTGTGCGCATAAATTTTTTTAATGAGCGTGAAAAGATTTTTTTTTAGAAATATTCTTGGATTTCTTTTCTGATTTTTTAAGGTAATACAATATCGTCATGCGGAAGTAAGAATTTTTTTTGGGAATTCGATTTCAATTTCAAAGTGACATTTCAATAAGATTTAAATGAATAGCTTGTGCCATATTGAAGACATGAAAAAAACGATTGATTCGAGTTATTTTGGAGCTAGAAAAGCAACAGGTGAGGAAAATGACTTAGAAATGAGATAAAATTGTTGTAAAGCATAGTGAATTTCAATAACAAAATAAACATTTTACGTTCACACTGAAGCAAAAATAGAATTAATTTCATAAAAGCGAATTTCCTGTATCGAATTTGAGCGAGTAAAGCTAAATAATGTGCATGAGTGGCATTGGAGTGCTATTGGCCTTACCGCATTTGCCCTTTGATGCTGGCCTGCAGCATATTTTTACTCATTGATGATAGACAAATTGTGCCCGCTGGCATTGAAAGATGTTTGTGTACCTTTGTATGTTTGCTTGCTTGTTTTCTTGTGAATATACTTAACAAGGTGCCGGCTGCTCTATTCACCTTTTTTGTAAACTATGTAAGTATGCGTGTTTGTTCCGAGCAAATATGTAGTCAAAAGAAATACGTAGAGTTGTTGCAACATTAACAAATACTCAAAAAGAATAGGCGGTGCTACAAAAGAAGGCTAATATCAGGCGGATTGTTTGATGAATGATGATGCTGTCTGATATGGTCAACTACTACGATGGTGGTGATGGTGGTGGTGGAATGAAATTATATTTATGCCGCATGTTGTTTTGCAAAAAATACGCGGCCATAGTCAACATAGTCACAACAGCAAATGGCGCGGTGTAGCGTATCAACAACAAACAGTCATTAGCATCCTTTATTTACAAAAAAAAAAAAACAGATGCAAACATATGTAAACACAAGCATACATAAGTTGTAAGAGATCTTCTAGTTGTAAATACATAACAACAACAACGTTATCAGCACTATGCTGATTGTTCAAATTTGGTATTGCATAAGCGCATGCGAGCATCTTGATGCTATGAACAAGGAAAGGCTTAAGGCTTGCCAGATAAACATTTCTTTCACAAATTGACAAACATAAGAAAAAAGCAAAGCGGACAAACCCTTACTTCTTTAAGCCAATTGCCTTTTTACTGAATAGTCATAATCAAATAGACAAGCATTAGGAATTGTTTATGTTTATAGAAGCGCAGAAAAAAAAACATTTCGAACACACACATAGCGAACTATTGCACTGCTCAATAGCCTACATATATGTATGTGCCTTCTGGCTGATCCTTTGTGTACACGGCTCTTGGGTATATCCTGCTTAGAAAATAAATGTGCATACACAAACTCCTTACGTCGATATACTCTAAGTTTTTCGCACCCCCTACCATCAAATGTTTACAGGGTTTCGAAATCATTGGTGGTGTTCAGATCTCTAGAAGTTGTTGCAAAATGCTGCACAGAAAATTCCGAAAAGTTCTTTTTTTATTTTATTTTATATTATTTTATATTATTTAATTTAATTTAATTTAATTTAATTTTATTTTATTTTATCTTATTTTATTTTATTTTATTTTATTTTATTTTATTTTATTTTATTTTATTTTATTTTATTTTATTTTATTTTATTTTATTTTATTTTATTTTATTTTATTTTATTTTGTTTTATTTTATTTTATTTTATTTTATTTTATTTTATTTATTTTATTTTATTTTATTTTATTTTATTTATTTTATTTTATTTTATTTTATTTTATTTTATTTTATTTTATTTTATTTTATTTTATTTTATTTTAGTTTATTTTATTTTATTTATTTATTTTATTTTAATTTATTTGATTTTATTTTGTCTTATTTTATTTTATTTTAATTTATTTTATTGTATTTTGTTTTATTTTAAATTTTATGAGCACGAAAAGGTTGATTTTAATGCACCCTGTACTATTCCCAAACTTCCCACAACATTTATTTTTTTTTTCATTTTATTTCCCCCCCATCTTTAATTTAATGGTGTTATATGTGCGGGCAATTTTATTGACAAAGCCTTACATGTGCACACAAACAGACACAAAGAATTTCGCTTATCACCTTTCATGCTACAAATGCTTACATTATGATGATTTCTTTTTTGTTGTTGCTGTTCATATTTCAATGTAGTATTTTCATTGCCGTGGCGATAATCATCCAGCTCAATTCAATTTTTTTTTTGGTCTTTTGTTGTGGAAAATCTGCACCTTCTGAAGTTTAGAAAGAGGGAGCGACATAAAAATGTACGATTGTATTTGTATGTATGTGTGTAAAGTGCGTAAACTAGATTAGTTGCCAACACAACCCCAGCTTTACAAATTTTAACCTTCGTCCTTTTTGTGTGTGATTCGAGATGTCTAAACCGAGGAACAATCAACGAACAACGCCCGACGGCGGGTTTTAGTGCATTTGTTTGGAAGATCCTCTACTTGAATGTGGCGAGCTCATGAGTGTGGTAGGTACACGCAAATATTTATGTATGTTTGTGCATTAGGGTGGTTCATTTTAAGTAGTTTTTCCTATTTTTTATTTTTTTTTGGATTGTCTCTAAGAAATCTCTTCGGAGCCTTTTTTATTGATTTTATAAGAAACCAGTTTTTTTTATGAAATAAAAGAAAAATCAGCTGAAAATGAAACACGCTAATATGCATACTGTGCAATTATGTATATGATTGTAAATATGTAGATACTTATTTAGTCGATTTATTTTTTAAGGATTTTTAATTTACTATAGTTCGCAATGAAACAATAATACAGCTTTGAAATAAAAAATGAAAAAAGAACATAAAGGCGCACACACATTTAGGAAAAATGATAGTTGCTAAGTGCATCCTTGCTGCAGGTTTCCATGCACTTAAGTAGTTAAATAGCAACGTCTCTGTGTGTGTGTGTGTGTTAAGCCTGTGAATGCGTAATTGACGCTCTTCGTAAGCCTTGACAGGTGTTCTAGATTTAATTATGTTTAACTGATTGCTGTTTGCTGATTGGTTACTACACCGCATTATTATTTATTTAGAAGCCAGCTAACTGAGAACAAAGCGTTTAGATTTTTTTTGCGTTTGTTAGATGGATCACATGTTTTTAGGGTGGATTTGGAATAAAATTGATGGTGCTAATACCCAAGCTGAGTTAATAATAGTGGCTTACTATTTTCTAAGATAATTTGTTTTGATAATTGATTTTTAGGTGATTGAAAAAATTAAGTAGTAGCCTTAGATATATTTTTCAGACAATGGAGAATCGTGATTAATGTCGTTAATTCCAAAATCACCCAAGGGTTAGATAATAATCAATATGCTAAATATGATATATCTACTTGAAAAGAACAAAAATGTATGCTTAGATGTATGAGAAATTCATAAAATTCAAACATTCTGTCTTTATCGCGGTGCACAAGCTCTCGGTTTCCAAAAAAATGCATTATCATGTCTTATTAATTACATCATATCATATGAGATCACATGCTCATCGGGAAATTTCAAGTGCGATGCCATATAGCGTCTGGGATATGCATACAAAAAACAGCTGCTAATCTACTGTTGGCGATTTTTTTTCATCACACCATCAATGTCATATGATATGATATCATATCACTTGTATCATATCATCATACGTTATCACATGCTTTACATCACATCCTCATTGGAGGACTTTTAAGGTAGAATTCTTTGAAGTCAGCTGAATTCACAGCCGTTGTAGCAGTCTATTTATCCTTCGAGAAGTATTTTTGTACTTAAAACACTTTTCAAGCTAATCGCATCAAATAAGATCACATGATTACATCATCACGTCATGCTTAGTTGCAGTAAGTTTTTATCTAGAATTCTTTGTAAATTTTAACACCCTTATATAATTTGATGGCAGAATAGTAATTTCTCAGTGATATCACATCGACTCATCATATAGCAGCTGCACACATCACATCATAAAAACTTTAAAGGAGCAAGCAATGTTTTCGAAATTAATAAAAGTACATATAATTGCGCTAAATTTATACTTTAACTACAGTTTAAAGAGGTACAGTTAGTCATCACCGAAATACTTAGAAATGAGCTGCTTGCGACTTAAGCACACAAAACTCCCAATTAAAAACTTTGTAATCTATCATCATTATTTATTTCATCGCCCTTCTTTTTGTGTAAAGCCGTTAGCGGTTTTTTCGAACAATTCCATCACTCCTTAAGTGCATTTTTCAGTTATCCTTTACGAACCTCATCACGCACAGCAATAAATGTTAAATAAGCAAACATTCATTAATTTCAAAAAAATCATTTGCTCTTCTGTTTGTTTTTTCTTATAATAAACCTTTTCGAATGAATTTCTGTTGCAAAAAAAAAAAATAATTCGTAGAAATGTGTGCTAAAGAGAAAAGAATTAACAAAATTATTGCAACAGCAATGACGCAGCTGAAATTCAGCAGATAACACAATAACAAAGCATTACGACGTGTAACTCAAATGAATTGGATGTGATTTCATTGGAAAAAGGTGAAGATGAATGAAATTAAGCGCAGTAAGCTCAAAAAAGGAAAAAACGAGGCAAAGTCAGGTATCGTTTGCAACAGTCATGCATTGGCACGAAAATGTGCGAAGTTCCTACGAAGAGACAGTGCGACACTGTGTTGGCTACGACGCCTCTAAGGCAGTTGGGGGGGGCCAATTGAAGGTGCGCTTTGATTATGATTGATGGCTTAACACCCACAATGGCTTCAGCAGAACAAAAACCACAATGAAGCGAAAAGCGAACGACTCATAAGCAAATGGACAGCATGAGGCAATTGAAATTGGAAGTATTATCATTAGCAGAGTGAGGGCGTGGCAAGCTGTGTTTCCATGGAAAGTCGGCAACAATGTTAAGTGGCACATTGAATTCGTTTTTTTGTTTGTGTATTTGTAGGCTTTTGTTTGCATTTTTGTTGGATGGCTTTTGTCTGCACCTTTTCAATTAAACAAGTTGCTAAGAAATTAAATTTCGAGCTTACGTTTATTATTTGCATAAGCAACAACAACAAAAACAAGCTAAAAAAATTTAATAACAAAAGTTCTTTAATGCATTTTTCTTTTCAAGTATTTTTTTTGTAATTTTAACTTAATCATGGTTTTTTGTGAATTTTTTTGCTTTTAATTTAAATTTTGTTTTTGTTGTGCTCATTAGCGCTGTACGTTTCAAGCATTCAAATTTCCTTTCAAACATTTTTCATTTTTTATTTGCTCAAGCATTTGCTTGCTATTCTAAACTTTATTCATTTAAAATTTTTCCTCATCATTTTTTGTTGTTGTTATTGTTGTTGTATACAAATGTGCACTTATTTCCTGTTTTTACGTAATTTACAACACCAACAAACCGTGTCGCGCCAGCTAATTTAAATGACAGGCCAAAAAAATTGCCATCCACCCACCTGCAACACCTCCCCACAAAATACAAACACAACAAAAACAAACACATACACCCTCATACACACACTCACACGCTTGCTAGCTCATCCATTCAAATGACCGGTTGCTTGTCTGTCTGACATTCATTGCTGATGCGTTTGTTGTTGTAATTGTTGTTGTTGCACTCATTTGGCATTCCAAGTTCATGCGATTCGTAATTATTCAATACGTCGCACGTGAGCTGCATCGACAACAAAACAAAAACCGATGCCAGCCGATGTTGAAGCGCGCACGCAAAAGCTGTCGCGTCTCTGTGACGTTATTGTCGGTTGATATTCTAGGCATTGGCCTGCTGTCGTTTGCTATTAGGTGGCAACACTGTCAGTCACATCACGCGACAGTGCAGTGAATTGTAAGCGATTTTCTTCCACATAATTGCTAATATTGTGTTTACATGTCTGATTGTTGTTGGTTTTTATATTTTATAGTTTTATTTGTTTTTTGTTGTTGTTGTATGAATGTGGGGTTGTATGTATCTCGTGACTTATTTGTTGTTAGTGTCTGTGGGCAATGCAATTTATTGGCAATTTGTTTGCATTTTTCATTTAATTGCAAATCCGGCACTGACATGGGTTTGACTCTAAAATAGACATTCCATCACAGCGACTAAATAAATTGTGAATAAATTGTTTGAGTGTGGAAAATTTAAATATTTATTTTGTTGAAGTGGAAAATGTATTGGAAAAATCCACAAATACTTTACTAGAACTAATTTCACGTTTTTATTGGCATTTGTGACATTTATATGCTTGATATGTGTAAAAAATTTAAAAGTCTCCACATTTTTTGTTTTTCAGTTTTTTTTTTAAGAAAACATTTAAAAAGCACCAAAGGTCAAAAAACGCTCTTGATTTTACATCTAAGCTCCAGAAAAGTTGTTGCAACTTATTTTCTAAAAATTTTTGAAAGTCTCCACACTTCGAAAAGTTGCCAGGAACAACTTTCCAGAGTTCCTTTTTTTAAAAAGTTCTCCGTTTTGCAAGAAATATTCTGTAAAACCAATGTATAAACAGCAATTCAAAAAACACTTATAAAACCATGACTATTTGTTGGATTTTTTCTTTCGGTTTACTGAATCGGTACAAACAGCTTCAGATAGTTGTACCTTACTGGTATACATATTCACCTATGCCCTTTTCATTATCGAAATTTGAAATGAGCCCGACCACCCGTGAACTTGTTAAATGACGCAAATATCATCATCATTTCTCACGTATGTAATTGAGAATATGAAATAATTGTGTGAGCCAAAATGCTTGGAGACTATCAGCTCTGTCTTGGCAAGCAGCTGAGTCAATTTAACTAAATACATACATACATACATACACACATATACCACATGAAACTCCAACTCCTGCAGCGAGGCACATTAAAATGCAATAAAAATAAATTTTACAATCTAAACACACACTCACACATGCACGTATAAGTAGTACAATACAATAATGTCACATGAGAAATAAAATAATATTCTCTATCTGCTCTTTACCAACATACGAGTACAATGCTGCTTCTTTTGCTGTAATAATACCAAACGGCCAATTCAATTGATCCATGTGAATGTGTGTTTCATGAAGATGTAGTACAGACAGAAAATAAGTTACTGCTAGATTGTATTCAACTGATAAATTCATTACGAAAAAGTTTTCGACAACACACCGCAACACATATTACACCCATACATACAAACATACATATTCACATACACACTTACAACACATTAAAATGTATTGAATTATAGAAATAGGGGCTGGCTGGCTGGCTGACTGTTTGGTCGACTGTCTGCTTTGTTTGCTATTGATTGAGACTTTTGTTAGACACAGAAGTGTTCCATAAATAAATAGAAAAATGTCCTTTGTTATTAAAAGAAAACACATAAAAAGTTATATAAGCAAGTTATGTAGTTATATGCCAGTGTGGAGGGTGTACGTACAACACCAATATGCCGCCGCCTATTCAAAATTGATTGTTATGGTAATCAAATATTAAAGCAATTGAAAAATCTTATTGCACGTATTGTTGTTTTTATAAATGCTAAGCTAATGCTACAGCGCGGGGAGAGACAAAGCATAGAAGCGAGCTGTAAAAATTGTTATTTTGGTTGATTCAAGAGGAAGAATTTGTTTTTGCTTTTTATTGTGTTAAATTGCTCTGATTTGAAAAGAGAAGTGATAAAAATCAAATTTTCTGAAAATAGTTCACATTGATTGTATGAGTGTCGAAAAATCAGATATATTACATGATCATGTGACAAAAGAAGTATGAAGATGTGAGTAGCTGAATACTTTAATGAAGTAATTGTTTATAACTTTTATTGAAACGGATATTGAACTAGAGATTAATTGTTTTTTTTTTGTTCAAACTGGGGAACGAAATACATTTTTTTTTGTTTTTATAAAAGTCAGTGGTTAGATAGTCTAACTAAAGAAAATTATTAATTTTACTGTTGAATCCAATTTTTATTTAATGTCAGCTTTAAAATTTTTTTTTTTTAACTATAAAAAAATATATATTAAACTTAAATTTTTCGCTTTAAAAAATTATTTTTAAAATTTTTTTTTAACAAATTTTTTTTTTTAAACATAAAATTTGATTAAATTTTAATTTTTCACTTTAAAAAAATCTGCTTAGGTTTTTTTTTTCACTATAAAACAATCTGCTTTCAAAAACTTATTTAACTAAATTTTTGTTTTTTTTTAATTATAAAAAGAAATGTTCCTCTATTTTAGTTTTTGCAGAAACTCCTTTTTTAAAAAGTTCTTAATTTTTTTTTTTTAATTTCTTTTAACGCTATTGAGATTTTACATAAACAACAAGCTTGCCTTTATATTTGAAGTATACTTCAAATTTCTTTTAACTATAAAAAAAAATTATGCAATTTTAATTTTTCACTATAAAAAAATTAGTTTTCAAAATTTTTTTTTCCACTCAATTTTTTTTTTTGGAAATTATAAAATTAAATTTTTATTGTTCTCAATATAAAAAATTCACTTTAAAAATTTGTTTTTTTAGAATAAAAAAATGTTATTAAATTTAAATTTTTCGCTTGAGAAAAATCAGTTTGAAACTTTTTTTTTGGCTTATAAAATAAATTTATTCAATTATAACTTTCAATTTAACCTAAAATTTTTTTTTTTAAATTGTAAAAAATATTTCATTCAATCTAAATTTTTTTCTATAAAACAATTTTAATTTTTTTTTCATTATAACTATGATCTCTTCCAACTCACAATGTTAGTTTATCATACAATGCTTTGTAAATGTTATAACTCTCCTAATTATGTCCTGAGCTCTATAATAGCAGCTATTTTATTTGTTGGCAATTTATGAACTTCTATGACCTACGTATACTGCACACAACCTATCCCTATACACACACACAAACACATTCACATATACGAGTATGTAGTTAAACAAATATGCTCACTAGAATCAGGTTTTTTTTTGTCCTGACGATAAAACGAAAATTTCATTTTATTTTAATCTCAACACAATTTATTGTTGTTTGCTTGCATGGTATGTAAAGTCTGCATGAAATGTGTGAAATGCAAATATCCTGTCAGCGCAGAGACCCCATGAACTGAAGGCGAGCAAGCATACATATGTACATACATACATACACATAGCTCATGGCAAAGGTGAGTGGCAGTAGCAGCAATGTGTGCGGTTTACAGGTAATAGCACATTCATACTCGTACATACATATTTACATACATACATGACTAGATGAATGTTGCGCCAAACATGTTGTAGCTAAGTAGCCAGCTAAATGTACACATCATGTCTGAGTTAGGCTACAAATCTACTATGTAATATATTTAACAATGTGAGTAGTTGTATTTACATAAATCTGGATAAAAGTATTTACTATACATATCTAAGTATATATATATATATTTATGTAAGTGAAATATATACTGCTCGCTTTAAGCACTTTAAATCGTTTGTGTAAAATCTTTATCTCCGAAAATTTGTCTACTTTTCAGGTAGTTTGCCTTTCTTATCCTTGCCATTATCTTCTTACAGTCTTCAACTTTTTTATCCTTCTACTAATACATATATGGCGCATATCCTTCGTATATTGATTTTGGTATTTGCAAACCAAATGGTTGTATGTGAAGTACATATGTTTGTATGTATGTATGTATGTTTGTCCTTGTTTTTCGTTTTGGCGCAAAAAATCGTTGAAATACTCGTTCTATAGAGTTGTGCAAATGTTCACAAAAAGTTTTTCCCTTATCATACTTTTATTGGCATGCGCATTCTTTTTTATATTGAAATTATATTTTTTAAATTTGCATAAAAAGTTTTCGTAATATGGGGTGCGCCAAGATTATCCCTTTAATATTAGTAATAACATTACAGCTGTTATACTTATTTGGGAGTTTGACACCTAAACGTTATTCCAAAAATACAAAGGGTGCATAGAAATATAAAAAAAAACGTATGTGTTGTTGTTTTTTATAGCGACAAATGACAAATGACCACGAAAATATTCTGCAACAGCAATCCCTAAAAAGCCGGTTTTAAACCTGATTAGGTACTCCTTTTTCTACCAAACTGTTTGGGACACTAAAAAATTGCTGTCCATTTGCTTTTTGATATTATTTAGGTAGGTATTAAACTACATATTTATAAATATATGAGGGATTATTATTTCCAATTTGTCGACTAGCTAATGAAAATATTCTGATTACAATTATGACGGCGGCTAAGTCACAGTTCCAACCAGTTTCAGGATGGAGAAATTTAAGTGGAAAAATATTTTTTTTTCGCTTTCGAGTTTCACATAAAATTTATTTCATAAGAAATTAAGAATTTAATTTTTCATTTAAATTTATTTCCCGCATGCGCATAATTTTGGGGCTATAATCCGTCAAACCTTGTAAATTTTTTAATTAAAGAAAAATCAGCGCCATCTTCAGTGTGCTCGCTATTCTCAAATATGTTCGCTGAGTGAACGTATTGTTGCTAACGCGCCGACTTTAATAAGGAATTTGTTGTTGTGCCCCGAATATCAAATTCATACAGTATTCAGCCCCTCAATTCAACATAGATGCGAGAATTATAAAGTGAATCCCATTGACTTTTCGCTCACGGTTTTCTAAAAAATCTTTTCAAATTGTTCACCAGCCATAAAATGCTCAACCTGCTTCCACATCGCGTTTTTGTTGTTGTGACACCTTTTGTGCATTAAATAATTGTCACCTCTCAACATTAACCCAAGGGATTTGACCACAGTTATTTTTCTGAAAAATTCTTAACCGAATTCAACTTGGCCACAGAGTCTTGTTAAAATGCATTTCAAAATGTCGCTCATTTGTGAAAAATTTTCTTTAGAGCGTATTCATTTTCATTCAACCAAAAAATGTTTAAGAGCGCGCTGTGGTGTAATCAGCAAATGGCAAAAAAAATGCGCAACAAATCAGCAACATTGTAAAAATGTTGTAGCCAACATTGTTGGGCTACCTGACCATCCCCCCTGACTCGCGCACTGGCATTTGGGGGGGAAGTTTATATGCGTCTGCTGCTGGCATTTGTTGGGTTTGTCAGCGCTTTTGCGCGCATATTTACTGTGTTAACATACATTTTTCTTTTATTTTTTCATTTGTATTAAAGTGTACCTCAAACGAATGGCAATGCAAAATTTACAATAAGCGACACACGCACACACAAACAAGGAGGGAATGAACGACCGAATGTAGCAATTTTTTGTTTTGTAAAGAATGAAGAATTTAAATGCCGATTTCTATATACAGTGGATTCAAGATGGAATGAAACATAGAGTTTTTTATGATGCAGGATTTTTGAGGATACTAAAACATGCTCGGCAAAACTATAGATAGATGTTGTACTAAACATTAGTTAGAAGAAATGAGAAAAAAAGAGTTCCATTTCCACTTTGACTCAGTGTTAGGATTGCTGAAAGTATGTGTGTACAAACCATTGAGTTACCAATGGCTTTGCTCCATTGTTGCGCTGAGTCAGCAAAAATGCTCAAAAGCGATTTGCAGTAAGCGACTTCATGCGCGAAGTCGGCAACTATTGGCAATACGAGGCAGGCAGGCTGAATGCCATCCAGCTTGCGACAACTTGAAAGCGAAATGCGAAAAGAAAAGATGAGGAGCAAGGACGATTTGCCAAGTAGATGAGTAAGTAGTTGGTGTTGGTGGCAATGTTGGCCGATAAGAGTGAATTCCATGCGGCAGCAGAGGCACATAAATTTTTTATGAAGGCGCAGTGGAGCAGAATTGCCTAAAGAAGGGGGGATGAGCGGAGCGCCACATGAACTAAAGGCGCATACAAAAATTGTAAGCTGCAAATGAATGTGAGTGAATAAAGTGTTCACATCTTTTGAGCTCTTAAATATAATATATATTGTTTCAATGTAAATATTAGGGTGTGCCGGAAATTATTTTTTTTTTCGCTTAGAATGGGGTAAGAACTTGTGCTAGTTTGTCAAAAACGAACAGAAAAAAAATTATTTACTCAACGTTTGTGAGAGGCTTATGTTTTAAAAAAAATTATTGATTGAAGTAAAACAAAAGTTTTTATCATTATTTACCTTCGAAAAAATGTCAGAATTTGAACAAAATTCTTTCGTATTACAAAATAAAAAAAAATTAAATATAGTGTTTTTTTAAGGGAATAAAACATATGAGAAAATCAAATCGCAAAATTTTTGGAATTCAAAAAAAAATATTTTTCTTAGTAAAATTTTTAAAAAATAATGTTTTTTAAGGGAATAAAAAATATAAGAAAATCAAATCGAAAAATTTTAGGAATTAAAAAAAATTTTTCTTGGTAAAATTTTTAAAAAACTTGTTTGGTTTAAAAATTCAATGTTCTACATAATTTTTTTTTTTTAAATGTTAAACAATTTTTTTTTCTTTTTTTATAGTTTGTTTTTGAAAAAAAAAAAGAATCAACAATTTTTTTTTCAACCCACCCTAATACACGCACATTGAAATAAACTTATGTGTTTGTACATTGAAAAGTGTAAGTAAATGTGTTGTTGCTGGTGGTATGTGTTTTGCAACTTAACCCTTTGATGACTTTAATGTGTTTAAAAGAAAGGATACCTTCCAGGAAGGCGCTTATTTATGCGTGTCGGGACGTCGTAGACGAAGACTTTAAGTATGTAATAACGTGCCAAGTAAGACACAAATATTGAAATGAAATTTAAACTGAAAGAAATACGCACACACCTACTACATACATTTCCACACAAGGAAGTAAACGGAAACAAAAGTTAAGATGATTCTTGAGAAGTTTGTAATAAAAGTGGAACAAAAGAAGCAAACTCATGAATAGACAGACATGCCTGCCTGGGGAATTCGTAAAAATCGCGCGTTGCCGTTAATTATGCAGATTATTAACGTACATACATACACCGTAACTGTGCGAGGAAGAAAGCCAAGGACGTTGCCAGCTCATATGCAATGGTATGCCATATCAAGCTTGGGTCGCTAAGTAAATAATTCGAAGAACATGAAACCAGGTATAGGCGCGTCTGTGCGGGCATTTGGTTTGGCATGTCAATTGGCGTTACAAATTGCCAAATCGAAAACTTTACGCTTTGATGCTTTAGTTTAGTTACAGCTAGCAATTGTGTTGTACCTGAGTTATTTTTGTAAAAAGTGGGGTGGAATGGTGATTGATGTGGAAAAAAGAAATTTGGGACAAAAATGAGTTCTGAGATTTAAATCATTGAAAACTAGATTTTGTTGTTGTTTTTGATGGTACTAACAGAAAGAGCACACCCTGTATATTTGGAGGGGAGTGCTGTCCAAGTAACACAAGTCTCTCAGGATGAAATCTCATTACAAATTACGCCTTCTTAACAACTTTTCTCGCTGCAATCACTTGATTAATTTTCCAACCATAAACTTTGTATCTTCTCCGCACTCTAGAAACTTGAGAACTTCTATGCCAAACTCCCTACCAAAATGACGCTTAATAGCTGCCACCGCAGTCTTGTTCGAAACTATAAACTTGTTCTTCCACTTAGCTCGAGAGCAGCAAACCATAGTTCACATGTGCGACTTGTGGCGCGTTGCAGGGGGAGTCTGCACACACTTTCTACTACCTTACATAAAGAACTTGTCAGTCGTGTCGCCTGTCTTCTAGCCCTCTTTTACATTTACATATATCTTCTATGCGCTGCATTCTCTCTATTCATATGTTAATTTGCCTGTCGCCAAACTACTTACTCACCAAGTTCTTTCGATTGTTTGGGTGGCATTGTTTGTCTTTTGAGTTGAACATGAGAATGCTCTTTGGCATTGGTTTGGTTGGCGTATGGATGATGGTGATGCCAACCAAAAACAGCCTTGCTTCACCCCATACTGTTTAACCACATGAAGGCGTGGCGCCGCGTATGTCTTCTTTTTTTTCTTATTTCACATGCTAAGTAATTTTCTCTAATGAGATATTAAGTAGATATACATACATATGTATGTACCTATGTATGCGTGTATAATTTTTGGTATGAATGTATGTACTCAGCAATATTAATTTGTTGTTTGTGTAGCTAAATGGAGGGGGTGTTTCGAGCATTGAAGAATTTGTTGTGTGGGAACTTGGGAGTGCTGGAGTTTTTTTTTTTGAAATTTTCGCAGGTGATAAGTCATGTATAAAAGTATGAATAATTAAAAGAAAAGGGGTACGTTTTTAGTAATTTTTTTGGTTTTCCTTTTGTGCGAAATATTTTCCACGGAGACTTTTTTGGGACAGCAAAAAGGATAAGGAAAGGAATTCTAACCAATAATAAGGACGTCTAATTGGTTAAAAAAAAAAGTTTTCTTTCGCTTAGCATCCTAGTCCTAGAATTTGTACTAAGTGAAAAAAAACTTTACTCAACATTTAAAAACAAAAAAAAAAAAATTAGTCTAAATAAAATAAAAATTAAGAAAAATAATTTTGCTTAACATTTTATTTTGAATAAAAATAAAAAAAATTTACTCAGCATTTAAGTCGGAAAATTGTAAAGAAAATTAAAGGAAAAAAAGCTTAGTCGGCATTTTGTCGTAAAAAAATTTAAAAAATTTTTGTACTTTTAATGTGAAAACAATTTAAAATTTTTTTTTTAAAGAAAACAAGCTTACTCAATATTTTAATGTTAAAGAAATAAACAAGAAAAGATTTTACTCAAACGTTTTAATAAGCATTTAAATGAGAAAAAATAAAAGAAAAAAAGCTTACTTAACGTTTTGGTGTGAGAAAAAATTAAAAAAAATGTTTTACTCAACATTTTAATGCTAAAAAAGTGAAACAAAAAATTTTACTCAACATTGGAATGTGAAAAAATTAAAAAAAAAATTTGTTCAACATTTTAATATTAAAACAAAAAAAAAATTAAAAAATTTACTCAACATTTTTAATGTGAAAAAAATTTTATGCAACAATTTAATTTGAAAAATTAAAAAAAAAAATTTTACTCATATTCTCGGGAGTAACAGACATCCCAACACAGTTTCGAATGAAAGGAAATAAATAATAAAGAAATAAAATTAATATTCAAAGCCAGCAGCGGCTTCTAATCAAGGTATAAAGAGAAGACCGCAGTCATAAAGGACAAAACGTGGGAAATGTTAAAGTGCGATCTACTAAGCAAATGAGTTTTCGAACTAATTTCTTAAATCGTTGCCAGTTCAACATAACAATATAAAAGCCACTATAAACATTTCACACACATAAATATAAAACTTTTCTCTGAAATATTAAACTAATTTAAATTGTATACTTTCAGATTGTTGTTGCTTTAAATGGATTTTAAATTGAAATTACATTTGGTAGGGATAAGGCGGAGCATAAATGCAATAGCAAGAAGAAAAAAAAATCAACAAACTCAATGTTCTGTCGTTGCTGCGCGGATGTGGCTGCGATGCGGAAGAGCAGTGCGCCAGCAAGGAGGAAGACACTGTGAATGCATATAAGGGAATATGGAGTAATAAAAGGAAATAAAAGAAATAACTTTGCAACGACGAAGAAGTGCAGATAAAAGGTAAAAAAAAGGGAAAAAATCCAGCATATGAAATTCAACAAAAAGCAAAATAAAGGCGAAAAGGTAACAGGAGTAAAATGGCCAAACGACGCAGACGAAACTCATAAAGTAGCGAATATGGCAACAATGAATATTTTTTGTAGTTGCCAAAGCTACTACCACAAAAAACGAGAGCAATAAAAGGCAACAACAACTATTATAGCACATAAGTATAAGATTGAAACTTTTGTGGACGAGTTGCAAAAGGACCAAAGGGTTTTTTTTGCAACTGTGTTACAAAAGATTGAACCTTGCATGAATGTATTTCGGTTGTTGTTTTTACTTTTTTGTTGCCTTTAATTCTGTCTGTTTTGCTTGTAAGTAGCTTACTTTTCTTGCTGAACGTTTGGTGATGCTGCCGCAACAAAGATTTTTATTGCCATTAATATGCTTGTTCCTGCCACATATGTATAGATGTATGTATGTAGTATATATGTATGTGCGAACGATGCTCCATAGACAATATTTGTTAGCAACTTTGCTCTGGTTGTTTGTTGGTTTTGCTGCTTTTAATGTTTATATGTTGGAGTTCATGGCCGTTTAGTGGCTTTACTCAGCAGCATCTCACAGCAACAACAACAATAGGAAAGCCAAAGCGCAAACATGTTGCACACGAAGATCTACTACGAGCACAACAAGTTGATATAGTGCTTGTCGAGTGCATGTTGCAAGTTTGTGTGCAAATAGTAAATGTTGCATATATGTATGCTGTAACAAAACAAGAACAAATGTAACTACAACACAAAAGACAAAAAAAAAAATATATGTTGCTACTAATGTACGTATGAGTCAGAGAAGTCATGAAAAAAACAAACTCGCCTGTGATAGCCAGGCAAACAGACGAAGCCGTGAATGGATGGGACAAAGCAAAAAGAATCCGAAAACGTGAATTTACCATATTGATTTGCATTTCTCTCTCTTCGCTGCTTTGTTTGCGCTAAATGCGTGCAACAGTATTGGAATTTCGATTTTGGCAAAGTGAAGCGGAAAGAACGGGTCAATGTTAACTGACATAGTTAAGGCGCATTACTTGCGGTGTGTGGGCTGTGGCACGAAAGTAATCAATGAAATCGTTTCCCTTGTGATTGTGGGAATTTTTTTTTCTTTTTTGATTTGAAGCATATAACCAAAGAAAAAAAACAGCGCAAAATAAAACTATTCACAAGCGCACAGAAAGTGCTAAAATTTCGAATAGAGCTAGAAGGGAGTAGAAAAGTAAAGGGTGTGGCACACAAATTTGTGTTTCGGATGATTCTTTTATTGATAAGCTAAATGTTGAAATATGTTAAATAGTTCTGAAAAAAAAAACTAAATTAAATTGTTTTTTCTAAAATTAAAAATTTAAATAATTCATTTTTTAAATACATTTTTCCTTATTTCAAACTTTTTTGGGAGATATTTAAAACTGCATAATTTTTCAATAAAAATATTGTTTAAAAAATATTTTTTCTAAACTTAAAAAATTGTTATAATTTTTTCTAAATATATTTTTTTAATTTGAATTTTTTGGGAGGTATTTAAAATTGCATATGTTTATAATACAAATTTTGATTAGACAAATTTTTTTCTTCTAAAATTAATAATTTTGTAACTTTTTTTAAATCAATTTTTCATAGTTTTTAATAAAAAATTTTAGTTAAATAGAAAATTGTAAAATTTTTTTTAATAAATTTGTATTTATGTATTTCAAATTTTTTTGAGCTAGTATTTAGTTTTGGCAGATCTCAGACATTACTTTTAAATACTTTTTTTGTGTGCTATTTATTTCCGATTTAAAAATTTTCCTCATTGTTAAGCGCTCCTCCGGAAACACCCTATAGTAATTTTTTTCTTTTAATCTACAAAAGCAAGTAGTCCAACTAACTTGAATTGACGTGGAGGATACATAGTCGAGAAATGAGAGTAAGTTTGTAGATTACATTGAAACTTTAAAACTTACTCGAATACAATCCTCACGGTTTAAGAAACCAAAACAATGAATAAATAAATAAAAATAATACCTCACAAAATACTTAAAAAACCATCAAATATCGCGTGCAACTAAAGCTTTGACTTGTGGGAGTGAAAAAGAACCGGAATTTCGTCGCTTTTACTATTGAAACTAGGGCTCTTACGGAGCTTCGATTTTGAATCAAAAACGTTTGAATTTCTGAGTGATTTAGGGTGCTCATTCTGATTTCGGCTTCGATTTTTAGGAGTCGAGGTTATAAAGGATGCGGATGAGGAGAAAGAGCATGGTGTGTGAAACAATAGCAAGGTGCCTTGGATTGGAAATTTTTGACAGTTGTGAGGTGAATATAATATTACCAGCTGGTACTTGAACATTTTTCACCACAGAAAAAGGTGTCTGACACCTTTTTTTTATTTTGGTTTGGTACAGGCCTTAAAATAAAGTTTTGGTTCTGATTTCAATATATATAAAAAAAATGTTATATACCCGATTCCGATAAACTCACTACCGCAACATCTCCTATATCGCGCCATTCTCTTCCCAATGGACGGCTCACACGTTGTACTTGCTAAAAATATTGCCGCAAGTGAATTACGTTAATGTCATTGTTGTGTGAGTGTGCTTGTTCTTTTTGTTAGTGTTATTTCGATCGTGTTGTGCTGTCGTCAGACGGGGAGCACAGTTTGTACGCCAAGTCTCGAGCGTTGTTATCTTTTATTTTATTTTATTTGTGTGCTGATTTTATTGTGGCAGGTCAGTTCACTCATTAAATAACAGACAACGTAAAAAAATGGAGCCGATGGAGGAAGCAGTAGCGGTACTGGCAGCTGACGGTAAACAAAAAAAAAAAAATGAACGAGAATAATTTACAAATCAACGAAAGCGTTGACGGAAGGAAGATGGAGCGGGTAAAATAAATTAGAAAAAGGTAGTAAGCACGTAAATAGCAAAATCAGATATAAATAAAGAAACGTAAGAATTAAGAGAGCCATAGAAAAAAGGAAATAAATTGAAAAATAAATGAAATAATATGCGCAAGCTATCTATAGCATAAATATCCGTGAGCTCAACGGCACTAACCACAATTTATGATGAAATTGTATGCGGAGCGATAAAGTCGCTTATTGGGACAGACGAGCATAGATTATGAAGGCAGATAGTGTTAGCTGCACGAAGGAGCAAATAATGGCTTGTTGTTGTTTTCGTGTGACAAGGTGGCGGTGTTTGTTGATAAGATGGTGGCGGCAGATGATGCACTGCTGTCGGCTGAAAACTAACTGGCTTTATTTGCTTGGAGGAGAACGAAGATGGTAATGGAAGAAATACGCGGAAAATAAATGTATGACGTGATGAGTTTTAGTGACGTAATCTTATTGTTATGAAAATTTGGCAGTAAGGTAAAGAACATTAAAAGGAAAGGCAGCAAAAGCTTTACTGTATGAAAAAAAAACAGAATACTATTTTTAGGGCGTATCTACATATCTGCTGTATTCATTTTGAAATTGAATGATTTAATAGATTTTGAATTTTCTCAAAAAAAAAAAAAAATTAATTTGAACAGGGATTAATACAAAGTATATTAAACAAAGTAGTAGCGAACTTGACAGTTCTCTCTTTGCTGTAGGAGTTTTAACGTCAAATGAAAAAAAATTTTAACCCGTTCGACTTAAAATTTTTCATTTTTATCAGTTCGTTATTTTTATTTGAGAAATACCAAATCGTGGTAATTGTTTACGACTGCAACCGAGTGCTAAAACACGTCCAAAAATTGCCGGGAGACGTAACAATAGACGCGGCCCGTACCCATAAATAATAATCAGATTACGAGATCAATTTTTTGAGTAGTTTGCAAGATATTTGGAAACGAATGAAACAATTTCTGTACCAAGAAGACGGGATCGCGTTATTTTTTTAAATCGTGGACAATAGTCGGCAACTAAAGATGTAATTCACACAAAATCTATAGACAACGCCTCCGATTAGTTCTTCGGATTTTTGCAAATATTTTTCAAAATAACAACAGTATTTATTCTCCGGAGGCCGATTTTCATTTGAACCGAAAAGTGACTTTGGAACTCCCCCCAACATTTTTTAGAATTTGATGATAGTCGTAAACAGTGACCCAAATCGTTGCTATACTAATATATACATATGTATGCTTGTTCTTTTCGGTCAAGTTCTTTAAAGAGGTAGACTCCAAAGTAGCACTTGGTGGCAAAAGTGAGCTTATTAGAGAGTTTATGAATTTCTATATTAATAATTTTTTGATATTTGCAAATGCGGTTTAACTTGTTAATACAAAAATTGTATGGGGCCCAAATATTGTACGTGGGCCAGTAAGGGTAAATTCGTTGGTTTATACTTTTTTGAAGTAAGAACTCCTACAAAAAAAAATATTTCAGTTGTCAATTCTACCTTGTTTAATTTGCCTTGGATTAATATATGTATGTATATCAGAAGAAATATTAAAAAATAAGCAGCTCTAAAATTTTCGTTGTTGTAAAATTAATTTCACACCATTTAAAAATCAATTATATTTGACACGAAACGATATCGCTGACGGTCAAGCAATCGACCACAGTCTAACCACAACAAATATTCAACAACTCGAAATTTATGTTATTAAACCTCAAAACAAGCAATTCGGAAGGGATGCCCCACATGAATACCGGAACTAATGGGCGTACAAAAATAATAAAAAAAAAACACATTCGTATAGGTAAATGGCTACAAAAATGATTACAAACAGCAGATGTTTGACTATTTGTGCCCAAGTTGTATGCATGTCAAAAATAATGATTTTGAATTCATAAACAAAAAGAAATTTTGCCATTGCACTTTGTGTGGCAAAGTAAAGTAGAGAAAGAAAAAACACAAAAAATAACTAAAAATGTCAATCGCAAGCACATTGTTGTTTGACACTTGAATTATTTTCACGGATATGTTTAGGTGAGGAAAAAATTGTAAGGTGCCATTTAGATGTGGATCAAAAAAGCAAAAAGGTGAATTGTTAAAAATTAATAGCAAAATATAAGTTGTTCAGAAACTTGACAACATAAATATATATAGATCGGATTACCAGAAATTATTTTTAAATACATACATATGTACATATACATATTTATGCTTATTCGAAAAAATGGGTATTAAATATCGGAAGAGCTGTCAAAAGACGTCTTTCGGGTACAGAAATAAAAACCCGGAGGAGAAGAAAGGTATTAGGTATTTGAAATAAATCTACATCGAAGTTTAACAAAAATTTTGACAGAATTACATAGCACATAATTCGAATTTGACATTCGCTTTTCGATATTCGAATAACATTACCTAACTTGAAGAATATTTTCTTGCCACCACACTTCGACTAAACAACAAAATTGAAATCTTTAAGTGTGTGTGAAAGGTCAAAATGAAATCACTTATGTAATTTCAATTAAAATTGACAAACTGATATAAAATTCTTTTATCAAGTGACATTTCTCACGCACATTTATGAAACAGGACAAAACGTCAAACTGTTCAACCGCAAATGTCTCAAATTTCTTAATGCTTTTTATTATTGTTGTTACGATTGTTTTGGCAATGCATTCACACATTCATTCATCTATCTTATTACATTTTTCATGTATTTGCCACGCACACTTCATGCTGGTTAACCATAGAGTTTGTTGCCAACTACTTAGCTATGGTACACATTCCACAAGCCGCAGACGCCGCCTCTTAGATCAGCACAGGCAGACCAACCAAACAATTTCTTAAAATGTCCAATAGTTGAACAATTGACCGAATGTCAAATAGCATTACGTTGCCCGTTCACAGCAAGCAATCCGACTCGTAGTTAGTTGCCACATATAATTTCAGCAAAGAATGTTGGTTAAGAATAAATGTGTCTGCTGCTTGGTGGCTAAAGAAATATGTGCTTACATGCGAACATACATATATAGCATACATATAAGCATACAGCTGCAGAAGCATTGCTACGATTTCAATTCATTCATTTATTTGTTTGTTGCAACATTTTTGCTTTTATTTTTCATTAACTTCATGAGTTTTTTTGTATCAACCCCAATAACTACGGAATTCAGCTTGTCATGCTGCCACCCCAGCATTTGCAGCCACTAACACACACACACAAACACACACGCAGAGCACAATTTTCTACTTTTTGATTATTTGATTTTCTGTAGTTACCCAATTTGCCATTCGATGGGGATGTGGTTCCATCAACGAACCTTCACTTAAAAGCTGAACTTGGGAAGTGATTCTGGATCAAACAGTTTTTTTTTAATCAAAATGGCGTCTCACACATTGATTTGATGAAGGATACCAGTCTCAATAAATTTTTAGAAATTTTCGAACCAAATTTTGAGGTTAAGTGTTCTTATGCCGGCCATTGTTTTGAAGCAAATTCAGAGATCGGACCCAAAAACTATTAACTTTTTAAGTTAAGTTTTTTTTTACTCAAAATGGCGCCCCAGACTTTGATTTGATGAAGGATACCAGTCTCAATAAATTTTTAGAAATTTTCGAACCAAATTTTGAGGTTAAGTGTTCTTATGCCGGCCATTGTTTTGAAGCAAATTCAGAGATCGGAACCAAAAAATATTCATTTCCAGCACGAATTAGAAACCACTTCTAATGGCAGTCATTTGGCAAATTGGGTAGCATACACCTCAGCTTGTTTAACTTTTCTACTTGTGCGGATGGTTGTTTGTATTTCTGTGAGTTGTTAAGTGAGAAATTGTCCCAAGTCTCAAGTCAGTACGTGACTAGGAACATTATTGTTTGCTTATCTCACTTAATTGCTGTTGGCTACACTTAATAATATGGTTCAAATTGTAATAGAAACAGACATTCACACACACAGACACACACACACACACACACGAACACATTTAAAGTGCCCACCATTGAAAAGGAGTGAGCTCAGATAGACACTATGATATCGATATATACCGCAATGTGGCCAACGATGAGCACGCAATGCAAAGATGAAATAGCAAATAGAAAGATTTTCCTTACTCTGTAGCTTGTTCGTGTTACATTAACAACAACAACATCAATGAAAATAAACTATCACAAATATACAAAATAGATGTAAAAGCTAAGTAATACACAACAACATTCAAATTGACTTGGAATTGCTTTTGCTGCAGTCGGTTAATCTAATTTTTCGATTTACTGGTCTATCTCTTTCCTAGCATTTCCTCAAGCTGTCTACAAGTATTAACATCTTTCTTGGGGTTTAACGCATTTGTGCAGGTTAGGTTAGGTTATTGTGAGAGAAATTAAATTGAGTGTGAATTTGCATGTTTAGAATGGTTATTTTTGTTTGTGAGAGGCCTATCAATCGCGCTCTATTTGGTGCAAACAAGAGTAGGCAATTAACCATCAGTTCTCTTGTTCCCTAAATCCAAGTTATCTAAACTCCGTGGTCTCGCCTTAACTAATGACTAAATACCGCGCATGTTTGGGATACGTTCCTGGGAACAGCCCCAAAGTTCTTAGTGGTTTCTCGGGTTTGACTATTGCATTTTGTCCCAAAAAAAAAAATTGTCACCCATCTGATGTTGCTTACTCATTCGATTTCATAGTAATTTATTTATTTACTAAATTGGATTTCTTGCTGATTAAACCTTTCTGAAACAAATTTTTTATACGTCGTCCAATATTTGTGTATCATTAGTTGTATTGAAACACATGTGCCTTATTTGCTATTGTCGTTTTTGTGGCAGTGTGTTCTATTATCTATGTAAGGGTTTAGTTTCAGTATAATGTTCCCCTTACTGTTTCAAATCAAATGCACTCATTTGCCCTGTTTCATCCTACATCTAGTCAATGTCATCAATCTTCTCAGCTAATTGTTTACACGCTGCATGTGTTCGAGCGTTGCTGGTAACAATCCACAGCGAAAAAATGCGTCGCTGCTTGATCTTATGTTTCGGCCTTAGCAATGAAACAGTCCAAGTGATAGCCTCTGCCAACCATTCAACCATGATTGCATTCATGATTTTTTTTCTCGTAAGTAATTGTATTTTTGGCGTTACCCCCTGCCTGTAGTTGATGCTTGACTACAACAAGAACAAAACACTAAAAATCTCACATTTCGTTTAGTTTTGTTTGTCTCTCATGAAGACTTACGTGTACCCGCCAAGTACATATATGTATGGGTCATCAGTAGAGATTTTGGTTTCCTATGGCAATGCTGTGTTTCAATGCATTCCATTTTGGTTATGTCGGTGTGTTAAGGCGTGTCCTAATGATACATTTGCGTCCGATCTGTTCATTCGCTTTTGGCTTCAATATCATTTATTATATTTTTTTCAATTTCTAATTTTTTATCTATCATTCTTTTTTATTTTTTTGTATGTACGTCTGTACGGAATTATTTCTCCTTACTTTGCGTTAGTTTTTGATTTGTTTGTTCTTTTGTACCCCTCAGCGTTCCAACAGAGTTTTTGTGGTTGTCAAAGTTGTTGCTATTATTTTTCAGTCAAATGTCAAATGATATGTACAAATATGTATGTGTGTAGGTACATATGCATTGACTGTCAGCTGTTCGATACTGTTATTTTTTTCTTGTATCAAATAAATAAAATTTGGGGCTTTTTTTTCGTTTTTTTTTTCTTCTCAAGGATGTTTTAGTTTCTTGCTTCCGTTAGTTCTGTCTGACCGTAAAAAATTGGAGGCGTTCGAAGCGTTAGCAAGTGGGCAGTGCAGAACGAATTGGTTTCGCATATAACGCAACTGTCAGTTGTCAAGCAATTATTGTCATTTGAACCTTGAAGAGGAAAGCAAATGGAAACAAACAAAGACAAAAAAAAAACTATCTAATGGTTGGTCAGCTAGTTTCATAACAAAATGACGAGACAACAGCAATGTGATATTTTGTTTTTTTGGTTGGGTCACTGATAAGTGTTTTGAGTAGCAATTCAGCTTAATTGACATTTTCGTAGCGGTCAAGAGGTAAATATATTTAAGTTATTTTTGCATTTTGATGCAGAGTATAAAATTTAGCAAATATCGCGTGTGCTGATAACTTTCTTCCGAACTTCAAATAAAGTATTCAAATTGAATTCATTAGCACATACATTACAACTTTAGTTTAAAATTACAATTTCAATATTTATTTGATGATTTCAAGGCGCGCCTGTCCATCGAAATGTATAATAAATACACAAAGAACGTTGAATTGTGTAAATAATTGCATAAGTCTATAGCAACCATTAAGTGAGGAAACCTTACTTCAAAGTATGAAGACATACATACATACATACATGCATTTATCACCGACATTTTATTGTAACCTCCAACAACGCTGGCGGGTGTTTTCTCAGAAAAGGTGTGTGAGCCTCAAGCAAATACTTGGATATGTTTGGTTGGCTGTAAATATTAAGGATATACGTTTGTTTACCTGCAACGAAAGAGGAAGAGTAAGAAAATATTTATTAGTAAATGTTGAAGGTAAATATTTTGATTACTTAACGTAAATTTCAATAAAGAATAGCAGCGTAAATATGTGGATGAGAAAATACTTTTTGTTGTTGTTTTTTTTTAACTGAAAAGGATCTCAGGATACGAGTTTGGTAATTAAATACGAGTTGAGTGTAAATAAGTGATGTGAGTACGCTTTGTATTTGAACGTTCATTTTTTACAAACTTTATTTTTATCTTTAACTATTGTTGTTGTAGTAAAATGTATTCCAAATTTTTAGACAGATATTTGCAAAAAAAAAAAAACCATTCAATGCAACACTGCACATCTTCTTTTTGTGAGCTTGCCCATCACTGCTTTAAGAATTTTTTACCCCACAAATTTCCATTTAAATTAACTAACTTGCTATTCAATCTTCAGCTAATACCATATACAACAGCATCATAAAAGTCATTCAAGCAAAGCCACATCAAACGAGCTGGCACTAAATACCTTTGTGGGAGGGGGTCGGCGGATTGCAGGCACGTAACCTCGGTAATTGTTTTGCAAACAAATAGCCAAACGAGCGCATAAGCCATGATTGAATTATTATTATGTGACCTCCTTCTACACTTAAGGTGTGTGTGTGTGTGTGTGAGTGTGTGTGCAACACCAACACCTCACAGTAGATGGGATGACAAATTAAGTGTGGTTGTACATTGCCGACACGCCAATATACAAATGTAGCGCAGTCCATATTGTCAACGCTAAACATACAGCCCATTTCTTGGGGGAGTACAAACATTAACTTTACAATGGAGCTAATTTTTGAAACTCTAAATTGTCGTGCACACGAAATTTTGCGCTTTGAATTAGCCACAAAAGTGTTGTAGGCGCAAAAACAACATGTCAGATGGACAGTTGGTGGTCATTGAGTTTCCAATGAAATAAAGTAAAAGAAAGGAGAATGGGGAGCGTACAGTAACTTAAAGTGAAAATGGAACAGTCCTCTATTTAGAATATTTATGAACTCATTTCCTTCCCTCTTCCTTCCTATATCGTTGTCTCTCCTTCCATATATCTCTCCTCCCTCTATCTCTATCTCTATCTCTATCTCTATCTCTATCTCTATCTCTATCTCTATCTCTATCTCTATATTTATCTCTATCTCTATCTCTATCTCTATCTCTATCTCTATCTCTATTTCTATCTCTATCTCTATCTCTATATCTATCTATATCTCTATCTCTATCTCTATCTCTATCTCTATCTCTATCTCTATCTCTATCTATATCTCTATCTCTATCTCTATTTCTATCTCTATCTCTATCTCCATTTCTTCCTATGGTTGCTTTGAGTTGAAATAATAAATGATAACCTGGGCCCATTTGCTTCCTCAGTCACTGTGTGTAGGTGGTCATTGCAATGCGCAGCACAGTAGCAGCTCTTCAAAATGGGTGGTGCGCGAATAAAATGCGTGGCGAAAACATTTGACGCGCTAAATTACAAAATGAAAACAACAACAACAAAAACGTACATACATTTAGCTAAAGTGATGTTGTAGGCTAAAGAAATTATGTGAATGTTGCTTGCTGCATGCAACACCTTCTTTTGTGCATGCATCACTCACAATGAGAGGCCCCAAAAAAAAATCTTTATTGGCATATGTTGACTGCCAAAGGCGATGCAAACAAATAACAAATACATACAACAATTGCACAACATAGAAATGTGCTCAGCCTAACATATGATTACATACATACACAGCTTTGAATGCACATACAGAGCGATATGCGCTTTGGTGTGAAGTTGCAACATTTTGTGGAGTGAGCGCCGCGCTCGTCTATGCCACAGATTGCTTGCTATTCAGTTTGTTAGCAGCAAAAAAAGAAACAAAAAGAGTAAACGACGAGACCGGATGTTGCCGACATGGCCGCAACATGCATTGCTAATTGAATTTGATATACAACAACAACAATAAATAACAGAATGCAACGAAAATAAACTCCAAATGCAACAGCCGAGCCAAGCGAAAAAGAAACAAAAATGCATACAATAACAAAAACAACAACAAACAAATAAAAGTCAATGCGCTGCATGCCAATTGCAATGCATTTCTATTGCTGTAGTTGTTGTTGTTGTTGCTGGCAAAAGTTACCAACGCGAAATGCCTGGTTCTGCTTCTGCTTCTTCTACTTTGTGCAACACGCAATGCGCGCCAATTGGTTCGATGTGCGAGCTCACAAATTTTTTAGGCACATTAACGCCTCTTTAAAGTGCCGCAGTTGCATAACTTGTTGTGCAATAACAACAACAACAACAGCAACAACAACAAAATAATAACAAACAACCAAATTGCATACAGAGAAGGGTTCGTCAAAAAAGCGTTTTCAAATTGGCAGGGGTGAGCAATGGAAAATTTTGTATGACCACGCTGTTGTTGTTGTTGTTGTTGTTGCTCTCACACATACCTGCCTATGCAGTTTTAAATATTTATATGCTTCTATGCACATCCACATACATTTATATCCGCATTCATAGTTTTTGTACTTCATAGGGGTGGCTGCCACTAACAAAGTAGCTCTTCTCCCCCCACTCCCCTACACGTTTGCTTGCTTTCATGGCTATTGCATTTGCTAACATTTTTGTTAGCACATTAGTGTGTAGTTGTTGTTGTTATTGCTATTTATCATCATTGAAAATCGTTTGACCACGTCCATCAAACGCCCACACAGCTTCCCCACTCACTCTGCCCTCACATTTCACTTTTACTCCCACAAAACAAGTTCCCTTTTAAATTTATTCTATGCGAGCCAAGGGTGCGCTAAATCTGTTCGCCTCCCTCTCTCTGTACGTTTTTCCCCCTCATTGCCTTTTAAATGCTTAGCTAACTGTGGCCAATGGTTTAGTAGACTTTTAGCCTCTTTTGAAGAGCATTTCAGTTGCGTGAATTATTAATAACTACACGTTGTGTGTGACCAGGTTTTGGACGTGAGACTGCATGCCCTACGGTGTTTATCGCCGTATTTTTTGATTTGTTGGAATTGTTGATGTGTAGCAGCAAAAACAAGCGTGCAGTTATACAAAACATAAAGCTGTACGACGGATTTAGGGTGCTGGCTATGCTAGCAGGTATTTTAGTGTGGGTTGTAGTTATTTTTAGTTAGAACCCTGTAGGAAATTAAAACTAAAAAATAAACAAAAAAATAGGGAAAAGAAAAAAAAATATTTCGACAACAACAAAAAGATATAGGTCTATCAATCAAAGCTTCTCAGTTATTCTTTTTCCTTAAAAACCTGACTCTTTCACTTTATTAGCTCTTTATATTTATTGCTCGGTCCATATTCAATTTTTTGTTTTTGCTTCTTTTCCCTTCTCTTCCTCGATCAGCTTAACACCCATAACCAGCCCATAACCAGAAAATAGTTGAGTCCATTAGTTAGTAACTTTTTACTAACCTTGTAGGTAGCGCTTTCTCATGGGGTCATTCGAAAAATTTCATCGTAAGATAAGTTTGAAATGCACTGCAAGTTGTGCCTATCCCCCTTACTATATTATATTGTGAGACTTCAACAGATGTGATCAATGTGCTCTAATATCAATTCAAAAGATCTCATCCCCAACAAAATGATTGACTTTTAATATGTTATTACACTTTGGGAAATAGATATTGAAGATAAGAGAATTGGGATGGTTGTTAGATAATCGTTAATGGAAAACATTAATTGTGTGCAGCATAATTCATGGGTTTTGAGTGTGAGAGTGCATCAATAGAGGTAGTGAATTGAAGAGCTTAGAGTGGCTACTCTCCTCCTTACTAAGATAGAAGTACAGGAATCATGAATCAAAAGATATTTGATGACGTCGAGAGACTTGGGCAGGACCAGTAGCCACAGAGATATTTATTTATGCGGAGGATATAGTAGAGGTCAAGAGATTATATTTGCTTGAAGAAATTTGTAATGATGATGATGATAGCAAGAGCTCAAGAACTTTGAACTCATAAAAAGATATGATAGAATTGTCATTTGAGAACAAACGTGCCATACAAAAATTTTTATTGGAAAGCCCTTCCGTTTCCAAGAGCTAACTCACACAAAACGTACTGATAAGCAAGTTTTACTTCCTTCAGATACCTGGGGTTTCATGAGCTACTCGGGTAGTTGTGCAAGTTTTTTTATGCTCCCTGATTGATTTGTAGATAGATTATTCTTTTTTTTTAGAACTATACAGCATGAACGGAAATATTTAACTTTCAAATTATAAAATCAAGTCACTCGAGCAACTGTTCGGGTTTTCGAAACTACCACGCTGTCATGAAAAACTAAAGTACGCTCTTTGCATAATTAAAGTTCCCAATGGAGAAGAAAACATTGAAATGTAACGAATAGAAATCATTCGGGTTGCATCCTGCTGTTCTCAGAAAAATGCAACATTTGTTTTCAAGGACTTGCGATTTTGGACGCCCGTCGCGCCACAGTTACCGTTAAGAACGAGCAATGAAAGCAAATTAAAAAGGCAAGAAAGAAGAAAACAATATTTCATTGGAAAATCTAATAACAAACAACAACCACAAAAAAAAAAAAATCGAAGTAATAACTCAACAGCAAATGTGCAACATAAAGATAAAATACACCAAGCAACGGGACAACGGACGGGAGGAGTATTAATGTGAGCGAACGCTCGTTTGGCACATCATGTCAGCAACACAATTACAAAAAAATATGAAATACAAAAACAAAAAATAATAATAATAATAAAATTCAACAACAAAACAACATAGGCGTCAAGCATAACGAAAGCAGTAAACACCAACACTAATGGTAGTGTTAAAAAAGTCGGGGAGTGAGTAGTGGTGCCATACCTCAAAGACGATATAAACAAGCAACGCGTTTGGTACATATATGGCATGCGGCCGTCGTTGTGGCACGTGCGGCAACGTGGTTATTAATCCGCAATTGAGATGCTGCGCTTAAAAGGATACAACTTCAACAACATGCAGTGAGTGAATAAGTTCGAATGTTCGTATGAGGTGGCAGTGGCAGTGGCAAATAACTTCATGAGAGTCTGTGGGAAACAAAACGCGAGTGTGTCTGCGAACGAAAGGAAAGTTTTGCACAGCAAGTGTGTGCTGCAGGGCCGCACTTTTTTTTTTTTTTGACTTACAAGCAAGCTCATGTACGTTTGTATGGCTGCATGCTGCATAAGGCAAAATCTCGACATTGCTAGTTTGATTGTTTACAACAACCAAGAACGGATATGGTGGCGTTGGGTGTGTTGTACTTGCTGTCTGTTGTTAGCTGCAGCTTGTAAGCGTTATGTGGCCGTCAAACTTCAATTTCAAGTGCAAAATGCGCTTGTTTAGACACACATACATATGTATGTTGGGTTCTTAGGGATTTATATTGGGTATAAGGGTGGATTGAATTTTTTTCTGAATTAGGTTGTGAGAAGAATTTGTGCTTTATAAAAAAGCAAAAAAACAATTTTAAATAAAAAAAAAAAAAAAATATTAAACTACTAATAAAAAATATTACATTAAAAACATAAAAATTTTAAAAATTTCTCACTTTTAATTTAAATTTTTAAATAGATATTTGATCAAATGAGATAGTACCAAATATAATATTTTTTTTAAAGGAACGTGAAAAATTAAAAACTAAAAAAAAATTGTATTATTATTTTTGAAATTCACTTTATTTGGTTTAGGAATAAAGGAAAATTAAAAAAAATCATATGCGAGAAATTTAAATTTTTTTTACGATGTTGAACAACAAAATTTTATTTCCGATTTTTAAAAAAATATTTGATCAAATAAGTTAATTTATTTTTTTAATTCATCCAGCTGTAAAATACTTTGCATTATTTTTACAATTCAAGAAATATTTAAATTCACTTTATTTGTTATTTTAACAATAGAGAAATAAAAAACTCTTATGCAGAATTTTAAATATTTTTTACGATATTGAAGAAAAAAAATTTTTTTCGGATCAATTAATTTCATACCTAGAAATCGAACAAGACACCTCAAAAATTTGAAAATGTTTTTTGGTTTTTTTTAGAGAATACAAAATTAAAAACTGAAAATAAATCGTATTATTTTTTTAATTTAAGAAAAAATTGAATACCCCTTAATTGGCTTAAGAATAAAGGAGGATAAAAAATTATACGAAAGAATTAAAAATTTTTTTACGATATTGCAAAAATTTTTTTTTTGAATAAATTATTTTCTTACTTAAAAATCAAGGAAAACACCTCAAAAGTTTAAATTTTTTTTGGTTTTTTTGGATTATATTTTTTTATACGTTTTTTTCTAAACAAAAAAAAAAATGTTTTGACCTACCCTAATACATGTACATGTACTCATACATCTTCCCTTATAGCTTTCAATTTTGCTTTTACATTTTCCTACTTTTTGGTGCAGCAAGCTCACATATGCTGCCGCATGTACCATATCAACCATAAAAATATTCTTAGCTCGCCAGATTTCATTTCTAAACACTAACATACAGACACACTTATATGTACATATATGTTATATATCTATTAAAAGTTCTGCGAAACGTGCATATAAAAAGATTTAACAACCCATTAGTTGATGCGCTGGCCATGTGTCGATGTGTCGACCACACACAAGCAGCTGCTGCCTGCCACATGCAGCGCATAGCCAGGTTTTTGAATGCTATTTTGGAGCAACTTTTAATAGTTGTTGCTTTAGTGAAATGGCTTTTATTGCCGAGCTGTGGTAAGGTTAGTAATTGTAAATTGCATGAATATTTTGTGAGTGAGTTTATTGGAAAAATTTTAAAGTTTCATGGGCAGCTGGGCGGATTGACCTTACACTTGAAATTGAAATTTGAATTTTTAATAGGGAAGTCAAGTCAAATTTTTTTACGAAATAAAAGAAAAAAAAAATTGTCATTTAAATT
Organism: Sphenella marginata; assembly: GCA_951509765.1. Classification (NCBI taxonomy): domain Eukaryota; kingdom Metazoa; phylum Arthropoda; class Insecta; order Diptera; family Tephritidae; genus Sphenella; species Sphenella marginata. The sequence goes on from OX608083.1 coordinate 54,572,895, forward strand.
TAAAATAAGCAAATAATTATTGATAATATCATTCTTCATAATAGAAAATTAAAGTAGGCAGTGCCTTTAAATTAAGTCGGCTTCAGCAATTTATGCCCCGCTCACTTTACTCGCCCACTTGTTTCAAAGTCCATGGCTCCTCTGCAGTTTATTGCCACCGATAGCTTATGCCATACATACAGATGTACATACATATCTGTTATATCATCCACATCAACATCATCATCTCCCAACCGCAGTAAGAACACCACATCAGTCAAAATGTTTCATCCAACAGCCGTTCGGTTAGAGCAGTTCATTAATTTATTAATTACTATGCGCGCGCCCCCCCCCCCCCACCCAAAGTAGCGGCTTGTCCCAACTTCTTCCACAACTTACTTCTTCATTCTAGCGCGCATTCATTATGATGAGCGTAGTACAGTGATGCACAGTGTTGCGAAAGCTTCAAATGTTTTAAATTGAAATTTCTAGAGACCAATTCTCTAGTACCACCCGATGAAACACATTTGGGCCCAACTGTCGTACATAATCATACTTTACCAAAGTGCAAACTCTTGGTTGGCATTTCCCTTCCACAAGCAGCGCAAGTTATTAGCATATACACGCCTCACTGGCGCACGCAATTTATGCTTAATTGCGTCCCCAGCCAGGAAAGCGACACTGGCGCTGGAGTGTGAGTGCTGTGTTTGGGGATGTTTGTTTATTTGTTTTTGGTTTTTGTTGGAAATTTTGAGGAAAATTGCACCGAAAAATTTCAATTTCAATTTTTGTAATAAGCTGATGGATGAGGAAAACGGTTTGTATATCCGTTTGTTGTCCGCGCGGTCCGGAAATGGTGGGGGTAGTGTGTTGGTGACCCGTGATGCGGACGCCAAATAACTGTCTATGCATAAAATTAATGATTTTGATCGATTGCGCTAATATTTGATTTCAATTAAAGTTTTAAAGGCTTAACATTTTAGGGCGGAAACAAAAAAAAAAGAGAAATATACATAGCTGTCTCACTCGCGCTACAGCAGTGTAAATTTTACTTTTTTTGTAAAACCCGAAAAACATCAGAAAGCGACCAAAAGCATTACATTTTATTTATTTTCAAGGAGAATTGAGGAACTTAGGATTACGATTACATTTCAATTACGATTACTGTAACTGTAATCTATACATTCATACTGATTACAGTAATCATAATCATGTTTTTGTTAGATTACGATTACAGTAATCGCAATCGTACACTTTGGGGGAATAAGATTACTGTAAATGTAATCATTTTTTCGATTACGATCACAGTAGTTGTAACCCTTAAATATTTCAGAATTGAAATGACAGTAATCGTAATGGTAATCGAAAATTATATGATTACGATTACAGTAATGGGAAAAAATTTAGAATAACGAGTATATCAATAGTAATCACGAAAATTTTGGATTACAATTACAGTAATCGTGATCTTTTTAATCGTAATCGTAAGTAATTAAAATGTAATCGTAGTTCGCCAGATCTGAACACACAGGGTATGGCAATTTACGCCTTTAGCGTAATTACTTATTAAATATTCAGTGTTTTAACTTAGGCTAGAAAAGGTTCAATACATACATATGTACGTAATTTCGATGTCAACCAGCCCTCGCGCCCAAAACCATCAACTCACAGGCGGGTTGTGCCAAACGGAGCGAAAACTTAATTATGACTGACATTTAAGAGCCGAAAAACGGTCCCATCCATGATTGGTTATCAGGTAAAGGCCAAAATAAATTCAAATGAGCATCAAAAACACGTTCGAAAAGCAATAACAACAAATTGTTTAAAAAAATTAGCAAAGTCAGCAGACAAGCAGACGAGAAAATCTATGGAAATCAGGTAAGAGGAGCGACATTGAATTGCATGAAAAAAAAAAAAACAACAGCAACAACGAACAAAATTGCCAACTCATACCATGAAACAAAGAAATGAGTAATAATAAAAAACAACAACACAAAATTTCAATCAACTTCCGTTTCTGCCACTGAGATGGATGCTAAAGCACAGCGACCTTCATTTCCAGCTGCTGCGCGCCAACAACAGACAACGTAGCTACAAGACCCGCTGCGCCACCGCCACCGCCACTATTTCCTACAACTCGCACTTGCACATCATTCGACACGGCTTCCCCCCTGCCACAAATTGTGGCAGCTACATGATTTGTAAATAATATTGAAAATAGCAAGGAAAACAAGATTAGCATCACCAATAATTTTCGTTGACGGGCAAGTCAATGCGGCGGTAGTCGACGAACGAGCCATTTGATGGTGAGGGATTTACAGGAGAGTGCTATAAAGTAAACATGGAAGATGATGAAGAAGAAGACTCCGAAGTAGAAGTAGGCAAACGTTGAGTCAGTTGAAGGGAGTATGTAACATCTGTAATTGACAGCTGCCACGAGTTGAGCTCACCAAGCGCGACGGACGAGACGACTATGTGAGATCTTTTGCGCTGTGCGTCGTCGTCTCCGTCGTCATCGTCGCTGAAGCAGTAAAATATTGAATTGAGCTGGTGTGCAACTCGGCCCACAGCTGCTAGCTTCGTCGCCAGCAAGTGGCAAAGTGCTGACACGAGCACGCCATACAAACTCGTACTCTACAACTGTTGGGCGTACAGCTGTTTGTTTGCTGATTACGTTATGAAAGTGCTGAAATGCTCAAGCACTCGCAGAAGTTCAAGTGGTTCCACAATGCATTGGCAACATCAGCAAAAAAGCAACAATTTCAAATGATTTCAAGTTAATGCTCAACGGCAATCTTTGTTTTTTTGCCAGTCATCATCATAATTCCAGCGTGTGTACTGCCCTGCCACCCACTCTATGAAATGCCGTAAGAAAAATGTTTTATTTAATTGGAGCGCCCAAGCATTTTTAGTCCAACAACAAGGGTGTTAATCAAAGCGTAGTTAATTGCGTGTAGCTGACGCGTGTTGCCGTTAAGTACACTCATTCTATTTGGCTAAAGCTTTGTGGGAAACAAGGCAAACGGTTGGTTTATACCTGCAGCTTGAATGATTTACAAAATTAATCGAGTACCAACTGGCAGTGCTGAAGCTCAACAGCTCATCAAACAGTGTTAACTCAACCAAAACTCGCCTCAATCAACTTACGCTGCGTTACATTTTCAGTCTCCACACATACCAAATTAATGGCTGTCAGTGTTTGACGGCCCCTCTCCCCAAACTTAGCTTTTGTTTTGGTGTATCCTTAAAATGGGTCTTGTCGTCACATGCTTTAGTTTAATTGTTATTTTGCATGCTTCGTTGTTGTTGTTTTACTTGTTAAAGGCTTTGGCTTCAGGCGTCGCGCTTCATTTAATTTTAAATTAAATTTATATTGGCTTAGGTCGCCATCAGGCAGACCGATGAGCTCTATAAAATAAAATTTGGACGATGCTTAAACTTGTCAAAAATTGGGCCACAGTTTTTCCTAAAGCTTTACTAGCTTCACTTTCCTCTCCCTTTTTTATTCCTTCCTTCCAAACATAAAATGAGCTGAAATAGCGTCATTGAGGTCTGTTGATCCTCTCTTACAAGTGTGTTTCGAACTTGAAATATTTTTCAGCTCACTTGAGCACACATCCCTCCACTTCTGTTCCACCCCACACCTCTTCTTTATTCATATATTTTGTCGCCTTTGCGTGTCATACATCGATTTTGTGGCGTCAATTTCCATTTTGTATAATTTTTTACGTGCTCCCATCACGCAGCAATTAGCTCCTTTCCCCTAACTAATTTTAACGAAACATTGAAATTATTATTTTTTTTATTCAAGCATTTCCAAAGTTTCACTCCCAACCATAAATAATCATTAAAACAAATAGAACACGATTGTTTGGTGCCCTGGAGCTCATATGCGCCAACACGAGCTCACCAATGTATGTAAAATAGTGGGTGATTGGGTTTGTGTTGCGGGATTTTATATTTTATGAAATTTCTTGAGACACTTTTAACTTGAAAGTTTCATTCATTTCCTTCTCTTCCAAAAAAATTATGCTCAAATCCAGCAAAACTACAACACATTTGTAACAACCCAGTATGCATGTGTTTCTTTTTGTTGTTCTTGTTTCCCACCAAATAGCCGTGTCCTATTACATTTGTCACCAGCGTCCTCGTCCTCATTTTCGTTTTCGTTTTTGACTTTGTTCACATTTCGATTTCATTTTTCAAGTTTTACTGTGCTTTCGTGCTCTTGGGTGCTCAGCAGTTGGTGATGCTTGAAATAACAATAAAGAGTCGGATATTCGGGTCTTTGAAGAACTAAAGGTTAGGGTACTAGATTTACTAAAAAATTAAAGTTTACCCAATGATAAATAAAACAAAAAAAAAAACAATTTAAGCCACCATAATTATTGTAGCCTGATTTGTTCCAAAAGTACTCGTAGAAATGCTAAGGACATTATTAGTAACATGTTGAATCAAGCTCAAACCATAGGAATCCTTTGTAAAATGGTGGACGGCGAATGGAAGTATTTAACCGAGTTCGAATCAAGTGTTACTCTTTGCATAAGAACTAAAATCTTCTGGAGCGCTACAAAATATATTAAAATTTACATTCGGTTCTATTTAAACTCCACAGAACCGATTGCTCAACCAGCCAACGGCGCTCAACATCAATGCATGCTCAAGTTTTGCTCCATCCACACACACACACAAATTCACATACATCCGCTTGAATGGTTATTTCTTCTTAATCAACAGTTCACATTTGTTTGCTTGCTTGTGTTTTGTTGTTGGTTTTTAGTCGTACGTGTTTCTTCTTGAGCAACAGCAACACCCACCCACCGGAAATTTTTCATAAAAACTTAATTGCCCATGTAACACTTTAGTTAGTTTTTGGTGTGGAGCATTTTGCTTGCCGAGTTTATGTTGTTTACTATACGGAGTGCGGTGTGTGTGGGGAGAGGGGGATAAAACTACATTCACTAAAAACAATATCCTAAACGATGAGTGGATATATGTGTGTTTATATGGCATGCATGTTGAAAGGAATCATTTGAAATGTTGCTTCTAAAGTTTTTGGAAGGTGCGAGAGGGGGGGATTGCATTACTGTGTGGTCAAAGCGAAGTTATAATGTAGTAGAGGTTGAAGGTGATATGAGAAATAAATTACGACAAATTCCATTAGTGCCACTAATGGAAGTACTTTACAGTTATGCTATTAGTTGCGGCCAAGTGGGCTATGAGGAGTTGGTTAAAGCTAATCAGCAATTAGTAATGGCGCGTATTAGTGTTTGGAATTGAACTGCCAGTTTTTTTTAATTGTTACATGTTCTGCTTGATAATTAGATGACGAAGGGTAAGGAAGGAAGGGGTACCCTTGACGAAAATTCTAAAAATTTTTCTATTCGAGAGTTATACCTGAGAATTTTAAAAACAAAGCCCTGAGCAGTTTATAAGGGCAATATAAGCACTTGGTCACTGTTGCTGGAAGTAAACTTTGTAATTATAAAATAAAATGAAATTTAAACGTTGCCAAAATGAGACAGTTCGAGCAAAGAATTTTTTTTTTAATTTGTCTACAATCTGTAAGCTGCCTCGAAATTAAAAGTTAAAAAATTAAGTGGATTATCTTTTGTATTGGAATGAAGGGGCATTGAAGAAAATCACAAGCATGTTTGAACAAAAACAAATGTTTTAGTTCGAATTGTTATTTAGCTAATTTTTTATGGTTCTGGCTAGTAGATTTACATTTTTTTAAATTAAAATATTAACATTGTTTTTCTAATAAAGCTTTCTTATTTTTCAGGTGGACATCAGCCAAAAGTTAACGAAAGTAGAGGGAATTGCGCTACACCAACCAACAAAACCAAATGTGAGTTCACATAATTCAGAAGTGGAGGTGTACATCCAAAAGCTTAATGAGACAATTAGTCACAACAACAAACACGAAATAAAATTTCATTGACAAAATAATCCAATTACAGCGTTTGCCTAAAAGAATAATTAATCAATATTTAGGCGTTACCATCATTCTAGTTATTAGAAATTCTAATAATAACAGCTGTCTGACTAGTGTTCAGCAGTGAGCACGTAGCCACCCTTTTATGTGGTATTTTCTAACTGTTGTGTTGATGACTTTATGGAAGATTATTTGCGGCGTAGAAGCAGTAAGTGATGTGGTGTTAAAAATGTTAAATGATGTTTGGGAATGTATAGAATACAAATTAACAGATGCATGTTTAGATTGTGCTAAGTTTAATGTTGAAGGCTTCACATTAGAAAGAGGCGACAGGATTAGTTTAGCCTTTGTGGCATGAATGGTCAAGTAAGGAAACCAATGATGCTTCGTAATATCCCTTAGGTGATATTCCACTTCTTTCGAAATCATGTCTCATCGAAATTCAAGTCCCTATGAAGCTCTCTAGAGTAGGTGGCTCAATTGCGAATTTCGAACTAAAGTGACAAGGAGACTTTTCCTCCCCCTTTCTTTCTACATTTGCAAACGTATAAACTGTTAATGTGAAAAGGAATAGAACAATATACTGCTACCATTTGGGTCCATAAACTTTATTATATCTTTCACCATAATCTTGATTATATTTGGAAATTATATGAACTGCAGACCAATCAGGAAATTCACACGTTTCTATGTTACAGTAAAATAATACTTTTTTGCATTTTCCTTTCAACTGTCTGCACTTAATATTTGCACAATAAAAAAACGTGTTTCATGAAGGCGAAACGTACGCTTTCAGCAAAGTGGATGTTAGATATAAAAAAATCTCCGATTACGCTGCGGCATAAATGACGCTTTGGAAAGTACAGGGTGCAACTAGTGGTATAAGAACTGAAAAGATGGCAGTGACTTAGCAAGAGCCTAGTTATAAAGAGGTGAGCTGATGTGAACTAGATTCTGATATAGCTTGGACTTTTCTACAGTCACTGCTTCTGAGCAGACTTCACGAGGCTCAAGAGCATATAACTGCAATCCTCTCTAAGCATAAATAATTTTTATTTAGAACACCCTATATACTTATATATGCATCTAGTTATATGACAGCGTCATCAAATTCAGCATTTTAGTTGACTATGCAATTTCATTATAGCCACTTTCATCTCAGTGTCGTTGTTGTAGCGTAATAGAGAATATGTTTATAGATACGGCAAATAGCACGTGACCAAATTATTTATTTATTTGTGCGTGTGCGCCCTATGTTAGCTGCCACATTGCGTAATTTCCTTTGGCAGACAGGCGGTGGCAAGCAACTTTAATCAAAACAACAGATATGAAGGTTTATCAACTAACCAACAACAGTGCGTGCGGTTGATAGAAGTTTTGTGGGTTCCAAAAGGGACTTGAAATGTTTTGGGTAAAACAAGCCACACAAACGGATTGACACAGCTTCATACATACATATGTAGCTATATTGATTTTGGGCTTTAATCTGACACACACAAATACACATATCTTTATACAAGTGTGGAATGCAACAAAAGCAAGCAAATGTGTCTTATAATTACCCGGCAGTAAAATCATATTCTCCTAAATGTTTTTTTTGTTGGTCTTTTTCGGACTACACCTTTTCCAAGAGTACTTCAGAAACAGTAAAATGTATTTCAGAATAGTCAATTGTACTTCAGAAATTGTAAAATGAATTTCAGAAGCTGTAAATTGTACTTCAGAAACTGTAAATTGTACTTCAGAGACCGTACTTAGCTGGATATGAACCCGGTTCGCCCCGACTGGCTTAATGAGCAGTGAAACATTCTAGGATCCCAAGGAAGGTAAGATGGGTATTGAGGGGTGAGAGGCCTCATATTAGTTGATCAACCATAGTAAAATTTTCGGTCTCTGAAGTACATTTTACCAATTCTGAAGTACAATTTACGGCTTCTGAAGTACAATCGACTATTCTGAAATACATTTTACCAATTCTGAAGTACAATTGACTATTCTGAAATTCAATTTATCATTTCTGAAGTACAATTGACTATTCTGAAATTCAATTTATCATTTCTGAAGTACAATTGATTATTCTGAAGTACATTTTACGGTTTCTGAAAATCATTTTACGCATTCTGAAGTACACTTGGAAAAGGTCTAGTTTGGTATAGGTCAAAAAATTCTAAACTAGTCCTTCTCTTTACATTATTGAACTAATTTGTTCACTTTCCTTTGAACTAGACTCTGACCAATGTACTTTGAACTAGTTTGCCCTAAGTCTCTTTCTAGTTTCAAAATTTTACTGCAGGGTATTGGTCCTGTTGTTGCTGCTGCTGCTGATTGCTTAACAATCTTATTTGTCGTTTGTCGTTAAGCATTTGTTGTTATTGCAGCAGCATTCGTATTTGGTGATCCTATTTAAATCCGTAGATAAATTACCATGAACACGCTCTCGCACTCGTATGATTGCTCGCTGTAAACCGACCCTTGACGTAGCACGCGCAGAAGGTACACTGAGCAAAGACTGGAACTGCTAATCCTAAAATCCATGCAGCAGCAGCAACAACAGCATACGGCAAGCGTTAACTATACGCCATAATGCAATGTTGTTTTAACGGATCTTTTGTGAGTTTAATGCGGTCAGCTGTGAAGGGATCTGTTTTGGGTGAGCGCCGCATTGTGTTTGTGTCTTCTTACTTTACACCTCTTCAAGTTTATTTGCTTACGAGCTGAGTATTGTCTGAGTGCTCTAGCACTTTGTATGTCTTGCAAGGTTTTGTTGTTTTATGTGATGCCTTTTGCTATTGGCACTGAGCTGTCTTGGAAGTCATTTGAATTTTCACGCATCATTTGACCGTTCAGCTCACACTTCAGCTATTGCTTTGTTGCTTTGTTCGGCTGTGTGTGTCACGTCTTTCCATCTAACTTTTGCCTCGCCTTATTTCCGCTGTTTGTGTGTGCCCCATTTGCACGCATCGTCAACATCATTTTTCTTGTACGCGTATTTAATTTGTATTGTGATTGACATTTTTCGTGCAAAAATTGAAAGCATATAAATTCATCTTATTTCATTTTCGGGGGAATTAGATAGCATTTTGGCATGGTGGCTTTGGGCTTTTTGGGGCTGCGTTGTATTAACTTATTTTTCAGACAGTCTGCTTGCAAATGCTGTAAGCTATTTTAAATTCTTTATGCGTTTTTAAACTAGCACAGTTGGTTGAGATGGCGTACAGGGTGTGCAGGCATTTTTTTAATTTCATATTGATCAATATTTATAAATTATTAATCAAAATAAATAGCCCTATGTCCTAATGTGGCTTTAGTATGTTATTTTAAAATTAGATTTAGAGCAATCGAACCAGTAGAACGCTTGCTTTGCTGTAACAAATTTTTTTGAAATAAATTAAAGATAAAAATTTTATAAATAACATTAATAAGTATGAAGTCCATTGTTTTTAATCACATTATCCGGCAAAAAAAAAAACGCTTTTCGAAAATTCTTAATTACAATTTTTCACTTTACTTGCCTCACCCTGTATAGCAGTGCTCACTAGAGACATGCACTCCCCCAAAATTCCCAACTTTTTTTCTACATTTTTCGCATTAAATTATTGTAAAACAAAGCGCGCCCAAAAAGTCAGTTTATAATTCCGGTATCGTTCATTGTTTGAACTGGGGGGCCACAAGAAAACATCCGTTGCTCAAAAACACATTTCTTCCTACGTTCTTGCGTATCATTGCGGATGGCTTAGTTTATGCGATTTTGCATGCATTACACGTCTTCGACTGTCTTCTACACAGCGGCTGCTACACATTCTCTACACATCTTACGCTCTTAAGCGCCTTAATACTACTCATCACTCGGCTGTCAGTTGGCTTCTTGTCCAAGTAGAAAGCCTGTTTTTTTTTTTTTTTTTTTTTTTTTGTTTTTTTTTTTTGTTGCAAGAATCTAATAGCAGTCACAAATCTTCTTACACTCACCTCTATTTTCATTTCGTTTCAGCCGCATTTGGCACACAATTCAATTCATTTTGCAATCACTTTAATTTTTTGTCGCTTTAGTCACGCTAAGCAAAACAAAATGGAAAAAACAACAAATGCCTGACAACAACAAATGTTACACAATGCTCGCAGGCAGTACGATTTAACAGTTGGCATTCCAACTTTTGCTAGCCAAACGTAAACTAAGGATTATTCTTATAGAGCAGCAATCGAAGCGTTAAACCAATTTTCGTGCCAAGTTTTACCAATTTGTTAAGATTTTGTGCTTCAAATTGGGTAGCCAATCCCAATGTCAATACTCGTAGTCCTTCCTTGAAGTGGTTCAGCCATGCTCCTCTCACCAAGTCGCTTCTTACCCTACTCACTTACTGTCAGTGAAGTTTTGATCTATTCGTTTCAGGCGCAAATCATATTCCAACTGTCATATTAAACTTAAGCTTGAACTCACCAAGAACTTCACTTCACTCCACTCTTAGTACTCGTAGGTAGACGTCCATCATTTAGTTTCTTTGCACTTTGTACTTGTTCCAGCATTTTCTCAGTGTTTGTGCAAAACTTTTTTGGTTGCTTTCATTGATAAATTGTTCAATAAACTTGTTTCGTAACTGATTTTGATTTCGATCTCTTTATCTGCTTGCCTCAGATTCCAATGCGTCACAGCAACAACAACAAATCGTTTAGCTATTTTGTTTTGTAGGTTTTTCAATACTTTTGGCTTATTGGCCAAGTTTATTAGCTTCTTGGCTGTGTGTAGCATAGTAGGAGTTGATGTAGGAGTACTCAACTAAATTTGGCAGTTGATATGGGAAGTTTGTTTTTACTTTGGATAGCAAAGTTTATTACTTAAATACTTTAAGTGTTTTGATGGTTCGTTTGTTCGATATTTTGCAAAATTTTGGTTACTAAACTTTGGCCATAAGATGGCGGCTCAATTTCTTGACTGTTGATACTCCTAAGTACTGTAGAATGGAATACTATTGAATTGAAAGATAATGAATGGCAAGTGAAGTAGGAGGGGGTATTGACTTTGTGGCATAAATTAAAATACTTAAAGAATTGTTGTTTTAAGAAGGGTATAGAGACCGAATTGGGTGTGGAGTAGGGCGGTCTTGTTTCGTTGTAAAAACTTTACAAACAAAGTTTAAAATGGACTGTTTCAGTAATATTATACTTTCGCTCAACTTATTATAAACATATTTCGCCCACTTTTCTGGTAAACACTTCATCTAGTCATATATTTATTGTTACCTTAAAAGCTTTACCTTAGTTTAAAATAATTGCTATAAATATTTCAATTTAAAAATGTGCCTATATCCTGGTGGGGCAGCTGGATGTGATCTTAAAGTTTGAATTAGAGAAATCGGTGCAGTAGATTGGCTGTTTTGCGGTTACAAAAATTAGCGTTTTTAATTTTATATTTACTAAAATCGTTGCTTGTAGCAAGAGTATAGCAGGCGTACATTATAAATATTTAAGAAAAGCTCATACTAGAACACTTCTGTACAGTTCCTGCAGCCAAAACAGCAGTTTTATGAATTTTCGTCTGTTTGTCTAAATGTTTGTACGCGCATCACTCAAAAACTGCTGCACGGAATTGGGTGTAGTCTTTAGCAAGCTATTGTTTGATGTTTGTACTACGGTTTAGAGTTCATTTTAAAGCAGGTAGAATATTTTCTTGAACAGAGTATAGTAAATTTGTTCAAAAACGAATTTTCTCGGGATTTGGTTTAGGAATATGTTGTAGGAACAATATTCACCAACTCTCCATGAAAAAAAGTGTATTTTACTTTCATGACACCGTTTAAAATTCTGTCAAAAAACTCCTCATCAATCTAACCCTAACGTCTATGTATAGTGCGAATGTGGCACCAAAAACCAATCAATGCTAATCGATACACTTGTGAATGTCAAATGAAGTAGCTTTAAATGCACACACTCACATACACATACACACATAAACACTTATGTAATACAATAACTTTCATTTCATTTCTCTACCCACACTCAATATCAATGGAATCCTTGCACCCTTTTAACCCAATCAAACAACTCTTCATTCATAGCACTCAACTTACGCATTCACGTTTTCGTAACAAACAAATGAAAAAATGCAAAATTTGCATTTTGTAAAGTACTCGATTTCCAATGCAATATTCAATGGAAGTGCGACTGAGCTTTGGATAAGAAGAGACAATGCAGGAACTGGCAAAATCTCTTGAGGCAACAAAACGAATGCAAATTTTAAATATGCAAATGAAATTGATTACAAAGTGCTGAAGGGGAGGGAGGTATGGTTGGTGTATAAAAATACGTATTTACAAACATAAATGCTGAGGCGCAAACGTGTTTGACAGGCAGTGAAGAAACTTAGTTAAGAACTACTCTAGAACTACTAACAAAAGTAAGCGCAACTTAGTGTTGCTTATTTTTCAGAGAAAACAGTAGCCAAATAACAGTTTTTAGAATTTTGGTTTTATGTCTATGTGTTTGTACGAGCATCACTTGAAAATGGCTGAATAGAATTGAACGGAATATTTACCGTTATATAGCTAGATGTTCAACTTAACGTTTAAGTCCACTTTTACAGAAAATAATATTTTGTTTCCATTGAATACTGTTTAATTTAGAAGTCTTCTACCTTGATTGCTCCTTTTCGGACTAGTTTAGTTTCAGGATGAAAATTCCGCAGGGTTCAATTCAAGCAAGCTCATCTACTATGCATGCAGTTAGAAGAGTTTTGTTCACATGAATGTGTAATTGTCTCGCTTGTTTGATTTTCGTATAAATGCAGTAAATATTTACGTTCACAGACAAAATACTTCTTTCGTCTTCAGATTGACCTGCAGCGATAACGACAAGCATATCAAAGTGCTTAGTGCAATAATTGCAACCAAATGCAGTGCACGGTAGTTGGCTTGTAGTACATACATACAAACATCGCTAGTCCACCCAATGTGCAACCCTCACTGCAGCACTACCGGCCAAGAATGTGCAAAAAAAAGGGGTGCTGTGCCTTTGTCTGATTGGGTGACTAATTGAATGAGTGACTATTTGACGAGCATATAACATTTGGCATCGTTTTCATTCCCTTCCTTTTATCCCCTTTTTTTTACTTTTTCCGTGTACCCATTTACTCATATCGAGCATTTTTAATTTAAGGAAAAGGCATGTCTTAATGAAATCACAGCTTGTTAACGGCGCTAAAAGTTTGGGGTGAGGAATGCCATAAACTTTGTGATTTTTTTTCCAAATCAAATAATTTCAACGTCAAATAAAATAAAATACAACAAAAGAGGCCGCAATCAAATACAACAACAAACACACATTAATTTAGGTAGGTAAATCATCAGTTCCCTGTGCACACCTCGAAGCACCCGCTGCGTTTTTCTTAGTGTTGCCGTGGTGTTGCCATTGGCAGTGATGCTGTGCCCGATAAGTTTTCATACATGGCAGCATTGCTTTTGTTTCCTTTACACGATTTTTTTGTCGTTTAGCACAACGCAAGCGAGAAAACGATCGCATTTCGTGGTTGGAATATATGTTTGCTCGACTGAATTGATGAACGTTAGATAGCTTCAAGATTCATTGCATTAGGAATTAATACCCAGATGCATTGAATTGTGCACATGGTTGCTTATAAGCAGCACTTTTCCAATCAAAGGATTTACTATGTCTGCGCACTCAAAGTTTAATCTGTCAACTTTTTTTTGTTGCTTATCTCGTTTAATGACACTCGAACATTTGTGACTTTTTCCTTTTTTTTTTGGGGTGGGTACAAGGGATGCGTGGCTTTTGTTTCACAATGAATCAGTTTGTTAGATGAAAAGAGCCCAAAGCGTAAATTAGTGCTCACAACGGCACTAACAAATTTAATAGGTACTCAAGAGTGGATTAGTGTCTAACAAAGGTTCCGCAATATGTTGAAGTAAATGAGACTCTTCCTTTGTCGAACATACAAACATTTGCAGCTGAATCATTGGACTGATCTTGGTGAGGTACTAGAGGCAATCAGCATTATAATATTATAAAGCGGCAGTTGCAATAGACATTTTCGTTTGAAATTGATTTGAGGTAAAGTGCAAAGCCATCACCTGCCTAACCTCACTTTTTAGTTTTTGCTTTTATGCTATTCAATAGTATCACAATTGACAAAATTCTTTCTTATTTTTTTTTTTTTTAAAACACCTCCACATGTATTAGATTGTGTACTTTCCTGACATTTGTTTCATAACTCACTTTCTCACTGCTCTCAACTTCGTGTGTTTTGCATTTTTTGACATACATACATATGATTAGCCAGCATTGCCATGCAAGTTAAAAAAGTTTAAAATATTTAACAGCGTTACCATATGAAAAAATGTTGAGTAGTTAATACCTCCAAGTGATCTCCAATGACACACAAACTTGGGAAAAATGTTTTTGATCTCAAATTGTTATATATAAATTGAATATAAATTAGAGAACTGACCAACTTCTCTAAAGTTGGAAAAGGTTGTTCCAATATTGGAATACAGCTCATACCAGTTTTCATGCTTTGATAGATGAGGAGATAATTTTATAATTAAAGAGTAAAACCAAGCTAATCAATTTTACTACGGCGCTTTAGTACCTTTAATTTTGCTTTATCAGCGTGTTATAAAATTTGTTTTAGAAAAAGTAGAAAAACCGGTTCTCATATGACTTGTTATGTAGAAAAAATGTAAATTAATAAACAAAAAAAAAAAAAAACGAAATAACAAAATGCACAATGACAGTAAAGGTAGCCATGGAAATATAGTAAATGTCATAAAACAACAACAACGCCGACATATGTTGTATCTGGTTGAGCAGCATCCACCACAACGCGTTCTTTAAAGCGAAGCCACGTCAAAGCAATAACAAAGTGCTGGACAAACAACCCTTTCCCATCAGCTGACATTTCGCACACCCTTTCGGTGTATTAAATCGTGCCGCACTGACTGCTAGCAACAATAGCGTAAGTCGACGTTTTAATGATAAATCAAAGCGTTTCTTTGTGATCAGCTGTTTGAGGTAAGCTAAGATCGCTGCGCCATAGCACTGATTTGAGCTGGGTTTACTAAGATAGTTTAAAATATAATTTGGAAAAATGAATTGTTGCTGTGGTACAAAGCAATACAAAGCCTTTGAGCTTTAGTTCACTTAAGCTGTTATTACTTGTAACCATGGTTATGTATATAGATTTATACGTAGCTACCGTTAATATTAGAAAAACTACTGTTATTATTAAGCTGACGTTTATTGTACTAGTTGTTGTTGTTGTTTATGTCACACATTGTATGCGATGCTGCGGCTGTCAATAGTAACATTATTGTTGTGCTTGCAACATGGCACGCTTCACTTTACAATTATTTATATTTTTTTGTTTGTTGTAGTTGTTGTTGCTGCTTGCTTCTGTTGATGACTATAATTACTTTTGTAACCCCATTTAACAAAAAACGAAGTATTGCAAATTAGGAGACTTGCGTGCGTGTGTGTCCATTAAAAAATCAGCTTCATTGCAGTTTTCAAACAAAAAATCAAGTCGCAACAACAATCTGCTCTTAACCATCAAACAAAAAGTGTGTGCTTATGTTTGTGCTTTCAGCACTCTACACTAGCTGTTATCATTTAACAATGGCAACACGTGTGCATAGTCGCGGCTCTGGCAAATTAAATTCCCGCTGGGATTTTAACTCAACAAAGTAGAAACTCCCTCACTTTGGCGCTTGGCATGCGACAGCGCTCGCCGCCGCCACACTTTGCTCGAACTTTAGTAGGACGCGCAAATAACTTGTCGCAGCACTATTTGTTGTTGGTAAATATTTACTTTCATTGTTATATGTAAACTACGTACACATGAACGTATTCATCTTTCATGTGATATTGAGGTTTGATTCGTTGATGGTCACATGTTTACTAGGGTTGTCGCGAAAGGTCTAGTAAATGAACAGTATAAGGTCTTCATTTCACCAGAATATTTAAAAAAAAATTTATGGAAAAGTTTTTAATAAATCTTTAAGCTGGCAGAGTTTATAAAACAACAACGATTTGGTTGAACAACACTCTGTCCTCTACCAAAATATCTGTCTACTCTGTACTTTTCGCGCAAAACTCGCACATTAGCTCAACGCTACTCTGCTTTCCACTTTTGCTTTCTGAGGCAAACTTTAACCATTTCATTTTGATTTTTTTCCCCCCTTTGGCTTTCTCGCATTGTTATGTTAATTTCAAAACTGTATTTGTTGTTGTTTTTTTTTATAAACGCCTTACAGAGCGTCGGCAATTTCGTCTTTGAATTTGGGTGTTTGCTGATTTCGGGTTCTCAAGTTTTGTTTTTGTACTATCATTAGGTAGCGTAACGTTTTTCATTTGTTTTTGTGCACTATAGCTTTGCGTGAGTTTTGCATAGTCAGCGCGTGCCTATTCAATTTAACCCTTTAACTCTTACAAAGGCAGTCAGCCGCCGTATTCATTTTGCTTTTATCTACGATATTTTGAAATCTTTTGTCCTACATGTTGGATTCACAATACTATATTTCATATGATTTTGTTTGTGCCATCTTGTGTGTGTGTGTGTGCTCATTATTTAAACTTTTTCACACGTTTACTTGCGTGCAGTGGAACTGACTATTATTATTTACTTTATACAAATTTGTCTCTGAATTGATTTGAGTTCTTGATTTTGATTAAGTTTGCTATTTTTTTTTCTTTTTATTTCCTTTTATTTGCTTTTTGGTTTTTGTTGTTCTCGTTGATGAGTGCCAATATTGTCCACGTGCCAGGCATCACTTTCCGTTTCGAATTGAATTTCAATTGCATTTGCTTGTTTGCGCTTATTATGTGTGGTTGGTCAGGCGTATTCTGATAAAAATTGATTAAATAGTTAAACAAAGTTTGCTGCTGCTCGAATAAAAGACAAAGTACATTTAACTAATGCAATAGCAGAAAATCAAAACTTTATTTGCGATAGTGAACAATGACAGCAAGCAAATTAATTAAAGTAATCAGCTGTTTGCTATGTCTAATGCAAGCGCAATGCACAGGGTGTCGCAAGTGAATCATAATTTTAGTATTTAATATTTTCACCACACTTTGCAATAATTTACTGTCAAAAATATTTTGACTAACAGATGCGCATTCACCACAATTATGAAATTAAAAAAAATAATCCTTTGAAGCAAGCTCTTAATTAGTCCTTTTTAATTTAAGCTCATTAGGAGTACTGCCAAACAACATATCCAACCTTGTAACGCTGCTTACCCAAAAAAAAAAAAAAACACATATGGTTAAGTGTGACAGCCTTGCCAATGTTGCAAAAATATTTAAATTATGCCGGATAATATGTACGTGAGGGTGGTGAGTTCATCTGAAATATTAGGTTAGTGGGAAATGAGGGTTGTTCTAGCACACATCAAAACACTTTGGCCTTAATCAAGTTTTAAATTACAAGCCGCGACGACTTGTGTCAGACAAATAAAAATGTAAATATTCATAAACAGAAGTGAATTCGATTGGCAGCGCGAACCCTCCTAAAAATATATGTATGTATTAAAAAAAAGATCCCAAAAATATTAAAATAAGGCCGCATGTTATGAAATGAAAACAAAAGCAAAGAAGAAAGCAAGTAACAACACACGACTGCCGCGCTGCTAGGCTAATGTAAATCTAAATATTGGCCAGTAACTTCCGGCGACAATGGCTGATCCATTAGTAAGCAAACGAGTATGTGAAAGTGTGTGGTGGGGGTGGATTGAGTTGAAGTACTGAATTTAATATAAGAAAATTATAGAGCGTCACGTCAAAGGGGCACAGGAAAGTGAGTATTGCCACGCGCCCTCTACCATAACATCGGCTATTAAATGTGAGGTTATATGAAATGCAGCGTGTGGTGGTGGCAGCGGAAGGCAAATCTGCCAAAGCGAGTGATGTGAAAAAACAAAAATATTAAGCTACACTGGAGGGGGTGAGAACAATAGAATAAAGAGCACAGTGTGGGAGGAAAAGAGGGTATGATTAGGGGCGCGAGTAAGAAAACTTGAATGTGAAGCGCAGTTCAACTAATCGGAGAGGTATTATGGGGAATCTTGAGAAAATTGGCCTTGGATATACTCGTAGTTTAGTTTTTAATTAGGTTTTTAGGGGGCATCAAAAACAATTTGAATAACATTAAAAAATACATAAGTACAAAATAATAAATTTTGCCCAATAAACTCCTCTTGACAATGTTTTCAAAATCCTCTCTACAAATTTTAGTCCCTCTACCACTGTGGCGATAATTTGATTTGCTCTAAATATTCCCAATTCGTTATGAAGCGCATAACAACCTTTGCCAAGGGTGTCGCTAAATAAGCGGAAGACTTTTTTTTACATTTTTTTGTTTCATATTCTCACACCCTTCGCTGCCCACTCACACTCTCTCTCTTTTAGTTATCAGCATCATTTATCGTGGAATGGGGTTGTACCTTGTGCATGGAGTGGGCGGTTTTCGACTCACAGCCGCAGGGTTATATTTAGAAGCGTGCGCTTGTTTGTTTACTTAATGGACGACCATAAGCCAGCCATCCGAAAAGCGCCTAAATTCACTTAAAAATAATTTAAATATTTTGTATTCGATGATTTTCCTCCCGAATGATGGCTGAGTAGGTAGGTATGTTAATGAGAAAAACATTTTTCAGTTCATGCATAAACGATGATGGAAATCGAGGAATGAGAGCAATCGGGTCGATGTTTAAAAAAAAAATAAATAAATAAAAGTTATGTATTCATTAGCAGTTATAGAGCAACAGCGGAAGGAGTTGAAAAAAAAGAAACTGAAAACTGAGTATTAAAAAACCTTTTTGAAAAATTTAATTTTTTTTGTCTTTTTTGATTGTTTCAGAAACAATATTTTAACTTTAAGTCGATTTAATTTTGCGATCTTTGAATTTGAGTATGTAAGAAAAAAGTGAGAAATCAAGGATTCAAAATAACTAAAAAAAAATTAAAAAAAATTTTGGATACTGTTCAAAAAATAAATTTGAAATCTTTAGCTGTACTTGAAAAAATTCGGGAGTTCTTTTTTGGAATTTCTGAACTTTCGAAATTTTGACTTTATAAATAAAAAAAATATTTTATATTTTTTTTTAAATAATGTTTTTGCAATAAAATTTTTTTTATTTCTATTTCGGCATCTGGAAAATTAAATTGAATCTGGAAAAAAATCCGAATTTTTTTTTTGGGAATTTTTGATAAAATTTTTTTTTAATCCAATTTCGGAGTCTGGAAAATCATTTAATTCTGAAAAAATAGGGAATTTTTTTTTTAGGATTTTCGAAGTTTTGAATTCCTGTTTTTATAATTCGAAAATATTTTTTTTTGAAATTTCGTCTATGCAATCTTAAAGTTTTTAAATCTCGAAAATTCAATTAGAACGCTTTGGCCTTTGAACATTTATTTGTTTTAAGAGTCGCCTTCTTTTCCGCGTTGTTGTTGTAGTCGCCACCCTTAATCTGATTACTAATATTTATTTAGTTATTGTTTGTTGTTGTGTTTCCAAATTTTAATCTTTTCATATTTACAAAAATATTTTTTTTTATTGTCCACTAAGCTCAGGCAATTTTTGTGAAATATCACGCCGCGCTTGTGTCAATTCCTTGGAGTATAAAATTTGATGTCAAACAGGCATCAAGCAGGGGAGGGAAGAAATGGTGAACCGATTGCATTAGCGCACAGCGCGTTACCCTTTGCAAACCCTTTCGTTTGACATATTTTATTGTTGCTTTGCATACGCAACACAGCACACCACACGTGTGCACCAAAGGCAGCATGCATTTGTCATTATGAAATGCATTGAATTGCAATTCTAAGCGTACAACAACAACAACAACAACAACAAAAATTGTGCACATTAATTCATAAAAAGAAGACGAAGAAGAAGAAAGAAAACTGGTTTCTCACTAAGCAAAAACAAAGACTGTTTAGCTAACTCGTTTATCCACTCTGTGCCACCACCACCAGCACCATCACCACCAGCACCATCACCATCACCATCACCACCACTGACCAACACAACACAACAACAATAAATGCCCAACGGCCTACACGCAAAACGCACTGACCATGCCACATCGCGGCGCTCCTGCACGATGTAAGGGGGTTGCCCGTTGCGCCTGCACACATTGCAGTTCTACGAGTAGAATTTCTGGTTTCGCTTTTCGGCACAACAACTGCGCGCTACTACATACATACATACATACCAATAACAACTACTACTGCTTGTTGCTGTGCCCCGGCGACGCGTGTTTCATAATTTAGGTTTTTAAGCCTAAGCGTCACGATAACATCTGCGGTGATTCCAGTTTTCCACTGCCCCCTTTACAGCAACGCACCGTACGCTAGCTACCGGTTGTGGTACGAAGTTGCCGTACATTTTGCAAGTGATTGTTGTTGTATTCTTTTTAAAGCTTTATTTTTACTTTTTATCTCACTTTTGGTTGTATTTCTTATCTTTTACAAGCATAACATACTAGTTGCCTAGTAAGTACATATGTATATATGTATGTGTCTATGTTTTCTACACCATTTAAGGTTAAGCACATGTCAAATTATTGAAATGTCATGCAACTGTCATTTAATAGTGTAGCGATTTGTCATTTAGCATATTTATAACGGCTCTATACCTGAAGACGAGGGTTGCGCTCATATGATTTTTTAACAGCTGATAAAATCTCAAATGAAAATTACTTGTTTTAACGAGTAATTTCTTGTTTGCTTAAGGGCGTGGAAAAAGTGGCAGATTTATTATTATAAAAAAGCAAGAAAATTGTGAAGTGCAATTTACACCAATTTGGGCACTTCCGGTACGTTATTCACACGCTAACTAGCGAGTAGGAAGGGCGAGTAATGAAGAAAAAGGACAGAATATGCAAATGAAAGCTGTACAGAATACTAACGAGTTGCGTAACTCATTTACACGCTAAGTTTATCTTTGCATTTTCATCAACTCAAAAAAAGATTTATTTAACTGTAGAGAAAGTCCGTAGGATACGCAATTCAATCGAAGAAGACACAAAAATTTAATTCGCGTTTTATAGTTTAGCATAGTAAACTAATTGGATTTCATTTTAAGGAATTTTACTAGTTTTTTGAAAGCTCTTTTTGTGCCCAACAAAAGTAGCTTTAAAGCATGCGCTTCATTGAGCATTTAATTTGATTTGAAAAGTTTTTCGTTACTTTCACCTTCAAATATGTACTTTTAATTTCTGTCTCGCCTCAATAGCGGCAGAGTTTTAATTTAATTACAAATACAAAACAGGATAGAATTTCATACTCCAGCACAACAAAAAGAAAAAAAGTCAGACCATGCATTGCGTGCGTGCCTTAAAACCGCACAGCGACGTAGCCGAAGTAGGAGGACGACAACCACAAAGCGCGTAAGTTAGACTTTGCATTAGAGCGCCCTAAGGACCATAAGCTAAAGTGGGGCTATGGGTGGCATACTAAGGGTTGTGCTTTAATACAAATATACAAGCGTTTGTAAATGAAATACTAAAAATAACCACAGACGCGCCGAAACACTTCAGTGCTTATATTTTATTACACGAACGCAAAACGCAACATAACCGAACATTGAAACGAAATAAGTAAGATTAATTTGTTGTTTGCCGTTTCGCAGGCAGCCGATTGTGTAGAGAGCGCGGGATTGCGCTGAAAAGAAAATTGCAGTAGTAGAAGCAAGCGGCACTTCCGGGTAGCCACATTCGGTTGATAACATTCGTTAGCAGCAGGTTAGCCATGAGGTTTGTGGCTCACGCGTCGTCAACCACCGACTGTTTGGTCAGTTGTTGGTTTGGCTCATATGCCATAGACGAGCGCATCAGCTGCCTGTCGTGTGTGCGGTCGGGATTTTTTTTGCAATTTTTTTTTTTGATAAAATACAATTTAGCGCTCTCCACCCGCTTACGCGCATCCGCTTCTCCCACACATTTTCCTATGTTTTGTTGTTATATATTCGTGCATATCCCGATTAGGTGGTATGAGCTCGTCACTAAGTTTATAAGTCTGTCCAGCTTGCTTTGTCGTTCTGTCATGTTTTAAGTCAGTCGTTTCAATGCTCGTATGCTTCCTCTTTCGGGTTTCAGCAGGCTGCATATCATACGAATGCGGGCTCGTGTGTTGCCTGCTGTTTTCCGTTTCTGTATTTGTATATGCCGGTGTGATATCACCTTTGCTGCGTGCGTGTGTGTGGGGGAATGTGCGTGTGAGTGCAAAATGTCAAGTTCAGTTCAATAACATCAAAAAAAAGGGGAGCCAACAAAACGATGGAACGAACCGACACGTAACGGACGCAACATGCTTTATATGGGGCCAAGAGTGGGATGTGTTAGTTTGCAACAAAAAGCACAATAACAAAAACAAGGAAGTCAGCATACAAAAGAAAAAAAAACACTTCGTAACTTTATGAGGTAATAGCGAAATGAGAGGGCGCAAAGGATGCTGATGCATAAGCGAAAAGTGCTAGCAGTGTTTGCTTAAATTTAGGCGACCACACACGATGTTTAAAACGAAGAGTGCTCGTCTGTTTATTTGAATGCAAGCTTGTATGTACATATGTATGCATAACAAATTCGTGGAACATTTCGAGTGGGGCTAAGGACGTCGAACCATAAAGGAAGCAAAATGTATTGCGTCGAGTTGTTGAGTGGGAAAATGTGAATTGGTATGTTAAGATTCATATCAGTTGGCATAATGAGTTATGAAGTACTTTTGGGCGCGCGGATTTTATGATATTTCAGGAATTTCCTAAATTGTATTTTTGGTAGACAAAGCTGTGCTTTTGTTAGTGTGTATGTATGTATGTATGTGTGTACCTATGTATGCCTGTGCGTGTGAAGTGGGCTTTTCCCTCATTTTTCAGAAGTGGGTGCACTGTAGGTGACGTTGCTTGTATAAAAGTGTAGTAATAGGCATATTTTGATGGACTCACGTGCTGTAGCTAGACATTTTGTATGAATTAGTGGCAAGCAAGTTAACTCATTTCATTACTTTACGAGTTGTTGGTTTATGGCTCGTCCATGGAAGATGATGTAGGCAAAATGGCACATCTAGGAAATTTATTGAACTATAGACATCAATTATTATACTAGCATGCTGCTAATACAATATGTGGAGTAATATTAAATTGTTATGAGCTCAAAGCAGGTAATAAAAAGATCTTTTATTAAGACAAAGACTAGGGAAATTTCAATCATTATGTGTGGATGCAGCATGAGTGCTCTACAAGATGAAAAATGGGATGGGGGAGATTCAGTTTGGAAAGAGACAGAAGTTGTAGGATTTGCTTTACGTTGGTGGGTGGGCCTACACTGCGAATTTGAAGTGTTAACTGAGGAAAGTTTCGTCAATCTGTGCCCTTCAGTATAATGCAGAGGGACAAAGAAAGAGGGCTCTTGAAACAAAATGGTTGTCACATCGATATTGGAAGTATACTTGGATCATTTGACGGAATACGGGTGATAAGAGATTTGACGTCATTTTTGTGAATATCGTTTTCAGAACCTAGGCTTTTCTAAGAAAATTGCATAAAAAAATGTAACAAATGAAAATTCGATAGGAAACAGTAGAAAGATCTATATTGCCTAAAAGAGAAACTCAGAAAATAATTGAATAACAGAGAGAACAGACAAAGCAAACATAGAGAAATTCCCAGTATTTTATGCCTTGTATATAGGAAGTACAAAACATACTTTGGTGTGTATACCAAAACAAACAACAGCCAAAATAAATATTGCAGGATTTGCAGATGCGCTAACTTCCTCAAACGAGCTCACATTGTCAGCGTGAACCTAACTAGGAGTACGCAGCACTCACGCTCTCAAATTGTACGCGTCACACTCTCGAGTTTGATGCACTCACGTGTTTGAAATTACTAGTCTCGCATACAAACTCCACCACTTTTTACAAGTTCTCGCTCTTTGACAGAATGGGCATATCCTTTTGCAGCGCACACTCATACAAGTGCCACACTCATGCTCGCGAGCTACATATCTCACAGAAATATTAAATAGAGTATAGAGATTTTTTTTGCCGCTCGCTGCACATGTCTCTCACTCAGCTGTCCTCATTTCTCGCTCATAACAAAAACATCCTTTTGACATCCTTTTTTCTGTGCGCACTCACACCAACACGCCATTTTGACATATGTCAATGCTTGCACATGAGAGCCATTGTATATGTATGTATGAATGTGTATAATCGTTTCGACTGCGCAGGTGCAAGAAATCCGTAAAATTTTCTCACAAAGTCACAATCGTGACAGCAACGCTCTGCTGCAAAAGCGAGCTCGCGTCGCGGTTTCTACATTTTCAAGTGTTTGGGCATGGCAGTGTTGCGCGCCAGGATGTTTTTGTTGTTTGTATGTATGTGTGTAATTATAGAAATATCTCTATGTCTGCTTCCCGCTGCACAGTGGTATACCAACCCAGTCAGTCAGTCAGCTACGTCCCGCTGTTAAACCACCCAACTTTTTTTTCGAGGGTGTGTACCGCGTTCTCGTTAAAACTTATTTTTATTTTCTCACCTCTCAAAGTTCTCAGCGCTCAACACTACGGCGCTGCTATAAATACACACTTTGTTTTTCTACAAATACACTAAGTAGGTATACCGTTATGCTGGAGTAGGATGTTTAAAATGAGAAGCAGAAAAAAACAAAACAAAAAAAAAAAATTAAAAAACAGCCAAAGTATTCAAGAATTCTCACGCTACCACTTTTCACTTTTTGTTAACGCCACAATGGGACAATAAATAAATACCAGTTCGTACAAATGTGACTTTTGCAGTTAAATTTTTTTTTCGTAGAGTCGTCGCGTCGTCGAGTGGCGAGCAGTAGACATGTGCAGCTTTGCGTTGCGTTGTGGCATGCCGCAAGTTACTCGGCTACTTGTAGATATTTTATGGTTTGGCTATGTTAAGTTGTCGTTTATGAATGCTAATACGGGGGAAGCATGCGTGCTCGTGTGTGTGTGTGTGCAACGTCCCTAATCGTCTTTTTTGTATTTCTTAAAAATTTTACGAGTGCTTAATGCGGCTGGTTTCGTTCCCATGCTCTTTACAAACCGCCTTTGGGATAGGAACCCCCTACTAAGCGCGCAATTAAAGGATATTTCCTTGTCAGTTAACTTAGGGGAATAGTAATTATTATTTTTTTTTTTTGGTTTAAGACTTTAAGTCACTGAAGAAGAAGCAGAAAATCGCGCTCAAAGAAATGTCCTTGTGCTTGCGCAAATCATGAGTTGCGTGTCAACGACTGGACAACGAGCGGCCTAATTGTGCGAAATGTTGTTTTGATGACCATTTAGTCAAATCGCTCATTTGAGTTTACACAAAAAAGAAAGGGGAAGAGGAAAAGGAAGGGTACTCATTACATTTTAGTGCCCGTAGGATACGGCTTGTTCTTTTGTTTAAAGTGAGAACTTGTTAAACAGGTATAAATTATGAATGATAAAAGAGGGATTGATAAATGCCAAGCTGACAAAAGCAGAGCTTAAAGACCGCTTAGACCACGTAGAAAAGAATTGCAAAATCAAACTTAAGATCTCTTCTCTAATCCATGACATTTATAATTTTTTATACCACAGACAGTATTTGTAGTTCCATAGAGACTTAAGCCGCTTTTCGAAGGTCTTTAGGGAAGACCAGAAAAATAACTCTATTACATATATCCCACCTCAGTGAAAAACGATGGTTCTGTGCCCTGTCCTTCTATTGAGCTAGCACAAAATCATGCTGATTTAGCTGAACATAGAAAAATCAAAGTAAAGACTAAACGAAACACTGAAGATGGCAGCACTCAGAAATTGGTCGGAAATCGTTAGAATCCATATAAAAACTTATTGAGAGCCATTCTTCTAGCTACTACTTTAGGAAAAAGTCTTTCGTCTTCTAGGAGACCAGCGAATACATGATCCATTGAAGAAGAGTAAGGTGGGTTGGGTCTCTTAGAATAAAGCCTTTTCGCTGCAGTGAGAGGCACATTAAATCCCATCAAAAGTCATTCGGCAGCCGTGAAAAGGCAGCGACAGCCGCTTGACGCCTAAAAGCTTTCAAAATAGTCCCACCTTTCTTACTTTAGCCCCTCCCTTAAACACATTTTCTCATTCACAAGAACGTCAAAAATGTCATCTTTGAAAAAGGTTTCCTTTTCACTCACAAAAGCCCTCGCAATCTAACCAATCTCAGCTACACTCTCATTTCAACTGAAATTCCACGACCGGTAAAGGAAATGTTATCAACAAACAAAATTTGAAATTTGCTACAAAAACTGCAAAAAGTATTTACACTTCACGTAAATTCGGACTTACATTTACATTTAATGCAAAAGTTTTTCACAAACTTTGTGAAAAGTTACAAAAGTAAGCAGTTAAGTACAGAATAGCAGACTGCGATGAGAACTTGGCAAAAGTAGCCGTAGGATGAATATGACATGGGTGGTAGGTACCTGGGCGCGTAACGAGCAAGAAAATGAATTGAATGAATGACTGACGGTAATGAAATTGTGGAGTGTAAAGCAAATCAGAAGAAAAAAAAAAGGTACACGACAGTGTTGTCAAATTAAGTAACAATTGCAAAGGTAAATTGATGTTGCCAAAAAGGTCATAAAGTCTCGGTAAAGAATACGCATAGAAAAAGCTGAGTTCAATAACAAAAGAAACTCTACGAAATGAACTGACTATGAAAGTTAACAAGAAGTCTTTATGAGCAATGATACTAAGAATGCTCCTAAAAGATAAGTAGTGGAGAATTTTAATGAAGAAAAATGAAGTATATTGGCAATGGAATAGATAGGTAGGAGTGGAGCAGAGTAGAGGTACTATCTTGAAATTGAGTTTTTAAAGGCAAATGGAAGGGCCTGGTACATGAACTGCTGTTATTTGAATCGAACAATTTCTTGTAATTTCATTCTATTATAGGAAAAATCCCGGTTAAAAATTAGAAAAAGTGGTGAGACATAGCTTTTTGGGTTTAGGCTTAATTCTTGACAGGATCTGCGGTGCTCCAAAGGTAGGGTTTAAGAACGGCCTCAGTTTCATCTACTACTAAAATTGTGAGTAGCTTGAACTAGTTACAAATTTTTTTTTTTTTAAAACTTACGTACATATATTAAAAAAGACAGCATGAGCTTTCCAATTTTTCAACTCTCGAGCTTACCTGAAAAAAAAAGAAAAAGAACAGTCGTAAGTAAAAATTTCAATAAAACATAAGTAAATAGTTAGCTATATTATTTTTTTCATAGCCGGTGGATAGATCTTGTACTTTATAAAAAAAGGGGGGGGGCGGGACAAAATTTCAACATTTTGAGAGCCACTCGATTTTTAAATAAATTATTTATACAAAAAAATCAAATCGGACAATTTTTTGATGTTTCCAAGATTTTGGTAAAAAAAAAAAATTTTCTATTAGAACCATTAACATAAAAGTCCCTACTTGATAAACTATTGGAATACGGCAACTGAAAAAAATATGATGTGCCTTCAGGGGCTAATATTTGTGTGGCAATTCACTCTCCACTGAAATTGCTAGAAATGACTGTGATCTTACAGCTTTTTAAAAATAAATGAAAAAATCTACTAAACAAAAGATTTATTTCGTCCCTTTTTTAAAACGGCAAGCAACATCACTGCAACTAGAAACACAGAGTTGTATTCGTGGAGTGAGCTTTAATAAAGTTGCATTCACAAAAAAATAATAGTGAAAAATGGAAATAGTTTAGTGTATTTGACAGGCGGTTGGTCCTGGAATTTTCAAGTGGAACACTTCAACTAACGCAAAACAAACAAACAAAAAAAAATACGATAAAAGTATTAAATAAAATAGTACCGTTTTTTGTAGTTTGTTATAAAGTGGGCAGCAAACAAGCGAAACCAAGTACAAAAAAAATGGAGAAAAGAAGCAAAGGCGAAAGAGAGAGCCTGAAAGCTACCATTAGAGGCAGGACGAACACCAAAAAAGGCAAATGAGAAAGTGCCAAACTCGTAAATTATTAAAAACTTGCCAACAACAAAAGGAAAATTTAAATAGCAAACAAACGAATTGAATGCACATCAAAATTTTAAAAGCGGAAACGTAATATGAAAGCGTTAGCCATATGAGTTGGCAAGCAAAGGAAGTAAGAATAAAAAATGAAGTTTTGGTCTAGTGAAGCTTACTATAGCCGGAATAGCGTATGGTGCTTAGTACTCCACGTTTACGGTGTTAATGTTTCAAGGAATTTGTTTTCAAATCTCATATTTTTGTTGTTGTTTTCTAAGAGCGAAACACACTAAATTGGTTGGCCAACACAAAGCACCCCTGTGTGTCATTTTGTAAAAGTATTTTGCACTATAAGTGACCCGACCATTTTGTGGTTACAAAAATAATCGGCTAAAAAGCTTTTTTTTTCAACATTTCTACATTTCCATTTAACTAAGTCTTCATTTGCTAACCATTAGCGCAAGTTAAATGTGGCTCGAACTTCTTGCTGTAAATCAAAATAAATGTCAACGGAAACGGAAGTGACTTTTTGTGTGTGTTGTGACTCGCACCAGCTGAGCGCAATAGTAACGGTGCTGCTACTGCAGCCAGCTTTGCCAATCGCTAGAAAAGTCATATTTTTTAAATACTTTAAGCAGTCGGTGGTTTTATTTAAATTAAGTGCTTTCTCAATTTAAAATTTTCGACTTGTGTGTTTGGTTTTTTTTTATTTCTGCAAGCTAGCAGCGACCCCCATGCAGGCGCTGAAAGTGAAAATGGTTTATAAATAAATCAGTTCAAATGTCTGCCACCATGTCTGGCTAGTTGTGTGGGTGGGTAAAAGAGTTGTTAGTAGGGTTGCTTGCTTGCTTGTTTGGCTGGTCGCTGGTTTGGTGTTGCCGGCATGAGTGACCAGACTGTGTGCGAAAAGTTTTTGCATTTCTTACCGCAAATGTGTGCACATTTACAGTGCATTAAGTTAATTGCTAAGCGTTGCTCGATATGTGTGGTGCGAGTGGGGTGCGGAAATTGAACTTAACTTTTTAGTTAAGGGTTGAGGTTTCTCTTTTTTCTTCCTGTGAAGAAAGTGAAAGTGTTTTCATACTCAAATTTTTAAGATCTAAATTTTAACCTCCGGAGAAGCTTCGTACTGTGTGAAGTGAGAAGACTCTCCTCTAATAATAATAAAATAAAAATAAATAATATAGAAAGAAAAATCTTCTAGAATTCAGAAACTCTTCAAATCTTTGTACTTCCCAACTAAAGCCCCCTTCAACTTGATACATTTTCTGTGTGACTTTCCCTTTCCTAAAAATACTATGGTTACTTTGTTGCTAAATTGTTGTTGTGCAGTGTAATTCATGTAAAATCGCCTTAATTGCCAAATCTTAAATTTTAATTTGAATTTTCTTGAGGGTGAAAAACGCCTAAATAGCCAACTGGTGTTATCTATAATTATGCTACAACAACAACAACAACACCAACAATATTAGCAATAATAATAATAAAAGTAGCTTCCATCATATATTTGCGGTCTCTATAACCGCAGCCAACCGCAAAAACTTACCCCCACACACAACGGCGCACATTTCCCACTACACATTTACACTATTTATTGCCTTTCACCCCTGCCGCCGTTAAATCGCTTCAAAGGATGCCCCGCAGCTGTGCACTTGCTTTGTGTGCGCGACAAACAGCTGTGGGGATTTTATAAAATTTCCCATCTCTAACACGTAGCAACCCCATTCACGTTGAAATTTTATTATGGCTATTGCTTGCGACTTGAGACGTTGAGTTGGCATGCGTAGTCCCAGAAAAAAGGAAAAGGGTTGCATTGCTATGAGGCAATTTTCTTAAAGACTTTACATCTACTTTTAGCTTCCCACATATTCGATACACTTCAAGCCTGCCATTTGTACGTTTGTTGTTGGTGTTGTGTTAATCGTCAATTGAGGTTATGTAAACGGCGTTCACAATTTAATTGTACGGGGTTTCCAAAATTGCTATGACACGCGTGCAAACACAAGGAAGGGATTTCACGTAACAATATGCTCGGCTGTTAAGATTTTTGGCAAAAGTCGCTAATGTCTTTTGCTATGTCTTGTTGTTGTCTTGACTTTTGTACTTCCGCTTTGTGGCAAGTCAAATTCAATTGTTTTGCCCTATCGACGACTACGATTACGAAGTTGCTCATCCCACTCTCGTCCATTGTTTGTTTACTTTTTTAGCCTACCTTTTTGCCAGTCAATTGACTCTTTGGCTATTAACGTGTTTTCATTAAAGACACCCACGCTTCATTAGATTTTCTCACGATTATTGAATGCGCTGGCATGTTTGATTTTATATGCGGACATACTCGTGTGGTGGCTTGCGTGTTTGTTGAGTTGTGTCACAGTTTTTGGAAGGGTGTGGGGAAACGTGGGCGCGTGGTGATATTTTTGCAACGAAACGATATTTATTGCTTTGGTGATCTATGAAAAACTTGAGCAAAGAGGAGTACGATTGAAGTTCTCATCGAGAAGAGGCGATTTGTTGTTATTAAAGTAACATGGAAGATTACAGAGATTATGAAGAACGGTTCAAGGACTATGTAGTATTGATACGCTACCTCGAGAGAACCCATCATAGCATACTCACTCTTTTTTCTCTCCCATGCTTTGTGATTTTTTTCTTTTTATTTTCTTTTATTTTTAAGATAACTTTTATGCAAAACGCCATCTAATTTCAAACTCTCTTTCCCACAAAATTTCCTATTCAACCACTCCCTCAGCACAAGAACGATATCCGTTTGTAACTGGAATGCGTTTTGAGTCGAAGAGTTTTCTTGCTGTTGACGTCAAGTGCTTGCCGGCCTGCTGTCAAAACGATGTCGCCGTTCCTGTGCTTGGCTGTCAAGTATTTTCGCCTGTTTATCTTGTTGTTCTTACACAAATATGTACATATGCCAGTATTTGTAGCGATCATAGCTGTCGTTGTTGCTGTCAAAATTCCGTTATGCAAATTTCAGCACAATTTTGAAAATGCCAAGATTACTGTGAGTCTACACGTTGATGTTTTCAAGTGGAACTACTAAGTTGGTGAGTATGAGTGTCGAGTACGAGTGCGAGTGCAGCGGAGTGCCAAAGAGTATGAGCTGACATAAAGTACATAATGCGTGTCTTGGGCACTTTTGACAAATTGCAAAACATTGCTCAATCTCAACATTCACCACACTCAGTACGAAATCGAAACGATTTTTTTTTTGTTTTCTTTGCCTTATTGAAACTTACAGCACGGTACAGAACGATGAATTTGTACGGTTATGTTGAGTGCTGTGTTTTTTTTTGCTCTACTCGGCTGCTGCGCGTGAAGTTAACGAATTGGAAAAAAGGGCGCCCGCACTGAAATCGATGTTAGAGATGTTGAATAGCTTTTGTGGTTCGTTGGTGCTTTCGGTGTGTTGGTGCTGTGTGGGGGTACGGTGTTTGTAGTAAAACGAGACAAGAAGTTCATCATTTTCATTTCAAAAGCAAATTAATATACCTTAAAGGGCATCAAAGGATTTCAATGTGGAATATGTAAATCAGAAGTGGTAATAATTTACAAATGCTTGAAGCGTATGACAGTTTGGTGTGAGTGCTGGAAAATAATGAGCGTACTTGAGGCGTCACAATTCCAGCCTTTCTTAAGGTATCTCGTTAACTCGAATAATCTCAAATATATTTGAACTGCGTATCCTTTCACTCTTAACCCGTTCAGCATATTAAATGGCTATTTAATTTTTCTTCATTTTGCATTAGCATTAGCATTATTTTCATTTCAGTTGCTTTGTGTGCCCTTTAACCTTTCTTGAGCACACCTTATGTGCGTTAATGTCGACACTTGACTGCAGCCATACGCAAATTGTTCAACAAAACCTGATGCTTTGTGCATCCTTCCTTGGCAACCTCCTTTTTAATAATCTTTTCGACTTGAGTTCGTCTCTCCTCCTTTTTTGCAAGCTTGGTGTCTGATTTAAATTTTACGAATCATTGATTTTTATTTGATTGTCACAAAAAAAAAAGAATGAAAAGAACCTTAACAGAAGCGAATACGAAGTCACGATAACAAGGATGAGATGTGCTGAAATGCTGCAGCCACGCAGAGGGATGAGTAGATACAGCGAACTCAACACTGACTACTACAATAGAAAGGGTTCATCGTATTTTGTAAGCACAAAAAGTTTCAAGGAGCAAACCCATCACACGCACATGCACACACACACACTCATAAAAAGCACACGAAATCATTTTATAAGTCGAAACAGAGACGCATTGTTTTGTTACGCATGGCTACCTTCTTGTCAGTTCTGGCACACGACTCAACCGAGCGCAGCTGGCTTTCATTTGCCAAAAGGATATATGTATGAGCACATTTGCGTATTTTGTACGACTACTGTTCAAGTAGCCAAGTACGGAGACATTTAAGTTGAAGTGTGCGGCGGCTGTGTGGTGGTGTAGGAAAATGTTTGTATTTATGGCGTGTGTGTGCTTTGGAAAGCACCATACATTTATATTTGCATAGGATGAAAGGGTTAAAGTAACGGTACTCTATATATTGTCTTGCAAAGCAATTGCAGTTTCATTTTCTTGCAAACAGCAGCGTCTGCAGTCCAAAAGTCAAGTCAATGCAAAACGACTCACCGATCGTGCAGACAAGTAAATGGCGAACTATGGGATAATTTGATGAAAATTTGTTCTAAAATAATTTTTCAAGGTTAGAGTGTAGTAGATTATGAGAGTCCTTTCCAAATATTTATTTTTCGAAAATATCCTTGAAATAAGTTTTTTTTTTAATTGTGTTAAAGGAGCTTAAGCACATGATTCGAAAAGTGCAATCTACAATTTTTTTTCGAAATTTACAAAATTTATTTTTGGAAAATATTTCTGAAATAAAAAATTGACTCGAAAAGTGCAATTTTCAATTTTTTTTTTAAATATTTTCCGAAATTTCAAAAGTTTAATGTAGGAAAATGTTTCTGAAATTTTTTTTTTTTATAAGGAACTCAAACACTTGACTTGAAAAGTTATTAAAAAAAAATATTTTTGCACAAGATTTGAAGATGTTTCTACAATAGCACAAATTTCTTGAACTTCCAGTGAAATAATAAAAATATGGCGATATTTCAAAAATAACCCAAAAAAATATTTCAAACCGTTTAAAAAAATATATAATCAACGATTTTGAAATAAAATGAACTAGCTGAAAACTGCGTCTCCCAAAAGTTTTTAAAATATTTGAAACAAGTTTTGAACAGATTTTTCAAACAACGTTAACATTCGAGCAATTCTTTCCAAACCTTAAGTGAATTCTTTAGAAACGGGATTTTAGGTTAAGACCGTCAAAACCTTCTAAAAAGTACCTAAAAAAAATAAAATATTCTAAAATTTTGTTTCAATATTAATGAGTTTTTAATTTTTTCCTAGTCAAAATTTAAATTTTCCTCAGAAATTGTCTAGATTTCTGATTTTGCGACAAATTTTTTCCACACACCCCACAGTGCGTCAAAAGGCGTACCAAACGTTGAGTCGCCAGATGAGAAAAAGAGTGCAGTACTCAACATCCTGTCCTAGTAGTATCAACAACAATAACAACTATGCATGTTAAATAGCTGTGTAGAGGAAAAGCAAACATTATTTAGTACCAACAGTTGAGAGTATGAAGTTAAAAAGGATAAGTGGAAGGACAAGCTACGACTTTGGTAACAGACAAATAGAGCAATGAAGATAGCGTTGACAGGCTGAGGAATTGGTACTTAATGTATGTGTGTTTTTTGTGCAAAAGTAGCAAAGTAAGATGTTGTGGCAACTATAAAGTATGCATGAAAGCGTAGTAGAAGGAAAGGAGAGGGAGTAAGAGTGAGGAAAGAAGTAGTTGGAAACGAAGTAGGAAGCAGGAGGAATGTTGATTTAAATTTTAACATAAACTTTCATAGAGAAATTAGAATGTTTTAAAGTTGCAAGTGGTATAGAATGTGGGAGAGTTTGTTGCAGGTGAGGTGGAATGGTTTGAAAAGCTTTTAGAAAGTTTAATGCGTTAAGATTTGATAAGCAGTGATATCAAGTGGAAAACTATTAAACTCAGAAGCTGTAGCAACAAACCCTAAGATCACATTAAAAGCTCAGTTAATGGTGACTTAGCCATATCCATATAAAACAGCTGATCCATCGAACCTTGGGGAAATCAATATAATCGATAAATTGGTAAAAAAGAGATCTATCCCGAGAGCCTCTCAACCATGACTATTAAAAATGTACAGAATATTTTCAAAGCAACCTTAAACCTTCAGAACAACATTCAAAATATTCCCACAGAAACTACAAAAATGACAATCAAATTCCAAAGTACAATTGAAAACTTGTTGATGAAAAATCAATTAACTGCATTTCCATAAAAAAAAAGAAAACCAGAAAGAAATCAACTGTCAACACGTCCGTAGCATATGCTACAGCAAGCGGAAAAGGGGTAAATTGTGGGCGGATATGGCAGCACAGAGCAATGTGACAAGTTGACAATACAAGTAATCTCTCATAGTAAATGTCAATGAATATCTAAAACCAAAAGACAGAATGGAGTTAAAGCATTCACACGATGGATTGTGTTATAAAACAGATGAAATTTTCATAGATGAAAATTGACGAACCAAAGAAGAAGAGAACAAAATAGCAAACGAATTGGTCAGGTAACTGCTTACTATACAAAACAGCTGTCAGCAATACCGAGCAAAAAAAGAAAAAAAAAATGAATGACGGAGATGTAGTAAAAAAAAGCAAACAAGCAACGCAGGTGGTTTCGATGAAGGGTGGCAATCATAGATGCGAGATAGTGATGTGAATGCTGGGATAGAATATGTTGAGGTTAGAGATGAGAGTAAAAAGTATGGCAGGATTACTCGAGTTTGAGTTAAGTGAAAAATCACACAACGTTCAACAGTGAAAAGTATGGATTGAATACATATTCAGTATAAATGCTGATTACGAGATCAAATGCACTGGACTGTAAAAATATTTGAGTTTCATGTATGCGAAGATTAAATAGAGAGAAAAGAAGATTAAATTGAATATTGCCTGGGTGACCACAAATGTTGCTAACTTGGAACTATTTAACGTATTTTCTCGGCACAAACAGATGTGCTTGATGGCTTGTAAAATAGATAAATGTGTATGACAAATGACGATTTTCACGCTTGACAGCTTTGCTGACCAAGCGCTTGAAGCATACAACAAATGTCAGTGAAGTAAACAAAGCAACATTTAGTATTTTATTGCAGCTTTTTTTACTGATTAAATTTGCCAAAATAGCAAGAAAACATTACAAATAACACATTATAACAAATTACATTGCCCTAGCGGCCCCACCCCGCACCTACCTGTTGCTCTCACCCACATTACGCGCTGTATTTACAGTTTCACATATCAAAGAGTGACATCTATCAGTGTCAGTGTCAGCACAGGCGTGAGAGATTAATGCAATCACGATGAAAGGTGGCGTTGCGAGCTCAATGTCGCCCACACCTGCTCATAGCTGCCATTGCCACTGCCACTGCTGCTGCTTTTACTAGATATTACTTTTGTTGTTGTAGCAAATGGTCACAGTTATACTAATGGAATTATTGAGGTGTAAAATTGAGACGACAGTGCATTTGAGTGTTGCTCACAGACAGACATTTATTGTCTATGCAGCAGCATGGTGAGTTGATTGAGCTGTGCGAAGGGTAATATGTAATTTATCTCTTTTCTAATATTAAATTTTTGTACATTTAAAGGGCGTTTTAGAGGTATACTCGTACAGTTAAAGTGGGGTTTGGATTAGTCAATGAAGGGAGTGTAGAAGTTTATTAGAGAAAAAGCGAAGATAGCAAAGTTGATAATTGTAATGATGAAAATTGATTTTCTAAGGGATCGCCGAATGATTCTTTAAATTCTTTATCGGAGAAATAATGAATGGTACCAAATTGAGCCGGTTTTTTTTATCTGGGTTTCGCACACGGTCTTAAATGAATCTTGAGTCTCCAAAGTTGAGTTTGTGGGATCAAACAAGCCGTATGTCCCGTGTACACCTTAAGTTATCGCCATTGCTCCCCTGCAGCGCTAAAAGCACCCCCCACATTTTGTACCACACATGCACATAAAATCAAAAAACTTTTTCCCCCAACGACCTCAAAATTGTTCAACCGCAATGTGTCAAACTTCCATAGTCAAGTTCACTTCAGAGCACAACACGCGGCTGCCAAATCTGCGCTCTCACTCAAAAAGCAAAAAAATTAAATTTTTCTATTTTAAAACAGCTGCTTTTGTAATGGGCGTGTTGCTACAGCAAAGTTTTTTATAAATGCTGTGCTTCATTCCAACGCCCGAGCGCGACCCACCCAACCAACCACAATGCAGTAGAGTGCTCCTCAAACTTTTTTACGTTAATTTGTAATTTAAACTAATTTTGGTTGTAACTTGTTAAATTATTTTTGTCTTTTTTTAAAAAAGCATTGCGTTGGCTTTTTTTTGTTCCTGGCCCCCCACACAAACCCAACAAGTTCAATTCGAAACTTTGACAGCTTGACACACTTGATATTTATAAGCATAAACAGAGTCATCTTCATGAAGTATACACAACATTTTGTTGTTGTTGTAAGTACTCCCCCACAGTTCAAGTGTATTATTAATGTTTTGTGGTGGCAAGAGATGAAGATGAGGGGTTGTGGGGGCAGGATTAAATGTCATCACTTTGTATTTACATAATCGTAAGTGCTTCATTTACGCAGAGCTCTGCTTGTGGTGACATCTTCGTGGCAGTGGAGGTGTATTGCTTTGTTGGGGGGGATCGATACGAGGAAAACTGTATCATTTTGCACTAAGTGCTTTTCTTAATATTCCATCAACATACGTCTTCAAGCTGATTTTACTTGTCTTGTAATGCATTGGCTTGATGTAACATATGCATTTATAAATATTTTATATATTCTGTAGTTGCCTTGAAGGAAATTTCAGCAATATAACCGTAATGATTAGATTACAATGCCTATATCCTTCCAACAAGCGCAAGGAAGAGTGATATGAAGTTGTATTGCAATCCGCTAAATTATATGGGAGCTTAACGGAAACATGCGCTAAAACTTAGTACTCTTATTCAACACATTCATTATTAAAATTTCAATTTAAAAATGGTCCTATATCCTTCTGTGGCATGAATTTGACAGTTTAAAATAAGAATAAGAGAAATCGATTCATCAGATTGACTGTTTTGCGGTTACAAAAATTTGCGTTACAACTTTTACTAACCGTTCTCTGCGCTAGAGCCTCAGCTAAGAGCAACAATTTCTGCCTGTAAATCTGTCAACAATGCATCATGCAACTGCACCGACTTTTTAAAACATTTTCGAGTGAAGTTGTAAATTATTAAGTTAAATGCGACCTTTTAGAAAATTCTCGGAATAGCTAAAAAACTTCTTTCACAAGTTACCAAGTACAAACATATACACACATACCTTTACAGCTTCCTTCTGACAACCACTACCTACACACTCCTCCATTTATTACGAACTCGTATTGAGTCATACTTCGTTGCACAGCTGATCGCACGTAGTGTTTCGCCTTCACTTGCACCAACTGCCTGCTACCTGATTACCACAGCCAACATAATTACCTTCATTATTATAAAACTCATAATCATCATAAACATGATTGAACAACGTTTCCAACTTCAACTCCCTCTTATTACTCCACCACCACCAACAAAGTACATGTGTAAATATGCTCGTGAGTAAGTAATATGAGTAGTCGGTCAGTCACTACTTGCTCCCGTGTATTACAAGAACCGGTAGTTGTAGTTATGTATTCATCTTTTGTTTACGTTTCATGCCATTGTATGCATGTTTTACACATTCCTCTACCTCCCATGTGCCACACGATCTTCAAGCACACTTACTTAAGACACAGTCAGCCGCTCGATCATCTGTTTAGCGTCGTCCAATTGCCGGTTTTGGCTGTGGAACAACAGACTGTTGTGCCTGCCTCCATGGGAGAGCCTGTTTATTGTTGCAAAGACCGGATTGTGTGTTTGAGTGTGTGTGTGTAACGTGTCTGACTGATTGGTTTCAAGTTACAGATTCTAGTAAATTTCTTTTATTTTAGTTTTTATTGTTTAGTTGCTTTTTTTTTCTTATTTATTTCTTTACATTTTATCACTGCAGCATCTCTTCTTACTTAATCATTGCCGTTGTGTGTGTGAGTCTTTCTGGTTGAGTGAGTGTAACCTTCATTCTGTAGACGACAATTACGTTCATGAGCACGATCCTCTTTTCCTGACAGCCAGCTCCAGTCAACCAACCAAACAGCCTGCCAGCCTCTTTGTTATTGTTGTGGCTGTGAATGATGATGGAGTTGATAGTAATGATTACTTAAGGTTTTTCTTTTTACTAACTTTAATTTCTCATTCCCTGAATTTGTTGTTGTCTTGTGAGTTCTTTGTTTTGAAACGAGATTGATTGTGTGTTTTTGTTAGAAATAAATTTTCTTTTTTTTTTGGGGAGTTTCCTTTCGAGGTTTGGTGTTCTTTGGTGTCTGACGCAGAGGTTGGTAGAAGAGGGCGCTGCAGAGTTCTAATACGCAGCTTGCTCGCTCTCTATTGTGCGTCATTTTAGCGTAAAGATTGTACGTTGCGTTGAAGTTTTTTTCTTTTTATTTCCTTTTATTTTTATTAATTTTCTCCTTAGTCCTATTTTTAGATTTGATTTTACTGCAATTTAGTTTGCTACTGCTATTGAAACTTAAATACACCAAAGTTTTTTAAAGCTCGCCGCAGAGTTTTCTTAATCTTTAAATTCTCAATTTCTTTTTTTTTTAAATAATTTTTTCTCTTATTACAGATACATTTCTGCTTCGTTTTCCACGACTTCCGCTGCTATGCACTCTATTGTGTTTCCTCTTTTTCTCTTTCTATAACATTTTTATTACTCTTTAAATTTCTTTGCTTAACATTCTCTAGAGTCCCATTCGCTTAGCCGCCACTTCAATTTCGTGTTTGATCCGGTTTCCACTCACTCATACCTCAACTTTTATTATATTTACGCTGCTTCCCCTCTTCATATCAGCAAATTCAATAGTTTTTAGTTTTATTTATTTTTTGTTTTATAGCCGCTTGGCTGACAGCAGCCTGCCATGTTGTTGCCTTAAAAGTGCTCAACCTGCGGGCATAATTCCTGGAAAGGACTCTAGAGAATTTCACTTTTTTTGTGTGCAGTGTTTGTCTTTACTGTTTTCCATTCAATGCTCTTCCATTTTTATCGCTTGACTTGTTTTTTTTTTGTTTGCTTCTGTTTTGAAGTACTGCAGGATTGTTATTATTAGTTTACTGGATGGTGGCTGCCTTTTTTGTTATTATTTGCTAAAACACACATAAGGCTTGTAAATATGTATGTAATTGACTTTGTAGACTTGCTTGAATTACTTAGTTCGCTGTTGCTTCATCTTCATTCGCTAAGTATTGAGGCGCTTGCGGGCATTTCTTCGCTTAATAAGTTTGAAATAAGCAACGAAAAATGCTTTGAGAGTTGAGTTGAGTTTAACAACCTTGAATTAAAACAGTAAACTCGACAATCCTTGCCTTAAAGCTTTAGAACTTTTAACATTTCTTTCCACTTTCCTTTCGCTCCCAAACTCTCTAACTATGCGTTCCAAAGTCCTTAGATTTATAGCACCATTTAAACTGCCAAAGCAGTAAGCAATAAATTTCTTTACCATAGTTAGCAGTAATCTCTACATTCATTAATCATGACTCATACTCGATAGCGCAACAGATTAAAAACAATTCACAATCGACTATAGCAATTCGAAATCGAATTTTTAATGCGCGCGCACATAATTAAAATCGCAATTAAAGATAGCATGACAGCAATTAGCGCACGATTTGTTTGGCATAAAAAAAGTACTTCGAAAAAAAAAGCACATCAGCTGTCAAGTTCAAACAGCTGGTGGCAAGAGAGCAACAGCTGATTGAGCAAGTAACCGCAAAAAGTTTTAAAAGGTGTTGAAGCAAATGCGCCTTCATTGATTGCTGTGTGAAAATACCAATGCTCGAAGGTGTTGAATGCGCAATTGCTATTAGCAATAAATCATTGCTGAGGCGAAGAAAAAATTTAAATGAAGTGAGTGAGTCAGTGTGTTAGCACCACTCCCACATGATATTGGCAATGCAAGATTAGCTCTATGCGCCATAAAATACAAATTGTTTAGCCATAAATGATATTGGAGTAAAACTTAAAAAGCGAATAAATAAAGCGTTGACAGCTGTGCGGTGGAAGTTGGAAATAGTTAAGCGAGTTGATTTTTTATTGGCAGCTATTAATTTTCATTTTTAGAGAGTAAGCACTCTATGGTAGATTGAAAAGTTGAAAATATGGCGATCTAAAAGGGGTAACGAGTAGATACTAAATAAAGAGTAGCTAAAAAATGAAGAGAGTGATGGGCTGAGGAATGAAACGAAAAGCGACGAAGAGTTTAATTAAGGGGACTAATAGAATAGGAAAGGCAGAAAGAATTTGAGGCAGGAGAAACTTAAAAGAGATTGATTAGAGAAGCAAGTTTAAGAACTTCAGCTTGTTTTAACTAGTAAACTGAAAAGCGCCAACCAACAGCAAATCATGAAATAATTGCACCTTGAAAGAATCTGAAAATAATATGATTTAGAATAATTAGTCGACAGACCAGCGCACAAATATCATAGAACAAGATAAATAAAAAGTACAAAATAAGTGAAGCGCAAAAATCACTGTCAATTCGTATTCGCATATTAAAAGCTGAAGCACATGCGAAAAAATAAATATTGTGGTATCCTGATCAAATAACAAATAGTAAATAAAAGAAAAAAAAATGAAAAATTGTTATGTGAATGGACATTGGTCACCAACAAACGAAAGATCAAATAACTAAAATAAAAAAAATTAAATAAATAAAAGTAAAAAAAATAAAAAATAAATAAAAATAAAAAAACCGCATCATCAATGTAAACAAAATATAAACAAACTGTAAATTCGTTTTACATTGAGAATTACTGAACCCTGGACAAGAGCAACAACAACAAAACAAGCAACGCTACTAGGTAAACAAAGCGGAAATTCAACAAAATAAATACCAAACAAATCTCGGTAGCTTGATAAGGCCAAATAATCAACAACCAAATAAAATACCAATTCAACATTGTTGGGCTAAAGTGGGCAAAACTATGAAGCACAGCTAACAACCAACTAACCCACCAACATACCACTAAAGCAGTGAGCCACTGAACCAACAATAAATGGCAATACAGGCACGTACCGAGCACATAACGCCATAACAACAGTAATAACATTTTTTTTTGTTAAAGGAAAAAATAACCAAATATGCACGCGAATAACGAGGAAAATGAAATAAAAGGAAAAAAAAAGAAAAAGAAATGATTGGGATGGCATATTGCAAGGAGATTTTCAGAGTGGTCTCTTGAGTGAGTGGTCGCGGATAGTAAAATTTCGAAACAATTGGTAATTTTAGTACACCAACAACAACAATTTATGCCAGCTTTAACTTGTTGCTATTTTTCTCACTGCCTTAAATGTTGAGCGGAAGTTTCACTTGACTTTTTATCAATATTTCTAGACGGTCCACTTGGGAACAGTGGATTGTTCTTGAACTGTGAGTGTTGAAATCAAAGATTTTTCTTTTACAATTTAAAACTTATTTCCAGAAACTAATCCTGGTTATTAGTTTTCCTTTCAGAACAGATGTTGTTTTGAAAATAGTTGCACAAATTAAGAAAACAAAACGTTGAAGCTAGTTGGAAAGTTAAAAAAAATATATTTTAGGATCCCCTACAGTTAAAAAGCGGATAGAACTCGACTAGTAAAAAAGATAGCCAATTTGGTTTATTAAAAAATAGTAATTTCCATAATAGGATACGCACGAGTAAAAGTCAATTCAAAATTCCGCACAAGGAAATTTAAACTTGGACTAGTCGCATGATTCCTCGCCACTTATTTCGAACTAATGGACTCCTTTGCAGGGAACATGCACGTACTACATTTATATTTTCAAAAAATGTCAATGAAACCATAAAAATGTCTATGTCGCGTGTGCAGTAAGTGAGTGAGTAGTGAGCACAGCAATTCATTGGACACATGAAAAATATAGCTTTGAATGTCATGCAATGGAGTCCAGCATTAAGCGCAAGCATTTGGTTAGCCATGCACCAACGAGTGGGGCTTCAAAAGCACAACATGGATACACATATATTTTTGTTTTATAGTCAAAGGAGCAAAAAGGTCATGTGGTGTAAGAGGAGCTATGTGCTCAAACTCTGGTGTCAA
This sequence comes from Sphenella marginata, assembly GCA_951509765.1. Classification (NCBI taxonomy): domain Eukaryota; kingdom Metazoa; phylum Arthropoda; class Insecta; order Diptera; family Tephritidae; genus Sphenella; species Sphenella marginata. Next base: position 54,615,134 of record OX608083.1, read on the forward strand.
GTGTTGAATGTTAGCCGCTGTTATCACGCGCGCAACAGCCGTTGTAAGTCAGGCGAAATGACGTTATGAAAAGGGGAGTAGTAAAAACAAGAAGAACAAAAAAAAAGAAGCAAATAAAACAACCTTAAACTAAAGCTTAAGCTGCTCCAATGAACATAACAAACAAGTACTCTAACATGCCCAGCGATATGTTGAGTGCTACGGTTCAATTCTTACATTTTATTGGCACTTTTCTATGTGTTTGAGGCACGATTGTGGTGTTTTTTGTTATTGATTCAGGAATAGTGTCAATAGTGTTTGCCACAATTGAATTGAATAACGTTTTTATTTTATTTCATTTGATGTGCTGAAGAGTGGGCGGTCATATGGACGATAAGGCGTGAGAGGTTTATTAGGCTGGAAGTGGAAATAATTTAAAGTAAAGATTGAAAAAGCAAAATTTTGCAAAATAAATAATTTCTCTAGCATTCCGAAATGAAAAGCAGCTGTTTTTCATATTACAAGAATAAAGCTTTACTTCCCTTACAGTTGTGCGCTCAAAAGGGTCAATTGCAAATAAAAACGAAAGTGGATGTCAAGCTGATATGAATTTTTAATGAATTCAATTTAAATAAAAAGATGAAGAAGACAGCAGCCAAGGTGATTAAATATTAAAAAGAAACACTCAAAGTTAAGCGCATAAAAAGCCCAGACAGATTGGGATAAAGGTTAGTTAACAAAGTTCTGCTCAGGAATCGAAGAAGTTTCGAGGAAACAATGGTTTGAGTGTCTTAAGCGACCAACAGAAATCAATTAGAGCACAAAATAGAGTTAAAAAAAAAAATATTTTCAAGTGAAAAGTGAGAAAGGATCAGCAATGATATTTAATGAAAATTCAGTAAAGCATGAGTAACGATGGTGAAAAAGGACGAGTTAAAGAGATAGGGATTAAGCGAGTAAATTAAAGAAACGCATTGAAGCGACTTACGAACTCAATTTGTGTAAAATAAAATAAAAGAAAAATAAAAGAAAATACAACAAAAAAGCCAGCCAGTCAAGTACGCATACTAAAGATTATTATAAAATTGCAAATGTTAATCACAAGCAAATTGAAAACAAAAAATACGCCAACAAGAGCACAATGCTGTTAAGCTTAAAAATATTTAATTGCAAAAGCAGCAGCACAAGAGCAAAAAAAAGGGTAGTAAAAAGGCGCATTAAATTAAGGCAAAAAACGAGTGCAAAGTGGCGACAAAATAATGTACGACGCGTGCAATAAACTTGAGCGAAGGAGCGCGCAATTGAGTGAGCCACGAAGTTTCTGGCCAACGAGCGAAGTAGGCTGCAAGGCGTTAGACTGGTAAAAGCGTCTGATTTATAAGATGGAAAACAAAAGTTTGTAAAACTTTTTTGCTTGTACCTCTCTCCAATATACGCCACAAAGCAAGCATCAATTTGCACATCCTTTTTACGTTGTTTTTTTTTTATTTACAAAGCATCTATTATTTTATTACAAAGCATCTATTTTGAGGAGCTTTAACAGATATTTACATTAAATTAAGTGAATGTGAAAAATATGAGATGTCAAGAACACAATGGAAAAAAGAATGAAGAGAAGAGGAGAGCAAAGCAGTCAGTGAGGAATTATATTGTCAATTTTAAAGGGAGCCAAGGAGTTTGTTGTAGGTGTGTATTGGAGCAAGGTTGTTTTGCAAGATGCAGCGTTAACAATGCGTGAGCGTCATAATTAAAAGTCAAGTGAGAAATTGAATTTTTTTAGCAAAAAAACCTTCATACTAAATTGTCAGTAGACTGAGTTTAGACAATGAACATGTGTGTTAGTAATAATTTTTTGTTCACAAATGAGATAAAACTGCAAGTGGCAGTACAATTAAATTAAATACTTATATGAACAATAACTTTGATGAATGAATATTGTGTGCGGTGTTAAAATGTGATTTATAATTCAGAAGTGGAAGGTTTTTTGTAACTCAGAAGTGGAATATATCCTTAAAGCCCCGTTTGTCAAAGTAGCGTTGCAAATTCAGCTGATTCCCACCAAGCAGTGATCTGTGCACATTGTATAGGACCAAGGCTCGATACTTGAGATTTACATAAGTTGAATGTATTCGTAAGTCCCTTTAAAATATTTACTCAAAATAAAATTGTTTTCGGCTATAATTTTTATGGTATTTACTACCTACACTTTGAGAGAAAATTACTGTATACAAATCTGCTCAAATTAACTTCACCCAACTCAAACGGCATCTTATAAAGTCTTTAAATTTTGTTGCATCCACTATATACCTCTTGTTTAGTCAAAGTACAAAAAAGCCGTTAGAAGTGACAAGACACGCAATCAATTTGACAGCTTTTTATGCCATTTTTATAGTTTTGTGTAAATTGCCATTTTGTTGTGCTACGCAGCGTTGATATTTATGTTAAGTTACAACGTGTCAGCTGACTTCAAGCTTTTATAGACAAAAATTACGAGGGATATTAAAATAAAGCATTGTAAGATGTGCTCTTAAAATAACATGAAAATGGATTTGAAAGTATTTCAAGCATTAAATGAATATGAATGGCGTGGAAATTAATTTAAAAAAGTGGAAGGGTGAAAACAATTTCATGATTCCTTAATATAAATTCAAAACCTTTTGAAGTGTTTTTCTATTTGATTTTTTTTCCTCTCTACGCCACGCTATTGTTTTCAAAACATATGATAAAATTCCCCTAATTCATTAGCTTAAATCGAAACGCACCGCACTTCAAAATGAAATCACAGAATTTATGTGTGGCTGGGGTAGAAGCGGATAAATATATAAAATGCCACCGAAAATTTCTCGCACACTTGTGGCCCACTTGAACTGACAAATGAAATAGTCTAAACAAATAAAATAATATTAAATTTCAACATAGCTGTAAATTTAATTTTATTTAATATCAACTCATTTCCGTACTATTGTGGACAGCTGAAGCAACCCTGTCAATGACATATGCATACACTCGCACCCGCACCCGCACCCTCACCAAAGCTAATGCATTTACTACAATTTTTTTATAAATAGCATTTGTCAAGTGCATTTTTTGTACATTCGAAGAGTTTTTTTTTCATTTGCACTACCAACCCCAAACCACTGCGCTGGTTGTGCGCTAACCCTTTTTCGCTGCTTTGCTTGTTTTGGCATTCGCTTTGCTTTTTCCACCAATTTTTGATTGAAATGAAATCCTCACACTTGTGAAATACTCATGATACACTTGAGTTGGCAGCAGCAAAAGCTAAACGAACAAAAAAAAAAATTAACCAAATTTCATGAAAAGCACAAAGAAAAAACATATAAATGAATTATAGTCCTTTGGGGTTGGCGAAAACTCTGCTCTCGACTCCATTTGAATAGCTTAGCTGCTAGAGGCAGCAGAGTGGCAAAAGTTGGAAAAGTTGTTTTTTTTTGTTGTGAGTTAAGCGCGCTCATTCGCCAACGATTTCCGCTTTTTGAAAAATGAGGCAAAAGAAAAATTGGCGAAAAACTACTCAGCAAAAAAAAAGGGATAAATTGTATGGCTTGTAATGGAGTGAACATTAAGAAAAAATTATAATAACTATAAGCATTACAATGTAAATGTTAATGATGTGCTTGTTGTTGTTGGTGTTGTACTTGGTTGACGAGTGCGTGCAGAAAGCAGGGAACTGGTTTTTATGTTCAGCAAATGGACAGTGAGAGAAATGACGTAAATATGTAAAGAAGGATTCCTCTGCTGATAAAAAGGAATAAAAAAAACGTATTGATATGGGTATGAAAGCAAATGGAAAAATAAAGAAAATGAAAAAGGAAACTAACAATAACGGCTGCTTACGCCATTGAAATGAATTTATTCTTTTTTTCTAGTAGCATCGCCCCAGCTAGAAAATAGCACTCAGCAAAGCAAAACTTGAAAAAAAATTTGAATTGTATCTCGAATAGTAATGACAACAGTTGAGCTGTGGTAAGGAGAGTAAATAAAAAATAAATCAGACAACTTAAATTTGTAACGGAACATCATAAAAGAGCGACTATGAAAAAGTAGTAAAAGTTTTGAGAAATGGTAATCGGTGGCGCTGGAAAAGTGGCTGTGCAGAAGGGAAGAGACAGTGTAAACTCAATGAGTTGGACTGACGGCAAGATGTGGTGTATGGATTGAATAATGGTAACCCTTACATTAATTCAGAAGTGGAATATTTTGAATGAATATATAAGGGTGGTTTCAAAAATAAATTTTTTTAGGCAATTTGTTTATTTTTTATTTTATTAAAAGCTAACATTTTATTTTAATTAAAAAAAATACTCAACACTTTTTAGGTAAGCGATTTAAAAAATAATATTTTTTATTAAAGCACTGGATTTAAGTAAAAAATCAAGAAATGTATATCACCAAAAAATATTTTACCTTTTGGAACTATTATTTATTTATTTAAAAATCTGGTGAAGCACTTAAAAAAGTTGAATAACAAGTTTTGAAACTAAAAAAAATTATTTTTTTTTTTTCAAAGTTCTTAATATCAGCGCTTCACTGTGATTGACCAAGCCGTTATGAGAACGACTTTAAGCATTCCTAAAAGAGGGAAAAGAGAAAAGGGCCATACAAAAAATTAAAAGAAGCTTTAAATGGGGAAAGCGCCAAAAATGAACGGCAATGAGGCAAATAAAGTCTTGAAATCAAACAGGAAGCCTTACTGACTTTAAACAAATGGAGGACATTAAAATTAATACAAAAAAAGGAAACTTTGGGCTGCGAAAATCCCCAAATTACCGAAAAATAAACAAAAAAAAAAAAGAAAAGCAAATCACCAACACAAATTCCATGCAAATTAAATTGATGTTGGGGGCCGCTATGATGGCAGGCGACAACAGCCAAGCGTCAACCGGAAGTTAAATGAAATATTTTCGTGTAAATTTATGCGCAAAGCTTTTATGTGCCTAAACAATTTTTTCTTTTAAAAACCTTTTAATGTTTTTTTTTTTGTGCGCTCAGCAAGGGAGACAAACGTGAAGAAGGCAGAGGAGGGCAGCGCGCTGAAGCGTATAAACAAACAAAAATAACAAATTGTAAAGCGCGCTTTTAGGCGCTTAAGCAAGCTTTTGGTGGAGCACAACAACGGCAGGCAATCAGGCATGCGAACGACAAAAATATGTACACAAACACTTTATAAGAATGTGGGGAGTGTGTAAAAGGCTTTAGTTGCACTTTTTTTGTACTTTAACTTGCTAAAAGTGAATAACAAAAAAAAAAGTGTACAACAAAGCCAGTGTTTTCATAATTTTAGGTATTTGACTGTTTGCGCCGTTTTTTTTTTTTGTTGTTGATCTTATTTTAGCTGTCACCAGCAGATGGTTAGAAATGGCAAAAAAAAAACTCCGCACGCAGTTTGAAAATGTTTGCGCGCATATTTGTTATGTCAACAACAGTTTTAGAGAAGTGAAATGCAAGCAGGTGGGCTTGCGTGGGATGTGCAGGTGATATTTCCTGGCAGAGTGCTAGCGAGTTGCGGCTGGTGTGTGGTGTTTGCGGGGGAGGTGTTAAAAGGGCGCGCTTAGCTGAAGATTGGAGTGCTGAAGAGATTTGACTTTATTTTCACGAATTTTATCTCCTGAGTGCTACTCAATAAACCGAATATAAATTTTTATTTAATTGGGTAATTTTTTTAAGTAAAAATAGCTTTAAAGCAGGTAAAACTAACTTTAAAGTCAAAATAACTTTGAAGTAAAAATAACTTTAAAGTAAAAATAACCTGAAAGTCAAAATAACTTTGAAGTAAAAATAGCTTTGAAGTAAAAATAACTTTAAAGTCAAAATAACTTTGAAGTAAAATTTACTTTAAGTTCCAGAATTCCCAGAGCTTTTCCAACACCAGTCATGTATGAGTTAAGGTGCTGCTATATTTTGTCTTTTCCAGCTGACTTGAGAATGCGTATGCTTGGATGGTTTGTATCGCTGACTTCCCACGAGATATAGCCCGTTTTGTGTAAATAAATTTTTTTTTGTCAATACCCAGCCCTAATGGGCAGCAGCGCCTGGTATTATCATCATCAATTGTATCAACAATTTAAATTTAACAACAAACTAACAATTACCATAATAATAAACTACTTTTAATTTCTATAATCAGATGGCTCTAAAGAAATTCCCACCAGTTTGTCAGTTTAAACGCGCATGCGCCAATAACTTGCCGCTTGTCATTGTTGCATGTAAATGGCGCGTGCAGCATAATTTCATTTTTTTTCTTCTTCTCTAAAAACAAGTTTTTTTTTTCATACAAACTTTTTTTCGGTTTTTTACATTGTTGTTGTACGACACACATTGTTGCCCGCCTTTGGCCACCTGTAGCTGCATTTTGGCTACTGTTTCTTTTGCACTTGAGCGCACTTCGTCGGTTAACACTTCATTTACTACCGCACTTTAGTCAGAAGAAAGAGCAAAAAAAAAATATTAAAAAAAAAAAAATTGCACACATATTTCTGATGCGCCCAACTAAGCCGAAAAACCAGTTCGTCCAGCTGCACTTCTCCACTCCAAGCTTCTACAATGCAAGCCGTCAGCCAGCCCAAGTGCCAAACAGCCTGCCATCCGATTTTGCCAAGCCTTTATAAGCAACATTGATCCATCCAGCCTTGGATTGCCGTCGCCGAACTGTGAATAATGCATTACAACATGTTGTTGATTGCTGAAAATTTTTGTTGTCGTTGTTGTTGTTATTTACTACTTTTTGTACACTGTTGCATTTGCTGCGCCGTTGCACCTTTAATGGTAATGTGAATACCTCGAAGTTGTCATACTTTCTTGTTTATTTTTGACAACTTCTTTTACCTACACCAGTGGCTTGGTTGTTGGTGTGTTTGGTGTTTTTGTTGTTGTTACGTCTTCTTTGTTGATTGCGTATGTGAGACACGTGCGACAGCACTGACAGTTGACGATGCATATAAATTAAAAATTCGTTTGCCAAAAAGAAATGCAACAACAATAAAACAATTTGTTTTGAATGTGTTGTTGGTGCTCATGCACTTGTGCACAACCGAATACACAAAAACAATGTGTGTGCAAATTGCATATGGAAGTGTGTGCGACTGTTTGACTTATTTGGCAAGTTGCCAGCGTCCACACCCAACGCCACCCAAACACTTGAAGTCACTCGTCAATCAGTGAAGGCGCGCAAAAATATTTAGTGTTGCATTGTAGCGAGTATATTTTTGAGTAGCGAGTACTGTGAATACTTACTTTGAGAAACGTATACCCTTCAAAATTTTTTGGAAGCGATTACTTGGTACTTTTGGCTCGCATACTATCCAACACTAATACTTGTATACCCATCTCTTTGTTGTTTTATTTTTGCGTATCACCTTTTTCCCAATTTCTTTTTTTTGTTTACTGTTTAATTTTTATTGTTGTAGCAATTGCTGTTTATTATCGTAATCTGTGTCACATACGTTACGCTCCCTCGTTCGATGGTGCGCATTTTTTTGTATTTTGATTTTGAAATTTTTTTTTTACATTTTTTCGCTACCCTGACAATTTTTTTTTTATTTAATCGTTGTTTTTGTTTTGAATGTCATTGACCCTGAAATTTAATTGACCAATGAGTTTAGCGTTCATTGTTTATCTGTCGTGATAATATAAAAAATCACACAAACAGCAACGGGAAAACAATGAAATAGAAAAATAAAAATTAAAAAAAAATTTTAGTGTGCAGTGCTATTACCAAGTAAATTTTTGTGGGGGCTTCTTGGTTTATAGAGAGGGAATTTTCGCGAATTTTGTGTGCATTTTTAAAATAAATTTAATAGTTCTTATAGTAGAACTTGATATATGTTTTTATATAGGTTTTGCTAAAAATATTTGTTTTCAAAATTAATAAACATTACAGAAAACCACTGTATATATAAGCAGAACCCTATCGTCTTCGCTGCTCGAGTCTACTTTCTATCATGATTCCACACCACACACTACTTCTAAAACTCCTCATACTTCCATGCATAAATACGTAAATGCACACACTTCATATCATGGTGAAGATGCAACTCTTTGATCCTCTGAAAACCTACGCCCACTACAAAACACCTCATTTACAAGTCAAATCAGACAAAACGTATAAAATACTAACAAAATATGTGCTGGAGAATCCCCCATCACAACTCATATATATGTACGTATGTGTGTTTGTTCGAAGAAATTATGCATTCTCTTCAAGCTCATTCACTGCACATTGCAAACGATGCGCATGCATTTTGATTTGCTCAATTCCACTCACATTCCCTACTTATTCATACATCCATACCACCTGTTCAACGTTAACTACGCAAACTTCAACACAATATTGCAATAACAACATTACACTCAAATTTTTTACTAGCCATACACATATGACGAGCTCATAATAAAAACGACGAGCACACTACGAAATATGTAGCCAGCTCGTTGCAATGTGACTACTCAGTGACTAGTGTGTATCTACGTCGAATTTGCTTGGAGGCCCTCATATGTATATGTATGATTGCATGTATACACCTCACTCCACCACTCATTCTACATAAACTACTGACACTTTTATTAATATACCGTACTTTGCACTTCGGTGAGCTGTCTAGTCATAAAAAAATATGAAATTTTTATTGCGATTTTATAATTCTTGTGGATTTTTACTACCTTACCAACTATGAATTTTATATCTCTCAAGTTTTTTATGGTGACTACTTCCTTATTGTTGTGTTCTTTGCGTGATGTGTTTAGCTACTTTTCATCTTTCTTTTACTTAAGTTTTTGTATTTTTTCTTGTTGAATTTTTTGTTTTGTTTGGTGTTCGAGTTGACCATTTGTTCTTTGTCTAATTGCTCGGTTGCCACAAACTGCTGTTTACCGTTATTGTCGTAAATAAATTATAGGGTATTTAAATGATACAACAACGGTTGGCTGTTGTGTGCTTTGTTGGGTTAAATGAAGGCAATAATGCAGCAGGTGGCGGTCTGACTTTTGTGGAACATGTGGTTGTGGTTATGATTGTGTATTTCTTCTAAAGTTAGCTAATGGTTGGAGAATTGTTTTTTTTAAATTTTTTGATCGCTGTATACCTTTCATGAACACGAAATGGTTTTAGAACTGTGGTCCACTGTTTAGAAGTGTGCGAGAAGAATAGTAGAGCCAGTAGTATACTAAAATTATCAGATCGAGAAGCTGAATCGATTTAGCCATCCCCGTCTGTCTGTTTGAGCGTAAAGTAGTCCCTCAGTGTGAGAGATATAATTTTGTGAGATATTTATCAACAAGATCGGTCCAATACAACACATGGCGATGTTATCGATTGTTCCGATAAATGGGGTTAGGCTTAAATTACAAAAACTTCAGTATAGCGGCAGATAGCGCTTTCCTTATTCGTATTTTTTTACTAGACATATCGTTCCCCTCCTCGATTGAGAACGAATGCCAATATTCCACTTCTGAAAATATGATATTTACTTTAGACGCTGTACTATCTCGACCTTAATCTAAAGATGCAGGGGAATCCCGGTAAATACACTCTCCTAAAAGGCCAGCTAAAACTAAGTAAGTGAGGAAATCTTATTTTGTCTTAACCGTTGGAAGTAATTTTGAAAATTTAAAGTAAGAAAATTTTTTAATTAAAACTTACGCGTATTAATAAGGACATTGAGATCTTTTTTAAACTTTGGAGCTTACCTGAAAAGAAAAGAAAAATAAGAATTGTAAGAAATTATTTTAATAACAACATGAGTAAATAATTTGCTTATTAATTGAAGGAATTTAAAAAAATTGAGCCAACCCACAACAATAGTGTCCATCATATTGTTGGCCCCAAAAGTGCTATAAAGCTTAATTAACCGAACTTAAATACTAATTAGCAACACATATGAAGCACACAATAAAAAGTGAAAAGCACAACCACAGCGCTTGCTGGATATTAATAAAATTAAATACGAACTCATATTTGAAAATTTGCTAGTCCGACATGAATGTGCTTGAGAAATGCAAGTCGAAAAAAACTGAAACCCACGAAAACACGTTGCAGACCTACGCCCCCAAATAATTCCGAGCTAAAATACTCGAAAACAAAAAAATTAATCCCCCAAAAAACGATAGAGTTCCGTTTTTCATTTGATTTTATTTTCAGGAAATAGTTAGTCTTTGTTGTATTTTGACACCCAACCAAATTTAGGGATTGACTGGGATTTGAGCTACTTTAGCTGGCTCGCGTGCAGGAGCAATGCCAACAAAAGCAGTAAAATGACAAAGCACAGTAACAACGGAACAGCATGTCTGCATGTGCATACATGAACGTTCATATATAACTGTTTGTAACTGCTGTAATCACATGACAAGCGTAGCAAAATTAAATTAAGCGCTTTTGCTTACACGCCCTCATTTGAACCCAAGAGTGGGAGTCGTGAAAACAATGAATAGTCGAAGGGATGAAAAATACTGTGTGGCACAATAGGTGGTGTAAGTGTGTAATGCACTCAGACAAATAGTGTGGCAACATTGCTAAAATCAAGCAAACGTCATAGCAAAATGAAAGCGTCACACAATCAGACAACTTGTATACCAGTATGGCGGGATGTGGAGTGAATTGGAGGTGCCAGTAGACATCGTGTGCGCTACGAACATTTATAATCGAGCAACGGAAGTAATGTCGCTCTTCATTTACCGTTATTACATTATATATGCATGTTAGTATGTTAGTTTAACGTTTTCTAGTTTCTTATGTTCTTGATGGTTGCTCGACGAGCGTCAAAGCATACATAGTTAGCAAACAGCTCACTCCATCGTTTGTGCATTGTGAGTAGTGCTTCGAGCGCTTACATTAAAAGGGAACACTTTAAGTGGCGGCGAGAAAATACAGTTACATACTCGTATACTAGCACTCAAGCACGTTTCGGCAGCACAACAAAAGAGGATGCTACTTTTGAAGAACACGAAAGATGCCAAAAGTTGACATATCAACGAGTGAATTAGGGGCGAAAGGTGGCGGCAAAAAAAAGTGTCAAATGTAAAATAAAATTGCATGTAAAAGAAATAAAAGGAAAAAAAATGTGCGCTGTAGGGTAAAGTTAAGGCACAACATGGGGTTTGTCGTCAATGTGTACAATTCTAATAGAAGGATGTCAAACTGTATGCGAATACTTTACACGTCTAGACGCGCTACAAAACGTATGCCGCAAACCAAATAAGCAATAAGCGAGTAGCTGGGTGTACAATAAAGTGTAAGGATTGAGGAACCGATATTAAAAGCAAATAGTAGCTAGTAGATGAAAAACACCGATAAAAGTTCTTTTTAGTTTCAGATGCAAGACACGAAAGAACTGAAAAACTAAGTAGGTAGGCGGATGAGCGTCTACTTAAGACGTAAATTAGGCGCAAAGCTTTTTTAAATTGCCAAGTGTGGCGTGGGACGAATAAGGCGGCAATGAGTCATAGTTTATGACAAGGATAAAGCGAAATCAATCAATGCACCTACCTCGAAAGGACTTTCAATAAAGATAGCTTTATTTTAAGCTTAAGCGCACTAAGCTGTCATATAGTAAAAACCTTTTGGAGAAAGAGTTAAGAGTGAGATTACATTTACTCTCTAATAAATATTTTTTCTTACAGGTAGCAGGACATAATTTTTGGGAATTTATAATGGATACATACATACATTACTTTAGATAACACTGAAAAGGAAACGAGAAGGACAGGAAAGCTATCACACACCACACTCATCTGAAAGCTTTCCTTTTAGCTGTGTAGTGTAATCGAGCTTTGTGATACTTTCTTAGTTGGAGACACACTTGAAAGAGTGTATCGGCGTCATCTTTATTTTTTTTTATTGTCTGTCTTTAAAATATGTATATTAAATGAATGCAGCATTTTCATTGACTTTTTTAATACAGATCATTAATTCTCTCTGCCTCAGCTTTAATTCTATATCATTTTACAACTCATCAAGCGTACGAGCAACGAAATTAAATTCTCGCATGCGATGCGCTTATCATTATTACACATGCCACGAACAAGAACGGAAGTGAAAAGGAAAAAAATAAAAAATAAAAAAATTACAAAGAGATAAACATCCAACTGGCAATGAATGAATGAATGTGTTGGAATGATTGCGAATATATGCTAGGAATAAAGCAACATACTCCAGTTTAAGAAGCACAGAGCAAGAGGTAAAAGTCGTGGCGCCTATACTCGTACATGGCGTGTAGATTAAACCGGAAGGAAAGAACGCATACATACGACTACGCAACGGAACAACAAAACCTCGAGAATGTGAATACGCGAACAGGAGCGCAGAAGAATGCTGACGGATGACAACAGAAGGCAACAGTAAAGGCTGACAGGAATGGAACGCGCTGAATGATGTTAAGGTGGATGAGGAGACAGTCTCAGCAACAAATTGCCAACATGAAAGTAGTCACTTGGTGTAAACGGCAGGAAGGCGTTCCTTTGACAGTCACTAGTACACGAAAGGTTTGCTCGTACATATACACCGATGTGCTCGGAGAAAGTGAACATAAGACGAGCGCTACAAAGGAAAAGGGACTAAAGTGAAAGGGAGGTGTAAGGCGGGCGGACAAACTCTTCGTGACTGGCACGTTTGCGAAAAGGGAAATGGGTAACAAACAATAAAAAGAGAACAAAAATCAGAAAAAGGCATCAAATCCGACGAAACGAATTGCGTTGAACGCAATGAGAACGAAGGCACGAAAGCTATTGAATGGGTACAGATGAAGCATTAATGGCGGGGTAGGATGTGGCGTTGAATAGGACGGACATGAAATGCTCATTCACCTCCTTAATGGCTTGCAGTGTTGTTAACTTAAATATTTTATGGGGTGTCAGCACAAGGACGATGAGAACACCGACGACGGACGAATGATGGCGTTATACAACATTGTTGTTGTAGCAACAGAAAAACAACTGAACTGCCATGAGGTAAACAAATACAAGCTATAGCAGGCATTGCGCATCGCCGCTGGTAAAAACAAGCATGTCTAGCGGGCAGGATTAAGCGGGTGGTAGGATGTGAACCTGAGCTGCTGTGGGTGGGGAGAAAAGTTAAAGCCATTCTATGTGTAAGTTGATACGTTGCGGTTGTATGACGACGCGCACATCCCTCCCTCCAACCAAGCTACACAAAAGTTTGTATATTTATGGCAATCGTTGTTGGGAGATAGCAAACGCTCTATTGGTATTCTATAGCGTAGTCTGCCCTTCTTCTGCTTGCTGAAGTTGAAGTAATTTCGAAATGATGATAAGAATCAAGCAGCACGAAATAAGCCAACTGTAAAGGGGATGCAACCTTTATGCCTTAGATACAGAGCAAAGCAAAGCTAAGCCAGTATAGAATTCAAAGAATGTGGGTAAAAAGGAAACAAATTGAGAATAGCAAAAGTAACTCAATGTGAATGTGTTTGCGAATATGTACGTGTAAGAAGTGGAATTAAAACGAGGCGGGGAGAGAGAGGGTGGTTGCAAGAACACATTAGAAGTAGAAGCCAGTCAACTTGGCGGAAAGGAAGTAGCAAGAGGAGGCTAGGTAGAGAGAAAAGTGCGCTGCTGTGGGGAAGCGACTGTTAAGGTACGCTCAGACTTGGCAAGTCAAAGCGTTTATGGGTGAAAACTGCGAGTTTATGGGTGAATGGAAGTATGTAAGTTGAACAGCAAAAAGTCGTACCCGACTTCAGAAGCTTTCTCACGAACTATTTCTTGCCAAGTCTGAAAGCACTCTAATTATGAAATCATATGCGTGGGCGTATTGGAGGTGTTATATCGAACGTACGTCGACTGACTGATACGTGGTGTGGCAAAGACACAAAGGCAGTGACTTGTAACTTCGACTACTTTCCATTTTCAGTATGCTGAAGCGTTGCTATTTATGTGTATGTATGTATGTGTGTATGTATGTTTGCTTTATGTTTTTTTTATTGTTGTAAATTCTCGTTGTTGTAATACTGTTGATATTTGTAAAGTCGACGTTTGAAGTCAATTGAAATTAGAAAGAACATATTTCGGTTTAAAGCTTTAGAGCTAACTGGGGCGTGAGTAGTCTATGCGCGCAGTGGGTGGAGTTATTGCCAGACGAGCGTACATTCAATGCATGGGCAAGGCAACCACAAAAGTGTGACAAAAAAGTTGACTGAAATCGAAAATGAAGACATTTCAATTATACACAAATACACGGCATTGCGTGGGACGGAGAAGCAGCGTGGGATATAATTTGATGTCAATTGCTATATATAAGATTACGTGCATTGTGCATAATAAATAAGGGTGTTTCATTTTGAGGCAATATTTTTTTTTTGATAAAACTCATTTGTTTTTTCAAAAATGTTTTTACTATATGTCGCGGTAGGCCGACGATTCAGCACTTTCTGAAAAAAAAAATCTATGCAATAAGAAAATGTATCCTGTATTTTAGTTAAGTCTACTTTTTTTGCCACCACTGTACGTAGCTGGAAAGAAGTATTACCTTGCTATAAAAGATACCCTTTACTCTAAGTGAGAAATCTAGCAATACGTTTCTGAATATTGCGTTCAATTATATGCAGCAGTTTTTGAGTGATGCGCGTTCAAACATGCAAACAAAAATAGAAAAAACACTGTTTTTATTTTGTTTTGCTCAAACGAAGGCCCTTGAATGAGTTTTTCATACACCCAGCGGCCTGTTACAATTTTACTATAGTAAATGTTAAAGAATATACAACAACAACAAAAATACTCGCCTCAAAATGAAACACCCTTTATATGATTATGTACATATGCAGATAAACGTGTGACTTTTTCCAAGCATTTTTTTGTTGCTTCTGCCAACAGTCGTCTTTTTATGAAGTGTTAATTTGGCATATTATTACAAACTGTAGAGTGTTAATTAGCTTTTGTTTTAAGTTTAAAATGAGCTTAGCTAAAAAAGCTTTTGAACACGAAATCTTTAGATGAGTGTTAGATATGTATAGATTTTGTATGTGATATACATATACCAGTAATTAAAAGGATTTTGAGATTTTAAAATTAAGGATAGATGCATGTAAAAGGCAGGTAGTCGTATACTTAAAGCCCTTGACAGGTGGTGAAATTAATTCATCTACACTCAAATGGATCTGAGGTGACATCGATATAGTTTCAATTGAGAGTGATTTGGTTTACTTCTCCTTAACCATCAGAGAGTAGCTCTGCGCCCCACATTACCCCTAGAGATTATTTGCATACATCCACTCAAGCAAATTTTTCAATTAAGATTTTTTCCAATTTTTTTTTGCACTCCCCAGGGTTCAAATAATAAACATTTTAATCATTTTTGCTGATTCATTTATTTCACTGATTTATGCACAATCACCTTTTCAACCCAACCAACCATTCCACAGATCTTATCAAGCAAAGTATCTACAGGCATTCATTCTTGCTATTTTTGTACAAAATATTTAATTTCAATAAATAACTATGAATCATTTGACAAATGCAGATGCAAGCAGCAACAACAACAAATCAACAGCTGAAAGAGAACAAAAAATTGCATGTTGCATGGCACCAAATGGCTATGAAGGCACAGCAGGCAACAAAAGACGACAACAACAACAAGAACAAATGTGCCAAAATGAATGCCAACCGTTGGAGAGCGAATGCGACAGACAGGTTTTGCTTTAGAGGAGTTGGGGTCCGTTGGTTGGACGGCAACAAATGCAGCTGGGAGATGCGAGCAAAAATTTTGCAGAACAAAAATATAAAAAAAAAACGAAAAATGAAAAGACAAACAAAAAGCAGCAAAGCAACAAAAACAAAATATAAATAATACAAAAACAAATATAAGGTAGAGTGCAATAATAATACAGGCAGCCAAATAACAACAATAAAAAAAAAAAATAATTGCACTCAACTTGGTTGGTTGTTGCTTGGCTCCACGGCCAGTCGGTTTGAGTACCTGGCCAATGATATTATGTTGCAACAACTTACACAACAACAAAAAGCGGCAATGACAAGCGCGAGCAAAAAAAAAAAAAAAACAGCAACAAGAATTGCAATAAAAATCAGCTGCAAACGAAAAGCAAAACATTTAATGTGACTGGAATTTGTCCGTCCGCTTGTAACTACCACATTTTGCAGTCAGAATTTGATGTTGTTGGATGGCGCTGCTGCTGCTTGAATTGCGCACTGGTAAGGATGCAGAGAAGCGGGTGAATGGATAGGGAATGGGGTCGTTTGAAAAAATTGGGTCGAAAAGAACCCAAAGAGGAAAGTCAAAATTGATCCAAGACCTGAAAGACCCTGCCCGAAGTAAATGGAATGCTGTTACAAAACATATAGCAATGGGTCAAAAGGGCTAAACAAATTTTATTAGATCTAGAACCCACCCAACTAACCGATAGCATTTAGAACCGCACTCAACAGCTCCAGCTCCTGAAATCCTACAAACTCCACATATCTCCCATGCACCTCGCTCTTGCCGTCAATTACCCCAAATGCGATTTTAACCGCACCGGTGTCTGTCTGCGGTCGGTCTGTGCATATTGACTCACCCGCTGCCTGGCGCAAGATTTTTATTTTTGTTAGACGCATTTTTATTGACGTTTTATTTGAATTGAGTTGTTGTTGTTCTTGTTGGTGATGGCGCACTGCTGCCGTTGCCACTGACGCATGATTAATGCAATGCGAATTAAATTGACACGTAATTTATTGTTGTTGTTAAGGTAATGTAATGGCAATCAACGAACAGCAACAGATATACTTTGACAGTGCAAAAAAAACCAAAAACAAAAAACAACTCGAAATGCAAGCAAATTCGGCTGTGCGTCACTTCACGCGCCGCATGCACTCACACACACACACACGCACAACTAGTTGTAAATATTTGCATCAAAATAAATAGCTCTACTCGTATATGTGTGCTAGCAATTACTTTTTTATAGGTGATATTGCAGCTGATTTCGTTGCAACTGCCCGCGTTGCCACACGCATCAGATCGGCGGCGTGCTGCGCTAGGCAGCTGTGTGGAGCAGCTGGCTGGGGAGCGCGCACATTTTTTTTATTTTTTGCTTTTATTTGCACTCAATATTCATATTATGCAAATTAATGCCTTTTGGTGGACTACAATTTTTTTCAGTTTAAATTTTAATCGACTTCGATAAGTAAGTGTCCATTAAGATGCGACGTGACATTCTTTTAATTTGTTTGTTGTTGTTGTCACATTATATATAATTATGCATAATACTATTTAATTTTGTCAGCTGTGCGACACTAAGAAAGCACTTGAATTGTGGCGACAACTAAAAAGGTTTACCCCAAATGGCGAATGCAGGGGACTCTTATCAACCAATCATGCGCTGAAGTAGCACAAGTATAAAAAAATAAAAAAAAAATTTTACGCAAATGCCATCCTAGTATATAGCTTATGACTTCATTATACTCAATTATATTGATATATTTTATTTGTTTCATTTATGGCTTTTAAGTAGACGATTTAGTGATAAAAGTCATCAAAGTAAATTGATTTAAATGAACTAATGGATGTGCCATTTAAAAGCCATAAAAGTCCAAAATTGTTTAATTCATTAAATAATTTTTATAACAGTAAACACTGTTAATGTTATCACTATCGTCATCAAAGGTCATTCAAAGATTCTAGGAACAAAGCGCCGGCTGCGTAGAAGTTGATACTAAGTATACCAGCAAAGGATTACAAAACGAACTACTTACATATCAGAATTTGTTTGAAGAATGTGTTTAAAGACCTTATCATAGATTAAATTCAATATATTTTCAGTTAAAAGAGAGTGTTGTCAAGAAAGTTTCTGAACTAGGGTGATCTCCCTCACGGTAATAGAATTATTACGGTGAAATAAAATAAAATAAAATAAAATGAAACAAAATTAAATGAAACGAAATAAAATAAAAAAATATTAAATAAAATAAAAAAAATAAAATCAAGTTAAATACAAAAATTTAATGAAATAAAATTAAATAAAATCAAGCTATATACAAAACTTTAACGAAATAAAATAAAATAAAATAAAATGAAACAAAATGAAATGAAATAAAATAAAAAAAATATTAAATAAAATAAAAAAAATAAAATTAAGTTAAATACAAAAATTTAATGAAATAAAATTAAATAAAATCAAGCTATATACAAAAATTTAACGAAATAAAATAAAATAAAATAAAACGAAATAACATACAATAAAATAAAATGAAATAAAATAAAATAAAATAAAATGAAACGAAATGAATGAAACGAAATGAAATGAAATAAAATCAACGAAATAAAATAAAAAAAAATTTAGGAAGATAAATTAATAATTAAATTACCGGAATTAAGTAGTGACTGTAAATGAAATAAAATGAAACAAAACAAAAAAAATAAATTAAATTATATTACAGGAATTGAGGACTACTGTAAACGACCTCAGGGCCAAAATTGTTGTTGTTTTTTATTTATTTAATAATTTTTAATGATTACTAAAATATTTTTTATGACTAAAAACAGAGACAATGTCTGAAGTTATTCCTGTTGATAATTTTAGGCATTCCACCATTTATATTAAATAGTGTGCAGACGGATTAGAAAATAAAGGTCTAAAAAAATTTCCTAAGTACCTAAAATACCCATTTCTGATAAAAGAATAACCTAAAATTTATTTAAGTTCTTAAAGCTTTAAGCTCCACGCTAAACCCAACTGAGTAAATCCTTTGTAAAGCTACATTTAAGCCAGCGACGGAAGCACCAAAACTTAGTCAAGATAACAACAGTTAGTGAGTCTATTAAATTGGCAAAGAGCCAAAGTGTAGCAAATCTGTGCTAATCACAGCACACTGGCACAGCGTTTTATATAGGAGACATTCATACTTACAAACATTCAGGCCCAAATTGTGAAAGGACCGAAAAAACATATGGACTACTCGCACATAAACTAAAAAATTGCTTATAAATATGTATCACGAAGTTTTTACTTGCCAAGCAGAAAAGTTTTTATCCACTTTCGCAGACTAGCTGAAAATCCACAAAAAGTAAAAAAAAAAAAACAAATTTGTAGGCTAAAATTGCATGTAGCGAGTGCCAAGCCAAAATAAGAGCGGGAAGAGTAGTGAAAACGTAATGTTGGCTACTGTGGAAATGAATTGGGGTATTTTGGAAAAGTTGGCAGTGCCTCAAATAGGGTGGTGTTAAGTATGATGAAGTAATTTTGATAAAAAAAATGTATGTAGCGAATTGAAAAAAGCCTACCAAAGTAACAGGCGCACAAAGTGAAGCAGTGACGTATTTCAATGTGGTGAAATAGGAAGGCTAGTGGAACGACCAGTGTTGCAAGTGGGGACGAAAGGGAAATGAATTTGGTTAAAGCAGAGAAATACAACAAAAAAATGTAATAAGGTTTTTACGTCTTAAAAATTTTTCCGTCTAAAGTGATCATAAAAGAAGCAGCATCAAGCATTGTTGGTAAGTTAAAGAGTTGAATAAGCAAAATAAAAATTAGTTGAATAATATTTCCAAACAAGCGCACACAATTAAGTTCTACAATGCAACCCTGAACTACGCTACAAAGCAACGTTGCATAGATTTAATACTTTTTTTCGCGCTCGCTTTGCTTATTTGTTTTGTGTTTTGTGCCACGAACCGCATAATTTTCCCAAGCGCTTAACACATTTTTTCTTGTAATATTTATGGCACATTAAAATGGTAGTAAGAAAAACAAAGAAAAAAAGTTAATAAATTACAAAACAAATAAAAAATATTACAGCGCAAAGAATTTCACGCGCTACAAACTGTAGACACACCACAACACAAATTTACACACTGGCGAGCAATAAGTTTGTAATGAATAAATACGCAACATGGTTGCATGGGTTCACACATGTGGCATAGTTGCATGCACCACGCTTGCCAGCGGATACGGAAATGTGCGCTGATTAGCATAACATAGCTAGAAAAAAATAAAATAAATATAAAATGAAAGCAGTAAAAAAAGTTGCTTACTACATTATATGGGCGCGGAAAATGCAAACAAACGCATACAAATTTCAAATGAGTCGTGGAAAATGAGGCGAAAAGCCAGTAGCCAACCAACTAAGTAACAGCTATATTAAAGTTATGTGTGAAAGAGTAGTAGAAACAGTGGCAAAAGTAGCTAAGCAGTAGATCAGGGATGCTCATACACTAGGTGAGGAGCAAGCACATGTGGCTTACAATAAAATCTATGCGCTCGGAGTGGCTCCGTTTTGGTTAGAAGTGTTCTCGTTGTTGGCTCCTTCACTTAGATTTGGTGAGCACCCCTGTTGAAGATAATAAAAATTGTAGCAAAGGAAATACTTTCAAGTAACGGGTAAAAAGTTGCAATAAAAATGCAAACAACGCAGAAATTTGTTTGTGCGAGCGGAAGGATGGTTGGTTTGCTGGTTGGACGCCCAGACGAACGGACGGAAATGCGTGTAAGAGATGGAAAATTGTGAGCGAAGTTAAAAAGAATAAATGTAAAAAGTAAAAAATTATGAGACAAAGCTAAAATATGCTTTAGAGTGAGTTTAAAATTATTAACTACACAGACTAAATGTTAATCGAAATCAACGTTTGGTAATGCGCATTAAGTGCAAGAGTAGATGCTCGAGAGTTAACATTCCATTATTTTTCTTACTTTTCAATTTTCTTTGACGGCATTTGCACTAACTCATAATTATTTTTAAAACTATTTTTTGCCAAGAATAAATTAATTTTTTATATTCCCAAAACACAGCCAATTACAGTTTTTAAGACAAATTGTAAAACTAATAAAATAATAATAACTTCATTAACAACTCCATGTTGATTTATGCAGCGTTAGCTCAATAAATCTTTTCCAAATAAAATCGTCAACAAATATCTACCAAAAAAGGTTAGACAGCTCAGAAACAATAGCCAAACTCACCTTTAATGGTAAGTTATTTGACAGCTGTGTGGTGAGGTCAATTAAGCGGCGAGGTCAGCAAAAAAATCACAATTGTTACTTTTAAGAACTGGTTTTTGTTGCAATTTTATAACTTTATCTAACAATACTTTTTTTTTAAGTATTTTTCGTTTTTCTTCTTTTTTAGGCATCACTTTTTTAGGTTAGATCCTATGTTTCATATAGTTTTATTAATTGCATTTTTGTTTTTATTTGCAGTTTTGCTTGTAGCTATGAAAATCCAAGCGCTCAATTCGCATTTTTTCCGCTTGTGCAATATTTGAAAGCTGCAACCGAAAGACCTTGACATGCTTGCAAGATGCAGCCGCTGCTATGCTGTGTAAACATTTATTTGAGGATAGATAAGTAAACTGGTTGTTTGGTTGCTGGATTGTTACATAACAAAATCCAAAAAAAAGAAGAATCAACGAAAACACGTTTAGGAAAACTAAGTTTGTGAAAAAGAATTGGTTGTGCGGTTTGGAATAAAATACAAATTCAGAAGTGGAATAAAATACAAAATCAGAAATGGAATAAAATACAAATTCAGAAGTGGCATAAAATGATATTTCAGTGTGAAGTTGGTAGTCTGGAATCTGGAAATCCCTTAACCCTTTTTTCCCATAACCTCAAATCGCTCGATATTTTATTGCTTCCGACCTACGAACTGTTAAAAGAAAGTCATTCACACACTACTCACGCTAACTTTTGCAATCCGCTTGCCTCATGACCCCGCATGTTTGCGCTAATTTGCTGAATGGGTTTGTAAATTTTAATTAAAAGCCCCAGCGTTTCTCAGTCGCTGTCCCCATCACTAACACTCTGCAGCGCACAGCACGACTGCTTCATCGATGCGCTCATAGGTCAGCCAAAGTAATTTCGTTTGATTTGCATTTTTATTGCTCGGTGGTTTTTGCCATCACCTTTATCAACCATAAATGCACTGACCTTTGACTAGCCAGTTGGCGCTCCAAATGCTATGTTGCATACCAAAAGTAGATGAGGAACGATGTGCGGGGTACACTTCCGTTTGGCAACTTCATTAGGCTACTGAACAAATATGCAATTTCTGTTTGACAAGCGCACAAATTTTCATTTTTATGTGACTTTTTAGTGAGTGTTGAGCATGTTCCAGCTGCAATGGTGCGGTTGGTTGATTGGAGCACGAAAAATTTACTCAGTAGCTTGCAATTAAATGTATGCAAATGAAAGTAAAGTTTTTTTGTTTGTGGGATTTGTTAATTTTATGCGCACTCGTTTGTTAAAGTGCCATTAAAAATATGGACAAATGAAATTTGCGTATTCCCCTTCGCTTCTCGCTTACTTCATTTGGCTTGCCGGCCTATCTCTTTGGCGTTTACTTCATTTGTTAAAAACTTCATGCGGGTATGTGTAGTAATCTAACGGTACAAAATTGATTTGCATAAATTAATAAATAAATGTGGCGACTCTGAAGTGGCAACAAGTTTTGCTGAGAAAATTTTGTTAACAACATGTGTGGTGTGTGTGTGTGTGGTGTACTTGCACTGCAGTCAACACCAACTAGTTGTAAACTACTTCGAAATTAGTACAGCTGGTCAACCAAATAGTTTGTTTAGTTTATGGGGCACAGGTTCGAGTTCTATTTCTGAAAAAACGTTAAATAAAAAAAAGGTCTGGTGGGATTTTTTGAATATTTTTTCTAACTAGTTTTTTTATGTCCCTGCAGCTTAAGTGTAGTATATGAGTGCTTAAATGTCTGTCCGTCAGTGCAGCAAATTAAATTTAAAAGTCAAAGTAATCAGCCAAATGTCGCAACTTAGTCAAATCCACATTTGATTTTTTTGTTGTTGTTGTTGTAACTTGTTAATGCATTGAATTTAATTCCTTTAATTTCTCATGTGGCAATGTGACTGTGGAAAACTGCACGCAAACAAACGCCACATTAGACGAGCACTTAGCGCTACTAAGCCAGTCATCCAATCAAGCTGTGCGCGCTTTGCATGGTTATGACACGCATGAATGGCAGCCGGCGTAGAGACGTCAGTGTTGCATTTTAAGGTAGCAAGTACATTTTAAAAAAGTAAAGAGAATTTCTATTTTTTCGTTACTTTTACAGCATTAGTTTAAAAAAAAATAAAAATGAAATTAAAAAAGAAATATAAATTTGAAAAAAAAAAAAACACAAAAAGAGTTTGATTTGCATCTTTTCGAGCTCTCCATAAAGTCAACGCTATTTTCCAGTACTGTTTAATTGTTTTTAAATATTTGTGTACTTATTTCTATCTTTCGGTTGTATTCACCCGAAAAAGTAGGTTAACATTTTTTCAAACCTAGATTTTTAGATAAATAGTTGGGGTGGTGATGATTGAGCTAGATTTTGCAAACTTTCGATTAGTTTATACCACTGAGGGTAAGCGATAGTTTGCTTAACTACCCAGTACTACTAATGATGCATTTCTTTCTAACCTAAAATTCTTCTTTTGCAACTTCCATGCACTTACATATGTATTAGCTTAAGTACAAAGCTTCAACTGAACTGAAATGAGATAAAATTTATTAAGAAATTCAGAGACTCCTACACGCTCAACGATTTGAAATATTTGCGAATTTACAACAGCAACATGTTGGGGTGGGTTAAGCTGCCGAGTATAAAATGCACATGTGACAGTGTTGGGAAACATTTTTACATATATTTGATGCGATTTAATAATTCATGCGGGGCTTTCATATTACTACAGCGATGCCATATTGTCGTATATTTGTGGCCAAATTGTTGTCGGTACGTGGGGTATGTGGAAAGGGTTGTATTGCAGCTCGTATTACTATCGTTTGTCATACGAAATATTTATTATTTTATATTTTATGTCGGTTCATTGTTTTTGTTTTTCGATTTTTCGTTGTCCTCCCCCCTTTTCCAATCAGTCGTTGCGCCTGCCACTAAAACAGTGAGTCAGTCAGCCTGTCAGTACGTGAAAGAGCCTTATGTTCTTTCCAAACGCCAACAACGTCAGCCACTCTCACAGTCATTCAACAATTCCTTTAGTTGATTTACTTACTTTTCGGTTGTATTGCTATGCGAAAATGTTGAAATTGCGAAATTGAAAGCGTTTTAACACTCGAGCTGTCAACAGAGCGGAAATTCGCTACTCACAAATCGAGCTTTAAATAAAGAAATAAAAAAACAACAACATATACATACATACTTTCATAAAAGCTGTATTATGTTGGAAGAGTGAAGGGCGCTTGAGTGGCGTAGTGCTGCGGTGGGTTGGTGAGTTGGTGGGGTGGGGTACAAAGTGGAGTGGTGTTATGCGATAAGTATGAGTATACTTGAAAACAAATAAACGAGTATAAGTGGTTTGGGAAAAGCGTACACAGTAGCTGCCAACCAATCAACAACAACAGCAATAAAGCATTGCATTGTTGGCGTATAAAGTCAAATTGTTGTTGTACTTAAATTTATGTACGGTTGTTGTTGCTGCATCGGAAATTCGAATTTATTTGGATCTGAAGGAAGAATTTTTATTTTATTTTTTGAAGTGAAACTTCTTAGACGTTGCGTTAGATTGAGAGTGGAATTTTAAGGGAATGCGAGTGAAAAAAATGCGAGAAAAACTACAAATTATGTAAAAAGTTGCGTAGAAAATTGTAAATGATTAAAAAAAATTATATAATAATAAAGCACTAAAATGCTCAAACAAAACAAAAAAAAACAAGTAAGGAAGTCTAAGTTCGGGTGAACCGAACATTAAATACCCAGCGTTAGTTTTCACAAAAAGGGGGCGTAGTTTTCATCCGATTTCGCCCATTTTAAAAACCAATCTATTCCGAGCGTAAACAATAGCGAATTTGGTGGGCGCGGCCACGCTCCTTGCTTATAAAGCTTTAACCGCTTACATGAGCCAAAAGTACTGAATCGATCTTTTCAAGGGTTATACCATGTCCTATATATAACTTTGGAAAAGAAGGCGTGCCATGCCCATAACTTTTAACGTATTTTGTGAAATTTTTCGATGTAAGGATATATGTGTCCATTGATCAATATTTACCTAATTTTAAAAAAGTGGGTGGTGGCACGCCCACGGATTTTATTATGTTGTTTGTCCCTATTTGAAGATCAGTTTTCATTGCAGATCTTTATGATACTTTCACAGTGGCTTGTTAATAGTGAAATGTTGATATTTTGTTTATTCACTTGTGGGCGGTGCCACGCCCATTTTCCAAAATATTACCAAAAAACCTTTAAACATCACTAATAACATCATCAGGTGAATGAGTGTACTAAATTTTAGCATTATATCTTTATCAGTTAAACAGATATTGCATATTCCGGTTTCCTAACTCTCGTTTAGAGAACTTTAGTCCAAAAAGGGGCGTGGTCGTTCACCGATTTTTCTTATTTTCTGTGGTAGTACTCTACATAAACATAACATGCCTGGTACCTAGTTTCGTAAACCTATCTCACACCTTTCTGAAGTTATTAGCAGTCGAATTTAAAAATTGCTTGACTCATAAGTGGGCGGTGCCACGCCCACTTTCCAAAATTTTGCAAAAATAATGTAAAGAATATGAAAATTGATGTACGTACCAAATTATATTATTATAGCGGTATCAGTTAATTAGATATGGACTTTTCAATATTTCCACCTCCTTTCAATATAACTTTTATGAAAAAGTAGGCGTGGTAGCCAAGGGATTTCGTTTATTTTCTATATATGAATTTAACACAACAGTAGTATGCCCTCTACAAAATTTCGTTATACTAGCATAAACTGTTCTGAAGTTATTAAGAGTCAAAATTTGAAAATTTCTTCAAATATATGTGGGCGGTGTCACGCCCCTTTTCAAAAAATTTGATAAAATCGGCCTTAGGACATCTAAATCAATACATATTGCAAATTTTATCATTGTAGCTGCTTCTAATATTGAATTAACCCGTTTTATACGTTTTTCGAAATTTTCGATATCGAAAAAGGGGCGTGGTTATGGTCCGATTTTACCCATTTTCAATAACAATCTATTCTGAACCCAAATAAGTACGCATGCCGAATTTGGTGAAGATATCTTTTTATTTGCTCAAGTTATCGTGTTAACGGACAGACGGACGGACGGACGGACGGACGGACGGACGGACAGACGGACGGACATGGCTCAATCAAATTTTTTTTCGATCCTGATCATTTTGATATATGGAAGTCTATATCTATCTAGATTCCTTTATACCTGTACAACCAACCGTTATCCCAACAAAGTTATAATACCCTTGTACTAGTACTAGTACGCTGGGTATAAAAAGTTTACTATTCCATGGCATTATAGATGTGGCTTCGTTAAATTATAATCTCACACGTATGTATAAATAGTTGAAGTATCGTATATCAGCCAACGCTTTGTGATATAAGTACCGAGTTCATCCCCAAAAGGTCCTTAGAGTAGTTATTAAAAAATATATTTACGGTGCTCTTAATCCATTTGACTCCTTTTCATTTTTCGTTTGGAGTATCACAACACTAAATTTGCATGCATATTCTGATTTTTTTTAATTGTGAATTTTTATTTTATTTCATTTAATAATGCAAAGTACTTGTGCGTAATTTATGCAATAAATAACTAAAAAATTTTTGTGAATCATTACGCCCCATCATAAATGATTTACCGCAACAGGACGTCCACACATTGCACGAGTGAAGTACATCCACTTGAGGCGTTTAATGTCTGAGTGTTTTGTAGATTGTATTTGGGTATAAATAATGTGGTTTATTAAAATATTAAAGAGTACACAGGGAGCAGGAAGGAGAGAAATTCTTTAAATGGGATGACTTTCAGGGATATAGAGTTAAAGCTAGAACGATATCTACACATATGTATTTTGTGGAAATATCTGTAAATTTTTTATATATTTTTTGTTGTTAATAGATGGAGATGCAATCGTAACCAAAGCTTCAATAGACTATCGATTAAAAAAAATTCTTTTTTTTTTTAAATTTGAAAGAAAAAAAATTTAAAATTGGGTATCTTACTCATTTGAGGCATACAGTATCGATACCCGCACACCAGCAATATTATCACTGAAACCCTAACCATATGAGTTTGTTAACAATAAATGTTCCATCTCAGGAACTGCTACCCTAAACACTTGCTTACCCTCTCTTTTGATGGGTCATGCAAGTAGCAAATTACTGCAACGAATCGAATTACCCGCAACCGATCATTAATCAGAATTTGTTTGAATTCTAATTTGTTTTTATAATAAAGCATGAAATATGACTGCTAAATGGTAAAAGTAATTATGTTTGCAAAACAAAAAAAAAACAACAAATTTTCGCAAAATAACCTTCAGCGCTTACTGTTGAGTTGTGCTACAGAGTTAGCATTAGCGTTTCGGTTAGCGTAGTGAATAAAAATGGTATAAATAAATATATTAAAGTAGTTAATAATATTTTGCAAATTTTTTGCTAATTATAAATTTGCAAAGCCAGTACATTCAACTTTTTATGCGGCGTAATGCAAATGTATAATTTTTGCACACTTTGTTTTTTTTTTTTTTTTTGAAAGTTGTAGACTCACTCTAGCGCAGAGCACGGAACAGATTATTAATCATAATTATATTAATTATAAATGGAAATTATAAATGAATTTTATAAAAAATATGCAACAGTGATTGCAAGAAACAATTAGAACTACAGGAGTGTTGCTACAGACTGTAATTATTTGCGCCAAAATATGCAACACCCCAAAAAACACAAAACACAAAAATCCAACACAAAAGGAACCACGAAAAAATGATACTTGGTATAATGATAATTTAGCCAAAAATTCGCGAAAATTAATCATGCTTAATAGTAACTACTGAGTCATATACAAACTGCTAGTGGTAAAATTTGATTAGCTGCGCAAGGCGTGGCGGTTTTAATTGCGATTTTTTTTTTTAAATTATTTGCACTGCAAGATAACGAAATCCAAATATTAGTAAAATTAGTATTAGTAATTAAAAAAGTACTGCTTATTAAAAAGTTCTAAACAGCAAAATGACTTCAAAAATTCACTAGATTAAAAAGGGTCCCTTGTTCCATAAGTACTAGGTATTAGGGTGACAAGGCTGCAGTAACTAGTTTCCAAGTTTTTTTGTTTTAAAATCAGACCTTTAACTACTACTAGTACTACTAGCACAACAAAGCCTTTTTATTCCTAGAAGACTATTTACTAACCCACCCTAGTAAGCTAGAAAAAAAATCTAAAAATCAAGACAAAAAAAAAAGATTTAAAATAATCAGCAACAATTGCCCGTAAACCACAAATACGATCAAGAAAAAAATAGCATGTGGTTATACAGCGCTAATAAACAAAGCAAAAGGTGTGCAAAAATTAGCAACAACAAGCGCATAAATGCACTACAGAAAAAAGTTTATATAGTTAGCTGGTTGGAAAACATAAAATAAAAACATTTTGTTCACAATTAATTTAGTGGCTAACATTTTTAAAACAAAAAATGCAACCAAAGTGGCAGCACATATATAACAAAAGAAGGTTAACAGCAAACCAACAACAAGTACAACTTAAACAACAACAAAAAAACTTAAACCACAACACCAACTAGCTATTTAACATGGTAAAGCAACGCGATTAGCAGCAACAGAATACAAAAACAATGCAACAACAACAAAAAATTGTTATTAACTAAATGAGCGAACGAATGAAGTGAATGTCGGTGAGTCTTTGTTATTTGTAACCAAAAAAAAAATTTACTACATTAAAACTACAACAACAATAGCTTATGGTGCATTTGTCTATTAGCGAAAAGCGGCGACCTTGAAGTTTGCAAAAATTGTTTGGTTTGCGGTTGACTTGGCCGTTTGTTTCGAGCGCTGACTCAACGCTTGAGTGCTGCTGTGATGATGTCTGTTGCTGGAATTTTCTTTGCAATTTTTTGTTGTTTTTGTCTTCTAGATTTAAAAGAAGACTTGAGTGGAATTTTTAGGACAGATCTTGAAATTTCAGAATTTCCCACCGTTTATGAGAGCATAAATCAGACATATAGAATCATCCTTTCGAACAATTTTGGTCCTAGAACTGGAACCGTCAGGGGTTTTGCTGAAACAAATTTTGATTTTTTTTAACTCTGAGAGGATAAACTCTATCGAAAAAGAAAAATATATTCCTGAGTTAAAGAAAAAGGTAAAGTGGGCCCAGCTATTTTTTTTTTTTGGGATTTCTTGAATCTTTCAGAACGTGATACTATATTTCCAAATTGAGTCATTAGGGCACGATACTGATGATATCACCCGCCATGACGGCAATATTCAATAAGCAACAGCACTAAAACAAACAACAAAGCAACCCACTACTAAAAGCTGAACTTTAAACTTGAAGTTGAGAAAACACAAAATGATTAAACGAAAACAATAAAAAAATGTGGCAAAGCAAAAACAGTTTATAATTGCAAGAATATTAAAAAAAAGAGAAGAAAATAATGCAAAATTGCAAAAAAGTTTATTAGCAAAAAATAAAATTGCAAATGTTATGCGCCAAGGTCAACTGAGCAAAAAGCACAAAACGAATAGAGCTTTGGCGTACAACAGCTGCCCGCACAAACTTTTTTTTTGGCATTAAATGGCCAACAGGCAATGAGAATGCGCCAACAAGTTAAAAGTTAACATCCACAGCAACAACAAAAACAGCCAAAAACAATTCTAGCAAGACAATCGCCAACAAAAATAGCGTACAACAACGGCAAGAGCAACAGCAGCAGCAACAACAGCAACAGCAGTTAATCTGTTAACTAATCGCAAAATTACGAAATCAAACAATTTTCCACAAAATTTATGATGTTTTTGTTGTTTTGCTAAGTTGTTGTTGTTGGTCTTGGTTTGGCGAGTTCGTTGGGTTGTCTTTTTCCTACACTTTGACGGTGAGTAATTTTATGAGCAAATTATTTGTTGTTGTTAGTGTTAAGGTGCATTATGTTTGCAGTTGTTTTTGTTGTTGTTGTTGTCTATTGTCTATTGTATTGCTGCTGCATAAACATATTTATGTACAGCAGCGGTAAAAACAGCCTGACAGGCGTGCAACTTAAGTGGGCGATAAATGTTGGCTCATTGTAATCAAATCACCTGAAGGCAATATATGCATTGTTGTTTGTATATTTGTAAGTAGACATGTTTTGCATTTATCACGGGTAAAAAACAACAATTGCATTATAAAAACTTTAGCTGGATTGAAGCAATTGCATGCGACAATAATAAAAGATTTAAAATACGAGTGAGACATAAAAATTTATATGGGTGTTAAGGGTTAATGGATTCCTGTAGTTGGCTGTAAAATTAATTATTGTTATAAATAAAAAATAAAAAAAAATTTAAAAATTAAATGTACAAGACTAATTGAAGTTAAGAATCAACAAACCTCTTTGTGTTGTAAAAAATTTTGACTGATTTTCCGTTGACTTATTTAAAGTATATAGCCGGAATAAGATATTTCTTTGTTGTAATGTAGAATCTAACCTTTAAGTAGGACGTTTAGCAATACATTGGTAAAAATTAGGTTCCATTCTATGCAGCGGTGTTTGAATGATGCGCGAACAAACATACAGACCGATAGACACAAATTATGAGAACGGTTGTTTTTTTACTCAATATTTCTCTATTTCTGCCAAGAAGAGAAAAAATTGGTTCGTAAAAATTTCAAAAATTTTAGAAACTTTTTCCGTAAATGCAAATTAAAAAAACTTTGGAAATTTGTTTGGTGCTTTACGATTTTGAACAAAAAAAATTAATTTTTCGTTGTAGGGCGCGATCTTGTCGGGACCATTTTGGCATTTCGTAATTTTTTTAAGGAATATTACGCAACTTTTCGAGACTGGTTTCTCAACATTTCAGAACAGTTTCGTGATGTTTTCTTGACGATTTCAAGGCCATTTCAGGACTATTCCAAAACCATTGCAAAATTACTTTTGATTTCGGACTTTTTCGGAATCATTTCGGGAAATTTGGGAATTATTTTTGGAACGTTTTCGTTTTCGGTGATGTTTTTGGAATCATTTCGCATTGTTTCTCGGATTTTTTTGGGACAATTTTGGAGCTTTCTCGAAATCATTTCAGAACAGGATTGAGATACTCAGAAAATCGTGCTACAAATTCCTGAACCTTCAAATGTTAGGAAACCGACTGAGGCCAATGTGAAGCTTTTAATTTTTTTTTAACAAAACAACTGCAGCAGCAACAAAAAAAATTAACAACAACAGCAACAAATCACATCTAATACTATGAACTTTGTGTGGCTCACGCCGTTGGATGCCTCACTGCAGCAATAAACAATTTCCGTTGCTTGTTAGCGCACCAACACACATGCAAATATAAAACAACAACAAAAATGCAACAATAACAACGGCTACAACACAGTTGCATGTTCGTCAAGTTGTATGCAACACGTGTTGTTGTTGCCACCGCTGCTCTGTTGCTGTTCGTATTGCTAAAACGAATTAATTTCGATGATTTTCATTGCGGCCAATGTGGCAATTGTGCTTGTTGTTGTTGTTGGTGCGGTAATACCCATGTCGCATTTGGAGAGCTTTAAAATGTGGGTTGGCCACTTCAGACGCGACACACGCGACTTGAACAATGCGAACAACAACAACAAATGAGATATGAGAAATGTTCTGTTGAAAAATCGTAAAAGAAAACAACAACAACAACGAACTTCAAGTCCAAACAAAACGACTAACCGAGCCTAGACAAATCATACACAGCAACGTGGGTCGTTAAATGCAACTGTGGCAGTTGTTGTCGCTTCAAGCACGTTTGTAAGCAACAGCAACAACAACATAGAGTTGACAACAGCCCGCAACCGCCATGCGACCAAAGTATTATTCGTCTTATTAATTTCATTAAGTGGCACGATGATTGATTTTATGCGGCACTCGATGCGGCAATGGTATGTTGTTAATGCAACAACAACAACAACAACAGCAGCAGCAAGCAACACAACGTTAGGCGACAGTTGCCATAAACGGCAAACGACGATAAACATGCGACAACAACAACAACCAAAAACAGTCGCCACGCTGCTGCCGTCATGAAGTGGTGCCGAGTGTTGTTGCATTGTTGTTGTAGTGGCTGCTGCAAGCGTCCAATGAAAATAAACATTGAGCATAACGATAAACAACAATAACAACAACAGCAGCACAGCGACTGGCAATGAAGTACAACTGCTGCCAATGCATGGAGGGTGTGATTGAGTTGCTCAGAGTGAGGTGAGCGGCTGCGGGCATGAAGAGAGAGGCCAGTCCTCATAAACGTCACGTCAGGCAGAATCGTAAATGTTGGCAACTAAAGATAGCAACAACAACAACAACAAATTGTGTAGCATGCAACTTTGGATTAATATTTGGTCCCCCACTGCCAATATCTGTTTGTGACGTTGCTTAAGTGTGTGTGTGTGTGTGTGTGTGGTGTAGCTCCCCCGCTTGGTTTGTTGCATTTTGAAAAATGTTTATTTCAATGTTGATAATTTTCCATTGAATTTATGATTTTTTTTTTTTTCGCTCTTCGTTTCAAGATTTAATGAAGCATAAATTGTTGTTGATTTGAGTGCCGACGACGGAATTTAACGATTGATTGCATTTTTGAGATTCTTCAAAATAAATTGCATATATTATATATGTTTGTATTAGTAGATAGAAAAATGGCGACAGAGTTGCCACGTGTTTGAAAATTGATACGTTTTGTGTATAGAGAGCCTAAGCAAAGATAATACCAACAAAGCTATGAATGAGAAAACCTAGAATATTATTCAGAAATCAGCATTTATTGGCTTTTATTCATTTTAGCGCTACTGACTCCAAATGTTATGCTTAATGTGTAACAAACTTAGACCCCGACCTACGCCTTTTTTTATTTAATCTCCACACTTAAAAAAGCCGATAAGGTTTTATTAACACTTAAGAGAGTACACTTTAATGTAAAGATTCTTATCTAGCAGAGATGTTAGTTTCCAAGTGCGAGATTTAAGCTACAATTTCAATCCCGAAAATAGCTTTTATTTGTTACTAAGAGATTTGCACTTTTTTTGAGTTTTTTTTATAATCACTATGAAGATATAGAATTTAAATTCAATATTGAAAAAATCAAGTTTTTGTGAGAGTTGCATCATTCTGGTATAAAAAGTCCTATACGATGGTCCCGAAATACAGAAAATCGAAAATGATTCTAAGTATTTTCAGCTCTAGCAAGTGTTTTGTATACATACATATATGTACCTAAGAAAGGCATATTGTAGTGGTGATGGGTGTGTTACTTATCAGTAAAATAAATGTGGTTCAGTGGACTACAAAAATTATGAGCACAAAAACAAAAAAAAAAACAAACCCAAAAAAATAATACCAAATGCTTTCTATGCATTTGTTTACTCTCTGTTTAGCATTTTTTGTTTTTTTTTAACCAATTTTTTATCTTTTGTTTAATTTCCTTTTTTATGTTGTTTTAATCATTTGGTTGAGGTGGACTTAATATATTTAGCCCCCCTCCCCCTCTCAAATGTTTATACATACACTGACACTCGTTGTTCTATTTGCTTTTCTTCACTTGCTTTGTTACCCCTTCACTTTAACAATTTGTTTTTTAATTATATTTAGCTTGTTATCACACGCACATATTGCTATTTTTATTTTTATTGTTTTTATTATTACATATTCAATTTTATTGATTTAATACTCACAACAACTTTTGATTTTGTTTGCTTTTCTGTTGACTTTTGACGACTGCGTTTAATGGGTTTCTTGATTTGCTTTGACCGATAACTTTTTGTGTGAAGCATTGTTAAATACTAAGGTCTGAAACTTTTAGAGTAATTTTTTTACCACTCAAAAATATAATTTTATTATAATTTCCAAATCTTTTCTTTTACTGCACCGTCTAATGTATACATTCGTTATCTATGCTTCAAGCTTTACCTATCAAATAAAATTGTTTACACTGAGATAACAGGTGTTAGCAAACAATCGCCTTCCTTGTTCTCCACCGTCTTTTTATCATGCCAGCTAAACCCGCAAAGGTTGTTCTGTCATATCACATTAAACAACACGATAGATATTGTATTGGCCAAGCTTAGATTATGTGCCACTTTTTTCCCTTCTTTTCATCATCTTGTTGTTTCTCTGACTCTCACTCTTCTTTCTATACTCTGTCTCAATTTATCAAGATAACCTCTTTCCTTGACCCTTTTCATCAGTCTTCTCTTTTAACTCTATCTCCATCTATAAATTTTCCGTTATCTTCTCCTTATTGCAGCCCCTTAGAACCTTCACCCCTTATCAATAATAAAATCTCCACTTAACACCAACCGAAAATGCAATCATAAATTCTCCTCCATCCCACAGCATTTGCCGTTAACGCTACACCTAACCTCCCTTACCAAGATGCCTAACTTAGCGTCCAACTTTGGCTAATTTTACTCTATGTTCTCTAACTGTCTTTGACTTTTCCGGTACGTTGGCCCTTTAATTTGTTTGTTCGTGCTGGGTTTCCTTGTTGCTCACGGGAGCCATTTTAGCTATTTGATAACATTTATTTTTTTTTTTTTTCATTTTGACAAGTGATTTCGTTTTGCGAGCAGGAATGCCATCTATCTTCTACAATTTCCTTTGAAAGAAACCTTGTAGTTTGGTAAGGAGCGTGTGGTTGGCGTTTGCTGCTGTGGCCGTTAATAGGCTTATCCTGCTTTCACTTCGTTTCAATTAAATGAATGGTTAATATTTTTTTGTTTCCTGTTCAATTATCTTTTGACTTTTATTTTGTGGTGTTTCTATTTTTATTTCCAAGTGTCACTCACACTCTTTTCGTGTTTCAATTTTGCCAGCTTATCTGTGATCTTTGGTTCTCTCTTCTTTTTATTTTTTTCGTTTCTTTTTTTATTTTTTTGTGTTTTGTTTCTTATTGTCGGTTGTAGTTTTTTTTTTTGTAATACCTTTCCTTTCTTTTATTCTATATTTTTTTACTTTTGTTTTGTTTTTTTTTTGCATTGATGCTTATCACCTTAGCCGCCTTTTGCAATTTCCGTTTGCCATAATCACATTTTGCTTCCGTTTGAACTTGCTTTGTTGTTTCATTTTTTTTAGTATTTGAGCTGCGTATTTTTTTTTTGTTTTGCTTTTATCCTTTTGATTTAATCAGCTGTGACTTTTGCCCTATCTCCTAACTGAACTTTTGCTTGCTTATTTTCCAAGGTAAGTGCGAGTTATTTAATGTTCTCAATGTGACTGGGACTTTGGTCGTTAGTAACTATCTTATAATTTAAACCACTTCTTTTTCGAATTTATTTGTGGTTAAATAACGATAGTTTTTTTAAGAAAGAAAGGTGGGTACGTTTAAAATTAATGAAGAGAATCAGTTTTTTATGCTCTGAGCTAGCTAGATTTTTTTCGAAAGCGTACTGTTCTGGAAACGTTAGTATTTTATTTTGTTTCGCTGAAAACTTTTGTTCTGATCTCATCCCTCTAATTTGGCCTGAAGATTTTATTTTATTTTAGGGAAGTTATGAGCCATTTCATGAGTAACACTCTTGACTCCCTTCGAAAGTATAAATATTCATTTAAATTTGTTTTCAATACCATTAAAGCGCATATCACAGCACCCCACACGCAAACGAAACCAAATCTGACAACAAATCTCTAACATCTCACTCGTAAATCTCAGCGATTAGCCAATATATCAAAGCGACGAAAATTGCAATTTTTCCACCAAACAAAATAATAAGAATAAAAAAGAAGAAGAAGCATTATAATTGCCTATAATTTATGTGCAATTAGCCAAGCGAGAACTCATACGCACCATCAAAAAAAAAAAAGTATGCAAAAAACCAATAGACCATATCGATTGACAGCGGATGGTCAAATAAATGGTCAAACGAACAGTGAACTCCCAAAGCAAATAACTTCCAAACGAAATAGACAAAAGGAAGGGGATGTGCAAAAATGTTTTATGCGTTGAAGCCGGATGGTAATGGCCAAAAGTGTGCAAGAGATTCGAAGGGGGTGTTCAATAATAATGTACAAATTGCATAAACGGCGCTAATAAATTAACACAAACAACAAATTAGCTGAGCACAAACATTGAACTCCGTGATTCACCACTGAACAGGACATAGAATGCGAGGGACCGAAATGCGTACGACATTATTTGAATTACGATAATGTTTTAAGAGAATAATGCATTTGGGAGTAAAGTCCAGTTTCAGCTATTTCACAACACAATTTTTGTTAATTTTTATGTTTAAACAGCGGGCGTTAATGACATCAACTATCATTAACTGTGAGAGGTCACTCGATAAATTAGTTGAACTCGTTGCAACAAGACCCTCAACGCGATGAACCCGCAGCTTGTTGTAGCTATTCTATGTTGTTGTAAGTGTGTATGTTTGTATGCCAATGTTAATGAAGTCCCACTATGCATTGGAATAAGTAGTCAAAGTACGCCCATAAAGTTATGCCCCCATGAATAGCATCAAGCGCATCGGACACTCACTGGATTGCAATGTGAAAACTATTTTCTAAAAAGCTATTTCAATGACATACTCGCCAAGTGTAGTGAAACAAATGAATGTGTTGTATGCGCTTATAATAATGTGTGGCTTATTTATGTGAAGTCCCAGTAGGAAGTGATGGCGAAGAATTTTTTTAAAGCTGAAAAACTGGAATTTTAGGGAAACGTACGATTTTTTTTAACCTAAAAATTATTCGAGAATTAAAAGCAATTCTGGAGCGAGAAAGCAAAAAAAGCTATCTAAAGGATGGGCATTTTTTGTTGGGTCAAATTTGCACTTTTCAAAAAAAGAATTTTTCTTCAACATTTCGAGGTAATCGACTCGAGTTTTCAATAACAAAAAATTATACAAAATTTTTTTGATTTTTACATACATAAATTACAAAAAAACCAATACTTTTTCACTTTTTCGAATAGTTCATTTTTTTTCTCAAAATTTTTTTTATTTTTATTCTAGCCGATTTTCGAATAAAAAAAAAAATTATCCAAAAGAATTATAATTTTTTAAATAAATTATAAAAAAAATATTTTTTCACTTTTGCTATTTCATTAGCTTTCGTTGGGGGGAGGAAATCCTACAGTTTTTTGAATAATTAAAATTTTTTTTTTCAGAATATTTTTTTCTTTTTATTTAAGTCGATTTGCAAATAAAAAAAATTGTTACCAAAAAATTGTGATTTTTTACATTAATTACGAAAATAATTTTTCTAGACTTTTGCCATTTCATACCAATTTTTATATGTATTTGTTTATATTTTACTCCATCTTCAAATAACAAAAAAAATTTACCAAAAAATTTTGATTTTTTACATAACTTTTAAAAATAATGCGATATTTTCTCGGATTCTGTTATTTAATTCGCTTTCGAAGGGAAATATACCAGATTCTCGAATAATTAAAATTTTTTTTTCAGACCTTTTTTTCATTTTTTTACTCGATTTTCAAATAACAAAAAATTGTTCCAAAAACATTTTTTTTCCTAAATTAAAAAATAATGCGATATTTTCTCGACTGTTTTTATTTTAAAATAAAAACTAATTTCCTACCTGGTATCCCACAATAATCGTACTTAGTTGCACTTGTGTGCCCTTTAGGCATTTGTGTAGTATTCCGCATAAGTTCATTAAAGCATACAAAATCCACACTTTCGAACTCACAGTCACACACACACCTACAAAAAACACTTTGCAAGTGCTGCTCGCACATGAAGTTAAATAGCTAAATGGTCGAAAGAGCGAGCAGAATGTGACATCCGCGGGAGTTCATAAAGCCACACAAGCGGTCAGTCAACAAATGCATTCTATTATAACCACTTTGTATGTGAAAACATTAAAAACAACAACAAAAACAAGGAAAATACAAATGCAATGACAACCATTGCCACAAGCTAATGCTAATGTTGGGTCTACAAAAACAACTGAAAGGACTTCTATACAAAACAACAACAACAAGATGTCGAAACAAGTGTTGTTAAACCAGTTCCCTCTCCAGCTGACGGCTAGCTTCGTAGTGTAAATGTGATTGGCCACCGACCCTATTCCAGTTCTTGCGCTCTGTCGACTGTTTGGCTAGTTTTTTTCTGGTTCTTCAGAGATATTAAATTTTAAATTATTTTCTAGTAGGCAAAAATATGGAGCTTGTAAGGCGGTCGTAGGTCTTGAAGCTCTTGGCCCTCTATCTATATATACAATTTTTTTCTCCATCGCCTTGGAAGGATAATTCAATGGGTTCTGCATGAGTGTTCTGCAATTTTCTGAAGTTTGTGACTGAGGGACCGCCAGGTGGTTTAATCTAGAGCCCTGAGAAATGATTTCATCGAGTTGATCGAATGTCACTTGAACCGCTGTCAAGCTGACGTGGAGTTCAGAAAAGAGTTGGAATCGAAGTGACTCTTGTCTCTCAAATAATCGAGGTTCTTCAGCCCTTTCACTTCTGGGCCCGTACTCCCTACCCTGCTTTCTCCCATATATCACACTCTAACCCCAACTACATATCTTCACACTACTTCAGTTCCCCTGCTATCGCAGCCTTCCTCCACTCTCATTAGGTATTGTCGTAACCACAACAACAACAGCAAACGCAATCTTGTCGCTCGTTTGTGGCTAACAAGTAATTTCGTATGTGTGCATTTGTTATTGTTTTTAATATATATATTATTGTTTTTGTTGTTATTGCTGCTTTATTGTATCACAGGCCACAAAGCTCAAACGTACGAGCCTATATAATACTATCAACATGCAAACGCTTATGGCATGCGTCCGTCCATAGGGATCCCCTACCTGTGTCGCTTGGCATGTCTGTCGTTGCATGTATGTCCGTCCGTGTTTGTCTGTCTGTCCGCCAGTGTATCGCATGCAATACACATGCTCTCTTCACTCTTCATTCGTTGCCACAGTCCTCATAGGCGCGTGTGGCTCTTTTAGTCTGGCTTGACTGCTTGCTGTAATTCGTTTTTTTCTGCACCTCCGCTTCCACTTTACACCCCCCAACCAGCAATGCATTCAACATAGCGCTGGTTCGGTCCTCTGTAGGTTTGTTCACGCCATTGCTTCACTTGACTGCCGATTGGCTTCGACTACGTTGCACTTGCATGGCAGGGCGCTTGGTTGGTTCGTTCGTTGGTTTGCTGGTTTGCTGGTTGGTGGCTTGCTTGCCCGCACTTGTCTCATCAAGTGTTCCATGGCATCGATGAGTAAATAATGGCCAACGCATTGCAGTGTGCACGCATTGCACGCCACTCGTTCGCTGGGTTAGGGCACGACTACAACAACAACAAGAGCTACAACAACAACGTTCAAAACATAAAAGCAACAGCAAAACCAGTGGCATATCGCATGGCATCATCATCTACTATGTGGTCAACTCAGCGCATATCAATTCGGTCAGCTGAGTTCCAACGTTTCGTTGTCTGTGCAAGTTCGAGGGAGTGCTGCTCGGCCGCATCAACCACATGAGTTGTAGTGTTGTTGTTGGATTCCTCGATTTGTATTATTTTCTCTGCATTCTATTCTATTTTATTTTATTCAATGTTGTTGTTGGAACTGCATGCCATAACATTGTAGCAGGTACCAGCCAACCATCGACGTATTCGCGGTCTGGGCAATGGGAAATTTGCCTATACTAACGCGCTTCACAACGCTCCCTCCGCTTGCTCGTTCCTTTATTTGTAGGCTCGTCTTTTTTTTTATTTCTGTTTGCTTACCTTCTCATAGCTTCCACTTGCTATCAGCTCTTCACCTCTTAAACGCGCTCTAGCACTTTCCGCGTTTATTCAGCCGAACTCGCGTTGTGTGAGTGCCCACTTCTCTTCGTTTCGACTTTCTGCTCGTTTTTCGTCATTATTTAATCTGTTTGAAATTTTTAAATGTTGTTGTTGTTTTTGTTTTATTGTTATTTAATTCCCACTTTTTTTTAAGTGGTGAGATATTTTTTCTGTCGTTCCCATATTTGTGTTTTCTTTTTTGTTGTAATACCAGCAGAGTATTTTTTTCGGTAGCGATATTATTTGCTGCTAATTATTTGATTACTTTCCCCCTTTGGCCTTTCTTTCGTTCTTAAGTTTCTGTCAACTGCCGGAGTTAAAGTTAGTCCAACGTTTACTCAGCTGAGTTTTGTCATTCAATACAAGAGCAGTCCGTTCGATTCGGCATTACCTCAAGATAATCGAGAGAGTAGTTGAAAATTTTGGGAACACTGCTGAGCTCAGAGCCCTAGTCCTACTTCGATGACAATTTTCTTTACTGTGGGCTTACCATCAAAAATTTCTCCTAGCCACTTTGCAGATGAACTCAGCTCTTTCTTTGGTATGACCTTTAGTATGGTTCCTTGTGCTCTTTCTCGAATATTACGACGTCTGCTCTGTTCGAACTTACACCCAACCTATGAACCATACTAAAGTAAATACCTTAAGTCAATCCAGATGACTTTACACGAAGAAGGAGTATTTTCAAGCGCCATTGAGGCATATGGGCGCGCCAATTAAATTTTGCTAAAACCTAAAGAAAACAGCGCGCAGACAGACGCCATTAGCGCCAAAAAGACTTAACGGACGAGTGGACATTATTAAACAACAATGGCGCTAATAAATTTTGCTAATTAGATGGCAAAGAATTAAATAGACGCCATCCACCAAAACAAAAAAGGGAGCAAATACACAGACCAATCCACAAAAACAAACCAAACTTACAAAGACCAGATAATAACCTGTTATGAATGGCAAACATAAACTAAAATGCGCTACAACAATAACAAACACGTGAATATGCTAAAAAGCGCTGAAGCGTCCAGTGTTACAACTAAAGTGCCAGCTTAACGAGTTGTGGAGGAGAATAAAACATGCAGTTGGAGTAGCGGTGATAAATAAAATATTAAAATTAAATTAATAAAAATAAAACAACAAAAAATCATACGCATAATAACAATGCAGTGAAGGAAAACTTTTTGAAAAATATTCTCAAGCTAAATAAGTCCAGAGTCTAGACAAACAGACAGACACACCTAAGCCAAGTGAATAGCATCGACGCTAGAGCGGTGAGCGACGTTGTTTACACACAATGCGGCACGTAAATAAAACATTTCCAAAGAGCACATAAAAGATTGTAGCTGCGTCTTGTAGATGTTTCTTTCACGTTTAAAGAAAATGACGGATGCGAGATAGTTCACACAATGAAAACAAGAACAAGAACTAAATATATCTGAGATGCAACATGAGACCACACCGCATGCGGGGGTTGGTTGTGCTTGAGTTGTGTGGGCTTAGGTGTTAAATTCTGTTCAACCGCTCAAGCATAAAACAGCACCGCCAATGGACTCGACACCGGCGACTGCGTTTAGCTGGTAATTAGTATTTGGTTTCGCAAAAGTTTTGTGTTGCAGCAGTTGGTGGCATGAATAGTTCACACCACCGTGCTCTGTTGCACCACTGACAATAGCTTTAATAGCGTTATCAACAATAATAAGAGTAAGCGCAGCTTAAGTATTTACACGTGAAAATGAGAGCAGAGTGTAATTTAATATTTTCATACAGCAGTGGGCAGATTATTGGAGCACCAGAGAGAATTCGCGTTATTCTATAAAAGTTTCGCGAAAATCTACACTAAGCAGCATAAATCTGTGCTCATGTAGATTTCGGCATTTTTCGGAAAAATTTTTCAATGGAAAATTAATGTAAAAAAAATGATATGAAAATATTTGTAAAAATCTATTATACAAAATTTTAAATATTTTTTTAAAAATAGTAATTTTTTTCTGAGAAATTTCAGTTTCTTTAGCATGTAGTTCTATTCGAAAGGCTGTTCTACTCGAAAGCAAAAATCGAATCGAACACCGGTACTATGCAGTTCATTCGAATTTACTTTAGAATATTTTCGAATTTTGAGACATGCCAAACTTTTCCGAAAGAGAATGTTATCCCAAAAGAGTTCTGAGTTAAAGCGCTCTTCGAAACTGGTCTGAGATAGGCTGTTTCTATTTAGTCATCCGCTACTGTACTAACTGTAATGAGAGACCAACTAAACTCCGCTGCTGTTATGGTGACTTAGCCGCATTGTTGTGACTTAGTTTCCCCCCCTTCCACACTAATGACAAACGCTAGGTATGCTTTAATTGTTGTTTACACCAAGCAACCAACGAACATTCCCCTGTCTCTCTGTAAACATCTTTGTAACCATGTCGATGTAATCAGCCGTGCGTATAACCGTCCATTCGACCATGCAACCGGTGGGCCGGTGAATGTGTGGCTTATCTATTTGTATGGTGCAAATTAGCGCTCATTAGGAAATAGTGCAAGTGACTTACATTATTAGCTAACAGGCCTATGTGCTATATACTACAAATATATATTCTTATATGTATAGTTATATTCCCTGCCATAGAAATATTAAAAAAGAAAAACGTACTCACTTCCCTCTTCCTTACTTCCATCACAACCTTCCCGCTTTTAGTGCAAATATTTATTCAACATCAGCGCTGCCGAGTTGGTCGTCATGGCCTTTGTTAAACAAAACTTATATACATACATACTTATATATTTACATTTGTACTCACATTCTCATAGCAATTGTTTACATATGGCAAGGTACATATTATTATTCCACAAAAGGTGCCAATTGCTTACCTGCAAAAATAGAAAAAGAAGTTATTATGTAGCGTAAATATGAAAGATGCGAAAAAAAATAAAATATCTATTTGTATAAAGCACATTAGGCTGGGTCGATGTACTTTATTGTCTTGAAAATAAAAACTAGTGTACGTGTAAGTGTTTGTTCTTTCATGATGTCCAACGACCGCAATCGATTGTTATGCAATTTTCAGAGTGGATTTACGAAATCAGTGTCGACATGGGCTATATATAGTTTTGAAAAAACCGACTTTTCTAATTTTCATAACATTTTTCTCTTAAAATTTTCGACCCAACCTAATGTATTTATAAGCATTTACTACATTGTCTAACTCCTGCAAATATAATGAAAATACTATGAATAGAGGTGCATTAACACAGCGGACGCGGCGGTGCCGTTGAATTACCAAACAAGCCAGATTACAAGAGAAAAAAGCAAAATAAAAATTAAAAAAATTGTGAGCTGCTTATACCATCCTGAGCTCAACGCATTGGTCATTGTAACAAGTCAAAGTAATGAGATATGGACATAATGATGGAAAAATGTCATTAGTTTCCTTTGTTGTTGTTGTGCTGTAAGCAAATAATGAGCTCAGCTAAAGATCAGCGATTAGGAATTTCTCCTCTTTGAACTGTAGCAGTGAAGTAACTTCCTAGAATAGGAGCGTTATCCCATACAATCTTGTGAAATATGGTTTCAGTAATGGAGGAAACATTTGAGAGGATTTGCTGATCCTATTAAAAGGTAACATGAGATTTTTTTTTGAATTTGATGGTGATTTTTTGAGGGTAGTTATGGTCTGATATAATCAGCGTAAACAGTTGAGTTTGGACTATTAGTTGTTAAACAGGTGTGGGGTTTGGAAATAATTAGAGAAATAATGGAAAGTAATGATTACTTTTTATTCTTTTTAATTAGTTTTCAGTATAAAAAATTAGAAAAATTAAATATAATTGACAGTAATGATTATTTTTTTAGTCTTAAAGTAATGATTCTTTTTTCAGGTGGAATTTAATGATTATTTTTTATTCTTTTTGGTCAGTTTTCAGTATAAAAAAATTTGAAAAATTAAAAATAATCGACAGTAATGACTTTTTTTAGTCTAAAAGTAATGATTATTTTTTCCGTTGGAAAGTAATGATTACTTGTTATTTTAAAAATTAAAAATAATCG
Source organism: Sphenella marginata (assembly GCA_951509765.1). Lineage (NCBI taxonomy): Eukaryota > Metazoa > Arthropoda > Insecta > Diptera > Tephritidae > Sphenella > Sphenella marginata. Next base: position 54,658,853 of record OX608083.1, read on the forward strand.
ACAGTAATGATTATTTTTTGATCTAAAAGTAATGATTATTTTTTCCGGTAGAAATTAATGTTTATTTTTTCTCCTTTTTGTTGTTTTTCAATATATAAAAAATTAAAAAAAATAAAAATTATTGACGTAATAATTATTTTTTAGTCCAAAAGTAATGAATATCTTTTAAAGTCTCAAAAAAAAAAACATTTAAAATAAATCGTGATTTTTATTTAATTTTTAATTGTTTTAATCAGTTCAAAATAAAAATTGTTAGTCGACAATACTTTCTTTTCAATATTTCTTATTATCAAGTAGATTCCCATGGAAACAAAAATTTAAACCGGTAATCCTTTAATGCTCCAAATTAGATAATCATCCGAAAATTGACATCTAAAAAAGTGAAACTATTTTCTAAAAATATTTTCTAATGCCAAGATTAATAAACGCCATTGCGCCACATGTGTCCACACAGCAGCATTGCGGCAAGCGAGCAGCTCAGCCATACCACAAAATCTATGTACGAATTGTTGCTACAAAAGATTAATGACGCTACATTTATGCTAATGGCTTTAACGCTGATCGGTGATGGATAGCACTGATTTGGCAGAAAGACAAAAAAAAAAACCGAATACGAATGAAAATCTTTGGGAAATTTGTTTTTAGCGCACGAATGACGCTGGAGCTTCAACCGTAAAGGATTGCTGTCCTCGTTCACACAGTGACAGCTCGTAAATCGACGGTTTCGAATGGCATTTTTTGAAGCTAAACAACGGTGTGAGAGCAAAAATGTCGCTTTAAAAAGAGTAAAGAAACAAGCGAAAAAAGAATAAGAAAATAAATAAAATTGAAAAACAAACAAAAAAACGCAACAAAACACCAGCAGCAAAAACAAACACTGTTGCACGAACGCGCAAACAGCACAACAAATAGATCACACATGTAAATTTATAAATCACCATTCAAAGGTTAAATACAAGCATTAAAACAACAAAGAAGAGTGTCTGCTGGAGAGTAGCGAGCAGGAGGTTAAGGAAGGCGAGCAAACATAAAATATATGAAGGTATATACAATAAATTAATGGACTATTTAAATAAAAGTGTATGAGGGATATATCTCAAATTTGGGTTTATGCTTTATATGAGGAACGAGCAGAGAGAGGAAGAGAGTGTTGGCAGCAGGGCACCAAAATAAGAGTCCACTAAGAAACTAGAGAGGGCGTTCGCTAGGAGAAATCTGGATAAATGGGAAAAAAAGTTTGCTCTCTGAGATTTCTTAGTGACGTTTATTAATTTTTTCACACTAAATAGAGGTTAGAGAGAGCATTGTGGAAAAATTATAAATTAGATTACTGTTATTTAGGGAGAGAAATAAATAAATCTTCTACTCAGTTAGTAATTAAGTAGTTTGAATTTTTTTTAATTTAATCTAATTAAGAAGAAAATCGATAAATTAACAATTTTCTATGGATTAATCGTACATCCCAAAATAACATTTTTTCTTAATCGACTACCCAACATACATTTTAGCCACTCAAGAGTTATTCCGTAGCACTGGCAAGAAGACGAGTGCCCTAGAGAGGCGTATACCAAACGGAAACCATTCATTAGTGTGGCAACATTGGGACGCAATTGTTGGTGCGAGCAAACAGACCAAACTCAGACATATCTCCAGACAGGCGCAGCATGCAGGCCAACCAACCACGACGACTTTTGAAGCAAACCAATTTATACCTGGACCATAGAGACTGTGCTGAGACTGGTGGTGGTGGTGTTGTTGGTTTGAAAAAGCGCTGAAGCGCAGCTTCAACAGTCAACAATGATTTAAATGCTCTTGTGGCAAATGAAGAACAAAGCAAAAAAGCAAAAACAAAAATAACATAATTAACAGTATGAAATGAGCAACAAAAGTGTAAAAAAAAAATATATATAAATAAAAAAATTAAATAAAAAAAGTGCAGGTAATTTTAATTTGCGTCTGTGTGCGTTGCAGCGAAAGCGAAACTTGCTATACATAAAAGCTTCTTGTTGTTGTTATTATTTTTTTTTTTTTTGAATTTTTTATGTTTTTCATTTGACGTCTTTTGTAAGGTTGTAGCATATTTAACACCAATAACTAGTGTGGCTTTAAGGCACGTTCAGCAATAAACAACAACAATTACAAACCACAACAACAACAACAGCAGCAACAATGCACCAAAATGACATTTGCAGCCACCACAGTGAATTATGGCTAATTACAAAGTTTTTGAATTGTTCAACGGGTTCGTGTTATATTACGGGCCATTTGTTGCGTTGGGCTACAACAACAACATGTGCCGCGTACCAAAATATGAGCATTACCGTCAGGCCAGACATGAACTAACTGTCTATGGTGTTATGGCTTTGGTGGCACTTAAAATGTGAAAGAGTTGGTGTGAATGAGTTTGGTTGTTGTTTTGTTTGCTTTGTTTTTGTTTTTGTTTTAATTTTTATTTTTTTTTTGGTTGAAAAAAGCGCTTTTAGACTGATAAATGGTTGTTTAAAAGCAACAGCGGTAGCTACAACAACAACAATGACATAAACAAGAGTGATTTAATGAAAGGAACAACTTCATTAGCGTAAAGACAGAGCGTCTAAAAGCGGAGCAAAGAAGTGAGTTGGAGATGGTGGTGGAGACAGTGACTGGCCAGACGATTTAATTAAAAATATTTTAAATTTTTGTATGCAAATTATAATTTATAAAAAAGACAGTGAGTTCTTTCGTTTTTTTTTTTAGTCAGGGACCTAAACGATTTTTTTATTTAAATTTAAAAAGTAAAAGTTGAGTGATGATGTTCAGAATTTAAGGACCATTTATCTTGAGCCAACCGGTATTAACAAACAGAAACAACAACAAACCTTATGAAGGAACATAGGGGTGAGTTGTGGTAGGTTCTTGAATATTACTTTTGTTCCAGAAATTTACTTTTACTTGAAATCATGAGCCTGATCACCCAGAAAAATCAATCAATCTTCACTCACACCAACGCCAGCATATATTTTCATCATCCACTCCCTATTGATCGTTTATTTTATTTTAGTTCTGTTTTTTGTGTTGCCTGTTGTTGTTGCTTCTGTTCGACTTTATTCACATGGAACCTTAAGCGCCCGCTTGGGAAACAATGTAATTTGCATCGGTTTCTGGCGTGAAATTGAAATAAATGGATTAAAATGCGATTACGTTTACAACAACAGTGGTAAATCAGATGCCATATAAACAAAAGCAACAATAACAACAACAAGTTTATATAGCCGCAAGCAGATTTTGGATTTTATTTCTTATCTCTAAAAAGGGTGAACGTGACGCATTGGCTGGTGAGCGTCTGCGTACCAAAGTAACCGTGACGATTTGCTCCAAAGATTTGCAGAACGAGCTCAGCTCATCTTCAACAGCCTTATTATTTGCTAGTTGTTGTTGTTGTTTTAGATTGCAATACAATTGTAAAAAAGTCAAAATTTATCAATGCGTATCGGTTGTATCCACGCGTTAGCTTTGGTATTGGTGGATCATATCCCTCGCTCCCATCCCACCTAGCACTTTGCTTTGTCTTCCTCTTCTCTGTCTCTGCTAAACAAGATTTCTGCTGCTGCCGCCTGACGAAATGCGTCCAAAGCACGAGTCTATCTATTGTATGCTTGCGTGCTCGCTCTGGGCGTACTGTGCGTGCGTCTGTGTTTGAACTTTTTATCGTCTTCTTTTCGTTCTTAACTCTAGTACACATGTTTTGGAATCTCTTAATATCTTCTGTTTGTTGGCAGCCTTATCTGGCTCTTGTCGTCGTCGCGTGTGTCTGATTGGCTTTTTCGATATGTTGTTGTTTTTTTGCGTGTTGAAGTTGTCGCACTTTGATAGGCATCTAGTTTGTGTAAATGAGTCGATTGTTGCTTCTTTAATTTTATAAGTCGGAAAGTAAAGTTTTGATGGAATGAAGTAGAGATGAATGGGGAAAATGGTGGCGAGGTGTATCGAGGTGTATCGAGGCGCTGGAGAGTATTGGATTGATATCTGGGAAAGGACAATCGATATATCGATTGTTTCCAGCTTTCGATTCTACTATGGATAGTTTCGGTTATGTTGGCAAATATGATATCGAATCGAAATATTTGATAAAATAATTTTCGATGATTTTGAATTATCGATATTTTGGTTTTCGATCATCACCACTATCGGTATATCGATAGTTTTTCACCACTATGAAAGAAGAAGAATGACATTTCTTTTCTCATTTCAAGCAAATTATTTTTAATTTAATAACGCTTACCAATTATGTTCATAGCTTTCCAAGAGAAGTATTATTCTAGAGTGTTAAAGAAATTAATTTTTTAATGTTATTATTTTAATTACTTCCTCTTTAATTTGAAGGGAAAATAATAATAATAATGATAATAAACTGTAAAACCGATCTAATTATCTTAACCACAAATCAAAGTTACCTACGAAGGCACGAAAGGAAAGCAAAATATAAACCCTCAAGCAATCAAATCGAGCTTACAAAGCGAATTCAATTGCTGAAGCAGTAAGCGTAAACGTGACCAATAACATCAACAACAACAACAACAACAACTACTTAAATAACAACAATAATAGCAGCAAAAAAAGCAATCACATTTACTTCAGCAGAAAACAACAACAATACTACATTACAAATAATAGCCAACGCAGGCGAAAAATTGAATGAGAAAAATTAAGAAAAAAAAATGAAAAACACCGGAAATTGATTTTTGTAATGAGAGATCGGCCATCAAACTTCTCAATACTGTCTAACCGAAGGCGATGTTTGCGCTCCAGATGTGATTAAAGCAGGCGCACAATGTAGTGTTAAGGGCTTAGGGGAGCTGCTGTTGTGCGCTATGGGAGTATGGTTGAATGAATGTGTTGTTGGTAGATTATAATTGGGAGTGTGGGAAAGAATGTAGAGTGAATACATGCGGAAAAGCAGAGCCACGAGCATGTTATAATCTCAACTTTGAACTTGAAGTGTAAAGGAAACTGGAGTACATGTGTTCAATGAGAGGGAGAGTCAGGTTCGCAAGCAGTCAACATAGTTTCGGTAGTCTTTGCCCGTGAGTTTTCGAAGCTGTCTCGTTCAATTAAAAATTGAACAGATAGGTGGCCAAATTCTGTCTTAGAAAAGTCTATCCCATCTCCATTATTCCACGTTCTTATCAGAACAGAGTTTTTATTTTTTTCTCCTTCGAGATAGTCACAAATCTCATTAGAAAACTGCATCCTCTAAAATCATCAGCACTCTAGCATGGAAGAGCCTTCCCTAGGTTCAAAGAATTTAGAAAATTTCTCCATTTAAATATCCAAGTAATTAGTGCAATTACTTCTTTATTGTTAATATTCGAGGTTGATTATTACAAGCAAAATTCATGCCCGCCACCCATTGCTAATTAGCTAACTAATGTGGCATGCTACATGGCTTCGGTGGCCAAGCGGCAGTCACTTGTTGCCTGTCAACAACATTTTCATTAGAAAGCCACCATTCTTCTGGTTCAATGGCTTAGTTAAAAGCATATTTGAAAACCTGACTCACAACAAAAAAAAACAAATAAAAATTCTAGTTATGAGCCCACTTTGGAGACAGCTGCTTTAAGCGGCTAGGTAAGCAGGTAAACAGAAGACCAAACGCCTTTGAATAGCCTCGGGCGCAATTTATCACGATTATGAAATGCATATTTTTTTGTATGGCATTTATAAAAATAAACATTCAAGCACAACAACAACAAAAAAAAAACAATAAAATGCAAGTAAGCGACAAAGTAAATATGAAAATGAGAAGAAAAAGAAATAAAAAAATATAAAAAGAAATAAAAAAATGAAAATAAACATTGGAATGCAAAGGAGATGTCTCCGTGAGGAAGAGTTGAAGCTAACTGTAATTGCACTTGTGCGCGACGACAAGCAGCTGACATGGAGAAGTACATGTGTTCATACCATAGAGACATGGTTAGAGACATATGAGGAGCCATGATGAGCCTAGTAGAAAATTGTGAACTTGAGAAATATTTCGTGAGTAACTCAAAGATCTGTTTCACTGAAAAAGGACCGAAGGGCATTTACGAAGAGAACAGGCCTTAGTCCTTTAGTAATCTGTTCAAAAATCTCTGCTTTCTCTAACGCAATGATAAGCATTTATCAGCCTAAAAAAAATTACAACTTCCCTTTCCTACTGGTCTAGTAAGTAGTCAACCACAACTATCCTCTCAAATAAAAAAACTTTGTGGTATGTAGCGGCTCCATGGTACAAGTGCTGTCACTTATTCACAGTTGGGGATAGAATTGCACACAGTTGGTCTGCTGCTCGAGCGCTAGTGAATAGTGCCTACATACGTACCATAAGAGACACGAACATAGTGAACTAGCTGCTGATGAGCAAAGTGCACACTAGGCATGGCAATTTTTTAGGATTTTAGTAGTACCGGGATTCTCAAATCATGACTAGATTGGCAAATTAGTACCGGGATTTAAGTTCCAAAAAGTGAAGACATTTTTGGAAAAACTATCTCAACTAAAAATGTATAACAATTAATTTAATTTTTAATGTTTTTTTTTTAATTTCCAAAAACAAATTTTTTTTATTAAAAATAAAAAACCATATAATAAATTATTTTACCCAAAAAAATTAAGTAAATAATTGAAAAAACACCAACATTTTTTTTTTTAGTTCAGAACATAAAAAAACATTTTTTCTAGGAGTTTTTGCAATTATTAAATGACTTTTTAGCAAAAAGAGTTTTTTTTTTAATTGAAACAAAATTTTTTTCAAACTTTATTTTATTTTATAAAAAAGATTAAAAAAAAAACAGTTGTGTTTATTACACCGATAAATTGAGATGATAAAATTTTAGATTTTAAATTTAAATAAAAAAGTTCGAAAATTTAATAAATAAATTTAAAAATTTCCAAGTGGCTGCCTTAGAAATAAAGTTTTCGTTAGTTTGCTGGGAAGATTCGTGTTAAAAGAGAATGGAAAAAAAAATATCGAAACCCGAAAATCCTTCGGTTGCTAGAGGAAAATCCCGCCATTGCTATCATCTCAAAAAACCCGGTATTGGCATCCCTACCACACACATACGAGTTTATGCATTACTGAAGAGTTTTTTCATTTATAAACAGCTGAAGCAACAGTAGCGGGCAGCGAAGTGAAGTGAAATCGGTGGGCAAGCCAATGGTCGGCTATTGAATTTTATTTATAAATTCTCGACAGCGTGTGGCATGCAACTAAAGATGTTTATTGGATTGTGTGTGATATTGTTGTTGTTGTATGGCGGCAGTGGGATATTAAAAAAAAAAAATAAAAAAAATATTTGTGAAAAATTAGAATTATTTGACTGATTTTAGACTCAGTTGAAAATTACCAAAATCAAAGCAACAGAAATCTAATGGAGTTTTCAGTCTTGGTATAACCTCAGCGCAGATTTTCCGCTACCGTGGGGATCAACTGAGCTTTGCTGCTTATAATTATGCCTCAGTGTTCACCCTCACTCCATAAATACACCGCTATATTTCCCCAACTCCAAGCGCACTCCCATGCACACCGGTGCGTGCAACCTCAACCTTAGCCGCAGGTCTTTTTTTCGCAGCGCTTCAGCGCACAAACTCAATCGCAATGTTGGACAAATGGAATTTCTCAGCGAATTTTTTTTTTTTTTTTTTTATTCTTTTACGCTGACGACTTTTTAACTACTTTTGCTAGAACTAAACTTTTACAACGTGGCATATAGTGAGTGCCGTGGTTCCATTATAAATATGTATGTATGTATATTTGTTGTTGTAGTAAGTTGTGTTGCATTCAATCACTTAAGTGGCAAATGCGGAAACGTTTATGTGCGCCTGCCAAGTGTGCCTTCACCTATGTAAAGCATTAGAACACAGCACAGAACAGCATAGCCTAGGCTTAGTTGCACAGTTGGTTGTGAAGGGGTTAAGCAGACACATTCTTAGAAAGTTGCTCCACCCAACAATGCGGCGCTTACAATGCGAAGCGAGTAATACATAATGACCCAAGTAGCAGCAAGTGTTTGCCACATTAAATGCCGTTCGTTCAGTTTCAGGCTGGAATTGCGTGGCATGCGTTGCATACGAAATTAGCAAAAACAATTCGAGCGGGCAGTTAGCCAGCTATTTACTTATGCACTTAAGCCATTCACTTGTGTCAGAAAATAGACAAACAACAACAACAACAAGTACATACATACATTCATAAGGTAATAACATGAAAATTTGTATTTGTAATGAAAAAACAGTTTTACAACAAACAACAATCTAAACAAGCAGCCACAAACAGCTAAAGTAGCATCAACGGAAATTAACTGTGCGACGCATAATTTTATGAAAATTTTATTTTTATGGTCGAAATGAATTAAGTCTCTGATATTAGAAGAGGAAGAATAAGAAGCAGTTGAAGGAGGAGGAAGTAGTAAAAGAAGCAGCACACGAACCACTAACAAACTAATTAAAAATCGCTAAGCAATATTTATACGCTTTGATTGCAAGTTGTACTCCACTATGCAGGGGAGAGGGTGGGGAAATAATTGCGTACGCGTTGCCTAGCACAACACGAGATTCTTCACCGTTCTCAGCGCTATCGCTTGTCATATAAATTTGCTCAGCAAGATTTTAATTACTCTCGGAAATGTGATTATTCGCCAGAGCATCGCATCGCATGCCAGGTGGCTGCCGCGTGTCCAAGCTTTGCTTTGCTTCTAGCAATCACTTCGTGGCCCCACACGATAACGCTACCTACCTACCTATCCACCCGAGTTAAACCCAACTCATCAGCTGTCACTCATGAGCATCTTAGTTGTAGTCACTAGCAATTTTCTGCAATTTTACTTAACTCGATTAGTATTCCGATTCTGCAAAACATAAAGACAAGCAATGACTGGTTATTTGATATCTATCGGCGCGCTCTTTATCTCCGTGGGGGGATGAGGGCGTATTTATTTTTGTTATCCTGCCAGCCAAGCAATTTGTTGTTTACTTCATTGTCGCGTATAATTACTCTGATTCAAGTAGAATATTAAATAGTTGGCCGCTTTGATATTGAACGACTTAAATGGGCCCCCAGCAGCGGTGAGGTGAAAAGTTCAAAGTGTTGTAGTGTGAGCAAGTTCAAGTTTAATTTGGAAGAAACTGAGCGTATTTGCATACCAATTAAGTGCAAAAAGTCAAGATATTGTCTGCGTAGTAATTTGAAGGAAATGAATTTAGTGTTTATTGAGATTAAAAGTTTTTAGACTTGGACGGCTGTTGAGTTTGGTTAGGGACTTGGTGGTTGGGCGGATTGTTCTTTGTTGGGTGAGAGTACTTATTTGGTATAAATTTTTTGAAAGAAAGGCCTAGCTCAAAACTTTTTAAAAATGCTCTATCTCAAGGTAAATGTAATATTTTTTTAGTTGGGATTAAACTTTTTTAAATGGTGACTGAAAGTTGGAAAAGCTTGGCACCAAATTCGAACAAATTCTTTGGTGGGGGGTCTTCAAAAATAATCCTGCATAGGGCGAACTTACACTTAGCTGTAGATTTGCATTTAAAATAAAAATCTTAAATTTTAGAATTGAAAAAAAAAACTCCGACCCAAAAAAAATGTTCTTTAACAGGGCAGAGAACAGATTTTCAGGTTCTAAACAAAGGCCCCCGCCTCCCCCCACAATTTAATATTTATATTTACTGCAACTTCTCGAAAAATATTTCTAATAACTCACGCTAAAATCTTTCCAGCTGTGTTACAAAGCTTTTGCATTTTATGCGAGTGCACGCAAATGATCTATAGCTTAGTCAATGCCGTTATGACTGTTGCTCAGCGCTGAGCTAGTAGTAATCAATCAAAGTCATAAGCGCAACCAGCAACAAAATAACAAAACTCATATGAGCAGTGATATATGTGAGTATGTTAGAGCATTAGTAAATCAAGTAAAAACTCGAGGCTTTTTGCGAAAAACTTCCTGGTTGTAAAGGCGGACAAGTAAAAATGGCTTGTAAATATGAGCAGCCAAACAAACAGACCGTATGAGCAACGGCATTGCCAGTAGTTTGCGAAAAATGTAAGCGATTTCAAAATTGTTGGCAGTGCAAATTGCAGTAGTAGAATAAAAAGCATGAACGTCTGTTTGTATGTTTATTTGTTTTGTAGATACTCAGAAGTGCACTTTGCGAAAAGCTTATGTGGCGCGTCGCTAAATCGCCAACGCTAATAAATCTTACGGCTTGTTAATGTCAACATTCTTAATGACTTGTCAAATAAAACTGATGGACAACACAAAGAAATTAACAAAATGGGTGAGAGAGGGGGATAGTGAGAAAGAGAAGGAGAGAGTGTGTTGCAAACAAATCAAAGAAAAGGTAAATTTTGAAACAACAATGAAACAAAATTGCTTAAAATACTGTAAATAAGTTGAAATGAAACAAAAATGAAAACGAAAAAAAGGAAAAATAAAACACAAAAAAAAGTGCAACTTCGTATGAATTCAAACAAAGTAAATAAATACTTGTCTTAATGAAACAAAATAAAACAAAACAAACTACTTAAGTGCTGAACGATGTTGTTGCATTTTGAAAACAAAAAAACATGCTCATTCACAGCAAGTTATTTCAAAACAGAACAAAAGGTGACAATACAAAAGTTGGTTGATATGAGGTATGCTTGAAATCTTTGTGGCACAAAAAAAAAAAATTTAATAAAAAGCAGCAAAGTTGATGCGGCAAATGGAGTACAAATCAGGTAAATTAGAGGAGCTTGAAGAAATAAGAAAAAAAACATTTACAAAAAGTGTAGAGGGAATAAGCAAAGAGAGGATGCTGATTGCAGCAGAAAAAAGACAACAGAAGCAAAAAGCGAGCAATTCGGCATTCAAAGCAGAGCTAAAACTGCAAAGAGTTGAAAATATTTGGATAAAGAATTTTGCATGCATGTCATTGACCTCTATTCGACTTGCAAAAAGGTGCATTATACTTAAGAGTTAATGAGTAAATCATTTGCTACTTTTGTTTTACGTTAAGTACTGGGTTCTCTTTTAAAGATCATTAAATTCTTGAAAGGTTTTGTTTCAAGAAGTTGATTCTTAGAAACAGCGTTCTAACAACACTCCTATTTATCAACTCTCAATTTGGAAGACTATCGAAGAGACTATCCACTAATAAAAAGTTTGAAGTCTATAAGCATTATCTTAGGATTTTGCATACGAATAAAATATCTCAAATATTGTTCCGTAAACGCTCCAACTTAACTAAAATATATTTCCAGATCACCAACTGAATTTTGGGGTATACAATACCAAACACTTTCATTCTCGTTTTCATTGCCGTTTTTCAAATAAATCAGTTGGTGTCGTAAATTTTATTTGACAACTAATTATGTGATTAAAAGCAACAACAATCAAAATAAAATGTTAAAAAATAAAAAATTATTTAAATAAATCACAAAGTATTCGATTTTTAAAATAAGAGTATGTATGCCATTTTATAAAATTTTGTTTAAACTTGTCACGCTTTAGTAAACATTCGTTTAATTTGTTAAATGACAAAAATTAAAAATGAAATTCAAAATATTTGCGCAGTTTCATTTAACAATTTTGTTTTTTTCTATTTTTGCCATTAACAATGTTTTATTTGCTAATAATTTAATTTCATAGCGCTTATTTGTCGCACGCTTGTTTACGCATTATTTGTTTTTTTTTTATTTATTTTTTTTTTTGATTCGTTCAGTTATCAAATAAATTTATTTAGCCTTTATTTGCATGCAAGTTTATGATAAATTTTTTTGAATGCACTGCAAAAAATTGTGTAAGTGATTATGTGACATAAGAAACCACGTCCTCGTTGCATACCTCATGGCTGCCGTATTAAAATAAGCCTTGTATAAGCTGCACATTTTTTTCGTGTGCCCACCTCTGTTCACTTTGATGAATATGCAATGGACGTTCATGTGAACAGCGGCGATTAATTATGACCAGCTGGACATTTGCATTCGCATACATATTTGTATGTACATGGATGTAGTTACATAGGCACGTATATATTTTGTATGCATTTACATTTACATATATACTATGTTGTATATATGTACATATTTATGTATTCATGAATGTATGTATGTATGTACGTAAGTAGGTAGCAAAATATGCAAATTTTATGATTCCACCCAGTTGTTCAACGGCAATCATTGCCAGCTGTTTCAATTTTCGTCGATTTTGTTTTTTTTTGCTTGATTACCCGCTTTTTACCACGTTGGGCTAGCGCAAAAAAAACTGATTAATTATTCTTGTAGCTGGTTTTGTTGTCACTGTCATTTGATTGTTAATTATTGTTATTGTTTCGTTTTAAATGTAAAATATTAAAAGTCAACAACTTAGGTTTATTGATATTGTAAATTTTTTTTTTATTTTTTCGCATTTTCTCGTTTGTGATTTTTCTAGATTAAAGTTTGTGCTGAGTCACTTCAAATGAATGTGTTTTAGTAAATTTAACTAATGAGTCGCAAGAGCAACAATTTTAATATTTATCGATTACATCAATGCGGTGAGAATTATTTCTTTGGTTGTTGCAGACCAGTTCAGTCAGATTTAAGATTAGAAATCCATTGATTAATGCCTTTTTGAAATGTCAAAGTTTATTTCAATAATTTTTGCTGAAATTAGCTAATAATAATTTATTACTATTTATTGATTAAAGAAACAATAAACTATTTTTATTTTTAAGCAGATTTAACTTTTTCTGATTATTTTCGACTTTTTTAATTAGCCTAGATTATTTTAATTAGTCTCGACTTTTCGTCAGCTTTAATTTTTTTGATAAATATAAATTTTTTTTGATTAGCTACCTTCAATTTTTTGGAGTAGTTTGGTTTTTGTAATTTTTTTTATTAATTTAGATTTTTTTTTGGTAAGTAAAATTTTTTTATAATCTTGGATTAACTTAGATTTTTTTGATTACTTTCGATTTTTTGGAGTAGTTTTGTTTTTATAACTTTTTTAATTAATTTAGTATTTTTTTATAATTTTGGATTATTTTAGAGATTTTTTATTAGTTTCGATTTTTTCGATTAGTTTTTTTTTTATAATTTGTTTTAATTTTTTAAATTTCTGGATTACTTAGTTAAGACTTTTTTTAGTATGTACTTTCTATTTTTTCGATTAGTTTAGATTTTTTTTTATTGCTTTCGATTTTTTCGATTATTTTTTATTTATTAGGTTTGATTAGTTAAAATTTTTTTTATTAGTTTCGAAATTTTTATTAGTGACGAGTTTTTAGATAAGCTTTCATTTTTGTAATTTTTGATTGCTGATTATTTTTAGTTTTTTTGACTGGTTTCGATTTTTTGAATATTTCTGACTTGTCTCGACTTTTCTTTAGTTAAAATTTGTTTATAACTTTCAATTTTATTATTATATATTTTAAATTTGTACATACTTCTTTTTGATTCGTTTTGATGGATTCTACTCTATACTAACTATGTTAACTCCCGAAATTCCTGCTGCCTTGCTTTGCTCCAACTTTATACATTTTCTGATATTACCACGCACTTTAATTAAGCTTTGTTGTCCGTTTCTTGCTTCTTCAATCACACAAATGTGCATATCTACAATCAATTCCTCTTGCTTCCCCATCCGCCTCGGCCTCTATTTCATTCTCTTACTTGCTTCACCTTTTCTTCAAAAATTTTCCATTCTTTGTTTTTATAGCTCACTTCTTATCTCGTTTATGTCCTCTTAGTCAGCATTTCTTCAACCGGTTTCGAACAGCTGTTGCCACAACTTAAGTGTCCCGTATCACATGTGAGCCAAGCTGTTTTTATATACCAACCAAATTCATTACTTTTCCGCGCCTCGCATCTCTTCCACTTAAAAATCCACACATACTCGTACAACGCTATCCTGATCTTGGCTTTGTCTGTCGCAATGTCTATCTGCTCTTTAATTCTATACAATTCAACTGTTTTTATTTGGTCTTTGTCTGTGTTTTTTGTTTCCTCTGCAAGGCTTATCGTTTCTCTTCTTCTATGTATTTAATGACTCCAATGATCCTGTTGCATCTCTCTCTCTCTGTATGTATCTTGAAACATGCAAAAACATATGTGCTGCCGACCACAATCGGTGTACCTTTCACAATGAGCCATCAGCGGCTATTGCAGGCAGGTAGAGTTGATGCAACGCAGCATTTATTCGTGTGGTTGGATATTCATGCAAATCAAACTGTTGCAAGGTGGGTAAGTGTCGTGGTTTTGCGGTTGCATTGATGTTAGCTTTTGTTTTGTTCCGTATTGTGTTGAGAGTGGTTTATGTTGTTTCCGCTTCGTTCTTAGGTTTTTGTGTGTGTGTGTGATGTTGTTGCTCTACATATTGTCTGACTAAATTTTTGTAGTTTTTGTTGCTGTAATCTCAAAAAAGTGCATTGATTGCTCTTCAAGTGGCAAAATGCGAAAAGCGGATTTTGACCAGGAATTTCATAATTACTAAATTCAGCTAGAAACAGCGGCTGGTGCGTACTTTATGTTTTGGTAAATATTTTTTATCACGCACTTTGAGGTTTTTAAGAGTCCGAGTATAGTCTAGTAACAGTTTTTTTCCATTCTTTTATTGTCAGTGTGGTTATATGATGTAGTCCTTCAAATTTTATATTAACATACTGCGAATTGCAGCTAGCAAATGAACGAAAAAACACAAACAACGATATAATCTTTAATTAACCGTTTCCACGAATTACATTAAGAGAGAAACTCTCGCTCATACTCGCAACTCAGTCGTCACAGCAAGCACGAGATGGCGAACTAAGCAAAGCATTAAAGCGAAGTGATTTACAGCATTTTGCTTAGAAAACGAGTGTGCAAAAAACAACAACAGCAACAACAACACTTCGTTGACATTTGTGCGACAATGTTACAACAACGCTTATCTGCCCATTACGCATTGCACTCGCTGAGAATTATCACAGCCGTGTAAATGAGAGCTGAAGTAACGACAAAGCATAGAATTTGCGCAAAAAGCTAAGAACAAACAAATCTAGAGCAGGAAATAGTAAACAGCGCAACGGAAAGGGAAGTGAATGCACTGAAGATATACCAACAACAAGTTGATGACAATAACAACAAAAAAAAGCGCAACTACAATGGCTCGGTGAGTTTGTAAGCGAGCAATTTTAAATTCTTATCTTTGCGACACATTGGCAGACAACGTTGGAAATAGTTGGTTGTTGTTGCTGTTGTTGTTTTCATTAAATTGTGTTGCCTGTATTGCTTACTATCGATTTTATTGCTTGCTGCATTTCAAGCGCTTTTGTTTTTGTTTTTGTTGCATTGCAAGTTTTTGCGTTCTTTGCAACGTGGAATTTTAATGAGCATTAAAATTTTTGTCGTTGCGCCATAAACGAATTGTTTGCAACGCATTTGGTGATAGGATGCGTTGAAGTGCTTGCTGCATGCCAAGTGCAGCAGCAACAGCAGTGTATCAACAACAACAAACTAATCAAGTGCATTCTTTGTTATACAATTTTCGTCCGTCTTTTTTCAACATTTTTCTCATGCTGCGCTGTAGCTCTGGCAGCGCTGTTTTAGCAATGCAATACAACAAAACCAAAAAAAGAAAGTAAAAAAAATATTGCTTGCTCTTTTGCATACGCCTGCTGTTTGTTGCATGCAACAACAGCCCAAGTGCGTCACACCAACTGTCATTCACCGTCACTGTCAGACTTTTTGACATTTCTTCGTGCATTGCCACGTGCAAGAAATCGACGCAATACCAATGCAAATGCGTGCATCAACAGCAGCAGTAGCAGCAGCTACAAGCCGCAACAACAACAACTACTACTTCTACAAGTGAATTGCAATACATTTCGTGCATCAACAAAAAAAATATGTAAAAAAAAATTGCGCAAAGCTTATAAAATGCATGCATTACGCGCAATTGCTAGCTGCAGGCAGCCAACATGCAACAACAACAACGACAACAATCGGTGCAACATTAAAACAGCATTGCTTGTAATTATTACTTGTGGCTTGCACGCAATGCTTGTTTGTTGTTTGCTTGGCTACTTGCCCCAATGTGGCAGCCTATGCAGTTCACTGCTTACCATAATTGTATGTGTTTTTGTAAATATCTATGTATGTATGAGCAAGAGTTTTTTTTGTTTAATTTCATATTATCAATAACAACAAAGGCAAGAAATAACAATAATAAAAAAAATTTAACAACAAAAAAATTTAGTATGCAATATTTTTAATTTTTTATTCATTCTTTCTCAACTCTATTTGCATTTCACAGTTTTTCGAGAAACATGTTTAGGCATTAGTGATGCTACGGAAGTGAGTTTAAGAAAACGAAGAACGCAACCGAATTTTTTCAAATCTCACTTGTCAATGTCAGTAAGCGTAAGTCGGAATAGAAGTGAGAATCTAACTTCTAGTTACATATATCTTATTGCAAGACAATCAATGATTTTCTCTCTTTCCAACATATTTTTCGAATAAATTCACCTCAAGGTTAAACCTGTTTGAAGACATCCCCTACCTCAATTGAGCAAAAAAAATATACATAAATAAATTTTAATAAAAAAAAAAATTTTACTTGAGAATTTCCTACACATTGAATTCATTGTCGGAGCTTCGTAACAAGCCTAGCACCAATATATGTTAATCAAGAATTTATGACAACAACAAATCGTAAAAGAGGTGTGGTAATAAACATTCCCAGCAATAAATACAACAACAAAAAATGCGTATATTGTAAAATATTTATTTATCGTTTAGTTTATATTATTTATTATGCAGTTCATTGACCAATCGTTTTAAATTGTAATTCTTTTCGTTTTGTACATGGCGTGACAATAACAAAAATACCACAAAATTACTGTTATGATATCAACAATAAAAAAATAAAAAAATTAAATTTAAAATCCGAAATACCTACATTTTTTTTTTGTCTTCAAATGTGATTAATGTGCCTTTTAAATATAATTTTTTTCTTTTTGTTGTTGCATGAATTGAATATTTAGCTATAAATTCTTAACGTAAGCATTCGCAGATAACTTTTTTTTTGGAAGTTTATTCTTCGAAGCAACTTTGGCACGTTCTGTTAACCATTAGGCTAGCAGAACCATGGTCCATTTTTGACACTCTGATGTGCTTTTTGTTTGTCTATTATACGAATCATTATTTGTTGGGTTTCCGCCTGCATATAATTAAAGTATTAAAGTAAAATAAAAACATTTATCAAGTAAGAAAAAAAATAAAAAATTTAGAAAAATATTCTAAAAAAAATTATTTCCATAAAAAATATTTTGCTTGGTTTTGGGCCTTTGGAATTTACCATTTTAATTTTTTTTTGCCATTTTTTTCCAATTTTTTTTCTTTTTAGCATACTCTCGCAATAAAATCATCTACCATCTTCATCAACATAAAAGCATTATTAGCTAACAATACCATGGTAAATTGCTTATGCTAATTTTTTGTTAGATTTTTTTAATAAAAGTGCTAATTGTAAAACTTTTAGAGAATCTTATTTCATTCAACTTAAATTAAATGAGCAACAAACAAGTTTGAAGTTTTTGTTTTAATATAATAATATATGTTGATAGCTATATAGTTTTAAGACATATGACTTTTGCATAATTTTTGCATGACTAAAATGTTAAGATAAACAAATTTAAAATGCAAAAATTATGCAAAATTTATATGCTTAAAAAACTAGCTTACATTATTCAGCACAGCTTTGATGGACGCGTTTGTTGGCCCAAAAATCGTTTGAGCGTTTTTTGTTGTTTTTGCAGACATTTCTTGTTTTTTTTTTTGATTTGTCATGTTTTAAGTTTTAAACCTAAACATCTGCGCGTATCGAACTAATTTGTAACCTTAATGCTTTGTTAAATTCAAATACGTTTTGTCGCTTTTTGTTTAAAATGTAATGTCATTGAGGCCATTTATCTACTTACATACACTCACAAAAGTAAACATACCCCACTGCCCTTATCACTTTTTAGGCTCAACACCAAAACACCTCCTTATCTATACAAAGCATCTAACTATTATGCAAAACATGTACATATGTATGTATGTATGAAAGTCGTAGCTTCACCTTTTAAATTCATTGTCACCTACCCTTTCTCAAATCAATTTAGCGTCAGTTTATCTTTCTATGTGACATTTCACATGCATTTACTTGGAACCATCGCTCAACTTGGTTTCACATAAACTGCATAAATTATATATACAATTTCTACCCTCTGTTCTCTCACACGGAAAAAGCAATCGACGTCGCGCATATAAAACGAGGAAGCACACACCCTTCTATTGTTTACATATGGTTGCATAATTTACATACACACACGTCTAGATATATGTATCTATTATTTATTTTGATCTGACAACAATTTACATTTGCTTATTAATTTTTAAGTAATTTGAAAGCAACAAATTGAAACGTGTTCTGATTTAAAACTTGCACAGAATAGTTAAACAAATGTTTATTTATTTATGTACATACATATATGGGGTAGAAATAATTAAAATCACATTATATTGACTTATGCAAAGTGATACTGTTGTGTGGATTAAATAATAGTTATTTAAATAAATATGCAATAATTATTAGGTATGTGTGAAATGAGCTCATAACTATGGATAATAAATAAATTATTTGTGGTTTCATGTTGAAAAAAAAAATTATATAAAAAATAGTTGACTTGCAATGCAAAAATATAACGATAAAAAATGCTATCTGTAACACATTAAAGCTGTTAATAACTTACGCATAGTTTTGCAATAAAATAATTAACAGTTTAAATGATCTTGAACTTGAACTGAAACTCTACCTTAGCTATTCGAAAGAGTCAAATATTACTCACAGCGTGTGACTTCTTTTTAAACACAACGGAAGTGCAAGGTTTATCATGGTAAACAGATAGAATGAGTCAACACCGCTAATGGATGAGTAAATTACAACTTATAACATGTTCACATTTAATAAAGAAACATTAAACCAAACATGAAACCATGTTCACAACAACTTCATACGATGTTCAACTCTGAAAATTATCTTTCATACCATGTTCACAATAAATTAATGCTATGTTCATACTACAGTAATTTAGTCCTCAATCTGAAATTAAGCCTTACTCCATGTTCACAATAATGAACATAATTTACTGCTCTGTAGTTATTTAATCAGAAATTTTGGTTTTTATTCATATTTTAAGGACAATTTTACAAGGAAAAACTACGTAGTTTATATTCACGTTTTGCGTAATTTATGATTGAGTTCGAAATCGTGCAAGCCTGAACATATTTTATCATTGACAGATAAATTGCAAATATACATAAAGAGATGGCAAAATGTATGAAAATCAATGAATGAAATGCGAATATAATAAAGAAAAAAAAAGACGTACATTTAATATTCGCATGATATTTCAGTTTGACGTTTTCAATTTAACGTTTTCAATTTAACGTTTAACAAGGGTTTCTGAGCCTTTAAGCCTGCATTTTGCATGCTTTAACATCGACCATTTCTTTGTTTTTTTTTTTTCTTCAAAACCTTCTTTATGAGAACAAGAACATGCATACTTTGAAACCCCACAGCTATCAATAGAATTCAAAAGCAATATGATTGTTATAAAAATACAATCAAATTGTATCTTATAGGTAGTTGATTACATTTTTGTTGCGCTTCAAACCAATTGACAGCTGTCGCTAATGTTAAAATGAGCAAACGAAAATTTTTGAGTAGCAAACAAAAAAAAAAAACATAAAAAATCGCATAAAAGTAGCAGCAACAATGTGTTTATGTAAAATTTGCAAATTTTCTGCTTATAAAAATTTTATAGTGATTGAATAATTAAATACTCATTTTTTGATGTTCCATCAATCAAAGTCAATGATTTTGTTTGCCATAGCAAAAACAACAGCTATAAATGTCTATATCTACCAGTTCAAATGCATTGATGCAATGAAGAAAAAAGTGTCCGCACAATGAATGCCAAAAAAAAAAACAAAGAGAAAAAATAATAAAAAAAAACAATTGCGCCATAAAAAAAAATTCAAAAAAAATCAAATAATGAAATTACTCAACAAAAATCAACGCTCTTTGCTTCATTTATTTAGTCATTATTAGTCATTTGATGTGATAACTGTGTATCAAAAGCCTGACCCAGCAGGAAAATTAAAGCAACAAAAATGTGGGGAGTCAAAAAAAATAAGATTTTTAATGATTGATCGTTGCTTTCAGAAAGTGATTTAAGAAAATCACACTCAGGGTATGTAGGTAGAGCAAGTAGGTGATGAGCAAGTAAGTGATGAGCTAACCATAAGCAAGTCAGACATTTCTCATGCAGCATAAGATATGGATCACAAGTTGATTGATCATCAGCAGTAAGAAGTAGCTTGTGTGTAATAAAATCAGCTAATCTTTGCTTTGCTTTGCATTGCCTACTTCAAATATTTGTTATGTCTGTAAGCAGATTCGCTACTGGACATTTTTTCAGCACCCAATTCATCAAATTATTAATATAAACGCATAGTATACCCTTTTTGGCTGACAATAAAAATGATTGTTCATTGTAGCACATGATGAGCTCATTTAAAAAAATGTTGCGTTTACGGAATTATCAACCAAAATGTGGTCCAGAGTAGCCTTTATTTTTTTAACCAGGTTTTCCTTCTTTAAAAAAATCTTTCCATTAAATTTTTCCTACACGGTCGATGGGTAAATTTTTTTACATTAATTTTTTTTATAACTTTTATGCCATAATTATAACCACGCGTACTAACAAATCTACATATACATAAATTTGTATATGCGTTGATTAATTTTAACGCCAATTTATTTTATGAAATTAACTTTTTGAATGCAGTGGATTTTTATGAACATAACCTTAAAAAATTAAAGAATGGCTTTTTACCATTTTAACTGCAAATTAATTAGCACAGAGTTCCAGCTTGATTGATAAAAATATTTATATATGTATATATATATTTATAATATTTAATCAAACAAAAAAAATTAAGTGCCCAACACTGGCTAAAATAATAATATTTCCAAAATGGTTCCAAAAACAACCTTATCCAATCCCTAAAACAATACTGAAATGGTCCTAAAAATTATCCCAAAACTCTCTCGAAATTATCCCGAAAAGAAGCAAGCCCGAAAATTATCCCAAATTTGAATCAAATCGACTCAAAAACATTAGATATAAACTACCTTAAGTACGTCTTAAGTACAAGCGATATTTTTAATTTCTACCTCTTCTTTTTTAGGCTGATCAAGTCGCCTGGCCCATAGTGCCTTCACACATCAATTTTTTTTTCGCAAACTGACATAGAATTAACTTTTAATTTATAAATTTTTATTTTTTTTTATTAGACAACAATGGCAACCTTTCAAAAGTCTACATTTTACTACATTTCAATGGAAAATGCCACTAGATGGTAGTCCACAAACTAATTTGAAGCACAAGTGAGAGCCATTACAGCCATAAACGAATGATATACAACAACCGACGAACATGTAAAGTAAAATATAAAGTGGCTTATAAATAGATAGCTAGATGGGCAGATAGTAATTTATACATAACTACATATATATATGTATGTAGCGCTATGTGTGTACATATCGATGGCTTCGTGAGCAAATGTCCTAAGTCCATTTTTTTTGAAAAATGAGATTTTAATGCAGAACGATAGTACAGTTATAAACACATCGTTTACCATCAAAAAAATTACCAAAAAGTCGATTTTAGGTATTGTAATGTAGTGGTATGCAAATGTTCTAAGTCCACCAAAAAAAAAAAGAAGAAAAACGTACGTCGTAAGTCCAGTTGAAAATAAGTTTTTATTTGTTTCATTCAATTTTATTCCTGGAATCATATCCACTTATTACGTATGATGTATTTTAAGCCTGACTTTAACCGAATTGATGGCAAGGTCTCCGCTTGCTGTGCAAACTCGTTGAAAGTTCTTAAAAATTTGCTATAGTTTTACTCTAGCTAATAACTACTTGTGGCTAATAAAATTTTAGACAAGTACCAAGAAGGCCATGCTTTCTCTTTCATTGAAAAATAAAATTTTTTGGTTTTAGTTCCGCTGTAGTAAATACGCGATTATAGTCGTTGAGCAGAGTTGTGCAAATATTAATAGCTATTAATTTATTTGATTTAACTTTACCTTGAACGAAGAAAAATACCTTCTAGAAAATATGAAGATTTGCAATTTATAAAACAAACTTTACCCAAGGACCATCACAAATTTTATGATGATTTACCTCACCACTGATTTATCTTAAAAAGTATAATGTGTAGTAGTTTTTGTTAGCAGCCATGAAAAAAGACTGTAATTATTTATTATTTTAATAAAATATATTGCATGAAACACTCAACAAACACAAAATTTTTTTATCTGAAAATGTTCTAGTCCATGTAAATAATACCCTGTAAAACCCTGTGAACCACCCAAATTGGCAAAAACCCATAATCTTAGAATGATTCATTCTATTTATATATCAAATGTTATCCAATTCGGTTAAGCAGTTCCCGCGATATAAGGAAAAATAAATAAAATGCGGTTAGGTGGCAACCCCCGGTGACAACCCTGCTTGAACTTGTCATATTTAAAATTACGCCGAAAACACTTTTCATTTGATACTCGTATTGTCATATCTTGCTCAATATTTATAAAAACGAGATAGGTGGCAACCCTGTAAACCGTCCCAAGTGGCAACACATATGTAGGTATATATTCTTAGAATTAATCATACTGTCTATATGCAAAATTTCATCGAAATCTGAAACAAAACAAAAATGTAAAATTTCATCGAAATCTGAAACAAAACAAACACAATTTAATTGTAAGAAAATGTTCTAAGTCCATGTAAATATAACAAAATCATAGAAAGAAAATGTTTTAAGTCACAAAAGTGCTCATAACTTTGCATTTACTTTATTTAGAAATATTCTGACAACTGATATCTAAGCAAGCTGAGCTGAAGGAAAAAACTGCATTTTTAGATTCTAAAAATATTGACAACAAAAAAAGTTAGGCGGTTTTTTTCCTCTCCTGAACAAATACAAAAAATGGACTTAGGACATTTGCTCACGAAGCCAGCGATATGTTAACATGTTGGCATGATATGTTGCCTTTCAAATGAAGCAGCAACAGCAGCAGCAGTCGGCTAACAGCTCTAAGCCAATTGACCAAGCTAAGCTAAATTGAACAGCCACAGGTTGCTGAAAGCATAGAAAAAAGTTGAATATGTTGTGAGCAAACGTGCTTAGAGATAGCAATTCATCTACACATGTACCCGTATGTAGAGATAGAAGTCCAATGTAGGCAGGCAAACCGAGCTCAGCAACTCAACTAAGCAGCAAGCGCTTGGGTCTACATTCGCATGCAGTGGAGCCATTCATCTAAGCATGGACTGGTCTGCTTAACCTGCTATAGTTTTACAACATGCATATTCAAATTGCAAACATACATACCTAACTCCAAATATATATGATTATGTACGTAAGTGTCTCTCTAGTATCACACATTGGCTCATCTCACAACCCAAAACGTACGTTCTGCTATCTAAATGCGTCCGTTCACTTGTCGGTTGTTTAATTCAGCTGTTCGCACATGCTGAGTTAGATAGTCAACTTACATGATAAGTTCGACAGTCACTAAAATCGTATTAGCATTAACTATTAAAAAGAGCAACAAAACATTTTACTACATTTTATTTCATTTGCGTGTGTAGCCAGTAAGATGCGCTGTGAGTTGACTGTAGAGGAGGTTCTATCGGACAAAACGAAAAAAAAATAGCTCTAATAAAATACGTTGTTGCTGTGTTTGCATGTTGAAAAAACCTGTTAAATGCGCCAAGCGTCTCTTTGACACTTCTACGCCACTAGTTGGGTCTCAGCTGCTTTTCTTCGGAAAGGCTTGCTGCTAATCAAAGAAGTCCATGCCAACAGGGACACTGCTGAGTTTGGGCTATAAAATATATGTACTAACAGCTACTCTTTTTTTTTGTTGCATTTATGTTAAACTTTTTAATATACATATAATTTAGGGACCTTCCTGCCCTGCCTATATTGAAAACATGATATTTAAGGGTTAGTCCTTTTAGGCCTATATCTTGGTACTTGGTTACAACTTGAAACCAAAAATGACCTTATAACCTTTCGCTAATATTTCTTTCCAAACATTCAAAATTTTCTTTGAATTTCGTAAGTCTTTTTCACGTGATGCGCGCACAAACACTTTTATCATAGAAATAACTTTTTAGCAACATCTAGTATCTAGCACCCTGTATGCGTAACTGTGTCTCAAAAGAGCTGGTATGTTTATTCATATATATGTATATGTAGATATGCATGTACGGATGCACGAATGCCTAATATGGTTAGCTCTCCCTTAGAAGAGGGTTAGGCTATACACTTGCTTTGAAAATTCACTTCCTGTTTCTTAATGGAAATCAACTTTATGATAAAATTGTAAATATGTATGCTATTACAAAATTTCATAAATGCATACAACAGCAACAACATGGACACATACATATATTTCATTTAAATAACTACATACCAATTAAAATATAAACTACTTCACCTGCTGTCTCTTCAACGCAGCTTCTACCTTTCTCCTGCACATAAATCTTTCCCAACATCCTCCGGCTAGTAATTATTTAGATTTTTGAAGTGTTAGAATTCTTTATTAATTAATTTCATTTATGTTTATCAGCCATGTAATTTGTCAAAATTTTAATTAAATATACTAACCAATTATTTAAGTAGAAATTTTTTGAATAAACAAGACTCAAATATGCTTGCGGCTTAATATGCCGCTGCTAATGAGCAAATTATGTAAATTATGACTAGATTTCGTATACAAATATTACGCTTTAAATTGAATAAATATAACCTTTCATGGCTTATCGAATTTGATTTTGCTGCTGCGACTCAACCCAAGCCGCCTGCGAGATTAGTTTTGTTGGTGGTTAAATTTTTGTTTGATATATTAAAATACCTTTTTTTGGAAATTAAATTTAACAAGCGGGGTAAAAGGGGCGGATACTCGATTTTTCTCGCTTTTTTTAATTGTATAAATATTAGAATTCCCCCTAAAAAAATTAAATTTTTTTGGCCCATTTTTTTGCTTCAAAAATTTTAACGAGAAAAGGGTGCTCTGAATTGGAAATGAATGTGAGGGGAAATTTGAAACTAACCTGGAAATATAGAATAATTTCCATACTACGATTGCTGAGCGAACACTCACACAAAATCAGCTGGCGACCACGCCCACTTTCACATACAAAATTTCATCAAAAGCAGAGGTGGTAAAAGGCATCGATTTTTGAGAAAGGGAGCTGTACGTCGAGAGTGAAACTGGCACCCTTCCACACCACAACCTAGATTTCTTAATTGTAAGATTTAATGCAAAATTTAAAATTTTAGTATTAGAGAAAGTAACCCCAACCATATCGCTCAAAACACAACAAGTCTTATACTCGTAATTCTTATTTTACTTCCAATTTAGCACAAAACTATTCGTCGATAAGCAAACATAACTTTTTGCACCTTACTATTGGCCTCCATAAACATTTGCTCTACTTTTCGAGCAAAATATATTGCCATAAATATTTTTGTTTTCATTTGCCGGCTATAATAAATTTTGAACAAACGGCAAACTAACGAAAAATACTAACAATGAATGTACCTGCATATGTGCTATGCGCTAGAGATGGTACATTTTTGAATAAAAAAACGGGATTTTCGGGATCTTATTTTACAAGCCCAAAACTTGCTGATTTGCTACTCGTTGTCTAAATTTAAAATTAAAAAAAGTGAAGAATTTTTTTGAAAACTATCTAACCTCAAGTGGAAAGAAAATTTTGAGATTAATTATAAATAAATTACAAACATTTAACCCCAAATTCAAAAAAAAAGTTTAGAAACCTTTTATAATTCAAGATTTGTATGAGCATGTCATTTAAAAAATTTTATTTCATATCTTAAATCTCAAAAAACCCGAAATTTTCGTCCAAAAATCCCGTTATTTTTAGGCACTTAAAAAAAGCATTCACGTTAATAAGGTTTTTTTATTAGGAATCCCCAAAAAAATTAATTTCCGAAATCCCGAAATTTCATTCCGAAAATCCCGAAATTTCACCCTGATTTTTGGCACCTAAAAACAGCATTCTCCACCCTAATACATACAGCCAACTGTAATAATAACCAATCCGCTTTTTGCGTTTGCTCGTAAATATTGACGAGTGCAATGGTAGGCGCAAGTGAGACAGTAAATAACAACAAATAAAACATAATACATATGTATGTATGTGCGTTTTGCCTTATGGCGGTTCGGCGTATTTGCTTTGAACTCCCGTCTTCAAAAATTGAACCAAATTTTTACTTTTTTTTTTGGTTACCTGCGCACTTATTTATCTTTGCGGTTTTATTTATTTTGTTTTAAACTGCCGGTGAACTTAAGAAAAAGAAAAAAGCTGCGTATGTATGTGTTTGTGTGTTGCGTGCTGCGTGCTGCAAAACGGGCGCGGCGACATTTGTGTGACGCCTTAATGAAGCAATCAATATCCGCTGCCCCCAACCCACTCAAGCTAAGCGACCTAAAAACATACATACATACATAAATATAAATGGAAGCAAATTTTGTGGTTGTTGCTGGAAGTGGTTTCAAAACGTTTTGAACAGTTATCACATGACATATACTTTTTACTGCCATATCGTCTGTCTGCTTCTTCCTTTTTTCATGTTGTTGCACATTTTGAATTTTAATTCACACTTTCATAAAAGTTTCACATTGTTGTAACCAAATTGCAATGCATCCAAAGTGCAACAAGTTGTAAAAAATTGACTGTCAAGACGACAAACGCACAGCTGATATAGCCAAAGGGCGTGTTGTTGTTGTTAAGTTTTCTTGTTTGCGCTTTGTAAAGTTGTAAAATTATTTTATGTATGAAATGCGCGCGAATATTGATGCAATGGGAATAACCTTGTCGCTTTGCAAAAGTTGAACAATAAGAAAAAACAAAAAAAAATTAAATTTTGCGCAAACAAAAGAGTTTATAAAAGCGTTAATAAAAAAGTGATTCGATTGTATCAGCTGTCAATAAAAATTGAGTCAATTGCTGAGTTTGCTTACATGCATTTTATTTGTTTGCATTTTATGGACAATTTAACTGCCAATGTGCCAGAGTTGGGCAGTGAAGTGGCGATTTGCAGTGCAAATTATTAAATTATTGTAGTGGTAGCAGCTGTTTGATTTGAAAATCGTCGGGAAATTGCTGGCGTTTTTAAGAGTTGTGGTAGCCAAGCACGCAATATGGAGTATGTGTTTAAGCGGAAATAAAATCAAGGATGCAGCTTAAACTAGGTGTGGAAGTGTAGGGATTTGAAGGAGAGGTGCTCGTATTTCTGGTGTGATCAGCGTCATATGAAAGTGTAGGTGATGTGATGGAACGCCATGTGATATGGAATGTGATGTAATTGTCATATGTGATGTGATCGAACGTCATATGGCTTGTGAAGTGATGGAAATCCATTTGATATGCCGTGCGATGTGATGGAAAGTCATATGATAGGGCATGTTCTATGATGGAACGCCTTTTGATATGGAATGTGATGTGATATGTCATCGTGTGATGTCATATGTAATGTGATCGAACGTCATATGATATAGTATGTGATGTGATATGGAATGTGATGTGATGGAACTTCATATGATTGGGCATATGGTATGATGGAACGCCTTTTGATATAGAATATGATGTGATTTGTCATCGTATGATGTCATATGTGATGTGATCGAACGTCATAAGGCATGGGAAGTGATGGAAAGTCATATGATATGGTATGGGATGTGATGAAACGGCTTTTGATATGGAATATGATGTGATTTGTCATCGTATGATGTCATATGTGATGTGATGGAACGTCATATGATATAGTATGTGGGTTTTGAAACAACCTATGATATGGCATGCGATGCAAAGGATAAAATGTGATATATGAATTGGTGGAATGTCATGGTATTCGATGTGACGCAAGGTCATATGATATGGTATACGGTGGGATGAAACCTCAAAAGATATCATATATTTAGAGGATAAGAAACAAAGTGCCATAAATGATATGAAATCACGTGATAATATAAAAAGCAAACAAAGTCAGGTCGGCTATAAACACGAGGAGATTATAGCATAAACTCCAAATATCACACAAAGGTGGCATTCTAAGTAATACGAAATGATATCATATTAGGCGGAAGTATATCAACAGATCGAATATATGCCGTCCACACCCACCAACAGGTTAGGGGCTTGAAACATCTCCATTGTAAGAAAACGAAGTTTTAAGTCCCTGGACTAACTCGATATCGCTCATTGGTCAAAATCTTATTCAAGTTACTTTCAAAATCTGGCTGAAATGACTCATGCATAAGTCGCTGCTTAAATAACGCTACATCAACGCAATGTTTCACGTCATATCATATTACTTATGCATATTTCACTGCCGCGCCTGAGTTCTGCAGAAAAGTATGTACTTACAAATTTGCAATGTTAATTTCCGAAAACACGCCCACAACGGCACAAAGAAGCTACCAAATCAACGGACATTGCCTGCATTTAAACCACACAAAACCTGTAGAGAGACGACAATAAAGATGAATTTGTTTGGTAGTAGCGTTGGCATTAAAAGCCATTCAATCATTGCCGTCGCCGTCACCGGACACAAACCAAAAACAACAAACAAAATATTCAACAAAAAGGTTCGAAAGTCAAAGCCATTAAGAAGCAAGCCGCATTAACAGCAACAACAACAACACGCACCGCCAGGTAATAAAACGCATAATGCGGTCGATGTGTACGCAAAAGAGTTCGAACGGTTTGTGGGCGGGGGTGTTTTAAGGTCTACCTACAAATGAATATGAAACAACTTGTGAAATGTCGAGTTTAGTAGCAAATGTTGGCATGAATCTTTTCACAAACTCACCGGCTATTTGACGCGCTGGCTGTCAGTTAGATAGACGCACTGATACTTGAATGAAGACTGCTAAAGTTCGCTTTATTCTCTGCTAGTAAGATTGAAGACAGTCACCGTCTAGCGCAAGCAAGAAGCTGCGTCATCCTGCAGGCTGCAACAAACGCCACATTGAAAGCGTGGCGCAGGATTTGAAGGTAAGCAGCCAAGACGAAGCGCATATGGCAGCTCAAGTTGCCAGCTCGATTTTTGTTTGTTTTAGTTTCTTAATATTTTTATTTGTAGTTTGTTGTTTGTTGTTGTAGCTTTTATTTTCCTCAAGTTTGTGTTAATCTTGTCCGAAATACGTAGAAAACGAAAGGCATCAACATATAAGCTTACCATGCACTTTAAAGGCAATCTGTTTTCTGCTGTCCAGCGTATCGTGTCCCACGTCGCAACGTCGTTTTCGTAATCAAAAAGTGTGAAATTCTCAGAATCAACTGTTGATTCTTTATGCTACTTTACTGGCCTTCACTACTTAAGGATTTCTTTTTTATACCTACTTTTGTTTTTGTTTTCGTTTTTTTATTTTTGTGTGTGTGCTTAGTTTCCTGAACTCTGTCAATGTCGGTCAATGCTCGTCTAAAACGTTAATAAGCTTGTTCCTTAGCTTACATATGTTTGCCGACATGTGTGTGTGGCATGTTTGATGGAAAGAGGCAAAATATTTGGTTTGGAGATGTGTATCGTTTTAATATTCACTCGGATTTTGATTTTACTTTGATTTAATCTGAGCAAATAGGATTCCCTCCCTTTTTTTGATAAGCTTTGATTTAGATTAGTGAAACTAATTTTTGAACTTTAGCTTTAACGTCTAGGTGTTGAACTTTAAGCGCTAAGTTTCTTTGGCGTGTTTTTTTCGGTCCGTCTCTTGTTCAAGCGATGGGCGTAAGGAATCAGGTGAGCTCATCTGGGACTTTACATTTATTATTCTCAATATTTTCTTCTTAAATTTCAATTGCTGAGTAAAAAATTAATTTTTCCATCATCAGACACCGAAGAATGACACTGAAGATGGCACACCGCCGAAATGGTCTGGCTCCCAAAAAAAGTGGCCAGGTAGGACAGACAATGTTTAGAAATGAGCGAATTCTTCAGCATTTGATAAGCACTGTTCCAGTACGGTGTGCCTTGAACAATCTATTTGTACTTGATCTTCTTCTTCTTTCTCTTTGGGTAAGTTTAACGCTGCCTCTGATAAAAGGTAACTAATTCAAACACCACAAAAAAGTTCGTGGCCTCGACGGAGAAGAGTTATGACTGTCCTAAGAGGCGAATAAAATTCGAAAAGATCTAGACACTCGATAAAATAGTTTCTAGAATCTGTAGATCGTCCTCTCGAATGGGACAAACAAAAAAATGTAAAGAGAAAGGAAAATTGTTTGAAAAATTTCTGGAACCTGTAGGGTCTCCTTTTAAAAGGAAAAAAATTAAAATCTGTAAGATGTCCTATCAAAAGGCAAAAAAAAGTTCTTTAAAGGCTTCCTATATCTATAGATCCAAAAACAAACAAGAACAATTTTTTTTCGCTTTGGTTTTGTAAACTGAGTAAAAAATAAAAAAACTCACAGCCCATTCTTTGTTATTAAGGGTACAATAACAGATCCTCACAATCACCCATTATTTTTACATTTTTTAAGATTTCAAATTCAAAAAAAAAATATATAGGTACTATATATAACGGTTTCACACAAAATTTTTCTGAAAATTTTTTTACTGCATAGAAATTCAAAGTAAAAAAAAATTCAAGTACGTTTTTTCATTCAATTTTTTTTGCGTAAATACTTTGAAAATGTTGCTCTAAATTTTTATTTTTATTTTTTATGAAGCAACTGAGCAAAAAAAAAATTAATTTCCTAACCCACCCTAATGTATGTACATATTATGTCGGTTGTGTTCGCACATTTATTTATCTTGTAAAAGTTCTTATCTTTACAACCATTATAAAGTTTTATTGCCCTTAAACTAGTTTCTCAGGCTAACGACTTGGCTGTCTGTGCGACGTTTCTTCTTAATAAATCTGCTTAAAATGCTAGTCACTTTCATTTTTGTTGTTATTCTACTTACTACGAGTACTAAAGATTATTGTTATCTTATAAATAATTAAGATATTTCAAAAGTTGGATTTGTCAAAGAAAGAAAAAAAAAAACGAAAATCACCTAACTATGTAAAGTACCTCATGTATTAGCGCTTAAATTTACAACTCCAACAACAACAATAACAATACTCATACATATTACACATCTCACATGTGACAAGACAAAGTGCGAACATCTTCTAAGAATTTGTGTGCGCTCACATCTTTGGCGCTAATCTCTCGCTGCCGTCTCGTAGACCGTTGATGTGCTTTTCTACTTACAAATTCAAATACTTTTGTTGTTATTATTGTAATTTGTGTTATTGTATTCGTAGTGTTTTGGCTGTCAGTGCTTTATTTTGTTATTTCTACTTTGTCATGTTACTGTCTTTGTGCCTTTCTGCAATCGCGCGCGTGAGTACGGGTACTGATCTGCGACAACAGTTCAACAAAAAACAACAAAAACAGCAAGAACAACATTTAAGCGTTGCTAAAAAAACAAAAACAAGTCTACTTAGTAAGCTGCCAAAGCGTCTGTCACTTTTATATTGCGCTGCCACAGGTGTTGCCGCACACATCCCCTTCACCCCACCCCCCTTGCCTACATAAAACGAATGCCAATTTGACGTTGCCATGCATAAAATGTGGAAAATTATTTATTCAAATTACCGTGGCTGCCAGCAACAACAAAAACAATAACAACATTTACAACTAGTTTACAACAGCAACAAAGCCAAATCGTTGTATGTGCGCACTGCGGTCTTCGTATGCGCCACAGCCACCTTAAGGCAAGCGCCGAAACACTCCACCCCACCTCTGGTCGTACTACCACTTCTTAAGCTTAAAATTACGGTCCAGTCTTTTGCCACTTTCAAGCTGCCAAAAAGATAGCATCAATGAGCGTAGTAAATTCTTGAAGTTTATAGAGTGAGCTGCCGCTGTTACGAGTATTGGCCGCCGCAACAACAACAAGCGCTGTTGGTGTCTGTGACTCGCCTATTACCAACTTTTTGTGTGCTTTTTTTCAATTTTTTTTTTTATTTTTTCTTTCGTTTTGGTTTTGGGAAATAGCTTATTTAGCTTTTGTTGTTATTGTTGTATCATTTTTTTTACTGCGCCGCGTTGATAAGCAACACGCTAAATTGAATCAGCAGTTTCTGTCGGTAGTCTATGTCCGCTGTTTCCATCCATCTTAGCACGTGAAGATTTTATTAAAAGAAATCATTTCGTTGCTCTTTGGCTTTAATGGGTCGGTATGCTCGTTTTAATGATTTCGCTGTTTGTGCTTGAGGTAATGTTTTTAATTTTTATTTTTCTTGGTCTTTTTTTTTTTTTTGGTTGCGTTGTTGTTTGCTGATTGTTTTGTTAATTGTACGCTTTCTTAGCCGTTTGACATTTTAGATTTTTTCAACGTGATTTCTTTGTAAGTCCAAACAAATAAAGTCTCATGAACTACTTTACAAGAATGCCGGCCGCAAAAATTAAGCGTAATGTCGCAGATATAATGAAGCCTAAATATTTTTTTTTTTCTTTTTTAGTTTTTTTTTAGGACGCGGCTTCTTGTTAACCTTGCAATGACAAATCAGCGGCATCTTGATATCTGATAAGGCAGCAAAGTCAGCTGTCAGACTGATGTAGGAAGCTCGTTACAAGTACGCGATATTAAATTTCAATCTTTGTAAGTACTCGCACTTGGAAGATGTAAGACTTGCCTAGATGAGATGATGTGATATGGGCGAAACTTAGCGTTTCTCGTGAAAAAAATCATAGGCAGTCGGAATAAGACATCCGAAACCGCAGGGCTCGTGCAAAGCTTCAGCCTCAAAAGCATAAATTTACCTTAAACATTCTGTGGCTTCTTCATCTTAGTTTTCGACAAACCATTTCAAATCCTAATTAGCGATAAACTAATCTAAACCTAGAGACGATTTGGACACTAGCTAAATATCAAAATAAGTAATTATTACAAATGTCAACACTTTCAGCGACATCTGTCGCGCATCTCCCTTACATATTTGCTCAACCAATTTACACATACCGCCCTCACGTTTTCCATTGCCTGGTAGATGCATTTCCATCAACATTTTCTTCCCTCGTCAATAAAATCCCTTAAGTGGGTGTGTCCACCATATTAAGCCACATCCCTTTTTTCCAGCTGTCTCTTCCTTATCGTGTAATTCATATGCTACGGATGTATGTATGTTCGTTTGAGAGTACAAGCCAAAACGCCATTATTGACAAATGTCAAAACGAATGGGAAATGAGTTAAGAAAGGCAAGCAAGTATGTAAGTAGCTGGCGTTGAAAGGCAAAATGGTTCTGAAGATGTTTACAATTTTAATGCAACAATAACAATGCCGACGGTAGAAAGCCATATCACGTACACAGTAGATACTTGGATTTGTAAGAGAGGTGGTGCGAGATGTTTCAGAAAGGAAAGTGATGAGAGGGTATGGTTAACAAATTTTTTCAAATAGTGGGATAAAGGGCTCAATAAAATATGATACATGTTTAGCTTTGAAAAAACCAAAATGGGGTTCGTAGCCAAAATTTTATTTAAAATATCCATGACTGCAAAATAATTTTTTTTCCTAGTTAATTTTATTATTTCTTTCTATTTTATTAAACTGTATTTTATTTTATTTTATTTTTTTATTTCATTTTATTTTATTTTATTTTATTTCATTTCATTTCATTTCATTTCATTTCATTTCATTTCATTTCATTTCATTTCATTTCATTTCATTTCATTTCATTTCATTTCATTTTATTTTATTTTATTTTATTTTATTTTATTTTATTTTATTTTATTTTATTTTATTTTATTTTATTTTATTTTATTTTATTTTATTTTATTTTATTTTATTTTATTTTATTTTATTTTATTATATTTTATTTTATTTTATTTTATTTTATTATATTTTATTTTATTTTATTTTATTTTATTTTATTTTATTTTATTTCATTTTATTTTGTTTTATTTTATTTTATTTTATTTTATTTTATTTTATTTTATTTTATTTTAATTTATCTTATTTCATGTTTTTGCATTTTTTTTCACAATAGGCAATTCTCTTCTCTTTTGTTTTTCTCTTCTTCTCGTGTATTTTTTCCAACACATTCTGCTCAACACTGTAGGTACTTTATTCCTCTTATACGCCCCTTTTAATAATAGCTACACAATTTTCATTCCGAGCACATATTAATTTATGTAGAATGGAATGCCAGGGATTTGAAGTGCCGTCGGCAAATGTTTTTCTACACTTAACTAACACACATACAAATAGTCCTGTTTAGACAACGCTACCTACCTACTACATTCATACAACTCTGGCTTCTCCATTTCATTTTGCTTCCTCTGTCCTCTCTAACTCCATTTAAATACAAAAAAAAACTGTTGGCTACAGTAAACCCCAGTGAATAACAAACACATAACACAACAGTTGTGTATATACATATGTATGTATATAGCAAGTTATTGTTGTTGTAACTAGTTGCGACTGCTCCGCCCACAGTAATTTTGACAATCGCAGGCAACCAGTGAATGAACCCGACGGCAAAGCAAACTGAAGCGCTGTGGCACAACCAAGTGAAGTTGCGTGCGTGACTTTCTGACTCCACCCTCTTTGTTGTTGTACAAGCTGACATGCATACAAATGTCCGTATGTATGCCCAAAAAGAAAGAAAGGGCGTTTAGTTGACTGCAGCCAGAGCAACAACAACAAAAAAAAAAACACAGCCATCAAAAACAACAATAGGCCGGCGTAATGAACCAAACAAAAAAGGCAACAACAAACAGCGCACACATTTCACTTTACAATCACCCAAAATAAATAAATATCGTATAAAGAAATGTTTAAAATTGTTTGTTCAACATTGCAGTTCGCCTTTTGCATGGAGGCCTCGTTCGTTTTGCCGTCGGCATTTTTGCTTTCCACATTTGATTCGCGCGTTCGCTTCTTGTGCCCTTTCTTTCCTCGTAACCTTCCATTATGCAACCCTAATTTTTTGTCACTCACACGTCGCATGCAAATGTCAGTCAGTCGTGTTGGTGTGATGTGGTGTTTTGACGGCTTTTGAAGTACTTGGCTAATATGCGTTTCCGCTCAATGTTTTTGTTGTAAATATGAATGTTTGGTTGTGTGCATTTAAACTTTTAAATATTGTTTCATTCTGAGAAGACAAATATTGCGGTTTCCTGTGAAATCGTTTGAGATGGTAAAGGTAATTTGAGGCGGTGTTTTTGGTAACAGAATTTGGTATTGAGAATTACGGAGTATTTCTTAGAAGTTTTGAAAATAACCAGAGTAGCGAAATACTTCAAACTACCCTTGGACAAAATTGGAATTTTTAGAGAAAATATTGTTGAATCAAAACTACCCTTTAGAAAGAAACGCCATGGCTCAGATTTTTTTTTCAAAATCAAACAAGATAATCTGCTATTTAGGTTTCAACAAAAAAAAATTCAAATTCAGATTCACATCACCCGAACTTGCATTAGACCCCACACTTAACCCTTTTGCTATGCTCACAACGTCTGCGTTAGCTTTGTTGGCCCCCCTTCAAGTTCACATAACTAATTCATTGCATAACCGCAATATTATTTTAACTACTAGTTTTGTATAGCCAAACGAAGAAGTCATGCAATTGTGTGCTTTTGTGTAAAAACATATTTCAAAGCATTATTTTCACAACACGCCCACAATAACAGTACTTCCTGACCATGCGCTCCGCTACGTGCCCTACCAAACATGCAATGCTGGCGAGTAACAAAACTCAGCCATGCTCCGCATACAATTTGTTTTTGTTTTTTGTATAAAATAAGTACAAAAATATGATATCTATAATCCTGTATCCGCTCACTCGACTTGTCATGTTTTGTTATCAGATAAGACGCGCGAGTGAGGCAACGAACCCGTCAGTTTTTTTCCCCATTTTTTTGTTTACTTTGTGCTCACTTTGAAACATCAAAGAGAGTGTTTGTTGTTGTAGGTAAGTAGTACAAGTAAGAAAACTATAAATAATTATTATGTTGTTAACACATTCATGCAAAACAATGAAACAGTTTAGTTATTTAATGTTTAAGTCAGCAATTAAATGACATTTTATCAACAACAAAAAATCTAACGAAGACAGGGACAACAATAATGCAGAAGAATTAAAGTAAGGTTAGTACAAATAGTGTATGTATGTGAATTTATATTCTTGTGTAGGTTTGTGAGGGTTAAATATGACATTTAAATTTTTGTTAAATTTTTGAAATCCTTCCGCGAATTTAAAATGCCAACGCGGTCAAGGGTTAAGCATAAATTTCAGTGTTTTTTATTGTCCAGTATGACGCTTGGTTTCTTTTTATTTGTCGCTTATCATTTGTTTACCCAAAATTTGACGGAAAAAAAGAAGGGTTTGGTTCTACTAATCAGTTGTGTTGCATTTAGCTTTTAAATTTAAAGGTCACTTGAAATTTCTCAATCCGTTTTACTTTTTATTTACAAATATTTAAGGATCTATAATATTTTCAAGAAAATTAAAATTTTGTTTTGTTATCTAGTAATTATTTTTGTATAAGTTGATCAATCTTGATGGTATTAAAATATATTATTTCTTATTTCAGCACCATTAACAAAGTAGAATCACGAAATGATATATGATAGGATAACCTATAATGCATACTTCAGAAGTGGAATATCTAATAGATTTATTTTTGAAGCAGCCTTTGAAGTATCAGTTCCGATATCAGTCTTTAAATTATAAATGCTAAAACTTTAGTGTAATATTATTTAGTAAAATCAGAAGTGGAATATCAATCATATTAAGATTATCAATTAAGTTAACAGAAAACTAAACTCTACCGCGAAATCTTTGAGTTTAAAGGACCGAATCGGAACATAAGTTAATTGATTGAAACAATTTTTTTAATTCTATTTGAGTCAACTATGCAGCTGCAATCTATGTGCATATATATTTGCTTCTAAATTTTACTCGATTAAAAAATAAATACTTAATCTCATTGTCTGCCAAAACCCATAGTAAAAAAAAAAAATTAAGTAGAAACCTTACAGTAGCTGCCTTAAGCCAACGCTCGCTTTGAGCAGCTCAGCAAACAGTCAAATGCTTCTTTTCGTTGAAAAGTCTTATTGGAATGACTGTCTGTCTATCGCTACGAGTTTCGTCCTTTTCGTGTTTCGCTTAAGTTGCAAGAATTTTTTGCTGATTTTGCACAGCCAAAATTTATTCTTTTTTTATTGCATTTTATATGTTTTTGCCACCACGCATTTACTTTCCTTTTTTTGTTTCAACGTACGTCCTTACAGACTGTCTGCATTTATTTTATTTTTAATACCCTTTTACAGTTTGTTCCGTATTTGGACAACATTTTTGGAGCTGTTGATGTACAACTGTTCAAATTATTATGTAGAGAGCAACGTGCTCGTGGTCGTTATGGATACTCGCAGCCAAACGCGTCACAAAGTTCTTTTTTTTATTTTTAAGTAGCCACAGCTTCTAGTATATTGGTTACGCGTTGGCATTATTGGCATTTTTTCTTTTTATTAAATTTTCTTTTTTGCTTTCATTTTCTTTGCTTTAGTGGGCATCCTTAAAGTGTCACTTGGTGTGTTGAGTTTTGCAATTTCTTACGTTAAGGCAATTTTTCAACGTTTATTGCAGACAATTTTTTTCTGTGACTACAACTTTATTGCTTGGTGTTTGCGAGTTTATTATTAATTTGTGGAACATGCAACACATTTAAAATGTTTTTAAACTAAATGGGATAGAGAGCACTAAGTAGTTGCTGTCATAAAGATATCTATATGTAATTTGTTCATCAGTTTCTTTTTGTAACTTTTTATTAATCTCTTTCGCGTATTCATATAATTGAGTTATTAAAATTTTCATTTATAAAATAATATTTTTAGTGGATTCAGTTAAGTACCAAGCTCAATTTCACTTTTAAATTAGCCGCACAATCAACTTCGTTGCTGCCTTTTTTTATTTAATTTACAATATTTCTATGATCATTCAAAATTCGTTAGCGTTCATTCGTTTCATTGCGAACTTTTCAACATGAGCTTACTAATCAAAAACAAATATGCTATGAGGGATGCTACGGAAATGAATTTAACAGAATCGAAAGCGGATTTTTCGAATATGCTTTTATGGGAATCAAAATTGGAATTGTAATCAGAAATAAAAGCAAGAAGATGTCAAAAAATATTATGAAAAAGAAAAAAATGTCTTTAATCCGTTTTTAAGATCCATTTGTTCAAGTTCTGATAGATTGCTCCTTCCATTTTCAGCAATTCAGAACTTCCAATCGAAGCACCTTACTGTTTTTCTTTCAATTCTATTTCTATTTTTCTGTCAAAGCTCCGATTTCAAACAATCGGAACCGAAACCGCAGCCAGCTATCTTAATCAATCGAAAGTTCCGTCATTACGACAGCGAAGCTCAGTAACATTCCTAGCATGTAGATACTACAACTCGCAGTACAAATTTCTCTACACACATTTCAACCATTTTTCTTTTTTTCTTTTCAGTTTCTGCCGGTGATGTAATTTTTTTGCAATCATAATATTGTTTTTGCAATTACTTAACAACTATAAATACAACTACACTATCGCGCGCATTAAAGTGGCTATTAAAATAAATAGTAGCGTGTTGCCACGCAAGGCGTGAAATTGCAAATGCAAATGCCAAGCAGCTGAGAATCATCGCTGGGAACTAATTAGAATTCTCAAGCATTCTATTTTGCAGTCGGTTAGTATGGGCGTCACTATCCGGTAATATGAATTTGTTTAACTTGTGCATTCAGATTACCTGACAATCGCAAATTATAATACGTAAGTAATGGTTGCTGAGCAGTTTAAAAACGGGCGTATTGTAATGTTTGTAGCAAAACAGATAGTGGTTTTAATTAAGTGGCTATGATCGAAGACTTCCGGCTTAGTTTACTTTTTAATAAAATTTGCAATTCGCTTATAATCGACGCTTACCTGCAAATAGAAGAAAAAAGTTATGGTAAATTAATTAAACTTGAATTGATAGCATAATTAAAATAAATTATTTCTTATTTCAGGCTTATTCTTTAAACATACTATTGGGAAAGAAAAGAAAGGACTCATAAACTGATGTTTGATGCAATGAAATATTTTTAAATCAGGCTCAGGATGAGCATAAAATTTGGACTTTAAAGGCAAAGTGTTGGTTTAATATTATTTAGCTATTGCACCTTCGCAAAAATCAGAAGTGGAATACTATATAAGGCATACAATTTTAATTTGGTTTACTCATGTTCCAGTGACAGGCCGAGTCGTAACACACGTTCTTTTTTCGACACATAAGTAAAGTATTTGATTAAATAAATTTATGGTAATATAGCCCAAACTGGGATTGAACTTGTTAAATCTGAAAACCATATTTTGTTAAGCGTTGGTACCACTGAAAAATTATAACAAATTGCTATCCGCATCTAATAATATCATATCAGATTATGCACTATTCAAAGCTCGACACTTGTTGGACTGCTTCTGGAATTTGAAGCTTTTTATTAGCCACTGCTTCCGCTTTCCTTTTGTTTGTCAAATTATTTCTTTTAATAACGATTACTTCTGCTCCCGTCATACAGACTTTTGTAACAAGATCTTATAGCATTTGTTAGCCACTAGTTGACCTTGATTTATATATACTTAGTAAATATATACTTTGGACATTATATAGCGGAGCTTTGAAAAAAGTATTGCCAAACGGAAAAGAAGTATCAAAATTAAAGCAAAGAAATATTATACCACATAATGCTTACGAAGAGTTTAAAAACAAAAATCAACAACAAAAAAGACAAGCTTAAAAGTGCTACTAATTTGACACAAAATGCTCGGTGAAGCGCAACATTATCACAGTAATCGGCTTATGACAGTGACTGAATGCATGCGACATTTGTCGCAGTGTCAGCGTGGTTAACTTTTTTTGTATTGTTACGCTCAATGATATTGCTAACGATTTTTATATAATATTTTGGTGGTCCTTTTATTATGTATGTACTACCTTTATGCTAAAAAGCTTGTTTTGCTTGTCGGTCTTACGAAAGCTTTTTAGTTCTACATTGCAGCGAAAGAAAAAGAAACGAATCGCGCGCAAACAAAAAGCAGAGAGTGCAAGAACGGCGAGCATTGCCAGTAGAGCGTTTGGATGAACGTCGGAGCCCCTAGTGTTAAAAAACATAAAGTAGTAAAAATAAAAATTTAAAATGTTATCGATTTGTTTGTAAGCTAATTTGTTTAAACAAAAAGATGATTTCAACAAAAAACAACAATAAAAATATAAAAACAACGAGCCGTGCGAAAAAAAATTATTTCTTTAATAACTTAACAAGTTGATGGGGTAATAATTTTTCCATTCAATAGCAAGCTCGATACCACACAACGCTGTTGTCCTCCAGGTAAACAAAATTAAAAATTTTGTTGTAAAAAAATAAAATTGGAAAAATTGCCGTGAAAACTGGTAATAAGCGCTGATCGACTGTCGGACAGACTGATTGCTTACAAGCTCATTGCATGGCTGGCTGTATGAATGTGTGCGTGAATGAGTGTGGCTGATGATAACCTCGCTGGCACGTCATTCATGATATGAAATATTTATATGGACGTATATGCATTCATAATCATTTATATTTATGTGCATGTGCTGACATATTTATATGGATTTTGAGCGCTTTGATCTTTACAATGATTTCATTGAAGCGCATATGGCATTGCAGTGGCGTTGTTGTATTTTTTTTTTTTTTAATTTTTTCTTTGATTAATGACATGCGCGACAGTTGCGACAATGGAAATATAAAAATTATTTACAAACATATAGCACGGTGTTAATGTAATACGCTTACTGAACAATCAATTATCGTATGTTGTTATTGTGAGAAAAAAGATTGTTTTTATCGTTTAAAAATGAAAAATTGGGAATTAAGTTTTGCCATAGGCGTTTTTTTTTGTAAACACTAAGGGACTTGTGGATGAATAAAATAACAAAATAATTTTTTTTTAAAAAACATTTGGAGTTTCCTTTGAAAATCGCTCAAGCGCCGATTTTATAAGAAGAAGATATGCTTCGTTATTTTTCTTATGGGCTTTTGGGATAAATTTGTGAATTGGGCCACTTTTTTCGAAGTTCGCCTTTCTTTCTGTTCACAACAACAAAAAAACTTTTATTTGGCTCACTTTAAGAATTATTACCCATACGCCAATAGCAAAACAAAGAAACCACTGCCGATAAGCTTTTATAGCGTGAGAACAAAGTTTTCGCTAATCATCATAACCAAGTGACGTAAATTCATTAATTAAGAAATAAAAACAATAAAAAAAATTATAGCGATACTAAATACGGAGCTAGTAAACCGCTGAAATACAAGGTCGAAACAATACACACATATGTAAGTGTTCTGAGCGGTCTGTTGTTAATAGCTCCGACTCGTTCGTAGAAGGCGAGTGATTTCACGATGCGCCACGAAGCTGTTAGGCGTACTGTTTTTTAGAGGTATTCTGAAGACCGGAATCTTATGAAGAAAATGAAATTTAAAGAACGACACGAAATTCTAAAAAAAAATAAACTTTAAAACCAACGCCACTTTAAGCCAATTAAATTTCGTGAACTTACTCACAAAAGAAAATTTCCAAAAGCTAAATAGCTAAAGCATGAAATTTAATGCGCTTAAAAATGTTTATTTCCTTTTTTCTACACTTTAAGCAAACCCCACAATGCTTAACGGGCGATAAATGCAAAAAGTAAATGCTTGGACTACAAGAGGAAGCAAAAGGGTTGTGGTGAAAAAGCAATAAAATAGTAGCAAATCTCGTTAGTACACAACGAACAAAATGAAAAATACAGAAATAAGTTAAAAAGAGAAAAAAGGAAAAAATAAGAAAAAGGCACAAAAAGAAAAAAACTAAAAAAAAATTAAAAAGAAAACCAAAAAAAAATTTAAAAATAAAAACACAAAAAGAAAGAAAGAAACAAAAGCACACATGGCTACCCATTGTTGACATACCAGACGGAATAACTCAAGGAAAAAAAGATGAACATAAACGAAAAAGTAACAAAAACAAAATGCAGCACAGAGTGCATGTGTAACCAACAACTAAACGAATTGGCAACACTGAACAAACGCACAGCAGCGCATAGATACGGAAGAATGGATGGTTGGGTTGGACGAATAGATTGCTGGTTGGATAAATGGATGGCTGAGTGGTCGGTTGCTTGGGTGGACGCATAGACAAATAAGTATAGGGCAACATACTAGCAAAAAAAAAAAACAGCAAAGCAATAGCGTGAAGCAGTACAAAGAAAAAAAGTCAGACATGCCACTTCATAACAGCAGCAACAACAACTAGACTACTATGTTGCACTACACATCTATGTTTAGTGCGTTGTAGCATGCTAACCAGTAAATTCCTGTGCAACACTGCAAATCATTGCTGAGCATGCCGATAGTGAAGAGAATTTAGAAAAAAAAAGTAAAACAACAAAAAAAGTGTAGTCAAAAAGTGAAGAAAAAGCAAAAACTGCACAAAAAAGCTATAAAAAACGCAACCAGCATATGTAACACACTTGTGGCGCAGAGTGGGTTAAAACGATATACATGCACGCCTAACAACGCATTGTTCAGGTGCAATTTGGGTGCACTCACTGACATGCTTGGTAGTCAAGCCAACCAGTTACAAACTTCTACGCAACTAGTAGTCGATTTTTTATTCGTAGGTGATTAGCAAGTTGTGAATAAAATGGTAATCCAAAGTTTATTTTTTTAAATTATAGATTTCTTTTGAAATTCAAAAATTAATTTTAGTTGCTTAACAATTTTTTGTTTCGTCTCTGGAAAATGTCACGAAAGGCCGAGAAGGCTTTACTAATTTTGTTCCTTTTGGACTAGTTCTAATTAGTCAGAAACTTCTAGTTTTTAACTAGTATCTTTTCGCACTAGTTTGGTGCTTCGCTACAGGGTCGCTTCAATGTACTCGTACAGACATTGGTATTAAGTTGCTCAGAGCATAACAAAGTTAACATAATACAGTTCACACTAGCGATGGTTCCTTCTGGACTAAAGGTTAGGGATGGAAAATTATGAGCGATATATCGATATTTTCCATATATCTAAGTGTTTCCCAAATCGAAATTTAAACAAATTTAGAATGTAAAAAAAAAATTTATTGAATTTTTACTTCAAACATCCTTTAAAAAAAATCTTGTTTAACCTCAAACTTAGTTCAGAGTTGCATTGATAATCTGTCAGCTATCGCTAGTTATCGATGTTCAGTATTATCGAAAATTTACTAACTCTACAGCATGCATCCTATGGAGTGTTTGTAGTTCGTCCGTGTAGATGGGAATTCATTTTCGCAATAGCAGCAACAACAATTATGGCAAAAAGCTTATATGAGCA
Source organism: Sphenella marginata (assembly GCA_951509765.1). Lineage (NCBI taxonomy): Eukaryota > Metazoa > Arthropoda > Insecta > Diptera > Tephritidae > Sphenella > Sphenella marginata. The sequence goes on from OX608083.1 coordinate 54,702,370, forward strand.
TCAGCAGTTTAGATATGTGTAACAAAGATTTGTATGTATAAATGTTTGTATGACGCTAAGCGCATTTAGTGGGTTTTTGAAAGAGTGTGGAAAAGTAGTAGCTAAAGTGCTGCTGTTATTTGAAAATCTGGTGTTTTAGTTTGAACTCTCAAAAGTTGTATGCCCTGTAGGAAAAATATTATTCTGATTTTTTTCTTTTTTTATTTAATATGAGTACAACTATTGAAAGTAAAATGGAAATAAGTAGTAAAGGTGAAAGGAAAAGAAAATTTGAAATTAAAAAAAAAACTAAAAAACTATTAGAAAGAAACGAACCGTGCGATATCTCGAGCCTTCTCACCAATTCCTCATTAACTTTCATGTCCTTTCATGGGTAAGATTGCCAAATTCGTCTTAGAGGGATGCCTTTTTTACTTTACTACTTCATTTTACTATTTGGCCTTAGTTGAGAGCTTTACTACGTGTTGACTAAGAATTTTTTTTTACACGATACTCTAAGTATTTGCTGAACTAAGCTGCACATGAGATGAAAAAATGAAAGCTAGACGGACGTGAGATGGAGGGATAAAATATGCATTCCAAACAGCCAAAATAATGGAGCGGTAAGAAATAGAAAAAGTCGCAAACAAATATCTAAAAGTGTTATAAAAAACCCAAAGCAAATATCCGAAAACAATATTACGTGGAAAAAAGCAATAGGAAATGAAAATAAAAATATTGTGCAACTACTAAACTTTTACTAGTCAAAGCCACTTGGGCACGTTTTGGCGCTAAATGCGTACAAGGGGGTGCATCAAGCAAATATGCAACACAATTTAAAAGCACACACTTGGTACATTATATATATCAGGCGTGTGTTTAACGAAAAAGTTTACAATGGGAAAAGTAAAATACTTCAACACAACGTTAGACAGACCATATTGCAGTGTTTTGAAAAGTTAAATAATGGAATCAAATTTTGTGGAATACGAAATACTGAAGAGAATCTGATGCCGGCGCCTGCACATAGGATGAGGAAAAGGGTAAAAATAGCAGTTGATTTGACGAACGAACCATTGTTCTGATAGCCTAATGGTTAACAGAACGTGTCAATATTTTTTGTGGCAAAGTATAGAAGCGCCGAAACGGAGCTAAAACAAAATATTCTCATATGTTCCTGAAAATTCTTCAACTAAAAACTATTATTAATTTATTATTTTTTTTTTTTAATTAAATAATTTTTTTTTTGATGAATTTAAAAATTCTTATGCTTCACCTCGACGCAACATTTTGAAGCGGCCAGCTCATTTTTCGAATAAAGAATTGATCAAAGGTATTAAAAAAAGCAAATCACTTGTTAAGAGTTCAATTGAAGTCAATTTGCGAAAGAGGCGTTTATCACACCGAACACTTTAGATGTTAATCATTATAATTATTATGTATTATTATTATTTTCATTCACAAGCAGCTGTTTCTTTATTTATCTATTACTAACATTTGTTATTGTTGCCGCATTGTAATTGAGTGTGTAAGCCATTTTTGCGATAACTCGAAACCCAGTAACCAACTTTAAGCGACAATAAAATAAAAAGTTGCGAATAAGTAAACAAAACACAACACGAGCATTGAATAGACAACAGCAATAACAATAACAAAAAAATAATAACAATAACAACAACAGCAACACAATAGCAATAGCACATAATTCCAGTTATTACAAAAGATAAGCAACTTGAACAAAAAACGAGTTAAGAAAACGTAAAACATAAATATTTAGATGGATAAATCATGTGGGCGATTACACAATTACAACAATAACAAAATTCGCAACATAAAAATATAGATATGCTCATATGAAGCAAGATAATAAATAAAATAAATGCAATTGAAATGTTGTTGTAAATTGTGTGTTTATCTATTGTGGTGCAGTGGCTCGAATGGAAAATGAAGAGTGCAGAGGGAACATTAGCTGAGGTACAAACTGATAAATAAATATTGACACAACCGTTTCTATATGATACCAGGAATATCAAGATACGATTAATGAAAGAGAAATAAACTTGCGAAAAAAAAACAAGAAACGAAACAAGAAACACTAACAATGAACAAGTCGACGATCATAGAAATGGAAATTACATAGACTTCATCAGCGTCTCTTTCAGTGATGGTACTAGCGAAGCGCGAAAACGTAGTAAGTGATGAAATTAATAGTAGTAAATAAATTACTGTTAAGAAAAATTTTTTTTTTTCACCATAAAATTTAATTTATAGCATACTCTAAAAAAATTTTAAAGTTCTAAAAAAAAAAAATTTAATAAAATTTCTTTTAATTTTCCCGATATTTGTGTAAATTTTTAAAACAAAATGGTTTTCATAAAAACCTTTTTAAAATAATTTTACTAAAGCCAAAATTTCTGAAAATTGCCGAAAACGAGTGTATAAAGACTTATGAAAGCCACTGTATATGAACATATATAGTACGGGGACATAGATGTGGCAACTTCCTGCAGTGGTAATTGACTATGGAATTTTTTGAGGAATTATTTATCATTAGTCATCAATATTATAAAAACTGGATATTTAAAAAAAATAGGAAAAATAAAAATTAAAAAAAAAAAACATTTGTCTGCTACAATAGCTGATTTTTTTTCGTAAGCACTTAGCGACTTGTGAATAAAAAAATTAAATTAGTTTGAAATCTTTGAAATTTGCTTTTCCTTAAATAAAAATGAAACTGGTCGCTTATAATTTTTCTGCTTGCTTAATTTTTTTGTTGCTTTCAATTATATAGTTTTTTTTAGAGAAGCAGAATGACGAATGAGAAACGTGAACATTTCGGAAACACTTTGGAGAATATCGCAATTAGTTGCTAGTGGTCTAGTCTATTACTAAACAGAAAGTAAACTCACTAGTTACGGCTATTTCAGAGTTGCAACACTGATCACCATCTTTGCTTCGATTTGGTTTACTTAGATGTGGGCGGTTAAACGAGTAAACAGAGCAACAAAGTGACTGGCAAAAATATAACAAACATGACTTACTAACTGACTGATCGACTTAAAAACCTAACAAACTGACTTGCCGTCTGCCATTGCAGCCACTGAGCTAGTTTCGAAGGCGCGTGTCCTCACCAAGCCAGTTTGGTGGGTGTAAACAGCACACACTCAACAGAAGAGGGCATACGAGAGGGGGCCAACACAAATCGTAGTCAGTGCAGCTACAGAAAGTGGGTGTGTGCGCTCATACCGGGGTGGCAAATCTATAGTGTAGTTAAGCGATTGAGGAAACTTATTGCAATTGAAAGACAATTCGACGGATGCAATTCCAAGTGAGAGTTGTGTGTGTGTGTATGTTTGTGTGGGTGCTTGTGTGTGAGCATGCACTTTTGCGCATGCGCCTTAAGTACAGCGCGTGGGTGTACGCGCGCGATATTTCACTCAACAAGCTGACAACGCAAGCGCGTTGATCTATTGACAAGGTGCGGCACAATTAATTTGAAAAAAAAAAAAAAAAAAAAAATTACAAACGTGTGACAAGAATTGGCTGAGATGCTGTGGGGAGGAATAAAGCGGTGAAGTGTTAGAGCTGACAGGCAAACTAGGTTGGTCTTTGGCGTGCCGCCTAATGAGTAACATAAAAATGAGCAACAAAATAATTATTACGTATTAAAATAAGCGTTCAATTGTCGCATAGTTTGAAAAATCGAAAAATGTGTTTGATCAAAAATGTATGCGATAGGTGGCGCTGATCTCGAGTTGCTTGCAAAAATCGATGATGTATTTAATGGGAATTATTTTGACTTTTAATTTTAATCATGCTATAGTCAGTCACATACCAAACGCGCAGATTTGAAAGATTTTGGGAAAGTGAGACTAAAAGATTCGGGAATAACGATGGATTCTAAAAGAACTAATGATGGAGAAGGCTGTTTGGCGGTTTATATATATAATTTTTCGGGTCTGATAATTTAATGGGTTTGCTAGATATTATACAAAAAAAATTATTAAAATACATGCAGTTCGTTTCCGTATATGAATGACTCTAACTTCGCTTATATTCTACTTGCACTCCACTCACAACTCTCTACGAGACGTACAAATACCTAAATAAGTGTTATCAACACTTTTGCTATTCAACAAAATTCAAAACTTTTCCAATTTATACTTTGAAGCGTCTGCAATGCTACTTGCAACAAAAACAAAAATAGAAAACTGAAAGTAATACAAAGCTCACCCTCACACAAATGGCACCGACAAGCACAAAGCTAAATTCTCAACGCAGTCAACAACTTAATTTCTCCCTGCTCAGAGCTCTGAATGCGCCACACACACGTCTAACACATTTTAATATTTTTTCTGTTATTAATTTCAAAAACGTTTGCTTGCTGTTATTACAGCTTAACTTTTGTATTAACAACGTTGGTGTTTTTGCAATGGACGATTTTGCGTGAGTTTTGCTGCATTGGTTGTGTTTGACCACGAAAGTGGCTGCAATGGCCAAGCATAACTCGTATTAGTTTATGGCCACCCTACGTAGTTGTGGTCAACCAAAGAGAATATTTAAAGACAAAGTGCTGGATGGGAACTTTATTTTGTTAGATTGGATTGCGGTTTATTGTTGGTGAACTATGTTGATAAGTAATATAAATCTTGTTTCAAATGTCTTAGTGGTTGAACGCAATGGTTGGAAGACTTGAAAATGTTTGGGGTAAGGACTGGATAACAAGACGAATGTTTTAATTTATTTTTGGAGTAAAGCAAATAAATAAAAGAGGCGATAGTAAGAGGTAAGGTTTTTTATGGTTACATAAAAATTAAAATTAAAATTTACTAAAAAATGGGTTGGGGCAGTTGTATCCCGTGCAAGAGCAAGAAACATCGTTTCGAATGCCTTGAAACCAGATCAAACACTGCTTGCTGCATGAAAGAATACCAACCCTCTCTGTCATACACAAAATATTATAGAAAGCTTAGTGATTTCACACCGCAATAAAAAATCACCATCAGGAACAAGTATCACAGGAAATATATTACTAGACTTTCCGATCAACTCACAAAACGAATAAAATTCAATCCACCACCAACTTCCGTTGCTTGCATATCTTTAACCGTTTCTTAAATAAATTTCAATGAACATTTAATTGTAACAACAAACATATTTATCGAAATATTTGTATACAAATTATATTGCCATTGATTGTTTGTAGTCAAGGCCAAATCCAACGAAAGTTCTAACAAACATACGTAATATATATTGGATCAATGGAAGCAAGCAAAAATACTTAAAAAACAACAACAAAAATAGCAAATAATAAATAAATGTATGAAATAGACGATGACAGAAAAAATTAGGTCAATGTGTAGAGGAGTGCGGCGAAAACACAAAAAAAAAATAATAAAAAAAAGTAACAACAATAACAAAGCAAAAAAATATTTCTACAAATTCGTTTATTTGCCTGGCACGCTTTACTTTTGTGTTTCCCGCTCATTTTTTTTCTGGGTAATGTAGATGAAACGCTTGTGGCCCTGCGCGCACCCTCACTGTGTACAAAACAACAATAACAATAGCAACGAAATTAAACTAAACGAGGCAGCAATCAAAATGTGACGTCAAAAGTTCAATGACCATAACGAGAATGCGACAGAGCAAAGTAAAGCTGATGATGAAGCGGTAGCAGCGGCGGCGGCGGTGTAGCAAAACTCATTGGTGGTGGTTGTGAACGAGAGATAAATAAATAAATGAAAAAAAAAAAACAAAAAAAGAGACAAGCACCCCACCCAATAAGCGGCTAAGTACTGTATGTGGAAGCACAAGTTTATTTGGCATAGTAAAAATTATGTTTGAGCGCGTGTGTGGGGGCTATGCAAATGTGTGTCAGTAGTATTGAGGGCGTGCGTTCAACTTGTAAAAGGTATAACAACAACAACCACAATAAAAAACTACAAAATTAAATTAAAAAATAACAATGAAAATATTGTAACGAGGCTGAAATACAATTAAATTTGTGCAAATTGACAGCGTGAATGAGTTAAGGAAGCGCTAATTTTACGCAACATTTGTTAACGAAATCATGTATGGGGCGCTAATATACAAACTAAACATGTTCATAAAAGTATTTAAATATTCGCGATATACAAATATGTGGTCTTAAAATAAAGTTAACGACTTCTAGTTATTATTAGAATTAGCATAATAATAAAAATATAAATGCTCTAATAAAAGCGAAAAGTCAACGCTCCATCGGGCACAATGACAACACGTTTCGCGATTTTTATCGCGCGTTAACTAACATTTTTTTCTACAAGCTCACTGACAAGACCACTGCTAGAATGATTGCAGATAACATCAATGACTACAGAGCGACGGAGGCGTGTATTTTCGAATATATGTAGGGATACGTAATGAATGCACCCAGTAAACATTTTTAGCTCGAATTACATAAGTATGGGCTGCACTTCATATACGATATTTGGAAGCTATGCAATTTTTGTACAGTAAAATGTTTGAATAAAAAGTTATTTTCTTTGATATGTTGTTCTGAGTACTCGGCATATCTTCTATAAATACCAATGTGTCAACATTTTTCATACTAGTTTAAATGTCACATTGATTTGTGATTTATTGAAAACAAATTAATTCAAGGTGCTATAAAATTTCCTCAGACTAATAGGCCAATTTTGAATTATGTAGGTATATTTATAAGTTCCCAAATTTAACTATGCATGTTGTTGTTGTTATAATCGCAAAAACACTCCCAGAACATTGGAACAGTGTTTCGGATATGATCTGTCCTTGGAATGAATGAGTTAGCTGCGCTATGAAATTACCTCTACATTAACACTGAGATGTTTTTTTTTTTTCAAATGTTAAAGTAACCAATTTTGTACATCGAAAAAAAAGCAGTTTCTTTTTAATCTTTGAGAACTTTCTTCCAGCTGTTTGTTGGGCAATATCAGCATTCCCACATAGATTATTACAGTGTGAAATCTTGAAAATAGAGGGTGTGGCAACAAACAAAGCTAATTGAAAAACAATGGAAATTTTTACAGTCAAACATTTTTAAATTTTTTTACCAGGCCAAGCTGTTCTGGTGTTTCAAAGAGTTTCTCCCATTTAAAAACAATGTTCAAGATGTCGACGGAATAAATATCTTATAGCCAGCTTCCTCAGGAGGTCAGAACTTAAGCTGCAGTTCCCACTCAAGAACTGCAACTAAGTGGTCCATTCTTGCTTTAAGGGTTTCTGGCAAAAGACTATCCCAACCATTGCTCTTATTGAACACCCGATGGGACACCCGGTATATTTAAGTATGCCCGCCTTGGTGCTTATTTTTTATTAGCATTTTCTGCTTGTCCGTCTTGTTCGCTTATGTATGTACATATGTATTTACATACATATATCATGAATTAAAAGCTCAGAAAAGGCGGAGGCATAAATTAATTTTAATTTGCATATTCAGCAAAAACCAAACAGAAGTGAGAAAAAATAAGAAATGACAACAACAAAAATGAAAACGTAAAACATGCAGTGAACGCCAATAAGCGAGCAAGCAACAATTTTAGGCGGTCTTAAGCAAGACTAGAAAACTTGTCTACTAAATTTTTAGTTGTTTAATTGCTTTTAGTGATGTTTTTTTGCCTATTTACAGTATGTTTTACTTTTATTGATTAGTTTTGGAGCATGATTTGCGTTAAATGAATTAAACATACAGCAATTAGTTGAGTTCAATTAGTCGTAAATTTGGTTTTGTTTTAATTTTTTTATAGTTTTTCGTTGTATTAGAAGGGACTATTGGAAGGTGATAAGAACAGAAAAGTATTAGTTGCCGAGGTCCCGAGATAAACGTGCAGGTACTTGCGGCCTCGGGTACTAGGGTTAGAAAATAATTAAATTTAATTAAAAAAAAAATTAGAATTGAACTTCATAATGAAGAGTTCATTATTATTTAAACCCCTATTAAACATTTACATCTTAGCAGACATTTATTCGAGCGCACATTGAATTTCCATTAAAGAAAAATTTAAAAATAAAAAACTTTAAAAAATAAGAAGAAAGCAAAGAGCAAATCAGCGAAATTCCTATTCTTCGTGAGAGGGCGCCACACTTTGCGCATTTCCACACCCACTTCAGTTGAAGACTAAATAGTTAGCGCTAATGAGTAGAAAAATTCACGCAGCGAAGCAAAGTCAAAGCCAACGAAGCATTTCAAGCGCAGCGCAAATGGTATTTTAACAGGGAAAATGCTTCAAATGCCAGGGAAATAGTTGGATTCTAGTTGAAAGAGTTTGTTGTAATGAGTGGGGGAGCGCTCAAAAAAGGGGAGCATACTTTTATAGGGGCCTGATAAAAATTATATATTCTTAAAGACTGCTAAAGCATACATGATATCTTTGACTGTGCTAGAATCGCTTGAAGGAGTGAGCATTTCATTTATTGGGGACCACGCTAATATGAATAAAAGCTTATATGACAAAGAAGTCTTAAAGTTTCAAGTGTTACAAAGCTCGCTATTAGATCGCTTACACGTACATATGTAAATGGTAGCGTTTGTAGCACACATTTTCCAGCAGCCCTCCTTTGTTTTGTTCGAACCCCTACCCCCTTTCATCTCATGCGCCTGAAAGTGTGCTTCGCTGCATTCTTATGAATTTATTTCACTTGTTTTCAATATGGCACGTACGGCTGCTGGTGTTTCTTTCATTTTTGCTGATGCTTTTGCTGTGCATTTTTCCTTTTTGTTATTTTTTGTTTTTGTAAATTTTGTCGTTCAAAACAAAGGTTATGCACAGAGACTATGCTGCCAACGAGTAATAATAACAAAATCGCATAAAAGTTGATAGCTACATTGCTGTAAAGTATTGAGTACTTTAAATGTTCCCAGGCGCTTCAAAACATGCCATTTTTTTGGGATATTTTTAACTCTGTCTTATTAACAAAAGAATGACACAACTGATTGGAAAGTTCTATAACAATCACCAATAGAACCTGAACTAAGGGTCCACATTAAAAAAACGACGAGAAAGTTCGCTATAAACTTCCATAATACCCAAAGCCGCATTCCTCTTATTTTAAGTAAAACCAATTTTGCAATAGTTGTACTCCAAAAAAAATGAGCTCCCAAAGAATGAATACAAAAATAAATAAGTAAAGAACGAACATATCCATAAAAAAGAAACAAAATATAAACAAACTTCAACGGTAATAAAATTGAATCGCTGAACTATATTTCATGATGAAAAAGCACACAAAACCAACAAGAACATTGAATCAAGAACAAAAACAACAACGTAAGATTTGAGGCTGCAAACGCGATACCAAATTGCTGCAAGACCAACGAAACAAACAAGAAACTCAGAATTTCACACAAAAGACAACAAACCAAGAACAACAATAACACACATTTCCAGATATTTTACAAAACGCGCTGCTGCAATCACAATAAATATTGACTGCAACTACAACAACAACAAAACGTAATTAAAACTAGACTAGAAATTTAGCGAATGCCAATACTTATTTAAGCTAAAACGTGAACAAAAAAAGGAAGAAAAATTTTGCGAATAAAAGACCATAACTTGGAAAAAAAAAGTACAAGAAAAACAAAAGTAACAACCCATTGTAAGCAGGAAAACAGCAGTGATTGCAAAATTCACAACAACAACAATAATTAAAAAAAAACAAGAACAAAACCAAATGAAAACTAACAGCCGCTTGTTGCAAAACTGCTAAAGCCAACAAAAGCTTGTTTACGCTTATAGGTAAAGCAACAATACATAAAGGAAAAATTACAACAGCATTGAAAATTTTTAAACAATACAAGTTAACAACAATTTTATTGCAGAAAACAAAAGAGCAACAAAAGTAAGTAAAATAAATTCAATTGGTTTAACAGAAACAGCGCAAGTAAGTTTAACAAGAACTTATGCGAGGCGATAAAAACAACTGTAACAACAATAGTGAGGAGTGCGGGTGAGAGAGAGCAACACTTTTGAATTTTCAGTTGTATGGGTTGCGATTAGGTAATGGAACTAGTAAAGTCTGGAAAGTTTTTGTTGCTTTTTACAATCGAGCTAGCAAAGATTTACAATTTGCACGTTTATATAGGCTTTGAATCAGTGGCGGATCCAGGATTTTTGGGAAGAGCGGGTTCTAACTTATTTTTATGAAATATCGATGGTATTTACAGTTCCTGAAAAATATGACTTTTTGGATTTCGAAGGGGCGAGATTTGGACCCAAACCTTCGGTTGAACCACTCCTGCTTTAAATATAGATTTGTTGGTTTATCAGTTATTTACTTAAAGAAAGTTATGTTTTATTATTTTGCGTTAATCGTGTTGATTTGATAAGATTTGCGATAAAGCTGTGTTAGGTTTGCAAAAAAAATAAGGCAGTGACTCACAGTGAAAGTGGTCCCAATGATTCTTCGAATATACTAAGAAAACTTTAAAAAACAAAAATATTAAAAATTAATTTCATATCAAAATTTAGATCGATAGAAATGTTTTGAAACAGCTTTTTCAAAAATTCTTGGAAAAAACACCGTGAGAACTTTCATATTTTGAGCAAGAATTTTCAAGGTATTTCTGAGTATGCAGTTTTGTAGATTATTAAATTCTGGTCTAGCAAAGTGGGAGTCACAAGACAATTTAATTTTTTTAATTTTTAACAATTTTTTAGACAATTTTTTTTTTGGCGTTTAATGTTTATTTAATAAAACACTCTAGTTACTAAGAAAACACTTTTCGCGGAAGTTCCTGATAAATCTGGATCATTACTTTTACAGGCAGAAAATTTTGAATATAACCGACCTGCTCTGGCTTTATATAGCAAAATTTTAATTAAAGTCAAATTTCCGGAGTACGGAGATAAATAGCTAAAGCTAACCGAGTTTGTTCTCTAGAATAGCTTGGTACTGTCTACGAAGCATTTAAGAGCAACTCAAGCAATGCAATTTTGTTATGTAATTTGCACATAAACCACAAACACAACTAGGTATTGGTTATGTTATGAGCATGAGAGATAAATTGGCATGAGCTATAGTCGCCCACAAACCAACCAAACTATATCATTATTATATGTTGGGGTGTATGCGCAAATAATTTTTACTCGAATAAATGTTGCATTCAAGCCCACACATTTATAAAGCAAATAAGAAAAAACTATGTGATACAAAACCTACAGGAATGATGCATTTTAAGCAATGGTGGGCATACACTTTATTGGTAGTAGAAGTATGCTCGGGTATGCAACTGCACATTCCGATCAACGATAAGAGTAGAAGAGCACCAAAGTGAACGAAATATTTTTTCGAAATCTATTTTCTTTTACAAATACATTCGCAAAAATAATGCATGCTCGTATTGAGTCAACTCTTTATGCCGACCACTGATTTAGAGCAAGCACAATACACTCAACAACGCAATGACAGCAAATTCTAAAACAACTGCAAAAACAAAAACAAAAAGTAATGGCAAATTGCCATCAGGAAATGACTCTTGTTGAATGCAAAAACAGTTTTTGTTGGGAGGAGTAGTGGGTGCATGATTTTACTATGACAAATGACAGCGAGCTTATGAGTTTTAGGGCGAGTACTTTAATTGAGTGCTGTTGGTGTTTTACAGATTTTATTATTTTAAAAATATTTTAAAGCAAAGAAATGCTTAAAAGTGTGAGGGTATAATTAGGAGAATTGATAATGGAAACTTTTATATTGTTTAAGAATTTTATTTTCAATTTTATTTATATTTTTGTTTTGAGTTAATCTATCTATCTTTATTCCACTTGCCACTCTCACTTTCACGTGTAGACTATTTTTATATTTTTCTTCATAGCCAATTCCTTACGTTTACTAAGAATATAAATAAAAATTAGAGCATAACCAGACTACAAAAACCAAACATGAAGTTCGGTACGTATAAATAGTCTCACGGGAACTCGACAGTCATGCGCCATAAATAAAATTATATTGCATTCATTGCTGCACGATTGGTTGGTTGGTAAATCTTTAGTGCTATTAAAGTCATGGCTAATATTTATTCTCAACGCAGAAGAAAACCAGTTTTTTGTTGCGTTTTTGTTTTGTGCTTGTTGTTGTTGTTTATAAGTATGGGTGGTTTGAAATTTATTGATGATAAGGAGTGGTGTAGTTTTGATTTTTATTTCCCTTTTTTTGTATGGAAAAATAAAAGTTTTCAACTGCAAAGTTTTGTTGATATTTTTAAAGAGATTTCGATCAGAAAAAATACTTTTGTTCTATATCTACCCTGCTCTTAAACTAACTTAACTAATTGACATAAGTTTTTCATTGAAATTATAAGCCTCTCTCTCAACTCACCTGTCAGATGATTCCGATGAGTCACAACGATCTGTGCAACGCTTCTTCTTGCGCTTCTTCTTTGCTTGATTGGTGACTGCTAAGAGCTTACTAGCCGCTACCGCTGTAGCGCTCGTACCGCCGCACAAAGCATTCGTTAATGCTGAATAGACAACGGATTTGAGATCTTTGCCGCCATTGGCACCGGTGCCGTTGGCATTTTGTTGTTGCGCGTAAACCGTATTTAATTTATCCGCATCGAGTAGAGTTTTTAAATGTTCCATATATTTGTGTTGTTGTTCTTGTTGTTGTTGTTGTTCACTAAGTAAACCCACAGCGGCAGCAAAATGTGCCGAACTATTGCTAGCAGTTGTTGTTGTTGCTGTTGTCGTTGCAGCCGATGAATTGGCTTGCTTTTGACGTTTACACTGCGCAAAATAATGCGTTGACAGTGGTGGCATTGCTGCGGGTGTGGTGAAATTATTTGTTTTGGTTGAGGGTGTAGTGAAGACATCCGCTTTTGCGACTTGGGTCGCTGTTGCTGTGGTGGCAGTGTTGGTGGTAGCGGTGTTTGCTGCACGTTTAGTGGCGCGCACAAGGCCAATGCTGCTGGCGGTGATGACGTGGGGGGTGTCTTTATTGCTTAATGAGTTGTTGTTGTCACCATCGCAGCCAGTATTGTCGGTGGCGGCTTGGACAGTTTTGTGCTCGGCTGCTGCAGCTTTTGTTGTTGGTGTGTTTTCTCCCTTCTCTTGTTTTTCGCTTGCTGTTGTCATACAATTAGCGTTCTCATTGTTGTTATTACCTTTTTGATTGGCATTTTCTCTTTCACCTCCCGATTGTTGCTCAACCTCCTCGGAGGCGTTTTTGTTTGTTGGGCATATTTTGTTGGTGTTGTGTGCAGCTTCATTGTTGTCACTTTTGTTGTTTTTGTTGGAGGCGCCTTTATCTGTCTTATCCTCATTGCTGCTCTTCTGGCATAATGTTTGCGTTGGCGTTGTGACCTCCATTTTTGTTGCTGCCTGCTTGTTGGTCTTTGAATCACTTTGTGGCGCAGTTGTTGTTGCTGCTACAATTTTCGGCGCTCTTAGTGCTATATTTCGCTTAGCGCAAGTGAGATCCAAAATTTTGCCAAAAACTGACTCCGTTGCTGGCTGCTTGTTGGCAACTAATTCGCTTGTTGTTGTTGTTGTTGTTGCGCCAATTTCTTTCCTTCCGTCGTCCTCGGCTGCAATCGACTTTGTTGCAACTTCCTTCGTTTGCGGCGCAACTTCTTCCTCTTTTTCCTGCATTTTACTTATATTCGTTTTGTTGTTGTTGCTTACGGTTGCACTGCTAAGCTTGGTTGCTCGCAAAATGCTGCCACCAGCACCAGCACCCCCGCTACTATTGCTATTGCTCAAAACAGTGGCAACAAATTGTTGTTGGAAAGTTTCTTTATGCGATTTTTCGTTTGCACTCAAGCGTTGATTGTTGTTGTTGTTGGCAAAACAAAAATTGCTGCTACCGCTGCTATTGCTACTAATACTACTACAACTACTACCCGAGCTGCTGGCACTGTGATTGCTGCTGTCATCATCGTCATCGGCGACAAATCGACGCCAATCGGTGAGATTCTTTTGTGTACTGAATTTATTGGTGTTGTTGCTGCTGCTGCCAAATGTATTGCTTATGTTGTCGTTAGATTTAATATTATTCAGACTTGCGCTATTCTTGAGCTGATCGAATAGTGAAAGTTGTTTGGCTGTGGCGAAGGTGTCAGCGTTTTTCAAATTCGAGAATGTTGTGGCTGTGGCTGTGGTTGTGGCTGTTGGTGTTGTTGTTGAGGTATTTTTTGTGGCAATGTTGTTGTGTTCAGCATTTTTGTTGATAGCTTTTGTGTTGTTGCTGTTACTTTTCTTGTTATTGGCAGTGTTGTTGTTGGTGGTTTTGTTTTTGCTATTGCTATTGTTTTTGCTATTTCTATTGGCAGTTTTGTTGGTTCTTGTTGTTGTTTTTGGTTTGGCGGGCATTTTTCGGCACTTCTCTAACGCTTTACACTTAAAAAAATAGACTCACACAAACACACACACGCTCAAGCACAAAATTGCTTGTTTTTTTTTTTTGTTAAAAATTTGTATTTTCCATTTGCTCGTTACTCGCTCACTCAATGCTGCTTCTTGAAAGCGGGGAAACCTTTCAGTGCTTAATTCAAACGCGTTTCCATGGCGACGCTGTTTTGCACACTTCGAGCACCCTGTTTTTTGCTTTGACTCTATTTTTAAATATATTGCTTTTTAATTTTTTTATTTAAAATTATTTTTCTTTGTTAACTTACACTTTTTGTTGTTGTTGTGCACTGTTTTTGTTAAATTAAACGCGCGTTTTAGCATCGTTTTTACCGTTAGTTCTGTTGTTTTTTAAACGTTTAACCGTTCGTCGCGTAGTTTCGTATGTGAGCCGCGTTCTCTTTGTTTACAACGCGTTTACACTCATTTTCAAATGGATTTGCGAATAAATTTTTTTTTTTATAAAATAATTCTTAGTAAATGCATTTCATTGAAAATTTTAAATTTTGTGTGTATATGTTTTTAAGCAATATTTAAAAAATAAATACACTGCTCTAGAAATGAAACCTCACTGCACTCTGGGCTGACTTTTTAAACAGGCAAAACTTTTTTTTAATTGTTCAGTGCAATTTTTTTAATTTTTTGCTTTACAAAAAAAATTTATATATTTTTTTTTCAATAAAAATTTTTTTTAAGTCAGAATTCCTTACACGATTTAATTCAATACTCAAGCTTCAAAAGTTTTTCATTTCAAGATTTTTAAAATTTACTTTGAAATATTAATATTTTTTTTTCAGTTTCCAATTATTTGCGTAATTATTAATCTCAATTTTTTTTCACTGTTCAAATTATGCTTAATTTAATTTAAAAATTTTTTGCGCTTTTAATTGTACTCTTTTACACTTTCTGTAAAAAAAAATAAATTTTTTTCTCGCTGTATAAAATTCCAATAATTTTTTGTTTTTTTTTTTTAATTCACACTTTCCTCAATTCTTTCATTTGCATGCAAGCACTTTATTGCATTTTTTTTTCGCTTTAAAAAAATTTGTTTTTGCTTAAAAACACGGAACGGCAACAGTTTTTGAAATAACTGTGTTCTCTAATTTTGCGAAAAAAAAGTAGTTAAAGTTATTTTGCATTACATATGCGTACGATTTCAAAATTTTCAAAATTTATCTGCGTAAATTGTAAAAATCTGCGTTTTAAGACGCTTATCAAATTATTTACTTCAAAACTATTTGCAAATCGTTTCAAAAATGTAACACTTTTCAAATTTTTCTTTGTTTTTTTTTTTTTGCGTAGTAAAATAATTTGCGCTCGAAATCGTTTGCTTTGCTAATACATTAATTTTTAAAAACTTTTGCTTTCTCAACACTGCACTTTTCGAACATTAATTTCCATATATGTACTTTTCGTTCATCAAATTGCAATTTTATTTTTTTTTTTTATAATTTTTATTTTCATAAAACATCCACCACAAAAAGTTAACGTTCAATTTTCGTGCCTTCACTGTTTTGCCGTCGGTAACTCGTTCAATAAATACGCGCGTTCCACTTTGCTTAATTGCTGCTTCTATTGCCACTCGTTATTTATGTTTTAATTTCCGTCGTTTTCTATTTGTACGGTGTTGCCGTTGCGCTACCACAAATGCCACTAATGCTCCACTGCCGCCACCGCTGCTCGTTTAGTTGCCGTCGGCACTTTTTTATTGTTGCTGTTGCTCAAATTGCATTGGCAACTCGTTTTTTATTTCGTTTTTCGCTCTTTCCTCTTCTCCTTACGTCAGCAGCAAACAACTTTTAACTTCTTACTGGTTCTGGCGCTCGATTTGTGTGTTTTTATTTTTAATTTCGTGCTTTTTTTGCTTAATGAATTTCCGAAATTCTCCGCTTGCACTGCGTCTCGTTGACTGTGGCTGCCTACTAACCTGCTGTATTTTATTTATAATTTTTATATACTTATTATTTTAAATTTTTTTTATTTCTGTTTATTTATTTTTTGCACGCAAGCATTCGTTTTACGTTTGCAACAAGTAACCGGTTACGATTTTCTTTGTTTTTGTTTTGTTTTTGTATGCACTTCACACGGCAGCGTTTTATAAATTAAAATACTTTTATTTTGCTTAATTTTTGTTGTTATTTTTCTTTTATTAATAAATGGCCGCCAATGCACTTAGAACGTACTTAGGTTTTTGTTGTTGCTCTGTTTTGCTTTGGAGCCTTCTTCTCCTTGCTCTCCACTTCCTTGCACCAGCCAACAACTTTTTGCACACTTTTTGCTTTGTTTTCCGTTCGTTTGCAACTCTGCGTGTTCACTGTGTTGTCGGTTCCTGTCAGCGTGCAGAGCGTGTGAAAAATTCTAACGGTTTGCAAAACGTCAGCGAACGCATAAATTTTATGGTAATAGATTTTTTTTCCTCTTCCTTCTGTTGAGCTGATGAGTTGCAATGTTCTGTTGTTCTGCTCCTTATTTTTGTTTTTATTTTTTTGGTTGTTATATTTGTTGTTATTGTAAAACCGTTCACTCAGTTCACTCTGTTCGCTGTTAATCTTATTTAATTTATACGTTAGAAAAAAGAAGCTTAAAATTGTTTTAATTTCGTATTGCTTAAGTGATTGTTGTTGTATTTGTTCTTTGTATATTTAAGAAGTGTCTTTTTTATAGCACATAAAATATATTTAAGTATGTGGTTTTTATTTATGAGGACTTTTTAAATTACTAGTCGAATTTCAATCATTGGCAGTGATCTGTTATCTTCTGAGTTTGGTTGTTTTGTTGTTGTTCTGAAATGAAAAAATAGAGATATATGAGTTATTTGAAGTCTTTTGTGAATCAGTCCCTAAGTATTTACATATAGGACTTTTGTTGAAATTCCTTATAAAATTTTATGGAAGAGAACAGTTCCTCTATTTGACCATCTCTTCGAAGTACTTTTCGTAATAAAATTGCTACTTTCAAGCTTTTCTTGGATAACTTGCACCTTGTTCCAAGAATACTTTACCATATAAGATATATACCTAAAGTAAATGGTAAATTATTATGTTAAAAGAGATCAGTCAGTTATCAGCTAGAGGTAGTGAGCCTTTTACCGTTCTCAGTTCTTTGTCGAAAGCGAACTACAAAGAAGACTCTTAAAGCATATAGTGTCCCAGAATAATATCTAAGTTAATTTTTTAAATATAAACCACAATTTTAATAAAATTTTTTTAAGGCAACCTAAGCAATCTCGAGCCGATTACTCATCTACATAAGTATTCATCAAAATTGAACTATTTTTTCAAACGCCCTGAAAAAGTAGCCAAGCCATAATGTTGATCCCCGAAATCTGACAGTCATGTTTTGTGACTTTTTAAATGATTATACTAAGATTCAACAGCCTTTCTGGCTGATAATTTTTATTTTTCTACCAAATATACAAACTCATAACCATTATCATCGGGCAGACATCACCAATGAAGTCCAACAATACGTCGTCGCCGATTAAACGGTATCTAAATTGGCCAACAAATCATAACAAACTTCAGGTAAACTCAACAGTGAACCAGTTAAAGTGTATGGCAATCGTTCAGTTGGTGAGTGTGTCAATTGGTAAGTCGATAAGTCAGCATGCCAATGCGACAACTTGGTTTATGTTAGATTATTAGGTAATAAGCGGCATGGCTAAACGCGCAATTAATTGTTAAGCATATCGTTAGATGAGTAGAGCTTGTGCTTGTCAACATGGTATCGCATAACCCAAAACAGCTGTACATATTTGTACGCTAATAATAGTAGGTCGAGGTGACATTAACGTCTTACAAAAAAAAAATAAAATTCGAACCACTCTAATATGCAATCGCCGCAAGGTGTTCTAGAGTTATGATATGTTGTTTTTGTAGTTTTGCTGCTGCTATTAGTAAGCCGTTTTTATTTACATACATTGCTGATACTCATAAAGATAATTGTGGGAATTTTATTGTTGCACTGGAGCACTTAATCATTTACATACATTCATACATCCATCATCATTTACAAACCGCAATTGGACTATTCTGATTACGAACACTTTTGCATTACTCATTTGCAATAGATTAAAAAAACATACATACGAAGATATTGTTTGAATATAAAAAATTTGCATTGACCCTGTAAAAAACGTTGGAGTATGGGAGTACTCCAACATTTATCCTCATTCATACAAAAAGGTGGTCCAATTTATAAGCCCATGTCCGGTGATTGGATCACCTAATCCATATCGGAGCACCCTGCTGAATAGTCTATGGAACACCTACGTGAGAGTACTTTGAAAATGCTGGCAAAATATTACTCTATAGAGTACTATGCAGTAAAGCGAGAGAGGGAGTATGTGTTCTTTTTGAGGACCACCTACTCCCTCTCTCGCTTTGCTGTTGAATACTCCATAGAGTAATCCGATAGGAGTATTTTGGGAGTACTCTCATGTAGGTGATCTATAGAGTATTCAAAAGCAAAGAAATGGAGTACTCCGAGTCGGATTAGGTGATCCAATTACCGGCCATCGCCATGTAAATTGGACCACCTTTTTGATATGAATGAGGATAAGTGTTGGAGTACTCCGATACTCCTTAAGGAATACTCTATGGAGTATGGAACGGAGTATTTCGGTTTTTTGCAGGGGAACGCTTGCACGCGCAGCAAATTGCACTGCATTACACAAATAAACACTAACAGAGCAGCGTGATTATTACACGCACCTGCCGAGCTGCCGTTTGCCTTCTTGTCTTCTAGAAATACACACACACACACAGCCATACAACAATTGCCCCACTAATTGCATTTCCGTTTGACTTCTCAATTTTGTTTCGTGCGCTTTTTATATTTTGATTGGTCATCGCACTTGCTCTTCTTCATGCGCGCCCGTTACATGCTCACCTTACACACACACGCACGCACACTATTTTACAATAATTGCATTGCATTGCATTACTCGTTGCTTCACACTCGTTCAAATACAAAATTTCTTTTTATCGTTCACTTCCGCTTCTGCTTACGGCGATTAGTTATTGTTTGTGGAAATGCTTCAATTTATTATGAATTTTTCTTGAAGAGTATTTTATTGCAGTGCTTAAAGCATTTTATTATTGTTTAATTTTTATATTTGTATTTCCATTAGCAAGCGTACACGACGGCGCTAGCGGCACTAACCGTTTGCAGTAGCACAAAAAGCGAATGCTCAGTGGAGACTGATCGTATGCTAAACACTTCGTTGGCCGACCGTTGTTAGATTGTCTAATTTTTTGTTCGTTTGTAGCTCATCGTCGTTACTAATCGTTTGATATTTTCACACGATATCACATTTGTAAAACAGCAACACGCTCTTAATAAGTGCTCCTCAGCAGACAACGGTGAGCCGCCAGCCGGAAAACCGCTAAAGTTAACAGCCGAAATGAACGTCGACGTCAGCGTCATACGCAAGCATTGCCAACGGTCTATGTACATACATATGTGTGTATGTATGCTTGACTATGGATATGCTTTGCGTATGCCGAGTGCGTTGTACTCGTAAAGCAAGAATTAGCAGAATATAAAAAGCGAACAAACTATTGGCAAATAAGCTCGGGAATGCGTCGAATGAACGATTATTTACGAGCGGTAGTGTGAGAAGACATTAGAGAACTGGCGTACACACATCCATGCAACAAAAATATAATATGAACGAAGAGCGCCCAGTTCCAAACGATGGTCGAATAAATGCAGCGCGGGAAATAACAACAAAAGCAACGATAAATAAACACACCAAACTTGGAAAAATATGCAATCTAAGCGAATTTTTTTATTTATTACTTTTGTTGTAGTTGCTGTAACAAAACGTCGCCCTGAGTAGTCGGCACGTTCACTCATGAATGCGGGTTAAATAGAGTGAACTGAATGAACTTGGTTTACCCAACCATTCAAAGATATTCCGGTCTTAATACTAGACTGATGAACTTAGCTATTTTAAAAATGGACAGCAAGATGTCTTCTACTCAAATTTATAAAGTGCTTATCCGTAAGATAAATATTTAATTTAATTTTAAAAACTTGTATACTCTACTTTTTTTTATAAATAAATAAGTAATAATTCCAAGGCAAATTGTTTTAGGTATAGAATCGTAGAAAGTATGAAAAATTTGGAGCAAAAACAGTGTGTGGACTTATTGCTGATAACAAACTACATATTCTAAGACACTCCACGACCTAGTCCCATACACACCTACGCACATACTTGCATACATACCCCGATGAGTTCGCGCTATTACCAAATTGAATTAGCATGTTATCAGCATACATATGTACATACACGCATCGATTTTTAACTCTTTCTCTTTTATTGCGCTCCCACAGTTCACATTGTTGTCTCACGCTCTAAGTGTCCAATTCACTTTGCCGCTATTTGATATGTAATACTCGTATATCTAACTTGTTTGCCTCCGCACTTGTTGTTATTTAATCGTCGTTTCTATAGTCGCGCTTACCCAACAACGCTCATCGTTACTCATCTCACTCTCCTCTAAACGCCACCTAGTCCAGTTTTCTTACGCGCTCATGCAACATGGTAAACACGTGCTTTTCTTTAAAAGAAAAAAAAAACTCCCAGTACACTCTCTCACGCATATGTACAAGCGCTCGTATATGCCTATGATACATACATACGTAAACGCAATAAAAGTAATAAATATTACGTATACGTCACGTTGTACGCTCGCATGTTGTTGAGCAGAGTTGGGGCGGACTGCTTCTTAAGGCATTCTCAGCTTTCATCCAACTTCATATGATGCAACTTGTTCCTAAACATTTTTTGTTCTCAGCGTTTCGTTTTTTATGCTTTGTTCTTGTAATTTTGTATATGTTGTTTGTGTTGCGCTCACTTTCAGTCGTTTGTTAGTTTCGTTTTTCAGTTTTTTTTTTTTGCTCCAACAGGGAAATCAGAAATAGAAGGGCATTGCCATTTGTGCGCTATTATTATACACCAACACAATACTACCAACTCGCTCTCATTTTTTGATGCTTCTCTACTTTCTCATTCTTTATTTGTACGAAGCATGCTCTCGGATTTCGTGTGAGTTTATATTTTAATATTGATACATACATATGAACCTTTATGGATGCACATCAGCCCTGTGGAAAAAAAAGCTCAGGACCATAGTTTAAAATTTGTTTAAATTATCAAGTGGTTCCAGTACTTTAGTAAGAAAGGTGCGAAGTTTCGCTTACTTGGTAAAAGCTGTAACTAAATTTTTTTTTCAAGAAGAACGTTTTTTTTGGATATTTGTTGAAGAACGTCCACTCTCAGCTGAAAATTTGTCGAATTTTATTTTGAGATGGATATTTCGTTGTAGCATGTCCGTCCAGTCAGTCGTCTCAGTGTTTCTTGTACCTTCGAAATTATGATATAATTAGTTCGTTATATAAAATATTGAAAAATGTCAACCACCTGTCGGTAGTTGCTAGCAATGCATTCTCGAAATTGCTTTCCATTTCCTACAGGGCTAACAATTTAGTTTTAAGTTTTTTAATATTTCTCTTTTGGGCCTCATTTTTTATAGTTGTTTCTTTTGTTTCTTTGTTAACTTGCTTCTTGTTTGTTTTGTTTATTTTTATGCTTTGTTTTTATTTCATTATTTACTGTTTGTTTTTATTGTTGGCATTTAGCTTCGTGTGTGAGTATCGACGGCGACTTGCGTTTTCTTTCGCTTGTGGCTTCTTGCGCTTTGTTATGTTTGCTGAATTGCAGGCATGTGAAATATGTATGTATGTATGTATGTTTATACATACATATGTCTTTAGCCATTTAAGCGTTATTTTATTGCATTGGTAAAAAGCAGCTGTGCAAGTTTGGGTTCTTTTTTTGCTCTCTTGTTTTCAAAGCTATCATATGTTTTGTTTTGCTTCTGTCTTTGGCATATCTCGTTTGGCTAGTGTTTAGCTTTTTTTGTTGTTATTGTTTTTTATCATTTTGTTTGCATTTTTAAGACACGTTTTCTGCAAGTTCTTCTAATTGATTTTTTTTTCTGTTTCTGTTTCCAGCATTCTTTTACGGTCTAGAAATTTTTTGTTTAATTTTTATTTTATTTTTACTTTTACTTGTGAAAAATGAATACAGCTTGAGTGAGACCCGTGTGAACGAGTCGATAGTAAGCTGTAGCTGCAGTTGTCATAGAACTTGAGCTCATTCATATTTTTAACTGTATTAAGACTAGCTTCAGTTGGAGCAGTGCAGCTGGTGTTGCTAGCAGACTTCGGCAGCGTTGTGTTGTTGTAGAAAGAAATAAAAAAAAAACTCTGGAAGCTTTCGAAAGTGGTATTGGTCTGTTGTTCCTTCTTTTTGTCGTTGTATCGGTCTTACCTAATCGGCACGTTCATTTCCGAAACTGTCTACAGTCTGCATTAACAGTAGAAAAAAATGTCTGTTTCAACGGACTTGAAATTTTGTAAGTTTAACGTTCGATATAACGATAAAACTTTTCCTCCGTATACGATAAGTGTCATCACATCTGATTTTGGAGTGATCTTTTTTTTTGTCGAGAGCGTACTTTATTAGGTACTCCATCCTACTCAATTCAAAGTAGTTCTGGTTGGTTGATTCTCCCTTGCGCAATATTACCTCCCATTGCTAGTTGTGGGTGCTTTGAATCGAATCTTTAACCATTTCGCAGCTTTGGCAAAAATTAGACCATTCGCTAGCCGGAAGTAAAAATAACATTCATGCATTTATCTCACTTCTAGTTTCGACTGCCTTGCTTTGCTATTTATTTGTTTACTTTTTCCGGTTCTGACGGAAGTTCATATTCCTGTCATCTATGGCATCCGTTTTCCTGTGACTGCGATTTTTCGGGTTTTGCTCCATGCTGAATTTTTGTACTTGTATTGTACTTTTTTTTTTAAAAGTCGCATCTTTTTTTTATGGTATTTTTCCGGACATCCACACACACACACACACAGAAACACTCACCTATAGACGGCTACCTACACTTTGATACCCCGCAATAGTTAGATTTGCACTTTTATTTTTGCCAATTTGCGCTTCCTCTGGTTACTTCGCCTTTCTTTTTTTTTGTGCTGCTTGTGGTCGCTACTGGCCTTTGAGAACACACATACCTATGTACATACAGCGCTCTGTAGCCTTTCAAATAGCTTCTATCAACCGTGAAGTTCTTGGGTTGAGTTCGTTTGGGGTCCAGTTGCCGCAGACATTTCACTGCCAACCCAGCGGTTTTTTAGTATTATTTTTTTAATATTTTTTTTCTAATTTTCTACTCACAAATTTTTGTTTTACTAGTTATTACAGGTTTTTGTACTAATTTCATGTATTGACTAATTAACTTCCTGTCAAACATCGTGTTGCATTTGCAGGTTGTTTGTCGCTGCAGCATCTCCTTTTGCTGCGCTTCAATGCTGCCGCTAGCTTTGAGCTTCTAATTAATCTCAAGGAAATTCTTTGCTTAAGTTTCAAGTGTTTTCATTTTAAATTTATTTTTTTTCTCTTGATTTCTTTTCTTTTCTTTAGCATATTCTCATTGCTTACTTCTAAACATCAAAGTGCAACGACTCGCACAAGAACAACTAGCAAACACGACTCTAGACATAAAAACACGAGCACAGCGGGCAGGAATAGCACAGTGAGAAGCGTTGTAGCGAAAACAACAACAATAACATAGCAACATTTGACAGCAGCAACGATAACAAAAACCACAAAAAATAGAAACAAAAACAACAAGGATGCTTATTTTGATAGCAACACGCGAACTTTTATGTACCTATACCAGCGAAACAATCTTCGTTCATTCCATGCAACTGCTCCAAGCGCTAATGCATATTATATATACTATGCTATATAGTAGCTATGTACCATAATATAGTCGAACATTAGGGTATGCTCTATTTTCGGCAAAATGCTACGCTAGAAGCTGATTACTTATTTTAACAAAATTTTCCAATAAGATTAATTTCATATCAAACTCGTTGAACCCAAACTGCTCAGATTTTGATGAAATTTTAGACACAGCTACATTTTACCTACATAACCTTATTTTTTTATTTTTTTTCATTTGAAAAATTGTGGGCGTGGCAAAATATTTAAAAGTTTACGGTAATATGTAAATAGGTACCTTTAAGAATTGGTGATTTCAAAGATCTTTTTATCATAAGAAAATTATTTAAACCAGCTTTCGAAAATATACACCGTAAAAATTTTATATGTACCTATTACACTGAAACATTTTTTTTTCTTTATAAAAATTAAGTTTTAAACTAGTGTCTCAACAGCCAAAAGTAAAAAAAAAAATTTTGTAGGAAGGCCTATTTAGTATACATTTATAACATGTCGAATCTAAAAAAGGTCATTCTACTTTCAAAAAAAAATTCTATTACACTGACAGTTTTATTGGGAAAAATAAAATTTTAAACTGAGAAAAAAGGCTTCAAAGGACAAGCGTTCTAAAAAAAATTGGTGGATAAGTTTATTTAATTAATTTCACATATCCAAAAACTTAAATGGCAGGTTTTTTTATTCTTTTTTAGTAAATTTTTTACGTATGTAAATGCATATTTGAAAATTGTAAAAAGCGACATTTTAATTTGTTTAAATGTGTATTACATAGACCTTTCTAAAAAAAAATTTCAATTTTTTCATACTTCATAATACATACTTTTAAAGTCGAGTTTAAAGTTCTTTTAAGATATTTTGCACTCGGACCCACTTTTGAACTTACGCGTTTTTAGTGTTTTTAAATTACCGAATCGAATCTGCTTTAATCTGGCTGAAGTTCGTTATCTTCCTGGAAATTTTTTACTTCACTTTTTATTTTAAATTTTATGTGTATGCACCTGTTCTTCAACAAATATTTGATTTCTGTTCACTGTTCATTAATTCAATTTAATCTTTTGTAATTTAGGTTAATCACCTTAATCTGAAAATGATAAAATTAATATAACAAGCACCGTTTTCACCAACTGCGTTTAGAGCCTACCGGAGCTTTATCTTATACATCACATTTATAAAAAAAATGCCGATAAGCGTTAGATAGACCCCTTAATAACAAGTAATTAAATTTTTTTAAGTGCACAATTTTCTGCATAGTATTTAAACTTTAGAGACCTACATATGTACTTGTGGAACTTTTTTTTTCAAACACATCGGATTTTTTTTTTTTTTTCACCACATTTAATTTTTAAAACTAGTAATTTTTAAGTTACTTTTTATCATTTATTTTCGGTTTTCTGGTTAAAAGCATTTCCAATTTTTTTCTGAAAATTTTCAAAACCAAAACTTTTTGAAATGCAGATACGACTCTCAAATTATCTCCAAAAAAAATTACAAAATTCAAAAAATGGTAATGATTCTAACAAATAAGGCGCACACCCTAATGTATGATCACCTATGCATACAAAGTACATACATACATATGTACATACATATGTACTCCCTAGCCACCTTGAAGTAAATTCTGATTTTTTTCGAAGTAAACCATTTTAAAGCAACAAATCTTTTATAAAACGACGCATTTGAATAATAATCGTATTTGATTTATAGTAGCCATACCGCTGAGAAAGCACTATCAAAAACCTACTCGGAATATTTTATTGACCGCAATAAAATCAAATTTACCGACATGCTAAAATCTGTATGATCCCCCCAAGTTGAAGAGGCTTGGCACAATAACAACTTTATTGACTAAATTTTGCCTATCAAAAATGCTCCATTATCAATGAAAATTCAACTTTAAACCTTGCAATCAATTATGCGCTATGCACACACGACCGCACAAACACGATTGCACATTACCCAATGAGCATTTAGGTTTCAAATCAGAAGGTTTTTTTTATAAATGACTGAATTTGATTTAAATCGTTATACCTCCGAAACCGGTTGAGATATGGTACTTAAGCACATCACTCACTATCACCTTACTAACACAATTTTCATCACCTAGCTCCGAAACCGGCCGAGTTAACAAAATAAAAATAGCTAAAATTTTATGTTATACGTCTAGTAATACAACACGTCTAGCGTACAAACATATAGACAGACAGACAAAAATTCTCAAAACTGCTGCTCTTGAATTCTATTGGCACTTAAATGATAACACATAAAAATTATTCTTGAATATTTGCATGAACCATGGAATTTTAATTTTCTCAAAAGTTGCAGAAATATTTTTCTTTATGTTTGTTGGTTTTACCTTCTCCGTTGACAGCAAGCACCGAACTTCTATTTAGCTTCGCTTGCTTGTCGCTGTTTCTCTATTTTTCATGCACTTGCATGCACAAATTTATTGCATTTAATTTGATTTTTATGTGTATTCACAATTTTTTTATGCACTCATAATTTGAGATTTTCCGTTTTTTATGTCTTGAAAATTCTTTCAGTTAAGCTTTTTTTCACACATTTTCATTAGCACTCCGTAAAAAAATTGCTTCTTCAAGCGCTTTTTATTTTTCGGCTTGCACAAACTTGAAAATTTAACTTATCGCTGTTCTATGCATTTATCCGTTCAATGGCTTTTCAACCAAACAAACACGCCGAACACTCACAACATTCTGTTCGTTTGTTTCACAATTACAATTCACTTCGACTTCAATTCAATCCATACGAAACGAGACGAGACGACGCACTGACCCAGCCAACCGTGTTTTGCATCGTTTCTATGTATGCTGCCGAGCCGATGTGCGCCGCTGCTGCTGCTGCTGCTGCTAGCTGCTAATAAATGGTGTTCGTTGCAATCGCTGGTGGTGGTGGTGGTTGTTGGTGTTGCGGCCCCCTCCCACAGCCCACTAGTGGTTGGAGTGTGTCTGTGTGCCAGCATGAGTGAGGTTATTTGTACGCTGCAGATAAACAAACAAAGTGTAACAAAAGTTACTAGTTGAAGGCCTGTTCAGGAGGTGATTGTAGTTGGTTATGGCAAGATCGCGAATGTCATACAGCTTCATTTCACCCGGTTTATGGGTTTATTCTCTGAAACTAAGAGCACTACTCAGGCTTATCGTAAATCAGGCAATGAGAGTCAGTGCAGGCGTGACTATACTCCTAAAGCGACTAATATCAAACCCATCCTCGACCAAGCTAAGGTTTGCAGGGTTTGAGTGCATGTTTTATATGTACGCCAGCATGTTTCTGCATGTATTTGCGTGTTTGCCGACTTTTTGCATTCTACTTCTCTTTTCCATCTTTTCTTAGCTCTGCTCTGTTATTATTTTTTCTGGTGGTTGCTATTGCCGCTCTCTCAAAATACTTGTTTGCATGCTTTGTTATGTTGTGCGTGTGTATGTCTGTATGTTGTTGTTTTGTTTTTGTTCCGGCATAATGCTTTTGACATGCGCCTTGTTCGCTGACATTTAGTTGTTTAATGAGAGCAATGCGTTTCTTATCATACGTTTTAAGAGTCGAAAGATTACTCTCTGCCTCGCTACTACTTTTTCCGCTTAAATAGCAACCCCAAATGTAAGAAATTATCAAAATTAAGCTGGCAATGCTGCCAAATGCCGTTTCTTTTCCGCTAAGACGTGCTGCGCGCCATCTATGTATGAAGTTTTTGTTTTACTTCGTGTTAAGCTCCACTTGAAATCGGCAAAATAGCAATTGAAGGCTCAAAAAAAAAAATAATAATAATTCGAAACAGTAAAAACCTGTAGGTCCCGCCAATTTTATATAGAAAAAATAACTTCTAGCTTCGGTAGAAATGAAAAGCATCAATGATTCGAAATAGTTCAAAATATAAATAAAGTATTTTATTAAAATCTATGACAAGTAAAATACAATGGAATAAACAGTTTTTATAATCGAAACTACTAAATACATACATATATAAATAGACGTAAAATACTGTATTAATTACATTTTCGTACTTGTAGTGGCTACTTTACAGCCTAAATATTCTAAAATTATCGATCTAAGATCTGTTTGTGTTTTTAATTATTATGTAATAAGAATCAACAAAATATTTAATAAAACTTACGAGCTAATAAAGCACTTTTTCTTTTTTCCCTCAAGTTTACACAATTCTTAATAAATATATAATAGATAACTAGTAAATACATATGTATTAGTATATAGCTATGTATAATATTCAGCATATTTAATGTAGCCTCAGACTACGTCCACACAGATGTGGGTATAAGACCTTCTTTACTGGTGTTTGGCGGTGTTAGTGTTTCTTTGTTAAGGAAGTCCAATGGAAGATTGACTAGGAATCCCTGAAAGGAAAAGCAGGAACACTCTTTATATATATATATATATGGCGCGATATACAACAGTTAACCTCCTAGGAGATTTTTGCGCCGAGCTTCTCTTCCAATTTGTGGTGTGCCGCTTTGAAATTTTTTCCTACAAACTGGCGAGACCTACGGTTTTTCGCCGACTCCGACCGGCATCTACAAAGCAGATGAATTTTTGCTGAGAAGCCTTTCATGGCAGAAATACACTAGGAGAGTTTGCCAAACCACTGCCGAGGGGCGACCCCGTTTTTTTGAAAAAACTTTTTCAAACCACTTTTTGATGTAACCTGTGCCAGGGCTCGAACCCGGAACTTCGGTGTGGTAGGCCGGCAACACTACCTCCACACCACGGTGCCGACAACACTCTTTAGCTAAGCTATAAATCAGTGATGTCTCTAAATAAACATACATTTACAAAATGTGTATGTTTTCAAAACTCAAATACACTGCAAAAGCTTTCAAAAGCTCAAGCACAAAAAATTTTAGTTTAGTTTGGAGCAAGGCAAAACATTGAAAAATGATGAAAAAACATAAAAAATAGCCATAATACTCTTCTAGCTCAATAATAAATCGAGCTTTTTCGATGTTTATGAGAAAGTTTAAAAAGCTCTCACTCGCATGTAAATGGTAATACTCTTTTGCTATCTCTGGTGAGCTTACCAAGAGCTTTAGAGAGGCAATCATCATGAAAAGTGATCAAAAAATTTTTAAAAATGGCCGAGCTTTTCAGTACAGCTTTTAAGAAGAACTTATTATATTTAAGAGGACTAGCCCGACATTTTCGGGACTATTTTCAAAACTGTATAAAGATTATTTCCGGTATTATCGCGGTCACTTTCGAGTTTCACTAAAATTCTTTCCAACAAAAAATTACCTGAATATTTGCCACCCGTTTCATCGCCACCTCTGGATCCGATTTACACAATGGTGGCTCCTCTTGATATTTACGCAAATCCGCATATGATTTCACGCTATCACTCGGTATACATTTGAATACTTCCTCATAAATCTCGGTATTACGTGTCGCTATACGACGCCACATACCATTCCAAAATTGATCGATCACTGGATCTGTAACATCGATCGGCATACGCTCGGCATCGGGTTCAAGCAAACCTAAATGCTCTTTAAATAAAAATTTACGCAGACGACCAGCAAATACGCCACTCGGATACTTTTTACCATTCATGCGTCCATCTTCAAACTCTTCATCGGTTATGATGGCAGCAATTTCCGAATCACGTTTGCCGATCATAGAACGATCATTGATATTCGCCGAACCACAAATTACAATACGATCATCGGCGATCAATAGTTTTGAGTGAACATAAATTAATTCCGTGATGGGTATGTTGTTCAATTGGGAATTTGTGCGCAAGCTATGAAAGGAGATATACTCGCCCGGGTCGCTTATGCCAACCTCCTTGAGACGTGTGAGTATCGCAGAGCGGCCTCTGTGAATGGAAAGGAGGAAAGTTGGTATGCTAAAAAGAAGACAGAATGCACACAAAATTTACCTCGATATCGATGCATAGTTCCAGTGCGTTATGGCGCGCACAGCATTGCCCGTGCTGCCACCAACGTCGCCCTCAAAGCCGGGCAGAAGCGGAATGATCACATAAACGCGAAAGACTTTGCGCTCTCTGCAAAGGAAGAGATTTGTTACGGAGCTGTAGTAACGTATTACCCATTACAACTCACCTGTGCGCTCTCACAATGCGCTTGAACAAAGTCTCGCCAATCTGGTTACGCACGTTGCCATACGCGCCCGATGCGCCCAGTTGCATGGTGATGAAGAACTGATTTTCGATGTAGATATAATGTTGCGCCTTCGTGATGGTCTGTATGTAGGCGTCGTGTATGCTTTGCTCCACCAAATCGCTCTCAATGAAACCGCAACTCCACGAAGAGGCGCTGCGTAGCAATTGGCAGGTCACACGATTTTGGCGCTTTAGCACAATATTGGGATTCAGTCTGATGTTTTGATAGCTCTTTGGCAACAAATAGGGAAAACTCGCATTATCACGCATCTTCTCCAGCTTCACAGCGTTCCAGCGCTGTATGAAGTGACGCGCCACATCACGCGCTGCCGCACCCACCACACACATGCCCACATCATGCCAAGGCATACGAGGTGTTGAGGAGCGGTCTATGATGTCGACGAGTGGTGCATCCAGGTTCATCCAATCCTTTAGTATGAAATTGGAGTAATCCTTGCCAAACCAATACTTTGCTTGGCCATAGTAATCGTTGAGAATTTCGGTTTGAAAGGGTGTGGGATCTTCGAGACCGCCCTTACGTGCTACCGCTACCTCGTCGATTGTGAACACTAATTGTTTGGGATCCTTCAGCACATCTGGCGAGTTATCACACGCACTCACTACAGGGCGGTCATGCTCGGTCATCGTTAGACGACTCACCAAATCCTTGCCTTTGCGCATCGCATTCGTTGTAATTTTCTCCAGCACATTTTTGCGTTCCAATTCGGGTGTGTTCAATTTCATGCCCTCCACGGCAATCGGCTCCTCGACGCTAGATGCCGGCAGTTCAGGTATAATTAGTTTTTCGCCTGGTGAAAGCGTGCGCAATTCGACCTCCTCAAAGCTGCGCTCTGCTAGGCTTTCGTTTAGCTGCTCCTTTTTTTGAAAGTCGGTGTTTTCCTTGCTCGTATCTTTGCGCGAGGACTTGCGTGAGCCAAAAGCTGAATCACTATCATCTTTGTTGAAGAAACCGCCTAGACGGCGCGTGCTGCCTGTTGCAGAGTCAGTGGATATGCTACCCAAATCGGTGAGTCTATGACGATAATCATCCCAGCGTCCATAGCAAAGATCTAGACCACCAATGAAAGCGTAGGTCTGATCCACCACCACAATCTTTTCGTGATGGGCCCAGAAGAAGACGCCAGCGCGCGCATGATCCGGATGACGCAGCACCTAGAAAACGAAACTGTTGAGGTAGCGTCCCACATAATCTTCCAATTTAAGCACTCACCTTAATATTCTCATGTGAAAGCCTCTGTTTACTGTAGTAACTATTAATACCCAAAGCCATCTCGACCTCTTTGTAAAGCAGCACAAATACGCGTATGCCTTGTGACTATAGATGGTATAAGCACATTTTAAACACGAGCTCTACTTTCTCTCTCAGCACAATTTACTCACCGCTTTTCGATGCAAAATCTTATCTAAACGCCAGTAGTCGCCATTCACAGCTGGCCGCTTCATATAAATCTCTGGACTTAGCCACCAATCTGCTATATAAATATCTTCTTTCGCCTCCTCGAGCGCATCTGCTATAGCGCCCATATATGCGGAACCATCCACATGCCAGCTCGCTTGTATGCCAGCACGTGCGGGCGCATACGACAAATGCGGATTGGGATAGGTAAAGTCGCGTGCGTAGCTATTTGCGGTCTTCTTCAAGTATTGCATCCATTCTTTGCACTTACGTCGCGTCCAACATTTTAGTATGATGTGACGACTATTCGTGAGTACTTGCAAACCTTTGCGCATACCCGTCTGATAGATGCCAGTGGAGACGTCGAAGCCCTGATCAAATAATATCACAGATCTGTGAGTGAAGAGAGAGAGAGAGAGAGAGAGAAGTAGGTTAAAAGTGGTTAATTATTAAGGAAGTGATCGACGAAAGTCTTCTTACCTAATAACGCCATCAGTGGGACGTATGTAGCCGAAGAAGGTCTCCTTCACAAAAAACCAACGATTACGCCACTTGCCATAAAGCACATCCGAGCAAAAGAAGCTGCAGCGCACGCAGCATTTCTGCTGAAAACAACCAAAGAAATTGCAGCCCGCCTGTCCGGGACGCGTTGAGCCTGTACGCTTGAGTATGGCGCCCTCCTTGCCTTTCATGCCGAGTTCCGATACAAAAGACAAATGTGACACCTCCACAAAGTTTAGCTGTAAGAACAAATATTGGATTCAATCAAGCCAAATTCAAGCTACGCAACAACTCACCGTTTCATGATGATTCCGATACAAGCTGATGTTCAACAAATTGTACAAATAATCCTCCAATTGCTTGATACGCATTGGCAGCGACTCCACCGTAATAAGCGACTCCGGACGATTCGGAAAACGTGGCAATTTTCGTTTCTTCTTCTTACGCTTACCCATAATACCCAATGTGCTTAATGGACTACTGCCGCTATTGCTGGTGCTCGCCACTGCCAAAGCCACTGCATTACAGGCATTACTACCATTACCATTACATTGTACTTTCTGCGTGGTTTCACACACCGTCGTCTGTGTCTGTGTCTGCTGCAAAGTCTTGATGCGCACTTCATCGGCCATTTGTATGGCCGCCATTTTTATGGTTGCACGTTTTTCCTTGTGACTGCGTATTGGGAAGGGAATGTTCAACGAGGTGCGAAAGAAACTCAGCTGCTGATGTAATGTATTGAAATGTTTGTAACGTCGTTTGATGGTCCATGTGAACGGTCCATGCGTTAGCTCAATGGTGTATCTGTGGGTGAAAACATACTAAATAAGATTTTATATTCAATGAAATTTAAATTCATACTCACAAATTTGGATTCAGCAAATGTGTCGTTACGCTACGCTCATTCTCGATTATACGCACTTGAATCTCTTGGCCTGGTATGAATACTTTACGTTGGAAGGAATTAAATTTAATGCTCGGTCCATAAATGGAAGTGTATGGTATTTCGGACAAATGTCCCGCCTGCACAGTAGAGCCCTCATATTCCTCATCATCATCGTCGGTGTCTTTGCGTTGCACCAACACCGGTTTATCGCCCACATTTGAAAGTATTGTAACGGAATCGGGAAACGCCAGCGTTTCATCATATTCCGATTCGACGATTGAGAATTGAAAATCTGGTAAACAATGTGTACCCTTTTCCTCGTCGTTTGTTTCCGCTAAATCATCACCAATGCCATTTCTACTTTCACTATCGATGCTGTCGGTGGCAGTAGTTATAAAAGTTGGTAGTTGTTGGTGTTCGCTCGCCATCATCATCATAATCGGACCGTCGGCGCCGCCACCGTCAAATTGTGAATAGAGACGTGGATAGTCTAGCTCATCGCTGACGAGCGCTGGATTTGCAAGACCAGTTTCACTGTCGATAAATTCGTCTGAAGCGAGATTGAGAGAGAGAGAGAGGGAAAAGAATTTGTGTTATTTATAGTATATTTAGAAATTTTAAATATTAATCTTAAAGAGTTCTTGGTACATAAAAATGCCTCAACTTTGGAAGTTCGGAAGTTTTTATTTCTAACATCGTAAGCCCCAACTCAGACTGCTCTGCTGATAAATTGAGCCTAGAGCTGCAAATCAAATCTGCCTCAAACCGAACAAGTTTTAACGAACATGTTCTAAGCCGAAGAAAGTATGTATGATCAGTGATTTTCCGCTCCACACGCCTCAGCGTATGTTAAAATTGCATATTTACCTTATACGCATCTAGTAACAACTATCTCTTTCTCTCCTATTCCTTATACGCGCATTTGCTCTATAATTCACCTTAATCACCTTAAAATTCAATTTTTGCATAATCCACTTATGTAATTGCGTATTGACCCTGAAAAACATTTTCAAAGTGCATCCAACTTTCGCAAAAAGCCGCCCACTACCAGCTGAGTAATGAAGATGATGTTATCTCACTACACCTCATCTCATTCCATCTCATCTCGTTACTTAATACAAGTAAATACCGCTAAATTACAAAAAAGATCTGTGAACTGCTGAGTCAAAACTAGTTCATACTAAATGCGGCAAAGATACAAGTATGAGCTCAAGTTTATCATTGGTACATGAATATGTTGGCTTAAGAACAAATTAAATCGGATGCGCTGATCTAATCATGAGTGCCGTAAATTCGAGTTGAATAGATACTCAAATCTTAAACTTAAGTGCTTAAGCTGTGAATGTCTGCTTGTTTATAATTTGAATTTGTTTACAAACTTTTTTCTTAAAATTTTATTTTATTATTATGTAGTGGCTTTTGTTGATTCTTCTTCTTTTTTTCCTTTTTTCTTTTTTTTTTTTTTTTTTTGTAGGCTCGCTTTTTATTATAAATACGCGTTTGACTTAGATTTTCCAAATCAGTGCAAGTGTGACAGCGAAAGTGTTGTGTGTGGCGCAATAGTGAACTGAATTTTTGAAAATTTAACGTGTTTGAAAAATATTGAATTAAAAAAAAGCGTATTTAAAAAATTTGTATTAATACCAAAGCAAATTAAAAAAATTAGCAAATATGAAATTCACAATTGCATGCTTATTGTTGGCTTGCTTGGCAGCCATAGGCGTTAACGCCGGTAAGTATGCTATGAAAATTTTGCTAATGGCTTGTTCACAATAACACGAACAATCACTAAAACCACTTCAAATTGCAGGCAGTGAACCAGTTTGCCCTTATCTTAACAGTCAAGGTGAAACAATATTTTTAAAATATTTGCCGCTACTCAAACAGGGCCAGGATTATGTCGACTTTGGTATGGATGGCAAATGTTTAAAACGTGCTGTTTGTTCGGATAAATTTAAAACCGAAGTTGAACCGTAAGTTTGCCATAATTTTTTTTTTTAAATGTTATGCTTAAAAGATACTTTAGAATTCCACTCCAGAACTCCACCAGGAAAGTTTAACTGTAAATTATGAACTGAGCTGAGGCCTTTTGAAAAATAAATATCAAAAACAAAATTTCCATGGAACAACGAAAATTAGGATGATTATCAGATTTTAGAGAAATTTATAGCGAAGGAAATTTACTTGTCTTCAATGCAATTTAATTGCATCAACACTTTAAATGAGCTCAAGGCCACTAATAATTTTAATTTTTTTTTTTTTTTTGGAAAAATATTATTGTTTTTATTAGTATTTTTTTTTAATATTAAAATTTAATTGTTTTCCGAAAATTGTTTTCAGAAGATGAAAATATCTTTCCTATTTTGACACAATTTTCTTTTTTTTTTTTTGTGAATATTTTTAAATTTATTTTTATTACTAAAAAAAATGAAACTAGAATTTTGTTTTAATAGATTTTTATTTAAAAATCTCAAATAATAAAAATTTGCAAAAATCATTATAGACCAATTTTAGTTATTATGAATATGGCAGTAATAACTTAATGTAAATTTATTTATTTTTCTTTTAATTACTTTTTCAGTTGCAACAAATATCCTGTTACGTGCTCCAACAAAAAGACCTTTAATGGCGTTTTTCCGGCCTGCTGTGTTAAGTGTTAACTTATTTGAACAAAAAAATACGGAAAAAATTTTACAAAAAAAAAACAAAACCTACTAATACTACAAAAGCTTACTAATAGTAATATAATACTAAAAAAAGTGAAAAAAAAATATTTTTAAAAGTTCTGCAAATGAATAAAAATTGTCAATACTTAGTCTTTGTTTTTGAAATTTTTGCAGTGATTGAAACTTTCGAAAGCGATTTCCATTTCTTGAAAAAAAAATTAATAAATCTAACGACATACCCTAATGTCTGTATTTGTAGGAACTATTTCACACTCATACATATGTATGCACATACTCGTATGTAGGCTAAAATAGTTTTACCGCTAATTTGCGGCCTTTATATGCTTGACCACTCGTCTTAAGGTTGAGGTGAAAAGTAAGGGTCAATAACAACAACGCAAAATTTAACGGGCGGACAACAGCTGCTTACTTTTTTAGGTCCATAAAGCTAGCAGAGCAAAGTTAGCAGAACAAAAAACTAACTTATGGACAATGATGTGCTCCAAATGTGCTAATTAAGTGCCCTAATCCCAAAAAATGTGCTCCTCTATTTTTGTCAAAAAATGATGTTCTGCTAGCTTTAGGCTAAAGCTAGCAGAGCAATATGCGTAAACAGTGAAACAAGACAGTTAGCGCAAATGTTATTATGCAGAAATTATGTGCTCCAAATGTGCTCTTGAAATAACCTACCCCCAAAAAAATTGCTCCCCTTTTTTTTTAAAAAAAATTCATGTTCTGCTAGCTTTAGGCTAAACCTAGCAGAGCAATATGCGTAAACAGTGAAACAAGACAGTTAGCGCAAATGTTATTATGCAGAAATTATGTGCTCCAAATGTGCTCTTGAAATAATCTATCCCCAAAAAAATTGCTCCCCTATTTTAAAAAAAAATGTCATGTTCTGCTAGCTTTAGGCTAAACCTAGCAGAGCAATATGAGTAAACAGTGAAAGAAGATAGTTAGCGCAAATGTTATTATGCAGAAATTATGTGCTCCAAATGTGCTCTTGAAATAATCTATCCCCAAAAAAATTGCTCCCCTATTTTTAAAAAAAATTTCATGTTCTGCTAGCTTTAGGCTAAACCTAGCAGAGCAATATGAGTAAACAGTGAAAGAAGATAGTTAGCGCAAATGTTATTATGCAGAAATTATGTGCTCCAAATGTGCTCTTGAAATAATCTATCCCCAAAAAAATTGCTCCCCTATTTTTAACAAAAATTTCATGTTCTGCTAGCTTTAGGCTAAACCTAGCAGAGCAATATGAGTAAACAGTGAAAGAAGATAGTTAGCGCAAATGTTATTATGCAGAAATTATGTGCTCCAAATGTGCTCTTGAAATAATCTATCCCCAAAAAAATTGCTCCCCTATTTTTAACAAAAATTTCATGTTCTGCTAGCTTTAGGCTAAACCTAGCAGAGCAATATGAGTAAACAGTGAAAGAAGATAGTTAGCGCAAATGTTATTATGCAGAAATTATGTGCTCCAAATGTGCTCTTGAAATAATCTATCCCCAAAAAAATTGCTCCCCTATTTTTAAAAAAAATTTCATGTTCTGCTAGCTTTAGGCTAAACCTAGCAGAGCAATATGAGTAAACAGTGAAAGAAGATAGTTAGCGCAAATGTTATTATGCAGAAATTATGTGCTCCAAATGTGCTCTTGAAATAATCTATCCCCAAAAAAATTGCTCCCCTATTTTTAACAAAAATTTCATGTTCTGCTAGCTTTAGGCTAAACCTAGCAGAGCAATATGAGTAAACAGTGAAAGAAGATAGTTAGCGCAAATGTTATTATGCAGAAATTATGTGCTCCAAATGTGCTCTTGAAATAATCTATCCCCAAAAAAATTGCTCCCCTATTTTTAAAAAAAATTTCATGTTCTGCTAGCTTTAGGCTAAACCTAGCAGAGCAATATGAGTAAACAGTGAAAGAAGATAGTTAGCGCAAATGTTATTATGCAGAAATTATGTGCTCCAAATGTGCTCTTGAAATAATCTATCCCCAAAAAAATTGCTCCCCTATTTTTAACAAAAATTTCATGTTCTGCTAGCTTTAGGCTAAACCTAGCAGAGCAATATGAGTAAACAGTGAAAGAAGATAGTTAGCGCAAATGTTATTATGCAGAAATTATGTGCTCCAAATTGCTCCCCAATTTTTTTGGGGATAGATTATTTCAAGAGCACATTTGGAGCACATAATTTCTGCATAATAACATTTGCGCTAACTATCTTCTTTCACTGTTTACTCATATTGCTCTGCTAGGTTTAGCCTAAAGCTAGCAGAACATGACATTTTTTTTAAAAAAAGGGGAGCAATTTTTTTGGGGATAGATTATTTCAAGAGCACATTTGGAGCACATAATTTCTGCATAATAACATTTGCGATAACTATCTTCTTTCACTGTTTACTCATATTGCTCTGCTAGGTTTAGCCTAAAGCTAGCAGAACATGAAATTTTTTTTAAAAAAAGGGGAGCAATTTTTTTGGGGATAGATTATTTCAAGAGCACATTTGGAGCACATAATTTCTGCATAATAACATTTGCGATAACTATCTTCTTTCACTGTTTACTCATATTGCTCTGCTAGGTTTAGCCTAAAGCTAGCAGAACATGAAATTTTTTTTAAAAAAAGGGGAGCAATTTTTTTGGGGATAGATTATTTCAAGAGCACATTTGGAGCACATAATTTCTGCATAATAACATTTGCGCTAACTATCTTCTTTCACTGTTTACTCATATTGCTCTGCTAGCTTTAGCCTAAAGCTAGCAGAACATCATTTTTTGGCAAAAATAGAGGAGCACATTTTTTGGGATTAGGGCACTTAATTAGCACATTTGGAGCACATCATTGTCCATAAGTTAGTTTTTTGTTCTGCTAACTTTGCTCTGCTAGCTTTATGGACCTTACTTTTTTTTAGTGATTTTCATTTACAAACATTAATAATGAGGCTGAAGAAGTACATACATATGTTGGCTTACGAATGAAGATAATGAAAGAATATTAAATTTATTTTCAGCAATTTATTTTCTTATAATCCTGGACGTTATCCTCAATATTTTCTGCCTGTTTAAATTTACTAAAAATGAAACAAATGTACAACAACTGCTATCTGATATGAATATGTACGCAATACCATTTAATCCTTTTGTTTTTTCGCCCACAGCTAAACGTTATCTGTTATTTCAATAAAAACGCATTCGTATCTATAGAAACATATGTTTAAGCTTTGTAGAAATTTGTACGTACTTCTATGAAAACGCAAAATTAATTTTTGCAAGATTAGCTTTTACGCGTCATAACAAGCCCCAATCTCTGAGAACAGGTGTGACGAAAAACTGTTTGATTATCAATTCCAGCCATAAAAAACAACAATATATAAATATTTTCTAATGAAATACAGGCGCCTTAAGCTAACAAATTCATTCAAGGTAATGTGAGAAATAACAGCTGATGTTATATATGATGTATGCTATAATGAGTCCAACAAAATCAAAGTAACTGTCATGATTTACCAACTGTTAAACTAAACAAATGAGTTTGAATGAACCTCAGTGGTAAAATCTGTTTTGTTAAAGAATGAGGTCACTAATCGCCAGCTCAATAAAAAAAAGTACCAAATTTAGAAGCAAAAAAACGAGAAACCGCAAATCCCTTAACAAAGCTACAAGCGCCACTGTGGCATAAACAAGTTCTCTGCAGTAAAGAGTATTTTATACTTACGCCAATGAAAAGAAATTGAAATACAAAAGTGTGATAAAAAAGTTAAATGTGAACAAACGATTATAGCAACAAAAACAAATACGCTCAAAATATAGCTTTTTCAGCTTATTGAAGGCCATAGTTTGTCATAATTTGCTTAAAGTGCTTTAAGATAGTAACACACATTACAAAATTTACTTGTATGTACATACATTAGACTGAACAAAAAAAAAAAATTTTTTTTTTAAATATTTTGGTATTATTTTTGAAAAATGTCTCAAAAAAGCAAAAAAATATGTAGAAGAAAGATTAACAGAAATTTTTAAAGGAAAATGTGTGATCTCAAAACTTTCGATACAAATATTCTTCAAAAGCTATTTAGTATTGCATTAAAAAATGAAAAAGAAAAATTTGTTTGGCGCTTCAATTATTCACTCAATTAATTTAGTTACATTGAGGCTTATTCATGCCCTAAAGGTCTTCAAATAACACAGCCTTAAAAAAATACCGCATCTGGTTACACGAGAACTCCCAGAACCTAACCTCAAAAAAACAGCATTTTTTAAGGCTAAAGCCGAATCTCAACACGATAAAAAAAATATATTCTTGAGCCATCAAGTCTTCATCACGCTTCATATAACATTCTTATTTGTAAATTCCCTTTCATAAAATTGTTATCTTAAAAATGAAATTTTATCGATTATTGAACTGTCCTTATAATAATCCGTGAGTACCGTAACGGTCGCCTTTGTTAAGTGCTCTAAAGAGAAAAGTACATATTCGTACATATGTATGTAAATAGATGAAGATAAACTGTATGAATTGTACTATTGTTAAATGAATTTATGTGTTTGCAAAACACGTATAAAGAAACGGTAGACAATAGGCTTTGTGAGCATTAGGGTGAAACTTACTTTATAAATTTTTTTTTTTTTTTAAGGCGAACTCAAATGTCAGCTGCGATAGGGGGGTTACTCTGTAACGCGTTATGAAAGCTGTCAAATTATATACAATTTTTTTTCAAAGGCGAAAGAAATGTCTTTCCCATCGCAATACAAAATAACCTTTAAGTTATGTTGAGTATTCTAGAAAAATATTCTAAAATGCGGAACTTTCGAATTGGCGGCCGTGATGTGGTGAACTATACCTCACTGGAACTAATTTTTTTTTAAAATTCAAGACTTTTTTAAAAATAAAAACTTGTTCCAAAATCAAGCACACCCTAATCTACATACGAATTGTAAATAAATTCATTTTAAAAATAGATGCAGCAAACG
Organism: Sphenella marginata; assembly: GCA_951509765.1. Taxonomy (NCBI): domain Eukaryota; kingdom Metazoa; phylum Arthropoda; class Insecta; order Diptera; family Tephritidae; genus Sphenella; species Sphenella marginata. Next base: position 54,743,127 of record OX608083.1, read on the forward strand.
TGCTAGATTAACTTTTTTATTCTTATCAATTATGCACTTTTCCGCACGTTAGCTGACATCTCCTGGAAATTGCTTAGACAATTGCTTTTTAGCATGCACTCAAAAGCACTTAATAGTACATATTTCTTTGCTGCATTCTACATAACTGCATAGTTGCATAAATACATATTTATAATGCACTTTAAAATTCTAATCTCACCTTCACATTCCCTTAGAATACGATTTGATTTGTATTTATCAAACAAAAAGCACTCTAAAATGTATGTTTAGGTGAAATTTTTGTAATGACGCATAAGTTAATTTGTTTATAATACTTATATGATTATTATCTAGGCAATTTTAAAGTTGAAATTGTAAAATTAGTTAATAAAACTTTATAATGGTGCCATCTAATCATGTGATGGCGGCGAGTTAGAAGTACTTAATAGGTCCGTACACGTTTATGAGCATAGCCGGTTTTTATAAATTATTAAATTATTTCTGTTTTTCTACAAAAATTTCACAGCAAAGTAAATTTAAAAGTTAAAAAAAAATTTATTTTATTTTTTATTCTTAAGTCGCTTAGAGTCTACGAAAAAAAAACGGCTTATATGTATAGAGTCATTTTAAGATGACCAACATGAAATAGCGATGTCCAGCTGGGATCATTATTTAAATGCGTTTACAATTTTTGTTGTTTACTACCACTTTTATTTACTAATCTTTTTCAACTCCTTCTCTACCAAGATATGCTTATTTTTTGCAAATAAGCAGAAAAGTAACTAAGTTGCCATGTTAACAGAACGTATGAATAATACGGAAGAGCTTAAAAAATGTTTGTTAGATTTATGCATGAATTCACTATTATCTAATGTATTTGCATTTGAATACATTGTGTTTAAATTGCTTATAAGGCGTACACAGGGCCTCGTAGCAGGTTTTTGAGGTATCCGCAACAAGAAAATAAAATAGATTTTTGTGCTGCCAAAAAAGCCATTCAAAACTAGATGAATGCGGTTGTGCAAGTCTTCGCCAAGCTAATTTTCAAGTTTTGTATTATTTATATTAGATAATCATTTTTTCCAACCCCAGGGTGACTTTAAAGAAAAATTTAAGGAAGAACGTTTAAATTTTTTTTTTTTTTAATTTAATTTTCAGTTTTTTTTAATAAAATTTTTTTTTTTCTAACCCACTCTACAAAGCTTTTCTCTTTTAGTAATTTTTTTCCAACCGATCTGTATAGATTACGAGTAAATATTTATTTTCAATTTTATTTTTTTTTTTCATTTTAAAAATATGTACAATTTTTTTTTAAATAATTTTTTCCAACCCACTCTATATCTAAAACCTTTTTATAGTAGTAATTTTTTTTAACCCATTTTTTTTAAAATAATTTTTTCCAGCCTACTTTACAAAATGTTCATATATTAAGTAATAATTTTTTTAGATTACATGAAAAGTTTTTTGAAAAATAAAAATTATTTAAATAGTTTTTTCCAACTCACCCCACAAATTTTTTTCATATAATTAAAGAGAAAATTCGTTTTCCAACTTTTTTATTTTTTTGATGATTAAATAATTTGTTTTAATAATTTTTTGCAGAAAATAATTTTAATTTTTTTTTTTGAAAATTACAATTTTTTTGAAAATAATTTTTTCAACCCACCCCACCATGCATATACAATATAAATTTCTTTCGATCATTTACCTATATTGGCAATCAGCTGCGAAATACTGCGTCTGTGGCGTCGCAATTGATGCATTCGATTTGTCTCTATCTGCTCTGCTTCAGTAGACATTTTGACGGCAGTTTATGGTTTAATTTTATTTATTCACTACTTTAATTGACTAATATACACACATAAACAGAAACACTTTTTTTCTTAGTGATATTTATGGCATATTTTCTGCTTCTCAATGGAGAGCAACCATCAGAAACAGCTGTACAAAGTAGCCAAATTTATAAATTTTATTTTAATTGATGTGATGATGTGTTGACCACATTTAGATCATTTTAAAAATTTGCTTTCATATATCTACAGTGTAATAAAAATAAATAAAAATATTTGCTTTACAAAATCTCACAACATCACATCCATCATTTGATCGTTGGCACTCGCGCGTTGAGAACAAGAAAATGAAATTTAAAAATGCTGTTGTTTATGTACTTTCACGCACGTTGTCTGCACTAATTTTTTTTGTTGTTAACTATTTTGTACGTGCGTTGCTTTCGTTTATATAGCTTGCGTGTTTGATTGTTTAATTTGATTAAAATTACTTTGATTTTCTTATTTAAAACTTTTGTTCCGCCTCTAGTTGGATAAGATAAGTGGATATATTAAATAAATTGATGAGCTTTAAAAACGTCAACTAATATTAAATTATTTCTAACAGGATGATTGATAGCCATAAAGTGTAAATAGATTGTTAAGGCATAGCAATTTAAATTTCTAACGAACAAAAAGGAATTGGAAATATTTCTTCTCAAAAAATAGTGTCCCCCAATTGAGTAAAAATCGACCATCTCACTTCATAAGCCGACTAAAGAGCTACTTTGATTTCTTATAACCGTCTATCATCACAATCAAGAAACTTTTAGAGCGCTTTGTTTAACAAATATTGGCCAAAATTTGTCAACCACAAACAGGTTTTTAGATTTGAGCACATGCTCATGCGAGAGGCGGCTATGTCACGTCTAAAAATATTGTGAATTCATACCATATTTTATTTAAGTTTTTAGGCAGCTGATAAGAGAACCCGCAGAAACCTTCAAGTGCCTAAATTAAAACTGATAAAAAAAATCACTGCAGGAACTAAAGTTGCGCGTGCTTGAGTCACATGTTCAAAGTTTTTAAGTGTTTTTTTTATAGCTATCTAATCCTAAATTTGTGTAGAAAAACTCTTGCGAAATTGCTTGAAAATCTAGATCAAAACACTTTTAATGGTGATTCCCGGAAAGCGTCTACTGGAAAACTAGTGCCAAAAAACCAAATCCTACAAAAATTAAAATTTTTTTGAGATTACCACTTTGCAATCTAAGTTAAGAAAATCAAGTTCTCAAGCAAACAAAAAATATTTCAACTTTTTTTATTCTCTTTCTTATTTGGTTCTTCCCACTTTTTTTTAATTCATAAATAATTTAGTGGGCAGTAAGTCTCTTTTTTTTCGCATTCTGCTTCATTTTCGTTTTTTTTATATTTTGCGGTTTTCCTCTTTCAAATTTGCTTTTGTTTTGCCGTGTAATTAGGCAGTAATTAATTACTTATTCACTTTTTCGCTCATTTCTTACACTTTCTTCAACACGTTTTCGCAATAATGCATATATTTTGAATTTTTAAACAAGTTTTACTAACACAATTTTGCCTTTCGTGTTAGCCACAAACTTTCTATTTGTTTTTTTTTTTTTTGCAACCTGATACGAACAGAGGCACAATTAAATGCTCCAAAACTGCCAACACAAACAATTTACGAGCCTTCACATTGGTCTACTTTTAAATCATTCTAGCAGGCAGGCGACTAAAATGAAGGTGGACATAACCTGAAAATTATGACTCTCTTCTTTTATTTTCTTTTTTTTTGTGTGAGTTTAATTATCACTTAAACAACATATCAAGCGTAATAATACCGTAGCATCTTTACAACAACAAAAATTACCAACAGGTTGAGCGTACAAAGTCGCAATCATTCAAGACGCCGCAAGATGGTGGCACTGGATGGAAGCGCCCACCGCCACACACAACACAAACACGAGCACGTAATCACTAAATAAGTAAATTACTAAATTATAATATTTCGTTACACATCCGCGATGTTGTACCGTACCCTTACACCCGCACACAAACGTTCGAAATGTGAGAGAAAAGCAGAGCGACTATGAGCAAGACGAGAATGCGAACGCTCCCATGTACTACGTCAGCATTTACTTAATTATTACAATAAATATTTGTATACTTTTTCAAGTCGTCGTGGCTTTTAACAGCTGTTAATTACAAAAAGTTCAAAACTCGCACGAGCGTGATATAACAATGAGACACGCCAACGTTTAATATTTTAACCGTTTAACGCACCGTTTAAATGACGATGTTAAGTCGACCGCCGAACCGTACACGTCCACGTTGCTTTGCTTAATAATATTAACTAAAAAAGTAAAAAGTATTTAGCAGCGACCAGTCAACATAAACGAAGTTACTACGAAGCTGGTCAAAAAGCAAAAATTAGTAAATGCAAAATAAGAGCCAACAACTCAACTTAACAGCTGAAACAAAAAATGGCAGCCAAAGAACAGCGAGCAAAGTGGAACATCGTGTGTGTGTGTGTGTGTGTGTGTGTATGAAGCAGAGCTACCAAAGAACTCGCAAGCAATACGAAAAAAGGTGCTCGTAACAACTGTTATTGAAGGTGAGATAAATTTGGGTCACAATATTAGTGTAAGCATTTTTAAAATTTTAGATCGTTTTCCTTGAGTGAAAAGCCGTTTTTTTAGTACAGAAATAGAGGTAAGAGAGAGTTATGTAAAATAAATTTCCGCTATAGAGAGAGAAAAATAACTCTCCTTTATATATATTACGTGAAAAAATTGTGACAGCCCTTAATTAGAAAACTGAACTAACTGAGCTAAAAGGCTTCTTTATTGAGAGATGAAGTTTTTTTTCGGTGAGAAAGTTTTATTTTCCCATAGTAAATATTTTTCCCTTTTTTTTAATGGCATTCTCACTAGTCTATATTTTTTTTAAATAATGTAGGCTTCCTTCAGTAAGAAACTAAAACCTGGCTTTTAATTTGGAACTCTGACTTGATGGTGGTGTAACACGAGGCGCTAAGCGGGTGAGTGTCAATGGTGCTGCTGTTAACGGGTGGTTGATTTCCAAGATAAAGTTACAAAGAGTGTCTCAAAAAACGAAATGAAAATAAATATTAATAAGCATAAAAAGCAATAAACAACAGGCTGGAAACAACATTTCATAACAGATAATGATAACAAATACAAATATATATTTATTAAAGATGCTACGAATATTGCAACTCGAGTATTATTCGCATTCGAGTCAACATATTGGTGGAAGGCTACTAAAAAATACCTAGAGAAATCAAAAATTAACTTATTCCAAAATGAGTTCGTCATACTTTGGGCAATAAAACGTGATTTCTTTCATAGTTTTTCTAATATTTAGATAACCATTATATGCACTACGTGCTCCAAAAGTAGTCTACCTAAACTGATTACCCGAAAACCCACAAAACATACAAAAAAATTCAAAGGAACACACCCAAAAAAAATAATAAAACGTTATCAGCAATCATTGTCAAAGCAGAAATCAGCAAAATTTGTTTACCATGTTGTTGCTAGTTAAGTTTTTTTTTGTACAAGCACAGTGGGGAATTTTAAAGAAATTTGTAGCAAATTCAAATATTCAGCTCCAGTGGTAGAGTAGTGAAAAAAAACCTTAAATTTCCAATAAAAAACTTAAATAAGAGTGTTCAAAAATTACAATAATAGCATGCAATTTTATTTTTTTTTTTGAAAAACTACAATTTGTACCAATCGAATTTTTCAAATTTCTAACACCTTTTTAATTCTAATTCACCTTTTAAACATTTTTTTTTAACCATTTTTTAGTTTTTTTTAATGTGAAAAAAATCGAGAACTTTATACAACTTTATAAACAGCTTTACTACTTGCTTTTTTTTATTCAAATTTCTTCCAATTTCCCCACAGTGCGCTGATAGCACTAGCACACCTTAAAAAATGGTGACAAATCAACAAATAGGATTGCCGATAGTTCAAGGTGACTTTTTTTTTTAGATATCTTTGTTGTTTTTTGTTTACTGTTGTCCTAATAGGTACCTAGGTGTAAGGGTAAATGGAAATATTTTCACAAGATCGTAGAAAGCAAAGCGATTTTCATTTAAATAATAAATTTATACCAAAATCTTCCTCTGCAATATAACAGGATACACTCTCTCCTGTCCATTACCGTTCTTCCGCTCCCACTCATTACTTTTTTTTTACATTTTTCTCCTTCTCCCATACTATGCTCTGAACCTACTATAATTATTTTGTGCTGAATTTACTTGGAACTGTAATGAATTAAAGCCCTACACTCCTCCGTAATCCTACTCCGTTCAAAAATTTAGCTGTATACTATGTCATAAACTTGAATATATTACAAGGAGGAAATTTGATCAAAACAGATTGGGTAGTTTGCGCATTCACCGGACACAAACATGCCACTTAACCACCCACTTTGCCCAACTCTCCTCCAATGCAATTACGTGACGTTTCTATTTGAACTTGAAACTTAACGCAAGTCACTGCTATGAAATATTGTTTGACTGACATACATATGTATGTGTGTGTTTGCTAATTATTAAATATTTATAGTCATCACACAAACTAGCTAAACTCATAACTCATTTATTCGAAGACAAGGCATAAAATAAATAAAACAGCGTAAGAGCATAAAATAATAAAATAACTGGGTGAGTAAACGGGATTTTTTGTAGGCCGCAATTATTTAATTATATTTTTTTGACAAAAAATTATTTTATGTAAATTATTGTGTATATAAATGTGTTTGTATGTATGTATGTATGTGGAAGTCGGCAACACTTTTAATCCGCAGCAATTTTTTAAAAAACAATCACGTATTGTTTGCATACAGGGTGTCGGAATATTAATACTGTAAAGTAGGAAATACAATTTTTACTGCATGGATACAATCTTACAGACAACATCAAGCCGATTTCTGTACATTCTAGCTTTCAAACAAAATTTTCGTCTGTTTGTTTTTATGTTTGTACTCTCATCACTCAAAATCTACTACACACAATTCAATACTATTTTCACGGCTATTTTTCCAGATGTCTAACTTGGAGTTTAGGACCCCTTTACCACAAGGAAATATACTGTATACTGTGGTGGCAATACAATTAAGCTCTAGCATACAGAATATAAGGTAATAAGGTCTATATATGACAGATTTTATCTAATAATTAACTGTTTCTAAGCGACCTCGTTTGGTGGCTTATAGCCCTTTTAATCCCCATAAAAGCTACGCCTTTGCAGCTGTGGCAATTTTTCATATTTCCATATAATTTTCATATTACATTTCCACTTAACTTTTATTGCAAATATTAAATTTCTATTTCAACGCAATTAATATGAATGCAATTTGAAACTGAACTTTTATACCTAAACAAATTTAATATTCTATGAAAACAGTTATATATTTAATTAGAAAAAAAATGAGCTTGAAATAATTGTTACATTTAATAGTAGTTAATAATATACATACATACATACATACATATCATATTTAGTCATAGTTCAACTTACATTAAACAGTAAATTTAGACAAACAAATCCAAACTGTTGTACGTTGTGTGTTGTTGTTTGACGTGCGTTATAGCTCTGCGTATCGAGCTGAATATCGGCCTATATGTATGTGCGCGTATTTAATTGGCGTTTTGAGTGTTTTTGCTTTATTACTCTTTATTGGAGTTAAGTGAAGTTTGCAAAAAGCGGTTTTGAGCACAATTTTTTTTCACTTTTGTATAAAAGTTTACACGTTTTATGTTTTTGTTTGTGCATTAAAGTAATGTTATATTCATGTATGGATGTGTGTTGTATATATTTTTCAACTTGTTGCTTATTAATATGCTTAAAATGAAATATGAGATTATTAGGCAAACTCTCTTGTACACTGCTGCTCATATGAATAGGTTCAGCATTGCCGAAAGCGCCCGGAACTATTTTTGTGTGATTTTTTTGCTTTTGTTCTCAAGGGCAACGATGATAAATTTTATAAAAAAATCGTTCCTTTTTTTTGGAAATTTTTCTTCTTAATAATAATAAATAGTAAAAATTCTTATAAAATAAAACAAAAATTTTCACGAAAAATAATTACAAAAACTAAAAAAAATAAAAAAAATAAATATTTTCGTAGAAAAAAATAATAACTAAAATTAAAAATATAACAAAAAAATAATAATTCTTGTAATTATTCAAAAACAAAATATTTTCTATAAAAAAAAATTATAAACAGTATAGAAATAAAAAAAAAACATATTAATCCTCGCAGTTATTAAAAAATAAAATATACTTTCTAATTATCGCAATGATTAAAAAAAAATAATATTAAAAAAAAATAAAAAACAGTAAAAAAAAATATGAAATATGAAAAAAATAGAAATAATAATTCTCGCAATTATTAAAAAAAAGTATTTTCTATAAAAAATAATCATAAACAGTAAAAAAATAAAAATAGTAATTCTCGCAATGAATTTATTTATTAAAAAAATAAAAATATTAATTCTCGCAATTATTAAAAAAAAAATATTTTCTATAAAAAAAATAATGAACAGTAAAAATACTAAAAAAAATTAAGAACAGAAAAATGTTTAAAAAAAATGCAAATAATAATTCTCGCAATAATAATAAATAAAATTTATTAAAGAATAAAAAAAATAATTTTATTATATAATAATAATTTATATATTCCAAAAAATTATTATTCTTTGCTCTGTGCTAATTAACAGTCATGGATTTTTTTTTATTATTTATTTCATTAGCAATCATTCATTCACACTAAATTTAAGGCATAGCCATACTAGGTAGAAATGAGCTGCCGTCTTCAAGGATGCCCGATTTCCTAAATCAACATTTTTGCGGAAACATATATTTGGTATAATCTTTGAACCTATTCATATGTTTGGCAGTGTACGCTTTTTGTCACTCTTTGGAAATGATGCCATGGTAAAGTTGTATAGTTTTCACGCTGTGTTAGAGCATACAGAAAACTTAAGCACATAAGGGGCTAGTTATGGAAATCACCGTGATACTTCGATTAACAGACATTCACATTCACGACTGCATAATAACAAAAACAATACACAAAGCAACTCCATTTATTGTTGGTAGCTGAAGAAATGCTCTTATATTATAAGAATTTTACTTCGAGTAATTAAAAGTGACTATTGTGGTTATGCAGTAGTCGTGTTTTACACAATAAGCCCTTTAGTTTAAAATACAAAAATTTATGATTCGCTCATTCATCACACTCAGCTTCACTTTGTTAGTTTAACTGTATTTATTTCGATTTTTTTTTACTCAAAGCTCAAGGTTCAATGACTTTTACTCACTTAAAGCACTTAGCTTGTATACACAAACAGAACGCACTTCAATTTATTAACTTAATTTATTTACTGATTATTTCGTTGTTATTTTTCCACTTTAGCAACAATCAAATTTCTATTTCTTATTCGATTTAATCACGCGCTCGCTTTGCCACTCCAACAACGCAACCATCACCGACATTGAACATTTATTGACTGAATAGTGAAGCTACTAGCCTACTACGAGTTTTGCACCCAAACAATTTGCCACACACTTTCAAGTTGAGTTTTTCGCTTTCAACATTCATTGGTATTTATGCATTTCAAGTAATTTATTTGCAAAAGGCGTTTTGGTCGTTCGATTACTCGTTTACTCAGCGTTTACGTCATACAAAAGCACGTTTTTAAAAAATTTTAGCTCACTTCGAAATAACAAAGAAAATTTGTTGAATCGATGCTCAATCCGTGCAGCAACACCGCACCACAACCAACAGCAAAACGAAGTTACAACTCGACCAGCTCACAAATGACTGGGCGCACAGCTCCCGCTTAGATGAGACATTTCATAAAACTTTATTCCAAGCTGTGTGTGTGTGTGTGTGTGTTTGAGGAAATCCATACATATTTATGAGGCTGAATTGTGCCTGGAAATCTGAGTGTTTTCAATGCTCGCCTCGATTTGCAGCTGTTTGTTTGTGGAAGCGTGATTGGTCCCTACCGCTCACTGCCTGACTGAGCGGCTGTGGAGTGTTGGGAATTTCTAAATAAATTGGATACAATACGTGTGTTACATGTGCTGTATATATGTGCATATATATTTTGTAGACACATAGTACCCTGCAGAAAAATCGACTAGTATAAAACTGCTTCTAAGCAGGTATGAAGACTATGTCGCACTAGTCGGCCAACTGTCTTTTTTTTCCAAATATCCAACTTGTATTTTTAATATGGTAATGTTCTAGGAGATGAGATTTTTCCAAATCTTACTAATCCAGTATTCTTCAAAAATTTAAAACTTTTGTTCGTACAAATATAGTATTTTTCTAGTTGTGAACTAGTATTTTTCTGCCTGCTTCGTTGCTTCACTGCAGTGCTATGCATGACTTGATACACGCAAAGATACTCAAGTGAAAAGAAATCTATGAGATACATTATATTGGAACGTGTACAATAGTCGGCACAAATACAAAGCGTACACGATCAGTTGCAAAGATAGTAATTTACCACTTGCATATGGAGACCCAGTAGGAATTTAAAATGACTAATAAAAGTTGGGGATGATTAATACTTGGTAGCAAAAATTGGCAACCGATTTTGAAACGATTTTGTGCTTAGACCGTAGCGTTTTTTTTCGTAGAGTGGAGCTGCAAGAGCTAATTGATTACAACTGGAAATCAAAAAAATAATTAAAAAAGGTAAATTTTTTTGGACTAATTTTTATCAATTTTAATTTTTATATTAATTTTGAAAATTATTTATTTATTTCTTTTATTTTTTTTTTCTATTAAATTGATTTTTCTTGACTATTTTCTTTATATTTCAATTTTTATTTGTACACTTTTCAAAAAAAAAAACCATTGCGATTGTTTATCAAAAAATTATTAGTTTTTATTAATTAAAAAAAAAATTGTTGGTATTGATTTCGATTAGTTTTGGTTTTGTTTTGTTAATTTTGGTATTTTTTTATTAATTATATTTTTTCTTTGGATTAAATTGATTGTTCTTTTATGCAAATTGTTTTTTTTTTTTTCAAAAGTAGCCAATCAAAATAGAAATCATGGGGAAAATCAAGATCAAAAAAATAAAAATAAAAATTTTATTGATTTTGATTTTTTTTTAATAATTTGAAATTTTTGGGGCTGTTTTTTTAATTTTATTAGTTTTCTTTTTTTTTTTTGTTGATTACTTAAGTTTTTTTTGGATAATAATTAAATACCGAAAAACGATGGGTTATCGCTTTTTAATAGGATTTTCCAAAAAAAATCAAGCAAAGCGAACTGACCACACACAATGTGATTGGCTGCTCATTTGGCTTACTTTTTTTTTTTTTTGCTTAACCAAAGTAAAACGAAAAGTTGATTTTTAATATGCAAATATTTAAAAAAAAAATATGTTTACCACCCAGATCATTAAAAACTAATTAAATTTTTTTTCTTGAGCTGTTTTTTATTTTTTGAGTTATTGTATATGCCTTGGCTTACAAAAAAGTTAAATAGCACAATCTCTGCGCTGAAAATGGCGAAGTCTCTCAGAAGTTAGAAAAAATAACGGCACTTTGAGATTTTTTTCACTTTAAATTCTCACATTTATTAATCTTTGATTTTATTTTATTTCAACCACTTTGCTTGTGCTCAGATTTTATGTTTTACTTTTCGCTTAACTTTCACATTAAAATCCACTGATGACACTTTGTTGTTGCACTTGCATTTCAGCATTTTTATATTCACACATACATGGAAAAGTGGGTGTACCCTGTAAAAAACGTTGGAGTATAGGAGTACTCCAACATTTATCCTCATTCATACAAAAAGGTGGTCCAATTTATAAGCCCATGTCCGGTGATTGGATCACCTAATCCATATCGGAGCACCCTGCTGAATAGTCTATGGAGCACCTACGTGAGAGTACTTTGAAAATGCTGGCAAAATATTACTCTATAGAGTACTTTGCAGTAAAGCGAGAGAGGGAGTATGTGTTCTTTTTGAGGACCACCTACTCCCTCTCTCGCTTTGCTGTTGAATAGTCCATAGAGTAATCCAATAGGAGGATTTTGGGAGTACTCTCATGTAGGTGGTCTATAGAGTATTCAAAAGCAAAGAAATGGAGTACTCCGAGTCGGATTAGGTGATCCAATTACCGGCCATCGCCATGTAAATTGGACCACCTCGTTTATATGAGCGAGGATAAGTGTTGGAGTACTCCGATACTCCTTAAGGAGTACTCTATGGAGTATGGAACGGAGTATTTCGGTTTTTTGCAGGGTATACACTTACACATACATACACATGAGTAAAAAAGTCGTCTAAATGTTCATGCACAACTGGTCGCCGGCACGTTTTTGCATATTTTTTTATATTTTACCTCTCATCAGTTGAAGCTCACTGCTTTGCAAATCAAATTTTTTTAATTCACAAATATCGCAAATATTTTTCTTTTTTTTTTCTTCTAACACAAAAATACAAGTTCAAGTTTTGCTTGACCTTTTCATGCGCGCTGCTGTTGCTCATGCCTTAACTCCTTTAGAAGTTGGTAACGACTTGCTTTCTGTTTTTAGCTCTCTTACTCCACGCATTTATGCTTTATGCTGCGCTTTTGGACAAGCAAGCTTTGACAGTTAAAACGTTGGCTGAAGCAACAGCATTGCCATAACCAAATAAAAAAGTTGAGGAATTGCCAAAACTCTTGAGTCTCGTTCGACTGCTGAATTGAAGGCCATCCTTCTTTAAAATATTTATAAAAAATCAGAATTGATTTGAGGGAAGCTCTGCTGTCTCCGATTTTTTTTCAGTTACGTCAAACGATTTAAGGTCTTTCCTGCTACAAACAAAGTCCATTAAAGGAAATTCAGTGACGAGCTTTATGCGTAGCGAATTAAAGACCAATATCGACCCCTGATAATATAGAAAAGAAAGAGGCAGCACCTAAGTAAGTTGAAAAAAAAGTACAGGATGATGTGGCCTCCCTTTATGTTTTCAGTTGACCTTAGGTATCGCTATAAAGCAACGAGCGCGTGCTTTGTTACCCGACAAACAAAATACCCTAGACGATTGAAGAGTTACAGCAAATATTTTTAAAAATTATTGTCTCCTTTTATTTAGTACTAGAAGGACCCGGCAGACCTTGTTCTGCCCAAATTTAGGGAAAAAATCGCACGATAAATAAAAAAGTTTGGAATATTTCGGTCCCTGGTCCACTTCCCGAAATAAAACTTTACATAAACACTCTCCGGACTCCTACTGAGCTATCCTGTAAATGTGAACAAAATCGGCGCTGTAGTTCCGGAGTCTATAACATACATACGTACATACATACATCCTATTTTATATATACATATAGATATTTTCAAACTTACCTCTTCTCTTTTTGTAACTTATCAGGAACATTTAAAATTTTCCGGCAAAGCTAGCTTTTTTTTGTTGATTTCTAATTTTTGTATTCTCAGCTTGAGGAATTTTTGCTTTCTAAAATATAAAAAAAAAATAGTTTGTTGTTGTTGTTGTTTTAACAAGAAAATCACTCCCCGAAGGTTTGGGGAGTGTTGTCGAAATAACAGTCCTTGGCCGGATATGAATCCGGTACGCTCCGGTACTCCCTTCCGGTACTGCCCGACTGTCGTGGTAGCGATTTGGTATGACCAGTGTAACCTTCTAGGTCATGTCATCCCTCCTTCCGAAAAGAAAGAGAAGATGGGTAATGAGAGGTGGGAAGCATCATATCCGTAGATCAACCATCGAGTTGCACATCATTACCTTTGTGCATATTAGTCGCCTCTTACGACCGGTATGCCTACCTCGGGCATATTCTAAACCCCTAACCCGCAGGGGCAATTTTTTGTCGATTTCTTCAAATCAGCAGACTACTAAATAGTCGTGCAGATTTTTAAAAAATTTTTCCGTTGACCACAAATGGCATAACCTGAAGTATGAGTCACTTTAAGTTCTTATCTAGACATTCACTTTTTAATTTCAGTAATTTACAAATGTAGAGCTTTATTGTTGTGCCGCCAAAATAAAACTAACATTTCAAATCACCAAGAAAGTAGCGAAGGTAATACACTGCAAGGGGCAGACATTTTATGCGATAAGCAAATTCGAAAGCAAAAACAACAAAAAGAACATGCTCACGCGTAATGCATATAATCGATGTGGTGGAGGTTGTGGTGCCTTATCTTCATACGTACTTAAAGCAAAATTAGGTGTGCTTGAAATAAAAAAAAAACAGGGTGGCATACATTTTGCTAACTTAAAATTACACTAACGAACAAAACATTTGCAACGCTTTCATATTAAATATGGAAACTCTATTGTTATTTCATTAATGTACTTACCCTCTCACCTTGAGCATATGTATGTATGTGTAAATCAATACTAATTTTTTATTTTGTATTCGAAAATTCACTGTTCATTTTTTATTTCATTCATATTTCATTAAATAATTACATATTAGATACATTTTTATTTTATTACTAATCTTTATAAGGGTTATTTTTATCTTTTTTAAATTCATATTACATTTTTATACGCGTAAAATATTTTTGAAATACTTTAATAATTAATTTTTATTATATATGTATGTATGTATTATAATATGCTTATCAAATATCTCATTCACAATTTTGTGTTATTGGTTTTTGTGAATAATTTTATTTTTAATTAAATTTGTTTACAACACTTTCTTTTTTAAATAATTTTACATTTAAATACATTATTAATAAATACATAAATGTATATGTGTTTGTAGCTGAGACGTTCACAGCGCAAACACAATGCACAAACTAGTCTGTGCGTAGTCATATTTTGTTAGTTCTAACTACTCACAGCCTAGGCATGCTCACAGAGTTTGAGCTGAATCCATCAGAGATTTCAATTCATTTTACAAAAAAAAAAGTAAGAATGAAAAGAAATGAAGAATGCGTTCAGAAAAATGTATTCATTATATTTTTGTTAATACATATACAGTGGTGGGTAAGAAAATAGCACAAAAACTCAAAATGGCATTAGATAATTGTAAATTATATATTTTTTACTAAATTTTATTTAAAATAAAGTTTGAGCTATAGCGGAAAACTATGAAAATTAAAATCAGAAAAGCTTGAGTTACGTAATTAAAAAAAAAATCTAAAATTCTGAATAAAAGTTTTTTAACGTTTTTTATTTTGTTTAAGCTATAGAGCCAACTAAGTTTTAAATTAAAATGAATAAAAACAAATAATGAATTAAACAATGTTGCATTTTCTTCACACGCCACAGTATAAGCATTATTAGACGATTTCAAAACAGAATTAAATTTTCGCTTTTTCGAAACGGTCTAGCATTTTGGAAACAACAGCAGCAACATTTTTGTTAAGCGTTGGGTTTTTTTGTTAAAATTTCTGACTGCATTTTTCTTATTATTAGACATTCATGTTGTTAGTTTTATGTATGTATATATGTATATAAGTTTGTTTTTAGAAGCTTATTAGTTGCTTGTTTTTGTTACATTTCATTTGCAAAAGTTTTTTTTTACATAGCCATAAGGTTGAAATAATGTTTTAATTGCGACATATCGTAAGCGTGTCTGAGAAGCAGTTAGAATTGTGTTTATATTTTCATAATTGTTTATTTATTTTTTTATTTTTTATTTTTAATTTGCAAGTTTAACTTGTGCCTTGTTCGAAAACATACATTTAACTGCTAAAAAAAATGTTACAATTAAGGCATAGCTTCATTTCTTTTGCAATGCTTGCCTAGTCTACTTTAACGTGATTGGCAAATATGTTCTTCTTTTTCGGTTTTGATAAGTATATAATATAATATACATGTATGTGTATGTATTTAAAATGTCTTCTTAGTTTGTAAAAGCTTACTATAATTGTTAAATATTGTTACGTATATGCAAGTTGTATTTTTGTTACTTTGTTTGGTTTTTTCATGTTTTTTTTTCTGTTAATATTATTTTGTGGCATATAAGTTTATGAAAAATAAAATATACAAATACATATTTGTGTTACTCTTTTTTTCATTTTCGAATATATAAATATTTTAAATACAATTTTTTATAAATAATTATGTCTACATATACATAAATGAAAATATATTAGTCTACGTGCTATGTTTACACAATATATATTTTATATAATATATTTAGGCTATGGTTATTGTAATTTCCAATCACTTGAAGCGCTTAAGCGTAATTGTGTTCAAGATTGTGGTGTGCCGTTTAAGGAAACTTCTCTCAAATGCTTTGACAATGCATGCTTTGAGCGAAGAAGGAAAAAAAAAATACTGCAATAATCGAAGAAGCCAGTAAAACTTTGAATAATTAGCTATCTCGTCAGCTTAGTTCCCTTTATTACAAATTAACCAACAACGCCACGTATTTTGCTTAAGACTCGAACATATTTACGCTCATGGCAACAACAAATGATTACAATAAACAACTATTTCGATATATATGGATATATGTATGTTATATATATGTAAGCAAATGTCATGTGAATTATAAAATTTGTATCATGACTAACAAAAGTTTTCCGTTTTAGGCTATAACTTTTTGCACTAACCCGATAGGGGTTAATTTACTTTAACTAATTTGTTGCCATTAAAAAAAGTAAGAATATACCAACAATATTTTAATTTTGAAAATCAAAATTTTACAAAGCGTACAGCTTTCAGTGTTAAAAACACAAAAAAATCAAATGTTCGAAACAAACTGTGAAAAAACGAATAATTTAAAATGTTTAACAAATTCAAAATAATAAATCACAAAAGTTATTTAGCAACAACTACAGTAACAGCTAAAACAAATGTTGTACAATGTTGACTAAGTTTTTATGCGTTTGCAGTTTGAGAACCAAAAACGATGTGTACTATTTTAACACATTACAGCAAACCTCTTCATACATACATATGTACATACATTTTCGAAATTTGGAATTTTATAAAAATCAGTTAAAATCGTAGTAGCTGCTTTTCAAACGTACATATGTGCAATACATAACTAAATTTAATACTAAAATAAAATAATTATACAAAGCTATGCTATTTCGGTGTGTACGCACTCAAAAACTATCAACATTTCAGACACGAAATAATAATAAAAATAAGTTATAAATTTTACATTTTGATCATTCACCACCTCCAACGTTTTGCTTTTAACTAGTCTTTTAATATTTAATAATTCTTATTATAAGTATGTATGTATATATTGTAATGCTAATCATAAGCGTCTTCAAAGTGTTTGCTCTAAGCATATTCTTCCCGGTTACACATATTTATTCTTTAATTTAATATTTCAATACACCACATTCATTCCACCAAAACCAAAAGTTTTACAAACAAAGAATTTAAGCATCATTCAAATCACAGTAATGCTGGACGCTGCCTTCTTGTCCAACAGCACCGCTTGCCTCATGCATATCGCCATTCATTACTAAACTAGCACTATTGCCCGCAAGCAATTGCTGTCCATGTGCATTTTGTTGCTCATCATCCAATGACAGCGCCTCCTCGACTAATGCATCCGTATCACTGCTGTGTTGCACCTGCGGCGATGATGAACTCTCACCACAATTTGTCGCATATACATGTTGCATACGACCAGTTGGCATTTGATTTGAATCATCTGTATCCGCATCGCGTATTGAACTAAATGCACCACCCGCATTGGCATTCGGTGATGATGTATCTTCATTTGGTGGATAAACGTGCCGATGATAACTACCACCGCCACCACCACCATCACCATCTAATTCAGCATCACGCACGCTACCAAAGAGGGGCGTATGCGAAGAGCTATTACGCAAGCTGGCGGGTGGTGACCAAACAGTTTGATAAAGTGGTGATGCAAATACATACATATGATTTAAATATTCAATATCATAAGAGGGTAAATACGAATCGGTCTCCAATGGATTATACATTGGCTGATACATTGGTGTTTGACGACAGCTGTACGGTCCTGAGGTGCCGCCCGTATAATGTGGTGTATCATATGCCTGGCTGCGTGTTGATGACATGGCGTATGTTGCTAGACCCGGCGGACGTGGTGGCATTGTAGCGTAAATACCGCGATAAGCTTCAAATGGTGTCTGTGGATAGTATGCATCACTCCAGCGTACATGATTTGGTGTGTAGTCGCCCTTGGCGTACAACTGAAATGGAAGATTGATCAGTTGAAGTAATCAGCATGTGTAATACATTTCCGCTTTGTTGTACTTACTTGTATGGGACGACAAAATCCTTTGCTTAAGTGACGTGGCACACCAAGCGTATAGCTGTGGCTGAAGCCAACTTCTGAGCTGAGTAAGTACTCGTGAAATTTGTTGGGAAAGAATTCAATGTTGCGGTAATTTTGATAGATTTCAGGCTGTGTGGAGAAAAGCGGATATACAATATTGTTTATTAAAAAATCCAACATTTGAAATTAACGCAAACTTACCGTTAGGTTCTTCTTCTTTTTATAGCTAGCCCAATTTTGTGCTTCCAATATTAACTTGCCGCCAGGGCGTAACTGATTGAACATGCGTTTGAATGCCATTTTTAATCCATTATCACCAAAGTTCAAATGTATCCACTTTGTCACCGACAAGCAAAGTATGAGATCATATTGCTGTGTATCATTAGCCATATGCGCTTCATCTTCCAGCACATAATTCTGATGGCGAAAGAAAACATTACGTGGAAATGCGTTTTTACTACTGCGACCAACACCTGCTCCACTAGCTGGTGTAGCATTACTCGCATGTCCTGGCGTATTCGTGGATGCGGCAGGCGAATGACTATCGTTTGTATTGCAGGCGGGTGCGTTTGATGTGGCTGTGCCAGCAGGCGGTATGCCACCGTATGTGATGGGGAATGATACCGGGAATAGATCGGTTGCAGGTACATGCAATGCTAGCAATTGTTGTTGCTGTGCAGTCAAATGATGATGATGATGCATGTAATGATGGTGATGATGATGGTGATTGTGTAGATGGTGATGGTGATGATGTTGCTGCTGCTGCTGATGGGGTAGACGAGCCTTCTGTTGTGCAGTTTGTTTCGACTTTTTACGACGACGCGTCTTCTTTGATCTCTTTGTGCTAGTATCCTTATCGCTAACAGCATTGGCAGTGTCTTTTGTGCTTGTATCTTGTACAGCTTCCTCTCCACAGCTTGTTGCTACTTGCTCAATTGTCTGCAGCGATTTATCTTCTTCCTTCTTAACACACACAGGCGCAGCATCCACTTGCTTGTCTGTTGTTGTTACTTTCGTTGCCGCTTTTGGCGCTTGCTCTGCAGGTATGCGCACATACAAACCAAGATTGTGACGCGCACGTGCTACCAACTTCCTATCAATATCAATACCCAATATCGATTTAGGTGCAAAGTTACGCGCCACTGCTATGGTCATATGACCCACATTACAGCCAATATCCAGTATGTCTTTATTTTGGAAGAGTTCCAAATGACGTTGGAATACTTGTAGACGTACATCAACCAACTCGTTGAGATTGCGCAAACCAATATAGCGATCATAGTTGCCATATTGATACTTTATGCCATCGGCGCGAAATTTTGGCATTTTTGTGAGCTGCACAATGGCCGTGGTTGTGGAGACGTTGGGTTCGCTCTTCACAGCACCAGCTAATACTGCGCCAACTTCAATTGGCAATGTGGCCGAGTTTTCGCCAGCGCTTACATCAACGAGTGATTCTTGTTCGCCAGCAGCTACCGATGTTGCACCCGATGTTGTGCTGAGTGGACTTGCTAGGCCGGCTTCGGAAATTGTTTCGAGCTTGCTAAAATCGGGTGTGTCGACGCGCAATGTGTCACCTGTGTGAGTAGAGGGAACTTATTAGTGGCTGATTTGAGTTGCAATTTTATAATTAAATGCTTACCTTCGCTGACAATGGGCTTTATGACTTCATCTGCTGGGCTAAGCACCTCCGCTTCGCTGATTGAGGTGGAGCGGCGTGTGGGTTTACGCGCACCAGTGGCGGCGAGACGTGGCGGTCGCTTCCAGGCTCCGGGTTGTGGCACCACAGGACTAACGATCTTGTCCATAACATCACGATGGAATTTCTAGATCATGAGATTTTGATTGAAAAATTCGGCTTCCTAGTTTCAAAACTTATTTTGATAAATTTTTAAAAATATGTTTCTAAAACACTTCCGCACCCTGTACTCTACAATGCGCTTAAAAAGAATTTATCGATAAAAGCAAACAGCGCGAAGTAAACAAAGTCAAAAACAATTAATCAAGCCTCCTACTGCGCTGGGTAAAAAAAAATGTTACCTCACACACAGCCACATATCCATTACCTCACTGACATAACACTTGCACTAATGCATTTAAGAGCCGAATATAAAACGAATAGCAAAAAAACACAAAAAAAATCCCAAAGCGCATTGACTTCATTTTGCCTGTCCCACGCCCCAATTAACCTGTGTGCACAGAAACATAGCCCCCGCCAACAGTTTTGTTTACTTTGATTTCATAATTTTCTGTTCATCATTCTTACTCACCTTATTTTTCTGTGAATTATTGCTCTCACTTATTTTACGTTTCCTGCCTCCACCAATGCCCATACCCACGAGCGCGGCTTGCTGCCCACTCCCTGCGGCAATTATGCTCCCGCACGTGCTGCTGCCACCGCTCAACGTTGACAGTGTAGTCGAATTCAATTCCAAACGCATATCACGATTGGCGCGCTCACGCGGCAACAACAAACCACCACCACCACCACCAGCAGCAGCGGCAGTAGCAACAGCGACAACATCTCCAATACATCCCACAGCAGGCGCACTCACTGCGGCTACAGCAGTTGTCCCACTTGCACCCAGTGCACCAATACAATCGTTAGCGCCATCAATAGGCGCTTTTTCGCTCGCACCACACAACAAAGCTCCAGAGAATGTTGAGTGCGTCATATTACCAACAATTTGTTTTACTGGCGATTTGCTGTTACTGTTCCGACGCTCAAAATGTTCCTCAACTATGCTCACTGTTTCAATAATTGCTGAGTTCAATGGGTTGCTCTCAAGGCGCTCTTCAAGCTGTTGTTGGCATGCGTCTGGCGCATTCTCGCACGTGCTCACCAACTGTAGGCTCGTGTTCATGGTAGTGGTGTTGGTGGTGGCGTTAGTGTTCATGCTGTTGTTTGCGCTAGCATCCACACCAATCACGCTCAAGTTGGCGCTACTGTCCAGCAGTGAAGCAGCTGAGTGTGTTGTGGATACTGAAAGTGATGTTAAGCTCGCATTCGATGGTTCAGTTGACATTGTGCTGTTGGCCAGCGTGGATGCATCGCTTTCGGTAAGTGAAACACTACCCACTGATGATTGATATGAATCGTAACGACGCCGCTTACTTTTGCGATTTTTACGATGGCGATGCTTGGCGCTGTGATGATGCGCGTGTCCACGCGAACCAACGCGTTTCATGGGTGATGTGAGTTGCTTTTCATATTCCATTGAATCGACCGGATCGAGCAAATGTAAAGGATCGTGTATATTTGGTGGTATAATAACTTCCACTTTGGGTGGTGTGGTGATGGGCGATTGACGCGGTGTAGTCGCCGGTGTATTATTGTTCGATGAAGCATTTGAATTCTCATTTTGTAGTGAATTCAAATTGAGCGGATCGGATATGTTGCCACCGAGTAAGAATTTGGTTGGCGGTATGATGACCTCTTTTCGTACGCGCTTATCGGGCAAAAAGAATTTTGATCGTGTGCAACAGAAGTGTAGCGAGTTGACGGCGTTGCCAGATTGTGAGCTGTTTGTGCTGCCGCTCGAAGTATCTTTGCCATTTGAATGGCCACCGCCGCCATTGCAGCCTGTCACGAGGCAGCAATTAGCATTCGAATTAGCACCGATGGAGTTGTGAGCTGCGCCAGCGCAGAGAACGTGATGATGATGACTGCCGGAACCTCTGAGGGAATAGATATAAAGTGATTAGGAAATCTATAGATAAAAGTTTGTTCAAAAGAAAATCAATTTACTGAATAATTTGGGTTAAAATTATTAAAATCGTGTTTAATCGCGAAATTAGTGATTTTTAATAATATAATTAATTAATGATTCTCTTCTAATTAATTATTTAATCAGGATTAGTCTAATTGACATGCTCAATTAATTGGATAGTTAACTGAATTATTCAGATTATAATTAATCGAAGTGTGATTAATCGCGAAACTAATTAGATATTTTTAACAATAGAAATAATTTATGATTTTCTTATAATTAGTTAACTAATCACGATTAGTCTAATTGATATATTCGATTAATTTATTTAACGTTTATCATTAATTTAATATCAAAAAAATAAAATTGAGCTCCAAAGATTATAGCCGAACACAAAAAATATTTTCCCGCTTAAATTTTCTCGTCGCAACAATTGTTAACAACCCCCTCCCCCTCTTACTCACCTATGCGCCAGCAGCTTTTTATACATTTTCATATGACCATGGCCATAACCCAGTTTCTCTAGGTTGGCTAATGCGGCCGCTGGTAAGCCATTGCCCGATACACCTGCACCACCGCCCCCGCCAACACTGGCTGCATTTATGCCACCCACACCGCGATGACCGCCACCCCCGCCGTAATGATGACCTCCCAATTGATTCTTGAAATTTTGTATATTCTCGAGGTCAGCTTTGCTTGTGGCGCCTCCAGCGTTTGCTGATGTTACACCCTCAACAACACCAACGATGGCATTGACCCCTTTAAGCATATGTTGTTGTTGTTGTTGCTTAGCGCCACGCTGTTGTCGTTTATTCCATGCTTTGCCTTTTTTATTGAGTAGCGTGGCGGGCGCGGTGGAGCGTCGATGGCGCACAAATTGTTGTGGTGCACGAAATTGATGATATTGCTGCTGTTGTTGTTGTTGTGATTTTGTCTTATTTGTTGCATTGTTATTATTGTTGTTATTGCTGCCAATATTTGTTGGCGTTGGTGAATTAGTTTTGGATGCACAACTTGTGCTGCTCACTTGTTGTTGTTGTTGTTGTTGTTGCGATGTGTTTGTTGTGCCAATAATGCCGACCTGTTGTCGTTGTTGTTGCTGTGCAGAAGTTGAGTCTACATTACAATTTTCGCCACTCAGCTCCCCCACGAACGCGCTGCTTGTTGCTGTTGTAGAATCGGCAAGCGCCGTTTGGCAAGCATCCTTGCTTCGTGTTTCCATAGTTTCGTTTCAATTTACTTGCAAACACACTCGTTTATGTTTTTTTTTGTTCTTGTGCTTGTTCTTATTACTTTGTTTTGCCCCACATGTTTATGGACTTAGATTTAATTTGTAAATTCACTTTGCTTGTGGCAAAGTTGTGTTCGTAAGTCTGACAGAAGTTCTATCCTGTAATTAAACAATTCAAGTTGCAAAGTTAGTACAAAAGCTTTGTTGTTGCTAAGTATGTATGTATGTAAGTATGTTTTCTATATATAAATAATAAGTGTTTATGTAGTTGGCAATTAAGCGCATAATTAATTTACTTTGAGGTTATTGGGCGTACTGCCAAACTATTTTGGTTTATGAAAACTGCTGAATTTGAATTTTGTTGCCTACTTTAGGGCGCCTCAGCACAAACGAATAAATTACGACTTGAGCAATTTGCGTAATAGCATGACTTGTGGCATTTTGATAAAATAGCCTTAATGAAACGATTTTGATAAAAAGATTGATACCAAGGCCGCATGTCAAATTATTCATATTTTCATAGCATAGCTTCAGGCGTTGTGAATTGTAAAGTTTTATGTTACGAAACTTTGTGAATTAATCAATTTAAATAGGTATTGAGTTATTTCGGACAAAAATTAGTGGTGAACAAATTTTGCTCGTCTGATCTGCTTTAGTTTGAAAAGAAAATTTTAATTTCCAAAAGTGAAGTACTTTCAACAGGGTGACCAAGCGGTTTACTTTTGTGTATAATTTTACAAACATTCGCATTCAATCGTTTGAACTCCGCAGTTCTTCTATGCACTTGGGCACTGGACAACCTGCTTATTTTTTTTCTTTTTAACTTACAAATAAAAAATCTTATAAAAACCCTGGCAAATTTTCATGAAAAGCACAGTGTTACGCGCCTAAATGATGAGTATTACAGCTATTAAAAAATAAAGCATATTTTTAGGCGCATAAATAAACGCAGCCTACCTTAAAACTTAGCTAAAACTTTTCTATTAATAACTTTTATAAACTTTATAGCTTATTTATGTTTTGAAGTATGTACGACGTATTGTGTGCCACTGATTTTAAAATGCCACATTGTTATAGTTAGTCGAATTAAAATAGCTTCAAATGGAAAACTTTTCGTCGCTTAACTTTGCTCTCGGATTTACCGTCGCTATGATGTTCTTGTTTTATTTTTTCTTTTTCACTTTTTTATAGCGTAACTTTTCGCTACTCATTGACACTTTAATTAAATTACGTTGGCCAATGTAGAGTGGCGTTGTTGTTGTTGTACAAGTTGCTGACACTTAAAACAAAGTTTTTTAAATATTTTTCTTGTTGTGCTTAAGCTCATTGACGAGGATTTTGTTTTTGCGTCGTACACAATTCTTGAAATGTAATTTGCTTCACTTTATTCGCCTACACTTTAAACAAATTTAATTTCTTTTTTCTGTTCCTTTTTCCACTTTTCTATTATTTTTAGCACATTTCTTAATTTGCATTATTTTACTATTTCTTGTTTGTGTTTGTAATTAATTTGTCTTTGCGTTGGAATTATATTTAACACATTTCAGCATTTGTTGCCTACTTCGAGGCGTGTTAGCTTATGCGCCTTTTAAAGCTTTTTAAAACTTTTTATTTATGGCTTTAATTTAGCTACCTTTTTCACATCACTCTTTATTTTTCTTTAACTGTCTTGACTGCTTCAACTTCCGTAAGACGACTTCGTTTCATGCGCTTTAAATCAGTTTCCGCTTCCGTCGTCCAGCTTCATAGGAAGTAAAATGTGACTGCGTTCGCTGTATTGCTGTGTTAACTTTGTTCTCGTTTTATTTTGTTGCTGCTCTTCTTATTTCTCTTTCTCTCAAACAACGGCGTGCGTAGCGTTTTGTGTGCACTACAGCGTGGAACATCTTTAAATCCCTTTTAATCTATACCAATAACATTGTTGAAGATCCGACTGACTCTGTCGTTGTCTCCTATTACTTCCTCGTTACTAGCTTGCCGCCCCGAGCTTTGACTTCACTGAAATGTAAAAAATGCCCATAAGGGCAAAAACGTGTTTAATACACTCGACTTTATTGGTCTAACAACAATAAATGGAAGAGGAAAAAAGGAAAAAAATTAAATACAAACACAGTTAATACAGTGAACTTAAATGCTAAAATATTTATAAACTAAATATAGCTACAGAAGCTTTGTACAGGGTGTAGCCATAATTTAAAAATTTATTCGTGCTTAATGAATTCACTCGTAGTTACTTTAAAGAGGGCCTCAGAAATGTGGTTTTAGTTTGCAAGTACCATAAAATTATAAAAAAAAATTACTTAAAAAAAAAACTAATAAAAGAAATTGAAAAAATAAAAAAATTAAAAAACTAAAAAATATGAAAAAAAGTTGAAAAATTAATAAAAAAAAAAAAAACACTTTATAAAAAATTGATAAAAAAAATTTATAATTAAAAAAAATGACTAAAATAAATAAAAATTTACAAAAAGAGAAAAAACAAAAAAATATTGAAAACAAAAAAATTTATAAAAAAAATTGGAAATTTTTTTTCTTTTTAATTTATAAGAAAAAAATTTATCAAAAAATATAAAAACAATAAAAAATATTTGATAGTTGAAACGATCTTTGCCTATTTGCTCTGAAAAAATCTGAAAAAAGCTTTAAAAATGCGTTTGAGCTTTTAAAAACTTAAATCAAAATTTTTTTTTGCAACTTCACTGCAACTTTGGTAGATTATGTTGACTAGCGCTATCGAAAAATATAGTCAAAAATGGCCAGAAAGTGAATAAACCCTCTACATAAAAACAGCTCCGTTGATAAACTAATTGGACCACCACACAAAAACAAAAAAAAAACACAACACTTGTCACACCCTGTATACCAACAATGACAACATACGTCCGCTATTTGAAACACTGAACATGATAGCACTTAACTGTCAAGTGTTCTTAGTCCTTTGGGGCTCAAAAAATGTTTGTCCTGCTGACTCAACTCAAATATTTAACTCGAAAAAAAAGAAAGGTTGTCATGTATCACATCATCATTAGGACAAACAAAAAGAGAAAAAAAAGAAGAAAAAAAACAGCAGCAAGCAAAATCATAATCAACAGCAGTGGCAACATTAAGTGGAATAATCGTCAGGAGACAATATTGAACGCTTTTGCTATGGATAATAAGCGCTAAAAGCATACTGTCATAAAGATCGAGTGGCATAAGCATTTAATGCGGTGCCCACATATCGCAAAACTAAAAAATACAAACAAACAAAAAATAAATAAAAAGGAAAAAAGCAATTTCATTCCCCAAACTGCTGTCCACAACACGTTCGCAGACAAAAACAATTCAAGCATATAGCTCATCAGCAAACAATTTCCAATTCCCTAGCTTAGCTACAAAACATTGAAACGAATCGTTCTGTTTAGCGATTGTTTTCAATTTCAGCGCATTTTTCATTGCTTCTCTTTTCTTTTCTTTTCATTTTTCATTTGTTACAACGCACCAGCTGCTTTCAATCGGAATTTAGCTGATTTTGTGGTTATAAATTGTTGCTTATCAATTGAATGTACTTTTTTCCGCTTCGTTCATTTTCCACGCTTCGTTCGCTCTATCCCATTTGAAGCCTGCTCCAACCACTTAAACAAACTTTGAATGATTATTGAGGCGTTGCCAGCATAGCTCGATTTTGCCTCTACGTTGTCAATTCCTATTTCATATTCCTTCACTTAAACATTCGTTGCCGTTTTTACATTAATTTTTGCCAATATCGTTGGAAAGTTGTGCCTGTCTTACATGAGAAATTGCTTGTAGAAACATACACTTTAGCCTCTTCGTGGGCTTCAAAAAGCAGTCGTTGGCGCGCGTAGGATTAAGTGATTTCCGTTGCAATGAAATGCATTTCAAGTGTTTAATATTGAGATTTTAGCATGGATCTATGCTGAATGGCGTTGAATTTAATGCTTAGCGTCAAATCATTCTTTTGAATGGGACTTATCTGCAAAAGCACATATCGTACTTCGCACAAGCTTTTAAATTTGTTGTTCTTGTGTGCTTCACTTGAATACAGAATGCAAGCACGAACAATCGTATTGAATCCACTTTAATTAGTTTCAATAGCGTCAGAAGCGTGAGAGAGTGGTAAAGCTAAAATAAAAAAAGAAATAACTTTTGAAAAGCTTTTGAGTTCTTTTTATTGCAGTTTTGACCATTTTTTATTCCTCATTTCGTGGCTAGTTTAATTTTTTTGTCTAAAAATTGTTTAAATTGTAATTGTAGCCCGATGAAACTTATATGTGTAAGAAAAAGCTCTGAAGCTTTTAATAAAATGCCTGTATTCAAGAGTCCTGATGAATTTTTTTTCCAAAATGTATAAAAAAAAAATTGTATTACCAAGAATATTTGAATGATTAAATGTAACGATTCGAAATGTTGAGCTTTTGCTGTTTAAGAAAAAGCTTTCATATTTTGTGTAAAGTTAGGGAGTAAACTGCTCTGTCGGTAAATGAAGATTAAGCTCTAATAAGTGACTAATATTTTAAGTTTGGTGCAAAAGCTTGGGAGATGGCAATAACTGATGCGACGGCCCTGGTTCTTGGGAGGATTTATGGCGAACCGGTTGTAATATTGTGCTTTGAGCTTTACGCAGGTATCGAGATATCAATGAAAATACTCCGGATGGAAGTTAGTTTTTCAATCAGTCAGGCCCTACTCCACTTCGTTGGGAAGGAGTATCCCTTGGCGCAGCTTTCAAAATGTTCAAAACAAAATTGAAGTGAGCTTCTCAGTTTGCTTTTAAGCCTTTTCTAGCCAACCAATATCTATGAACTATAACCTATCAATTCAGATACCAATAGAGATATAAAACAGAAAAGCACTCAAGCGTCAAAAGCTCTCAAATACATACATTTCAAATGTTGTAAATAGAAAAACCAAAACCAATTTGCATTTGAATGAAATATTAATTCCAATCAACATTCAAACGTCTACGTGTTCAGACGAGCATTTAGATCGAAAAGAAAAGTGGCAAGTGATACGGAAAAGGTATTGAAAAGGCTGCAACCAATCATACTTTTCATTTTAAGCAGGCAATAGTCTAAAGCGTTTTCATATTTGTAAAAGATAAAAAATAGTAAAAAGGGGCAAAACGAGCTATGAAATAAATAAAATTCCAATACAAATAAAATGAAAACAAAATCGATCGCGCAGCTCAATGCAGATAAAGTACGAGTAAGTGAGGTTTGTTGTTGCAATTTCAAGTTGACAGCAATCTGCTAACTGATACTCACTAAAGACCTAGGTGACTGACAGACCACGGAACCGGTCAGCCGATTTTATGGAAAGGAAGTGTGTGCGATAGAAGCTTTCAAGCTTTTATCCTTCCTCATTTATGAACACCTTAGCATTATTGTACTTCTCATTATTATGGCTATTGTTATATGTAGTTGTTGTCATTTATTGTTGTGCTCTTTATTGTTATCACGTTTGGTATGCAGCTTAAGCTGTGTCTTTGGAGAATATAAGACACAATGACAACTCAAGTGGCAAAGGCGATAACAAATATATATATAAATATTAATACATGAAAGAATGTCTACATGGTTTGTATGGTTAACGGTATGTATGTGTGTGTGTGTGTGTATGGATAAGTGGTTAAGGACATTGGCGCATGAGTTCAATGGAAGTAGGTTATAAGGAAGCTGTAAGAAGATAAAAGCAGAATTCAGGCATCTGACAACATTGGTCCTGCTGGTAAACACATTTGCCATGTCTATATTGCATGCTTTTTTTTTAAATTCCCCCCAAAAAAAAGTGCAAAGCTTTAAATAAAAAGCTTACAAATTTGATTTATTCGAAGTTTAATTCTTGCTAATGAAATTTTTTTTCTATCACAACGACCTAACTCTTATCAACGCGAATTTTTTGTAGGTTGCTTCTTGGCCTATTTGGACCAACTAAAATAATGTTGCCACGTAGGTAATTTTTTATAGGGTTGCCAGTTATTTTTTTTTTTGCAATTACGAGATATGCTCAGATTGTACGCTCCAATTCAACAAAATTTGTCTGGGTAGAGTTAGCATCTAGGGTTGCCACCTAATTCTTATTAAATATTTTTCCCCATATCCTCTATTGACGCGAAAAATACCTGCCCCATCTAGATAAACTTTTGGAAACTAGATACTATGCTACATTTCAAATTTATTAATTATGTAAATATTACTATTTAGTTGGTTTTCGCAGGGTTGCCACCTATCTGATACTTTTTTAAATGATTTTAATTCTTCATTTTTTCATAGCATCAAGTTCTACCTCATTCTTATAAAATCTTACACAATTTTTTGCTGGTTATATCTGAACACTTATTGAAGCATTGTATGGTGCAGTAACGAGCAACATTTGTGACAGGTTCGTTTAAGTGTACATGTGTCATGCGGTTACGCCTTTGCCGTCACGTTAGCTACATTTGGTTCAATGGCAATTTCTTTGCCACATGAAAGCAAGATGACAAATTTTATCTCAGCATATTACTATCACATTGTACATGAAATGTAGGTGCTGTATTAGTTAGAAAACTAAACTTTTATGATAGTGAGGATGTGCTTTTAAAATGAAGACCATTATTTTCAGATAATTTTTTTTAAGAGTCAAAAAATTAACATTTTAATGGGTGTAAAGGGAGAGCCGAGAGTACTTTTTCTAATTCAAAAATTAATTTTGCAACTGCCAAAAGCGGTTGTTCTTATGGAGAGGGGGACTCGAAACCTGAGAATGGATGAAAGTTACTCAAAACTTTGTTGTGCTGTAAAATTTTGTTTCAGCGATGTCGACGACTGTTAAGTTAAAATCTTTCTCAAGTTAAATTTTTTTTTTTGGTTAGATAAGATATTAGAAATATTCAAATTCAATCAAGTAAAAGACAAGTTAGGGAGTATAATGTCGAATGCAAGCGAAGTATAACTACCCAGCGGTAGTTTTAAGGGAACGAAAATAAATTCATAGGTTAAAAATAATACTAGAATAATGGGAAGTGAAAATACAACGAAAATAATATCATAAAAGGAAACGATAAATTTTTTTTTTAATTCGTTGCAACTTTTTTTAATTTTTATTTTTATTCTAATTTTTTAATTTATTTAAAAACACATTTCAACTAAATTTTTTATTTTAAATTCATTTTCTGTTGTTTTATTTTCCCTTTTTTTATTTTATTTGAATTTTTGTAATTATATTTTTTTTATTTCAGTTAAAATTTTTTTTTAAATTTTTTCTTTTCAATTTTTTTTTAAATTTTTTCTTTTCAATTTTTTTTTGTAAATTTTTTTTTTAATTTTTTCTTAAAATTTTTTTAAATTTTTTTTAAAATTTTTTTTAACTTATTTTTTAAATTTTTTTTAATTTCTTTTTTAAACATTTTTTTTTAATAATTCCCAACGACGACTTATCATCCCGTCCAACCCAACCCTAAACAAAAGAGGCTTTAAGCAGATACATACATATGTATGTACATATGTATTTACATCCACTGCAGAAGAAATAGAAGATTCTTGGCATTAGAAAAAGTAATAGGTACAAAGCTTCAGCCTCGCTTGGTGATGTTCTACACGGTAAAGCGCTAATTAATGACGACGATGAGGATACTCTATATATTTCTTATTTAAATTCCCCGCAAACTATTACAAATTAAATTTGTTAAAGCACATAAGTAATATTATGTTTTTCTACTACTTCCACTAACCACTTTACGCTCATAACTCTATAAAAGCTTTCCTAAAAAAAACTATTCATGAATAAGCTTTTAAAAAATTCAACACTCTATGCGCTATGAAATTAAAATTTCCATAACACCAGCACCATCACCACCACCACTGCTACCTGCCTTCAAACCAAAATTTAACTTAAAAAAATAGAAACTATTTTGTTGCAAAATTGCTAAGCTGCTGCTGGTTGTGACACACAAGCACAAACATTTTGAGTAGCACTCAACGTTGCAAATGTAAAATGGAAATGAAAAATTTGCATATTTATTGCATTCACATAGGCGAAGGGGGGGGGGCGAAGGGGGGTAGGCGCAGGCAAAATCAACTGTGGCTAGTGTCAACCAACAACTGTCAGACAGTCAGCTAGCCAGTTTACCCAGGTACGAGTGAGTCCATTGCTGCATCCCAGCGGAAGAGAAAGTCATTAATTTACCATAGAACAATTTTTCCACATACATACATATGTACATACGTATATTTCCACAAGAATTTTAAAATTTCTTGTTTTTTTTTTTTGGTGTTGTAATATGCATGTGTTATTTATTTACCTGCTGAGTGCGACAACTAGGCAGGCGTGAAAAAAATATACTTTAACTACGTACTATTTATTATGCATGGAAAACTTTTTATATTTTGTTACTGTTGTTGATCAGAGGGGGAAAAAAAGGGATTTCAATGTATGTATGTAGCATGGTTCATATTTCACATGTAAATATATATGTACATACATACGTATTTATTCGGTTTTTGTGAGCTTATTAATAGCGCTAATATATTATGTATTTTGTAAGCGATTTGCCTTGGCGTTATTTTGCAACTCGACTAAAGAAGAATGCAGCAATTTTTATTATTTTTTCTTTTTTTTTGTTAAACTACAGAGCCAACTTTTTGCTGTTAATTAATAAAACAGAAAGATGGAATTTAAAATTAACAAAATATTATGAATACCAACAGCTTAAAACGCAATGAGAAAAACCACCAGAAAATATTCGTGACATGTGAGTCATCGCAGAGATACGAGTAGTTATGGTAACGTAACGGGAAGTTGATTGTGCTGAGAGAGCAAACAAGAAGCTTAGAGCGTATTGTGTGCTTTGTTGCTGCTCTCTAAGCAGACCCGCTTACGTGATTAACGGTATAGCAAGGCGTGGAGGTATTGCTAAATTTAATGCTTTGATTTTATATATTTTTTCATTAATATTTTAGTTTAAAAAGACGCTCATGGCCTTGAGTAGCAGGAATATGCGGGTTTAAAATTTAAATTTAGAAAATGGGTCTCGTATAAGGCTCGTTTTCCAATTACGAAAACTTGGGGTTTAGAACACGACTTTCTACTTATTCTGCGTTACCTTTTAATCTTCTCGCCTACTTTCATAATTTCCACTTAACGAGCTCATTCATTACTAACCCTCCCTTCCCACTCGCTATGCTTAAGTGGGCATTGAAGACAATCAGCACACAAGAACTTTGTTAATTGGCTATACAATAATTTAGAAACTGAAAGCTGTTTATATGTATTAAAGCAGCTTAATACCAACATTGATATAATTAGTTATGAAGAAGAGCTTAATAAGCAAAAAATGAATTGCAAGCAAGCATATTATATGAAAGCTACTTAAGCTGCGTGCAACAACAACACTAACGCGCTGAGATGAAGAACATGTTGCTGTACTTTCTTAAATCCGCTTATTAAGATTTATTTGCAAAAACACAAAAAAAAAAATAGTTAACCCCACGAATTATAAACGAAAATTTACTTAGCAACAACAATAACAAAAAAGCATACAAAAAATCAAATTGCATTGGCGCACAGAAAGGACTTGACTCTTGCCACTGCTCACGAAATAAACGCAATTAAGTGGTCAGGACCAGTGTTGCTTGTTGCTTGTTGCTGTTGCCTTTGAGTATGGCAAATTGATGAGAAAATCCAATTAGCGTTTCACGGTTATGGCGGCGATAAGGTTGGCGCAAGGAAGCGCATGAAACGTATGAAGAGGGTGTTGAGAGGTGAAGCAATCATGAGTAGCATGACCAACCAAATAAATAAAATATGAAAATCAAATGAAGGATGCAAGAATTACAAATACAAATTTACATTAGACTGGGGAAAAAACCTTTTTTTTTTTGAGATTACATATATTAGTACATATGAAATAAAATTTTTTCTTAAAAAAAAAAATTTTGGTTGTTTTGTTGTTTTATTCATAAGTCGCTAATCCGTTTATATGTATGCATATTGAAAATCGATTTAAAGTTACTTTCATTCCCTACAGGGTATTTAAGCAAGTTAGCATTCAATGTGGCAAAGCACATCTTACTAAATTGAGAACAGACCATAAAATAAAGTTAAGAAGTTACGAAAAACACTTGTGGGCAAGCAAGGAGAGCAGACAAGAAGCAGAGAAGAAAGGAGAACAAAAGTGGTTTTCAACACGAAAAGTTTAGTTAGCGATTTGTATGAATAGAAATAAGATGTGCCATAGTGGCAGCCACAACTGCACGCAGCACAAAGTTCGAATCCAAATAAAAGAAGAAACTGAGATGTGAGAAGAAACAAGGACTACTTTCGGCCCAAAAGCTTAGCTAGCCTTAAAACACTCTAGTCACATACAAATGTGCTATGAAATGCACGCATGGGCACACATACATACGTCTGCATAGTCACACATACATGCGTGATTGTAGTTGTATGTATTTGACACTGATGTGACCACAAAAGCCAATTTTGTTTCGGTTGTAAGTTAAGAGGTATTAATAAAATAGAAAAGAGGCAGCAACTTGTATTTGTGGTTCTTGTTTTTGTATTGTGTCACAAACGAGTAGACATAGAAAATGCTGTTCAAATATTTATAACACAATTAATTAAATATGTTTCAAATATGTATGTATAATATACATAGTTTTATGCACGTAAAATAGGTAGAGAAAGGTAGCTAAGAGAACGGTTGGGCAGTAGCTGTTGAAACACTCATCGAGGGTAGTAAATTGTCGGAATGAATTCGGGACCTATCACTATCAGTGTGGATATCCCTATCACTATGGCTATCCTTATCCCTATCCCTATCCCTATCTCTATCCCTATCCCTATCCCTATCCCTATCCCTATC
This sequence comes from Sphenella marginata, assembly GCA_951509765.1. NCBI lineage: Eukaryota > Metazoa > Arthropoda > Insecta > Diptera > Tephritidae > Sphenella > Sphenella marginata. Next base: position 54,776,938 of record OX608083.1, read on the forward strand.
CCTATCCCTATCCCTATCCCTATCCCTATCCCTATCCCTATCCCTATCCCTATCCCTATCCCTATCCCTATCCCTATCCCTATCCCTATCCCTATCCTTATCCCTATCCCTATCCCTCATCTTTATGTTATTCATTTAGACCACCTCAGAACACTTGCTGTATTATTCGAAGCATGTAGTTGCCCTCAGTGGAAACATCAGACCATTCTATATTTTCCTCTATATTACAAACTTAGCACAGATAAAAACCGTCATGTCACAATCACGCTAAGTATATAAATACATATATTTCATGTTAAATTAAATTCAATATGTGTTACATTAATTTATTTCCCACCATGTATGGCTGTAGGCCATTACGGTCAATAACTGACAATTGTAAAATGTACAATGAAAAAAAAGACCAAAACAAAATGCAGACACACTGAGTTATAATTTAAAACATAATTAAAATAACATTTAGAAAAATTGTGCAAACGATTTTCCGCTAATTACACAATCATTTAGGAGCACACGGTCTTTCGCGGTTAAGCCAACGAATGTAATGTGGTTGGGGAGTCGGCAAAAGGGGAGAGCGCACAGATAAGGGTAAGGCTGTTTGGATGGGAATGAAAGAAAAAAAACGAACTCAAAGGTACCTACAGAACGTTAAGCTAGGGATGCCGAGTTTTGAGAATTTAATACATCGCTGAGTGAGAATATTTCACATTTAAGTTCGTCGAAAGCGGATATCGAGTATTTTTTAAAAATAATAATTGTAGAGCAGATTTTTTTTTCGTTTCATGGTATATGCAAAAAATTTCTATCGAAGCCCGATTGGTCTAATTTCCGACAATAATAATGGAAAACTTAAAGAATGCGTTTTAATATAAATAAAATTCCTGATATTTCATTGAACAAAAAAAAAAATTTTTTTTTGCAATTCACAGTAGAATCCAATTTTTTGAATATGAATATTCGCAACATCTCTAATATATCCATATGTAGATAGTATATTCATAAAACAAAATAGTAAACAAAAAAAAACAATAAAGCAACCCAACAAAGCAGCACACAATTAGCCAGTGAAGTGGCAAAGCTGTGGTAGCAACAACCGCACAACAATAAAAAAACCACAACAAAAATTAAAAGTAAGTAATAAAAACAATAACCATAACACCATACTCGCCGTACACAACATTTTTTTTTTTTTAATATTCATTGTCTAAAAACAAAAACAAAATCTGTTCTACTTTAGTCTTCGGCGCATCCCTCACGTTTGTGTAACATTTTTACACTCCGCATAATAGCTGCCTGCTTAAGGCACAGTAAAAATGTCGCTACAAAAAGTTGACAAAGTAAATAAAGCAAAATGCTTTCGCTACTACATACAAACATACACATCTACGAGCTAGATTAGCGCACATTCTGCAAGCAAACCTAAATGTGCGGCTCGCCTACATTACGTGAAAGTCGTCTCCCCGACCACCAATACTCCGGAAGATGGGGGCAGTACAGAGCTGTTCGACCACACAAAATCATAAAAGGGGAATACAAAGGAATATGAGAGGAGGGGGGGACAAGTAAACAAAGACTACCGTACGTCTGTTTACAATTTCTGCTTGCCATGCAGTACGTTGGCATTAAGGGTTGTACTGTGCTGTCTGTAACTTTTGGCCTGCAACAAAGAGTCAGAAGAGCGGACTACTGGAAGTTTCTTGCCTAAATTGAACTAGTGAAAAATGTCGATGTTGAATGAAATACAGAACCAGAGTTTTAAATAATATAGGACAGTCCAATGGCCCTGATTTTTCTATATACATCATCCGTCTTTTGCAACAGTAAATAGTAGGTATTGGTTCTATATGTCCTATGGTCCGATCTTGTTGGTTCCGACAAATCGATATACTGAACCATCCTGATCATTTCTATATTTCTATTTCATCTTTTTTTAATGTTGAATGAATTCCGCGTAAAAAGAATTCTAGCTCAGAAAATTAAAAATAATTCGAGTAGTGCACAACATACGCGCTTTCAACGAAAGCCGCCTAATATATTTTACTCTGTCTGTTCCTTTGTTTTCTTTGCAACTTGTAATCATTTGCTAGATCTAAAGAAATTATAATTTGCACCTCTGACTTACAATTATAGCCACATACAACAAGACATTGAAGCTCCCACACGTGTGCTAGATGAGTAAAAAATGAGAGCAGATTAAATGGCAATGTATGTGTGTGGGTTTTTATTGCTCAACTTAATATTTCAATTAAACATATTCTTTATCAGCATTTCACTCGCGCTTATATCCTTTGGAGGAATGAATATTTTGTTCTTAAATTTAAATTTGGGAAATCGGGAGAGTAGATTGGCTGTTTTGCGGACACGAAAAGTTGGGTTTAAAATTTTAAAATTGGTTATTTTATTCGACAGGTCGCTAAGTGCTTGCGAAAAAAAATGTATAGACAGCCATTTTTCAACTTTTTTTTAGTTATTATTAATGTATTGTAGTGGAGTTATAATTCAGATAGAAGCTTTTTAGTGAAAACTTCCCAAATTTAATCAGACTTGCGAGTTTGTGAATTAAGGAGACTTTCTCCAAGTCCATGTTCTCTAACTGTCGACTATACAGTAAGTACATAATAATTAAGCTTACAACCTTTATATAAAGCCTACACATTAGCATTTGGTCTCCGTTCCACTTAGCCGGCCAGGCAATATAGCACATCCACGTCGTACAAAAGCATAAAAGCTTCCGTGTTTAGACAATGTTCTGCTGCACAAAAGGATCTATTTCAGCAGATTAACTTTATGCTTGTAATAACAAAGTAAGAGAATTAAATTTTTGAGTGGATTTTATGTTTATTGTGACTTTATGGGAGATGAGAAAAATGTAAAGTCATCTTGTTTTGCGGAGTCAAATGTGTGGGAAGATTAACAGGAAAAAAGCTTGTATAGAATGAGAAAGCTTTTTAAAACCTTAGAAAACATTAAATTTAATGATTTGAAAGATGGAAGCAGGTGGATGAGGTGATTTTACTCCTACGCATATGTACATGTGTACATTAGACTGGCGAAAAAAATGTGTTTTTTTTAGTTGCAGTTTGCTGCAAAAAAATTTACTACAAAAGTCTCAGACCTTAATTATTTTTAGAGGTTAACCCACATATTAAAAAAAATAACAAAATTATATAAAAAAATTTTAAAAATGGAAAAAACTAATATAGAAAATATAAATAGAGAGACTTATTTAGCTCAGAGGTAGTCATGCTCGCCCAACGCTGAATACGGTTTTAGGGTTGCCAAGGCACTTTGAATATTATTTTAATAGACATACATAGTACTTCGCCGCTTTCTATATACATATGTAAAATATGTTTTACTTTTATGAAAGGTTTTTAGCTTGCATCTAGGCAGCTCCATTCAATCCATGCAAAAGCACACAAAGGATCCAAGCACAAAGTGTAGCATAGAAAAATTGCGTAAAATGAGACAGTAATAAGGAAGCAAACAAGAGGCGTTGAAAAAATAATGACAACGTGCAAAAATAACAACAATATAGATTTTTTCAATGTGAGCCGCACTTTAATTTCTTCACACTTTTAGTGCAAACACATTTCACGAATAACAAAAACTAAAAAAAGGAAACAAAGAAAAAAACCCGCCAACCCCCCACCACACATGCACGGTACAAATGGCAGAGCCTATTATAGTTAGTGCACTAAGCTTTATGTAGCATGTAGCAACAACAACAACCATAGCAAACTGCAGCAGCAAAAACAATGCTTTATGAATATGTATGCAAGTATGCAGCTAGCTAGCTAGTAGATATCTAGCAAAGACGACGAAGTTCAGCCTACACTTTAAATGCTGTTGCATCCTTGCATGTTGTGATGTGAATGCGAATGCCAGAGGCGTTGCACAGTGGCATAAAAGTAAGAAGAAGGGGGCGTATAAATAATTCATTCGTATGACTAGTGATGTGTAGTAGCGAGAGGCGTTTCATCACATGAAGTATTTCGAATGCATTAAACTAGGAAAGTATTTGAATGAGTATACCCGCAAATAGGAGTCATTCAGCATCAAGGCTTTGAGAATCCACGAAGTCAAAACGGAATATTTTCCAAAAAATTCGAGAAAGGATTTCTGGTAACAACAACAACACATCGAGTGAAATAGAATTTAACTCATGCTACATTAATGTTCTCGTGGTTCCCATGCCGCCGCCTCCAAAACACCGCCGCCAGCACTCTGCTTGAACCCTTTAAAGTGAGTTTTAAGTATTTCAAATTTAAATTCCTCCAGGCTTAAGCAAGATGCGTTGGCATAAATCACAACAGCAACAGCATTATTTGCAGCAATTTTCAAACGCTTAAGCCCTTGCCAGCAGCTGCTGTAGTGTTATGTCCTTCCGCAGATATCTCGTTTAAAACGCCACTACTTCGCTACTTTGCAGGCGTATCTTTTTTTTCATACCGAATCTTGTCACACATTCACTCGCATGTTTGCTTTTAAACCTCCCGCTTAAATAAGTCGGCATGACGTGAATGTTTTTAGTGTTTTTTTTTGTCGTGTTTGGAGTTGCCGTTGAATTTTTTTATTTTTATTTTTTTTTTCGGTTTTGTTTTGTTTTTTATGCGCTCCCATAGTTTGGTTCAGAAATGGGTAGGCTGCCGTTCTGGCCGTCCTTTGCCGGATATGAACCCGGCACGCTTCCGTACTAGCCCGACTTTCACAGGAACCAATTAATATGACCACTGCCACCTTCTAGATCAAGTCACCCCGTTCCTCTGTAAGGAATCACAATATGGTTAATGAGAGCTGAGAGGCATTGTATGTGCATAGTCAGGCCCCTAACCCTTGAAGCTAATGACCCATGTTGAATGGATATTTACTGCTAATGAAACTGGTCCAGCTGTGGTTTTGTGCCATGATTACTAAGCTCTCGGCAATTTTTTTTACAGCCACCAATTTTTTCCATCTCTTCTTTTCGTTATTATTTTTTTTAGCAAATATTTTTTTCCACACTTTAACGTTTGCTCGTCGACAACAAAAACAAATTTTGTAGCGGCATAAAAAGATTGCATTGCATTCGTGCTGCCACCCATGTTCAAACTCTTATTTTTTGAGTTTTATTGTAGTTCGCAGTTTTTGTGTTTCATTTCTCATTTCGCAAGTTTTTTTTTTTGTTTCAACGCCGTCTTCCTTTGGCTGGTTGATGTGTTTTTCAGTTTAATTTCCAAGTTTTTTTTTGCGCTTTTTGTTTACTGATTTTCGAGTTCTGTAGTTTGCTGCTCGGCTTGTGCGCTGAGTGCCGTTGTATGTGGCTATGTATGTTGGTTTTGTTGGTCTCGGTGGCGGTTAGAAGTTTGTGTAACCGCCTGATGGTGATTTTATTTCGTTGCAGCATCCTCCTCAGGTTCTTGAGACCACAGTCTCCGTGTGGTGCCGTGTAGTTGATTTGATATGTAGTGAGCATGTGAGTATTTGTCTGCAGCTTGTCTACGTTTCACAGCATAACTTAAATCCTTAGTCGGCTTTGGCGCACTTTGAAGTGTTCATGAATCCAAAAAAAAATTGAAAAGTAGCTGACACTCGCTCTTCCTAACCCTTGCCATGCCTATTTTTTTTTTTTTTTTTTTTTTTTGTTTATCATTACCATTCCCACATTTCATTTTTTGCTTAATTATTTATACTTCTCGTGTCAAATTGGCGCATTCAACATTCATAAATTAACGCCCGTGAACTTTTTTGTTTTTTCTTTTTGTTTGTTTGTGCTTTGCATTAACATTTTACGCTCAACAATTCATTCAGCGGTTGGTAGCATTAAATGTTCGGGTTTATCTCACACCTTTAATCTGTGAAACTTGCCAAGTCTCTAAACAAAAAAGGCTGTAAACATGATGACCCAGCAGGAAAAACTGAGTGAGTTTACGTGTCAAAGCAGCAGAATTTTTTTAGGTTAGACTCGTGCTTAAAAGGGTCTATCTTCAATACTCAGTATTCAACTTATACTTTTCTGCACAATGAGTCATATATGACTCATGCTGGTACATACCAATAAGCCAAAATGTCCCCTATTTGACTCATATATGATTAATGTCGGCACCTAACAATTATTCGAATGACTCAAATTTGAGTCATGCGTGCGTTTTCATATGATTCATCGCATTACTTCCATCGTCAACAAAAATCAAACTTAATAATAAATAATAAAATAATTTAACGAATACAAACTCAAAGTCTAACTCATTCAATTCAGCGTAATTCATATTCACAACATGTACAAATTCCTGCAGGGTTTTAATAGTGAACACACACAAAGAAGTGCTGCGCTTATTTGTTGTTTACACTTCGGCTAACTTGATTTCTTGTTGGTATTAAAAACAACAAATAAACTTTGAATGATAGAGCAACTTACTTGACTAAGTAGCTATCAGATTAAATAACTGCCAGACTTACTGACTAACTAAGCGTCTAACTCGCATACGCAAGTAGACAGTCAACGGAACAGACTGTTTGTCGAAGCGTCAGTTTGGCTGATTTCTTTGCACACTTTGCCTCTATACTGGTCGACGTTTTCTTGGCTATGCTTATATTTCGTAATTTTGCCTTAGACTTTATTAAGCTTTTGTAAGCGAGACAAGTTAACTTGCGCATTGCCAAAGTTCAGTGCGAATTTTCTACTTTTTATTTATTTCAATTTGTTTCCTTTTTCCAGCTTTACTTGCGAACATGTTTGAGCATAGTTTCATTTTGTTTTTTGTTTGCTTCACTTCTCTTTGATTTGTGCCACTTTTCCTCATTTGCTTGACATAATGAATTAGCTGAAAAGTGCTGCACGTGAGTGGCCTACAAAAATTGTATGCCAATATAACTAGCTAACAGGTTTTTCTTATTAAAATTTTAATCAGTTTAAATTACAATCAATGAAATAAAAAAGTGGTGATTAGCAAGAACTGATATGGAAACCTGTGAGACGAGTATTGGTACAGATTCGATTGGCAGCATAAAAAGTTGAGAAATGCGGCAGGCGATGCGTGCATGTGAGATAGTAATGGGAGTAGCTGGATACTAAGTGGATATACCCAGCGAGCACAAAAGTCCATAACGAAAAAGAAGGATTGAAAAGGATCGATAGATAAGACAAGATCAATTTCAAAAACAAATTTCCGTTTTTACATATATTTTATGTTACCTTGGCGTATCTCCCAAAATGTTTGTTGGGTTGCACTGAAGTCCTTATCGTGTGGTTGCATAACAGCGGACTACATTAATTCATTTTTTTTTTTTTGCAAAGCAAAATCATGATTCTACTAACCGCATGCTGAACTTTTTGAATAGCAAGAGCATAAATCAAGAATATTATAATTAAAGCCATAACCACAAAACCTTTTTTAAAGCAACTTCACTCCTTCTACGTGTAAGTCATATTGTATACAGCTATGTAAATTTTAATGCAAATCTTCAGCGGCACAAGTACCACTTCACTGCAGCACAGAAAAATCTCGTTGACTTAGAGCTCTTTGTTAAGCGTGAAAGGATACGACTGGCACACAGCAGGCATACATTTGGAGCAGTGCTGTGTAACGCAGCGTGATGATGCGTTGATATAGAGGGTTGAGAGCAGTAAAAAACATTGCTCTTAATTTCTTGAATATAATTCTGATTTGATTCACTGTATAAAAAAAATTCGAAATATGCCAAAAGAATGAGCGTACAATGCGCTGTCTTCATACTATCAGCGCACAAAAGCTTGCGCCACTACCCAACACTAATTTGCAGGCGTGGCAATGCCACAAACAAACTCGTAATTGCATTTATATATTTAAAATATATTTTAAGTACTCCATTCTGCCACTTTTCTTTTTACACGTTCGTCTCTTCAGCGCTCAAGTTTGCTGGCAGGCTTCAGTGCTCTCAGAGGTGGTTTATGTTTTATTCGTCTTAATTCTTTTCATACTTCTTTGGTTTTTTTTTTTTGTTTTGTGTTCAGTAAAGTTAAGAATGTTTGCTACAAATTTGTTGCTATTAAGTACAACAACAATCAAGTAGGGTAAGCATAAACTTTAGCAACGTCAACAACTTTTAATGAATTCACATTGCTGTGGGTAAGAACATTATTAAGCCGCCGCCGCCACATAAACGCCAACTAACCAAGAGCTAACCACCAAACATCTCTTTGCTATTTACAAAAACAACATCCATGCTACCACACTTTGCTTGCTTACTTTAATTTTTAAAGATATTTTACAATTTACTCAGTTCTACTCGCTCAGTCTATTTACAGCAATGGTCTATCAGTCAACAGCAAGATTTGGATTAACGCCGCCTGCGTTGAGTTGGTTCATCATTACAAGCAAACATCAGCGTCATTAGCGCTTCTTTGCTTTCTATAGCTTTCAAAAGCTTTATTTCATTTCACTAATTTAATTAAATTTTATTTTGCTCGTTTATCTTTTGTCCTTCACAACACTTTTTTTGTTCGCTCAGTGGCTTAAAGGCACTTTTAATTTATTATGAATCTTCGCTGCTTGTTCGTGATGTTTACGTGAAATGTTGTGCTGGTTTTTCCTTATGGCTATTTTTTTGTTTTTTTGTTTTTTTTTTTTACTACTTTTGCTCACATTAATAAAGAACAAGCAACAATCTATGGAGCGCCATTAAATACATCAGAGTGAGTATGAGGAAAAGAGATTGTATTGAGCTCATCCAATACGACCCTAGCTGTCAGGCTATTTCAAGTATTGAGAGGCAAGTTGCAACAGAAATCAGTGGTCGGCATAAAGAGTGGTCTCACAATGATAATTTTTTATTTTGTTATACGAAAAATGAGTATCAAGTAAAAATAAAAGCTTTAATATGCTCTCGAGAAATATTGCGCTTCGACTATTGTGATTTGTATAGGCCGACCATAGCTCGACTAACAGGAACCTAAATGACGACCACTGTTTCAAATACATACATAATCACTGCGTTTGAGTGCTTAACTTCAAAGGGCGTTGATGAGTTGTATGCTCACTTCATCCTATTTACTTTAAAAATATTTTCTCAGCGCTGCCGCTATCTGGCTCAAGTTCATCTGCTCTGAAATGTGTTTGCTTTCATTTTATATATCAGTTTATCTTCATTATTCATTTGCATTGTTAATTCTCATCCTATTTTTACCTCAATTCATTATTGAAATTTTAAGTAATCTCTCTAATTAAGCTTTTCATCCACAAAATTTTGATAAATCCTCTTAACAGGCATATTTTCAAAGCAAATATATTGTTTGTGGGTAAACTTTTGATTGTGATTGATGCTTGTACGAATATTAGACAGGGCAAAAACAAATTTTTAGGTATCTATGACTTAAAATGAACTCAATAAAAAAATTAAAGTATGAAAAAAATAAACGAATTAAATTAAAAAAAATTCTAAATTAAAAAAAAAAATTTCTAAATTAAAAAAAAAATATTTACTAAATTAAAAAAAATTTACTAAACTAAAAAAACAAACAAATATTTCTAAATTAAAGAAATAAACAAAAATTTCTAAATTAAAAAAAAATATTCTAAATAATAAAAAAATTTAAAAAATAAAAACTAAAAAAAAAGTTTTTAATTAAAAAATTTTTTAGAAAAGTTTTTAAATTAAAAAAATAAATAAAAAAAATGTAAAAAAAAATTTTAAAAGCAAAAAAAAAATTTATATAAAAAATATTTAAAAAAATTTTTTTTTATAAACTTTATTGATTTTATTTTATTTCTGTTCAGTTTTTGCTACCCAGATTCGGCAGAAGAACGTCTTCAGGGATTGCTAATACATTTCCTTTACCTTATTAAAAATAATTTTTTTTTATAAACTTTATTGATTTTATTTTATTTCTGTTCAGTTTTTGCTACCGATTTTCGGCAGAAGAACGTCTTCAGGGCTTGCTAATACATTTCCTTTACCTTTGCTTTTAAATTTTTGTATACAACCTAAAACCTGAAATAGTTCAAATTCAAATTAAGGTTCTATTTCTTTATTTTTTAGTGCTCAACAACCTTGCGGGCGTGTTCTCTCTTAGCACGACAGTTTATCAAAGGCTAAGCAATATATTTCGACTTGTCTAGAAAAGTTTTCCATCATTCCCAGAAACTTTTAACTTTTACTTGTGTGAACTGAAAGTATATCTCTCAAGCACAGCAAACAAATAACATGCCAGCAGTGTGTCAAGCGCCTTTTTTTGAAAAGAAACTCAGCCAACTTCTCCAATCTGAGTGTGAACGTGTGTCGTGTAATCTTGGAAGTTTGTTTAATTTGCCCGCAACTAGCAATTTATATGCTCGGATATTATTATCGCCTGTCTCTCTCGCTCCCTCATGCTTTTTTGCAAGCATTGCTTATTCACACTTTGGCCAAAAAGTTTTGTGTTTGTCAACTAAGCAAATACGTGAGCAAGGGTTAGGGATGTTCTAAAATGTGATAAATTTTAAAACGATACATAAAACATTTTTGAAAGAGCTGTTACTCTATCCTATACATGTAATAAAATTGTAAATGTCTGTAAATTATTTATGTAGAGTTATGAAAGCCAAAACATGGATTTTTAAGATTTTTGGTTGTCTGTATATATGTTTGTAAGCGCATCACGATATAACTACAGCATGGATTTAAATTTTTTATACACCCATATAATTCTGCAGATTCGACTTGAAATATAGTATACTTTTTTTTGTGTTACAACTCGCTAACTAAAGCTAACAACCACGAACATCACTAATGTGCATAAATCAGTGAAGATCTATTTGCGTATTTATTATACATTTACATTTCCCTCACACTTTACTTATTCTACACCAAACTTTCACAAAGTGTACTCCAACATCTCCTATCTCTACAGTTACTTTTAAGCATGTTTCTAAGTTTATGTGCTTCTCAACTAAAAATTTCCGTTTCACTTTTTTTTTTATCTCTACAACTTTTGCTTGCTTTGTTTCTCCCAGTGCGAATTTCAACAAACCGTTTCGCGCTTAATTAGCGTAAATGAAGAAGAAAAGCTCTAGTCAGTTGCGAAAACAAAAAAAAAACTCAAGTTCTAAGACGTAAAAATTTGCCAGCAGTAGTTAAGTATGAGATAAGTGAGTGTAGCAACATCATGCTTGAGTAGTAAGCGCACAAACTGCATGCGGCGCTGCAACAATGCACAATTGGCGCATCTTGGAACTAAAACTTTGTCAGTGAAAAAAAAAGTGCAAATTAAAATTAAATTGCACTTAAAACTTGACTAGCACTGCGCGACAACAGTTGGCCAAGTTGTTTTGTGCAGTGAAGTTGCACAGCAACGGGGGGAAATCCGGTGCAGCGCGTAGCAAGACAACAGGATGCTTATGGGAAAGCAAATTATTACCTTACTTGTTTTGGCGTGGATTTGCTTTTGTTGGTAAAGTTGAAAAGGTGTTTTAACTTTTTTCTGTCATTTGAAATTGTTGCAAGTTTTTAGAGCTTTAGTTGAAACATTTTGTACAATTGCTAGTAAGTTTTGGAACATTTTTTTAATTTCCAAATTGAGTTGTTGGTATTTGAACGGGCACTAATATCAACTTTATTTGTAGTTTATATAAATAAATAAATTACATATGTAGTTTGCACCAGATTTGATAAATAATGATTACTAATCGTAATGATTACCGGTTTAATTGATTATTTTCTGCAAATCCATTTAATGATTGATTACCAATACTTAAATTTTTAATGATTGTTTTCCAATTAATTAAAGAATAATAAAAAAATTATGTTTTTTCACGACTTTTAAATAAATAAAAAAAAAACAAAAAAAAATTTATGGTTCGATATTTTTTTTTCTTAAAAAAATTATTTCAGACTTTTTAAAAAAAAATTTTTTTAATTTTCTTGTTCCTTTGTTTTTATTTTTCCTTTAAATTTTATGTTTTAATTTTCCTTTTTTTTTTGGTTTTTGATTTTTTTTTTAAATACATTTTTTTCTTAATTTTTTTTTAATATTTTTTTTTTTAATTTTTTTTCTCAAATTTTTATTTCTTGATGTTTTTTGTTGATTATTATTTAATTTTATTTTTACATATTGACTTTTTTATAATCCTCACCAATTAAAAAATCTGTCTAATCAATTGATTATTAATTACTAATCAAATTTTAAAGACCCGGTTTGCACTTTTCATATTTAAATTTTTTTTTTTCAGAGCTTTTTCGCTGAAATGGCCCGCTGCATTTATTTATTAAACTACTTTTTTCTCGATTTCTATTCACCTTTGCATATTTTTTCTCTAATTGTGTCTATTGTTTACTTGTTTACTCTTTCCAGCTCCACATTAATTACAAATCGTGCGTTAAATGAGCATTACGAAAAACAAATATTTACGCATTGAAAATGATGCTTACTGTGAAAAGTGTAAAATTAAATAAATTTTTTTTTTTTTTTTACCGAGCATATCCTCCCACGCTGCTCATTTATAATCTATTTATTTGTTTATGCAACCCGTTCATTAGTAGTTTTATAGCACGATTTTTGCTCTTTTTATTTGCTCTTTTTTTTGTTATTTTTTCTCTCTGTTTACTTTGTTTTAATTAAACCTGCCCCATTTATAGCTGGTTGATTGCCTAGCTGTCAGCTCATACTTTCCCATCTAACAATAAATTGATTGTAAGCGCAATTCTGCTGTGGCTACAACCACACTTGTGCTCATTCTCCGTCTCTTCCACTTATCCCTGCCAACTATCATTCCTTACTATCAATTGCAGTTCAATTTATTCATTGTAAATTCACTTTGATTGCTCGTTTGTTTGGATATTGCACATTGCTGCTGTACAGCACGCCCGTCCGTTCATCCATTTTTATCCAACCACTCTCTTTGGACAATTGATGCATCCAAATCTGTTATTGCATCCACGCTCCTCACATCGCAAAACGCCTATAAAAATCATCTATGTCTATTTAGTCTCTTTGTTAGTTGGTCAGTCAGGCATTCATCGTTTGTTGTTCAGCGTTCATACCGCCTGTCTACTGGCCGGTCTGTCTCGTCCAGCCTCATGTTCGTGGTATCACGTTTTATGATGTATTTTGTGTTCCATTCAGTATTTTTATGTGTTTTCCTCTTTTATTTTTCAATTTTTTATTGTTTGTGTGATTTTGTTATGCTCTGTACTATCTGACTGACCTCTCATCTTTTGTATTCATTCTCATGCCTCTTTCCTCTTATTTTCTTTTGCTGCTTGCTCGTATATATTTCCTTTTCAGTGATAATTTATTATTGTTTATTCTCGTACGTGCGTACTACATTGGCATTTATGGTTCCCTAGAATCGATATGCCATGTAGCGCCCATATTTTTATGAAAATTTTCATAGTCTTTTGTATTTATGTGTATGGGTATGTTGAGTTGTTGTATGATTTCATTGAAGGTCATTTGCGCCTTAATTTAATACGACTTCAGTTTTCTATGTTTTATTTATTTAACATTTTTATGTTGTTTTCAAATTTTCTTCTATTTATATGGTCTAAAATACATTCGAAACTCTGACATAATATTTCAGGCAATAATAGAGTTTATTGTGTTAGATAAACTTGGATTTTAACCTTAAATGGTCATGAGATTACGTAAAGGAAATTTGAAAAAAACTAAATGGTTGATTTACATATTTATAGCCAAATAATAATAAAAAATCTCAATCACATCTGTGGAAAGGCTTCGTTAAAAAATTAACAAAATATCGGAGCTTAAGTACTAAATATTTTGAAACGACAGAACACATTTTGGAACAACAGAGCACAGTTTGCAACAACAGAATGCAGTTTGGAACAACAGAACACAGCTCGGAACACCAGTTTGGGACAACTTGGTATCAATGTGACTATAAAGTATATAAAGTCTTGTTCTTGAACCTTACTATATTAACTGTTATTAATTAAAGTATTCATATTGACACTTACACCGGAGTGTCTGGGGAATTACTTACTCGAGATCGTAAAGTCAATGAAATAATGTAGACTAAACGTGGATGGCGATTTTAATGTAGGCGCAAGCCTTAATTTACTTGTCAATTTAGAAAGTACAGTTTTTATATATATATATATTTAGAGAGCGTTTTACATTTCATAGAATGCGTGTTACACTTGCGCAAGAACCCGACAAACTGATGATATTTCAAACATTACCGTTTCTAGCTGTAGAGTGTAGAGTTGTCTTTCTATGGTATCCCTGAAGGGTTGTATTCTCATCAGTGATGTGTGATTATGTACGTGACAACTCGGCCTTTCCTGACTAGAGATCGGCCTCGATGTCTTCGTCGTTGGTTACTTCAATGTCTAACTCAGGGCTGGTACTACACCACGGTTTAATTTTATCAACGGTGTAGACTGAACAGAACTTTTTCGACGTGATTTGATAACCCGGTATATCCTCGAGTAGATATCTATCGTTGCCCAATGATTTGCGTATAATATATGGACCACGATACTTCGGTTCAAGTTTTCTTGATTCGCCTGTGGCTGCAGGCTCATTTTCTATGACGACGATATCATTTTCGGAATAAACTTTCGGTGTTTTATGTTTACGGTCAAATCGTTGTTTCCATTTTTCTTGTTCGTTGCGTATGTTGACTGTAGCTTTTTCGCGTTTATCATTGATGTTTGTTGTAGATTCTCGTTCAATGTCATCATGGATTGCTGCGATTATTTGATTTTGTATGACGTCTCTTAGATTGAAGTCAAATACAAGTTGATTTGGGCTAAAACCCGTCGTTGAATTATTTTGGGAGTTAACGGTCCATTGCAAATCTCGGAGCGTTAAATCCCAATCTTTCGGCTCTTCGATCGTTGTTCGTATGAAGGAAAGTATTACCTGATTGGCACGTTCTACTTGGCCATTCGCTCTTGGCGTGCGTACTGCCGTTTTAATATGTTGAATGTTGTTATTTTCGCAATAGGATTCGAAAGCCTTGGACGTAAATGCCGTACCTCTGTCAGATACGATCTGCGCTGGAAGTCCAAAGTAGCTGGTTATTTCGTTTAGAGTCTTCAATACGTGAACCGTTTTAGTATCTCGCACGGCTTTTACTATCAGAAATTTACTAAATGCATCAGAAATTGCGAGGACGTAGCAATTTCCACGTTTGCTTCGTACAAATGGACCCATGTGGTCTATGTGCACACGGTAAAATGGTATTGGTTTTACTTCGCTATAGTGTAGACTACCTTCAGTTTTCCCTGATCGTTGTTTTTTATAGCAACATTCGACGCACGCTGTTATGTATTGTTTGACATATTTCCGCATTTGTGGGAACCAATATGCCTGCCTGAGACGCTCTAACGTTTTATCTACGGCTTGATGACCTGTTTTATCATGACAATATTGTAGAATTCGCCAACGTACAGCTTTTGGAACAACAAACCTAAGTCCTTCTGGCTGCTTTCGATATAAACGATGATTTTGTATTTGATATTCCTGTTTTATGTTTTTCACCTCAGATGATTTAACCGAACCATTTAAAATCGATATTATTTCTCGAAGTTTCTCATCTTGTAACTGCATCGTCAGTAACCAGTCATCTATCTTTGTGGTTACCTTGAAGACTAATCCAGCTGGTTCGACCTCCCTACTGGGTTCGTTCGGCATGCGACTTAACGCATCAACGTGTTGAAGACGTGAACCTTCACGATGAGTACATTCGAAATCGTATTCAAGTAACTTAAGCCACCAACGAGCAATTTTTGGCTTAAGCTCCTTGTTGTCTTTAACTTGTGCTACAGCCGAGCAATCTGTGATTACACGGAAACGCTTACCTAATAGGTATATACGAAATCGTTCTAGAGTTTCCACAACGGCTAGAACTTCCAGTTCATAGCTATGATAGTTATTTTCGCTACTTGTACAGTGACGACTGTAATAAAAGACAGGCTTCCAATTTTTACCGTCCGATGACTGTAACAACACACCCGCAAGGCCAACGCTGCTTGCATCAGTGTGAACTTCATGTTCCGCGTTAGGGTCGTATAAAGCGAGAATAGGCTCTGCTGCTAACGCATTAATAAGCTTAGTAAAGGCATTTTGCTGGTCTTCACCCCAAACAAAATTATCGACAACTTCTTTGTGTAAAAGTTTCGTTAACGGTTTCGCAGTTATGGAATAATTTTCAACAAATTTACGGAAAAATCCTGTCAGGCCAAGGAATCTTCTTACCTCCGTAACGTTTTTTGGTATAGGAAAATTTAAAATTGCGTTAATTTTCGACTTACCAGGCGTTATTCCATTCTTGTCTATAACATGTCCCAAATGTTCAATTTTCTTTTCTAAAAACTTACACTTATCGATGTGTAACGTGAGATTTGCGTCGTTTAATAAAATTAAAAATTTCTGTAATCGACTAAGTCCTTCTTCAACCGTTTTACTTGGTATAATTACATCGTCTAAATACACAAGCACTTCATTAGGTGGCATTTTTGAAACAATATTATTCATTACGCATTGAAACACTGCTGGTGCATTAACTAAACCAAAAGGCATTCTATTGAACTCGTAATGTCCTTCTGTAGTCACAAACGCGGTATATTTTTTTGAATTTTCGTCAATCTCGATCTGATGATAACCCATTCTTAAGTCGAGGGTCGTAAAATACGTATTTCCGGCTAACTGGGCAAATTGCTCTTCCATGTTAGGCATCGGATATGGCTGTTTTATTGTTATTTTATTTAAACATCTATAATCGATACATAATCGATGACCACCGTTTTTCTTATTTACGAGTACAACCGGCGAGGAGTACGGCGATTCACTTGGACGTATTATGTCATTTTCGAGTAGTTCCGAAACTATTCCCGAAATAATTGGTCTATTTGCAAATGGTACACGATACGGTTTGAGGCTTATAGGCACCTCACTATTAACTTTTATACTCATTTTTGTGATCGAACATTTACCGATTTCCGAAATATTATTAGAGAACACGTGACTATAATTGTTTATCAATCGTTTGAGTTTATCATATTCGTATTCGTTTAAATCTGCAGAAGTATTAATCAATTGTATACGTTCAATTGTACATTTTTCACCTTCAATAATTAATCGTTTATCGGCACGGCACAATACGTTCTTACCCAAGAGTACGTTTTCTTTTATTAGTTCATCGTCAATTATAAGTAAATCGGAGACAATTTTGTTTTTATCGATCACAAGCGGAACATTTATTTTTTCCGTACAAATGTATTCACCACCTGCAAACCCGTGTAGAGTGGTTTGACATTCTTCACACACCCCTACTTTATCCGCGAATGATTTTTTTATGAGAGTACATGTACTACCCGGATCAACGATGGATTTCGTTTCATGACCGTTCACTAAAATCATTTTTACAATACTTTCGGTATCTTTACGTTGAACTGTATTATCTGAAATTTTACGGACATCTTTTGTTTTTGATGTACACTTTTCGGTCGTATGAGAAGTACGATTACAATTCGCACAACGCTGCTTTTTCTGCGGTTCTGGGCAATTAGTCGAATAATGTCCCAATTTTGCACAATTATAGCACTTAACATTTTCCAAAACTACCTTTGGACGTGATGATACTGTTTGTTGTTTATCGTTTATATTCGATTCACGCGTATCTTTGAAATTACGCGACGGTTGTATGTTATTTGAAAATTTTTGACCAATAGGTTTTGGTTCATTATAAACACAATAGCTTACTATGTCTCGCAGTAAGTCTTGACAACATTTATATTCGTTCGAAATTTTCCTTTTCAAGTCAATATCGTTTATACCATTAACAACATGACGCACAATACTAGACTCCGGTAGTCCACCTTTCGTCCCGATTGCTAACATACGGTAATAATATTCGGTCGGTGTTTCGGCGTTTTTACGTTTAGTTTGAGACATTTTCAAATGTACATCAGCTTCGTTATCTATGCATGGAAAATCTAATAAAAATTTACTTAAGAATTGTGGCCACGAAATAAACACACATTGTTGTGAATCGATCCACAATTTAGCAGATCCACGCATTTTTTGTTGTAATGCAAAGAGCAATACACTTTCGTTCCATTTATAGGTGTCTCTTAAAAGTTCTACACGTTTAACGAATTGACGCGAATTTAACGATTTGTCTGAAGCCGGATCAAATATTGGCAACAGTTCAATTATATCTCGTACATGACTTTGATAAGGTGAATTATTATAATGCATCACTGGCGGATATTGACCATAAGCGTATGGAATATTTGGCTGCGGTGCAGCATTATACACATTACTATAAGTAACTGGCACACTAGTATACATCGTATTATTTCGAATATTTTGATTTGGTACAGCATTGAATGCATGACCCGTATTGGCCGATTCCCATTGCGAAGGAATGCCTTGTGACGCGAACGATGAAATATTATTTGACGCGGTAGTGTACACTGCGGGTACGGGTGACGATGGAATTAAATGTTCATAATTGGTCGACATGACGGTTGGTTGACTAGGAGTAGAGAATTGCAAATGCAAATCCGCGATCGTTCTTTCTAAATCCGAGACGCGTTGTATTACCGAGAAATTATTTCGCGTTAAAGTTGGTTCTTCACCATTAATTACTTCATTCACATGTTCCATTAAACGTTCAACAAGTTCATTTTTTCGCCCCGACGTAGGCAATCCTAGTTGTTTACATTCTTTTCGTAGTTCTTGTAAATTCTTTTTACGCAAAGACATTTTGGCACTTATGTTTTGATTATTGTTATTCGTATTGATCTAGTTAGACTTTTTATACGAGCCAACTGTTACACCGCTCTGATAAAGATAACACGAGCACACAAAATTGAATAGCAATATTTCTGTATTTATCTCACTTGGCTTTATAATATACTTTTGTATACGTTATATGATCGTCTTTTTCTAACACATTCTTTTCTCATACCTCAACCGAACGTGAGATGAAGCTTAAAAATATTTTTTTGTTTTTTTTCACGAAGTTACGTTGTAGCTTATACGATGCTACTTACACAGCTTAGCAACAGCTGAAAACGTTAAACCGAATTGTACGCGACGAAACTGCAACACGACAGGCAAAGCGTATGCCCACGACAGCTTAACAACCGAATATGCGACGTTAGCTCGAATTCTGTACAGCGACACTGTAATCACGATGAACAACGCGTATGTTCACAACAGTACGGTAACAGAATGTACATTAGTTCAAATTCTATGCAATGATACTGTATTCACGATGGGCAAAACGTATGTCCACAACAGCACAGCAACAGAAATCACGATGTTGCACGCATATGTATGTACATATGTGTGTCATTGCAAATTATAACGCACGTTGTCGAACTTGCAGAAACATGTTTCGTATGCGAAAATACACATATTTTCGTATATGTAAATTACCACAGCTAATTTATAACTTTTCTTATTGCTTTAAATTGTCACTTTCACAGTTCCTGGTTTTCGGTAACACTCGCGTAGTAGGTAGAGTCCCGTCCTACTTCTGAACTGACACTTACACCGGAGTGTCTGGGGAATTACTTACTCGAGATCGTAAAGTCAATGAAATAATGTAGACTAAACGTGGATGGCGATTTTAATGTAGGCGCAAGCCTTAATTTACTTGTCAATTTAGAAAGTACAGTTTTTATATATATATATATTTAGAGAGCGTTTTACATTTCATAGAATGCGTGTTACACTTGCGCAAGAACCCGACAAACTGATGATATTTCAAACATTACCGTTTCTAGCTGTAGAGTGTAGAGTTGTCTTTCTATGGTATCCCTGAAGGGTTGTATTCTCATCAGTGATGTGTGATTATGTACGTGACAATATGTATAGGTTTTATTCTTCAAAGAAAGCTCTCAGAGACCGTGCCAACAAACAACAATTTGATAAAAATTACTTGTTTTTCTTCGATTTCGCTTATACATATGTATATTCCGCTGTATAAATTACCGCACTCAATAATGAGTAGTGCTGAAGGTCAAAGTTACAAATTAAATGCAAAATTGAGTAACCGAATGGGTAGAATGAATGCAATGTTGTAAAAGTGAGTTTAAAAATAAATGTAAAAAGTTTCAAAATTAAATATTTTTAGAATGGAAAAATAAAACAAAAAGCGTAGTATAAGTGAAACTCTAAGAACAAACTAGGCAAGCACAAAAACAACAAAATATATCACAAAAAAGAACAATGCACTCTTTGCAAGAAAACGAGAAATTTTCCCTTAATGGAAAGCGAAAAGTTGTTGGCTTTTATCGCCTGCAAACATGCACAATGCTGTCAACACTCCAAGTACCGCAAGACGTATTTGCATTAGGGTGTGGCTTGTATTGCGTTAGGTTAAACTTTAACGTTTTTCTTATATTTGAGAAACATTTCTTTTTTCTAATTCTGTAATTGTGTTATTTTTTTAATTTTTTATTTCTATATTTAATTTTTTTTGTCTTCACTTTTTTATAATTTTTTTTTTTTTTAATTTTTTCATACTTTTTGGAAATTTTTCACCTGTGTGCATTTTTTTTTTCGTTTTTATTTCATTTTTAATTTTTTCGAAATTTTTTTTTTTAATTTTAAAATTTTTTCTTTAATTTTTAAGTTTTAAAATTTTTTTAATAATCATAGTTTTTCATTTTTTAATTCTTTTTGAAATTTTTTTTTTTTTACAATTTATTTTTTAATGTTTGCTTTCTTTTTCATAAGGCACACTCTAATGTACAGCCATACCATGTACATATGTATGTATAGCACACCTAGCGCCGAAAGGGCGATTTGAACACTAATGGTTGTAAACAGGCAGGTGTTTTGTTAGAGTGAAACAAGCAAAAAGTTAACGAACAAAAAATGTCAGGAATATGCAACTTGGTGCCTGCAAGGACAGAGAGGTACTCGATAAAGCGCTCTTCTAATGTAGCACACATGAAATATAAAATGTAAAACAAATAGAAATAACAAATTGAAGGCTAAAAATAGAAACTGTTGAAAACATGGCCATCATTTTTCGGTGATTTTACACAAACACAAACATACGTACACACACACACATACATACATTTAACATTTTGGGCCAAGCTTTTGTTTTCACGCCAGTCCAACAAATTAAGCTAATAGCGTGCTCGATCGAAATCATTTTTCAAATGCATGTTTTTGTTTTTTGCCCTTCCTGCCACCAAACAGTAAAGCTTTAAATGCGCACATTCATGCATTTGTATACATATGTATGTGTAACTATTAGTAAGTGTGCGTGTGTGTGTGTATTGAGTCTGACGAGTTTCCTCTTTGGTTATATGGCTTTTACTTTCGCGGGCTCCCTTTTTGGCATGCCAAGCAGTGATTCTTAATGAAATTGATGCTTTTGTTGTTATTGCATGTTTTTGTTTTCTATTTCTTTTTGTAGTTCCATGCCCTTTTTTTTTTTTTTTTTGCGCTTTTTTTTTTTGTTTCGTTGATGGCGGTTTCCATTGAGAGAAAGTGTGTTTTCATGTTGGCGCAATTACAAGAAAATGTGAATTGTGCCAGGGTCCTTTTGTTCGAAAGCACACATACATACATACATACATACATACCTACAAAACGGTACATGTTCGTATTTCTTTCAATACATTGCATACTTTTGAGCACTGCGAAGTCTATTAATGTCAAGTATACGCCCCGTGTGGCATATTTGTTTGTAAAAATTAAGCAGGGTTTGGGTTTCGAATTGTCTAGAGCAGGGGTGGGAAGCTTCGACAGAGCTCTTTGGTAGTATGTGTGTAATTAATGTCACTGTGTGAGTGCGAACAAGTCAAAAAGTATGATGCAACAGGTTGCTCAAACGAAATGCTGTGAAGCCTCGATATGGAGTACGTAATCGAAAAGAAACAATGACTTTTAGCATTCATTAGAAGATATTGTTATTTTAGCAAAAACGGATCAAAAAATATTTTATTTTAATAAATGAATTAAAAAAAAACACTAAAACTGCATAATATGCAAATTATGCATTACATTCTGGATTTCAATTCCAAAGTATCTCGTCGAAACATTTTGCGTTGTAAAATTTATTACATATGGGCCAAAGCAGCAGTTACCTTGTTTATACGTATAAAAGCGATTGCAGAAATAAAAAGATCAGCCCCGAATTAGTTATTCTGCATTAAAACCTGAAAATGGTCAATTTTCACATACGACGTTCGTTTTCTGGGGCGACGATATATCTATTTTACTTTTTTGGCTTTCAGAGCTCTTTGTGCTGGAGGTTGATAATATTCAGCCGTATTATTTTGAAATTATCCGGGGAATACTGTATGTAGGTCATACAACTGGTTGGTTCGAACATGCATCACTCATTCAGTGCTGCCACACCCTACTAAAAAACATAATAATATATCTTGTAAAATACCCTGTGTACATAATGGTGATTTAATAAAATTATGTTTTCGGTCTTACTCCTTCAAAAGTTTGATTCATAAAAAATAAACAATATGAAAAATGGAAAGCATATGTAAAGGATGAAGGTGGGGCGCCGCGAAGGGGGATTCGGAGCTTAAATGAGCGTGGAGAGTAAAATTTTATAAATGCAGACAAGTAAATGTTTAGGCAGTACAACGTCTGCCGGGTTTGCCAGTTAGATATAAAGAAATACATTTTTTTTCCTCCATAGGGCCACCCTAAATTTGAGGCCAATGTGCCACGCCTTCCCCTTAATATAACTGTCCAAGACTATGGGAATGTCTTATATACATACAAAGGAATAATTTTAGCGGGAGTTACACTCTTTTAAACAACTTTTTTTTCCCATACAAAAAATGTCCACTCTAATATGCACGTTAAAGCTGGTACATTTTTAGGAGCTGTAAGAATCTCGAATATCACTGGCGGAAAACGTTGTAAAGTATATTTTTTTATCTGAATCAATACAGACGGCAGCACTGATGAAGTTTGAATCGTGTTTCAAACCATTTGGTAAATGTTCGACACAACTAAAAGAAGCGTCGAACATCTGGTATATGTATACACGACGTCGAACCGCGGGCAAAGCTGCCCAGGCCTGGTCTAGAGAATTGTTTTAGAATTTAATTTGTAGTGAGCAAACCAAGTTGGTGGGGTAGCTTCTCACTGATATCGATATTTTTCAAAGATACTCGTTACCAATCTCTTTAAAATAGAATTTTTCACCTTTGCTCCAAGCTTTCAAGTCTAGAAAAATTTCAAATAATTCATACATCAGTCAAGCATTAAACATTGGAATGTCTATGTGGTCCTTCCGTTTGTTTGCGTAGCACTTCATAACGTGACAAACAATATAACCAGTCGCTATTTGCCAATAACAATTGTAATAAAATTTTGTGTACTCAAAGCGCAAAAAAAAAAACTGGAAACCTCCAGCAGCTCAATTTCTCATGCGTGATTCAAAACCAACGGATCGAATTGCTTTGCTTTCTTTTTTGTTTCAATTTTCACATTGACATTCAGTGCTTTTTATAAACAACAAAAAATTCAAGTGGTAGCATGTAAGAGTACGCAGAATAATGGCGGCTGTTGACGCATCTTTTTCAAGTAAACAAATAAAGCGCACACGCCAGCAACAGCCGGTTGTTTACATTTGGCCAATGCAAGTGTGACTAGACCAGACAACGTCAATTCATGCTACAATTGTAAGCACTCAATCCGTCTTACCTGGTGGCTCATACATAAACGACTTAACCACCAACAACACGATAGAAGTACTCTCACCAACACAGGCACAGTTTCATATTCGACGATGCATGTACTAGATGCAAGCTTGAAGAGCACCAACGCTACAGAGTCAACAAAGTGTAGATACCACTTCGAGGATAGCTGGTGTTTGTTTGTTTTTATTTTACTGTCAACAAATAAAAGGACAATTTTTATGGATGAATTCGGCATTTCAATCTTTTTTTTTTTAATTTTTGCGTTCTCATAAAAATTGAGGCTAAAGGGCAAAGGTATGTACATATGTACATACATATTCACGGGAACTGGTATTTTGAGATTTAAAATTTCTTATTTCGATTTTGCAAATGAAAACACTTAAGCTCGCCCGTAAATTTTGGACTAAAGTTTTTTTGTTTTTTCTTCAAAAATAAATTTTTTTAAATTCTTTTTTTTCAAAATTTTTTTTTTTTTTTTTAGATGCATAAATATTTTTTTTAATAATTTTATTTTTGTTATTAAAAATAAATTTTTTTTTTTTTCAGAAATAAATAATTTTTTTTTATTCAAAAATATATTTTTTCGAAATTCTTTTTATTCACAAATAAATTTTTCTCAATTTTTTTTTAAATGAGTTTTCTCAATATTTTTTATTTTAGTTTTTACATCCACCACAAACAATTTCTTTGAAATATTCTACTATGCGTTGCTATCAATATTTTGTGGATCTCGATGGCACGTTTCGTTTTTTTTTTGTTTCACTATTCTATTTGTGAAAAAATAATAACGCAATCACGTTTTCAATCTTTTCAGCTCGACAAGCATAACGGCACTTACAATTACAAAAACAAATTCACCTGCGCACCCGCTAGCTAACTGCGTTTTACATTAGTCAATACAGTTATTTGGAGCTAAACTAATCAATTTCGTGTTGGCGAGGTAAGCAAAGGAGCGGAGTAGGATACTAGATTGAATTCTCGTTTACATTTTGTTGTGAGGGATTTCATTCTAAGCTTTTTGGTGAGAGTTTTTTGGTATTGAAAAGAATACAAAAAAACAGTAACGGGAGTCAAGCTTGGAGGTCTTAGTTGTTGTTGTGCGCCAATTTTTTTTTTTTTTTTTTCACATCAATTCGTTTTTTTTTTCATTTCGATTCAAATTGCTGTATATTTCCTTTTCTAAATGGCATCATAAAATTTGTTTGCAACTGCCACGCACGGAAATTCAATTAAAACAATAAAGCCAATTGCTGTCGTTCATTTGCCGACGGCTAAAATGATTCGAAGCGCTAACTAGTTTTGCTGGTTGTGTCGTGTATAGGAGGCGTTAATTGTTTGGAGTGATTATCTGAGTACAAGGCTTGTTCTACAAGCAGGTCTTACCTTGAGGCAATTGGGATAGAATCTCATGCTGAAATTTTTTAGTGACTGCAGTCACAGTAATTTGATTTTATTTGATTTAATTTAGGAAATTTTTTTCCAAAATTTTTAGATTTTTTTGGAATATGTACTAGTTTTGTTGCCGATAAAGTTTTAGTGCAATAACGTGTTAATTTGAAGTTCCTGAGAAAGTTTGCTAAATATTGGAAATTTTTTTCCCGATGAGCTTTACTATTTTTTTGTGTCCAAGTTTGTCATAGGGGAATTTCTATAGCCATTTTCATATCAAAAAATTGTGTCTATAACTATTTTCAAATCTATTAACGAAAGCATAACCCAGAGGTGAATGTACTTACATTGCTGAATTACGTTAGCTCTCATTTAAAGCTGGGTCTGTAAAAAGAAAAAGAGAAGTGATTAAAGTACATTGAAATTCTTTTTAACTCTTTATAAATTAGCAACCAAGTAAATACCAAAAAAATAAATAAAGCATACAATAACAACAACCAGTAACCCAACGTACTAGACCTTGCAAGCAGGGCACTCAAGCAGAACTCACGCCAACAATATAACCTACATTGCAAACTTAATTATGAACGTAAGCACGATAGCGTCGGTTAGTAAAGAAAACAATGAGAAATTATTGGCGTAATACATGCACATCAACCATAAAAAAGTTAGACCAGAATAGCTATACCAAAAAAAGCTACAACGAACCGACAAAGTCACAACGCAAATAAACAAAAATAAGTTCTTAGCTTCCGCTAAACAAAATTAAACGACACGCCCACTTTGAAAATATAAAATATGCGCATAAAGGAGAAGCAGAAGATTGTTGTAGTAATCGCTAGTTTGCTAGTTCAATGGAACCAGTGAGTTTGCGAAATTTTACTAACCAAAATGTCAGAGTAATTAGAACTATCTCAACTAATGGCTGACCCTGCAGTTCAAGATTAGCAGAGAAGACCACACATAGAAACCTCCATAGAACTGCCACGAGATATATCCTTCTGACACCAGAACATCTACACAACAATTACCAAGTTCATGGTGTAAAAGAGAAAGCCGGTAAGCCGGTAAGCCCTCAGCAACATCCACACAGAGTCGGTAAACTAATTTGTTAGCTCCCGCCCAAGCACCATCTTCCTCCACAAAGTAAAGCGACCGCCGGACTTAGAATTTTTTTCAAGCCTCAACCCAGACATGCCGAATATTTCCCCGGCATCTTTTTAGCTGGCCCAATGCTTCCTAAGCACTTTGTAAAAACTAGCTCAACTACAACGAACAAGCCACCTTAGTTGGCCATGCAGTCGCATTCGCTCATTGCTTTAAATTGTTTTTGTGTTGCAGTTAATTTTAACAAATGTTTTTATATACTTCGATGTGTGTTGTGCAGCAAAAAACGGTAAAAAAAAGTATGATATGGCAGCACACCGTTAGCGTTGGTATGCACATGTTGCGCCCTCATTTTGCATGCCGACAAGGTCACGACATAACTTTTACACCTTTCAAACATGCAAGATAGCCAAGTACATCTGTATGTTTAAATATAACAAAATATACAATAACATGTGCAAATTTGTCGGTACTTAAGTGAACGTTAACTTTATGGTGTGTAGCAAAAACAAAATAAAAAAGAAATAACAAAGAAAATTACTGCAAGAAGACTCGAGTAATAAATGGTTTGGGCAAGTGTGGGGCAAGAAGAGCCGTATGGCTGTGATGTGTGTTGTGAATTATGAGTGTTTTTGATGGTGAATTGATAAAAACATAAAAGGAGAAAAGTACAAAAAGAAGAAAGAAAATTATAGAAAACGTGGGCAGGGGGGTGGGACTTTTATTTTATGCAACGTACGAATAGCGCTCAGTAGGACAAATGTTTTCCTTGTGCTGGAAGGAGTAATCAGCCTGCTCTCTTAGTGTTGAGGAAATATCGAGGGAAGGACTATGAAAAGCATTACCGGCTTGGCTTTGGATACCGGTTCAAAATAAAGAGACCCCTAGTAGACCTTCCAAACTAAAAAAGTATCAAATAATGCGACTAAGCTAAACCCCACTGGTACAATCTATTGCGATGTCCGAAGTATGCATGGTCCTCCCCGTGATTTCCGCAGCAGAGAAAGAGAGTGACCTCGACCAAATTAAAACAAACAGAAGGAGGAAAACGCGACCTCCCCTGACCTTCCAATTAGCACAGTTAACGCCAAAAAGCGCTCAAGCGTATGCCCTAATTGATGATGATGATATATCCTTTACCAATTGTTTGCTCGTTGGCCTTTTTCATTCGCCGTCTTGCATAGAAAATCAATTAATAGACGCTTGGTTGGTTTTTAATTATAATAAATGCTGACCTATTCGGTACACGTAATAAACTCTAAGCTAATTTGAAGCATATTGATTTTAAAACAACAAAAACAATCAGTAGGGTAAATTAAGCAAATGGTAGTGCCAACAATGCAATACTCTTACCACACACGATAGCTAATTAAAATTATAAATTGTTATCGTTTGTTTTTGCTATGAGTTATTGCGCATAGACGACGGCTGCAGGTCCCAGTAAACATTTTTATATAAAAAGAATGACACAAACTGCCAAATAAAGAAGACAACCCAAGAGATGCCAACGTATTTCAGTTTGATGAAGAAGTTTTTTAAAAGCTCGCCTTTGATAAAAAAAAAACTCCAATTTCTGTGCAAAACGATTCGCTTAAAATCTGTTTTCAACTCTTGAGCATATTTTATTTTGCTTATTGGGTTATTTGAGCTACAGCTATTGTAGTTATTGTGGTAGTACCGCATAATTAAGACTATAATACCATTATAACCAAAATCATTATGCTAAGGTTTGTATGTATGTATATAATTTCGTTCATGTTTCATAATATCAAAATTTACAAGCTTCTATGGCCGTGTGTGTAGCTAAACATATCAAATGCACCAGGCAAGCACAGGCGGGGCAAAGAGCCTTTTTGACCTCAACACAACGTTAGCTAATACTCGATACGAACCGATATTTATGTCACAACATGTGGCCAAAATGCATTGACAGATACTAAATAATGCCACCTACATGAATATGAGCGCCGCAAGCGAGCGGAAGCGGAAATAGCGAACGTTATATACATATATTTGGTTTGGTAAAACAATTGTACGAACTGTGCGGGCAGTCAGCCAGTCTGCGAGCATATCCTACACTCTACATATTATCCTTTGTTATTTCAAATATGTACATAGAAATGCCTAAGTAGTGTGGGTGGTTTATTGTATTGTGAGTAAAATTATTAGTGCTGCGTGGGATTTGAAAGGTTGTTTGTAAGCTTGTTTGATGGCATTCAAGTCGCTTAAATTTATGCTTCAAAGCATTTCAATTGACATTTTATTACCCACATTTCAAGCAATTAAGGATCCGAGTCGTTTTTGATAGAGTTTGTTGTTCTAAGAAATTAATTTAAAAGTAATAGAGAACTTTTCTGCTGAGTACCTCAAATAATTTGTCTGGACCTGCCTATCGAGTTAGGGTCTCTGGCTGCTAAGGTGGTTGGAGATAAGTCAGCCAAAACTTGAAGAAAAAACTATGTGATTTCCTAGCATTACATATATCAGACGGTCGTACTTATAAACTACCTCCTGCCTTTTCTTTTCAAACCGCTGCTTTAACTTCTAAGCTCCCCACCTCGTTCTACATTCCCCCAACTATATGGTTTCTAAATTCACTCAACAATCCACGGAACCAATGAATTTTCATTGCAACTAAAAAGCGAAATTAATTTCTAATCCACTTTATCCTTACCATACATAGTATAAAGTGACAAAGTACGCTCTAGTACTGCTTTGAGGTAATAAAACGCAACTGCTCTCACACATTTGGGGTACTGATAAATGAAAGTCGTAAAAGCTGATTTAATACAAAACGGAAATTCATACACCAGAGGGACATTATTTAAGCACACGAATGGTAACTAACTAGTAAGTTAAAAGCAGAAAAAAAAAATAAACATTTTATAACAATTAAATACTTAAACAAAATTATGCAAATAAAACTTAATTAAAAACTATTTGCACAAAACTAACCATCAATTATTTATTTTTAGAAATTAATTAAATAAATATTAAAACTCCAGTGACAAGTGCCTGCTGTGTGCGTAATATTAAATTTAATTTTCCATGCCACCATAGAATTTTAATAACCTGCCGCACCAACACACTTTCAGCCTAGCATATTCCAGTGCATTCCAGTATTTTGTGGTTGTTTATGACATGCAAATGTCGAAATGGATTGTACGGTGTGCTTTGGCTGTCATTGCAATGTGTAACATCCTAAATTCTAACTAAATAAAAAATTTGAAAAAGAGTCAGCAAAGCAAGGCTAATACCACACGCTTGCATATTTATGCAAAATGAATGAATGGTAAATGGCAGCAACGCAACGTGACAGACGCATACAGCAATTAATGCCGAAATTATTGAAATATTGCTCATACGCCTACGCCACCCCTGTTAAATGAATGAAGAGAGAATTGAATATCGTACAAGTGATGCTTGTGTGAACAAATCGAATCGAAGAATAATAATTTACAATACAATGTTGCATCTGTTTATGTGTGTTTACGTATATCCCCTGCAGTTAAACACCGAACTAGTGGATAAGTATACCAGTTTACAAGTATAACGCACTGAATTAGTTGGAAATTGACCGAAAGAGAAAGAACTGGTAACAACTACAGATTTTACAAGGATTAAAAGTTGCTTACTTACTTCAGTACCCAAAAGGGCACTTTGCATGTTCTAACAAATCAACTTAAATGATCGCATTTCGAATAATTAATTCCAAAAAAAAAAAAAAGTTTGGGCTGCCAGATGAATCAGAAAAGAGCAAACGTTGAGTAAAATATTGTAACGAAACCTTCTCAAAACATGGAGACCGTGCTAACTATTACTTATACGGCAAAACGACCACTAGTTTTGCGTTACTTTGTCACAAGAAAGCTTGTCTGCCGGGTATGTACATTCGTATAAATAGATTTTCAATTAATTTATTGCTACCACACGCATGACCCATACATGTACATATACCATGACATGTTTTACAGACCATACAGGACACATGTGCATTTAAATTAAAATCCAATAAATACATAAAAACAAACAAATGTACACACGCTACACTTGTAACCTCCTCCTTCCACTTCGCCACTCTTCTCATGCTATTATGCTTGAAATATCTACTGCACCATACTTTTCTGTTCAGCATTCATTGAAATTGCTATGGGAATTGTTGCAGTCTTTCACATAGCACGCACGTTCATGCTAACAGTTTGCCATTTATTTGGTGTTCTTGTTATTTGGCTTGTTTATATTTTCGGTTATTTTATTGTGGCTGATCGTTTGTAACTGTGCTTTTGCGATGTTATTGGTTAAATTAAAAAAACAATGCTGCCGGTCATAAATTTTAATATTGAGTTCCTGTACATACTGACATTTCTTTGGGCCGGTTACCGTGGTTGTACACAACCATACAAAATTTTTTGTGTAAGTAAATTGAGCTGACAATAGTAGTTAAAGGTAGTGCAATCTTTTTGTCTACGGTGATCGTGTAGGAAAAACTTTATTGAAGTCTAAAGTGAGCAATTGTTAAAATGTCCTATGGCAGAGATCTATCCTGGTTCGGACATATTCCTATGTGGCATTGTTTTAGTTCTAGTCTAGTTTGAATGCCTACGTACGTTTTAGAAAAATGGGGCGATTCACTGCTTTAGGGCGGTGGCAAGTGAACTGGTTAAAGCAAGATTCGAAATTTCGAGGAAGATTTCTCTGACCTTAGCTTGATATAACCCGAAAAGTGCAGCTGCCTGTTTATTATAAAGACGGTTAGGGGATCCAGAATTGACTCGTACAAAAATTCGTTACATCGCTCCAGGGAAGTGCTTTTGCTGTTAATAAAACAATCTCGGCTAAGCATACTCTTTACCTTGTAGAGTAAAACCTTCGCCACCGAATATACACTCAACCAAATGCTCATTAGAAAAAACATACCCAGACATCAGGTACCAGTAATGCTTATTAATATTAATATACAATTATGCAGTTAACTTCTTAACTTTGATCAACTTACATAAGTTATATCTCCCTGGAAGCCCGTTTTGCTTTGACTACATCTACTATTACCCACTAAAATACCATTAATTAACTGCAACATGCTCAGCACTACACACAAATCTTCATTCATTTATAAGCAAACGTCCGCTGAACTCAAGCACGCTATGTACACTTTACGGTCAACCTTCCATTTACTCTATTTATATATGTATAGACAACATATCATTACAGCAGGTAAGCGTAGTACTGAGGCGACAGGCACGTGAATTTTTCCCATATTGACATATTCGTTTGACGTACAAACAGTTGACATGTCGGCTGTGATACATCATTCTCTCTTATGTTATGTGAATAAAAGTGTACGAATTTAATACTGCAGATTTTCATGTTAATGCCAAATAGGGACTCAGTGAGCCTAATCGCAATTCGTTAGATTTTGCTACAACTTTTCCAGTGTTGTTTTTAAAG
This sequence comes from Sphenella marginata, assembly GCA_951509765.1. Classification (NCBI taxonomy): domain Eukaryota; kingdom Metazoa; phylum Arthropoda; class Insecta; order Diptera; family Tephritidae; genus Sphenella; species Sphenella marginata. Next base: position 54,808,489 of record OX608083.1, read on the forward strand.
AATTGTAATTCCCTTTTCACGTAATTCAAGTTTCTACAAATTTCTTTTCTGTTCGCCAACTTTTGCAGTTGCATGCTCAATTAAAGGAAATTACTTTCTGATGCTTTGTATCCTTGAAAGGAAATCAAGGAAAATAGATTGTGATTTGCAAAAGTGAAAGAAACGGTGGAAACTTATTTATAGAGTTTACTTTACAAAATCTATTGATATTTCTGATGTCCAAATGCTTTGTATTTGTTTATTTCGTTCCATTTTATAGTGCTGAAAACTAATGTACAACAAAACCAAAACACAATGAATAACGCCCACTGCAAAAACTATTAGAACAAATATTTACACTAAAATGCTTGCAGAAAATTAACAAACTGTATTTACTTGGACACACTAAAGTTGACTATCGCATAGCTAAAACAAGTTTACAAACACTTTAGAAAGCATGTACTAAGAGAATTAGTAAAACTAGCTTACAAGTTGCACCATAATGTTAAGCTACCCTATAAACCTGCATGGTTTATGTATCAATATACTCGTATGCAACACATTTCATTTGAATTTACCTAACCGCAAATATTTGAATCTCATTTATATGCAGGATGCAGCACTTTTCATCTATGTATTGAAATTTAAATTTGCATCGTATGTAGTTTTTAAAAATGAAATGGAAATAAAAATTGAAAGCGACAATGAATACTAAAAGCCACAAAAACAAGCCCAACAAAACAACTAACCGCAACGAATAAACTAAAGCACTGCTGGATTTCTGTACACAAACTGCCTGAATAACTGACAGTTCAGAAATGTTGACTGACTGCCTCATTGCCCAAATGACTAACAGACTGGATGACTACTCGACTGTCAAGAATGCAGGAAAGTCATTAAAATAATTGCTACATAATTAAAAAAGTTGTAATGTTTTCGCAAAATGCGGGCGCTCTTTGCAAATATATGGACATATATATTTAACTGATGACATGTGTGTCACAAGATACTAAAATGTATAAACGCCCACACAAAAATAATGCAGAATAATAAATGAGAAGAAAAAACAATGGTCTCTAAGGGATGTAAAATATATATCTACTAGCACATAAAATGTAATTCTGTATGCGCAGTTTGGGAATAATGATGCAAGAGCAGGTTGGTAATTTGAAATTGACTTCGGTAAAGTAGCTAGATTTGCAAAAAGTTGGATACAAATTTTAACTAAACTGTAGGTGGGAATAATAATTTTGGCAATTAAAAGCGATGATCCGAAACCTAGCACACTTGATTAATGAACCGGGCTGACAGATTTAGTGAGCTTAATAAGAGTCAATATATATTTATAATTTAAAGAGCTTTCGGCAATACTGAATACTGATATTTCGTTGTCCTTATTAACAAGTTTACCATACAAACAGCAATTGTGTTGGATTTTATTAATCGTAGGTATTTATTCCACTTCTGAGTTATGCGAACTCACATTTGTTTCGAACGTACAAATGCACGCCACTTCTGACTTATTTCAACTTTGGATGACGACGCCAGATATTGTTTAAGCCATCTAAGGAATAAAAGTTTTATTGGAAAATCATGCTGAATAAAATGTTATAGAGCAAGTTAATAACACAAGTTGAAGAACTATCCCCCACAAAGTTTTTACCTTTTAAACCTTAACCGTTTACTTGTATCTTGAGACAGTTTAGTATCATGATATTTCAGCTTAAAACCTAAGCAGCTAACGCACTGACTATCAACACTACTGGTGTATTTGACAAATTGTTATACCATTTTGGCCCACACAACTTAATCCCAAACGCAACTGACTGTATCGCTTGACAATTATAAGATACCAAATGACTTAAGAACATTTCAAGTTACTTCCGAATACATTTATGTAAATGTCACCACACGCCTTGGGGTTACTGTGCGCCAAGACGAATGCACTAACTACACAGAGAATTATACGAAAAGTATTTACTACTAAAATAAAAATAAAAAGTTAATGAGTGTCAAGCAATTTGAATACTTTTGAGTTTGAGGATACTACTGGAGACATTAGAAAGGATGAATGAGAAAGAATAAAAGGAAAATCGAGGATTATTTAAGAAAATTAAAGTAAGAATAAGATATATATGTATATATAACTCTAAAAAGACATTTTAGATCATCAAAATTCAAATCTGACATTTATCTGTAGAGGAGAACGTCGATAGTCATCTGGAGCAAATAGCGAATATGCAGCTAAAAACTGGCATCCAAGTAAAACCAAACAATGACATTTGCCTACAGACATCGTGTAAATATAAACAAGATAAAAATAAAATAAATAGTAAGAGAAAACAAACAAACACAAATAAAACCAACAAAGCCGACACAACAATCATGCCAGACCACTGTCAACAACAGCAATGAAGACCTGAATTTGTGTACAATAAAACATTTACAGAACAATTGCAAGTGTGCACAAGCAACAATAATGCCCCCCCAGAGCAGCAGCTGTAGTAGTAACAATTATTACATTTTTTTTTTTTGTGTGGAAGTTGTCAACTTGCAATATGAAATATTTGTTTCATTGCGGCCTACACAAGAGCAAGTGAACCGGAACGAGAGGTTGCCACAAAGCTGATTACTTTGGAGAAGCTGTTAAGATTGTCATGTTGCGGTGACAACTTGCAGTAGAAACAAAGTCAGTAGCAAAATTAGAAAATTGTGACAAAGAAGTGGAAGTTACAGCGAGGGGAAAAGAGTGATACAAAATGCGGCTTAATTTGCGACACTTCATTCCATTTGAAAGATCAAGACGGCAAGTTGAAGGCTTGAGGTTACGCATTTTCTGGGAGGTTTTGTAAGTGCTGTAAGTTTTACTTGTATCTTTTTAATTAAAAAAATTATTTTGATAACAGTATAATAAGTTTTTAAATTTACGCCAGTTACCTTTTTCTTTACATAATTTTCTGCATAAATCCAACCCGAAAAAATTTAATTCATATCGCAGCAATGTTGCAAAAACGCACCCCATATAAAATTTTTTTTTTTTTTTTTTTTTTTTACAATAAAACTTTTGTTGGTGTTGGTGCCTGTTAATGTGTATTTGCGTCTAACAAACTTTCTTTTGGTAAAATAAAACACAAAAATTATGCGAATGAGTAGAAAAGTTTATGAGTTTGCAAAACTTATTGGCACTGAAACCAAACTGAAATAAACAAATATAAAAGTAAATATGTATGTTTGGAAGTATATTTGTATATTCATACCAAATATAATGTCAGCAATTACACAAACTAACACATTTCCAAATGGATTTGTGGTAAAGTCATTGGCCCTAAACTATGGAAGTGTGATTGTAAAACAAGCCACAAAAATGGTTGCGCCGAAGCGAGGAGTAAGCGTTAAACGGAAATTAAAGCGAAAATTATTAGTGAGTGAAAGATGTAGAGAAATTTCTGTAGAATAGAAAATTTGTGCGTCTTGCTTGGTTCGGCAAGTTAATGGTACTAACGAAATGGGTAGAAATTTGAGAAAGGGATATGATACAGTGAAAAGATATTGAAGTAAGTATCTACATACCTGACATATGTATGAGTAAAAATCAAAGAAAAAAGGAATGAAATTTCCATTTTTTTACTTTTTAACTTTTATTGGAACTTTTTATGATTTCTTTAACTATTTATGATTTTTTTAAATTTTTATCAATTTTTTAATGCATAAGATTCTTGGAATTTTTTATGATTATTTAATTTGTTATGAGTTTTTTGATATCTTATTTTTTTTATTATAATTTTTTCCCTCGCAATGATTTGTTGTTGGTGCCTGAACTGTTTTTATGTAAATTTTTTAGCTTATCAAGTTCAAATCAAAAAAGAAAATAAAAAATTTACCTTTTGTGTTTTTATTACTTAAATATTACCTATCTTCCATTTGTCAAGTTATCATATCACACTTCAAAGCGTTCGATAACTGAAATCCGTCATAAAACAATTTTATTTCTTTATATAAATGTGTGTGTCAGTATTTATCAGCTTATGGCCTCATGTGTAAGTATAAATATTTGTCTGTCTGTTTGTAAACATTTACGATTCTGAAATATGTATGCAGCGTGACAGCGAGAGCAGTAGTAATAAACCATGATGCAATGCATTGTAGTTGTAATCCTTATCGTAGGTCGACAACATGACAACATACTTATTTGCTAACTCAGTCATTCACCTGTACTGAGCTGTCCATTGCAAACATTTTTTTATAGCCAATAATTGGATAATGAATACATTTTAATGTGTGCTTAATGGAACAAGTCCCCTAGGTAACAGCGTGAGTTCTAACCATCATAACGGTTTGCTTGCGATTACATATTGAATTTTTCTCTGTTGAATAGGTGCAATATCGGAAAATTTAGTTTTTCCTGAGTCGAGAAGAACACATTTTATATTTTAGAGTTTTCAAAAAAAAAAAAAAAAAATTGCGGAAACTTTAGAAATTTTTCGATGTTTTTTTTTTGGGATATTTTAAAAATTGGCTAGGCCTTCAAAAAAAGAATTATTTTTTCATAGAAACAATCCTTAACTTAGGTCCCTGCCTAAAACCCCGTTAATGACAATATTCTCCTGAAAAGCACAATGCGCTTGAGCAGCTCTTTGATTACTCCATTAAGCCTCTACTGCGAATGTGGAGCAACGTCATCGTAATGTTCATTATTTTTTTTTTTATTCTATGCGCGATTTCATGACAGCTTTAGTATGTCAGCTCATTTACAGATTTCTTTCAGCACATTCACTCGCACTCATTTGGGTGCGTGGCGTTGTGCATGCGAGTGCTCATTTTTTATTTAATAACTGTGCTATCTTTTGAAGTTGATTTTTATTGTTATTTATGCTTTTATTAATTTATTTCCATCCGATGTGGTTAAGGCTGGTTTTCTGTTTTTTATGTGTTTTTCATTTTATACACTACGTGGACGGCGCTTTCTTGCCATTTCGCATTGGCGCCGTTGAAAATCGCGTGCTGCTGACACACAGCACCGTTATTAATAATGGGGAAACCATTTTGAAGCGCGATAATATTGGTTAATTTTTTTGTTTTTTGTTTGTTTACTTTTTTCTATTGTTTTTTTCTGTTTTACCTTCTTTCTTTTTTTCTCGCTTTTTCTTTTTTTCTTGTTTTTTTCTCTTTCTGTTTTTTTCCCTCGGTTTTTTATTTTTTATTTTTCTTTTTTATTTGTTTTATTGCAGATTTATTGCATTTTCATTTTTAGCTGACATTCCCATTTAATATGTACAAAAGTAGATTTAATGGCAATTATTGCTGATGATGCTGTTCTTTGCGATTTATTACATTACACAAAAAGCTTGACACGCCCAAAAACAACAAATTACAACACACAAAAGTATGCATTCATAAGTTTAGCAAAAAAAAAAAACAAAAAAAAAAACAAGAAGGCAAAATAAACCGTGAATAGCAAGAAATCACAAGTAGCAATAGGAATGTCATTCAAAATAACGCTATGTTACATGGTATATAATGACATCAGCATTTATGAGGTGTCGATTAGGGATGTTACGGAAGTGAGGTTCGAAACATTTTCAAAGTTTGCTTTAGCGGAATCTCTGGGTTGGTTGTTTAAAAAATCATCGAAACATCGCTATGTTTTTTCGGTACTACGGGAAACTATGGTGAAATTAATTTTCCTGTGGTGAATACATTTTGTAGTTCTAATTTAAGAGAGAATATAAGATCAAATTCACCACGTATGTTTCCAGAATCTCTACTCGTATGTGCCATTCGACTGATACAAACTAATGAACAACTTCCTTATAACTCAGAAAACCCAAAAAAAAAAAAAATCGATATCGAAATCGAAATTTCGTATCAACTCTAGTGTAGTCTCTCAGAGTAGGATGAGCGAAAATAAGTGGGAGGCTTCGGTTTTTCTAAATCATGCTCAACAATGAAAATCATCATTTACTTATTTCTTACAAGACGTATTAGTACTATACTATCTTTTGACAGCATTTCGCAACAACAAAATGAGTGTTGTACTAACAACTAATGATGAGGTAGCGATAACGTATAAAACTGGAGATAGATAGACTTTAGATTTTTTTTCTCGATTTCGCAAAGCAACAGTGAGTGTAGTAAGATTAATAGTAGACACAAAAGCTAACAACGAATAATCACAGAGAGGCAGAAAAAGTCTTGCTAATGAACTGAAAGCACGCTCAACAATCGTGCAAATTCTTTTTCCGACGGGAAGTTGAAAATCCGTTATTGCTCGAGGAGCTAGAAGAAGGCACCTGAAAGCAGGCTTGAAATGACTAAAAACCGCAAAGGAGGCATGTGGAAAAAGTCTTTAAAATAAATTGGAAGAGATATATTTTGAGTGTTCTGTGATCTTAAGTTTGGTACAGTTTTGTATATGATTTATAAAGAGGAGTCTACCTATACACAATTTTTGTAAAGTTAATCAAGCCAAACTCGACTTAGTTCATTGTCAACTGCTCGCCTCATTTTCTCAAAAGCTGCTTACTTCTTATCACTTGAGTTGATCTCACTTCCAGCAATTTTTGTTTGTATTTCATTTGAACCCAATCAAGCATGACATTACCAAACGACAATAATGAAATCACAACAACAAGCAAAAACAGCATAAAATCGCAAAACGACAAGCTTTACAACAAATGCAACAACTGTCAGAAAAGCTAAACTTAAGCAGCGTTCAATGCAATCTTGTCGGGCAACAACCGCAATAAAACCAACAATAAAAACAACATCCAGCAAAAGTCAGCAAAGAGTCAAAGTAAAAACCGAAAACGTAACACAACAGAAAGATAAACATTTTAACGCAAAATGAAAACTTGAAAAAGTTTCGTGAGAATAAACAAAAAAAAATAAAAATAAAAATTGAAAAACGAAACTAACAGCAATAACTGCAACAACTGCAACAACAACAAAGCGCGAAAAAGGCAAAAGCAATAAAAGAAGCAACAAAAAATATGTTTGAGACGCAGCAACAGCAGCAACAACCTGTAACGAAGATAAATGAACCGGCAGCCAGTGCACGACTTGAGTCTTTGCTGTGCGTGCAGTTGTTGATGCTTTTTTTTTTTTCTTCATATTTTATGTGTTACCAACATGTGTTGCCTCGCATTCACAAATGTTGTTGCTGTTCGCAACATTATATCTACTCGTTTTCTTGCAGTCTTACTTGCTCACCACTTCTGGTGGATCGTTTTTTGTCGGAACTTTTATTTTTATTTATTTTTCTATTTGAAAAATTGCTTACCTTACTTCATTTTGCATTTTACGCCTTTTTAATAGCGATAAGAAAAATGGTTCAAAGTGTTTGAACGTCTGTTAATTTATCGTAGCGTTTGTTAACTTGTTACTTTTCACTGTCGATCGATCGATAGATTAGATATATCGGAACGCGATGACTGATGTGCTGCAGCTGGATTATTGATGGAACATTTGCTTCTAACTCAGTTGAGGCAGGTTTTAATTTGCGATCATGAAACTGAGATTTAGCGCTTTAACGGTAACTATTGAATACCGTTGCCTAACAGAAATTTGTGCAGATATTGCATTCACCTCATTTGAGAAGCGCTCTAACGAATAGCACTCGGGCGCTACTGGGATACCTAAGTAGTGTTATTGCTTAATCAATCACGAGCACTTTGATATTAAAACTTGAAGTGCTGCGCAAGTCTCCAGTCTAAGTCTTCTAAATTTTGCTTACCTCTCCTAACCATCTTTTCCTCTACCGCTCCTTGCACAAAATCCTTACGTTACTTTTTCCAATCATATCGTGTCTTTTTCTATCTTTTCCTGTTTTTTTTTTCTTTTTGTCAATATGTTCACTTTTTTTAAATTCCCAATATTTGTTGGCTTTTATCGCTGCGTGAGTGTGCTGTCTTCTGTCTCCACAAACATTAAACACATTGCATGTTGGGTGTTGTTTGTTGTTCAAAAAGCTTTTTGTCGGCTTGTGGATGGGAACTCACGGTGAACCTCACGCTGTGCTGCGTGTCACACAGCTGTTTTTATTTCCATTTTTGCTTTGCTTTGATTATATCTTTTTTTCTATTACAGCATACATATTTGTTTTTGTCTTCGTTATTTGTTTTTATTGTTTGTTTCAGATTCATTAAGTCATGCCAGCTACTGCCTAATTTGAATGTGTGTTTTCGTATGACATGACTAAAGCTAATCACCTTAAAGCAAATATTTGGTTTTGTTCACCTTATACATATGTACATTTATTTCTAGGTTAATTTTGCTAACTAACAATTAGTTCGAAAAGCGAATTTTTTAATTAAAAATTTTTTTTCTTTAAACTTTTTGTAAATTAAATTAAATTTAACTAAAATTTTTTTTTCTTTGAATTTTTTTTTTTTTTGAATTTTTTTTTAAGTTCTTTTTTTGAAATTTTTTTTTCTTTGAATTTTTTTTTTTTGATTTTTTTTTTTTTGAATTTTTTTTAGGAAATTTTTGTTTGTGAATTTTTTTCCTTTTCTTAATTTTTTTTTCCTTTTTACAGGTTTTTTTTTTTTAATTTTTGGTTAAAACCGGAAATTATATTTTTTTACACTTAATTGCAAAATTTTCAAATTAACTTTTTTATAAATTATCTTTTCAACCTTTCAAATTTGATTTTAGTTTTGCTGCTCAGTTGCCTCATTTCAGCTTTTAGTTCCCTTTTTTATTTTGTTTTAATTTTTTTTACCCATAAAATTAATTGAAAAATTTACTGTATTCAAGCAAGCACTGCCAGCGGCATATTTGGCTACGCGCCAATTACTGATTTTTGGCTTGAAACTTTTAACACCTAATGAAACGGCTGACATGAGAAGATGCACACAAAAAGCGATATGAAAACTAATTAAGAAGAAATTATTGAAATAAACAAATAGTATAGTTAAACAAATAAAATTAAAAAAAAATTGTAGGCACATCTGTCGAAATGATTTTACCGCACTTTTTGCACTCAATTCGATTTTACAGATTTTAAGTAAATGTTATTCTCCAGTTTAGTTTTCAAATTTCGTTAGTTTTTTTCACTTTTTGAAGAAAATCATAAATTATTTAATAGCATTTTTTAAATATTTAATTTTTATTATTTGTTTGTTGACACAAACATCTTTCTACTTTTCACGTTTGCTTTCAGTTCAATTGCCTCATCGCGTTCTGTGTTCACTTTAAATACATTTCAATGCTATTTTTAAAACGAAAACACATTCACCTCGCCTTCTTCGTATCCCATTAGTGTTTGTTTTATTTGTAGTTGAAAAAAGGCAGCACACTTCACCTCAAGACCTCGTCATCACTGCATTTAACTATTGACTGTCCGTTGTTAACGCCACCTTCTCTACCACAACTAACCCAGCAAACAATGCGAAATATGAAACATACGAAAAATAGTGGAGGTTTTCATTTCTGGCATGTATTTTTTAACGAAGTTGCCTCTCATCCAAATGCTCGCTGGGTTGTGTTACTATTTGTTTACTTGGCTTTCGTAGTTGATTGCATTGTCCAACAACATGCAGCTTGTGTTCACTTTTGTTTTTATTACAATTTTCTTAGCTATTTTTATTGTTATTGTGTTTGCTGTTGTTGCTGCTTTTGCAATATTCATTGTTGCTGTCGTTTGTTTTTGACTTCTATCGTTGTCGTTGACGTTGCCATTTCGTTTCTTATCAACGTCAGCGTATAATTGTGGTCATATCGTAAAAGTTAATTATTTACGTGCGTATTTACTTTCTCTATTTGCTTTGGAGTTTACTTGTTTGCATGACAGCCATTAATATTATCGCAATTTGCTATTTGACTTTTAAGAACTATTGTGAACATGCACACTTGAAGAAAAAGGTAAGGGCGATCGATTATGAAAGTCTTTTAGGGAGCATTTTATGAACTCATGAACGAGGGGTTTGTGTTCTCAACTTGAATGAAATTTTCTAATTTAAACAATTTTTTTACTTTCTTATATATTTTTTTTTTTGTGAATCTCAATAAAAATTTGTTTAGTATTTTTTTAATGTTATAATAAATTTTTGTTTTTCTTTTAATTCAAAAAAAATTTTTTTTCTTTTTCTCATTGTTTTTTTGTTATCCAATTTAAAAAATAAAACTTTTTAATTTTTGTGAATACGTTTTAAACTTTTTTATATTACTCCATTCCATATTTTTAATTTTTTAAGTATTTTTTTAATTCTTTTATATTGTTTAATTTTTTTTTAATTCTTTTAAATTGTTTTAATTTTGTTTTAAATTTTTTTTTTTATATTATACTTTTTAAATTTTTTTATATTTTTTTTTGAAATTTTTTTATATTTTTTTTTGAAATTTTCTTATATTTTTTTCCAATTCTTTTCTCCATATAACACAAAAGTCTACCGGATATTTGCTTATGTCTAGTTTAATTCAGACAACGCTTGTGTTTCACAAATCTCAAAAGTGAATTGATTAGTAATCAGTTAACGATATTAAGAGAATACAAATTAAGCAAACTCGCAACATAGAAGTAAATCACAACAAATATAACTGTATTTGTAACAACGTGTTATCAGCACTAATTAATGCGGTCAGCTGAGTCTCTGTCAAAGGCTGACGATGTAAAGCAAACATTTGACCCCCGCTACACCCGAGCTGTGCTAAATATAGCTGTAAACAACGAATCCCATTTATAGTCAAGCGACACACTAAGCTAATCCAAACGCTGAGAGAGGCAATTAATTAATCAGCAATGATTAACTGATGTGAAAGTATGATAGAGTGCAACAACAAAGTATACAAAAAAAAATAAAAAATTTACAAATTACAACAAAAAATGTTGATAAGTCAGCGCATACCAACTACATACAAATTATTTATAAGAACGCATTAATTTTTATTTATGCATTAAAGTTGCAGATTAAATTGCCAGCATTCGCATTAATTGGAAAAAATTCGAATTACTACAAAAAAAAAATTACAAAAAAAAAGTTAAGCCTTGAAAGGTTGTACGCAGCCATATAGAAAATTGAATGCAACGCCAAAGTCATTTGAATGGAATGGACTCACGCTATTCACGCAAGCACTTCCATAGGCAAAAAACTAGTTGTGCCACAAACAAACAAACAAACAAACAACGAATGCGGATGAAATGAAGGTATGACCGGCAAGACTTACCCGACTACAATGTTCAAACAAACGCGAATTGGCAGAAACAAATGATAAAATGCCACGCAATAAATGGTGCACAGAAATCAACCGGCAAATAAACGAAAAAAAGTAGAATTTATGCCAACCAAATATAGTAACCAAATAATAGTCGAAGGCGATAAAGTAGACTAAAATGGTAAACGAACAAATGGAGGTTGAAAAAAGAAAAAACGCACACAAACTGAAATGAAAACAAAAAACAACTGAAATAAACAAAAAAAAAATAAAAAAACTAAAAAAAATAAAAAAAACTAAAAAAAATAACAAAGACTAAAAAAAATAGCAAAACAAAAAAATACAACAACAATGCAAATAGCTACAATTCTTAAAAAAGAAAAGCACTAAACAACAACAACAACAACTGCGAATTGGGCGTGGTGGCACAGCGTAACGGACAACAGCAGAACGCCGAGTCTTTTATGGTGTGACAGTGTGACAAGCGAAGATATCAAGAGGTGTACATAGCAATTGAAATGCGCGCTTAGCCCAAAGATTTAATCACAAGTTTGCATTTCTAAAGCTAGCTCTCGGTATTTTTGCTGAAAACAATTACCATTTTCGAGATCGCAAAAGCAACAGAAACGACGAAGATGAATACATGCGAGATAATGGCATTTTGAGTGATGAGCATCGATTAGTTATGCCCGAATTAAAATTTAGAGTCCATGTTCAGTTCAGTTGTTTACAATGATGGCCTGAGAAAAGACCAATGTCTGGGTAGACTTTTTCAGAACAACAGAACCAAAGGAACAATTGAGGCTTCTCATCACATTCACTGAAATTTATGGAACAATAATATCAGATATTTGAGTGAAATCAATGTAAAAATATAATCAACGACTTGTTGAAGGCACATCTCTGCCAACTGCTTAAGTAGTTCTACTTTCCCATTTAATAGTTCTTAGCTACCATATTTATTTGTAGTTTTACGTGTTGGGACAATTAATAATTGCCCAAACGCTTGGTTGAACAAAATGTATTCGAGCTTGCATGACCAACTCTACTTGCTCGAAACTGACTGACTGGCTAATGCGTGCTACATTGCCAAGTTCGTACTGACAAAATAAATGGATAAATGGTTGAATGAAAAACTTAAATATTTTACAAGCACAAGTCGATACTATGAAAACGCACAAAGCAAAACGCAACCAAGTCAGGTACAAGAAAACACATTAATGACGTCAAGTGAATTGTAGCTATTTCGCACACTTGACTGGCTGTACAAATGTCCAATCGACCGTATGACCGTGCGCCTGACTGGTTAAGTGGCGGTTTGGCTAACATACGACAACAGAGCATTGGCGAGTGCTTAGACAAAAACATAGTTTTATTTATACGAAGTCTAATGTTAAGTGCTCGGAGGATGGAATAAAATACACACAAAACAAAGTACAAAAAACAAAAACAACAAATTGACAATTACAACAGTTCAATGCCCAACAATTTCTAATACATACTTTGTTATTGTTAAATATATTTTTGTTAAGTAATATGAGTTATTGCGCAGTTGGGTTTAGAGCTGGTTGTCTGTGAAGGGATTTAGTTTGAAAATCGCAGTCTCTTAGCAACAATTAACATTAATTTAATTGCACAACTTAATACTTTGAGAAGTGTTTACTACAATAAGCAGCTGGGTGAGGCCATCTCAAGTGAGCATTGCATTTACCAAGTGTTCGAATAACCAAAAAAAAAAAATTTTCACATTAAAGCCTTATAGAAGGATAGGAAATCCTGTTAATTTTTTTCTCAAAATTTGTTACCGTTAAATATTTATAACCAATTGAATTTTGTCGCATTAAATCGGTCAAAAATTGTTTTCTCAGAAACTACTGAACCGATTTTAATAATTTTTTTTTTGACATTTATAAAACAATGCACTTTAATTTTGAATTTATTTTTAATATACAAATAAATTTTTTTTTGTTAAATAACATTAATTGTTATAAACAAATTATTATATAACTAACTTGTGCGCCTCTGAAAAAAAATTAAATAACATTAAATTATGTGGTATTCAATTATATTTTTATTTCTGAAAAAAAAAATGGGGGCCCAGCAATAGTTTCCTTATAATAACGTTATATGTGCAAGTGCATTCGCTGCTTCTCATACTACACTTCGCATATTATGAAATTTTTTTTTTTTTTTTTTTTTTTAATATATATATATTATTTATAGTCATCAAAAAAATAACATGTAAGCAATCACCATATTTCAGCTACTGACAAGATAAACGTAATAAGTAGTATAGAAAAATTTTCATAATATGCGAAGTGTAGTATGGGAAGCAGCGAATGCACTTGCCCATATAACGTTATTATAAGGAAACTATTGCTGGGCCCCCATTTTTTTTTTCAGAAATAAAAATATAATTGAATACCACATAATTTAATGTTATTTAATTTTTTTTCAGAGGCGCACAAGTTAGTTATATAATAATTTGTTTATAACAATTAATGTTATTTAACAAAAAAAAATTTGATTGTATATAAAAAAAAAATTCAAAATTAAAGTGCATTGTTTTATAAATGTCAAAAAAAAAATTATTAAAATCGGTTCAGTAGTTTCTGAGAAAACATTTTTTGACCGATTTAATGCGACAAAATTCAATTGGTTATAAATATTTAACGGTAACAAATTTTGAGAAAAAAATTAACAGGATTTCCTATCCTTTTATAAGGCTTTAATGTGAAAATTTTTTTTTTGGTTATTCGAACACTTGGTAAATGCGAGCTCACTTGAGATGGCCTCACCCAGCTGGTATGGGTGAAAAGTTGTGATGGGTGATGAGAGTCTATATGTGGCTAATGAATATTAATTTGATTGGTTTTGACGTTTTTAGGTGAACGTTTTCAAGTGAAAAATTTAATTTGCTGAAAAATTGTAGATTGTAAGCGACTAAAGCTAGCAAAAAACGTGCTTCAAATGTTTTGTTCAGTTAATAAGCTCAGCGTAAGTTTGACCCAGAGATAAATAAGGTTATGGTTTAGAATTTGTATGGTCCCAAACTTATGAAGGTACTCTTTCCTTCATAAACTTCTTCACCTTTTTAAATCTTAAACAGGCTTTCACAATCCTCCGCTCAGATCATTACAACTTATTGCTTTATCTAAAACAACTCACCTCTGCACAATTTTCAGTACACGACATTTAGGAGCACTTAAAGCCAGATGCTTGAACAATTTGCATACATTAAATTAGCATAAAAACTTTTCAACTTAAAATCCATGAAAAGTAGCACACACGTACCGTACCGGCCTGTTTGAATGCTGAAAAGAAGAAACATAGAAAAATCAGTTAAATAATAAAACAAGTTTCAAAAACGCTGAAAAAAATGCTGAAAAATAATAAGGATAAGACGCATTGCATATGTACCTCTATACAGACACACATATGTACATTCATACAACTCATATGTACTTGGATAATGTTTCACAAAAGGATAAGTGAATGTATGTATACAGCCGAGTTTTTATATAAATTAAATCTCGAATACCATGCCATATGTAATACAAGTTGGAGAAAGGTAAAACGCTTCGCAACGACGGCACGCAAGAATACCTCAGGATAATGGCGTACAATATGACAACAAGTAAACGAATTTGTTGTAGATGAGCCAAGGATGAAAAAGCAGTAATTTTGTAGAGATTTTGTAGAACGCGTGTGCATACATATGGATGTACATATGTTATGTATCTGTTTTGCTGGTAGATCTCATATGAAAGTTGTCTGTGAATGAATGAGTGTGGTACTTAAGGATGTGTGCTGTTAGATATGGAGACAACCCAACAAGACACTGGTAAACACTTTGGACCAAAGCTTTAATAAGCAAAAAAAAAAAAAAACACAATGTTAAAAAAATTTAAAATATAAGGAAAATATCAAAAAAAAAAAAAAAATTAATACAAAAATATATAAAAAATAATGAAAAAATTAAAAGCAATGAAAAAGCAAAAATAAAAAAACTAATAAAAATAAATCAAAAGTAATAAAAAAATAAAATTGTACCATAAAAAAACCAAAACCAAAAATTTAAATAATGAAAAAAAAAACAATTCAATATAATTAAAAAAAACTCAAAACAATAAAAATAATAAAAAAAACTCAAAAAAATATAAATAATAAAAAATAAAACAAAAAAATTCAAAAATTATTAAAGAAACTCGAAAATAATGAAAAAATAAAAAGAACAAATAATCAAGACAGAATCAAGAAAATTCATAAACACTCAAAAAAAAAATACACAAATTTAAAAACTTTTGCTTACTCTTGATTACTAATAATTTTTTTTCAGTACTTTAAATTTTTTAATATTACTATATTATTTTCTTCCATATTTTTTTTTAATTTTTTTTTTTGTTTCATTTCTTATTTTATTTATTTTTTCAATTTTTAATTTTTGGTATGTTTTTTTTTTTACTTTTACAATTAAAGTAATACTAATTGATCCAATTAATTGACAGAAGTAGTACTTGAACGCTTCCTTTCTGTACTTGATTCCTAAACCTTCAAAGGAACCCTAGGCCAACAACAGCAGAACATTGTACTAGGGTTTTATAGCGAAGATCTTATCCTTAAGTGTTTGATTGGAGATTTCTTGAACATTGTTCCAGAAATTCACTGCACGTAAAACGAACGTATAAACGAATAAAACGAACTCAGCCTTACGGAAGCGGAAAACCAAGAAGTTGATACAGCAAAATCTATAAAAATTTCAAATAAACGAAGCTGGTAATATACCATGTATGTATATATAAGATAAGATTCGATTGAAATTGAAAAGTTCAATAAATACAATAAAACACGACTGTGGAAGTACATGCCATTTCCGAAAGTTGTCAAGTAGTGAATAAGTTTGAAAACAAAGCACGTAATACAAATAGTGAAAAAACAGCCAGAAGGCAAAAACAAAAACGTCAAAAGTTAAAGAACAGAACATGTGCGCAAAATAAGAAAAGAACTAAAC
This sequence comes from Sphenella marginata, assembly GCA_951509765.1. Taxonomy (NCBI): domain Eukaryota; kingdom Metazoa; phylum Arthropoda; class Insecta; order Diptera; family Tephritidae; genus Sphenella; species Sphenella marginata. Next base: position 54,824,630 of record OX608083.1, read on the forward strand.
AAAGGAATATAGAGCAAATATCAGAAGCTGAGGAAGTGCATGATGATGTGAAATAATCACAAAACAAGGAAAAGAAATAAATACAAAGCTAAGTGAGCTGCAACTAAAAACCAAAGCAATGACAAGTCAGAGCAAAGGTTTAGGAAGTGCAAACATAAAACCAAATCTGAAAGGTGTGTCAAAATTAGAAACGAAACGCATAGCAAAAACAAAACTAACGAGTAAGAACCAAAAAATAAACAAAACGAGCGCATAGCAAAAGGATACGTGACAATGTTTTGCGTATGTGAACAAACTTTTTTTTTGCTGACAGACGCAAGAGTTGGTTGTCGAGCAAATCGAAAACTTGAGTAGAAAGTAGAAGAAAAAAGGAAAAAAAAATTTGGAAGTAAAGTTTTCAAGCAATAAAAGAAGTACTAAGAAATAATGAAAAGTACTATCAAACTTTTCAAAATGTAATATTATTACAAAACACAAAATTCGAAAACGCCAAAAGTTGTGTAAGTAAGTGGAGCTGAGAGACAATATGGGAGGAATGTGAGCTGAAGCGCACAACCATGTACTGTGCAGGTGCTCACTAGCCTCACAAATGCGCTGCATGAACGGAGTTGCAAACGATAAAGTAAGTAGTGCGCCTTGTGAGGGTGAGAAGAAATCACTCGAAAAGGATTGTGTGCAGTAAATTGCTGAATAATAAGTACCGTGACTGTGTGAACTAATGAGACATGCGTTTAAGAAAAGAGATAAGAGATAAAAAAAATAAGGACGGGAAGGTTGCAGAGAGAGTTGCTTAGAGGTTTTAATAACGCAAGTAAAATTGAAATATAAGAACAAAGTGATAACTCACAGGCAGTTAGATTATAAGGAAAAAAAAATTCGAAGGGAAATTTTGGGAAGTTTAGACGAATCTGGATACCAGTTGATTAATATTTATTTTTAACGGAAAATTTGTAAAAATAGCAATAGTTTTAATAATTTTATTTTGAATTTTTAATTTAATTGAAAAACAATTTTTTAAGAGCTTTTTGAGCTTTTATCCCCGAAATATTTGCAGGTTGAGATTTTTTATTGAAAATTTATAAGAAACATAGTTTGAAGGAACCCATAGTTATTTCAGCAAAGAATTTGGAAGAAAATGTCCGCTAAAAATGACACAAGCACTACCTACCGTCTCAAATATTCTCGGGAAAAAGCTTTGTGAGACATTAACAACACAAATTTCAATTAAATATCTACTTTATAACTGCTTGCTCAAACAAAAAAATATGCCGGAAATTGGTTGTCGTTCTTCATTTGTAATCGTGCAACCAACCAAGTGGCAGAAAGCTCCGCTCCGGCAGCATGTCAGACATACAATAACTATAATATGTGTAAATATATTTCAGTTCCGATAAAGGTATAAACGAATACATACACATATACCACAATGAGAATCATTTTACCGGAAAAATGTTGCATAAATCATAGCATCCCTGTAGAAGCAGCAATGGCTAGCAAATAAGAAGGAGATCACAACGAAAGAGTGAGTAAAATAAAATAATAATTTAAAAAGCACACAAGGGATGGTAGATGAAGTCGAAGAATAAATGAAGTGTACCTTTTGCCTGTCTTAACTGGCTACTGCTGGCTGACTATGTTGGCAGTCCTATAGAACGAACTAAAAGCATTCACATTAAATTGATGAAGAATGGCAAATCATTTGACAGCCAAGCAAAATGAAAGGTGTGTTTGTGATGAATTCACAGTTAGAGCGCAATTCAATTACGGCTACCGCCTTTCCATTTCATACAAACGTGCGTGGTTTGTTAATGTAGCGCATTGTAAGCTCAAAAGCTTTTAAGTGGAAATGGTTGATAAGCGTTTGCCAAATATAACAATAATATTTTCGGTATTATTTTCGATATTGCTTCAATCAAAAATAAATCAATTTTCGATAAAAGATTTGTGTGTGTGAGACGAGTTTGAGTAGTAAAACACAAAACTGATGTCAGAAACGACTAGTCTCGAAGTAGTTCGATAAAGCCCAATTTTTATTTTTTTATTTTCTCTCGAAAATTTTAGTTACCAATTTTTAGTTTCCTAAAATATTTACTATGTACTAAAATTTGTTTACTGCTACCAAACTAGACCGAAAAAGCTGAAAAGAGAGCTTTCAAATTTTAATTGTTCTCGCCCAATTTGAAATTTCCATTATTTGCTTTTACCATGTTTGACTTAACTATTATAATCTATGGTCTATATTGAACTAGAGAAAAAATCTCGATATCGGCTCACTTGGATTTTTATTCAGACTAGTTCCTTGGTAGTTTTAAACTAGTAACTTTGACTGCAGGGACTTTTTTGTTGTTTAAGTATATCAATGCCAGCTATCCTTCAGTTGAGCAGAACAAACGATTTCTTTAAAATAAGTGTAGATGTGTAAATATCTTTACTGGACTCAACGGAAGCAAGCTTTGGTTGTATGTTTTGCTTGTGGTGGGGCATAAGAAAATCTAATAAAACTCAACAACAAGGCCTTATTCGATTTTCTTACCATCCATTTGATGCTGCTTTCATACTACTTACTATTCTGAGTCTAATTTTAGTGAAAAGAAGAAATCGAAGCATAGCAAATCAAAATGAATCAGTCATTGAGTAAGAAGATATAAATCGTGAGCTGTAAAGTAAACCGGGTACAACGTCATAAATAAATATGATTTATGGTAAAATGCACAAATACAAAAAACGAATAGAAAACTAGAAAATAAAGCAGAAGAAATGTTAACAACAGACACGAATAGCAGTAGTACTAACTAAAAGGAGTGAAGGAATCGTGAGAGAAGCAGAGGAGAAAGAGCTGCGCCACAAAAAAATTTAATCTTGAAAAGCGCTTGGGAAGTTTATTTTCATTGTAAAATTAACAGCGGGCAAAAGGTAGAAGAAGCACAATCTGTGCTTGCAATAAAACACGCCATTTTTCAAGGAATAGTCAACGGGTTTGAGTTGTCAAAGCGTGATTTATTGTTTGCTATATTGAACGGCTGCGTTGAAAAAGGGCCAAGCACGAGTTCTTTGGATCATTTAAGAAAAAACAAATTAATTTTTTTCTGTTTGCCTAACTAAATTTGAAATGAGTGAAGGTAAAAGCAAACAATATTTTACGATTACCGTGAAATGAGGGGGGCAAAATAGTTCAAGGAGGGGGCAAAATAGTTCAAGGAATAGAAACACTGAAGGAGACACCAAAACATACAAGAGAAATAGAGGAAGAGTGAGAAAATAAATATAATAATCGCTCCAACTTTATCATCATAACATTAGTGCAAACTTAAAAAAAACATTTTTAAAATCACAAAAAAAAAATGTTATCAAATAGAAATTGTTAAATTTAAAAAAAAAAATTATTAAAAAAAATTTATTAAAAAAAAATTTTATTACAAAAAAAATTATTAAAAAAAAATTTTTAATTAAAAAAACTAAAAAGAAAAATTTTTATTTAAAAAAAATTTTAGATGAAAAAATATTTTCATTCAAATATTGAAAAAAAAGTTAAGTTAATAAAATTTAAATGAAAAACAATTTAAATTTAAAAAAAAAAATTTTTAATTTCAAAAAAAATTTTAAATTTAAAATAAAAAATTAAAAATTGTTTTCTGATTTCTTGACCGAATAGAACTTTTTGAAAGGTTTTACTTTTATTCCTAGATTTAATATCTTTTAGTAGCTAAACATTACTAAAACTGAATGATTAATGTATGCTATAAAACAACAGAAAAATACAATTCACTTCTATAAATTCATCGACTAAAATAAAAATTTGTGGAATCAGTAATGGTTGTGCCGATGAAATATTACCAAATCTTTTGGAATGTATGAAATCATGGCTATTCCCACATTGCAACAGCGTGAAAAATGTCAAAGTATAAAACAAAAATAAATTTGCTAAAAAAAAACTATAACAAAAAAACTGAAATAATAAAAATGCGCATGTCACTCACTAAATTTTTCTTTTAAGATTCTTTAATCTCATTTGTTTATAAATATTCTACACAAAAGGTGAAGAAAAAGAAAGAAAGTAAAAAAAAAAAATCACAACAACAAAAATGTGTTGTAATAAAAGCTTTTGAATTCACATCAGCAAAGCACGTGAATACAAAAAAAAAAACCAAAAAAAAAATATGGTGGGGAGCATTGTGGCACATGAATGAAATTTCAATTTCAACAAAAGCGAGTGCAACGAATAAAAATTGTAAAAATATGCAAATTGAGTGTAAAACTGAAAGAAAATAAAATGAAATAAAATAAATTGTGAACGGTTAAAGGGTAAAGAAAAAAAATTGTTTAAAAATATGTAGTTGCGATGCAAAAATAAATTGAAATTTCAATTGCAATAGCAATAAAACGTTGCAAGTAATTGAAATGAAAAGTGTGCGAAAGTCGTGCGGTTGGCTTTTTGTTGTTTTTGCTTTTATTCGAATAAATACATATAAATGCTTGCTGGCCAAGGTCATGTGCCACATTTATTAAGCCTTTTTTATTAAACGCACATAACATCCATACTGAGGCGTTCTGTAGCCCTTGCGCTCAAATTTCCGTCGCCTGAAAGCCCTTATGCAAGACACAGACCCAACTACACAGCGAACTACGCACACCTTGATATTTTGATAAAAAATGGTTTGCGATCGTTATGCAACTTTATGCTTCTTCCCCCCCCCCCTTCTCGAATCAAGTTTCATTTATATATCGTTAGTGAAGGTTTTTTTTTATTTCGTGCTTTCATGCGCACGTTAGCAATTACGCAGAACGTAGTAGGTCTGGGTAACACTGCGCTGATAAATACGTTACTCCCATTTTTTGTTTTTTTAGCTCCAAAATCGTGCTGTCGATTTAATTTCACCACATTGAACCTTCTAGGGAAATAGGGACGGCTTTGCGTCATAGAAACTGTTACCTCAATCAGGCGAAATAGCTTTATCAAATACTAAGATTTGTTTGCTTGCATTTGGAAAAAAAAATTTAAAAAAGAAAGCTGACAAATTGGAAAAAAAAGAAATCGTCAGTGAGTAAAATTTTCAACAACAATTGCTCTGGTATTAACATACATTTGCTCGCAATGCATAAATAATTGCAGCATTACCCACGCCTTTTAGAAGACATATGTATTTATTTTAACTAAAAAACAAAACACAATGAAATAAATAAACATTTAGAAGTATAATGCATAGCAACAACAATCAAAGCATGAAAGTAATAGCAAATAAAAATTATGCAGAAAATTAAATGCATTTTCTTGCTTTGTGTGCAAATTTATAGCACAAAGTAAAATGTAAAGCAGTGCTGGAGATAGTGACAGCTGTGGGGAAACAGAGAAGTATGGAGAGGCTAAGAGATAGAGGTAGTAGTGCGCCTGTCAGTTAGCTGTCTTGGTAACGCAAATTTAAAAACGAAAAAAATTAATGCAAACACAGCGTTGACAGTGGTCAAAACGAGCAAATAAAACACTTTGACGAAACAAAAACTAAAAAATTATTTTGCATTATGTTAATAGAAGTAGTCAAATGCAAAACAGAGACAAAATAGGAAAAGCAACACGTCTTTCCTGAAGTTGAAGATCTATGCATAACTTCACTGAAGTTTTTATTTTTAAAGGGAAAAATATTTATGAAAGAGAGAAAAACATAACAAATATTGTGCTATTAAGCTGGTCCCCCTGTACTTTTTCCACTTATCAGTATTCAGTATAAAAAAATTCTAAATGGGCATTATTTTCATGCATACTAAAAAAAAAATTTAGAAAACTTTGCCGTTTTATCATCATCAACAAACACATACATATGTATCTACATTAGGGTGTCGACTTTTCAGCCAAAAAGCTGTTTTTTTTTTTGATAGCCTATAGCTATGTTATGTTATGTTAGCCTATAGCTAACTGGTCCAAAAGTTAAATTTTTAATGGAAATTGCAGTTGAAAATTTTTTTTAAACAGTTTTTTGGCATTAAACAATTTTTCAACTTTGCGTGTTCAATTTTCAATATATTTTTTTTGTCGAAATCGGTTTTCTTGATTTTAAGCTTAGCAGATTCAGCATTACAACTTTTTAGAGAAATTACATGGCGGAGATTTTTTTATATTTTTTTTTTTGGTAGGTATTAAAACAAATGTACATATATACCAAAAAATCTCTTTGAACAAAAATTAAATTTTTCTTTGCAATTTTTTTTTGTTTTAAATTTTTTTTTTAATTTTTTTTTTGTCATACAAAATTTATTTTATTTCTTTTAAAATTTTTTTCTGCATTTTTTTTTAATTTTTTTTTGCAATGGCGGAGATTTTTTTATATTTTTTTTTTTGGTAGGTATTAAAACAATTGTACATATATACCAAAAAATCTCTTTGAAACAAAAATTAAATTTTTCTTTGCAATTTTTTTTTGTTTTAAATTTTTTTTTTAATTTTTTTTTTGTCATACAAAATTTATTTTATTTCTTTTAAAATTTTTTTCTGCAATTTTTTTAAATTTTTTTTTGCAATTTTTTCTATTTTTTCTTTTTTAATATTATAGTTTTTAATTTTTAATTTTTTAATTTTATATTTTCTAATTTTATATTTTTTAATTTTATATTTTTTAATTTTATATTTTTTAATTTTTTTTATACTTTTTTCTTTCTCATAAGAAATCAAATTTTGAAGTACAACAAAGAAAACAATTCACATGAAAATGGAACACACTAAAGTAGAGATTTATTCATGCATTCACCCACGATGCGGATAATGTTTATTCCTACATATGTATGTATGTGTAGGTTTTCGTTTTTGTAAACTATTTCATGGGATTTACATTGTTTAGATAGAAGCTTATTTTGAAGACCGCTAAACATATGGATGTGCATATGTATATAAATACCTGAATACAAAATCAAAACAAAAACGTATTTTTCATTAGCAATTTAATGCTTCACTTCATTGCTCAAACATTTTCGCTTGAGCTTTTATACAAATTTTTAATTTTTTTTTTCTTATTTTTACTTCGCCCTTCGTGTTTTTTGAAAACACTCCTACAATTTTAGGACTTTAGCAACTAACAAATTAAGTTGTTAAAAAGTCAAGCACGCAGCTATCAATCATATAAAATGGGCTACTTAAATAAATAGATAGCAAACGATGGGGCTGAGTCGTTTTTAAATTTCGGGTACAAAGGAATTCCACAGAAGACTACAGAGGAGCGGTAGTTATTCAGATAAAATTTACTTACATAACTATAGTACCTATGTACGTATCTTTTTCTAATTGAAATTCCGAGTCGAATTGTAAAAGTGCAAAATAAATTCTTCTGATAAAGGCAAGATTAACAAAATAGTATTAGTAAAACATTTGAAGCCGGAAATCATTGTTGGCAAACAAAAATGGAATTAATTTAATTTGAATGATATGGAATTATGAATGATATGTATAGAGCTCTAATTTATAGTAAATTATTTGGTTTGCCTGAAATGATTTGAAAAATAAATTAAAAATAAAATTTGGGTGGGAACCCATTATGCCTGTAGACACCACTGCTCCAAATAAAAATACTCCTGATCCCGCTGAAAACTATTGATGGAAGGTTTTTTTCTCTCTCCTCTCTGTCATTATTCAGCAACAGCTAGGATTAACCAGACTCAGTTCAATTAACATCATCATTTTCCACGATAATTAACCACAAGTTCAATCCCAAGGCAAAACAATGAAACCACAAATGAACAAACTAAACGGGGTAACAGGCGGTGTTATAAACACAATCAAAGCAAATGCATTAAACATACATAGAAATGGAATTGATTTCGATTTTAATTAGACGATTTGAGAATTTAAATGGTTTTTGTTGTGAAAGCTAGGATGTAGTAGAGAAGAAAAGCACGCAAACCACAATAGTCGTCAAAAAAAAAACGAAGAAAAACAAACCGAAATAAAAAGAGCAAAAATTTCAAGTAAACGGAAATGAAAACGGACGTAGTTGTGGGGCAAATGTTGAAAGCAGCATAGCATCAAAGGTCAATATGTAGAAGCATAAAAGCAAAGCGAAGTGCTTGGCACTTAATGAGAAAGCCCATGGTAATTACAACAACAAGAGACTTGCAGATATTTAGTGCTTAGCGATTATTAACAGTGGCGCAACATTGAAATGGTATAAGGCTGAAATGGTTTGGAAAGCAAAGCTATGATAGAAATGAAAGTTGGCAACTTTAAAACGAATTTTTTAACAAAATCTTTGGCTGAAATTTAAGTTAGAATTTAATGTTAATTAATTTTACAATAACCCTAAACAAATAATGGAACATTTTTTTGACTTACTGTCAGTTTCACTAGACCGATTTAAAGTGAAAAAAATTCAGATTCCACATACAATTCATATTAAAAATTACTTAAATTTCTTTTTTGAAACAGACTGTGATTTCTTTTCATGAGTGAAAGTAATCTTGAAATTTTAAACTTTTACGAAAAGCCCAAATTTTTTAGTTAAAAAATAATATGCAAAATTTGAAACAGCATTTTCTTTGATCATTAAAAAATTAGGAAACAGTTCATACCGAGCTCAAAGTTGTTCACGCTGTGCCATTTCGCTTTAGAGCCACTGTACTTATGTAATGAAAACTACTCAGCATAAATGGTTGACGATTGCACATACATATGTATGTATGTATGAAGACAGTTTGATTATATGCATACATATGTACATTAGAGTGCAACTTTATCGGCATTTTTTTACACCTGAAAATGTGATGCTTTACAACAAAAAAAAATTTATTATAAATTTAAAAAAATTCTAATTGCTTTACTGACTCTTTCTACTTCTAGGAATTTTATGAAGATAATTAATCAATAAATTTTATTTTAACCTAAAAATGTAGCACCCTAATGGGCATGCATATGTATGTTAAATTAATAGTTCTGAGCTTTGCTAACATTCGCATTTAATGTCAATAATGCTAAAACAATGGCAATAACAACAATGTGTGTAAACAAATTATGCAGCAGCAGCAGCCACACGTTTATCCATACATACATACATACATACATCCATACGGCAATTGTAATCACAAAACCTACAACAATAACGACAACAAGAAGAGCAATAACAAACTAATGAGTACACGATTTGCAGGCGATTTAATAAATTATTGTTGAGTGTAGAAACGACAAGCATAACCCAGAGCACACAGCGATGCCTACTCACATCCTCACGTGCATATACATACATATATGCCAGTAACTGAAATGGTTGAAAATTAAGGACCTATGTATGTATATTTTGCCACAGCCTGCCAAACCACTAACATCATTAAGCTGAATAGGTGAATATATGTATGTATGCACATACGTACATACATATGTATGTATATGTAATTAAGGTATGATGACACAACACAAAATAAACACAAAACAACACCTTAGTACGGGCTCGAAAAGCTCAATTGGTGCATGATATGGAATTTTTAAACAAATAATATATTTGCCAGCAATCCTTTGCGGCATAAACGATTAACTCAAATTTGGCTTCTAAACAGAGTATATTTGTACGGCCTCGCCCATTCTCCCACTGACGTTGTTGCTTGATTAAATTTGCACAAAATTGGCAAGTATAAAATTACCATAAACGAAGTTTCATTTGTTGCCCTACAGCTAACTCAAGCTCATTTCTCACTCTCGCCCTCTCCCTCCCTCTCTACTACAATTGAAATAACAGTCATGTGCATAATTAATTAAGTTAATTAGAATTTAATGCAATCTCGAATTTCAACCGTTATGCAACTGAACTGTTCTGTGAAAGCTCTAGATGTATAGAATTGCAAAGGAAATGCCAATAATGAAGGAGAGGAAAGTAATTGAGAGTAACAGCAAACGGACAGGAACAGACCATAACAAATAACTAGTTGCCCAGTTTGATATGCAATTAAAATCGTTGTAGTTTATAAATTTTGAAAGAGAAAGGTATTGAAGTAAATAAAAAGTATTATTGGAATTTATTATTTCCCAATAATGAATACTTAGATGGTACTTTGAAAGGGATTGTGAAGAGAGAGAGGAGAGCATTTATGGCAGAATTCGGTTTTTATAGGTTATCTGTGAATGACAGATATTAAATAAATAACAGAAGCCTAAACAGGGCATTTTTTAGAATTTTTGTTTCTGTTTGAATGTTTGTACGCTCATCAGACAAAAACCGCTGTATAAAAATTAATGAAGTTTTTACTGTCGCATTGCTAGACGTTTAGGTTTAAGTTTAGTTGAAATGAAAGTTGAAATGAGCTCATCAGTACGAGTACCGTATCTTTTATGTTAACTAAACACGCTTTTGATGCAAAAATAAAAATATTTTTGATTTTATTCGCCACCAAAGCGTTTCCTGAATAAATATATTGAATTCTCCCAACATTCCTTGTTACCACTTTGCAAATTAAAAGTCGATTCGTGCAAAAAAATTGGAGCGCTTTTATGCGTTGGCATCCACTTGAATTTTAACTCAAAATTATAACGCACATAATAACATTTATTAAAATATACGTACATATGTATGTAGTTAGTAAGTGCATACACCCAAGAGTTTTTGTTAAAGCGAAATAAACGATAAAAATGCCGCTCATGAAACCATTCAACCAAATGGCGCACTGTGGCGCTCAACAAGCCTTATTAAGGACATAATAACAGTGCTACCTGACGTGCTGGGTGGCGCGCGTGATGTTGCCAACCTAAAATGGATAAAATAAGTAACATACAAACAGACAGACATATGCACATTAATACTAAGGGCACATATTTGGTTTGAGCCAGAGGATGCCATCAGCCTGTTTTGATGTACTTCATGATCATTATGATGCTGCTGTTGAATGCCAGTCGTATGCTGACCGAACACCGCTCATTGCTGTTGTGGAAGCACGTTTGGGCTGACTACAATTTCGGTATGAATAAGGATGTGTGTTTGTAAACAGCTCTCGTCAATGGAATGACAACACTGCGTGGCTGACTGCATCCAGAATTATTTTTTTATTTTTTTTTGGTTGTGTAATAAAAACAATTTTTCATCAAATTTTTGATTAAACAAGCGAACGAGCTACTTTAAATAACTGAATGAGAAATTTAGTTTTTTTAAGTTTGTCAAAAAATGGTATTAAATATTTTATGTCGCACCCATCGCTAGCGCACTTAAGTATGCACATATTCATTGAGTGCATTTAGTCGGAAATTTGAGATATTGCCACATACCCAACTCGGTCAGAAGTGATGACAACGGGCATGGGGAGCGAATATGTAAATTAACGATTTAAATAAAATATTTTGTTGAATGATTGCAAATGTGTATGATTGACTGAATGAATGACTAAGTGATTGACTTGCTATATGGATTGCATTTTGCGGGGAGTGTCGGATTGTGCGTTTGATTGCCTGCTTAAATCATTTCGATTTGTTGTACTATACGTTAGTCCAAGTATGGACAAATATACATACATTTTTTGCTCATAAGGCAGCTCGAATTAAAGAAGGCTTACTTAATTGAAGCGGAAGCTACTGTGTAAATATTTTTGTAGAGTTGCCAGATGAGAAATTTTTAGTTAAGTTAATTTTAAAAAATGTATTATTTTGATTTAATCTCTCACACTAAATAAATTAACGAAGCTTCGGTTGTTGCGTAGAAGCAAAAACCAAGATGAAAATGAAGTGTCAAAACTGAGGCAATTTTTTTAAAAAGGTCACATGACCCATGACCGCATTTTCGGGTTGGAGTTGAACCGCTGATAATACTCGTAATCTTTAAATACAAACTTTGAAAACTTTTTGAGAAAACTTAAAAATTTCTACCATCTGGCAACTTTGACTCTCTCTCACGTATATCGAAAATTCTTAATCACGTCAAAGTGCCCTTCTTACCTGCTTCACTTTCGATATTAATTAAATTTATCAAATGTGAGCATTTTTGTGCTGACTTTAAACGTCTGACTGCAATCCAACCTGTCCAGGGCAGAAAGAAACTGCTGATGATAATTTTACAAGATTTCTTTATGCTATTAATGTGGCACATTTCAATGCCGGTAATAAGCTTCAACCACACATTTTTACATTTTGCATAGTTAATGATAATTATGTTATGAATAAAAGAATTTGTTTGTGTACTCTACGAGGGGCGTACAGCGAGTGTAAGTTTGCAATTCTTCCTAGTATGTATGTACATATATATCAATTCGTAGAAAGTTTTTGGTAAAAGCTATATCGCCATATCTCCACAACATTTTCGTGTCTTCTTTCAATTGTTTATGCTATAAATATCATATTTAATTTCCATACAATATTAATCAGAATATATGTATCATATGGTAGACGTCATGCTCTTAGTTTTGTATATGCTTGCTCATGTTCCAATTGTTCGAAGAAATTTATAAATGAATAAATAAATATTTAAATAAACACACAAATGTATTGGCAATTTATGTACATACATACGTTTGCTTCTCGCTTTATTGTTGTTGCTTTTGTTGATTACCTCACATATTTAGTCACAACTCATTAAGCTTTATTGCTTTTATTTCGGCCCGTTCTCTTTTTTTTATTTTTTATGAAATATTTTTATATTCTTATTTTGGTTGTTGTAGATTTCAAGCAAAATAGAATCACAAACTAATTGAAATTTGGCAGAGATGCACAATGAAGGCGACCTGAGCTACATGGTATAAACAATAAATGGGCTGATTTTGAGCAACAGACGGTCGAATTACTAGAACATTTAAATTTAAGAATTTTCATTTTTTCACGAGACTTTTTGCTAGAAAAAATTCCGAAGTTGGCAGCGAAAATCAGATCAACCACCGAAAAAATAAAATTTTCCACTACAAAAAGATTAAAGTTCGTCTGTCTTTTTTCAGCGAAAATGCTCTTAAAAAAATAATAATTTCAACATAAAAATAATTCTAAAATGCTGCTAAAAAATTTTTTTATCCGATTTTTTTGGTCAAAGTCTTTAAAAAATCAATATTGCTTCAAATTTTTTTTTTTGGCTGTTAATAAGCTACCAATTATGTCAAACTGTCTTGGACGTTTTATCGACGTTGGGCTTTACTGCTACAAATGTTAGCGTTTGAAATGCTCCAATGAATCACAATAACATTACTACAGTACGTTAACGTCGCTGTCGCCATTAATGATAGCGTAAGCGATAAAAAAAAATAATAATAATAAACGTGAGACTTGTGCCTCCCACCAATCACGACGATTGCTAAGCAGCAATTTAATAGATATAAGGTGTTAACTCATACTGACGTCACAGACTTCGGCCCAGCTTTAAAAATGACCGGACGATTTGTTTAGCTAAGACCTACTTCCACTTCAAATTACTTTAAGTAGTAACTCATTCCAGCACAGTGGGTTCAAAACAGCGGAAAAACTTGAATTATCATTCAAGCGAGTATTGATGAAACTAAGTAGAAGCCGCGTCAGTCAGTTCTAATCATAAGAACAGTTTGAATTCACATTCGGATTGTGATGGCCATTCAAACACCACTGCGTAATATTTTTTTACTGCGTAAATCGCTAGATTGGTTGTCTATCAAAAGAACACAACCATAGGTGTCTTCGTGTACTCGACTTCCATTTGAAAACTTTTGGAACGTAAGAGAGCGAAAACTGAATTTAAAGCCTTTAGTTGTATAATCTTGCCCTTTTTTGTACGCTATGCGAGCGTAATTTTGGAAAACAAGCTCTTTTTTCGTGTTGCGAAATTCATGAACAGAGCTTATGTAAATGAGACATAAAAAAGTTATGCCGAAAAACGTGCATGCTAATCAATTCCAAACCTAGCATGAGTTAGTTCGAATGGCATTTATAGGTTAGAATGACTAATGATTGATGATTTTTAAAAGATCATAGCAAAGCTAATTCTTGATAAAAAGCAGCACTCAACTAGAAATTCTAGAAGGCAGTGGGGAATAGTAGTAAACGATCAAATGTACATCAAATTATAGAGTAAGATTTGTTGTTGTTAATAAATTGCTATAATCATTCAATTAATTGAGTAAACGTAGTGATGAAGCAAAATACTAATAAATAATGAGCAAACAAGAAGATAGACCAGAGATTGCTGAGGGTGACTAATTGTAAGTGGGTCGATTTTTTCCAAGATAATATATATTCCATTATATATCACGCTTTGATTCAAAAATTGTATTTTTTTGTAAAATGAAATCAAAGTAATCAAACAATATAAACAATCTGGTAACAGTGCGAGTTGTGCATTTGCATTTTCGTTCTAATTTTATGTAAATAAAAGTGTCATCTTTGTTGAAATTTGCTTATATCCAGACAAAAAGTTAATTGGATTAAGTCACAGAGAGATGACAAAATTTTGTTTTGTTGTTGTACGCAGCCATGCAAGTTTATTTGCTTTCACTAAGTCAACGACAAATAAATGTTATCTTAGCATTAATTGTTATCAGCAAAATTTGAGTGCAATTTGTTTTTTGTTGTTGTTGTTTGTTGAAGCATGAATTGTTTCGTTTGTTGTTATTCTGTTATTCTCTATGCTGCTTTGTTGGCGTTTTCGGTGGATACAATAAAATTAATAGTTTCTTAGCTTTTCCAGGTTAAAGTGATTATGTTGTTGTTGTTTCTGTTGTTGTTAGTAACGTTTATTAAAAACGCATAAACTCATTTTGTGCTAATGGTTATAAAATTTAAATGAGAGAACCACTAAAATGGTGCTGATTGAATATTTATGCACATTCTACAAATTATTTATTGCTTTATTGTGTGACAGTTTATACGCGCGTGTATGTGCTCGCTTGCATATTTAAATTAAATTTAGATTTCGATCAAAACTATACATTCAAAAACATTCATCGATTCAAGTAATTTTGCATGCAACTGATACCAGCCAACATTTTGTAGGAGTTCTCTAACAAACTCACCACTCAACGAAATTCATGAATTTAGCAAAGTCTTGTTCATTTTATAATTATCGACTAATTTGCTAAAAGTACTCGAAAGAAATGAACAAAGTTAATCTGATTTTAATTATCTTTTTTTAATTAATAACACAAAATTTATTCAAGCAAACAATCTGCGTCAGTAGGGGTTCTTATGAAGGGCCAAAAAACTGTTAGTCTGTTAGGAAGTAGCTATTGAAAGAGTTTTTTTGTGTTCTCTTCAGACACTCTTTTACGCTATTTGCAGGCGTCCAGTACATATTATGTCAGAAAATAATCTTCAAAAAGCAGGCTGGGTATATTACTCAGTTATTTATATGATTTGCATGTTGATCAAATTGAAATCATTGATTAAGCAAACATACATACATATTCATACCAAAACCATTGTATTGAAAATTTCGCAGAATGCCGCAGTATTTGGTTTGCAAATAGCTGTTAACCAAACATAATTTTAGGCATTTATGCATATTTTATTCATTTCGGTAGATTTGAATATATATTTTTGACACAAATTGAATTTATACTTTACAAATGATTTATTTATTTACTCAAAATCGTTTAAATATTAATTAGTAGAGTAAACGAATGCTTGTTATGAATCTAAACGAGGAAAGCAAACATAAATCAATTCTAAACTCAATGTGTAATAATGAAACAAGGAGAGCGCTTTATGGTTATCATGAATATGAATTACGATTTTCACTAATCGATCTTTAATAACAAAAAAAAAAAAAAAAAAAAATAAGCAAGCACATTTTCGGTTGCCATTTTGCAAGCGACAAGTTCTCGTTTCATTTTTAAAAAAATTTAAAATTAAAAAAAAAAATTAAGTTATTTTATTCATACATACATATGTAAGTCGCTAAGTGCTTACAAAAAAAATTAATAGTCAATAGCTAGCTGGATATGTGCAGGAATATGTATGTTGCAGCTAAAGTGCTTGTGGCAGTGTTTTCATTCGAAGAACAAAAGTCAACACAACAGTTTTTTGAATTTTGGTCGGTATGTCTATATGTATATTTGTTCGTGCATCACTCGAAATCTGCTGCATAGAACTGATTGCAATTTTCACCAATGTGTTGCTTCTTGTCTTGCAAAATGTTTAGGACTTCTTTTTAAACAAAGACACATGTTTTTTTACCGTATAAAATATTTTCCAAGGTTTGTTATAATTATAAATGCATCTTATAAGTATTATAATTAAATTAAGCTTATTAAATTTTTAAAACACTTATTCACATATTTTTTCCTTTTTACTATACACATGAAATTGTTTTAAATACGTATAACAACACCAACATCAGCGTAAAACCGCCAAGCACACGCACATCAATTGAGCACATCGCGCTAACCAATTTTATGTACCTACGAAGGGGGGAATGCTATTATGCGTTACATTCACGCGAGTTACATGGAAAAGTCAATTATATACAAAGAAAAATAGAGGAAGAGGCAAAAGCACAAAAAAGTTGAGTAAAGTGGATGCTAGGAATGAAGTAGTCGCACATCACGCACATGCGATAGCAAATATCGACTAAAAGTAAACATTTAACCACAAAAATATAATATACGAGTACGCGAAGTACTCTAAGCAAGTTGGCGCATAACCGGTAAACTATCCGAGTAAAGGTTTTAGATGTCAAGTTTCATGTCACCCGGTGAGGTTTTTATTCGCAGCCATTGGACTCCAACAAACAATTTACAAAAAGGTTAATCTAAAGGGGGTGAAATCATCAAGCAAATAACTCTAAAATCATATGCATTGCGCCCTAACCTAAAAAAATAAAACGAATTCATCAAAATAAAAAAGGACTGAAAAAAACACGAAACATAACCGGTAAACAACAAAGAAGAAGGAAGAGGAAAGAAAGCAAACAGTGAAGTAACCATGAATTGAGCGAAAGGCATAAAACGAAACATAATAACTGCATTAATGAATAAGCAAAGCAAAACAAAACAAATAAAAAAAAAATGGAGAAAAAACCAGATTTAACGAAAAATGCCTTAAACAAATAAAACAAAGGAAAGGATAAAAGCGCAACATAAACGCAGGCACTCTAACGGATCATGTGTGGCTAACGGAAACTGAAGTGTTTGGCGTTTACAAAGTTAAAGTGGTGAATTGCGTTGTAGGTAAGGGGTACAACGATATGTGACTAAAGAAAAAAAAGTGATGTTACTCATGTTTGGATTCAATGGAATTTAAATAAAAACATTAAGTGGCGAAGCGGTACTAGGCAGGCAGGCAAGAATTAGAATGGCGAACTTAGATAATAAAATTTAAATTTTTACTAAAATCTACGTTTCAAGCAATAAATAAAATGTTCTTGAGCAAAGCAGTCAGCCATCAGTCACCCAACAACATAACTTCTTCCAAGTAATAAAAAAACTTTAAAGAATGAATTGCTATTTTTCGTTTTAAACGGTTTATGAACTAACAAAAAAGTAAATGATTGAAATTCATAATGAGTACAGGAACATAAGCAGACACAATAGAGGATGAGATACAAGTTTTAAAAGTGTAGAGTGAGATGGCGTTCACAAAAATCAGAAATGGAATACATATCTACATTTTAACATATTTTGCGGAAGAAATACTCGTATTTAATAAGGGTTGAAGATGTATAACCATGGTCAGACGATAATTTATTCATAAACTTTTAAGAACAAACTAAGCCATAACGTAACCACAAGTACGTAGGCCGCTGTGATGTAGTGATAGCGTGCTTGTCTACCACACCGACGGTCCCAGATTTAAATGATGGGACATGTAATATTAAATTGGGTTTGAATTTTTTTTTCCATTGTAAAAATTTTTGTCTACCGATTTTACCGGCCACTTCTTGGCACATTTCACATTTTGCCGAAATAGCGGCATGAGGCTTGATGTTTTCGCGCGTCGTTGGGCATGCATCTTTTGGTAGCTGTTTGATGACTGCTCATGGATTTGCATGCTCTGTTCACTTGGCTGCATTTTGTAATCACTTACATAAATCGCTTTAAGTAATGATTGGATCACTTAACTTATCGAAGCAAGGTATAGGCAGATGTTAAAACTACTTAATATTAGTAGACATGAGCGTGAGTTGGCGAATTTTAACAAGTTTATACCCAGTGTGTTACCGGGATTGCATGAATTGAAAACGGTCTATTATTTTTAAACATGCCTTTGCTTGGCACATGATTTCTTGACTAAACTTATAATTTTTCCCCCACATTTTCTCCTTCAATTTTTTTCTGTTTTTATTACGATGACAGTTTTTGTGCTTTAAATTTCCACTTAGCAACTCATCAAATCACCAGTTACTGCTGTGCTTTAACCTTCTAAATATTTGTTATGTTATTCTACTTGTATTCGCATAGTAATTATATTATATTCCTGTTGTTGTTGTCGTATGATTTATGCACAACTTTTGCCACATACTACATATGTAGTGCTTGTTAATATCATTAGATATATTCGTACAATTCTCACTCGGGTCGTGTATAAGTGGTATAAGTAAGGGGTTTTAAATATTTACACTCCAAATGATGTTTGAAATAGAGGAAGATTTTGAGTTAAAAATATTTAAAAATTAATTTAATAATAATTGCCGTTTTTTATTCTTTAGTCAGCTTAGCAATAGTTAAAAAAAAAAAAAAACAAAATGATAATTTTTTTTTCTATTTTTTTTTTTAAATGCAAAATTTTTTTTCAGCCTTTATTTGTCCAGTACATTGTCTTCAAAATAGTAAAATCCACAAAAAATTTTTTTTTTTAAATTAACTTCAATGCCCGAAAAGCTTTTACTCGCTTAACTTACCACTTTAATGTTTTCAAACCAGCCTGATACTCATTGAAATAGACATAGCAGAGTGAGTGCACTAATTGAAATGGAAAGCAGGCAAAGAAACAAATTGAAGAAAGACAAAACAAATAGGCCAACTGGTAGTGAATAAGCTAGTTAAACCATGGCAAACATACACAAAAAAGAAAAAACATTTGAGAGTAAAGAGGACACAGACGTAAACAAAAACCAACAAAATCGCCTGACTAACAGAACGATGGAGGTACTAAAAAACAAGTGAATGTAGAAAAAGAAAGGAAACAAATTCAAAAAAAAAAGGTTTGTCAAGTCGTCTACAAGTCAACAGACAGCGGACTCCTTTACCGTGGGCAAAAACAAAAAAAAATTCACAAAACAGATAACGTTTAATAGATATATGTAGACTACGAGCCAACATATGGATGTACATAAGTTAAGCTCTAATTATACATACATACATACTTAACATAACAGACAATTTCTTGTAAGCGAGTTTTAAATAAAAGCAGCATAAAGTAACTCGGCTGAATAAAATATAAACCCCCATTTTTTGAATATAAAAAATGCTTAAAATATAACCGCCTGAGAGGGCATATTTTGTTGGCTAAACAAGGCAGACCGAATGACTTATGGATGTCTATTTGGCGGAATGGGATGATCAACGTAGTCAACACAGTGTTTAGCATGCACGATTTACATGAATACATACATACATATATAGACATTATGCGCCCGCAGACTCAGCAGGAGTCCACACTCCGCACAAATACACATTTATGCAAATTTATGCGCTCCACTCTACTCCAGTGATGCACGGGCGGTATAATGTTAGAGATGATGGTGGTTTTTCGGGAGGTTAGAGTAGAGCCAAATGGAGCAACAACAACTATGTAACCAAAAACCAAATAAACAAAAAAATAAAACGAAACCAAAGAAAATAAATATGTAAATGAAACCCGTCCATAAGAATATATCCTTATATAAAAATAAAAATGGAAGCGGAGTTTATAGGAAGACACGTGTTTTTTTTTTGGAAATCTTCTGACCTTTTAGAATAAAATTTGAACTTTCTGAGCTCATGTTTTTTTTTTTGTAGTTGATTCACCTTTTTTATATTTTTCTCCCATTAAATTTTTTTAATTTGTTCTTTTTTTAATTTTTACCTTTTTTTAATTTTTTTACCACATTACATTTTCGTTTCAGTTCTTCAACTTTAATTTGCTAAACTGATGTTATTTTTAAATTTTTTATTTATTTTTTTTAATTTCCTATTTTTAATTTTTTTTTTTTTCAGTTTTTAACCTTTCACATTTTCCACCAATTCTTAATTTAGTAATAATTTTTTCTTTTTTATTTCTGCAATATTTTGTTCAGGGATGATAATTGCACCGTTTATTTATTTGCTATAAATTACCACTTTTAGAGGGGGTAAGACCTAAAAAAAATTGTTTGGGATCACCCTAATGTATACATACATATGTACATATGTATGTGTATGTACTATGAACATATGTATGTATGTATATTTGGCATGAGAATTATTTGCAAGAAATATATTTTTTATTACGTTATTAATTGACGTTGTGATCTCTTCAATATTTTATTATACCTATTTCAAATTTATTTCACGTAGGTACCTACTTGGGAAGTGTTAGATACTGTTATTTTTGTTGTTGTGGTTCTTGCGGTTTTCGAAACGGTCATAGCAATAGCCAACAGTAAATTCACACTATCTTTCCACTGGCGAATACGTAAAACATATAGGTAACTATGTATCAAAAGTTGTGAAAGGTAGAAAATATTATTGCCCAAAATTAAGTTCCAGCTTCCTCACTAAACAATAGCGAGGAGGTATATTACTCTAGTAAGTAGCATTACAGTTAGTGGGTTAGCAGAATCAAAGGCTAGTATGTACATATGTATGTATGTAAATACATACATAACTACTAGAAGATATTCGTATGTTTGTAAATAGATATTACCTACTTATTGGCGTTGTTTGTGTGATTACTAATGGGATTGCAAGATATTGCGGTAGGCTATCGATGCTTTTAGCGGCAAAAAAGGTAGTCATGCCGCTTCTAACCAAAATTTATGGCTTCTGCAGAGTTGATTAATGGAGAATATACAGTGCGATGTGGTTCTTGGGCAATTATAAAATATTCTCTTTTTTTTGACCCATCATAACTAGATTTAATGAGTAAATTGGGGGATGTGGCTATAAATTGTGGTTTTCTATATTAACGAGTGCCTGATCGAATTTTGGCCGAAACCGAAGCCGAATAATACAGTAAAATTTTACGTTTAACAAATACAAAAAGACTTAAATTTCTGATTAAACATTTTTTTTTAGTTGGAAATATTGTCACTATGAATAAATCCCCACCGCGGTAAAAGCTACAAATCGCTGTTCACCCAAAATGAATGTTTGATACACATCAGAAGTGTGAAGATATCTTTAATGGATTGTGAAAGAAAGTGATGGGTGGCTGATCCTCTAACCCCCAAATAAAAAAAATGTTAAATCATGATACTTAAAACTATTGAGAGTAGACTTTTTCTACTGTAAAAACCCAACCTCCCCCTTGAGCCAACGTAAAATACGTAATACGTTGTGGGTTAAAAAGGTTGATGCATAAAAGCTCTCAATCACTCTCGCTTTTATGAAAGAGCATAAGATTATTCTATGCTCTTTGGTACAACACAATTTACTACTCAATTATCTCTTTCCTTATCTGGTCGGCCTCTCATACTTTTCCAATTCCACTCATTTCATAAGCAAGCAAAAACGAAAAGCTAAAGAACGCAACAAAAACAAAAACGATTAGAATTCAAAGCCAGTAATATATTAAGTGTATTCACTCACTCAAATTCAATACAGAGATAGCTAATGTACTCACCTTTATTGATCATATATTTGTCCTGCTCTAATCGAAGTACGTTGATAAACGATTACCCTTTAAAAAGCCGTTGCGCAAGCGAATCGTATATATAAAAGCAATTCCGCGCGAAAGTAGTACATCACTATTCATCCCGCTCACTACAACGTAATCACAAAAATTTTTCGCCCAAAATGTAATTTGTAAGCGTAAACGGCACTCGAATCAATTTGCACACTTCTACAATTATTGGAATAAATTTCAGAATTTTCTTAGCACTTTTGATGTTCAAAGCATATTTGATTCCACACTTAAATCACTGCAAAGGTACAACGATTGTATTCTGTTTCAAATGGTTCATTTACATAGAAGTTAAATGCATCAGCTACTCTGCATTGTTGACTTTTCAAGTTTTCTTCAAGCACTTTTCACTTGCGTTCAACCACACGTGTCTTTTAAACTTCACAATTTGCGCTCAATATTGACTAGGCGACGACTGGAAATAAACTGAAATTCATATGAGGCTGCTGCACTACCTTCAGCTGGCCAAAAGTGAAAGAAATTAGCCAAAGTGCTGCCAAGTTCGCCCTCTTATATATAATATATATCTGTTTCACTCTTTTCTTATGCGTCTTTGGTAGCATTCACGAATGAGTGAGGGAAACAAAGCATAGCTCACTCTTTGGTGTGGTTCCTCTTTGATTCGACATTCCGACTTCATTGTGAATAGAACACGCTCGAAGAAGAAGGAAATTTTTTATTATTATTATATTTTTTATAATATTATTTCGAGTCTACAGCTGCATTGGGGGGAAATGCATAATTATTGAAATAAACTAGCATGTGCTGGAGAAACTGCTCGTTTGAGGATAAATAAATCCACTGGGGTTTTGGTAAGTTGGCTGCGTGAAAGTCATTTTAATGTATTCAGGTTTTCTCAACGAATCATAATTTTTCTTCCGACACCGACAACAGTAATTACCCGGCACAAGGCACAAAGAAAAAACCACAATGGAGTTGGACGTAGTGGCAGATGTGGTTTTCGTGATTGAGGCTACGGCCGTAAATGGAGCTTACATGAATGAGCTGAAGAGTAATTATATTGTGCCAACAATTGAACATTTCACAAAAGGTTGGCAAGTAGATGATGGCGAATATCTCATCTCAGAAAGACATGCCACTCAATATGGAATTGTGATTTACCGTACGGCAGCAAATTTGTTGGACCCTGCAGTATCTACTTATGGACCATTTGTTTGGCCAAAGCAAGTTTTGGAAACTATTGAGCAGCTACCATTGGTGGGCGGTGGCATGGATTCTTGTGCAAACATGTGTGAAGGTTTAGCTACAGCTCATTGCTGCTTCGAGGATATGAAGGAAAGACGTTCTCGTTTAATGATTGACGCTTTAAATGTGCAACGTCATTGCATACTTATTTGCAATAGTCCACCATACTCAACGCCAGTTATGGAATGTTGGAAGCATATGGGTAAAACAGTAGAGCAACTGGCGGCATTATTCCATGAACGGAAAATAAATTTCTCAATTATAGCACCTCGTAAAATGCCAGTACTCTTCAAATTGTTTATGAAGGCAGACGGTGATCAACCGGTAGCTGCCAAAAATTATGCTAAAAATATACGACATTTAGTTCTTTTGAAAGGTTATCACTTAAAAGAACGCCCGCCAAGTCCGAATGCCAATACCGTTAATGTGAGCGTTGGTGGGGTCATGCCTAATCAAATGGTTGCACCAGTTGGTGCTGGCGGAAATCAGCAATTGCAACAACAGCAGCAGCAACAACAACAACAACAGCAGCAAGGCGTACCAATGCAAATTGATAGCCAGCAGGGCCCTAACCAACTATCGCAAGGGCCACAGCATGGTGTTGGTGGTATGAATCCAGGTCAACAGCAGCAACCCCAACAAGGCCCTGGAGGTCCACCTAACTTAACACCTCAACAGCTTATGCAACAGCAGCAGCAACAACAACAACAACAGCAACAATTCGTTAATCAAAATCCCAATCAAAACCCCAACTTCCAGCCAAATGCCAATATGAATCCTCAAAACCGTTGGCTATTTCAAGCTAATCAGCAACAGCAACCTGGTCAACCACGTCCACCATTCATGCCGGGGTCAGGTGGGCTACCGCCTGGAATGGGACCAGGTGGACCCATGGGTGGTCCGCAGCAAGGTGGTCCAATGGGCCCAGGGCAAAATCCGAACTCTGCTTTAATTTCACAGCTAAGTATACCACCAAATCAAACTGTTAATCCATTAATGGCACAGCAGCAACAACAAATGCGTATTCAAATGATAAATCAGCATCAACAACAACAGCTACAGCAAATGCAGCAGCAACAACAATTGCAGCAGCAACAGCAAAATCAAGCCCAGCAACAACAACAACAACAGCAGCAGCAAGCAATGGGTAATGTACCTGGTGGTGGTGGACAAGGTCCTAATCAGAATGCGCCTGGCGGTGGAGGCCCTGGGCAGATGCAACAGCCAGTGCCGTCGACTTCAGCTGGCCAAGGTGGCAACGATCCATCGCAGCAGCCACGAGATCGTGAAAGGATTTGGTCCGGGGTACTTGAGTGGAATGAGAAAGCCAAACCAGATCAACAAAAGATCACACGCACTTTACAATGCAGTGTTGCTACAAACATAAAAGATGGCGAGCCAGAAATAAAAGCAGATAACTGGCCTTCGAAGTTATTAATGCAACTAATGCCGAAACATCTCGTAGGCAATATAGGCGGTCAGTTTTTGAAGGAATCTAAAATGGTAGTTTTCAGGCCAACGCCATGTGAAGCCTTGGATACACTTTCAAAAGTGATGGCAACTGGTTTTGCTGGATGCGTACATTTTACCAATCCAAGTGGTCCGGCATGTGATATCAAAGTTCTTATTTTGCTCTACACCCAAGAAAAGAATGCCTTTCTCGGATTTATTCCGAATAATCAGACAATGTTTGTGGAACGTCTTAGAAAAGTAATACAACAAAAGCAAATGGGTCATGGACAACAGCAGCAGCAGCAACAACAACAACAACAACAGCATCAACAACAGCAGCAGCAACAACACCAACAGCAGCAGCAGATGCAGAATGCTATGAGTATGTGTACTGAAATCTAATTATGTATAAAAACCTCTTTTTTAATAATTTTTTGTCTTTCAAAGATCAAATGCAAAATTCTTTGCCTCCAAATGTAATGACACAACAACAGCAACAAAAACCCACACCAATGGATGTGCAACATCAAATAGAGCAGCAGCAGCAGCAACAACAGCAACAACAACAACAGCAGCAGCAGCAGCAGCAAAACTATAATCAATATGCTCAGCAAATGAATATGCAAATGGGTGGGCCTGGACCTGGTGGAGCAGGTGGTCCCATAGCGGGTGGCGGCGGTCCACCGCCAGGTGTAATAGGCATGCAAATGTCCGACCAAATGGGTGGCGCCGGTTCGATGCAGCAACAGCATCAGCAGCAAATGAATTTGTTGCAACAACAGCAGCAGCAGCAGCAACAACAACAACAACAACGCATGCCCATGATGGGTGGTCCAAATGCGCAGATGCAACAAGTGTCACCACATGCCGCTGCTGCGGCGGCAGCAGCTGCTGCTGCAATGCAACAACAACAACAGCAGCAACAACGTATGGTGCGACCAATGATGAGCAATAACCCTGGCTTACGTTTACTTTTGCAACAGCAATCGGCGCCAACAAATCAATTTCGACCACAAATGGGAGGTGGGGGTGGACCAGTCGGAGGCCCAGGCGGTCCCGTCGGTGGCCAAATGGGAGGCGGGCCGCCCAATCAGATGGGTGGTGGACCTGGCGGTGGAGTGCCAATGGGCGGCAATCGTCCATATGATGAGAGCAATTTCGATTTTATGTGAATTGACGAAATTAAAACTGCATATGTATGTGTGAGTGTGTTGCGTATACGTACAAGTATGTTTTTAGTAGTTGTCTTAAATTGAAGATGTAAAGTATTTTGTTTAAAAAATAATTATTAAAGAACTGGCTTAAAATACTATTGCTGATATGTATTTATAAAGGCCACTGCAGACTCAGGAGGTATATGCCACTTCCATTTCGTAGACAATTCATTATCGACCGAAAACAGATAAAGCATATTGGCTCACCTTATAAAGAGCATAAACTTCGTTTCGTTCGTAACCCGAACGAAATTTTGAGTCCGCAAACCTTAGTTTATTTTTCGATGTTTTTAGCAGACAACCACCAGTCCAACAAATGTTATGCCTAAATCAGCGTAAATTAAAATAAACATACACAAATGTAATATATATATATGTATCTATTAATAATAATAATATGGTGAGATATATCGCCGCAGAGAATAAGGCCCAGCCCTCTTCAAATTTGTAGTGTGTTGCTTTTGATAAGCATTTTCGTGGTAGAAATTTGAAAAGCTTGTTTAGCTCAATTTTGATGTTACCTGTACTGGTTCAAGAACCAGGGACCTTTCGGCATAGTAGACAAGCACTCTACTGCTATACCACAACGGTTTGCTTCTATTACTGCAGCCAAATACCGACACATACAACGGTATGAACTATCAATATCAACAATTGGACTCCATGGAAACCACACCAACGACGTAAGCAATAGAACTCAAGCAAAAAGAACATATTTGGAGGCCTATGAAAGTGACATTTGACCACACGCAGTCAACAACAAATAAACAGACTAAAAATACTCAAAATAAAAGTCCAACCCAAGGAAATCGATTGGCTAAAGCATTTGAAAGTATGGTCATAATGACCTAGTTTTGTTTTATTAAACTTGCTTACAAATTACTCTACAAAGAAAATAGAATGCTAGAAGTACTCGCCATCTTTAAGCCAAGGACAAAGCTGGAATATGAGTAGTGCAGAACTTTAATGAGCAAGTGTACAAACCAATGCAGTCGCGCGCTGCTGTCCGTTCGTCTGCAGCAGAGGAGCATTGGCGACTCTTAGCTCAATTAGACTCATTAACCTTGAATGATAGTTGCTGTGAAATATGTCATTGTGATTGTTACAGTTCACATCGCAGCAGCTCCGACTCTGATCGACTTGTCTGTGTAAAGTCCTGTGACAAGATCGATAGACCGTTGTCGCCACCTCCATGTAGACATGAAACTGAAACAGATTGGAAGTTAGAATCATCAGCACAAGAAGAGTTATATCCAGCAGCTCTACAAAAACCGTCAAAAAAAACTGAACCCACATCTTGCACTTCCATTGATAATAATAAGAGTAAAAAACGTTCAAGTCGTAAATCAAAAAGTACGAAACTAAAAAATGCACGGGAAACTCCAACAATTTATAACTTATCAACAAAATCTTCCAGTACACCAGCTTCGAACACAACAAATCTTAAGTCCAAAAGCGCCAAAAATACACCAACGCAATCAGGGCGCACTAGTCCGGCTCCCACTACCGCAAGTAGAACTGGCGCTATTCCAAAGCGCGGAACTTCATTGTCCGTCAACCGTTCCAAAAGCGTGTGTAGTCTGCGTAGTCGTAGTCCTTCACCTTTAGCGCCACCACCGCTACGATCACGCCAAAAAAATACTAACTACAGTGGGCGCGATTGCAAACTTTTGCAGGATCTACTTAGCGCGCTCAACGACGATGTGAATATCAATGGCACTGCATCATTGCAAGTGAGCGGTAAGAGTGTCGTTAAAACACAAAAGAAAGTGAACCACTCTAAACCGAATGAAACGAAAGATACTTCTGCTGTAAACCAATCTCTAACACTGCCGCGATGCGCTGCCAAAGCTAAAAACACTATAATTACAGATGGCCTTTCTTTGACTTCACAAAAATTGTGCTCCTCGATGGCCAGCTTATGTTTGGCGCCTACGGTACGCGCCGCCTACCAACAAATACCAGCTCATGATAAAAGAATACTGAACCGCATGGCGCATAAGCGTAGTGAGCGCGCTATAGCCAAGGATAACGCTTGGTTAGCGCGCAAATATTGGGAGAATGAGCGCTATGAGCGTGAACTGTTCAAATGTGCCCAAATGGAAGAGTATAAACGGGCAATACGTGATAAACAATTTCAGGATTATTTGTTGACAAAAGCGCGTCTAAATGAGATTGCACAACGAGATCTAGCAGAGCTGCAACGTTTGCGAGATACTTTACAAGAGAAAGATATGAACACCAAACGGCGACTTGATGCGCTACGCGTTGAGCGCGGTATAGCGACATGTCAGCGTCGTTGTGATGAGTTGCGACGCGCGGAGGCGGTAACTGTACAACAAGAGAGTCAACAAATAGACGAGAAGTTGAGGAAAGAAGAGATTTGTACACGTTTAAGTGAACGTTTGCAACGCGCCGAACATATACGTACAGAAATGTTGGAAAGTTATTTGCGACGTTTGCGCTACGACAATTACATGGAAGGATTGGTACATGATGAACAATGGCGAGAAGCGCAAGACCAAGAGCGGCAACGTCGCTCACAGCTAGCAGAGCATATACAACAAAAAAGTGAACAATCGCAGCGTTTTATCGAAACGCGTCAGCGTCGAAAGGAGGCATCTAAGCACAGGGCGAAAATTGCGGCTAGCTTGCGTGAGTTGGTTCGTAATTCGGTGACACCTGAAGGTGGTGGCGCGACTGTGGATGGGTTGAGCGGTTTGGGTGATGCAGTGAGCATAGCAAATACGGCAACGTTGAGTAAAGTGCTTTTAGAGAAACCATACTCCAAACTGTCGTTACAGCCTTAATTGTTGTTTGTTGAAATATCTACATACATATATAAATAAATTAGATAAACCAATAAATCCAACTTATTTGTTTTCAAAACCGCGATTTTGAGCTGATTTTTCGCATTAGTCGTGATATGCTAAAATTAAAAATTAATGGAAATAAGCTTTTAAGGTTGCAACTGTTGTTAGCATTCAATTACCGCTTTGATAGTTTAATTATGTTTTTTATTTAGTTTACTTCGAAAATCATTTCTTTGCATTTACTTTTTGCACAACTTATAGTAAAAGCTGAGTAATACAATACCGTAAAAATCTTATATTTTACGCACAAAGAGCAGTTAACATGTAGTGACGCATGTAAATGTTTGCTTAAATATTAAGCATTACGTTTAAAACTATGTAGTCTAAAGGCTTAACATTTGAATATGACATTAAAACTATTTATAAAACAAAATTGCATTCAAAGAAATATATTCGAACTGTATTAAAAATAGATAAACTAACTTAACGTAGCTTTGAAACCTTGCAAAGCGTTTTACATACGAAATTTTCTAATTCACGGCGTCTTGATTGTATAATAAATTTTACGAGAAAACTTCAAGTACCGTGGATATCAATTTATAAACTTAAAAAAGCTTAAAACCAAATTCTCTAAAAAAAAAGTGTATAATACTTTGTGAAGCTATTTAATTTTTAAAGAATTTGGGTTAGTTGTTATTTTCTATAAACATAAACGAACTATATAATTTAAGCGACCCCAACGGTTATGGCTTACATTTTTAAGTCAGAAAATAATAATTAATAATATCGTACCAAGAAAATTAAAATTTTACAATGTTTTATTGTAATTTCTTCTGATACTACTTTACTTTCTTAATTATCAACTTATTATTTAAAATGGTCTTATTTTCTGTTGCCCCATTTCTCACATTACCCATATTGTTCATCATTTTCGTAGTTTCTCCTGTAATTGGCAAATTAATACTGACATTGGTATGTGTTACTGCTGTGCCAGGGGCATACGTTGGCTCCTTACCATTGAGTATTTTCACTTTCATGCCTTTGGATTGTAGTTTTTGCAGTAGCTCCATGGTCTTGTTTTGTTGTTCTCCTGCAGCAATAACTACTGTCGCCTGTGGTGGTATCGGTGGCTGGGTACGCTTCACTTGCAATCCACGCGTTTGTAATTTGCTTAGTATATCGTTAGTTTGCTTTTGGACATCTGTAGGGGGTTTCTTTGCAGCGGCTAAGGCTGCAGGATTACTAATTTTATTACTGGATAATGGTGCTAACGCAGGCGGAATTTTTTTATTTGCAACCGGAAAACTAGATGGTTGTACTATCGGTGGTTTGGTTGTTGTTGGGATAGGGCGTTGCTGTAGTCTTGCCGCGGTTGATGCGTGTGTTCTATTGACTAGAGTAGGCGCTTTCGTGTTTGTTGTAGTAATTGGCTTGGCAGATTGCAGCGGTTTTTCATTTTTAGCACTAGTCAAGTTTGATCTTGAGTGAGTTATTGGGTTTTTAACAAGTAAATTATCATTCTTGATTTGCTGATTAATATCATTTGTTTGTTTTTGTATCACTAATGGATTTGGCACCAAATTTGTATGCTTTACTTGTAAATCCGACTTGGGCGCTGTGTTAGTGTTGGGTGCAGCTTTTGTACTAGCACTCCTTACATTAGTTTTTCTGGCAGCGTTAGCCAAGCTGTTGGTTTTCGAAATTTTGTTTACGTTGACATCTGTGATTTGCTTTTTGATCACTGCAGCATTTGTACTTATATTTTCTGTTGCCTTCGTTACTTCTGAGCAGCCCTTCCCGAATTGCTCTTGAAAATCTGGATGAATGTTTATATGGTCCATCGGTATTGTTATTGTTTTACGACGTTTAAGAATTGCACCATCGCCTCCTGATGACTTTTCAGTATTTTCGTTACCCAAAGATCTAGTGCGTTTATTGGCTGTTGTATTTGAACTCGTTTCATTTATTACATATTTTACATTAACCTCGTCTTTGAAGTGCACCTGCTTTGGTGTCAAATCCAGTTTACGTTTCGCCGCAGGATTTAGCAGTCGCGCTGCTGGTTTATTGTGATTTGATTCACGCTTTGCTGGCAATATTGAGTTTTTTGGAGAAGCACCGATACCCGCGGGATTTGGCGGAGCAGCTGGTGCAACTGGAGCAGCCATAACTGGTTTATTGACTTTATTTGAAAAACGTCGTAAAACCACATTTTGTTTTCCTTTATTTGCACCATCTTTAAATTGTACATATGGTCCCACTGCTTCTACCAGTTCTTTATACTCCATAGGTTTGTTACTAATTCCTGCCGTTTGTAATGAAGCTGTGTGCTGTGGACTATCAACTTCAGCATTTCCAATATCTGTATACCAACGCGGATCAAGCAATTCCTCTTCAATTTTTATCAAGTCTAAGTATGCATCGTCCCCTCCGTCTGTAGGCGTTGACGTAGTATTGTGTATCACTGGTTCTGTTGTGGCTATTTGCACATCCGCCGGATTATACAATAAATACTATAAAGCCATTTAGTTATTTTACAAAATTAAATGGTAAAATTATATTGCAACTCCCAATACTTACGGTTTTATCTTTACTCCCTCTTGTTACCTGTGCTGCACCAAACTTTAATGCGAACACATCGTCCTTGAAAAGACGCTTGCCACAAGCGCTGGTGGCTAGATGTACGCGAAATTCTGGTATTTCCACAAATTCCGTCTGACATTGGTTGCAAATAAGGAAGGTACGAAACGTTTCGTCCAACAGCACCTCGCCAAAACGGATGCAGCGCAACATTGCGTCTTGCGATTTTCGCGCTCTTTTTACACTTAATAAATATTTAAAAGTTATTGATATTTTTTGTTGTAATTATCTCTTTTTGTCAGTTTATTTGGATTTTTTGTTTAATAAACAATTGAGTGAAGCGATCTGTCAAATGCGCTTCTCTTATGATATTTGTGTCGATAAGGTAGGTTTGCAACACAGTTGATAAAACAGTTTGTCTTTATAACATGTTGGGAAGCATTTTAAAACATGTGTATAAACATAACACATATGCAAAAAAGTTGCGAGTAAAACAAGTTCCAAGAGACAATTCTGGACGGTTTGCCGTTCCCGAGGCACACCAGATTGATATCCTTTGAAGGTTTGTTAATCCGACACCACCACCCAAAGCCTACAGGGAGTATTAGGTCAGAGCAACTTTCAGTTTAAATAAATGTTTCTATTGTAATATAATTTAAGATTTAACTTATATTTTATTTTTGAAAACTATTTTAAAATTACAAAACAACCAAATTCTCTACGAAATACATAATTTAAAATAAATCCGTATCAGCTTTGCGCTTGCGTTTTTTCAACTTTTGCTTGGTATCTGCCGTCTTACCCCGTAATACGTCGGCTTTCAATCTCTTCGCCGATTTTTTACGCTCCTGAGCAGATGCCTTACGCTTCGCTGCACGCAATGGATCATGTATCTTCTCTTGAGCAATTAATTTTTTGCGTTCAGCACGTCGGCGCATTAGGGTAGTTTGTTGTCGTGTACGTAATTTATCATACAGATCGGTACCGATACGCTTGCGTAAACGACTGCCTACGCGTAAAGCTTGTTGACGCAAATCACCATCCACATTTTGATCTTCTTCAGACATTTCACGAACCAAAGAGGCGGTTAGCAGTGGCGCCAGTTTAACCAACGTTTCCGTGCTGAGCAATGTGATGAGGCCCTCAATGAGAGTAAATAGAGCAGAGCGCTGTAAAATAAAAATATGTTGAATAGTATTGACTCATTTAAGGTTGTCGTAAATTGAATTACTCACCACTATGATAGAATGTGGCGCTTTTGCCAACTCTCTATTAATGAGAAAACGGATGTTGCGCACCAGCCAGTATAAATTTATTTTTGTGCCCGTTTCTTTTTCCTGCGACTGCTCTTCAGAATTATTTTGACCTTCCGTATCTGCGTCGTCCTCTTGCTTCTCTTGTTTAACACTAAAAGGCACATCGCGCAACATATTGCCTATGAAAAGTAAGATCTTTACAATTTCATCGATCATATCTTGTTGGGTTTCACCGGGCAAGACTTGCGCGCACAAGTCCAATACCAATGATTTTATGTCGTAAGCAGGATTGACATAAATAAAATCAAAATTAGGTGTATTCCCATCAATGCCATTAGTAGTGTCCTTTGCATCAGCCGATTGTTGTAAGCTCTTAGAAAGCTGCACGCCCACACGCGCGTAGTCATAATGGCTTAGGATGAGCGCAAGAATTTTAGCTGCATTACAGCGCACCCAGACGTGCTCATGCGCGAGTAACTTTTGCGATTCATAAGCCAACTCATCTACTACGTGATTGAGTTCTGTATTCTTACCTGTGAGAAGCTCCACTGAGCAGTAGTCCAACATTTTCAACAAGCAATATTGTGTTTGTATGATTTCATGATCAATGGCGCGCTGCTGTTCCTCGGCGGTTTTAGCCACTTCCTCCTCTGTGAGAATGACTTCCTCAAAACCTGCACGGCCATTTTTGTGTTGCTATAGATGACGGGACAGTAAATTTATCTTTTCTATTAACATAAATTTACAATTATGTATAACCTTACCTGATACTTTCTACGCTTTGTTAGGTTCTCCTCGTCCACGTCCAAGCCTAATGCTTTTGGTGCACGCACAAATCTTCCAGGCGCACTTGGATTGTTCAACGTTAAGCGTGCTACAATTGTTGGTAGCACGAGTTTCAAGCGCGGTGCAAATGATTGCTTTTCCGCATTTAAAAAGCGTGAGCACAGAGAAGCAGCCATTTCAACCACAGAAGGCTTATTAGCACCTTCGAAGAATAACAGGGTCATGTCGAATAAACGTTGCCTGTCAGATTTCGGCAAACGTACGATTAGAAGCTCTACACACTCTGCAATTGCTTTGCGGCAGCCAGGATCATCATCGTTGACCAAACGTGGCCCAAGTGAAATATACAGAAACTCCGCTTGCTTGGAAAGCATTTTTAAAGGAAACTTCTTAATTAAAGTGTGCAAAAATTGTATAACTGAACGCCGACCCATAGGAACTGGATAAAGCAGCTGTGCCGTAAAGAATTTCAAAGTTTGATCGACGCGTTTCTTCAGAGAATATTCCATTAAGTAAGTGAGTAGTATATTGCGTGCCTCATCGCGTACAAAATCGGATTGTGAAGTTATTGATAAATCGCCAATACGTTTCATTATTTGATGTAGGGGTTCAGCATCTACGCGTCTTGTAATAAGAGCCTTAAGCAACGAAAACGATAGCACCTGATACTCGCCCTCGAAAAGATTTTGCTCGACATAGAGTACTAATTGTTCTAATTGCTCTGGGGTAGCCGTGTAGTCAGTGCACTTGCGTAATAGCGCTACAATAGCTTTATAAGATGATTTCACCAACTGCAAATTTTCATCCTGCTTGATGGCGCCAAACACTGAAATGTTCTTTAATATATCGAACATACGTTCTACAACATCGTTGAGATATTGCTGATGAAGTTCCGACAGTTTGTAGGCATCATTCCAGATGGCGGCGAAACATTTCAATGCAAAAGTAACCACTCGAACATGGGTACTTTTCAGCGCGTCACGTAGCAGTGGCAACAGCGGATTCAAGAAGGGCTGATAGTCAACATCTAAAAGCTTTTTCCGTTTCAAGACGATTTGTAGCAACTCGACACCAAACTCAATTAATATATGGGCATTTGCTTGCGCATTCGAGTGTATACGTTTATTAATAGCACCAGAACGTGTACGTGGTGCAGGTTGTATGATAAAACAGTCAGGTCGTGCGCGACGCATACGCTCCTTCTCTTGTTCGCTGAGCGTGCGCTTTTGTGTGCCAGGCAGCAAATCGATGATGCTCTCCGAAATTGTGCCATAAATGAAAATCAGCAAACTTTCTCGCGATATATGCGCGTTTTCTACCAAGCCGCCAACTATTTTGCCGAAACAATCTTGTATTTTCAGCGTAACTTTACGTGAATGCGAACGCGCTAGATGCTCTTTAAATGGCATAAGTAGATCAAGTAAGCAAGTATCTTGTATATTACGTGCAACTGTATGTAGTACCAGATAGCTTTTGGCGCTCGGTTTTGCCTCGGGTGTATGTGCGGCTATTTTATCAATTTCCTTTTCAGCGGAAATATCACCGAAAATATCGTTCAGTGCTACATCAAGTAGATTGTGCAAACAACTTTCTATATCGGATGGTTGTAATTTCTCACGCAGAGCATCCAACACTCCATGCACGGTAACCGCGAGTACATGAACCTGAAACCCGCGCGTCAACAATGACTGCAAGTGGTCCATAAGCATGGAAAGATAGCTGGCGCCTAGTGTGAGCATAATTTTTTTAAGAATATCGCGCGTAAGCATGCGCACAGACTTGAGTGGCGAGCGTAAAAAGGTGCACACTTTCATGAATATGCCTGAAAAGGATTTTCGTTTGGTAAAAAGTAAAGATTACAAATACAAAATAATCTCACCTGGCACACTGGAATTCAATAACTCCTTGGGTAGCTTTTGCATTAATTTGACTAGCGCAAGCGCTATAGGTACACGCATTATTTCCTCCTCTTCCCGTTCTGCACTAAACCGTCTGCGATTGAATTTGTGTTTGTTCTCATAAGAGCTCTTCTCGGTAATTGCACGGTTAAGTGTCGGTATGAGGACACTTGTGATGGTTACCATTACTCGCTTTGCAGCATTAGATGGCAGTAACACTGGCGCGTTGAGTACGCATAATGCGGATGAAGTACTTTCTGAGATAGTCTCTGCATCAGTTTTTGCCAATTCAGAAACAAGTACGGCGTCTTCGTCATCATCATCATTTTCGTCATCATCTTTATCACTTTCCTTGTCGGGTTCTGCTTTATTTACTTCAGTCTCTGATTTGGCTTCCTTCTCTGTGCCAGCGGCATCGTCGAATAAATTTCTTGTTAGCTGTTGTAGCTGTTGCGGATCGGCTTCCGCCTGTGTCAAATCGAAATGGAATGCGTCGAGTATGCGTACCACTATTCGCACGCACTGCCGTTGGTAGTCTTGTGTGCTTCGTAACTTGGTGAGGTAGTAGCGCAGGAGTGTATGATATTGTTGCCACGGCAGCAACTGGCATACCACGCCCACCGCTTCGACAGCAGCGTCTACTAGTGTATGCTTGCCAGCGTGTTTTTCCTGCAGCAAATAGCGCGTGGCTAGCGGCAGCACGAATTCAGTTAAAGTGCGCGTACATGGCCGGCGCGTCATTGCCTGGGCAATCGTGCAGAATTTTAGTAAGGCGCGGCCATGACGATGTGTTTGTAAATGTGTAAGATTTTCAAAGAAATCGACTTCTGCATCTTTCTGATCACCAAGCGGTGCCAAATCTTGTAAAACGGCATGCGTGGTAGGCGCTTCACGTGCCATTTCCCCCAACAGCCGTATTCCTACGTACCGTACGTTATCATTATGGTCGCGGAGTAAACGTCTTAGCAAATTGATGGTCACATCGCCCACTAAATAGTCCACAGCGGCCTTTCCGTCTGGTTTAGCAGCATAACGCTGAGCTAAGCGCGGTAGAAGCAAACGCAAATGTTCGCTGGCATTATCGCGCAACCCCATGTCCTTGTCGTATTTGACAAAGTACACACAATTATAAATTGTCAATACGCCTAGTTCAATATCTACATGATCATTTTCGGCGTCCAGCAACTGTGCAATTTCCTTGAGCGCATCGAGCCGCTTATCGTAATCAGGTTGCTCTACCCAGCGTTTATCCCATGCATTGAGCATACTGACAAGGCGTGCAGTTCGTTGCAGGCGCATCGCTAAATTTGACAGCGTTTCATCATTAGATCTTGTAGCCTGCTTGTGACGTATGCGCGCGATATCTGTGACCAACTGACAAAGCAATTTGCGAGCGTTCACTTCCTGCGTTTGCTCGAACAGAGGCGCAAGTTTACGCAAATATATCTCTGGCATTTCGAGCTGCTTTATAAGATTCGCAAGCGTTGTTATCACCTGTGTTACTACTTCTTCGCTAGAGTTACGTTGCGACTTAGCAATGAGTATGGGCAATAGCAGCTGCAGCAAGCTATCGCATGTGACCGCATCGGAGACGTGCGCCGTCAGCAACGAAAGTATATTAAGATCACGTTTATCTATTGCTTGTTTGGCGGCTCGCGTGCTAAAGTTCATTCGCAAGCGTTTTAGTAATTCAGGAATATAGGGTTTGACAATATGCAGCCCACTTATTTCTACTTTCTCTGTTTTAGTTTGCTCGGATGCCAGCAGTCGTTCTACTAAAGCCATAATTGGTCGTCGTACCGCAGGCTTTGCCTTTTCATTTAGCAGCAACGCTACTACATAACTAAATATATTTGAAGTCGGTTGTGTACCTTGAACAACAGGCTGACATTGTGCCAGGAAGTTAAAATGTTGCGGTTTCTCACCCCACTGCAGCAGCAATCGAAGTATTGGCGTTGGCGAATGAATTGAATCTTGTGATAGTTTTTCAATCACAGGCCAAACGTAGATCTCACTTAAGCAGCGCACTTGCACCTGATTCCATTCAAAGTCCTCAATATGAGCGAAAAAATTCACTAAACTAAGTAATGCTGCATTTCGTACGTTCTTGTAGACTACAGCCATCTTAGGATGAATAAGCGTTCGTTTTTCCGGTGGCAATAATAAAACTGCATTACAAGCGCTTCCAACAAATGTCAAAAGTTTTAGCAAATAGATATGGAAGTCCCGCTTCATTAAACCGCCAAACTCTTTACGTATCAGCTCGAGCAAATTTACGACGCTTTGCAATTTTTTCGGTGACCATGCGGCTTGTAAATCGAAATCTGCCTCCACCTGTGCGGGTATTTCTTCCAATGCCACACCAGCTTCGGTATATTTTGCATACTTTCCAAAAGCCATTTCGAGAAACCATAAAATCTCTTCAGTTGTACATTGTCCCAGAAAACGTAAAATCAAGGACTTTCGTGCTTGTGCGCTCAGCGCACGCTGTGTACCTTTTGTAATCATTTTACCGTAAAGTATTCGTAGGAGTATCTTCATGAGTTCGGGACGCTGCTCAGGGCTTACAACTTCATCTAACTTGAAATTAATTAGTTCCTCTTTGAATTTCAATTCATCTGTTAGAGCACATAGATGTTCTTTATGTAGCGTTAAAGATTTCAATTTATATTTGAGAACACAATCAAGAGCAGCGCGTTGAAGTTGTGCATTGGGGCCAGCCAAGAGGTCCATATATAATGCGTATAATTCTGGTTCACGGAAAAGAGAACGCGGATTGGGTTGGGCCGCAAATACGCCTAGTTTGCTTTGCAGTGTCTGTAGAATACTTTTGGCAACGAAACTATTTTGATCTTTGCGCTGTTTATTGTGGCGTGTGGTTTTTCGGGGACGATCTAGAACGTAAAAATGATAAATATT
Source organism: Sphenella marginata (assembly GCA_951509765.1). Lineage (NCBI taxonomy): Eukaryota > Metazoa > Arthropoda > Insecta > Diptera > Tephritidae > Sphenella > Sphenella marginata. Next base: position 54,862,451 of record OX608083.1, read on the forward strand.
TTTTTAATCAAGAAATCATAAGAAAACAAGTGAACAGCCTACCATCCTGCTTATCATATTCATGCCCCTCATCGTCGCTATCTAAATCTTGTGCATCAGTGGAATCGTCTCGGCTTTGACCAGATGCTATTTGTGTTAGATCCCAAGTCAGTTCACGCTTTTCCAAACGAGCTCTATATTCCTCATTTACGAACTTCAAAAAAATTGTAACGAGATCACGATTTTTTAACAAAGCTATTTGACCAAATTTAGGCAGCCGCATCCATAGCAAATTTCGATAGTTTAGTAATTGTTGTTGAGTCTGTTTAGACAGCAATGCCGCTGGCAACAATTCATTCAATACATCGTGTTGCCAGCAAGCCACATTTGCCAATGCAACAGTGGAATCCTGCGACATAGCTGCAGTGTAATCAATCTGGTCAGTGGTGTGCAATAACTCTGCTTGATAAATATTCCAAAAGTCTGCAACGCTCATCACCTGTGCATATGATTCGATTAATTTTTGTACTGGCTCCCAAACAAATTTGAAATTATGATGCAACATGCCAAGTAGAAATCGTAAAATATGCTGTTTGTACATATCACGGCGCGGCTCATCTTCCTTATCTATAGCGCGATAGAGTTCACCCGCTATTTCTAGTTTCTGAAGTTCTAGGAGCTGTTCACGATAATTGTGTACATTAGGCGCGATACATTCCGCGAAATAGAATACTTTGTAGGGATGTGCTTGTTTAACTTGTCCATGCAATGTTTGGAGGCAGTGAGTCGCTAAAAGGCGTACATCGTGCGCATGAGAACTGAGTAGCGGTGCTAAAAGTTCAGAAACTCGTCGAGCCTCCATAGCGGAAAACTTGTCAACTTCAAATAGTAATTGATTTAGTGCTCCAAGGGCTTGAAGATTTGTGTTCACATGGGGTAGTAATGATTCAATAGCGCGGTGAAGAAAATCAGGAGTGCTTTTGAATTTAAGATGAATTTGTGTTTCAAGCAATAACGAAAATAATGTTAGATGACGTGCTAAGTTTTCTTTTGCATTCAAGCTATCTAATATTTGTGTCATTACCGCTTGTAAATGTTCTTTTAAAGGGTTTGTATCGAACCCAGCAATATGCGGCACTAGAATTAGTAAAAAAACTTGATCCAACAAATCATTTGGTTCCTCCTTTAAATGCTCAGTTCTAATGTTTAGCTCCTTTATTCTTTGCTGGAGTGTATCAAATGTTCGCTGCTGTTTGACGTATAACGTATATGGCTTCCATGATGACATTGCAAAGGCATTGCATGCCAGGGGACGTTTCTGCAACACAACGCGAGCCAACAACCCCATTGCTACACTATCTAAGTATTGTTCAAAGTTTGCCACAACTGAAGGTAATACCAGCAATTCGAATTGTGCATGCGTGCTGATGAGAAGCACAAATTCAGCGTAGATCTCCCGTTGTTGTACACTGAGTGATTTCTTCATTAGACGACTGGTATCCAGTTGAGTTAGGTTCACACTATTACTTGCTAGCAGAACATTACTAACTAATTTCATAAGCAATTGGAGAGCGTCTGTTATCGCAGACTTTGTTGTTGTCAATTGCATACAATAATCCAACATTTTCAGTATCGTTGGCACAACAATATCAATTTCGCTTAGATGACGTCCATTACGGTGCTCAGCGGCTAAAACAAATACAGGCAAAATATGCACTAAACGACCACATGCGCCTGTGCCAGATAACATTGTATTTTGTGTGACATTACAGAGTTTTTCCCAAAAGAGGGACATATTTTGCGGTAGAATGAAATTGAGTAAATCCTGCACTGCCCGTTGTACAATATCACACAATAGTTGGAGCTTGTCGCCACTACATTTTTCACGTTTCTCGTCCACTAAACACTCAAATATGAACTGTAAAAATTCGCCAGCGACAGAGTGAAACTGTCCTTTGATACCACGTAAAATTTCAAATAGCAAGCGGCCACATCCCGTGACGCTGTCGACATGTTCACGTGCCACAGTGTCCAACATAAAATCAAGAAATTTGCCATAATCGCGAACATCACGTGCTATAAAAGAGAAGCATTCAACTGCGAAGTTTGTGACATGTTCCTCATAACGTTGTTCATCCAAAAGGGGTAATATGGCATGAAACACTACGCCAATATTTTTCTTCAAAAATGGTTTAAGTGCCTTGAAAAGATAAGCCAAGCAAATCAATGTCCATTCTAACTGTTCCGCATCTTGCGTATTCAGTAGGCATATGAGACGATCGAGGACACGTTGAAAGTATGGATAGAAGTCTTCACGTAGATCTCGTGCTAGCACATACAGCAATTCCAGCAGCGGTTGAAGTGATAAATTGGTGGCAGTCGATAATCGTTCTAGCAACAAGTCGATAACGAAATCTTTCTGATGCACTAATTGGGGTAATGTTACAACCCTCATGCACTTGCGACTAAACTGTCCAAACTCATCCGTTAGATTGAGAACAATCCATTTCTTTAAAGTTTGATGAAAATAGGTCTCATTCTCTTCCTCTGAAAGATCTTCATTTCCATGGCCAATGCGGTATAGAGCCACCCGGCGTATGTCAATATCGGTAACACGTTCGGAAAAGGATTTAAACTGAAATATAATTAAAGTTTTATAACATTTGCATACAGGATTTGGTTAATACTTTGGCTTACCCGAAACGTGTTATTATTTTTTGTCTTTTGCGATATTTCTGCCATTTTGTATAGAGTTTCACATTAATATAATATTCAACGCTTAGGAACTCGTTAAATATTTACTGAAATTAGACTGTAGTCCAAAGAAAAGAAAACAAACGTATCAACACATTTTTCCAGCTAAACCAAGTGCATGCAGCGTAAAAAAGAAATTTGACAGCTCCAGGCAGCGCACATGTTGCGTCTAGGGTATGTTCAGTGCATATTTGTTGACATATGTGTGCATGTTCAGTTATCACATTTTGGTGTGTTCTTTTGCAATCCCGGCATGGCCTTAAATATTTGGAAAACAGGCATTGTTCATACAGATCAATAATGCCATGCAAGTGATACATAATGCGGTGTCGAGAGAGTTTTCGCACTGTATGCTTTGTATTTGGTTGTGAAAAGCTTATGACTAGGGTTAGGTGTAGCTGTCATTTGCTCTTAAAATGATATGAAACGCTTCCGTTTAAGAAAAGTTCCCTCAGACATCGCTTTAAAAAATTCCACTAATAAAACGAAAAAATGGTAGTTGTGGGCAGCCGCGATGTTCTAACCGCCTTAAATAAAACAGTCTGTTTATTTAAAAACTAAACAAACAGCTGTTCCACACGTGTACGTGCTGCGCTGCAAAGTCGAAAGAAATACTTTTCGCATTATTGCTGATTTATTCGAGTTAATTAATTTTAATTTGTTTGCTGTTAGTATAAATGGAATCTACAAAGAATACAGACTTAATAACAACAATCGAAGAGGACGCTGAAGTTGAAAATTTCTCTGATGACTCCGATGCAGAAGTGGAGGTAAGCATGAATTTAAAAACTATAGTTTTACAAATAGAATAATTATTTTATTTAGTATCAACCAACAAAAATACGTAGCAAAAAAGTAACGGAGTTTGAGAAGGGTTTTCAATTTGTATCATCGGTAAAGGAGTACAATAAAGACACATGGGATGATCTTATGAAATACGTAAAGCGTAAGGCGCGCACAAAAACTGACGATAAAATAGCAGCACGACTCAAGAAGCGTGAATCGGACGGGTCAAAGCAGGTTGATGAGAGTGATGATGAAGATGAGGTAAAGCCATTTGATCTACTAAAATACTTTTGCACATGTCTCTAATACATCTCTCTTCAGATACCACTATCCGACGATGAGTTGAAGCACGATAATTTACGTTTACGTGAGAAAAAGTTAACCAAAAATAAGAAAAAGAAGGCAGGTGCTGATTCCGATGGAGAAGCAGAAGAAGAAGGCGAAAAAATGCAATTCGATGAAGCTATCGAAAGCAACGAGTCAATAACTTCTTTTTATCAAATGAACTTGTCACGTCCCCTAATGCGTGCTATCGGCGTACTAGGCTATATCTATCCAACACCAATACAGTCTTCTACAATACCCACTGCTCTGCTAGGCCGTGATATTTGTGGTTGTGCAGCCACTGGTACGGGTAAGACAGCTGCATATATGCTGCCTACGTTGGAGCGTCTTTTGTACAGGCCAATGAATAATAAAACTATAACACGGGTACTCGTACTAGTACCGACGCGTGAGTTGGGTGCTCAGGTGTATCAAGTTACAAAACAGTTATGTCAATTCACTACAATAGATGTGGGATTGGCAATTGGTGGTTTGGATGTTAAAGCGCAAGAATTGGTATTAAGACAGAGCCCTGATATTGTTATAGCGACCCCAGGTCGTCTCATCGATCACATTAAGAACACGCCGAGTTTCAGTTTAGATTCTATTGAGGTGAGTTGTGATTTGATAATCAATAATCCTTAGGGCAAATGATGAATCTTATCCTTGCGCGCTGAAACTCCTTATGGAGGATAATTGTGGATATTTTTTAGTCACACTTTTTTGAAGGAGTGATCTGAGCATTCCTAACAAAATGAAAGGGAAAATTTGTTGAAATCGTTTATCCTAATTCTTCTTTTATGTTTTTGCTACTTTAGGTACTCATCCTTGATGAAGCTGATCGCATGTTGGATGAATATTTCGCGGAGCAGATGAAAGAGATTATTACATCTTGTTCTAAGACACGTCAAACTATGTTATTCTCCGCTACTATGAGTGAACAAGTAAAAGATTTGGCTGCTGTGTCACTCAACAAACCTATCAAAATATTTGTTAATAACAATCAACAAGTAGCATTCAACCTTCGTCAAGAATTCATACGTATACGCGAAGATAAGGAGGGTGATCGTGAGCCCATATTAGCGAGTTTGATTTGTCGTACATTCCACGATCATTGTATGGTATTTGTCCAAACAAAGAAGCAAGCACATCGTCTTCACATACTGCTTGGATTGTTGGGCATACGTGCAGGTGAATTGCATGGTAATCTTACACAACAACAACGTTTGGAGTCACTTAAAAAGTTCAAAGATGAACAAATTGATGTACTAATAGCTACAGATGTAGCTGCACGTGGTTTGGACATTGTAGGCGTAAAGACAGTAATAAATTTTGTTATGCCCATTACAACAGAGCACTACATTCATCGAGTTGGTCGTACAGCACGTGCAGGACGTGCTGGTATATCGGTATCCCTCGCAGGAGAAAAAGAGCGTAAAATCGTTAAAGATATAATTAAGAATGCAGAGAATTCTGTGAAGAATCGCATTATACCACCAGAAATTATAGAAAAGTATCGAAGGAAGCTGATTGCGTTAGAACCGGAAATACGTAAGTATATGAATGTTAAAAACTACTATGTACTACAGAAACGTATATTAATTTCTTTTTTAATTGCTTACAGAAAATATTATGGATGAAGAGCAAGCTGAACGACAGCTTGCAAAAATGGAGCAGCAGCTTTCAAAAACTGAACGTAAATTACTTGGTACACAGCCTGAACATCGGGAATGGTTCCAATCGCGCAAGCAACGTGAAGAAGAAAAAGCACGTTTAGCAATCACCCCGGATGTGGAGGCTAAAAACTCGGTTAACAGTGTCAATAAAAAAGGTGGGGAAAAACGCAAACGCACCGAATATGGTGGTGAAGGTGAAGATGGACCACCAGTTAAAGAGCTTAATGACAAGAAAAAGAAAAAGGCTGAGCCAAAGAAAAAATCACCAGAACAATTAGCAAAGGAGCGGGTTATAAGAGAAATTGAGAAGGCATCTTTAGTACGTGCTAAAATGTCTAAGCTCAAAAAACGTCCAGGTAAAATAAGTTCCGTGGCTGATGAGAAGTCCAGAACGCACATCAGCGAATACAGTAAGCTGAAGCCAAAGAGGCGTCATGGTCAGTCCGCGTTTACAAATGACTTGACTGATGTGAGCCGTAGTGGCGCCTTGCGTTTAAGGTGAGTGTCACATAAAATTATCTAGAAATTGCAATTGAAATTCAAAAATTTTTTTATTTTAGATCTGAAGCGAACCGTCATAAGAAGCTTTCACAAATAGCTAAGAAAAAGAAGATCAGCGGCGTGAAGATAGCCAACAAAGCAGGCAAAAACAAATATAATAAAGGGAAAAACTTTGGCGGACCACGCTTTGCAAAAAAGAATCATAAATAATTTAGGTGTACAGTATAATGTAAAATTTTTTATGTTAATATAAAATATGATCTTTAACGATACGTGTAGACAAATTTGTTTAACAGCTTGCATTAAAAAACGTTCACAAATTCTTCCAGTCCGGCAACATTATTTCTAATTGTTTATTTCCAAACAGCTGCCGTTCAAACTCGTTTGTTGACGTTTTCCCCGATTATTTCATTCTACAACAAAAATTTTCATTTGCGCAGAAAGCAAAAAATAAGCGTAGTGTTCGATTGTTTTATTAGGCTATGTAATTGCTAGGCGGAAAGAGATTATTTTTCGCAGTAGTTTCATTTATTCCAACAAAATTGGCTTCGAAGTTCAAAATTCCCAGTGAACAGCTTTACAAGTTTTAAATATACTAAAAAGGTATTGCATAAAATACTCAAAGTGAGCAAAAATTTTCCAATAAAAAGTGCTTTTGTTTGGTTCTACCTTGGCCAATCGAGACGGCGTGACGTGAGCAGTAAAAGTATATGTAAAAATTCACAACTGTGCGTGACAAAATCAAAGATACAAAATGTAAACAATAATTTTGAAACGTAAGCTAAGTGATATCCATAAAAAGTTGTATCGAATAATTGTGGTAACAAAAAGCGGCCGGGTGCACAGACTTAATGGCGGCGCCTGCTTTATGCTCTTTAACCTGGGGTTGGTTGCTTCATTACTTACGATTTTTAGCTCAAAACCTTGCAACGGTTGTATTTATATAAGGCAATCAAAATTTGCTATGGCTTCCGCCTTAAATTAAAAGTAAAAAGTGAAAGTTAATTAGATGGTTGCGTGTCTCATTTGGTTGAGAATTTGCACTTTTATTATTGTTTTGTCTTTTTTGTTTTCTTCTGACGTCATCGATAGCTCTGTTCGCATATCCCCTACGAAATTAGCATTGCCTGCTTAATAAATTTCTGAAGCATACCCAGTAAGAAAGCTTTCAGGTAGGTAGCGTCCCTACAAGATACTGCTGAGAGATGCATCAGGTTTTTCATATTGCTGCTACAAATCTGATGGCAAATTTAAACCTTAACTGAAAATATTCAAGTAGTCATCATGGTTTTTCTCCAATATAATACTCAATAATGGTCATACCATGTAAGGAGAAAATTTAGCCTAAAATAAAGGTAATACTTTCCATCCAACGTCAAGTATTAATACACGTCCAAAAATCTCGAGAGAGGTATCAGAAGACGCGTCTTGACCTCCGTAACAATAATCCGAAGGGGGTCAAGCAATATTTTGTTTCTGTGAAAAGTTATTAGTGAAAAAACGAAAATTGACCCGGGTCAGATCCCCAATTCGGGGCCCGATCCACGTTTTTTATGTACAGAACACCTTTCCGCGTCGGCGCCCTCGGCCGCTATTCAAAAAATAACCCTGGGCCACGCCATTCCAACTCCGGGTGGTTGCCATAGCCGTGGCTTCCTTCCGCGTGCCACTATTTTCTCACAGGGTGATGTGATTGACAGAAAAATTGTGAACTTTAACTGCAAATATCTCGCAAAATTCTAAAAATATCGGATTTCCCCCTCTAGATTATTGTTACGGAGGTGAAGACGCGTCTATTGATACCTCTACCTAAATTTTTGGACGTGTATTTACACTTGACGTTGGATGGAAAGTTTTACCAAAATAAATTCTAAAAATTAACTAATTCTTTTTTTTTTGGCAGAGATAACGATAATTCCAATCAAATGAGGAGTTACCCTGTAAAAAACGTTTGAGTATGGGAGTACTCCAACACTTATCCTCATTCATACAAAAAGGTGGTCCAATTTATATGGCCATGTCCGGTGATTGGATCAGCTAATCCATGTCGGAGCACCCCGCTGAATAGTCCATGGAGCACCTACGTGAGAGTACTTTGAAAATTCTGCCAAAAGATTGATCAATAGAGTACTCTGCAGTGAAGCGAGCGAGGGAATAGGTGTTCCTTTTGAGGACCACCTACTCCATGTTGTTGTTGTTTTAACAACAAAATCACTCCCCGAAGGTTTTGGGGAGTGTTGTCGAAATAACAGTCCATGGCCGGATATGAATCCGGTACGCTCCGGTACTCCCTTGCGGTACTGCCCGACTGTCGTGGGACCGATTTGGTATGACCAGTGCAACCTTCTAGGTCATGTCATCCCTCCTTCCGAAAGGAAAGAGAAGATGGGTAATGAGAGGTGGGAGGCATCATATCCGTAGATCAACCATCGAGTTGCACATCATTACCTTTGTGCATATTGGTCGCCTCTTACGACCGGTATGCCTACCGCGGGCATATTCTAAGCCCCAACCCGCAGGGGTACCACCTACTCCCTCTCTCGCTTTGCTGTTGAATACTCCATAGAGTAATCCAATAGGAGTATTTTGGGAGTACTCTCATGTAGGTGGTCTATATTGTATTCAAAAGCAAAGAAATGGAGTACTCCGAGTCGGATTAGGTGATCCAATTCCATATAATCGCCATATAAATTGGACCACCTTTTTTATATAAATGAGGATAAGTGTTGGAGTACTCCGATACTCGTTAAGGAGTACTCTATGGAGTATGGAACGGAGTATTTCGGTTTTTTGCAGGGTAAGCGTAATGGATTTTTTTTTTTTAGAATTTTCGCACTATTTCTGGAAGTGATTTTTAGATTAAGGCTACGAACTACAAAGACAAAACACCTGCAAAGTTATCGCTTGGATTTATCTATGCATCCACCTGCGTCTTGATAAGAGCAACTAAACAATTTTTATTTAAATCTTGATAACGCACACGTGCCTAAATGCTCCGTTACCTTTCTAATATGAATTGTCATGATTCAGCTGGTCTCTGCTTATCAGAGCTTAACGGTTTATTTTTTAATTGACGTTGGACTTTAATGTTTTTGTTCACACGGAGCTTTGATTTTCTTCTCTTTTGTTTGCGTTAAATTAAAATCTGGCGAAATTTAGGGGTTCATTGAGTTCGCTTAGGAATGGCGCCATATATTTCAGTGCAGATCTAGAGTCTAGACGGCACTAGACACTTTTCATTAAGCATTTAGTCATTAAAAATTGAATATTTAAGACTTTAATGAGCTAGTAAGACAACCTTAGGCTCCATTTTTATAAAACTCGTGTATTCATAAAGGTAAGGTTATGTTAGATATACCAACAATAGCTTGGAAGTGCAGCTGCGATCTTATGTTAACAGGCATGCCACTATGAAAATCACGATAACTTTTTTAAAAATGAATAAAATTTTAAACAGATTGTTTCTTACCATAGAGGGTTGGGAGAGTTCGAATACAACCATACGCCTATTTTCGATATCGAAAATTTCGAAAAACATTTAAAATGAGTAAAATGCTGAAAAATCCTGAAAGGTGGACGCTTCTATATGAATTACTATTGTCACTCGAACATTTATAATATTTTCTCTAATTTCGCTTTTAATTCCAGATTTAGTACAATACGCGCAACAACGCCACATAATCGAAAACTCCAATAAATAAAAGCAATATGCAGAGCAATACGCCGTTGTTTGCTGAAAATGCTGATACACAGAATGACAAAGATGTGGCTATCAATCAAAGTGTAGATACGGAAGAAGATTTACAAGAATTTACAGTTCCACCGTCACCACCACCTACGCCAAACTCGTTACGATCGTCTGCGGAATCGTCAGACTCAACCACGGAACTCGCTACAAATCGACAAGCTCAACCCATGGATGAATCGACTACGGAGGTACATACAGAAGAGGTAGCAGCACTACAACCATTGTATGCCGAACTACATCAACAATGTGTAGACCATGCAGACTTCTTCAAAGATGATCACACAGAGAAGGGACAACGTTTATATGCGGCCTTTGTTGCTTGGCAGGATTTCATACGTTTAGCCAATAAGTTGACACTGGAGATTGATGCCTTTGCTTACAAATACGATTTCGATGAACACACACCGGGCAATGGATACCGCAGCTTTGTATCTGTGACGAACTCATGTATTACTTATGGACAAAGTATTTGCAAGAATCTCTATGCATCACGTTCCAACATGTTCTTTCGAAAAAAATACTACATGAAGGAGGTTGAGTCATGTTCGCAGCTACTCTCTTCACTTTGCACGTGTCTACAGTATTTACTGATTATGCACGAATGGTCGTGTGATTCTGGAGATTTATTTGCCAATGGACAACATACCGCCGAGGAGTTGTTCGAGTTGGGGGATACTATTAATCAGTATGCTTTTTATGGACGTTGTCTTGGATTTCAATATGACAACACAATGCGTGGTGTGTTGCGTTTCATTTCCATTGGTATGGCTAGCTTTTCGGAAGTATACTACGCCGAAGTGGAAGGTAAAATTTCAAAGACAACACGTGGACTCTGGACGGGTAGCAAATATTTTTTGAACCCGGAACAATGTGCTCGTCGCATTGTGAATATTTCGCAGAATGCGAAAATTGATTTCTGTAAAGCATTTTGGTTTCTCGCCGAGTCGGAGATGATGAATACCATACCGACAATTGTTGGCAGCTCTGTGAAGGTGCACCGCCTGATCGAGATACCGCAGGAACCGTTACAGTTACCGCGGTGAGTTTATTATTTTTTATACATGAATTTGACAAATAAATTAAATTTCTATTTTTAGCGTTAACAAGTCCAAGAAGCTCCCCACCACAACAGATGTGAATCAAAACGATAATTCGGAGCTCATTGATATTCCCTTGCCTAGTGCACATATCGGTACTGGTAATTCTGTGCGCGTGCGTCTACTTAGCTACACGCGTCGCGAGGGTATGATCGGCGAGGGTATGTTCTCACGCAGTTGGCGTCGTCTACCGGCACGTAGTCGTAGTGTACTATTCCACTGTCATGGTGGTGGCTTCGTAGCGCAGTCGTCGAAATCGCATGAACTCTATCTGCGCGATTGGGCTGCTGCTCTCGATGTACCACTTGTTTCGGTGGATTATAGTCTCGCACCTGAAGCACCATTCCCACGTGCACTCGAGGAGGCCTTCTATGCTTATTGTTGGATGTTGCGTAATTCAGAGCATTTAGGTACCACTGCTGAGCGTATTGTGTTGGCTGGCGATTCAGCTGGCGCTAATCTATGCATTGGTGTTGCATTGAAATGTATTGAGCAGGGTGTACGTATGCCAGATGGGCTCTTTTTGGCTTACTGTCCGACTCTTATAAGCTTTGTGCCTAGTCCAGCACGGCTTTTATGCCTAATGGATCCATTGTTGCCTTTTGGTTTTATGATGCGTTGTCTGCGCGCTTATGCTGCTCCGGAGCCCAAACAAAAGGAGGAGAATGCTGCGCATGTGGCCAAATTGGTAGATATACGTAATAAGATATCAACGCAAGAGCTGCATCTAACTTTGCAGGGGAGGGAGAAGGAGTGCAGTGCGGCGTCGAGCAGACGTACATCGGCTGCTAAAAGTCCATTATCTTCATTGGCTGAGAACTCCAAGTGGGATCAGATGGTAAGTTGAAAGGAAATAATCTATCTCTTAGTTGTCAGCTGTACCGATAGTCCCCACACCTGAGATTTTGTGAGTTCCTTGCTTATTTTTTATTAATTTCTTTTTCTCTAGTTGAAAGATGGCACCGCTTTAGATATCACAGCGGTTGAAGTCGACGCTGAGACGGAGGAAACTAGCGATACCTTCGCTAGCGCTTCCTATCACAGCCAAACAGTTGAACGCACCGAACTACCCTCCACCGAAGAAGACAATAGCCTTTGTGTTTCATTTGAAGATGATTCACAACCAATCGTACACTATCCCATACAACTTTCTGCACAAATGCCTAAAGATTCCGATTCAGAACAATATATCGATCGGTTTCTAGACAAATATCTCATCGACACAAATACGCAGGAGGCTAAAGAGCAGTGCAACAATGGCGGTGCTAACGAGACAACAAGAAATGGCAGCGTAGGCTATATGACAAATGACCTCAAACCGACAATAGCACGTACAGCATCTGAAGAGAATATTATTATTGATGCGGGTAAAGAAGCCATTGCCTTTCAGACGCTACATGGACATTTTAATAATGCCGTCAATGCGCTTACAACAACGTTAGATCGTTATACAAAATCAAGTGAGATACGTGGTGATGGCGCCGGCTGTGCTGAGCGCATACAGGATTTACGTAACATGGATGCTTTGATAGCACGTAGTCCAAGTGTAGAATTTGCCTTTCAAGTGCCAAAAGATCCGTTTCTATCGCCATATTGGGCTAGCGACGAATGGCTTTCCCAGTTGCCAAATACGAAAATTTTGGTAAGAACCAAAAAAAAAATAATTAAATTCTGAATGAATTTTATTACTACAACAATATATGTATTTTCTAATGCTAGACGCTCGATATGGATCCTTGCCTAGATGATTGTGTTATGTTTGCGCGCAAACTTAAAAAATTGGGGCGTCCTGTAACGTTGGAGATACTCAAGGGTTTGCCACATGGCTTTCTTAATTTTACAATGGTTTGTTGGGTTTTTTCTTTAAACTGTAAATATTTGTTATTGCTATCTCTATCTTTCATTCACCGCACAGTATTCGAGCGAGGCACGCGACGGTTCAGCAAAATGCATCAAAATGCTTAAAGAATTATTGGCCATTCCAGCGGATATTTTATTGAATGGTGATGCTGTAGCACGTCAATGAAGTAAAAGATAATTATTTGCGAGTTAAATGTGTTTTATACTAAATACGAATAATATAAACAAGTAGTTTATAAATTAATTAAGGCAATTTACAGCAGCATTTAGAGGTGTGCGCAGGTTATATAAAATATTTTATAGAAACCGCTTTGCATATCTGGAGAAATCATACAAAAAAAAAATGCGAATAATGTTTTTGAGTTTAATTTAGCATGCTAAAATCAATTTCGAAAAACAATGGATTATTTATTAACGAAGAGCAAAGCAACAAATAAGCAAAAAACAAAAACAAATGCATATTGTGATAGGTTAAGATTTCTATTTTGATTTAGTTACTGTCCAAATTTTATTTGTATTCTTTATTATACAGTTTGTGTGTACCTTTATAATATTAGTTTTTACCAAAGTGTGTAAAAATTGCCAGATGATTTCATTAACGGTAAAAATATACAGTCAAACCTCTTTTTATGCGGGGGATAGGGACCGTGTAAAAATAATCGCACCTCTTTTATGCGATTTTTTTTGTGCGGATTTCTTTTTTTATGCGTTTTGTTTTGTGCGATCCTTTTTTTGTGCGGTGTGCCTGTAGTAGTGTCAAAAGAAAGTGTACACCATAAAATTGAAATTTTCACCAATCACTGCTTCTTTTTGAATAATTTCGCAAATTTTTTATAAAAGTATTAACACATATACAGTTTGTACTTTCAAAGTTAAAGCTCAAAAGTTTTCTCAAAATTCAGGAAAATTCGACAAACTTTCAACAAAATTTCAAACTTTTTGCACAAAGTTTTTAGATTTTTTTTGAATACGCAGTTTTGTAGCTCGTTGAATTTTACTATAAAATGATACAAATCTTAAGCCGCTTCAAAATTTGTTGAATGTTTGTCGAATTTTCCTGAATTTTGAAAAAACTTTTGAGCTTTAACTTTAAAAGCACAAACTGTATTTTAATTAATACTTTTATAAAAAATTTGAGAAATTATTCAAAAAGAAGCAGTGATTGGTGAAAATTGCAATTTTATGGTGTACACTTTCTTTTGACACCGCCTGTATATGTACCGCACAAAAAAAGGATCGCACAAAACAAAATGCATAAAAAAAGAAATCCGCACAAAAAAAATCGCATAAAAAAAAATCGCATAAAAAAGTGGCGCATAAAAACAGGTTTGACTGTAGATGCTACCACACTTGAATAGGATTGTTACTTTTTCAAAATTTCCGATAACTGAGGTTAAAATAATGATCTCAGTTTTCTGAACAAAAAATATACTATTTTATAATTTATTAAAATATAACCAATCAGCAAATTAACCATCAATCAATGAATACGGATTATTCTGGAATAAATTAGTTATTCAAGTGAAGGTTAAAGAATCTCAATATTTTTAAAAACTAACTTTCGTGAACTTAATGTTCGTAAAACGAAGAGATAGAGGGCCGAAAGAGTTAGAGAGAAACAACAATAGTGCAATGGGTTATTGTTTGAGTTAACTGAAATTGTTTTCCGATAGTTTTGTAATTTTGAGTTGTTTAAGTTTTTAATTTTTTATTTAAAAAATATGCAATTTGTGGTAATTTTTTTAGTTTTATGTTCAACCACTATTTAATTTATAGATTTTTAAGTAATGCAACTTTCCATTATCCTTTTTCTATTTATTACTAAAATCAAGTGTACGACTATAGCAAACAAACAGTATTTATTGCAGCTCAACGAAAAAAAAAATGTATCGAAACCCTAACGAATAAACTACACACTCTTAGAAATCAAAATTAATATAAACAGATATATTATAAAAAAATAAATAAAAATTTCAAGGCCTTGTTGTTTTAATAATGCAGTCATGTATGTAAAAAATATGTAAATTTAAGAGTTTTGTTAGCTTCGATGTAAATGATTTTCATTCCAATGAGTCACCCTTAATTTTCACCTCATCATAATGTATGTTTGTACATTTATAAGTTTTTCTTAGTAATACCTTTATTCATACCTGCTTATTTGTTATGTATGTATGTGTGTACGTACTTATTTAATTTTTTTTTATAAAATTTACAAAGTCCAATTATAAAAACAAAATACTTGTAAAATACTAACAACTCAGGTATGAATATCGCCAATCATTTGGTACCAGTGAATATTTAACAGAAGTCCAGTTTATTGTTTTTTATATAGCTTTTTCATAACATTTGCATTTATATTTATTTATTTATTTTAATTTTATAGTTTATAGTTGATCATATTTACTTTTCATTGTAATTTGCATAACTCACATGTTTTATTATAATTCAACATATGGCTAGTATTTCTACTCTTCCATATCGCATAACAAACTCATGTAAACCAGTTTCCTGACAAGTGGCTAAAACACAAAGGGTCTGTGCAAAATATTAACAAAGTACTGTGGTGTGAAATTCTTTGGTTACTAAGGTGAGCAAAAATGCCACTAATAATTTTTTCGATTTGTTGAATGTCAAAAAAATGTCTTCGATCTGTCAAAATTTCATTTGCTTAATCATTTGGCACACTGTACTTTGCTAACTTTTGTCACAGGCCCAAATCATTCAAAAGGCTTAAGTAATATATTAGCGGCTTACTAAATATTTATGTGAATAGTTTTTAAGTGCAAGAACTAAGATTGATTTCTGCTGCCTACTCAAAACAAACTAATGTTATCAAATATTTATTTAACTACTTTAATGAAAAACAAAAATTTATATACATATATTTTTACAAAATACATCATAAACTACTTTATTGAAACTATAACTTTTTATATGAATTTTAAATATTACATACATATGTGTACTTATAATCTATTATAATATAAATCATATATCATAAACTTATATACTAACATATTAAACTAACCCACATGCATCTGAAATAAAAACATCTATGTATTTCTTTCATATAATATGCATACATATGTACATACAATGCATACATTTATACTATAATATAAAAATTACATTAAAAAAAAAAATTCTAAAAACTTTTGCTTTGGTTTCTACATATTGACTCAATAATGATGCTACCCATCAATATTTTTATTTGGAACGATATTTGTTTACTTTTTAAAATTAAAAGAAATACAATTCCATGCGAGAACTTGCAACTTCTCTTTACAACGCACTCTAATGCCTGTTTGTACATATGTATGCATAATTTAAAAATAAATATTTTCATGTATTAATTTCATTAATCGAAGTTCAAATAAGTAATTGTGAGTTTAATAAATGCATTCACTTAATTCACCAGTGAAAATGAGTTAAACAAATTTTGTTATTTTCAACTTGATGCAGATTGTAAGGAATTTCCAATGAGACCTTAAGGATGCCAAACACGAGTTTTTGTTAGTTTTCGCAATATATGGTCCGCACAAAACAAGCAATTGAGTAAGGTTATGGTATATACATAGTTGTTGCTAGTCGCTGCAATTTTAATCGGTCAATTCGATGTCACTTACAAGTACCACACACGCCCAACTACTAAGTCCATGATGGCGCCGAAATGCGCGTTGCTCCACTTTCCACTGCAAATACCAGCCACGTGTGTGTGTGTGTGTGTTTAAGCTGAATATGCGAGCTTAACTGCACTCAACAAGCACAATAGTTAGTTGTTTGTTGTCAGCTGTTATTGCTGTTCTACTACTACAAATTTTACGAGTTACCAACCCCTCCGCTCTTAGACTGCTACGAACCCCCCCACACTCTATACCAACCATAGGTTGTTTGTTGTTTGCAGCTCAATTTCGATTTTAATTAGTTTTGCAGAGTTTTATATGTGCGCGCGAATAGTTGCGTGAGAGGGCGAGTGTGTGTGCTACTCATTGCCAGTTAACATAAAAGCAGTTGGGCCTAACTGAGTAGTTCTATATGTACATATGCAGTTGAATTGTTGTTATGACTGTTTTGTGGATTGGCAATGGTTGCGACGGTGTACAATGGGGTAATTTGAAGAAATTTGTAGTAAATTTAAAGATCGCAGCAATATTGAAAATTATGAGAGGTGTACAGGAAGGACGTAGAAAGTGGCACAAATATGTATTTTGAAAATAATTTTTGTTTTCAAAAAACACAGTTTTCTCTAAAATAGTTTTTAATTTTACACATTTGTAAGTTTTGCAAGCTCGAGACCAGTGAACAATAATTCATAGTTGAATTTTTATTGTCATTGTTTTAATTTTAAAAATAATTTTTTACAAAACAAATTTTGGGAAAATGCGTTTTCAAAAAAAAAAAATTCTAAAAGTAATTTTTTATAAAAAATATTTTGAAAATAATTTTTTTTTCGAAAAACACAATTTTCTCTACAATAGTTTTTAATTTTAAAAATAATTTTTTAGAAAGAAATTTTGGGAAAATGTGTTTACAAAAAAAAATTTTTAAAGTCATTTTTTAGAAAAAAAAAATAAAAAAAATTCTGGAATATAGCATTTTTAAAAGATTTTGATATAAAATACCCCACTGTGCGCCGTACAGCTGTCGCCATACAGTCAATTAAACTGCGGCTGACATATGTGTATTGTGAGCGTTCTTTTTTTGCTTACATACACATGTATTGTTGTAATTGTAGATGCACTTGTTTTATGTAAACTTTTATATGTCGGCATTCGCATGAGTTTTTGACCGATTTTGTTGTTGAAGCAAAGCCTACATATATTGCTTGTACTTTTTTTTCTTCTGTATTGAGCCACTTGATATGTGCCCATTTGTTGGCGTGGTGCTCGACTATACCGCAGCTAGCTTAAATTTTTTTTGATTGCATTTGCTTTTGTTACGGGGCCTCGCTGTGTTTGTTTAACGTTTTGTATTTTTTTTTTTGTTTTTTTTTTTTTTGGTGGTCGATTGCTTGACAATTGCGGATGACAATAACAGTACAAGCGAAATTGGTAATTTCTGCATTGGCAACTGGTGATCATGTTACGCATCGTAGGATTTTCACCCAAGTGGGAACTATCGAGTGGGTTGTGGCTGGAAGGAAATGAGTTTGGCACTTGTGGCGAAAAAAAACATCGATTTCGCTTTCAAATATTATTGGAGTAGAGCAAAAAAGTGTAAATTGTACAATGTGGAAAGATAAAATAAATAAGGAAGTGTTAATCGTGTAAAAAATCTGAATCGTTTCGCTAAATTGGTTAGTAAAATTTAAATGGGTACGACGGGGCGTATGCGTAACATAGCCAATTACAGCTGTGACAATACACAATTTTATTGAAATTGCTTCTGCGGCTTCATTAGTTTTTGTGGCATGGAATGAGTGCTCATTTTTTAGAAAGAACTTTGTTTTAAATAAATCGTCAGTTTCGAATCTTCTATAAAAAAAGGCAGAGTTTATAAAGACATATGTATGTATGTATGTATTTTATGTGATTTCAAATTAAATTCGTAATGATTATTTTTGTTTTTAAGAAAGGCCAATTATAATTTGTTTATTAATAAAAAAACATGAGGTTCTACGACTATAAATAAAAAAATAAAATAATATGAAAAATAGTCAAAAAAAAAAAAATGTTAAAAATATAAAAAAAATTAAAAAGAAAAAAAACAACGAAAAGTAAATAAAGATAATTAAAAAAATGAAATTATGAAAAGTAGTAAAAAAAAAATTCTCAAAAAAAAAAAAAAAATTAAAAAGAAAAAAAAAACGAAAAGAAAAAAAAAAGAATCAAAAGGTAATAAAAACAAAAAATTTTTTTTTAAAAGTTATCAAAAACAAAAACTTTTTTATGGAGTCAAAAGTAAGCAAAAAAATTTTTTTTTATTATTTTTACTTATCGCGAAAAATCATGAGTTTTTTTTTAATATTTATTAATTAATTGGAAACTAATGATTGCAAATTTATTAGTAGTGGTAATCAATAGTCAAATGGATTCTCAGGAAAATAAAAAATCAAACCGGTAATCATTAGTAATCATTATGTCGGTTTCATGTCGGTCATATGGTCGGTTTGGTATTAAAGACACCATGGCGTATGAGTAGCACAAACACTAAACCCTTAAAGCTCTGTGAAACATTGAAGAATAATGTAGGCGGCTCTCTGTGACTGGCAAACTTTTTATGTGAAGTCATAAATCATTTTAAAATAAGCTCATAAAGCTTTTATAAACTGACTTTATACTTTCTGGACGTGGGCGTAAATCTCATAATTTGTTTATGAGCTGTTTTAAAATTTTTGTTGAGCTTTTTATTTATTAAATTTTAATATACTCACTCATTTGGCTTAGAAACAAAATTATGTCACTTTAATATATACATATATGACAGTCTTCGATTTTTATTGTGACGTAATGCCATTGCATCATCAAAATGCAGTTGCATATGCCACATTGAGTGGCACAATAAATGTGTCATGAATTTTTCATGGAATTAATTTGACACAAATAAAAGTAAACAAAAAGCAAATAAAATGCAAAAATAAAAAAGTATGAATAAAAACCAAAACATGCTCATACATGTAGTTGTGGTATATGCAAGCACACACACACACACACTCGTAGTGCACCACATCGTGGCATGGCACAGATGTTGAGCTACCATAAATGTATGACATGACAAATATATACATACTTAAAAGATGTGTCTGTCTGTGTGACATGAGACTAACAAAATGTCACAAATAAGTTGCATACGCTACAGCTTTACCACCGTAGGCAAATACTTTTGCAGCAGTCAACTTCATTTAGCAGCCAAACAAACAGTATTACAAACAAACATATAAACAAATACATGTGTATGTGTGTATGTGTGTGCGTGTTTGTATGCGTCCTTGCTTGTGTGCACTTGGAAATATTGAATTATGTTTTAATTAAATAAAAACGTTTGCTTTCAGTTATTAAAATACAATTTTGAACACACATACACTAGTAGATATACATATATTTGTATGTGTGTGTGTGTATTTGAGTGTATGCACATATGCAGGTGAAAGTATAGGCTTATATGGGCTTGCATTTGCGATTTGAAGATACCTTATGGTTGTACAATATGATGTCAAACATTTCATCTCACTGGCTTATTTTTGCGAAATATATACATAAATATTAGGGATGGCAATTTTTTTGGACCACGGGACTAGTTCCGAGATTTGGAAATTCGGCATTTTACAATGTTTGGGGTTAAAAAAATTAATTTTTTTATTTACAATCAAGTAAGAAAATTCAAATATGAAAAAATATAAAACATCAAAAAAAAAAAAAAAAAATTTGTATAAATAAAACACCCATACAGTTTTTCGTAAGTCCAATCCCGATCACGCAAATGTTAAGTAAAAAAATCTAATACTTGTACAAGTAAAGCTGCAGTAACGTCGTATAGAAACCGGAAGTATAGGCACAGTGCATCATAAAACTAAGTTAGCTTAAAATTTAATGAGAAACAAAAACACTATGGAAAACTAAAGAAGTTATTAATTGCGATCAAAAAAAATTAAATTTATTTAAATTTTTTCTTTACAAAAAATATAATTTCAACAAGCTGATGTCTTGGGCAAGAGTTACAGAAGCTAAGGCAAAAGTTTTTAAAATTTGTGTTTGTCTGTCTGTATGTTTGTTTGCACATCACGAAAAGCTCACTATCTAGAATTGAATGGAATTCTCACCCATGTAATGCCTGATAGCTAATTTAAAGTATAACCTCCATTTTGCTGCTGCAAAATATTTTATTCTGACTGTTTGTATTGTATGCGCATAAATTTGTACGCGCATCATTAAATAACTACTGGATGTAATTGAAAGATTTGTTCACCAGTGTCTTGCAATGGGTCTATATTTTGATATAAGACACACATTGACCCCATTTTGCACTACATGTTAAATTTTCTAAATCACTGTCTGTGCTCACCTAGCAACATAACAAAAAAATTTCGCAAATGTGAGTTTAACCCGAAAACCTCATTCTTGTGGCATCGTCGTACACATGAGCTTACGTTTGGCACATACAAAAAAGCTCACAAACATACAAAAACTTGTGACACTGAGATTGACAACTGCCGTTAGGCTCCTTCCTAGAGGTATACTCGACCATGCAGTTGAACACACTGAAGTGCGCATGCTGGATATACTCTAACTGCGTGCGCCAGGTGAGTACAGCGCTGTGGCTCATCGTTGAAACTTGATGTCTTTCGTTTATGAATGCTTTTACTTAATACAAATAACTTTATAAACTCTTAATACATACGTATAATGCATGGAAGTGTGTAGAGTCTATGAAAGTATTCGCAAAGTGTGCCTAGTTGGAATGTATGCTTATACGAGGGTTGCCCGA
This sequence comes from Sphenella marginata, assembly GCA_951509765.1. Classification (NCBI taxonomy): domain Eukaryota; kingdom Metazoa; phylum Arthropoda; class Insecta; order Diptera; family Tephritidae; genus Sphenella; species Sphenella marginata. Next base: position 54,883,600 of record OX608083.1, read on the forward strand.
AATATTTATTGTGTATACAATAGGCCATACACTTTGGCCAAGGTAAGTCTATTGAGTTCGGGTCAGAGCAGAGATGTTTGCCAACAGCCTCCTCAAGTCAATTGTTGTTTTAAATCTTTTTCCTTTTATTTTAGTTGGTTTACATTTTGTTAATTTTTTGCTGATTTTTTTGTGAAAGATAAAAAAATTTAGTCCATAGAGAAAACACTTTAAGCACCCCAAAGTTCTTCTCAAAGCATTCCAAAGATTACGGATTATTCATCATCAGCATTAATTTGACAGCAAAAGAGATACAAATTTTCAAAACAAATAAAAGCCACCCTCGCATGTATGCAATGCCTTGCGTGTGTCACACACACACACACACACCCATACGTATATGTGTACCTTAACTTTGATGCTGCCAGCGAGTGGTTGCTTGGAGATTTTCATTAGAGTGCATTTGCGTGTCGTAATGAAATCAAGACTGAAGCACCCACAGCAAACAAAAAAAAAAAAACAAGAAAAACAGAAAAACCCAACTCAGGTGACTACGAGTAAGTGTGTTAGCTGCTGACTGCTTGACTGACTCACTGCTGCGCTAACTGTTTTCCGACTACTAATGCAAGAAATCAACAAACTAATCTAACTTCATTGCGTTGTTGTTGTTTTAGTTGTTGTGTTGTTGGTTAAAATGACATTTTCAATGTGAAAATTTTAAATTAAATGTTGGTCGTTGGGAAATTGCATACATTTTCATTTATTAGTTGGTTAGAATCTTGGTGAGTGCATATTAGGAAAATTAGTACCCCAGTTTAGTTAAATATGTTAGTCACTTATTGAGTTAGGAATTGTATGCGAATGTTGCGAAAGTTGTTGAGGGACGAACTTTATCATAGAGAATACTAAATTTTTTCTCTTTTTAAAGTGTGTGCAACAGAAAGCTTATGCCATCCTGATACCCTAATGGGCGTTGGTGGACTTATGTGAAGCCGCATTGATGAGGTGCAGTTAGCTTGTCAATGGTGGGTTTCAGTCTCTCGTTTTTTCACTTCATCATAACCGAGTCGCTTGACATTTTCGCTATTATCAGAGTTTGACGAAGTCAATCAGCCTAGTTCCATAAGTATGACCTTGTCACAGTAACAAAAAAAAAAAAAAAATTGTTTTTAATAGGCTGGTAGAACTTTCATTTCACTCGTATCTATGAACTATTAATTCAGCCAACTTTTTCAAATTTATAACAAAATAATCGAAAGTTTAAATTAAGCTTTTAAAAGTGGCAATTATTTAGCTAAATAGTTATACTTACCCATTTAGTTAGATCAGTAGGTAAATATGTAAAATAAAAAATTTTTGTGCAAACAGCTTTTCCCCAATTGAATTTTATTGAAATTAAGTAACAATAAAAAAAGTTGCCGATAAAAGCATTTATAGTTGTTGCTTTTTACCCCTTTTTTCCAATTATTTCATCAGCCAGCGAAAATAAAAACAAAATTGAGCAAAACAACAACAAAGAAGAGAAAAAAGTCCAGCCCCATAGCCAAAACCATAAGAAACAAATTAAAAGTTTTTACATAATTCAACAAAGTTTGCTCCTACAGTTAGTTTAATTTTTTGTTTTCAACTGCACTGAAGGGGGGTTTACGAAAGTGATGCGTCAGTATTAAAAAAAAAAACAACAACAACAATTTGCTAGCATTTAAGCACAAAACTTGTATTACACATTTACACTTTTTGTTTTCGGCGCAATCGAAGTTGGTGAACAAAATTTTATTTGAGGGTTTCGAAATGCACGCAAACACACACACACACACATATTTTGTGCACATCCATGCATGTCTGTTTGTATGAGTGTAAGAAAAAATAACCCGAGGGCAATTAAACAAAACTGTTAAATTGTTATTGCGATTCGGGCCACAATTGTCAAATTATGCAAATTCACTTTGTGTTGTGTTCACTTTAGCGAAGCAAGAACGAGCGGGTATGCAAACATGTGTGTGTTGGAGTGTGCGCGAGTAATGTAAAAGTTGAAAATGCTAAAAAAGACGAGTCGTGTTTGTTTGTGTGTAATCCACTCGTTGTTAGTGCTGCAGCGCTCAGTGTCAGTGGCAGTGTCCGTTGGCTTTGTGCTGTCATTTACGGCTGGCTGACACTTCTTTTAGGGGAAGGAGAGAAGGTCGCGCAGCACCTTTTCGCCTTAATAATATTCATACACATGCTAATTGTTTTTGTTGTTTGTTTGTGTGTAAGATTTGCCACTCTGATAAGTTTATAGCACAAAGCACAAGCAAAAAGGAAGCGGAAACTGTACACGAAGTGCCAAAATCCTGACGACAACCACTTTAAAACCACACTCTGCTCAATGTGGCCAGGTAAGCAGATATCAAGATGGTGATGGCTAAACTTTTCGACAAAACCGAAATCAAAAAAAAAAGAAGAAAACAAACGCCAAACTGCAAAAGAAAAAAACTTGGTCAAGATTTATGACAATGGGCAAAGTTGGTCGCTGATTGCTTAAGGCAAGCAAAGCAAGGCAAACACAATGCCGGGAAGTGCCAGCTAAAGTGACAGGCATGGAATTGGCGTTAGTACTAACATATGTATGTATGTATGTTAAGTGTATGGTAGCCGCAAAAAAGCCAGTCGAAAATGACAATAAAACTTTGGCGGCAATTTGCATAAAAATTCATTATAGCCTGAAATACTTTTTTTTCAGAAATAAGCGTTGAAGAAAGAAAAATGTTCTTTTATGTAGGTGCTACAGTGGCTGGCAAAATTTACTTAATAGCAAAAAGTGCTTTTTGGAATTAGAAAAAATTTCACAAAAATTATAAAAAAAAAATTTTTACATAAGTTCGCTTAGAAAAAAATGCAAAAAGTTTTTTTTTTAAATATTGCAAAAAAAAATAAAAATTTCAGTCGGTTTGCTCGCCACTGTAGTAAATGAGACAAACACCAATGACAATATTCAATTATGAAATGAAAAAAAATCATGGAGACACACACATACATACATACAAACGAAGAAAGCTTTCACAACAAAAATCCGTTAAGTTAACAGTGAAAGTGGCGCGCTAAATATCTATGTATGTGTAAGTCTACAAAATAATAAAAAACCAAGTGAATATAAAAAACTTTTGTCCATTTCTCGTTATATGAATGAGTTTCACTCGCCAGCTGCCAAATTGCCACCAGACGTTTGGCTAAAGTAATAATAAAAATTATTATTACTAAATCGAGTTTCCAAAAAAAAAAAAAAAAAAAAAGAAATTGAAAAGTTTGCGGCAGCGTATTTTTGTGTGGTCAAAAGGCGTAGCATAATGACCTGCTCCCTCTCAAGTAACTCTGTCGTATGTACCTGGCGAGAGTGTGCGCGCATGTTAGAACTTTTCAATTTTGCTTTTTTTCACTCCGCCACTTTCATTTATTGCTGTCTCCGCTTAGCGCTTAGCACCTGTTGCTTATATTGTTATCTGGGAATTACTGAATCTGTGAAATTGCTACAAATTGAAATGGGATATTTACTTTTTTTTGGATGTTGGGCAACAAACTTTTATTTTAGTATTTAAGGATGTTTAAAAATTTTTTTTTTTTGTAATTTCACTGGATAATAACTAAGTTCATTTGAAAAAATAGCGCTACCGACCCCCATTTGCAAGTAAGTGCTCGCAACAAAAATGTGGTCAATTTTGTTTGACTTTTCAACTACCACATGTGGCGCAGGTAGATTCTGACGTTTGATATTCACCACGATAAATGTCAGAATTTTTTTTTGACGAGCTTTTCCCAGAATAAATTAATCATATTGTCAAAAAAAAGGACAAATCGGCAATAGAACTCATTTCCTTGAACTACCTAGCAAGGCCCATAACCATCCCCTAGTAAGGCCAGATTCAACTTCCCCACTCGTCGCGCAACTCTTAATCGTCATATTCACCTCACGTGCACGTGAAGTGAATTCACATTCCAACAATTACAAATTGCTTTATCGAATTTCGTTTCATTCTTTCCTTCACAGAATTTACCAAACTTGTTTTGCCAATTCATTTTCACTTCGATTATGCAAAAGTGTTACTACCTTGCACTTCCCCCTCCATCGTTTCACACGCGGTGGAAAACGTGTCGCGTAGTGGTAAATGAGCATGAAAGTCGAAGTGCATTTCGACCCCCTCATCTGACGCCATCTCCTTTAGCTGCGAGAGTTTTGCGACTTTTATCAGGATATCAATGAATTTAATTACACAAAAAGTGCTGAAAGAGAAAACTTTAAACAAAAATACGGAAAGCATGAGGAAGCCAATAGTCACTTTGAGCTAATAGCGCACTGTTTTCCGTATGCATTGAGCTTTTTGATTTTAAATTTTATTTATTATTTGTTGGTTTACTTTTATTTTTTACTGATTCGCTAGACTTATGTATGAATCGACTAAGAAAAACTACCGAAGACCAAGAGATTTTTTGGGTTTGAATTAAACTCTGAAATTGATTGATCTTTGATCACATGGTTTTCCGAAAGACTTAGCCAGGATTGAGGTTAGTTTAATTTGGAACCATAACCACTTTGTGTGGTATCTTACTGACCCTTTATGTTGTTTAAGTGGATTTCTCCTATGAGGTGGAACTGCTCACTCAATCTAAGCTCACTCAAATAAATTCCTCGAACCTAACTACCCTACCATCTAGTACGTTCAAAAGTATTTAAAGCATAACACAGTTTCATTTCACACACACACACAAACACATTTGCACGTTCACTTTCGCGAATTAAGCGATTAAATGAACTGCTCGCAATTGTGAAACGTGTTACGTGTGATCTCTGGTACGAGGTGTCGTTGGCCATCTTAGTTGCTTCTGTTTGCCATATTAAAACATTCACTGACAGATTCAGCGCCAGCTTCAGCTTCAGCTCTTCGCTCCTGCATTTTTGCTTATTTTTCTGATGTACTTTCTGTGCTTTACACGTCTTGAAAAAAAAACAAAAACAAAATGCAACAAAAGCGCTTTAATTGAACACGCACGCATATGCGCTCACCGCGTGATGCCTTCAGTTTAATGTGTTGTAGATACTGTTGTTGTTGTTGTTGGTGTTGATGATGATTACGCGCGTGCGCTTGTTGTAATTTTTGCCCCATTGTATGTTGTGATTGTATTTGATAGTTTTGTTGTAGTTATAGTGTGGTTGTTGTTGTTGTTGTAAAATTTTGTAATTTTTGTTATTGCATCACTTTGTTACATTGCTTCATTTCTTAGCGCGCTTGATTGCACTTCCGTTTCCGTTTCCGATTCCGCTATATTCGCTATCCATCCGTTGTCGACAGCCAGCTGTTGGCTTACGCAATTACAATTCTTGTTTTTATTTGCTTTAGCTGTTGTTGTAGTTGTTCTATTATTATTTTCTTGTTTTCTCTGTCATTGCGCTCTACTTAATTGAGTTACACAGCTTGATTGATTAGTTGCCGCGAGGATTTTAATTTAATTCGATAAAACTACATTTTGCTTTAGTAAACGAATTGTATTTTTTTTACAACAACAACAACAAAAAATTGTAGTAAATATATTTGTGTAATTTAAAATTGCTATAAAAATATATGATGCATTCTTGATGAATTGCGACCTCCACTTGGAACGTATTGCAAAAGCTCTGAAAACTTTTATTCGCGGCTGGCGTGAAGATCCCGATAGAAAACTTCCTATTCAACCTTCCTTTCTAACTTCGATCCATTCACTGCCCTAAAACTCATTCAACAGCTCCCATATGAACCCTAGACAACTTAGAAACAGCCTGTCTGAACTACTCCTTATTGCATTAAAGCTTTTTGTCTATTGGACGAAATGGCTTTTATTATATTCATTTGCTTTTTTCCCCATAAACAACTCATAGAAAATACTCACTAATACAAATAGACTAACACGTCAACTATAGTTGAATTAGGTTTTCACAGCTAATACGCATATTTATTAGATTCTCTTTTCATGTTACATAATTGGACTACGCACTAACGCCTACAAATATGCAAGCATTTATAAAAGTAACGCCGTGAGCAGTGCTTTTTCTTTAACATCAATAATATGAAAAGTTTCCATTCAAAACGAAACGTGATTCAATTACAATACAAAATCTCCCTTTGAAATGGAATCAGCGCAACTAGTGCGGGGTAAAAAAAAATAAAAAAAAATAGAAAAAACATGAACTAAACAAATTGACCCGTCCAAATGGCCAACGAGAAAATCGCAAATAATTGACTTGTACAATAACAAAAAAAAAAAAAAGTTATCGAACAAAAGAAAAAACCGCAAAGCACATATTCGTTATCAAATACGAGTACGTTCGTTATTGTATAGTGTGAACACATACACACCCAATACACGTATGGTGTGAAGTAAAAGGTGAGAGTGAAGGAACTCTGCAAGCAAATCAACTAGTTGTAAGCTAGCGTGTGACTAGTTAGTATGAGACCCAAACGTCTCTGTATATTTTATTTTAATAATTTTCATTTTTTATATGTAGATGAGCTACCAGTCTCAAACTAGTTCGAAATAGGTCACAAAAGCTCTAGTTAAATTTTAGTTAAAAAAAGAATATGCTAGTCTTAAACTAGTTCCAAATAAGCCACAAATATTTTAGTTAAATTTTAATTAAAAAAAAAAAAAAATAAGTTATACTAAGATTTCAACTTTTCAGGACTCCAACTTTAACAAAAAAAAAAAAAAATTTTTTTTTTACATTTTTAGACTCGAAAAATTCTAGTTGTTAACTAGTATCATTTTCTCTAACCAGTTTAACTACTCGCTATTTGTATTAATGTACGAGTATGTTAGTACTGCACGATCGCTATTTTGTTGGTGTGAATGGAGCACGTTTTTTATTCACACTTAGCTTTTCATAGACATGTAGTGTGGGGCATAACTATCATAGAAATGCGTAACCCCAAGCCATTCATATGTGTACGTGTGTTAATATGGCAGCTTGTTAGCCATTTTTGTATCAATTTTAGTTAGCGCAGAAAGTAATGAATCGGATGTGGTTAGCTGTTCAATGCTTTGTGGTGGAAAGCTCTTTTCAAGAAATTTTACAAAAGAAATGCATTTTTTCGTGATGTTTTTTGGTCTGTTTAATTTATAAAAAATCGAATAGTTATGTATATAGAACAGGCTTAGATAACGTTGTTGTCTTTCATACTTTTTTTAATTAATTTAGCGTTGAGTAAAGTTTTTATCAAACATAAAAAAATTATTTTTTTAGTTTAAAGAGCTAGTATCTGCTGTTAGTCAATTCTTTCAAGAATAATAACTAACGATTAATCAAAACTAATTTCCGATTAATCATATTTTTATTAATTGAAATCTTTTTTGATTATTCAGACAAGCTATGAGTAATTTATGAAATTTAAATGTTTCACCACTCTTCGAATTGTGTAAAGAAAAATACCCAAATTATATGTACGAAGGTAATCGAAACAAAAAAAGTTTTTTTTTTCAACTACTTAGAATCGGTACTTTGATTAGTCAATAGTGTCGATTAATCGAAAAATATATTTTTAAAATTTTTTTAAATTTTTTTATTTGTCGTTAAGTTGTTGCCTCGAAAGCCGAAAGTCAGTGATTGAAAGAAGTTTTAAATTTTTCTTTTTATAATTTGCTCAAAAAATTAAAAAAAATTTGTTCGAAAAGAAATTTGATTCTCTTAGATTTCAAACAGGGTTAGAGCCTGAAATCTCTCAATAATTTCCAAAATTCCAACAACTATAAATGCGCTTCTACTCATCTTCGAGTTCGCCTATTAAGTTCCTAATTCACAGAAACAACTCAATTGCCTGTCATTCTAAAATGCCTTGAAGTATCATTAGAAAAGTAGAAATTTGCATGATATTTAGCAATAAAAACGCATACAAACCCACACACATACATACATACATACATATATACAAGTTAAATATTATTTGCAAGTATTATAAACCATAACAACTCCACTCAGGGAGCATTCAAGTAGCACAGAAGTGGTCAATTTGCTATGCAAACCACAAAAGAAAATCCAATAATAGGTAAATAACAAAATACACACACAAACTTGCGCTCTTAACCACACCAACACACACATTTCTCATGCACAAATCTACAAGTATAATGAGGCATGTGGCCATTGTGGTAACGCAAGAAGGACCTAGAGAAGTTTGCAATAAGTGTTTTACCAAGCCAAAGGCATGATGCCGTGCTGTGTTCATATTACAGTGTTTATGTGTGCTTGTATGTATGTGTGCATGTATGTATGTGTGTGTGTAAGTGATTTTAGTTACCACAGGAGACTCTATAGCAAGCAAGGAAACTAAGACGTTGACCAACTTACACTGCCTTGAGATGGTTTACAGTGTACGGATGTGCAACTTGGATTGTGAGTCTGAGTTCATAGAATTGGTAGCGCATGACTATGTGGTTGGACATTGGTTCAGCAAGGCGATACTTAAGATGCGCTGTGAAAGTGTAGTGCATAAGCCGGAAGGCAATACAAGCGCATAAGCAGTCTAAGATGTTATGATGTGTATAGGTAAATACTTTACATTTGTTTGTTTTACCATAGTTTATGAGCTGGTACTACGATGTAGTCTACTTTCAGGCGCACGACAGTCATTTTGTTATATAAATTTCATTGGAATTTTAGCATAATAGGAAATCAACTTGTAATAACTTAGATGTATAGATCACTTTAGGGATTTTCTGTATACAGATTTAGAAGATTGGGGGCGTACTCCTGCAGGGACAATAATTACATGCAGGTAATCGAGATGCCGTAGCTACTTAAGTTATTATGGGAACACTTCAGCGCATTGCGAGAATGTGAGGCAGATGATTATATTATTACCAAAAATTACCAAGCATGGGAAAAAGTTCCGGATTTCTGACTTAGCTGACAATTCGGCATGCATTGCTTGGAGACGCGATCTACTGCCATATCTGCATTTGACTTCCCAGAAAACCTTACCTACAGCTCCTGATTTAATGTTTCAGAATAGTTAATATTTTAGTACTGCCTCTTTAACTTTTTGTTTGAAGTCGAATTTTCGTAAGAAACGTCTAAAGCTTTTTGTACTTTTACCAATCACTTAAGCTAATATTTATTTTTCTTCTGAAATTAAAATTAATAGAAAAGTGTGTAAGGCATTTGAATTTTAATTCAATATTCCCAGAATTTACAAACAATCGACTTCAAATGAATAGGTGCAACTCTCAGTGGTGTTAAGCGTGACTTCGACTACTTTTTTTGCCTTAAAAGTGATTTGTCACTAGTCACATTTATCGAGACTCGCAAATTAAAAGTGATGGAACTTGTGAAGTAAACTTTCGGGTAAGAGAGTTCTCTCAAAGCTCTACTTGATAGCTTGACAATTTTAAATTTATTATAGGATTATCAATTGAACCACAGTGTAAGATACATTTTTTTTTTTAAATTTCGTTTAAAGCAAATGAAATCAACTTATCTGAAACCTTTAAATTATACAAAAATTGCCTAAAGTTCTTCTTTTTAGATACTCTCTGTATGTATATTTATTTTATTTGAAAAGAGCAAATAAAAATAACTAAAATTCCAATTTTGCAAAAAATTTAAATTGCATTGAACTACATAAATAGAAATACAAATGTACGTACATATGTAGTAACTCGCCATGCCAAGCAGTGAAACCCTCAACTAGTAAGAAAAAATACAAGTTTAAAACTGAAATTCTCTAACAAGGGAAATTGTACTTCAGAAGCTGCCATCTGCTATTCACAATAATAATTTTTTATTCAGAAACTATAAATTCTGAACTACAATTGATTATTCTAAAGTAAAATGTATCGTTTCTGAACAATAATTTAAAACTTCTGAAATACATTTTACATTTTCTGAAATACGATTGACAGTTCTGAAATTAATTTACGACTTCTGAATTACAATTGACTGTTCTTAAATTTATTTTACGATACAATTTTCTATTCTGAAATTAATTTAACAATTTTTTAAATACATTTGATCATTCCGAAATTAATTTCACGCTTTCTGAAGTGCATCTGGCTGTTCTGAAATACATTTTAGAATTTCTGAAATACAGTTAACTAACTACTTTCACTTTGTATTCATTTTGATTAGTTTGGAAGTAGTTTACAACTAGTTGCTTTGACTGCAGCGTATATGCCACAAATAAATGAATATTTACCGAAGGTAAGGTAAATATTAGAATTTTGTATTTTCTACTACTAACTTCTATGTTGATATAGTTTTGAGAAGTGCTTTATTCAACCGTAAAACACTAAATTTCATTTGCTGAAGTCAATGTGTGAAAATTGGAAAGTAAAATAGGAATATTTGAATTAAGTAAAATTTACATTTATTGCTTCTCCAAAACACACAATTTTCTACAAATATTTGTTTTTTTATTTTGCTTTTATTTATTGTCTACTTTTGTTCTTATAACTGAGATAATTCACACTTATGCTTTAACACATGTATGTATGCATGCACACCTACATACATATAAGCCTGATTTTTGTTAGGTTTCCATTTGGCATATGATATGGAAATATATTTGAAGCAGAAAAGCATTTTTATTGGTTTAAAAGGAGCAAAAGGATATTTGGAAACTAAAGGAAATCAAATAGGGGACGAGACATTAGTAAAGTTATCACAAAAAGTGGTGGTAGGTAGAGGCAACTTATACTCGTACATCGGACATCAAATCGATACTCATGGAGATGATGTGATGTATGCATAAAGGTGTTTTAGTATACATTTTTGTGTGATATTGCACCTAATGGGTGTGGATTATACAAGGAATTCTGTGTAAAAAGTTGTTCGAAAGTCATGTGATGGTAGATCATAAGACATTACAATGTGATATGTAGTCATATGATGTAAAAATGTCACATGGTATCAACAGTTGGGGTATAAATCATGATATCGCGTTGTAATGTAGTAAATTTCTTGTTAGATGATTATATTATTTAATTTGAGAAGTAAAAAAAAAAAAAAAAACCTGCCCAATTAGTCAAATTGACTAAATTGAAGCACAACCCAAATCCAGTTTTTCCCACATAAGAATCTTTATCTGTATGCGCATTCATTATTGTTTCAAATTACAATATATCACTACAACTCATATAAAATACAATATTTCAACTTTACTATGTAGCATAAATCATTTTCAACGGAGGTCAACATTGCGCTTTCGGTTAACAGGTAAAATGGTGAATAACCACAAAACGACACTAAATGTCATACATACATACGTTCAAATTTAGTTAGTTAGAACAACCGCAAGAAAAGCGCTAGTGACCTAGTTCAGGGTTGAACGAAATAGCAACAACAACAAACAATTACAGTGTGACCCAATGCACGAAACAAAAATAAAACAAAAATTCAACAAACCAATGTCAAATCCTATTTATTGCTAAATATAAATCTTACATTTTTCACATTTATGTCGTATTTTGGTCGAGTATATGGCACCACAGGGGAATTAGCGAATAGTGTTGTGCGGTTGCGAGCATTTGAGAACCCGGTTTGGATGGATTGCTGCGGTTCTTGGTGCTTTGATGTTTCTGTTCCAGTTCCAGTTCTAGTTTCGGTTTCAATTTCCATATGGTTCCAATTTCCGATTCGAGTTTTGTTTCATTTTCAGTTTCGGTTAAAATTTCAACTCGAATTTTGGTCTAAATGTTACTTCCAGTTTTGATCCTAATTAGGATTCGTATTTCCTGTTCCGCTTCGTTCCGCTCTTAGTTCCAATTTCATTCGGTTTAGGTTTCATTCTCCATAAAGGTTTCGATCAAGGTTTCAATTTATACTACGAATTCGATCTGCGTTCAAGTTTCGATTTCGGTTTGGTTCCAAATTCAGTTTCTGGCTGTGTTCCAATTTTGTTTTCATTTTCAGTTCATTTCAGTCATTTCATGTTAGTTTTCAGTCCCAATTTGGTCTTCAAATTCGTTCCTAAATTCCACTTTGATTCTAGTTTCGATTTTAATCTGGGTTTCATTCCTCGTTTCGATTTCACTCTTAAATTCAATTGCGTTCCCTATTTGGTCTTAGTCCCTGGTATGGGTCCCATTTCGTTTTCAGTTTCTTTTATTCATTCAGTGTCGGCTCCTGTTTCGTTTTCATTCTCGTTCCTATGTTGAGTTTCGTTTCCAGCTTTGATCTTGGCTTCGATATCGTTGTCAAATCGGGTTGCTTTAGTTATCATATAGGCTCTGTTGAAATCGAGCCTCAGTGCTTTTTGAATCAATTCTCTCCATTTTAAACCCTTTTTAGAGTTGCTGAATGATCCCCACCCGGGTATTCGGATACTATCCTGCGCATTACGCTTAGCCAAATGTAAACTTAGCCATATATCTATTTGTAACGTGTTTTCAATTTCATACCACATATGTATATATGTATGTTTGTATGTGTGGGTATACCTAGTTTGGTTTAATTTAATGAAATGTAGTGAACTGAAGCGAATGGCAATGATGTCCACGGGGGCGGCTGAGGTCGCTGCAACACCAGATATTGGTCACTAGCACACAGTGACACATTTATTTCGTGCTCACTCGACGTGGCAAACATTAACAACACCTCATTGACGTTCACACTCACAACAAATAACGTTAACTACATTGGTAACATATCGTTTTAACATTTACAGCAAATAAATATTTTTTCACGTTTACGATTTGTAAAAGGTAAAAACGGGCTACATGACTCTGCTCTATTGCAACTGACTCTACTGCGGTCCACTGCACTTTGCGGATGTGCTTAATAAGCTTGTTTGTGTATGAATGCTTGTAGGCTTCCGGATTTCATGCCATAACTGCACGAATGTCTATGGGATTGGTATGCCAAAAAAAGTTATGGCTCATAGTAAACTGACCAAGAGTCACACACACACACACACATGCTAACTATACGAATGTGTGTGTGTGTAATAAAACCGTACATTTGACCAGATTTCACAATTTTAGTTACCAAACCGAGTTCTACACACACACACCCACACACATACACACATATATGTACATTTCCCAAAAGTGGTATGTGTGTGTTGGTCATCTGTCTTCAACCTTCATGTAAAATATTAGGTTTTTCGGTTTTTGCTTAACAGCGCGGAATGTGCGAAATGTGTTGGTTTACCATTTTTTCCTACGGCCCCTCCTTCTCTCCCTTGAGCGTGGGTGTCGTCGTTGTCGAATAAGCGAAAATTGATAGGGCAGCGATTTCTAGTATGACCATGCTTTTTATATGGTTTCCGTTTTTTTTTTTTTGTTTTTTTTGCTGTGCATTTTTGTCCAGCAAGTGTAGGTCAAGTTAATAACTTTGGTGTGGTTAATGATGCAACACGAACCACATTCAAGCACGAATGGATTGAAAATTTGTATGACATGTACTGAGAACTGAGCATGAAGGACGGATTTTTGGCAAAAAGAGTGTTGTAAATGGGTCATTTAACGCTCGATGTTTGTATTTGTTGCTGTGATGTAGATTGTTTTAAGAGTTTAGCCTAAGTCTTGAACTTAAGTCTTATTTATGGTTATGGTTTTTGGAATGGAAGGGGTTTTGAACTTTTTGTGTATTAAAAAAGTTCTAAATGCTGCAATAGCCGAGCATTGAAACGATGTGATGCCATCGGTTGTCACTTAAAATTGTTCTTCCAACGCTTCAGCATACTATTTTATCACATTATATGAACACAGATCACAAAATTAGATGTCACATGACTTCAAAGAAAATATACATCACGTGACTCCAGCCAAAAGACGAATTTTTATCATATGAATTTCATCATTTGAGTTCCAAACGAATGTTTTTCAATCATATGATTTCATATCATATGGCTTCAAGGCAAACTTTTTTAATCTGACTTTAATTGATATGACTTCCAAAGGGTCTCGTTTTTGATCATTTGAATGCACTTTACATACCTTCAAAGCAAATTATTTTTTATCATATGATTTCATATCTCATGATGTGACTTTTTTATCATGTGACTTTACATTACACAACTTTAATATAAATCACATACGACATAAATTTGGTTCGAGTCGTATTACTTTGTTTCCTATTACTTAAAACGCACGATTTTCAATCACATGACATCATATGACCACAAAGCAGCAAAAGCATATGATTTTCAGTCACATCACATGACTTCAAAACACATCACATGAACTTGTATCACGTCGTAGTCGCTTTTTCTATTTTCTTACTCATATTATTTCATACCATAGAACTTAAAAATAAATCATAAATCACACGTTTTTCATGAAATCACATCTAATGCCTCAATCACACCAATCACACATCGCCCAAACTTGCCTCACATCAAATTTCCTCAATCATATTGAACCAACTCTGAGCTCAAACTGCTGTAAATGTACTCAAATATTAAAAACCGAATTTCGTTCCTGATTTGTCTGCTAAGAATCATTGCAATTTCCAACACGCGTCATTTTACTATTTCCCTCAAGGTAGGTCTTCCAGTCACAACTTTAGCTAAACTTAGATGTGCCTTTCGTACCTTTTTCCCTCAACACGGACCAATTGAAAATTAAATCTCTTTGTTATGCTTTTAAAAATTTCACATACTTACTTGCCCAACAATTTGCCGCCACTAACTCTTATCATGTGCTTCCCGACTTCACTTAATTCCCTTGCAGCTCTAAATCAACTAACTGTGATTTTGGCTAACAAACCAACTACTTTGTAGTACTTTCAAGCGTACTACTTCAACAAACTCGTACAAGTGTAAGGCGCTTTAATTGTTGTAAATTGATGTTTGCCCATTTTGTCGGTTTCCTTCACTCAATTCGTTCAAGTACTTTCTGAATGTTATCTTAGCAAAAGCTTGACTATGGATATCTAGTCATTTCACTACCACTTCCCTTGTTTGCTAAAAGTTGAAGTGCTATTCAGGGTCGTTGGCAAAGTAAAGTTATAAATTATGTAGTGATTTTTGATGCATTTAACAAATTGAAATGGGAGCGCTGGTGGCGCTTAGGCAAAAAAAAAAAAATTTTTTTTTAAAGAAAGTTTGCGAACGGGTTTCTGTGCAGGAATATTACTTAGAGTTCATAAAAAAAAAAAATTTTGGTTTGTGGGGTCTACTGAAACAAACAAAGTGTGTAGATAGCAGCTTTACTGCATTTTTCCTTTTTTTTTAATTTTTCCTTTTTGTACAAATAATCATACCCTCCATAATTACGAATTTTTGCATATGTCACTTCAACCAGAAAATCACATGACAAAGAGATTAACAAGATGAAAGAAATTAACACACCTTCATGTAATATTTATTTTATTACAACCTTACATTACACACACTTACACAGCATTTCTAATTGTGTGCGTTACTTTGCACTTCGTTGCTGATTTGGTTCAACTTTCACTTACACTTTCACTTTGTGTTTAGCAAACGTGCTACAGGGCGTATGATGAACAAATGCATGCCGGATGAATGACTTTGTGTTGAACTTGCAAACTGACTCGTAAGTACAATTAAAAACTGAATTAGAAAACTTGTTGTGTGACGTGAGTTGGGGCAGTGATTTTCTAGCTAATCCTTTAGTTAGCTAAATAGAAGCTTGCTGCGTGCTTAAGTCAAACGTTTGCAGCTTAGAAGTTATGCTAATTAATTGCGTAATCATTAAAAATTTTATTATCCAACAAAAATATTTGTCAAATTACAAAATTGAGTTAATGAAATTATGACGCAGCAGATTTAGTGATTGAGATGCCAAAAAAAGGGAGTGGGTTACACTGAAAAAAAAAAATAAAAAACAAATAAATGTTTGTGGTAATTAAATTATTTTTGCTTCACAAGCGGGTATTGTGTTTTATAAAAAGGAGATATGAGAAAAAGGAATTAAAAAAAACTAGTTCGAAATAGGTCACAAAAGCTCTAGTTAAATTTTAATTAAAAAAAAGGATACTAGTCTAAAACTAGTTCCAAATAGGCTACAAATATTTTAGTTAAATTTTAATTAAAACTAGTAAGGAAGTCTAAGTTCGGGTGTAACCGAACATTAAATACCTAGTAGTGATCTGTTTTGGTATCCTAATTTACTCAGGTCTATTATAATACATACCTGAAAATTTGTTATAAACGCAACAGATTGTTTTCGATAAAAACATTTCTATTGTAAGTGGTAAATTAAACTATCACTAAATAACAAAATATAAATAGCTTTCCCCATGTTCATGAAAGGTATGAAAATAAAAAAAATTAATTAAAAAAAGGCAGTAGGGTGTTAACTACTTGTCCGTATATTTTGCGTGTTTGCTATCCGATTTGCGTAATTTTTGGCAGGAGTATACAATATACTATTGGGAAGCATCTCACTAACTTTCATTGAAATACCTTCTTGAAATTTCAAGCAATTGCTTTTGAAAATAGCTGACCTTTTATGCTAAAAAGAGGGCGGCGCCACGCCTACTTCACCAAAATCCACAAAATTTTTATACAGTTCTGTTTTGCTGAAAAAGCTTGTTATGTGTGTAAAATCTTATTTATATAACTTATACAACGGAGGAAATATCGCGATTTTAATTTTACGAAGAAATTTTTTGGAACTGTGTTCAAAAAGTGGGCGTGTCCATTCACCGATTTTGTTAATTTTTTCAGCAAAGAGTTAGCTTTATATGTTGAACACTTTCTCTAAATATCGTTTCAATAAGTCAATTTTTACCGGAGTTATGGCATGGAAAGTTTTGTAGAATAATCCCCCATAAAGGGGCGGGGCCACGCCCATTTTCCAAAAATTTGGTGCTTTCGACTTTCTTTGCCCACGAACACTTTAGGGGTGAAATAGAAATGATATACAGCTAGTTTAAGCAAAGTTATAGCATATTCAATATATCCATGATCCTTTTCAAAATCTTTCGTATAAAATTGGGCCTGGACCTAATCCGATTTCGCTAATTTTTTTTCGAAATATTGCCTGTACTAATAGAAATATGTGTGCTGAATTTTATTTGCCTATCTTGAGCGGTTTTTGATTTATGATTAATAATATTTCCAAATTTGACTTAATCAAAAGTGGGCGGTGCCACGCCCTTTTTTAAAAATTTCTTCAGAAATTTATTTTCTGCCTTAACGCTAAGGTACACACCAAATTTTATCCTTATAGGTGTATTATGTACTGAATAATCACTCTTTTTGTATTTTCGAAAATATTATATATATAGAAAGTGGGCGTGGCTTTTAACCGATTTTGCCTATTTTCAATAGCGTTCAGAGATAAGTAAAAAGGAACCTGCATACCAAGTTTCATTGAGATATCTCAAGATTTACTCAAGTTATCGTGTTTACAGACGGACGGACGGACGGACGGACGGACGGACGGACGGACGGACATGGCTCAATCAATTTCTCTTTTCCTCCTGAACATTTTGATATATATAAGTCAATATCTATCTCGATTCGTTTATGCCGTTACATACTACCGTTAGGCGAATGAAGTTAATATACCTTGTGTGCGAAGCACTACTAGGTATAAAAATAATAATAATTTTTAAATTAATTTCAATTTCAAATACTATAGGGTATTTAAAAAAATGTATTTTGTTTTATTTTTGAAGTACAAAAAAAAGTATTTGAATAAAAAAAAACAAATTTCGTTTTTTTTTTAAGTAAAAAAAGTTGAATGCACTTTTATTTGTATTGAAATGGTCGAGAACTAAAAAAGATCAAATTCGAATTTTTACCAAAAAATTTTTTCTTGGTCCCTTTTAAATTTTTGTTTAATATAAGCCACTTATAAACTGGTTATAATAATAAAACTGATCGAAAGATTAGAGATACACTGTACTACAGTTTGAATAACAGTGGCATAGCTGTCAAGAGAGAACTGTCACATTGAACAGTTTGAAAGGCACTGTATAGTCAAACAGCTGTTATTGATTCCGTAAAATGTGAAACTTCTGGAAATATTATTTCTATGTTGAACCTAATCTTTTTGATAATTACTACATTTCCCGCTAGTATTTTTTCAGCATTTCTCAGTGCACGCACACTTTAACTACAGACAGCTAAACTTGTTGGCTTTGTAATTTTAAGAAAACTTATCAGTAAACACACAAATGCAGGATATCATTACAGGCGCGCTAAGCATTAAAATTTTATTTCACTGAAGCTGAATAAGCAAATATCAGAATTATTGCAAGTTGAGTTGATTATGGCAGGTAGCTTTTGCAAACATTTATACCTTTGATCCTGAGCTTTATGAAACTTAATGCTAACGCCAACCTTCAACTCTGCCATGGCTTTGTCTTTTGTACTATGCGGCACCACCGTCTTTACTTTATACGCATTTACTTATAATTCTGTGTTAGCATTTCAACGCTATTTACTTAACAAATCTTTATACTTTCACTTTGTGTTTTATGAGTAACTACTTGTAATAGATCTACGCTTTTGTCTTTGCTTTTACTGAATATTTTATTTGTAATGCCTTTTCGCATAGAAGATTTTATGCTGCCGTCTTCGCCATTTGCTTTGTAATGATTTTGTTACCTATACTAATGTGAAGCTCAAATAAAAAAATACGAAAGTACCCACCTACCACCAAAGGGCAGAAGTGGGGATAGAAACATTGAGTTGTACAGTTTTTAGGGCGGTCATTTAATTTGGAGCGTTTGAATAATAATTGGTAGTTGCATCGTAACGACTACCATAGGTGAACACTTTAAAGTTATGTGACCATCAAACAGCATGGTTGGTAATAAAGAAAAAATTATAAAATGGAAGAAAACTTCAAAAACTCCATGACTTTTAGGTTGTGAATCAGGCTTACTTAAGTTACCGATAGGCTACTTTAAAGTTATCACGACTTTGAAGAGGCTTTGCTGGTTTATTATTTTTAAGTAATTGTTAGCGTTAGGCATATTTTTGAGTCGTAAGAGAAGTAATAGAATTTAACAGTTTGTAGTAAATATTACCTTAAAGTTCCATATTGCCAGTTGTGGCTACGTTGTAATTACTCTAAAGTGATTAATTTTTTTGAATAATATTTTAAATTTATTTACTAAAGTGTTAGCTAATTTGCTATAAAAATATTTTATTGGCATTTAAAAATTTATTAAGTGTCGCCGCTACCACGATTCAACGTCTCCGCGACGTAACTACAACTTTAGTGAAAGGGACCGTATAACGGCGTAAAATTGTACCCACTCCCCTTTGTGCTCGCTAGCGCTTCCTAAAAATGTGTTTTTCAGCTACCCATGAGTAGCAGCAAATAACTTTGAAGTCACAAAATTAGTCGTTGCTCCGTTCCAGTTACCTAAAGTGCTAGTTGGGTCCACGCTCTTTCACTCTCTTTTAAATTACACAATGTTTACATTCTTCTCATCGTATTAGGTATAGACATGCCACCTTTTCCAAACAATTTCCGCTGCAAATACTTTTCTACTATTACTTTTGTACCTACCGTTAGCTTATAATTACTTAGCGTGAGCGTCATTTTTAATTGTTGCTTACGCCTTATTTGTAGCAACGTGGCTTGTTTGTCGCTTCCTCGCCCCCTTGCCATTGTGCATTACATACGAACTTTGCTGCATTGGCATTTTCATTTCAGCGGCAGTCATGCGGCAACTTTTAATTAGTTTAGTCAAATGGCAAAAATGTAATGTCAAGATGACCTGCGTGCTGAAGGCATAGCGAATAAGACAAATGAAATGAAAGAATTAAAACTAGTAAGTGGAGGTAGTAGAAGAAGTGGTGATAAAGAATAAAATTAAAAAGAAAAGTAAGTAATGAATTCCTCGATTTCAAGGTAGAGCAGATTGTATTGTAAAATATTTTACTATAATTCTATTAAATTAATTAAAAGGGCGTGGACATTTTTTTTATTTATTTATTTTTTTTGTTGAGCATTGAGGCGCGTGGTCTTTAAAAACACCCAGGGAACGCTCAATTTTTTTTTCCGTTTTCTTGTACTTACTCCCCTCAAAAGTTTATTGCAGTATACCACATATAAAAAACAAACAATTCAGCATAATAATAACATTGTAAAATTATAATTGAAATTAATTTCAAGCGGAAGTTAACTCTCATGTAATTTAATTTTCTACTCATTTCAATTGAGTAATTAAATTTTATTAAGTGTTTGTTGGTAAATTATGCTGAATTGTTTTCTATTACCGATTTTATTGTTTGCATAAATTATAATCGGAAATTTTTGCAAATAAATATAAACAATTGCTTTTGTAGCAACAACAATATTCTGCATGTACAAAAATATATATTTAATAATACAAATAACAATAACAATAACAAATGCATACATGTCAAAATCAAACAAAACGGTTGGTGGGCTGAGCTATGCCATATTGTTTGTTTTAGACAGTTTTTCTTTGTCAATTTATAATAATTGCGGAAAACTAATTAATAATTATTAATAAACTGAACAACTGTATTGCATATAGTGCTTTAATACTATTTGCTACAATCAATATTTACAAACATATGCTGGTATTTTGCTAAATGCAAAAAGTGCTGAATATAATTAATAAAGTGAAAAAATTATATTTAAAATAATTGTTTTCTGTTTTTTTTTTTTGAAATTCTTTAGCTGTATGCAAGCGGAAAATATACTGGAAAAATTTAATTAATTTATAATGCGTGAAACTACTATCATAGCATTGAATAATTGTTTTTCCACTGAAAAAGCAACTTTTTCACAATGCGCTGAATAAGCAATAAGTGGTTTTTCAAGCTACTTAATAGCTAGAAAATGTGGTGAATTAAACTACAAACTAGCAGCCGTAACAAGAAATGTTGCCGAATATATATTTAATGGCCGCTGAAAGCGCTGAATAGCTGAATGCAAATAAAATCTTGTAAAATAAGAGAAAACCTGATAATAACAATAACTAATAAAAAAAAAGTTGGATTAGGGCTTTCAATATGCTTAATACAACAACAAAAATGCGCTGAATACGCTTTTTAACAAATTCAGCAAGCAAAAAACCCACTAAATGTCTACTAAAAGCCAAATCAAAAAGTATGTGACATAGAAGCAGTTATATGTGCTTGAGTTTCTGATTCAACAGCTGCTGAATTGAGCTGAATATGATCTTTAAGAAATATGGCGCTACTCTTCGCTGATTTTGCTATTTAAATAGTCTTAATATATGTTTCAGCCTCAGCTGAATAGCGCTGAATACAAATTGTTAACAAATTTTTGATAGTTAAAACACTACAGTAGCCTCAACAACATATTCAGCGCATAAAATATATGTTTAATTTTTAATTACATAAAGCCTAACAGATCGATGCAACTGAAATTAAACCAACACATTTTTTACACCCCGCAAAACTCGTATTGAACTGCAGCTGAATTGCACTGAATACGAATTTTCTTCACAACAGTAACAAGCACAATGCTTTTGAGATGGTCTCTCTGTGCTTGTTGGACTTATTAGCACAATAACAAGATCACGAGATTTTTTTTTTTATGTCACATCCTTCCTGCATATCACTTTCTGTCTGAGTTCTACAAATACACAATTGAATTTCAAAAGAAATAAAGTATTGTACTCTTACAAGCAATAACAATGCGAAAAAGACGAAGTCAAAGATTTCTACTCGAATATTTCGAAAAATGCCACAAGCGAAAGTTCAGTAATTAAAACTAAGCTGACAAAAGGCAAACAAAGTGCTGTCCTTGTTTTTATAAGCGAAGCAAGAAGCAAGTATGTATGTATGTACATATGTACTACATGACATACATATATATACGCTACATATACGCTCTCACTAAGAATGAGTTGCTTTGAAAAGCAACAACATTTGCTGACTTGGACTAAAGAGTCCAGTAAGCACGGCATCCATTTGTATGTATTTTATGGTCCACAACGCAACTCTCTCACGCCCCACTTGTAGGGATGAACGGTTATACGTTTTACAAGTCGTCGGTCGCTACGCCCGTTGGCCATTCGATTGTGGTTTTGTGCGCAGCATAGACAGCAGGCTGGCAACAACACAACTTTTTGGACGTTCCAGAGGCGGATGTTGACAATGGTTGTAATTGAAATTAAGTTGGTCTAAATGTATAGTTTGTTGTTGTTGTTGTTGTAAAGAGCTTTGAGTTGACAGCAAATGAAAATAATAAAAAGGACTAAAATAGCTATTATTGTCTTTGATAAATATGCATATGCAAGAGTATTTACATACATATGTATAAGAATGTCAGCGAGTATGCGAAATTGCATCACATTTAATACTCTGGAAATTCGCATTTGCATTAAATTGTGGTTGTGGCGTAAAGCGGAAATGTGAACTAGGTCACTCGTATAGCACGTAGTAGTTAATTTCAACATTTGAATACATTTCCTTATGCAATTCAGCGCTATTCAGCACAATTCAGCGCCCGTTGCTACAACTGCTATGTACTTCACAGTACTTAACGTAACTCAATTCAATTCAACAAAATTCATTTCTAGCAATCAGCAATGTTTCTAATCTGCTTTTCCGTTTCGTTGAGTTTTGCAGACTCGTACTCGCAGTGTGAGTTGTTAGACGTTTAGCTGTTTTTGTTGCATGCAACATTTACTTAACCAACGGCCAGTAACGTCACCCAACAAAACATTATTCTTCCATCAATGCGTCAGTGCTACGAATCGTTGTTGTCATTCTAACTATGGTTTAGAGCAAAGTTTCAGCGCAACTTGAATAGTTTTACATTCGTACTATTGTTGTTGGTATACGCTGGTGCTATTGCATTATGTGGCAACAGGGTGGCATTGGTTGGCAGCAGTCTAAAGTGTACCAAGGGCGGGGATTATTGTTGCTTCAGCACACTTGAGTGCCATCGAGTACTTTTGAGTGGTTGTGGTGTGCACATGTAACCGGAAAACCACAAGAACTTCTGCAAAATTTTGGTAAATTGTGAAGTTTTATACGAATGCAGCAGCTAGATATTCACTTTCGTAAAATTGTAATGGCTATTTGCAAATGTGAGAGCTTGAGAGCACTTGAGCGTAACGAAATGCTCTAAGCATTTAATGCTTAATTTAAATTGTGATCAGAGTGATTGGAAGCTACTCAAATTTAATTGTTTGTAATGAAAAATGTAGTAGATATAAGTCTACTTGAAAATTTGTTTGTTTATTGAGGCGCTGAATTGTGCTGAATATGATTCAGCGGAGCAAAAGTTGTATAAATAATTTATTTTCACTTTTCGGTTTAATAGTTAAATGAAAACTAAATTTTTTTATTAGAAATATTATGCCGCTGAATTGTGCTAAGTATGACTAATTTCAGCAAAAATTATTAAATTGTTTGTAAAGTGTCTAACTACCCAGAAAATCCATTAAAATGTGCTAGGAACGTATCTAAAAGTTGAAAAAAAATTAAATAATGCACAACTTTGATCGGTGAATAGCGCTGAATTGTGCTGAATTGAGCTGAATAGCACTGTAAAGTAGCACTAAACTGTAATTAGTATTATACATATATTTTGCTCTATGTTAAACTTTAATTAAGATATTAAAAAAAAAAAATTGTTGGAGATTCCTTTACGCTCAGTGATCTCGGTATAGGTGAACGTATGAAACTTGCTTCTGCAGTTTGAATTCCATTTAAATATCGGTAAAACTTTAATAAAGGTGAATTAAATTTAAAAAAGTGGTATAAATATGGCCGCTGAATAGTGCTGAATTTCGCTGAATTATGCTGAATTGCGCTGAATAGCAACATAACATGATAAATAGTACACAATTTTCCGGGCGCTTGCTTTATCTTGAATTTTAAAGCATAAAATGAAGAAGTCTTTAAAAAATGTTTGCTAAGGACAGTTCAAAATTTTCTCTGAAATTTATTTTTTATACATTTTGGTTTTGCTGCATAAAAGACAAACGCTGCCAGGTGCAGACACTCTTTGCACTTAAGGCAACTTGAAACACAATAAAATTGCTATTAAAACTTTTACAGGTGCCAACAGAGCGCCTAACAACAACAAAAGTAAATTTGAAGCTTTCAAATAGCTGCATGCCTAACGGTCTTAAAGGAAGCAATGGCAGTTACTAAGCGTTGCTGCTTGTACCTTGTTGTGTCGCTTCTACTAAATACTCAAACTTTCTGATTGCTATGCTTGTACATATGTATATGTATTTATGTTTGTCTGCAAAATTTTCAAATGAAATCAAAACACAATCAAATTCGAATTTGAAATCAAAATCAAATGCAAATTAATATTAAATCTGTCGAAGAACTTAAATTAGAAAACGACAATACAAAACAGTGGCAGCAAGAGCAATCAAAACAACAACAAACAAGCGCATCTAACATTGGCAGTGAGTGATGACAGATAGCAAAGTGTGCTGCATAACAATAACAACACACTGGGCAACATAATGAATGAAATCAGTTTATTTGTTCTTGTTTTTTCTTGTTGTCTTTTTTCAATTTGGAGTGTTCTGTCAACAACCATAAATATGAAAACAACGGTTCACAGCATACATAACATATTAAAATCGTATAACAAAATTTTCTACTGACAAATGTCAAAGTGCAAATCAACTTAGGTGGGTTCTTTGTTGGTTTTTTGGTGAGTTTGTTGGTTGTTTGGTTTGCGCGCTGTTGCCTTCCATATGTGCTAGCTCAAACTGGCAGGGGAAGCTACATGAATTTGTTGTTGTTCGCATTCAAATGTATGCAGGTAAACTTTTTGCTCTATTTTCTTGTATTATTTTCCATTTTCTATGCTAAATCAATTTTTGATTTGTTCCATCTCGAAAAATGTCGATGCGTCAACTGTGTTGTTGGTGAGTTGGAGAGTGGAGTTTGTGAATAGTTTGCATAGCAGATGTGTATAATGGTTTTTTGGAAAATACATACATATGTACGGTGACAACAATGATTTTGAGTGTTATACTACACAGCAGTCAGGAGTGCGATTTCCAAGCAAAATAGGTGAGACCAGCTATAATCTCTTGTCCCCTCGCTTATTTCAAGCCTAAGAACCAAGAAGCTACAAGCTTTAAGAACTAAAAATGAGTCCTTTTTGTAAGCGAATTGCGGCCTTTATTCCTATATAAACATTTTTAACCAACATATTTATTATTCCTCCCTTTTGCTATTTTTACTCGCTTGGTTTGGCTGTTGATGTGCAAAAATTTTCGTATAAACAAATTGTCCATTCGTGAAAAATACAATTTGCATGCACTCAAAATGGAATCGAGTTCAAAATGACAAGTGTTAAAGTTTTTGGCAAATTTGAAATCTATTTGCATGTGATAAAATATAAGTTCGGTGTGATTTAAAGTTTATTTAGTGCCTGAGTACTTGAGATATCTGACCCCATTTTGCCTTTGCATACAAAAATATTCAAAACAAATACAAAAAAAAAAAAAAATAGAAGCGGAAATGCCAACTCTTTCGCTTCCCTACAAAATTTTGAATTATTTTGTAATAAATAACATATTGCTTCTTCCTCGCTTTCACTCTGAAAGTGCACCACAATCCGATCCGATTTCAGAAAAAAACTACTTTACATTTACTTACATGTGCTATTCTATTATGCTATAATAATCATTGTAAGGTATGCTCATAAGAGTTCTTATAAGTATGTATGTAAACGCAACTGTGTGTGAATACATACAATTGCATGAGGGTAAGTACAGTGTGACCTCGATAAAGGCAACACTACTTATACAAATTTGCTTCAGTAAAAGACATGACAGCTCCTTAGAAATAGAAAGAGTCGGTCTTTAACAGAAAAAAGTATATCCTTATACTGCCAGACTCTTCAGACTAATCCTACCTGAAAAGTTTAGTAATTGCATAAAATAACTAACAATTTTAACTTTTTGCGAGAATATTTCATTTTAAAAATTTACAAAAAAAATTCGCCCCTCAGATTCATGGCGTTGCTGTTACGAAAAATGTACTTTGCTAAAATTGGTCACTTTTATCGAGCGCCTACTGTACATGAAATAAAATTCGCTACAATATGAATGTCAGAAATGCATTACACGGTTGTAAGAGAATATAATATGACGTCAAAAGTATGCGAAGTAAACAAAGAAAGGTGAAAGGTGTATACGTTGAAATTGCATATGCACGTGTGTATGTGTGGGTGTGTGTGTGTGAGAGTTTTCAAGTAAAATATGCGGCAAAACAATGCGTCATATTAAATACATTTATAAAAGTGTGGGTACGTGTAACATCAGCAGCGAACAAAAGCGTTAACTTTGAAACAACAACAGGAAGAAATATTTTTTAAGCACCAAAAAAAAATGTGCGAGGAAGCAGAAATTCGGTTTGGCTTGATAGATCATTTCAAAGCTAAACGTCATACAAGAGGCGAGAAAGAATGCAGTCAGTTCTATCTTCTTTTGAGATTAAAGTCAGTGTTATTCAAACTGTTTAGCTTCTCAGTTAAGTTTCGTGTGTGCTTTGACTAACATTTTTCGTTGGCTGTAGCCTCTTTCACACACACACTCACTCACACAGCAACAATGGCTTTGGAAAACTTCAATGTGCATAAAATGAAATTTTCCAACGCGTTGACATTTGAGAAGCACAAAAGCAACTGAAAGCAGCAAAAAAAAAAAATCATCCAAACCAAAAGTAGCAACAACAAATTGTGAGGCCACGCAAGAACGCATCTAAGTTGCCAATAAAATGATAGCTTTCTTGATATATCCTTATAGACATATTTGCGTAGATACAGTTATGTGCCAATTTTGTGATATTAAAAGTACAATAGCGAAAAATCCAATATGCACTTTGATGCTTCGATTGCAAGTGTACGAGTTCTTCAAAATACGCTAATGGCAGTGATAGACAACAACACTGAATCGCGATTAACTAAAAATTTAATGCGATTAAAATTTCTAACGAATTTTTTTGCCAATTCGAAAAAAATTTGGTGAAGAATTCTATTTCTGTTCTCACAAAAAAATTTTTTTTAATATTTGTTTTTGATAATTTAAATTTTTTTTTTTTTGGAAAACCAGAAATATTCTAATTTTTTTTTGGAAAAACGTAATTAATTCTAAAAAATGTATATTGAAATCGTCAGCAATTTGATTTTTTATTGGTTTAATTTTGATCTTTTCCGGATTAGTTTGATATCACTCAAAAAAAAAAACAAACTGTTTGTAGACTAGTGTTCATATACTTCGGAAATTATTCATGATATGTTAAAGCTATGGACAACAAGATATTGTTAAAGCGCTGTGACTTTGAGACATCAATCAGGAGACTGATATACCAGTCTCAACACATTCCCATGCATTTGCACTATATTTCATGCTCTACATAACCAAATCAATTAACTTGATATATATTTTTTTATTGTTTTCCTGCATGCTCTCAAAACAATTGATTTACGGTTGCATAATGTCACGTAAATATCACATAAGCAATGCAGCGCAAAAAAAGTAACAACAATAATTGATCAACTTGAATCTTAGAAAAATCGATTAGCTGGAGCGGCAGATCAAAGTCGATCTTTTTATTGTTGGATTTAGAAAAAACAAAAAAAATACCGATTTGGTCACAAACTTCACTGCACTGACATTTACTGACTCTTTGAAAAGCTACAAGTGCCACTGACAATTGTTGTTGCATTTTTTTGTTTGACATTTTTTCCACTGCACTTACGTTACTCAAACGCTCAAATGCACCAATTGAAATTGCAATTGTCAGTGACACTGACTCGAATGATGAATTAGTAACATGCAACTTGCATTTGAAATACTAGCAAGCTCGACTCGTTTGGACATGAGCAGCCGAATGATCTCATTGTTGACTTTTGCACGATTCTTATGTTTGCAGAATTGGGGTAAAAATTGTAGAGAAATAGTAAACACAAAAATGCGACAAGAAAACATTTAATTTACCAGCTTTTCTGAGCTCATGTGTCCATGACCTTTGCGTTCAATCAAACTTGAGGTCTAATTTTTTTGTAGTTGGAGATGTAGTAGATTTGGAGTGAGTACCAAGCAAGGGTTGTAATGTTAAAGTAACCTCGCATATTTTCGTGGGAATCGAAATTCCAGTAGGGATGTTGAAAATCTGGATAGACGGTGAGTACCAAAAGTTTTGATAAAAAAGTGGTTAACTTTTTGGTGTCCACCCTTTAACCATGTTGAAGTTGCTTTTTCGTGTAGGTGTGAGGCCGAAGTTGTAAGGTTTATGAACTATTAAATGACACTTCTAAAAGTGCTTCACTCCCAAACTAATATCGTATTCAGGTTACAAAATCCTGCTGTCCTTTTCTGTCTACGAGTACACGCCTTATTAATATTTACTTACCCTCTTGTTGAAAAACTTACTTATGAGACTAATGCATGTGCAGCTCCGAACTTTTCGTGCTATTCAACAACCAATTACTTAAAAAAGTAACTTCATTTCAACAAGACTACAAGTTGCAAATTTAATAACCCAGCAGTCAAAACAGAA
The DNA here is from genome assembly GCA_951509765.1 of Sphenella marginata. NCBI lineage: Eukaryota > Metazoa > Arthropoda > Insecta > Diptera > Tephritidae > Sphenella > Sphenella marginata. The sequence goes on from OX608083.1 coordinate 54,912,000, forward strand.
GAAAAAAAAAATAATTGAATCAAAATAAATAAAATAAGTTAAAGTTAAATAAAATAAAATAAATTAAAATAAAATAAAATAAAATAAAATAAAATAAAATAAAATAAAATAAAATAAAATAAAGTAAAGTAAAATAAAATAAAATAAAATAAAATAAAATAAAATAAAATAAAATAAAATGAAATAAAATAAATTAAAATAAAACAAAATTAAATAAAATAAAATAAAATAAAATAAAATAAAATAAAATAAAATAAAATAAAATAAAATAAAACAAAATAAAATAAAAAAAATTACCAAACCAACAAACAAAAAAAAAATTAATAAACCAAAAAAAGTTAAATAAAGTGAAATATAAAAAAAATTAAAAACAACAAAATAAATGGAGTAAGATACAAAAACTAGTATTATTCGGATCTAGTTATAAACTATTACTTTTGCGATTAGTTTGATATTTAATTGTATACATAAATACTTAACTTAAATCACGATTTCCCTATCTATTTGCGTTCGTATTAAATTTGCAATTTCTGAAAATAGTTTTTTGCATTTTTTTGTGCTCCACTTACAGACTTTTCCCACTCAACTACCCACTTGCACTTACTTTGTGGTGACGACTTTTATTTTATTTCATTTTTCGCTTTGATTTATTATCTTGTTTATTGCGCTGATAATGTGTCTTTGTATTCACTTTCTAAAAAAGATAAATCAATTTGAAAAATTACAATATAATTTGCCGGAGTACTGAAATAGAGCTGGCAAACTTTACATATTTATAGGGGATGATAGTTAAGTCATGAAAATGAGATTTAAAGAAATGAATGAAATGTCTTGAATTTTGCTTTAGTTCTGGCACTTTGGAATTTAAGAGAATTTTAAAATAAGTGTGTGTATCCAAAGAACAGGGAAAATTTAAAACTTTGCTTTGATAGTTTTTATTTAGTGTTGGAATATAAAGGAAAAACTCTTTTCAATTAATTTACAAATATTTAGCGGCATCTTTCAAGTTTTCTCTGTAGTTTAGCGAACGATTTTTACAGACGATAAGTTCCTTTCATTACAAAGACGCACCCCTTCAAGTAGCAACAGTCAACAATGAGATGACTTTTATCAGCAGCAAAGCCATCAGTAATAACATTAATGGAATTTCAACACTATTGACATTGACTACTTTTAAATTTTGTGAATTCGAGTAAAGCAAAAGGGTGTAGAAGAGAAATAAAAAAAAAAAATAAAAAAATTTGGTAGAACTTAAAAGGAAGTTAATTTAGGGGTAGTGTCCGTTCTATCAACAGTTTGTGAGCACCTTCTTCATTCTTAATGGCTTTGATTTTGTTTTTGATTTTCGTGTTTGCTTTAATAGCAATAACATAAATTTCATTTCATTTGATGTTTGCCAACTGCCAATGTATACAAAATCCCAATTTAAATTAATATAAATGCTTATCTTCTTAGAAATGGAAACTTGACTATTTTGCTTCTGGCTTAAATACAAATTATTCACAATTAAACTTTACTAAATGTTAAATCTGTTTACAATGCTACAAGTAGCAACAACAACAACAACGACAACAAACGTCCTTCTCTGCAATTGTGCTGCTTTGCCTTTTTTGCATTGCTCCTGGCCAACAAATTGTTGTCTGCTGTTGCAAGCAAAACTTTAGCTAAACTTTAATCAACGAATTTTCACGCGTAGCTTTTGAAGAATTTGTGAAAGTGGAATTAAGAAAAAAGTTTTAATTAATGCTCTTTGCGAGCGGCGAAGAGTAATTGCTTGTATTTGTTGTTTGTTTAAAATGCGTTGGTTTGTAAAAATTTTTTTGCAAATTTGGAAATTAATCAACTTAAATTAATTATGTAATACAAATTCAAAATTAGAAGTTTTTAGTTAAAAAATCGAAATCAGTTTCAATGTAAACAAAATATTCAAAAATAAATAGAAAGTAATAAATTTGATAAAATATTGTACATAAATTGAAAAACTTTGCGAAGGGTTGAATGGTATACATTTTATTTATTTCAATTTAACCTTTTTCGGTTGTGCTAACAAAACTGAAATAACCAGTCGACAACCAAAAGTTCGTAGAAATTATTCACTCGAAATAACTTGCACAGCCAAGCCATTCATAGCAGCCTAAAAGTATGCAACTAATTTTTAATACTAGCGCGCTGTCGTTGATAATGATCATTAACATAGCAAAAGTGGTTCGGTTTGGTAAGAAATCCATAGCAGCAGTAACATGCACATGTACAGAAATATTTATGGAACTTTTCTATTCAATTAAAAACTTAATTTTTTTTTATTTAAAAAAAAAAAAAAAAATTGCCATTCAGTAATACTTTTAGGCTGGAAAACGATGAAGTCCCTGCAAGTCCCTGCAAAATTAATTTTAAATTTCTGACTTCTTAGGTTTTGGAACATTTTTTTTGATGTATTCATAACTTTTTTTCAAAAATGAGCTGCATTTTTTTTGGATTATTCGGTTTTGAATAGTGTAAAATTTAAATTTTTTTTGGTTGCATCCATTATTTTTTTTTAAACATGAGAATTTTTTTTTTGAGTTTTTTCGTTTTTAAAAAGTATAAAATTTACCAATAACATCAAACAACAAAAAAAAGAATTTCAACCTGACAGTCCCCATTTGGCTAAAATGCTCAAAAGGACATACATATGTACATGAGCTCGGTCACACCTTAAAATTTAATTAACTTTCTCTATAACTGTACGAGTATAACCGTGCATATTCAAAATTGAGCTCTTACACTCGAGCGCCATCATGTTCATTCAATAATTATAATTATTTTGATTATTGCAAGTGAAAGATGACATTATTACGATCATTAAGGCAGACAAAGGTGCAACTGGAGTGCACACACACGCGCACACGCAAATTCATCAACTCTTTGTGGCGGCTGCGCATTGGAAAGAACACCTCAGCGCATGCGCAAATGTCTCCAGCGACTGCATTTAGCCGGTTTGTAGCGCACAGCAGGCGTTCGATCTACCGATTTCATTTTTATTGTATTTTTTTTTTTGTTGCATTTTAAGTCACATACAATTTTGCGTATTGCGTTTGCATTTGCGGTGCACAACGATGGATGAGCTGTCGAATGAATGAGCAAAAGCGAGTGAGAGCGCAAGCGACACACCAAGCCAGCGTTCGTTCGTCCATGGCGCTGTTTTGACGATTGTGGTTAGCCGCGCTTTGGCGGCCAACAGTTTGCAATTGTCGCCACTATTTTTTTTAGTTTGCTGCAATGGCATGCGTGAGAGTGTGTGTGTGTTGTCTGTTGTTGTTCAGCAGTGCGTTCGAGCGTGAGTGCGTGCATCAAACCGCCCAGTTGGGGACACTTGGTGTGATAGCGACATGGCAAAATGCTCCAAAAGCCAAGTGGACCAGGTTGGCTGAAGTGGTGTGTCCACTTTTATTGTTGTTGTTGTTGTAGTTCATTTGCGTTGCGGCATATTCAATCATGTCAAGTGTAATAATTTCATGTGCAACCAACCATTGCATCTACATAGATATTTACATACAAGAAGCTTGGACTAAGCACCACTACCTTCTTCTAAAGGAGCCCGATCTATTCTTTGTTATAGCATTGTTGTTACTATTTTAGTATAATATTCTTATATTTTTTGACATACGACACATATTATTGGCACTGCGTTGGGATGTTGCTGGCGGCATAGACGCATTTTTTTTTATATATTACTTTGCGCCGATTTTTATACCCAATGCACTTTTTTGGTATGGTCAATTGGATATGATACAGAAGAAGAAGAATTTTTCGAGGAGTTTTATGCTGTGGGGGCAGTGAGCTGGACAAACGCATAGCAGGTGCTTTCCATGGAAGAGCCATTCGGGGTAACTTTCCTTCCAGTGGTCCAGTGCCCGATAAGCACCTCAATGGTGAAAGATCGTGTTTCATTCTCGGAGAGTGGCTAAGGTAAGGTAAGGACTAAAAATGTATTCACCTATTATTAGCCTGACTCACACAGTACTGAGACACATGACGCCTGACAAGTCTCTGGGGATACAAGGACAGTCATCGCTTCTGAAATATTAAACACTGATCCGCTCCGAGCCAGGTCATCGACCAACTCTTTACTCTTTATGTTACGATCGCTCGGAATCCATGTGAAATAACCGGGCAGAAAATGCGATTAACTTTTTCTCGGGCGTGGCTTGCCTTTACCTTTTAAAATTATTAGCCTGCCAAGTTTAGTTAAGACAGCTCAACCCGCTAAGGGTATTTCGCCTTCCGTTGATATGATCACCATGAAAAGATCGCTTTTAACCCTTCTAGACCACGGAAAACATACGTTGGGTGTATGCTAGAACAAGAAACAGCGTTCTAAGATTGCTTTATCGGCTAGTACCTACAGACTACTATTGTTTTTGTTGCTGTTGTAATAACTTGTATTTTGATATATTGATCCTGCTGCCTATGATCTACGACAATTCATACAGAGCTGCCGTTGCTGCCATACAAAGATTCCTATGGGCTAGTATGTGCGTCTATAGAATAAAAATCTACACAAAAAGCAGGTAAAAGTAACAACAACAAAACGAACTACACACAAATATCTGCATCATACAACAACAACAACAATGTCATTGTGGGCTAATGTACATAGCGGCACTTTTCGCCACGCCACTCATACAAATGTCACACATTCAAGTCATCTCTTTTGTTGTTGTTGTTGTTGTCTGTTGCCTTTTTTGCTGCTTTGCGCACTTTGCAACATTTTCATGGTACTCTATGTTGTTGTTTTGTATAATTTTCGTTATGAATTTATTATGTGACGGAAGTGGTCCACAGCATGTCCGTCCTACGTTTTTGGTTGCATACAAACCTTAGCTGCTGGCCATTTATTTAGTTAGTTTACTGTATTTGTTGTTGTTCACTTCTAATCGCTGCATAAATCTTCATATTGTGTGGACATTATGTCATACAAGCTATCAAAACTTTGAGTTAAGACTTTTGCATAAAAGCAAGGTTGGTGGGTCAAAATTGCTATAAATAAAGTCGAGTGGAATGAAAGTGCCGTTTAATGTGAGTAGTAGTAGAGTGAAAGAGTGTTGCGAGAGTAATGGTTTCAGGTGAGATAGCGACATACGTTAATGGTGCTTGGACAGTGTTGTCAATTTAGACGATATATGGCGAAATGGAAGGGTCTACAAATAACCGTAACAAAGTAGCGTTGATAACTCGCAGTAATTGGACGCATGAGGTCAATGTTCGAGGTCACAGATGGCGATCTATGGAAATTGCTGGTCTAAACAGTCTTTCTTTAGATGAGCCCCGCTTCGGTCCCAGGATTTTAGAAGTTTTAATTTTGCCACCGAAGCTTTAATGGGCTAAACCTAGGAAGACAGTCGGGACAATACCAGAAGGCGGTAGTACAAGAGCGGAGCGGATTCATTTCGACAAAGGACTAACCACATGCATCACATACCTCAAAAGCTTTTGCGGAATATGGGAAGAACTGTTAGCTTTACAGAGATCTGACCATAGTTCAGCTACTTGAAGCCCAATGGTTCCGCTGACTGAGTTGTGTTGTGCATTTGAACAAAGAAGCTCTGGTCCGAAAAGTTTTTCTATTGACATCCGGATTCGACAGCAGAAAAAGGGGAAGCTTCGAGTGAGATAAAAACGGACTTGGAGGATGACTTGGCGTCAATTATCGGCTTCAGTAATATCGAAACTGTGAAGGGATCACTAATAGGTTCGATTTTGGTTCTTTGCTTAGTCCTACCTAAAAGAAAAAATAATATTCTACTTTTACTAAAACTAAAGCTTGCTCTTGCGGCAAACATTTCCATTAGGTCTTGTCTTCCTCAGTGACTGTTTGGCATGGCTCATGGCCACCTCGAGCGGGTACTAGTGAAATAGACGTGTCGGCACTGGAAAATTCACTGACTATCTGAAGTCTGCTTCCGGGCAGGGGTTTCTAAGTATGTACAGACCTGATACCACCTCTTCTCAGTTATCAAGCGCTATCGGCCAGTTGTCGACACCAAGCGTTCATCGATATTAAGAACTAGGGTATTAGTTACCTGTTGTTTGAAGGACGACGAGGTGGAATCATGAAGTCACTTTAAGACTCTGTAGGATATACCAAAGGTATGTTAGTATGACTCCACCTCCTTTTTCCGGAGATCTAGCTTTATAGTTAGACCAAAAAAAATACTTGACACAAATTAGGCGCACCCTAATCTACCTAGATTCCAGCAGTAAATATATAATTATTCATCTACCAAAATAAATACATACATACATACATAGCTAGGTAATAATAATGAAAATAAAAATTAGCACATCTCCATGCCACCTTCGCCCCAGTGAACGGTTGAAATCATGACGTACCCACGTCATGTCACAACATGCCACGCGGATGGCAGCGTGCAACAGCAACAACAACAACACTACACCACGACATTGTGGCATGCCACGGCAGGTAAGGTGTGGTTGAAAACGAAAATAATAAAACTATTTATGAAAACGTACAACAACAAAGCAAACGTACCAACAACAAAAAGGGTTTTGCATTGTTTTTATCGAATTTCATATTTCGGTTGAGAATTTAGTTTCAACTCTGCACAAAGAAATTAAAAACATTTCCCATGCTCAACGTTGCGTTAATATGCCGAAATTATTTTTATTATTATTATTTGCATTATTAATTTCACTTGTGTGTCTGATGGCTTGGCGCTCACATTTCCTGAATGGAAAGGTAAATCTGGAAGACACTTTGGACGATTTCACTTTTTGTTTTTTTAGTTTGAAATTTTGTTGTTTTTGTATGGCGTACGTTTTACTGACTTTGTGCGAAATGCGTTTTGACTTCTTAACTTTCGCACTTTTTATGCATTCCGCTCCTCTCCTCTCTTCCCACTTCTCTTACCTTGCACACTGTCAGCGCGCTTGTGTGATAAGCTGGCGTTCGATTTAAATGGGCGCGGCAGGCGTAGTGTGAATCGTGGATAGTGGCGTTGACGGCTGACGCCTTTCGTTTTTTCGCTTCACCGTGTAAATTTATTTATTTCAAGTTTATTAAAATTTCTACATATCTTTTATGAAACACAATTTTTTTGCTGGCTTTTGGCTTCTTTGGTTGAACTTTCCATATGATATTCTTATCAATTAAATTCGTTTCTTACTTTTATTTTTGCTTTTGGTGTCTTATTCTTCATGTAGTGGTTTTTGAAATTCTTTTTGTTTTTGTTGTTCTTAAGACAAAACTTTCGACCCGCAACTTTTGTTTTGTTGCTTTTGCTGAAAACGGTGGCATCTTGGCAGTCGCAAAACGTTTTGTTGGCAAGATAAGCCAAACACTCGCAATTTGAGATGGAACAAATGCAAGCGAGTCACGTTATACCAGAGCACATATAGCTCATACAGGTTAGGGGGGTCGAGAAAATAGAAAAGTTGGGTTCTCAGATTTATTTTTAATTTAAAAAAATAGTCGTGCATGGTTTTTGCTTTTAAAATGAGAAATATTTTTGAGTGCTCAGTTTTTTTGTTTGTCGTAATTTTCCACAGATTGGAAAAATATAATTTTTTTTCATGAAATATTTTTACACTAAGTAAAAAACTGTCGAGACCGATTTTTGAACTTTTGTTTAATCTGTCTTACATTTATTGTGAAAAGTTCAAAGAATTGAACAAAAACTAGTGCAAAATAATTTTTTTTTCAATTAAAAAAAAGAGATCATGTTATGCACTCTATATTTGAGGGTAGGCTTCCAGCAATACATCGTAAAAGAAATTATTCAAATCCGTGCGATAGTTATTTCGTGACGCGCGTACAAAGAAACAAGCATACATATGTACGCACAAAACAGCAGTAAAAAATAGAATCAATTGTTCCTAAACTGTTAGCCCGATACTTAGCAATACATCGTTGAAAATTCCACACAATTCTATACCGCGGTTTTGGTGTGATGTACGAACACACAGACAGACAATCAAACAGTAAAAAATTTAAAAAACCATGTCTACGTTAGTCCTTTATATCTTTGAAGTACTGACCTCAGTCTCTTACAATTTTATTATAGCTTAAGTTATGAAAGCAAGAAAATTATATTCTTTATCTTTTTATATTTTTTGACCACCCTAATGTACACATAGCTGTTTAAACACCGGTATATTTGTATAGACATATGTATTTGAATTGCATGAATTGAATTTGTTTCTTTATCTTTGTACCAAAATTAAAAAATGCATTTTTAATGAACGCGCTTGTCGTTGTTTGTTATTTGTTGTTGACATTGATGTGATTGTGTGTGGGTTTCAACTGACAGTTTGTTATCAAAAGTTTTGAGAAATTTGTGCATTTTTTTTTTTTGCTGCGCTTGATTAAATTTATTTTTTTTAAAGCCTTAGGGCCAGTTTTTTTGGCTGGCTCAGCTAAGTTGGCTGCGGTTTGAACGTTTGTCAGTAGTTTCGCCGAGTAGCCGAAGTGACAGGTGGAGCTACGCCTAATTCAAACTCATTCTGAAAAGCTGGAAATGAATCCATGAATTATGTTGCAGAAATCTTCGAATTCATCAAAAATTTTGAACTCATCTAAAATCTGAAAATTTATTCAACTTTTATTTATAAAATGAGAAACAAATAACGTTTCGGGATTTTTTGAAATAATGTCGGGATCGTTTCGAAATAACTTCGGTATGGGTTTTGGGACCATTTCTGTATAATTTCCGCATTGTTCGCTCCACTATTTCGGGAAAGTTTTCTTGACTTTTTCAGCACCATTTCGGATATTTTTTCGAGATAATTTTAGGTTTTTGGGGCTATTTTTGTATCATTTTAGAATCCGAATTAATCCGAATTTTTTTTGGGACCATTTTTGGGTATTTTCGAGATGCTCTCGGGATTGTTGTAGCAATCTTTTTAGAATAATTTAGAATTGTTCTCGGGAATTTTTCGGAAGCCTTTCTAGAATATTTTTATATATATATATATTTTTTAGAATATTTTCAGGATCTTTTATTTTTTTCCCCGACCATTTTGATCGAAAATATCCCTTTTATAATCCAAAAATTATCCCGAAAAAAAAAACAAATAAAAGTTTTATTTATATCCCGTATGGACTTCTGCCTTACCAATATGGACCTGTTTCATGGCTCTCATTGGCAAGCAGCCTATCCAAAGACTTCAACCACGCAAAAACCTCTCACTGATTACTAACTGCTGCATCATTGGCATATCCTTTACTTTTTTACCAATCCAAACTACATTTCCTGCTACCATCATTCTTCGTGAATGACACATTGTAGCGCCTTATCGGTGTTTGGGCATCGCCTGAGTTACCATCATCTCTGGTATTTTGATTGAATTGAGCGTCATACCATTGGCATGCAAATCACAATTTCATAATTTATCAAAGACATTTTCGTTTTTTTGTTTTTTTTTTTTCGTGTTTTGTTTACTTAGAACTAGTAAAAGCTTAAAACTAAGAGCGCCAACAAAGAGGTGATATGCCAAGCAACAGCAACAACAATAACTACAACAACCTACAAATGGGTGCGTATAAATTGCAGTTTGGCAGTCATGGCAAATAAAGACAACTGAATGCGTACGGCTAGGACACACCACACAAACACACACACACACACACATTGATATGACAACTAGACTTCACTGCGTACAAAAATGCAACGAGTCACCGTTGTTTGCAATCAGTTCGAACGCATCAAAGCAATCGAACTCATAAATAATCGGTGACGCGACAGCAAACAGCAAATAGCAGAGGTAGCAGCATGAAATAAAGTTAGACTTGCAACAACAACACCAATAATAACAACAACAACTACAGTTGTCTAGTGTAATATTGATCGCATTCATAGCAACACTTAGGCACCATTTGTGATGGTGACTACGCTTAGGTTTGTTTAGCTTCAAAAATCTAGTGCAAAATCATGATGGAAATCAAGGTGAGTGTATGCTGTATGCGTATGAAGCTGCAGCTGTTGCTGGGCCCACAAACAGCCAAACAGCAATTGTAGCTGTGACACTGCAGCAAAGTACAACAAGTCAATCGAAGGTGATGGATGCTAGGCGGCGTTGGGGTAGCCAGGGTAAGTAAGCAAATGACTCAACAAACACCAAGTGGATGCGTTGAAGTTGTGACTGCGCGTATGTGACTTCAATGCGAGCCAACGAACGTTGTCGCTGTTGGTGTCACCGTCACCATCACAATCACGCATGAATGAATGATGGTAATGGTGATGCTGATGTTGTTGTCGATATCGGTAAAAAGTAACATGCAATATGCATAGCTGATGGTCGGTCATTGCAGCTGGAATGGAAAGCGTACGCCGAAGAAAAAGGAAGCGAAGGAAGTGTTTAATGTAGAGCTACAGCTTGGGCTATTGAGTTAAGCTATTGTGCCAATAAACTATACGCATAGGTTTGCTAGGTAAATTTAGTAGGTAGGTACTTGGTGCTAGGAAAAAACGTGAATCAACTGAAATATGATGAGTGTGCCATAAGGTAAATGGCAATAGCAACAGCAACAACAACAAAGGTAGCAAACAGGACTAATTTCGTAGCAGCAACAGCAGTGGCTAATATATGGTGCCATAAATTTTTGTATTTGTTGTTGCTATGGAAATATTTACTAGAGGCATGTGTGGGCTTGTGTCGGAAATAGGAAATGGTGGCTGTCGAATGATGGTAGCATAGAAGTTTTATAGCCTTTGATAAAATTAAAAAAAAAAGATAACTCAAGCTCAAGTTCAATAGCAGAAATGTTGAAATCCGAGTCCTAAGAAGATAAAAGTATCCCAGCGGATCGGAAAAATCTCCAGTAACGCGCTGTCCACATTGATAAGAGCTCTAAGAGACGTTCGAAATAATTTCAGAGAAGGAGTAGGACCGCAAAAGATGGACAGCAGGTGTGATCTACGTTAAGATATGTAGGTAGTACTAGTAATCTTGAAGCTATGGGAAAGTGGACCTGAGGTGGATGATAGTAAAAAATATACAATTACACTGAGAGCCAACTGATCTTCATGCGACAATGTCTATGATATCGAGTAAATCAGCAGGAAAACTATTTTGGAAGATTTTTTTTTTGTAGAGGGTGGAATTTATTTCTCAGTTGCCACAGTCCAAAGAAGTACTTCTTGGGAAGAGTGGTTCTCTTATGAATTGCTCATCATATTCAGCCTTCTTCTTCTTCTTCTTTAAATGGCCATCTAACCGCCTGAGCGATTTTGACCGTCCAACATAGCTCGCCAGTCGGCCTCCACTTGGTCATATTCAGCCTACCCTAAGTTTCATTTCGACCGCACGAAGTGGGACTCAAAATACCTACTCTAGACGAGTTTCACCAAGGTCTGGGTAAACATTTTGCAGCTCAGTCAGTTTCTATTGATTGCTCCTGAACTTCAATTTTAAGTAAAAGTTAATTGCAAGAAGAAGTAGTCTAGAATGTCCCCCAAAAACTGAAGAGCTCTGGTTTGCCCCCGAAGACCGTCCTCTGGTTATGCATAAAACCAAAAGTTGTTTGTAAAATGTTTCGTAGCACTGCCTAAGATGACGTCTAACCAATCCCATGTCTCATCATTAAATTGCATAATTTCCAGAGCCATTCCGCACCTAATGGAGCTTAACGATTGAAGAAGAAGCCCCATTAATAGACACTTTCGCACGTTGCCTTCACAAACCATGCGAGATTGAGTAGCTACGAGGTTTTGGGTACCAAAAGGTAAAGGTGCAACAGCGGCTAAAGCAATGCAATCACTGCCACCTAAGCAACAACAATAAAAACACTGTACGAAAATAACTGAGGGAGCGGCAATTGAAGCAACAAAATTTGAATTATGACACCAACACCAACACCAACAACGACGACAATTCAATGCAGTGGCGGAATTTAGCGACCCAAGCGCATCCAAGTTTCTACCTAAAAATACGTTACAAACGTTGCATGGCAGTTAGTCAATGCAGGTAGGTAGGTAGGCAGAGGCAGATAGTTAAGCAGCAAGCGGAGCGGCAACATTTGGTAGCCAATGAATTTGTAAAATCCTTGGACCATGACTTGGTTGTTGGGTGCCATTGGCATTTTAGACATTGATGGCCCGCAATGGTAAATGTTGTTGTTGTAGCAATAACTGCGTCGTTTGCGCCATTAAATTTGTGGCAGCAGTTGCCATACAACAACAACACAACTCGAAGTTAGTACAAAAGCTTTAACAGCAATTGTGTAGCGCGCCGCATATGGACAAGCCGAACAGCCCAGCCGTACGATTATGAGTTGTTATGGTCGCGATGCGGGCAAAACGGCAGCTTATTCGTGTTATTGTTGTTTTGGTTGACTGCAGTTATGGCGGCAGCCAATTGTTGTTTGTCGCTGTTGGTACCGCTTCGAAATTGCCATATTTAAGCAAAAGTGCGGCGATAAATCAAATTGTCACTCGTCTTTTGCTGCGACGTTTTGCTGCTGCTGTTGCTGCTTCTTCTTCATTTTGTTTGTTGTATATTATTTGCTTGCTTTCATTGGTTTATGGCTAGTTTGCCAAAGCATTGCCATCATAATTTGTGGCCATCAAAAGTTCACACTTGTATATTTAAGTATGTAGCAATGTGCTAGTCTAAATGGGTTTGCATGCAACGTGCCTCACATGCCACATGGAAAATATGCTGCTCGAATGCAATGAAGATTTGATGGAGTTATGCATAACTATGTGTCCTTTGTATGTATGTATGTATGTAGTTATGTTAGTTATGCGAATAATGTTATGTTATGTTGCATGCATGTATTGCTGGAGGTTGCTTGTATCATGCGGCTACAGCGGGGGGAAGTTTTGTAGGATAAGGGCTGGAGTTGGAACGAGAGCACTCAAAATGTTATGGAGCTAGAATCTTCGGTTGAAATTGGTGCACCCGGAATATGATATCTGAAAATTTTAATTTTTAAAATCGGCTTAGTAGATTGGCTGCTTTGCTGCTACAAAAATTTAGGTTTTAATTTTTTGGCGAACAATATATACCGTGATTGCACTGCGACTGAGCTATATTATGTATCCTATATCCTTATGTCGCATAAACATGACAGTTTAAAATTCCAAGTAGCAAAATCGGATGAGTAGTTTGGATGTTTACCGGCTACAAAAAATTTTATTTCTGATTTTGTAGCATATAAAGCGGGTATACTAACCGTTCTCTTGTCATTAATTTAATTTTAGGTAGAGCAACAATACTTACTCTTTCTTCTAGACATCCTTAGCAAACATAAAAATAAAATAAATTCCTGTCCCTATTTATCTGCCCACAACTGTTGCTATATATTTATGTGTTTGCATTCATAAATGGTAAATGTGTTGCGGTTGAAAAAATCACATTTGTGGCTGTGCACTGTCATTGTGAATGTCTAGCTTGCGGTAATTCACTTTTCGCTAATGTTTAAATGTTTCAGGGAAATATAAATTATATTGGGGTACAATACGGTTGGTGTTATTGCTTTTGGCAATGAAGTGGAAACAAGTTAGCTTAGAGCCATCGAAAGGGAAAAAATGTAATTTACTAATACATAACTCTTTTCTTACTGCAAACATTTAATTAGAAAGACCACGAGCTTACTGCTCGAGTACCGCCGATAAAGTGAAGAAACATTCTAAAGCACCCATTAATGTCAACACACCGACGCAATTGGCATTGTGACATAATCGAATCGATACATTACCAGCATCAGCATATCACAAGCTAAAGGTTTTGAGCACTCAAGAAGAAGAAGAATTAATTGTATTTATGGTTGCTCGGCTCTAGACATATTAAAGTCACAAAGAATAACGAAAATTTATAATCAAATAACGAACGATACAAAGCGTAGCGCAGAACAATGAAATGAAGCGCACAAAGAATTGAAATTCGAAAAAAAAAACAAAAACCAAAGTCCGCAATCCACAATACCGTGAAATATTATGGCACAGATCATAAGCGCTCAACACGTTCGATCGCTTCGGATTAAATTGAGCGTCATTGAAGAAGCGCGCGCAACTAAATCAGCCAAGCAGCGAACGTCATACACCGTCACACACACACACGCACATGTGCCCGAAGGAAGGTGTTAAAATGTCTCATGTGGTGCAAGCGGCAAACTGCCAAATTATTGAAGTACAATGGCTTAAAAGTTCGATTGTTGCTTTAGCTGATCTTGTTTGAATGAACGCGCGACTCGTATTCGCTTGACTTAACGTTGCAGCAATGTTGAGCGCCGCTCTGTAAACTTTTTGAATGGTTCATTGTCATCGGAGTTTTTTTTTTTTGGGCAAAATGAAATTTAATAGGCGTCGACATCAACTTTGTCACGTGGTTGCCATAAATTTGCGCCCTACCGACGTGCAACAACAACACCAACACCAAAGCAATAATGATCGCAACAGCTGAAAGTCGCAGCGTTTGGAGTTTATATGTTTCACTTGTGTGTTGTTTGTATGCCCGCCATCCTTTTGGATTTATATCATTTTTGCGCTAAGTTCTTTGTACTTTAGTATATTAACGTGGTTTTAATCCTTTCACTTGATCACATTTTCGAATTTCGGTTTTTATACTTTATTGTTCTGCATGATCACTTTGGCTTATGAGTTTGTTGTTTCTTTTTTTTTTGATTTTTCCACTTGCTCTTTTTTGCATTGAATTGCGGGTGGTTGAAGGTGTTTTTGTTGACTCAGCGCGCCAATAAATTCAAATTTGGTTTGTTTAGTCGAAAAAAAACAACAGCAACAACGGAAATCAATGACAAAAGCTGTAATAAACGTGAGTCCTTAAAGTGCGACATTAATTGGCTTTGATGTGCAAACAATAGCCGTGTGCAATGGCTTTGTGAAGCCGCTGGAAGAGGGATTTTTTTTTTTATGTTTGAATATTTGTAAGTAAGAGGGTGAATGCTTGTGCTTTACTCCATTGCAAGAGATCTGAAACATCAGCTCCAGTGTTAGCTCTACTGGATCTCCTCTGAACACTGTTGAGTGATATTTTTAGCCCAATGTAGTCTTTGGCCCCCTAAAGTCTGTTTGAAGGTCTCTCACAATCAATCAGATTTCATCAGAAGAATCTCAATCTCGAACTTCTATAGCCCACCTTGAACCTTGTGAGAGTTTCATTGTGAGAAAATAGCCTTAGAGTGATTTCTATTTTCTCGAAAAGCCGTCATTCACAAAACAAAACACAAACAAGAAAAATTTGAAACTCATGACTCCGGTGATGACTCCTGAAAGAACCTCTCAACCACGAGGAAGCACACAACCTTGCATTTTTGTGACTTAGCTCAGCAAAACTGATCACAAAGGCTATGAGATACCCTAAACTGCGGGGAGAAAAATCCTTTCACAGTCGGCTTCAGAGAAGTGAATACCAGATACGACAGATTTTAACGAAACTCGGGAACAAAATACCCGAAACGATTTATGAGGCGATCTTCAAGAGAGAGCCAAACAGGTTCCCTTAGTTTATAAGAAAATTAAAATGAGATCAGGAAAATATCTACCAAGTTCCGTGAATTCGCTAAACATTAGGTTGGGTTTCTTTTTCGCCCCAAAAAATCAGACCCACCCTAGCAAACATTTCGTTTACTTGCGATTTCCATAATTTTTAGTTGCCTTAATTTCACATTTTCATGGTCCACCATAATTTTAATTGGATTAACATGATTTATACGTTGTTTAGCCTGCAGTCATTTGCCCTCTGTATTAGTTTAAACCGCATCATCATAACACCTCTGAGACGACAAGCCGTGCTAAACAATGCAAATGGCTGCTGGAGCTTTTCGGTTGAAGTTTGGAATCGCTTTGTAGAGTAGCAGCATTTTGAATAGTGTAACTGCTTATTTAATATTGCTGCCATCGATATGCTGGTTCAAACTAAACGCGTCATAAAATATTGCGATAAAAAAGGGAAAATGACAAAAATGAACTCATAAATTATCGACAGAAATCATAACATGCCAAGCAAAATGCGCCAACCAGTTCGTAGCAACAACAACAAAACACCAAAGAACGGAAGAGCGTCGTCGACTGCGACTTCGAATCGCGTCTCTCTGACACCATTGCCGTTTTCGATGCCATTTATTCGAGCAGTTTTTGTCCCTCATTGGCATTCGCCTTGGGTGAGCTGAGCTAACTCAAAAGCTGGGGCTGTAACTGCAATGCGCTAAAAATCTGCGACTGCAATGCCATTGTTAACTTTGTTCATTCATTCTCATTGTTGTTGTTGCACACATATGGGAAATCACAGCTAACTTGAGCCTTACCTGCGCCAAATCACTGAAGGTTAGCATACAATGGTTTTAGCGCGGTCTAAACGAAAATGCTACGGTTGAAATGCGACCAAATGGAGACACAATTGATGGGCTCACAAAAGTACAATTCAGAGATCAGTCTTCACAGTTGAAAGAAGATGGAACATATGTATCTTCAAGTATTCAAGAGAGGAGTTCACAGGAATATTTTTAGTCGGTGAAGAAAATGAAGTCGAAAGATTTCACAGGCTAGGTCGCTTCATCCGAGTGAGCAAAAAAGCTCCAACGCAAAGAGTTTTCCCACAGGCGTTCATATCGCCAATACTAAGATACAAAAAGGGCTCAACTAAATAATCCAGCTGAGAATAACAACTCAAGGTGCCTTGAATTAAGAATCACATCGCTCCATGATGGCTGCCCTAAAAGCTTCCAAGCTTTGGTATAAATTCGTAATGAAATTGTGAGTGAAAGACGCACTATCACACAAACAGACAAGGGCTCAACCAAAGGCGATTTCACTGACCTGAAATACCTATGTAAGCTTACAGGTGGTGGCCATGAAAAAAAAACCGCGCTCCCATATACTCGTAAATATATTAATAGTCTTGTGTAAGCTTTTGAATATCCATGCAATAATTTGCTAAAAGCATGTACATATGTAATAAGTATTTAAGCTCCAATACTGCCTTACTTCCTGCGCCGCCTGGCCTCACCCATTTATTTGTGTGTGTGTGTGTGTATGCACATCAAGTGTCTCTGCACTGCAACAACACCACCCAAACATTTTTACGCGTGGGCGCATACAAATCTGTAAGCGTCACATCTATACGCTGCATGCCAACGGCAATCGAACGAACCAAGCAAGCATCTGAAGCTTGAAATTTCGCTGATTGTGCAAAAAAGTGTAAAACCATGCACTGGCAAGCACATTCGCACCCACACACTCATTTTGACGAGCAGCAAGACCAAGAGAAAAAAAAATTGAAAAACGAAAACGAAAGAGAAAAAATTTCAAAAACCACCAAAAGAATGCTGCGGATGCGCCTGTCGGTTGAATTTTATGACCACCAGCAGTCAATGCACCACACAATGAACTTGCACTGCCAACATTCGTCGCCACCGACGACTCCTCACTTTAGTGCAGGCGTACTCGCATTGTTTTTGGTATGTGGCTAGGGCAGCAGCGGCAGCAGTGGTGCAACGTATCATAGTGGAGTACTCAGAAAGTTCTCCCTTTACGCCAGCTAATTGTTATGCGCTCATTTTACGATTATAATCACTGTACGATATGTATTTCGGATTTTGGTAAGTTGAACTATTGTATGGGAAAAAGATTTTAAAAAATATGTTATATGTTATCGATAATTTTGCCAACCGATACTTTTTGCTCAATATGTTATCGATACTTTTGTCTAGTGAAACTTTTTCGATATATTTTCGATACTTTTGTCTACCGATACTTTTTTTCGATATGTTGTCGATACTTTTGTATACCGATACTTTTTGCTCAATATGTTATCGATAATTTTGCCTAACGATACTTTTTTCGATATGTTATCGATACTTTTTACTCACTACCTTTGACTCGATACTTTTTTAATCATGTCTTGATGGATTGAGATCATAAACTCTAGTATCACATAGACGATTTCATTTTATTTTCTAAAAAGCTACTTCGTTTTAGAAAATGTTTCGTCATAATATGAATTTATTATCGAAATTTTTTTTATCGAGTACTTGTTTTTTATTTTCTTGCGTATTCGATATTGAATACTAAGTAATCCTTGAAAAGTTCTTTATTTTGTATTATTAATACCGCTACACCGATTTGGAAATTATTATCGATATTTTTCTTATCGAGTCTTTTTGATACCATTGTATAGTGTAATCAATATTTCTTGCATCATACATCAAAAACTAAATAATAATTGGAAAAAGTATTACCTTGTTTGGATTAACACTGCTATTTCGTTTTCGCAATAATGCTATCTTCTATAATTTGTATCGATATATTTTTATCGAGTATTTGTCTTTCGATTTTTTCGGAACTCGGCATTTCTGAAATGATACAATGAAGACCAAGTTATTATTGAAAAAGGTCTGAGCCTGATTAATACTGCTTCTTAGATTTGGAAAATATCTCATCTTCTATAAACTGTATCGATATTTTTTATATCGAGTAGTTTTAATACGATTATTCAGGTTTACCGATATTTTTTGAATTATATATCGAAGACTAAGAAATTCTCGCAAAAGAGATTATTGCTACTTAAATTTTATAAAAAGCTATTCTTCTGTAATTTCTATCGATATTTTATAAGCATCGAGTACTTTTTTTTGATTTTCGTGAGTACTCGATATTTTTTTTAAAAATACATTGAAGGTGAAAAAAATCGACATTTTTTTATAAAATTTTTATTTTTTGTAAAGCATCAATACCCAAAGTGCTCTCTTGCAGTTACTCCAGGACCATTTGGTGTACTCTTTACATACGTCCATCGCTCGCAGTGTTGCTCATGCATGTGCGGGCATGAGTGCGTGTGTGTGTATGTGTCTGTTTATAAAGTCGTATTATATTTGGTTGTTGGCACATGCTGCATAAAGCACTTGCCCTATATCGGATTCGAATTTGCCAGTGACTATGAGATTTTTCCGTTGCATTTTATGCAATTGCTTGGTTTTATTGTTGTTGCACTTTTTCGTTTAAGCTGTTGCATGTTGCTGTTACGCGAGATGCGGTCAGTCGCATTCATAATTAAGTTGCTATAAATTTTACAACACCAAAGCGGAGGGGGAAAAAATTAACTAAGGGACTGAACGTTTTATGTTGGTTGTACATAAAGATAAATACAAATATATTATTTTTGTTGTTGTAATGTTGTTAAATATTTCACAGATTTGCAGACATGTGACTTAAGTTAGCTATGGATGAGTTTTTTTTTCGAGATTAAATGAAATTTAATGAAAATGAGTGGAGCGTTGGCAGAGTAGGTGCGCTCAAGGAGGTAGTGCAAAGAGCGAGTTCGCCAAATAGCTAGTGAAAGAGAGAGAATGGCGTGAGTGAATCTAGTTTCTGAGAGGTAAATGTTGACGATAGAGAATGGTTGATCATACAATTTCCTAAACTATCAAGTCCACAGCTCTGGAGCATCGAAGGTAGAAAAATCTAAAACTATATATCTTCCAAAAAGCTATGAGTAGTTTGATGATGGAGAGATTCTTCTACTCACGAAGAACCTTAGAAAGATAGGGCGAAATTTTCTGAGTTAAAAAAAGACAATCACAACCCATTAAAACCCTCACATATTTAAGTCTATTCTAAGTAAGCTAGTAGGACATCTTTGATTAAAGCCATTACAAAAATCAATATTTACAGCACATCATTAGCATTTAGAATAAGCAGAAGAAGCATTCATGCAGAATAAATTGAGTTTGTGCAAAATATGGCAGTAAAAATCTGACTAAGCTCTGATGAATGGCTCAGCTAAAGACCCTAAAGTTCTCTCAAAAGGATGAATCGGCTCAAACATACATACAAGAATTCTGTTTGTATGCATGTATGTGTGTATGTGTTTGTAAGTTTATTAGAATTTTTAGTACTCATTTATAAATTTATGTGCAATTTCTGTCCAAAATGGTTAGTAAAATTTGTTTATTTATTTCTGGTTTGTTGTTGGTTTCTTGTTCGCGCATACAATCTACTTGGCACTACATCGGGGCTTTCGAAGTTTTTGCTGCTACTCAAAGTAAAACCCAATTATCGTGTCCCGTTAAATGTCTATTACTAAATGCTAATAGTTGTTATAGGAGTTACAACAGCAACAACAATCACACCAACAACAACGACTGGTACTATTTTCAATATAGCAAAGGTAGTAAAAAGATATTTCGGTAACAAAATAAAACGGTAAAATAATAAATTACACTTATATTAGTTGCAACAACAAAACGAATATGGAAAATTACAACAACAATAACAGCGACAACAACAACAACAACACTAATGACCACTTACGTAACAGACATGGTTAACAAAATTGCCGGCAACAAAAAAAACTCATTGACTGACATCAGCAGCAAAGCTAATAGTCGCAGAAGCAGCAACAACAAGTAAGGTGGAGAGTGTATTCGAATGAGTCAGAGGCTTTGTAGTATACCGTGCATAGAATAGATCTACGACATGCCTTTTTGTTGTCGTCATATGAGTCCAATCGTGCAGTTTAAAGCCGCCTGGATGTTAAAAGAAAGATAGCAGGAGGAAAAATAGATATGTATATCTATTCTGGATATAACACCGACCCTAAACAATCGATTACTAGAAAAATCGATTACTCGATGAGTAATTTATTCGATAAATCGATTACTTGATAAATCGATTACTCGATAAACGATTTTTTGTGTAATTGAAAATCGATAAAAAAGTCGATATTAAAAAATTATCGATTAAAGTAAAATAAATTTTTTTTTCTAAAAACTAAATAATCTCAGGTCCATTTGAAAATCTATATTTGGTATTATTGAAGTTGATGAAAAAATCTATTATTAAAAAAAATATCGATGAAAATAAAAATCGATTCTTTTTTCACAACTCCAAACTAGTCATTTGCCATTATTAAAATTGATAAAAAATATCGAAAATGAAAAAAAAATTATCGATTGAAATAAAAGTCGATTATTTATTCACATCCATAAACTTTTCTCAGGTCCACCCGCAACCTACCCAGGTTTAACAGCCATTCCTCATCAACCTCGTGAAAGGTATAACAGCAACATCACCGACGACGAGCCGCAGTTAATGGCAGTTGCAGAGCAGTTGCTGCAACAACAAATTACTTCTATTACCAAATTGTTGCAATCGAGCAGAGCATAATAAACTTGAGACGATTTTTGCGGTTTCTTGCGCAACTAACAACAACGAAAACAAGAAAAACAAAATCTCTAAAATAATATGCAACACGGCTCTTGTATGTGCTAGGGGCAATATGCATGTGGCATGCAACAAGTAACATGCAACATGTAACAGGTAGACGGCAAATAGGCAATAGGCAACACATCAACAACAAAAAACTATTTACGTTAAGTACATAAGTGCGGCGCATTGATGTTATTGTTGTTGCTGTTGTTACGCTAACAAACTGTGCACGATTTTATTGCGCTTTTGAGTTAAAATTGAAGAAGCAGAAAATGAAAGGAGATGCAACAACAGCAAGAGCAACAGCAGCAGCGGATTAGCAAAATGCTGCCGAAAACATGGAAAGGGGAGGAGGGAAGCAAGAATTTTTTGCCAAGAAATTATTAAGATGAAAGTTTTTGCTGTTTGCTACATATGTATATACCCTGTAATGAAGCAACAGACTAGTTCGAAAAAGTACTAGTCTGCGACTAGAGCTAACAAACTCATCGCCAACTAGTGTGAAAAGGATCAAACTTGAAAAAAATAAAAATTTTTGTTTCATTTAATAAAAACTAAACTATGTTTTTTGGAGTCTCTTTCAGACTAGTTGAAGCTCGGTATACTTTTGTACGAAATCTGGCAATTGACAACTTGCAGGACTACGCATTGCTCGTATGGATTGGAGCTAGCTGTCGGACTAGGTTAATCTCGAGTTCATATTGTTTTGCCTGCTGGCTACATACTCATGTCGATCTATAATTGCAAATTGCATGTGTGTTTGTGTGTGTGCCATCAGCATTGGCTCATTTTCTTGCAAAGGTTGCCGGCAAGTAAGAAGTCATGTTACAGTGGCCCAACACTCGTCTTCGTGGTCGTCGTCGTCGTCGTCGTCGGCGTTGACGATGATTTGAAACATTGGCGTTGGGAATTTAAAGTGTTGCTGATTGAGGATAATCACATGGCGATCAGAATGGACAGACGCCTGAATGGGCGTATAGACCAACGGATGAGCTAAAGTGTTGCAAATAGTGCAAACCACAGGCGGGGAACTTGTGTGTGTGTGTGTGGCACGTACATCGTGTAGCGTAAGCGTAGCAATAACAACAAAAATAATTGCTTCAACTACCATATCAAACAACAACAATAATTATAAAGAAGCGGGAGGAAAGTAAGGAAGCAAACGCACGTAGTTCGGTTGCTGTTAGCTGCGTCGCGTTGAGTTGTTTTTTTGAGACTTTTGCTTTTTGATTTCTTGCATTTTTTTATTGTTGTTGTTGCATTTTCTGTTGAGATTTTTACCGCTTTTGATGGTGTGATCTTTTGTTACTGCCATTTTAGGCTGAGCAGTGACAAAGCGAATGTGGTTGAAAGCTCCTTAAGTACACTACCGCACCCTCTCAAATTATATGAACACCAAACAGTCCGGACTCAATTTCTCTCAGTCACCCAAAATGTACGGGGATTAGTTTTGGAAGCCCCAATTAAGAACCAGGAGCCAAATTACTCTTTTTTTGTTTTGACGTGTGACAATTGCGGGATCTCTAATCGACGGTTGCTTAATCCAGCGGACAAAGGATAGATATACCGTCGTCTTCAGTAGCCCTCACTTCCTAATTTATATGGCTATCAGGAGACAAACTTGTTTCATCCTCATCCTGACTCTTCCTGAGATGGGGCGTTCCTAAGCAAAATCGCAAAATAGTTGGTTGTTGGAAAAAATTCTTGAGTTTGGAGGCTGAATTACCGAGCTCGAATTCTCGTAATTTTCCGATTGAGCTGCAGGTTGGTAGAAGACGACTCTTCCAGCAACCACTTCATTCCACGTATTCCTCTTATCATTTGTTTTCCCTCCCCTCCAACCGCGGTCCTCTTCATGTCTTCCACAAACTTTTATTTGCGCTAACCAAATACTTCCGCTTTGACTTTAATGCCAACTTCCGCTTTACAATAGATGCATTTGCAAACGAACCCATATCACTGCGAGCGTTGCTATTAAAATAACAAAAGCAACAATAATGCAATAAGCAACCATTTAAATAAATAAAATAAATATGTGACACATTAAATGGCTGCTGCAATGGCGGGGAGACACTTGTGAAGTGTGGTAGAATCCAACAGCAGTCAACAACAGCAGTAATAAAATTACCAACAACAACAACAAACAACAAAACTACTTACAATCCAACAACATTGGTTAGCTGCAATCTTTCGCACTCGGCACGGCAGCATAAATGGTTGAACTATCACACAGCTTTTCAACTCTGGTCAAGAGAGTAATTCACAAAACTGCTGGTGGCAATTTTTGTTGCGAGCCGTTAGGGAACCATTTTGTTGTTAGTTTTTTTTTTGTTGCTATTTTTTTCTTGTAGCTGTTTTTTGCTTGTACATATGTTTGTGTTGTTGTTGTTGTAGATATTAAGTTGGTGTTGCTAGCTGCGAGCATTTTATTTGCGATTGCTTATTGCAGTTGTTGTAAATTGTTGTGAACTTAATTTGCATTGTTGTTGTTTTTTTTTTATAGTATTTTTGTGTTTTTGTTTGCTGTCATCGGTGGCACATGGCATGTACACACTTTCAAGATATTTAGCATTTATATGGTTGCTCTTTTTGTTGTTGTTGTTATGTTGCCGTTGATATCACCCGCAGCGTAAATCTTCTAGATTAATCCAATTTAACACTTTTTATTGTATTGTTGTTGTTGTTGCAATGCGCATGCAAATGGTCACTTTTCACATTGCTTTAGTATTTGTTATGCGGGTAAAAAACGGCTATACATTTACTTCCTGCTCGCCATTTACACACCCCTTGCTTCCACTGCCTTTGAGTGGTTCGGATTTGAGTTGCAATTTCTGAGAAAAATCGTGAGACTAATCGCTGAAACGAGTGGTCTACGGTTAATCCCACTCGTCCACTGTGGGCTATTATTCATAAGGGACTAGTTATGGGTAGAGAAAATTTTAATTTGTGTGAGATTTTGGGAGTAGTAGTAGACCTGCCAGACTGTACCCAAAAGATAAACAAATTGGTCCTGCCCGACAATATCCATTCAGGAAAAAACGTGTAGATTTTGGCTCACTATAGGACTTCTTCATATAAAAGGGAGTAGTTCCACCGATAGAAAAATATTTAAGCGGGCATAAGGCGCATGTTCCCTTGCAACTTACTGTCAGGTTCATCCTAGACTAATTGCATTTCTTATACGTAGGAAATTACTTCAAGGAAATTTGTTCTTGAAATAATAAAATAGTGATAAAAGTTTTAGGTGGAAGTGAGAAGAGTCTTTTGGAATCATAACTCGGTTTTTTCCGCTGGAGTAAGCCACATACTGCTGTCTATCCGTAGCTTGAATTCACAGACCAACTTTGAAGAAAAGGAAGTTAGAAACCCTACCTTAGAATTGAATTGGTGAGTCTGACTACTAGGAAAAAACCTACCCAAACAACCATACCCAGCGGCTCTAGTGGTCCGACATTAGACACCTGCAGGTGACATATAAGCTTTCACCTCCAGTAACAGAATGCTGAGATCGATCAAAGCAGTCCTTTCTGCTATGACTTCACTACTCATGCTGCCCTTCTACAACTTCATAAAAATTGTTCTGAAAATTCCTTTGCAAACTTGCAGCTTTACTAAATAGCGCTTGATGGATATTTCTATGGTTTCGCAATGTCAGCATATCACTGGGTACTTAAAACACATTTTATTTATCTAAGTGTCTTAATTTCATCATCTGTTATACTGTCGACAGTGATTTTCTAACTCCATTTCCTCTCATTTGTTTGTTGTGTAGCAGTCTGCACATTTTGTTGTTTCTTTTTTTGTGTTTTTATTTTTTTTTGTGTTTTTTGCAAAATTTAATCTGTTTGTGGACACATGTGCGCAAGCTCGCATTAATTTCAGTCAACTACCCACCATAAGCTCCAGCAAACACACACGGCCAGCTTAACTTCGTCACCACGTCTAGGCAGCTGTGTCGTCTGCCCTTCAGACATTGTCGTTACCACTTTATTTGTGTGTGATTGCTGTGTTGTGCTGTGTCGAGTCAGCTGCCAGCCTCCAACCACCAGACGTCAACGGCCAACAACCAGCACTTGCTATTTTATTATATTCGTTTAGCTCATATGAGTGTATTTAATTTCAAAACATTTTTCGGCGTCCGGCAGCAGCAGTGGCTGATGGTTGATGGTTTGTTGGCTGGTTTAGATTTTTATTTTTTATTTTTTTTTAGCTATTTGTTGCTGCTGTTGCATTAGTTTGTTTGGTTACTCGTCTGGGCGGTCGGCGTCTCGCGTAAGCGTGAATTTAATTAAAATATGCAAATCGCGTCATTCAAGAGCACAAGTGTTGAGCTTTGAGACATTTATTTTCTGTGCATTTTTTTTTAACGTTTTTCTATGTTCTAGTTGTCGCATATGCAGTTATTTAAGTGCGTACATTAAGGTGGTCCCTTTTGCAACGAAGACCAGTAGCGAAGAAAAATATGCTGGCGGGGTTCAAATCGCACTTAAGCCACAACAGTTGTTTGTTTTTTTTTTGTGTTATTTCAGTCATCAAAATTAAGCCACAAGAAAATTAAAATAAAAGGTTTTTTTTACATTTTTTACAATTTTTTTTTAATTCTTAAATTACTTTTATTTAATTGTTTTTTTATATCTTTTCAACATTATTTTTTTCCAAATTTTTTTTAAGTTTTTTTTCAAATATATTATAAACTTTTTTTTTCAAATTTTTTTTATTTCTTTACAACATTTTTTTCAATTTTTTTTTTCAAACATTTTTGTTTTTCAAATTTTTGTTTATTTCTTCACACTTTTTTTTTCCAAATTTTTTTTTGAAATTTTTTGTTTCACAATTTTTTTTGAAAATTTTTTTAAAAATGTTTTTTTTTTTTAATTTCCATTGTCGAAGCTTTGAGGAGGCGAGTAGTTTTTTTTTATTTGAGAATTTTATTATTTTTGTTTATTTAGAGAAGGTCGGGGGTGTGCGGAGCACATGTTACTGGGAACGATCTTGCCAAATTCATTGGGGGCGAGCACTGTTGGTTCTGAGACACAAAACCCCATGCAGAAATAAACAATATCTTCAGAATATTTCACAAGCTGGTTGAGAATTATAAAAAGAGTGCGCAAATGAAATAAACGCAAGAAATTGCTTCAGTCGCTTAAACATCCATCGAGACAAAAAAAAATTACAAAACCCGAAAATGACACACCCTAATACTCAAATGTGCTTCTGTCGCATTAGAGCTGAATTTTGTTGCAATGTCAAGACCACTGCTGTTGCGCTCCTTTAAATAGTTAAGCACGAGGTGGACGTTTTGTTCACCAAATAGCCATTATTACCGACGCCTTTAGTCCTACCTCCTGTTGTTCTTCATCAACCATAAGCCAACGCCCAACACCCAACACCCTCTCTGTGTTACCATTTTATTTACGTATCCCTTTCAATGAGCCATTTCTCGCCTTTGCCACATGTGTGCCGTTTTGTTGTTGTGAGTTTTATTATTTGCTATTGTTGTTGTAGCATTGTATTTTGTTTTGCGCTAACTTTGTAGTTATGTGCGGATATGCCACTTGTTGCTGTTGCTGTTGCTATTATTCATGTTATTGTTGTTGTTGCCTGTTTTTTATTGCTGTCGTTTCGGCCATGAAACTTAAATTTATTGCAGTTTTTATTTCCGTTGAAGACGTTAACGTTAACACATTTCCTTCTTTGCATTTTGCATTGTGTTCTTTTTGTTTTTGTTTTATTTCTGGACTACGTGCAGATTTACTATTTTGCAACATGCGGTCTTTATTTGCATTTGCATTTGTTGCATGTTGCAAGTGCTTTATCGCACTGGTGGCATAGGCAAATTTTAGTTTTAATACCCCGGATTAGTGGGAGATTAAATTCTTCATACTGTCAGCTATTTAACGCCATAAATTCTCAGCTTGGTTTGCATAATTTGCTCATTTCTAGAATTTCAAATTGCTTTTGGTTGGTCGGGGGGGTAGGTTGAGGTTTTAAGTGTGCACTTCAGACGCCTTTGCATATGCTTTAAGATTTGCATGTGCTTAGTTTTATGACTCAGTTAAGTGTTCGCTGCGACGTTCGTTTGTTTTAATTAGCCTCGGATTACTTTTCTTGTGAGATTCTCGTTTTATTTCATTTGCATAGCATTTTTAAGTATTAAATACTTTTAAAGTTGGAAGCAATAAAATCTTGTTTAAAATCTTCATCGTTTTTAAATTTTTTTAAATTCTAGTCGAATTAGTAAAACTGAAAATTACGCAATTTTGGTCACCAATTTATTTTTTTTTTAATATGTAAATGAGAAATTGAAATTTGAAAATTTGGGGAAAAAATTAAAATGTTTTCAATTTTGAAAATTTTCTAACATTAGGAACTTAATTTTTTTTTAATTTTGTCCTTGTAATTTAAAAAAAAAATTTTAATCACATTTGTTAAAAAATATATCTGAAGTTGAATACAAAAAAATTGTGTAAATTAAATTTTCTAAAATTCAAATCAAATTTTTTTTATACTTCAGTTAATATTTTACAAAAATAAATACAGGAAGAAAAGTAAAAATTTCAATTTGAACCAGCTTACATTTTTTTTTATTTTTTCTTAGTGAAACGTAAAATTAAAATTGAAAAAAATTGTTTGCATCTTATTTTTTTAAAAATTGGTACAAAAATTAATAGTGAGCTAAAATAAAAAAATAAAATTGAAAAAATGAAAAAATGAAAAAGTTTTTAAAAATTAGAGACAACTTTTTTTTTAAATACATACATATGGAAAATTTTTAATTTTTATAACTTTCGAATTTGTTTTTGTTTTAGTTTTGTTTTTTTTGGTAGAATTTAGTTTTTTTATAACCAAAGTTCATTCAAATCGAAATGGTTCGATGCCAACTATGTGACGCGTATAAACAAGACCAAAATTTTATAAGAGCAAAATCGTCTATCTACCGATTTCACTAATAAGAATTTTAAAATGATTGCTCTCTAATCGCCCCTCTTTTAATGCTCAGCTAACACTGCAACAACAAATAAAAGTTCGCTACCACTAATTGAAAGAAAGTTATGTAAAATTAATGTTGTAAGTGTGAGGAATTCATGTTGTAGGCTTTCGACGTTTCTTTTATTTAATTTTTTAAAAGATCAAAGTTTAGATAACGTTCAAATAACTTGTCGCGTGCTAAATTGAGTTTATAAATTAAAAATAATATATGCAAAGAGACTTATAGTTTAAACACAAAGCCCACAAACAAATTGAAATCATGCTACGCAACTTTAAAGGTGTTGTAAATCGTGCTCAAAGTCAAGATTACTGCGCACATTAATCAAACTTCAAGCACAACAAAAAAAAAAAAAAAAAAAAGGTGAACACGAAATGGTTGACAAAAATCTTAAAAAAACGAGTTAAACGAGTTAAATGGTGACAAAACAAATAAAAAAAGTTCATTTAAAACTCATGAAATTAAAACAATGACGCAGAAAAATATAAAACAAGCGAGAGTGTGACATTTGACCCAAATTGAAAGTTTTTAATGCATACAATCAAACAGAAGCGAGCTGCAAAGCAAATCTAGAGTGGGTGGTGCATTGAAGAAGCTGAAGATTATGAGTAAAAGTAAATTGTACAAAGCAAGAAAAATGAGTACTCTTAGATAGCTCAAGCCAACAGAGGACTTATGTCATTAGTAAACACCTACAACATATGCATTTGCTTCCGACAAGAGGTGACACTGGGTCAGCTCGCAGGTGTTAAAGGCAAATTAATAATTTGTCAACGAAAATAAATATGTTAATGCTACAAAGTAAATGCACAAAGAGCAAAATGAAAAGTGTACAACAAAATTAGAAATACAACAATTTGTATTAGAACCAGGCCCGACGAGAGGGGGGGGGGGGGGGGGGGGTCGGTGGTATTTTCCCCCGGGCCCGGAGTTTTCGAAGGGGCCCGTATTTTTCAAGAAATTAAGTGAATAGTTAAATTAGAATTCTTACGAAAGTCGATTAATTTAAACATTTATTTGAAAGTTGTAATAACCGATAAAGCACGTCCATGAGTGCGTGTACAAAAAAAGTTAGATACATTTGCAAAAACTGGCAAAGCAATGAATTAAGAGCAAGAAATATCGATAAACAGAATATTTCTTCAGTATACACCGAGCATTCACTCGAAACGGACGTGCTTTAAACGTAAACAAGCAAAAGCAAAATACCAAACTACATATACAGCAAAGCAAATTACACACACCAACAAACTTATTATTATCTGTCAAATCCCACGTCATAAATAACAAGCAAAACAATGGGGCAACCCGAAAGGCACAACAGCTACAATAATGAAAATTCCTTTCTAGTTATAACTAGAAGCGATAATCAAACATTTGCAAACGTATCACCATTTCTAATAAAAAAAGAAATAGACAAAACTTGCAATAGCGAAGTAGAATTCGCCAAAAAACTCAAAAACGGATCTTTGCTCGTAAAAACCAAAAACGCCACACAGACACAAAGACTAACTAACCTCACTTCCATGAGAACATGTGCGCAAATTGAAACACCGGTCAATGTATCCCTACACAAACAGCTAAACTCCAGCAAAGGTGTCATATATAGCAATGAACTCCGAAATATTACAGAAGACATTATACTTATCGAACTCCAGTCGCAAGGAATAACCGAAGTTAAAAAAATCCTCAAAAAAACCGGGAGCGAATTAAAAGAAACAGGCCTAATTATCTTATCCTTCACCTCGCAGACTATACCAGATTTTATAAACATAGGATACAACAAAGCAAAGACTAAACCGTATATCCCGTTACCATTACGCTGCAACAATTGCTATCAATTTGGACACATTGCAAAGACTTGTGCCAACCAAAAACTATGCGGCAACTGCGGAGAAACCTACCACACGGACGAGCTAGAAAATGAGTCATGCGTAAGACAAAAAACATGCATAAACTGTAAGCATTTCAACATCCCAGACTTCCAAGATCACAGCGCCTACGAAAAATCCTGTCCTATTTTCATCAAACAAAGGGAGTTAC
Organism: Sphenella marginata; assembly: GCA_951509765.1. NCBI lineage: Eukaryota > Metazoa > Arthropoda > Insecta > Diptera > Tephritidae > Sphenella > Sphenella marginata. Next base: position 54,942,195 of record OX608083.1, read on the forward strand.
AAAAAATTAAAACACAACACAAAACAGATCACGCAACCGCAATAAACATATACAACAAAAACCATCAGCAATACGAAACCTCACGCAGTCAACACAATAACAACATTAACGGCCAAGTATCCGACACAACAGCTACATATATACAGCGGAGAGGAACAATCACATACGAAGACGTAGACAACATAGAATCAACAACAACATCAACTTCATCTGTTACCACATTGGATCCATTCACACACCACAGCCAAACACCTGGAGATGCCAACAATGATACTGCAGCAACAAAAAAGAAGCAAAGCAAGTTAGTTATTTATCCTAAAAATTTAACCAATAGACAAAAAACACAACTAAAAATATCAGAAAAGCTAAAAGCTAAAAAACTAAAAAATAGAAGAGAAGCAATAGATGATAGGGAAGCTCTTATGTCATGAAAACTATTTAACTTAAAAATTTGTGAAGCAATTATCGGCTCTCTATAACATAGTGACACACTACTTTTTTTTTCGAAGTGTTCATTTTTTTCCGGTGCACTTGAAAAATTTGCACCTCATACGATTGTCAGTCCAAGTCGGCCAAAGACCGAGTTTAAACCAAAATTTTGCTTTTTAAATTTAAGTTATAGTTACCTTGATAGAAAATCGCTTGAACAATTGTAGAATAATAATACTGCAAATACACAACAGATTTATGCCACTACTGTTGTACTATATATAATAAGTTACCTTAAATTCAAAATAAGGTTGCCGTGAAGGCTAAAACATTTACTTTACATCTTCCTTCTAATTTTTCTTTTTTTTTTTTTGCATATAACTATGGCTCTTAGTATCATCCAATGGAACATGAAAGGCTATTTGAACAACTACACCTTTTTAACTTCACTAATTAAAAAACACAAACCTACGGTTATTGCCCTACAAGAGACACATCTCTCTCCCAACACAACCTTCCCCATACCCATCAACTACCAACATATTTCTACCATGTTAAACGGTTCCTCAAATGGTGTAACCATTCTTGTCCACGATTCTATCGAATACAAACAAATACAACTCAATAATCCTACAATTGTACTGGGAGACTTCAACAGTTGGCATAACAGTTGGGGATCTCCCAGAAACAACCGCAGAGGTAACATACTAAGCAAATTCATCCAACAAAATAACTACATTCTACTGAACAACGGACAACCAACGCACTTCTCGACACATAACACGTTCACTCACATAGATTTAACATTCTGTACACCAGATATCCACCTCTCGGCAAAATGACATATTGAGGACGACCTACATGGCTCCGACCACAACCCAATTATTACCAAGTTGTTTGACCCAAACCAATATATCACACCAAAACAAACTCCAAAGTCCAGGAATTATTTCCCCAATTGGGACGAATTCAAGAAAAAAAGAAAAAAAGAAAAAATTCCGAACAGCAAAAAACAAAACTCTAAAAACTTTTAAACTAAACCAAATACCCAACCCTAGATCGTTAGAACTAGAAAAAGACATCAATTTCTTAGAATTTCACAACGCAATAAGCTCCCTCAAAGGACAAACCCCCGGACACGACAAAATAAACTACCCAATGATTAAAAACGCCTCCTTGAAATTTAAACAAAGACTAATCAAGCACGACAATAACATATTTAATAACTACATACCTCAACTTTATAAAATTAGTACCGTCATTTCAATACCAAAACCTAACACAGACAAAACCAACATCCAAAACTACAGACCAATATCCCTAAACCCCTGCTTCTCTAAAGTGATGGACAAGATTATGGCCAACAGACTATGGTGGTACATTACATCAAACGACCTCATAAACAACAACCAAATGGGCTTCCTAAAGGGAAAATCTGTTACAGACAGTCTAATATATGTAGACTACCTGATAACAGAATCCCTTAGTAGGAAAAGACACATATCGGTACTTTCGCTCGATTTCGCGAAAGCATTTGATAAAATCGGTTTTCATACCATAATAGTCCAACTAACTGAATGGGGACTAGGCCCCAAGATAATAAACTATATAAAAAACTTCATGTCCAACCGAAAAATTAAAGTGAAAACGGGCACCATACAATCAGACATAGCTCGGTTCTGCAAACTCGCACTACACAATAAAAATTTAGCAATACTAAACGAAACCTCCAACTTTTACAGGAAAAACAACACCAAACAGACCACAATCTTCCACAAACTCAATAAAAAAAAAAACCACCCGCTAACTAACAAGATTCGAGGAAACTAAACTCATTAGAACCCATATCGGACACCCCAACCTTACTCACAAACACTACCTGGACAAAACAATGCCACCGCTGCAATTCAAATATAGAATTATCCATCGAACACATCTTAGCACACTGTAATAGCCTTAACCATGCACGCCAAATAACCTTTCAAAATGAAAATCCACTGGATATACTCCACGATGATAAGCCAGAAAATCAACAGAAAATTATGCAATTTCTTAAAATAACTAAACTACTCTACGAAATATAATACCACACATTCCATTCAAACAAATATTATTATTATTACTATCATTACTATTATTATTATCCAAATATATAAAAAAAAAAAAAACGAACAATGTATGAAAATAAGCTAACTAAGCAAGACTGAGCTGAAGGCCATAGCTGCCATAGCTCTCCATTATGTTACTTTAAGTTTTAGACTTAAGGATACATATTGTTAAATAAATAAAAAAAAGAATATTTCTTATAACATTAATGAAGGATAAAATTACCGAGTAGACTGTAGATGCTAAAAGCGGCGACACCTGTTTTTCACATCCAATAACCAGCTACACTTACTTACGTACGAATAAATACATCGCTGATTAGTCGATTACGCAACCCTGCCAAATTTAAATTGTTATAGTTTCGGTTTGAAAATCGCACCGGCAGTCGCGAATATTAAATGCAAAGAAATTTTCGGGCACTAAACCAAAATTTGTTTAGTATTTACTATCAGAAATCGTGGAAAAATATTTTTAAAGTTTAAAAATTGATGCAGTATTCGAAACTCTTATGTAGAATAGGGGCCCCACCCTTTTTACCCTGGGCCCGTATTTCCTCTCGGCGGCTCTGATTAGAACAAAATCAATTTTTAGTATTTGAACTCAACATTTTGTAAAGATTTTGCTCTATGATTTAGTTGCAGGTTATTTCGCCTTTGTGCTTTTGACATTCATTTGACTTGCCACATAAATTCACTTTTATGCTCATTCAAACACCATTCATAATTGATTAGTTACATTTAGTGAGGTGCTCAAGCGCGATTCGTTATTGTCAAAAGTTTTGTTGGCTTGCTGTTGATGTCAAATGTGGTTATGTGTGTGCGTGTGTGTGTCAGGGATTTACAAGAAGATCGATCGCCAAGTCTCATTAGATAATGTCATTCCTATGTTTGTTTGTCATATAAATTAGTATGTATGTATAAATGTGAAGCACTTGATTTACATGTCTGATTATGCAAATATGCATTGAGGTTTTTTTATTTTCATTCAAATTTGTTGGGTAGAAAAATATGTGCCATTCAATAGAGACATCAATTCAGACAACTTTGAAGAAGTTTCTGTTATATACACACATTATCTTAAATTTTTCGAGAGATATTTCAGGCATGACTATCTCTCTTAAATTATTTAGTAAGCAGATATGTCACAAAAATTGATTTTAAATGCTTCTGATGAGATGATGTGATGTGCTGGTGATATCATTAACAACGCCCTATCTCAGCACATGATACAAAACCACACCACTTCAATAGAAAATGTATAGAATTTTTCTAAAAAAAGGAAATTTTTCTCTAATTAAAAAAAACTCGCTAAATCAAATCATATGATGTGCTGGTGATACCACACTCCCCTCAACTTTCTGCGTTATTTGCGTAGAAAAATGATTTTTATTTAATTTTTTTTACTGATATAAGAACGTTTTGAAAACGAAGTGCAGATTACTACTTTCCGCGTGTAATATTGCTTGAATATTACTCCTTGAGACTTATCATGTCACATGAATCAGATTGTAGATCACATCGATATATGAAAGTGAGAACACGAAATATGTGCACCACTTTTTTAAAAAGCCATAAAAAATATAGAAAAAATAGGGACATAAAGTAATATTATTATAACTTTTTTTTAAATCACCACATAATATCAGATGACGTGATGTTGATATCACTTTTTCTGCCACTTTGAAGTGCTTGATAAAGACACATTTTTTTTTTAATAAATTTTTCTGCACTCATTTCAATAAAATGTAGATACATATATCTATAAAGCTTTACAATTCTTTCATTTAAATCAAAATCTAAGACTTATCAGATCATCACATCACATCACGTACCAAAAACGAAATTGACTATAAATTTCTCTGAAAATCGATTTTATGCATACATAACTTTTACCAAAATAAGTAATTTACGTTCTTCTTCTTTGCAGTGAACTGTTCACCCTCGCAGCATCCCTCCTCCACTCAATTCAAGCAATTTGAGACTTTAGTGAAATTTATATAACTCCAAGCAGTTTTTAATTACGAACGGTACTAAATTCATTTGAAGTGTCGCATGGTAATTGACCACCCAAAAAGCAATAGAGACGTGCAACAAGCAAAGCTTTTGGGTACAACAACAAGTGCAAAAGATGTTTAGAGTGTCTCACATGTTTGCTATTTTGTAGCTCTGTTCACCGAAAAGGATGCACACATAAACATTTGGGAGAGTTGTTGTATCTTGGAATTTGGTTTAATGCCTTCCGGACGCTATTCGGTCTAGCTATATGTGATGCAGGCTTGGTTGATCAAATACCTTTTGGGAAAATTACTGATTGCTGGGCTGATGAACTCTTACGGGGATGGATCGATGATGGCAGTGAAGGTTTGGAAGTGGAGGTTTCAGTTAGGAACCCAAAAATTAAATGAGTAAGAAACTTGAAAGGAATTCCAATACAAAGCGATACTTGGAAGACAGCTAAATAGAATTAGCCGCATATCTCGACTCACACCACACCTCACATTAATACGCTCACATTAATACTTACAAACATATCTACGATTTTATTGAATTTTTGTGCTCATACTTAACATCAAACATGGCTTCGGGGCCTATTTGCAAGTATTTAATATCAGCGAATGGGCGCAAAGTGCAAGCAAATAGATTGGCTGCCCAACGAAGCCAATGGAGGCAGCGTTTAATTTTTTTGTTTTTGTTATAGAAATTTACATGTAAATATGTTTATATATAGGTGTGTGTGTGTGTGTTATGTTGGTTATCTATGGTTGTTTTGCTATCTCCGATACGATATTCTCTTAGGAAAGGCAACATTGTTCGGTTGCATGCCACAGCGCGGCAAATTTATGAACCCAATACGATACGTCGCGCAGCGCCGCTATAAAGAAGCCGCACACACATACATATAAGTAAGTGTATGTGTGTATAGTAGGGATGCTGCGAAAGTGGGTTTAACGGAAAAGGAAACGGTGTCGGATTTTTTTGTGTCAAAATCGGATTTGGATTGCAGACCGGTTTTATGAGGATCAAGGTGGAAATCGATTTTTTGTATTTCAATATTGAAAGTGAAGTCGGATTTGGAATCGAAAGCGGAAGCGAAAGTCGGCTCAGGGTCAAGTTGGTGCTAGAAGAATCTGCTCTATCAAGAAGGTGAACAGCTGTTCAATATCATGCGGTGACTTCAGCACTGCGAATCAAAAAGAATCACCTTTTGCGAGGAAAATATTAAAAGCTTTCACTCAGCTGGAACAAAATGAAGGATCGGAAGCGAAATCTGTCAACAAAATTAGTCAGCAGTGGCAACCTCTTGGTATCCGCTTCGCCTCTCCTTCGCATGCCTAGCGCCTAGCTGCAATTTTTTGCATATCTACGCATAGTTCGAGTATCTATTTGCTATCGTATCGCCAACAATTTATGTCCATAACATACGCTTGCCTATCTGGTGGCACTCAATGCTTGCTACGTAACTATGTGCAGATGCATGTATTGATAGGCAAAGCTCATGTGCATGTGCTTGTGTGTGTTGGTGCTATTGGATGCGAGATATTTAAGATATCCTTTTGCATATCAAGCACAGATAAAACACGCACGCTTGGCATAGATGTAATGGAAAACATTTTTGAAAAAATATATACATACAACATACTCACACACACATACTAACATTGCAGCACGTACGTACATGCCATCTTTTTATACAAATAAATTCAATACTTGCCTAGATACTTTCATTTCATACTCACGCTCTTCATCAAAGTGCATTCGAACCTCAGCTTGCACTAGCAGTTTGAAAGCAATGCAGAAAATTGCCGCTAGGCTATGCTTGTCAAGCGAGTGTGGGGGGGGAGAGAGGGGAACAAATGCTGTTGGCGGTTTTTGATCACACACAAATACAAGCGCAGGAGAATATGGTTTCAGTTTTAAATTTCTACGCAAGTTTTTCAATGGTTTTGATATTTTTTTAAATTGTGAGTGAATTAAAGTTTGAGTGAAGTTTTTGTTTTTTTCATTAATATACATACATATGCATATTGAATTAAAATTATGTTCATATGTTTGTAAATTTGCACCGAGTTACAACCTAAACGAATTGAGCGATTCCAACCAAATTTGGAAGCTTCATTGAAAATTTAATCCTTCTTATAATGGGCTAAAAATAATGCGGATATATCTAGCAAAGGGGTGTGAAATTGCCCATCCTGCAAATCTCTCAAAATCCTTACGCTAGAAATATAAAAAATATGGCAAAGATTTGTAGGAAGTTAATCTCTGACAGACACTTCAAACTAAGTAGGCAGTACTCTCTCTATGCACAAAATTTGTATGGTATCATTGGTGCAGAAGTTGAGACACTAAAAAAAAGCTCAAAGGCGTCTGGGCGGTTTCTTTGCTGCTTACTTTCGAAATTTGAGTACACAAACTGCAGTCCTACAAAGCAGCAACACTCCTCATCGCCATCGGCGTTAATTGAAATATTTTTCTTTTATGCAAAAGGAAGTAAGTCTTAATTGAAGCAACACCCCATTTTCTCAACTTCTGGGTGGCTTTGCCGAAATCAGCTGAAAAATGTCTCTTCAACAACTTCATTGGTGGCAGCATTCGATTGCAGCTCCTACCAGCCCAACTCGCCTGCTGCTCGGCTTTCGCACGCATTAAATTAAATAGACTTATTGAACGAGTACGGGCGCACTTAAAAACTGTAATCGATACGCTTGTCTGCGGCGCATATTAATGACTTTGCTGCCGCTACCGCGCTCTTCCGCTGCCACCACCCTGCCAACATGTCACACAGCATAGCGCGCGTAAGTGCAACTGTTGCAGCTCGTTTGGTTGGTTGGTATAGCAAAAATAAAGAAATTTTAAAATGCAATCTTAGTGTTGTTGTTGTTGTTGTTGTTGTTCCTTCTGCTTTTGTCAATGGCGCACCAACGGTAGGCTTTGAAGAAAGTTGTCGCATTGCTGACACTTTTGAGCATTTTTAAGTTGTACGCCCCGAAAAGAAAATTTATTGCGTTAAAATGTATGTAAATATCTTATAATGGATAAATAAATATTAAATATGCAAGTAAAATATTTATAGTGGTGCGTTTGCTGCTGTTGGTTTTGCCACCAAAGCGTTGAAGCTCTTTACATTACATGTGGAGCAGCGTTCTTGCAACTTGCGCGTCATTTGCGGCATCCAGCCATTGGGTGGCCTATCTTCCGTTTGCAAAGCGCTTAAGTGAATTTCGTTGAACTGTATATGTGTATGTATGTGTAGCATGCTACAGTGTTGCAAGAAATTTGCATTAATTTTGTGGTGACAGTCACGTGGCAGATATGCTTTCCTATTGCAATCGCACGAATTTGTCGCCTCGACGAACGAACGAGACAAGCAACTGTTGGTGGGTAATATGTGGAATGTTTATGTTTACAAATGCGCATACAAATAATATTTACGAGTATGTATTAGGGTGGATCACTTAATAAAATAAAATAAAGTAAAATAAAATAAAATAAAATAAAATAAAATACAATAACATGAAATAAAAATAAAATAAAATAAAATAAAATAAAATAAAATAAAATAAAATAAAATAAAATAAAATAAAATAAAATAAAATAAAATAAAATAAAATAAAATAAAATACAATAAAATAAAGTAAAATAAAATAAAATAAAATAAAATAAAATAAAATAAAATAAAATAAAATAAAATAAAATAAAATAAAATAAAATAAAATAAAATAAAATAAAATAAAATAAAATAAAATAAAATAAAATAAAATAAAATAAAATAAAATAAAATAAAATAAAATAAAATAAAATAAAATAAAATAAAATAAAATAAAATAAATAAAAATAAAATAAAATAAAATAAAGTAACATAAAATTAAATTAAAAAAAATAAAAAAATAAAATAAATAAAATAAAACTAAACGTTTCTACAAAATTTAAAACAAAAAAAAATCAAGAATAAAAAAAATTAAAAAAAAGATTAAATAAATAAAATAATAATAAAATAAAGAATAAACAAACTATTTTTCAGTTTGTAAAAAATCGAGTGGAATTGGCCTTAAATTCTTGTCAGAACATTTTTGTATATTTTTTAATTTAAATTTTTCTATGTTTAAGTTCCCACCCACCCTAATGTAAACATATTCATTTCTACATACATATCTAAGTTCTTTGCACTTTTGTAAATGTGTCGCTTCTTATTTCCACATTTGCCCTCGTACTTCATTCATTCTTGTTTGCGCTGTTGTTGTAATTCGCAACCGTATTACACGACACAATTTCGCGGTTGCAATTTTTCGCTATTTTTATTTTTGTTGTTGTTGTACAAATGTACTCGTTATGCACTCCATTGCGTATTTGTAGGCTTTGTGATGATTTGTTCGCCTTAGAAATGTCGCGAATTACCATTTTTGGTTGCAACTAACTGTTGCTACTGTTGTTTGCTGTTTGTTGTGATATGTTGTCGCTACTGTTGTTTGTTGTTAGCTGCTGATTGCAGTTTAGTTGTTGTTAAATGTATTTTGTCGTACGTACACAGTCGTTGTTGTTCTAAATTTTATATGCTGTAAAGCACCACCCATTCATTGTCAGAGAGCAAATGTTTATGCGCGAAATATGTCAAGCGACATAGGCAAGTGGGTGGCTTATACAGGGTGATATACTTTATCAGATTATTTGAGATTCTTGTAAGCTTGGGGAAATATTGCGAGAAAATTGATAAAAACTTGAGTGATCTAACTTGTGGATGCTCATTCCAGATCATGCTCATAAGATACACATGTCCAAAATGGTGGGAAAATGTCCGTCAGCACCCTGTATTCCATACGCCTAACAATTACATGTCGTGCACTTGAATTTATTACTGATAACGTGGGCATAATCATAAGTTAAATGATACAATGCTCTAAGAAAAAATTCATAGAGAAGAGTAAGCAATTCAAGAGTCAGAAAAGCAGAAAGAAAGAGATAACCAGTGATGCTGTTAATATACACCCCTTCATCTGAGTGAAAGAGACAGCATCATACAACACAAAAATACTCACCGTAGGCCAACAAATGTTTGACCTAGTACATATCAGTGCGAAGATAATAAATCTGAGCAACATTTTGCCCAAAAACAATTCTTGTCCCAAATCCCACAAATGCAGTTTCACTTTAGCTTCACCTCACCTCACCACTGTTACTCCTCCGGTACGCTTAATCACCACAGCGTCACCAACGTTGTCGACATGAAAGCGTCACACCGTGCGACAACTGTGAAATATGCCGCCAGGCATTTGTGTTTCACATAATGCACGCATCGTTGAAAATGCTGTAACCTATCAGCAAACGAAAAGCAAACAAAAACGTAAACAAACAACAACAACATCAGACGCTACAACGCCAAGGTGGAAATAGAACTGAGTCGTTGAGCGTAGAGCCAACGTTTGCAACCATGCGTGATGGCAATGTGATGTTGTGTGGCCTGGCGTTGATTTGAAATTGCATTGTTGTGTGAAATTTTGTTGTTGTTGTTGTTGTTGTTACTTTTGCAAGGCCTAATTTTGTTGCACAACATTGTTTTGGTGCGCTAAAAATGGAACGCTCTTTGCCAGTTGGTAATGAAGCATATGTGGAGCGTCAGTGGCAAATAAAGCGGTGGTAAGACTGATGCAAACTGTGAAGGGAAAGGGATATGATTGGATGAAGGGGTAGCTGGTTGCGGAATTAGACTTGTCTAGGCTGCTACTGCCACCTCTGTTGGCCTCACTATGATAATTGTGAATTCAAGATTGGTTTATGTTGTCATCTCCTCCGCAAAAATTTCGTTTGCTTTTAGCTTCGTGGTTTGTATAGTGTTGTGCAATAAAATAGCAACAGATAGTAGATAAGGAAATAATTTGCATTAAAACAGTATATTAAGTAATCAAGGCTCTTTACATCCATACATATGAACAGGTAAAAAATTATTGCTTTGCCTATTGTAGCTCTTATCTATACAATTTATATAAATATTTATTTTTACGTAATAGCTATCTACTAGACACGTAATATATTATTTTTACTACTCCAAAATTTTAAGTTATATATCTACTGACATATTTGTGAACATTTATTTAAATTCTGCACAGCGGTTTTTGAGTGATGCGCGAACAAACATGCTGTCATAAGGAAAAAAAATTCTTAAAACTGTTTGTGATTTTTACTTTTACTCTTATTTTGTCCCAAAAACAGTTTCCCTACAATTCTTTACTGTTCAGGAATCGGTCTGTTAAAATTTTACAATGTTTACAACTGTTGCTATTCTATTGCACAATACTGTAGTTGTTGTAATGGCTGTTAACTGGCATTAAAAACATTGCTTGTTGAAGCGGAGGAGTTGCGTATGATTTGTACAACTAGAAAGTGTGCAATGATTGCAAATGTTATTTTTTTGGGCGTTGAGGTTTGCTTATTGTTGTTGCTATTATTGTAGCTGTTACTTCAACGCTCTTACTACAACAAAAAAGTCTATGCGCTCAGTGATTGCACGAATATTTTTTACCACAACCGCAAACACACAATTCTTCAAATCAAGCAAGATTGTTGCTTCTGCTGCTGCTGCTGCTGTTGTTGCTACCCACGCAAGCATGCAACATAACGCAGTAGGCAGCAGTGCAGACGAATGTTGCTTCATTCCAAATCAAATCAGCAGTTGAAATTCACGCTAAAATGCACCAATTTGCTACCTGCAATTTTTACTTCATTTTCATTTGGTTTTTGGTTGTTTGGTGTTTGCTATTGCTACTGTTGCTCTTGTTGTTGGCTACCGCATGTTGCACGCATTTTCTGTTGAATTTTTTGTTTTTTTCTGTCTGCTTCCTTGTGCTTGAGTAACAAGCAGTCGCTTTGCCAACACTCAACCGTTGATCTCTTCGCTATTACAACAAGCCTACCGCTCGTTCGTACGTCCCACATATTTAGTTGTTGTAAATGTTGTTGCTGTTGTTGTTGCATACAGTTGTACAACTGCTGCTTGTTGATGAAATCTTTCTTTCCTTTGTCCGAGTTAGCGCGATTTGCAATTGTAATTCATAAATTTACATTTGCTACAATTTTGTGAAATGTTGCGCTACTCTAAAGTATTGTTGTTGTTGTTGTTTGCTTTGTTGTAAAGTGACTGTCAACACTGTCATTGTTGTTATGAATTCTTGTATTGCTTTGTACGCATGCGTCGTTTAGCCTTTTGTTGTTAGCCATGTTTATTGTTGGCCTAGTTGTAGTGCTGCGTTGTAATTGCTGTTGTTGTTGTTGTTCTTGTCGTCTTATATTTCATATGCTTGCATTCCTTTGAACTACTACATTTATGCGTTAAATAATTGCATTTTGATTGCCGATACAAACTAAGTGATTGTTTGCCATGTTACGACGCGACCCGCTGACTTGGAGATGCTCCGAGTTCAAACAGCGGAAACGTCGAGTAGCATAAAAATGCAGAATTTATTATACCTTTCATGAACATGAAATGGTATTATAACTTTGGTCCGATGTTTGTAAGTATGAGAAGAAGAAGAGATAGACCCACTATTAAGTATACCGAAATGATCAGGGCGATGAGGCGAGTTGATTTAGCCATGTCCGTCCGTCCGTCCGTCTGTTTGAACCCAAACTAGTCCCTCAGTTTTTGAGATATCTCGATGAAATTTTGCAAGCAGGCGCCATTTTGCATAGGATTAATCATTTGTCGGAACCAGCAAGATCGGACCGATAGAAGGCATAGCTCCCATACAATCGATTGTTCCGATAAATGGGTTTTGGCCTATAACTTTTGCAATTCAAAAGCTAGGAAAGTAAAATTTTGCAAGTTTAGTACAAATTGTATTTGCAACGTGTGTAGTGAAAATGACTCAGATCGGACCAACATGACATATAGCTCCCATATAATCGATAGTTTCGATAAATGGGTTTTGGGCTATAATTTTTGCAGTTAAAAAGCTAGGAACGTTAAACTTTGCACGTTTGCTACATATTATACATGTAACATATGTAGGCAAAATCAGCCAGATCGGACCAACATAACGTATAGCTCCCACACAATCGATTGTTCCGATAAGTGTGGTTTAGCATTCATGAAAGGTATAAAGCCTTCGGCACAGCCGAAGACAGCCCTTTCCTTACTTGTTTTTTTATGCTTTTCAACAGATGGTTGATAGACGAATTTGAATATGCCTGAATATCCTATGATTGGAGTATCGGTCTATCATTTACACACGAAACTCAAATAAGCCGATTTTTTCAATAAGATCAACTTTGAAATTAAAAAAAAATCCAAAGTTATTGTTTTTCTTGATTTTTTTAATCAAAAGCCTAAAAATATTCATAATTTTTGGCAAAATATTTTTAGCTAAAATTTAAATATTTTTTAAACATTTTTAAGAAAAAAAAAATGTCCCAAATAATAAAATTTTAATAATAAATTTCAAAGAAAAAAATAAATCAGATAAAAACATTTCTCAAATAATAAAATTGCTAAAATAAAAAAAAATTCTCATATAGTAAAATTTCTAAAATAACAAAAGTTCTGAAGTAATAAAATTTCTAAAATAATTATAGTTCTTAAATAAAAAAATTTCTAAAATAATAAAATTTCTATAATAATAAAATTTTTTAAATAATACATATTTCTAAAATAATAAAATTTCTTAAAGAAAAAAACCATTTCTCAAATAGTAACATTACATTACTAAAATAATAAAAATTCTTAAATAACAAAATTTGTCAAATAATAAAATATCTAAAAAGTAAATTTCTTAAATAAAAAAATTCCCAAATAAAAAAGTTCATCAAATAATAAAATTTCTAAAATAAAAAAAATTTCCCATATAATAAAATTTCTAAAGTAACAAAATTTCTCGAATAAAAAAATTTCTCAAAAAAAAAAATTTCTACAATAAAATTTCTTCAATAATAAAAAATTTTAAATGAAAAATTTCTTAAAAACAGATAATAAAATTCCTCAGATAAAAACATTTCTCAAATAATAACATTACTAAAATAATACAATTTCTTAAATAAAAAATTTGTCAAATAATAAAATTTCGAAAAAAAAAATTTGTTTCTTAAAAAAAAAAACAGTTTCTTTAAAAAACAGACATGCCGACTGAAAGTACCAAGCCATTGATTATTAAGTATAGCCAATATTTCATTTTTTAAATTGTTTTATTCACGCAGCATTATAAAATATTCCCGGAACCACAGCATAATTAAAATACTTAAATGTTTTCTATTTCAAACAAATACGAACTGCCCTTTTCGTCCCTTAATTCCCGACCAAAAGTTTTATTATCCCTACCAATAGTTTGTGTGTCTCTTCGTAAATCATATGCAAATCTAATTAGTAAATTTTTTCGAGCGTAAAATTGAAAACATGACTTTAATTTATTTATTTTTGTTCCAATGCCATTTTGTGGGTGTAAAATATAAACCAAATAAAATCAGTTTCAATGAGTAATTTACGCTGCTTGCATAAATGCAGTGGCAAATAGCTGGATATTGCAAATGTCGACCAACAACAATGGACAAATTGTAACAAAAATCATTTAAAATTTAGTTTTATTATTTTTATCACAACCACAAAGTTTGTGCCTACATTGGCGAATATACTAGCCAATGTATTCGGTAGCATAAATGGGCGTCCAGTTGAGTGTTTAAGCTCAAACATATACATATATACGAGTATACTTCTCCAAATCGATATTTTTTATGACTAACGTGGATTTTTATAGGGATCGGCTGCTCAACTTCTACCGATTTTTTTTTGTTATCGATTTTTTATGATCGATTTTCATTTATAAAATTTTTTTTTTTTAATATGAATTTTCAAAACAAATAATTTCAAACTGTAAGCTTTGAAAAATTTTTATTAAAAAAAAAAAAAGTTAGTTTTCAAAAATTTCGTCTGCTTGTCTAAATGTTTGTACTCGCATCACACAGAAACTGCTACCCCAAATTGAGTGCAGTTGACAGCGATTTTTCCTTAGAAGTTCAGTTTAAAATTTAGTATACCCTATGCAGCTGATAAGCATTTGCTTCGCGCTGTTTGCAGCGGTATTAATAAAAGGGTTAATTTTTTTATTGTGTTTGTACGCGCATCACTCAAACACCGAGTCATGCAATTGAATGCAGTTGTTATAAATTGATTGCCTAAGGTTTCACCTAAGATATGGGATATAAATAAAATCAAATAACTTTTCCAGCCCCGCAGAACTGCGGTCAGTTACATTAAAAAAAAACTTAACCTTTTCCTCTATCAACTGAGCTTTCACAAAAAGCTAATTTTAAAGCCTTTTTTTTACAAAATTTTTTAAATTAAACAACTTATCTTTTTGCAAAAAAAAAAGAAAAGAACAGCAACAATAAAACTATTTTGTATTTAAGTTCAAAGCTTTTTTTGTTTGTCGTGTAAAACGCTTTCAAATGCGCCACCGCAAAAACCGCACTATTCATTCATTTTCAATGGTAGTCAACAGTAATTGCAGCCGCGCCACCATTTGTGGTCAACAATGAAATTACGTTTTGGTCAAAAGCACGCACACACATCCACAAAAGTGTGTGAATTGTACATACATACATATCTACATTGTTGACGCATACCTTTTGTATGACCTAAGGTCATACATATCGAGCAACACATCACACAAAATTGTTGTATATTCGCGTATCTTCTGCAATTCTCATTGTTTGCATTATCACATTTTAATGCGTGATTTTTAATTTATGATTTTTTTTTATTTTTTTGTAATTTTTGCGTGCTGTTGTTTTGTTGCTATTGTGCTGTTGGTGTTATCGCGCACACAAATTTTGCCGCAAACATGTTGATGATGTTGCTGCAGCAAATGAATTTATTTACGTTTTCCTTGTGGGCATTTGTTTTGACTTCCGTTTCATTGTATGTATGTTACTGTAATTGCTTAATTTGTTGTTGTTGTAAAATGCGCTATCGCTATCATTATTGCAAAAAAAAACAAAATAAAAATTTTGTAATTTTTTTGTTGTAAAATACAACAATCAAACATATGAGCAAACAAATTTTGCTAGCATATTTCTGTGCCACAAATTGTTAATTGTAAAAGTACCGTTAAAAATTAAATCATGTTGACAGCTTTTAATTGCTGGTAATAATTTTTTGTTGCCACTGCAGGTTGCTTTAATTTTTTGAAATTTTAGGTCGTAATTATCCTGTATTAAAGCGCGAATCTGTGTCCCAAAAGCAAAGTCTTAGAGCTCGTGTATAGTTTGTCGATAGTTGACAATTGTTATGAACTATCGGTTATCGATAGTCACTCATCATCGGTTATCGATAGGCACTCATCATCGGTTATCGATAGTCACTCATCCACAGAAACAGCAATAAACTAATCGAAAATTTTTTGCAAATTATTATTGGCCTTCAATTATAAAACTTTTATAAAAGTTTTGTTAAGTTCAAGGCCTTGTTGAAAATTGAAATACAAGAATAAGTGTTTTATGTATTTCTAATTTTATTGTCGATATTTCATATATCGCAAAAAAAAAAATTATTTTCTAACCAAAACCCGATTTTTTTACAAATTGATTTTTCTCTAAATAAAAAATATCGATTATTGGTTAATAAAAAATATCGATTATTGCTCACCACTGCTTTACAGTAAAATTAATAATCTTTAAAACGCTTAACCCTTCGTAGCCACCGCTGTCTAAATGATGATTTATTATCATAAATAATTGATCAGCTACGAAATGAATATTTATATATAGACAATTCAAATTAAAAAAAAAAAATAATAAAAAAGTTGTAAGGAATTTAATCCCACCACGAATATCTGACGCAGCAAGCAGCCAAAACGCTCCACGCTAACTCGATAATGTCAACGATTCATTAGCGTTGCGAGTAATTTAGATTTTCCCATCATAATTTGCATCAGATTTTGGCCAAAGGGAAAAATCATGCCAACTAAAGGTTACAATAACAAAAGCAAGAACGACAACAGCAACAACAATAGTTTGCTGGAACCTTTATTGTTGTTGTGATTATATTCTTATTTTTTTCGGTTTGTTTGTTGCTTGCCCAGCAGCACAGTCACTCCTAACCACCACCACTTGCAAAACGCCGTCGTCGTTCGTCCTCATCGATTCATATCTCGCCAACAACCCAGTCAGCTATCACATTTCATTGCAAGCGATCGCTGCAGCTGACTGAAGCAGTTCGATTGCAGATTTGCATAGCCCAGTCAGGAAGCAAAACGACATCACTGCAGCGCAACAACTCCACTGCGTATGAAGTTGCAGAATGAAGCTTAGCATTTGTTGTTGTGCTTTAAAAAGAATTTGAATACAAAAGCTGCTGCCAAAAAAATTGTTTTTTTTTTTTTTGAAATTGCTTATTGCGATTTTTATTTGAGTGCAGTCACAAGAGATTCATTTACGATCAGCGCGATCGATCTTTCAATCAAGTTGGCGAAATCACCGGCTAAGCTGGAGTAGAAAGCGTGCAACAGTTGGAGTTGGTTGATATGGTCCGAGTTGTGGAGCCAGTGGGAGCAAATGTGAAGTTGACTGTTTTGACTGTTTACACTATGCAACAGTTTTTGGGTGGTAAAAAAATTCCAAATTTTCAAAATAAAAAAAATTCCAAAATAAAAAAAAAATTCCACAATGGAAAAATTGGAAAAAATAAGCTCTTAGAGAACTCTGGAAAATTTGATTAAATTTTTTTGGGATAGTTTTATTAGTGTATAAGTGACTATCGATAACTGATAATTGAAAATATCGGAAAAACTAACGATTTTATGTGATAACCTCTCGAAACTCCTCCCTCTGGTCTGCAGCTTCTTGAGAGCTTGAATCTTGCAGACTCCAAAATGCCTGCTGCACTGTGTTCATTGTTGCAACAACAACTAAGCAGCATCATTGTTGTTGGTAGTTGATTTGCAGCGACTCAAATTGATTGTTTAAATTTAGTGTTTTTTTTTTGTATTCCCAAACTTTAATTTGCAATTGTTATTGTTGTCGCAGGGGAGGCCACATATTTGCATGCAACTTAAAGCAGCTGACTGACTGTTGCTGATGTGTCCCCAAAGGCTGAGGCTTCATTTGCCTACCAATGCCACCAATACAGCTGGTCTACTGGGACGTTTCTCAGCCGAAAATGCATTGCTCCTTCGAACAGAAAAAAAAACAAAAACAAAAATCAATCAGAGAAACTGAATTTTAAATGTTTTGCATGCATCAAAATTCAATCAAAATTAAACAAGCATTGATGTAGCAATAAAAAAAAACGTAGAAGTCGTAACTAAAAACGCTAACATACCTTATTTAGCCGTAGGAAAAAAAAATGAAATGATTCTTTGCTTGTTTAAATTTTTTATTGCAAAATAATCAATCGTCAATGCAAATGCGACAAATGCCACAAAAATGATGCCACAATACGCTGCTGCAATTTTTTGTTGTTTTTGCTTTCAACTGAAATGCAAAGTTAAATAAAATAACGATCGTTGCAGTTTGATAAATGCGCTTCCATGCCATGCCATGCAGTCCAGCGTGGGCTACTCTTCAGCAGGATCAAGCGCACTCGCTGCACTAAATCAAGATGATGATGATTTGTCGTCTACAATTTTCGTATTTTATATGTATGTTGCCTCTGCAATTGGGTTGCGCGAACTCTCAGCGTGCGCTAAATGCAAGTTGTCCACAAAAATTCCATTTTTTGTTTCGACAATTCGTTTGAGCGAATATGATCAGCGTGTCTAATAAATCGATTACGTTTGGCAAATTAACGTGGCATTTAACAACCTCTTCAAATGGCGATTATCTGCTTTTAAGGAATTTTTTGTCATTTTTTGTTGGTAAAACAAAATGATATCAACTGCAGGACGGATGGATGGTTGCACGATTTGGGGCTGAAGAAAAGCGGAATGAAGAAAAAAAAAAGTATGGGGACCTGTTTTTCTACATTTTAGTACTCCCAAACAGTCCCCAGAACCAGCTAAAATAATTGTTCCAAACTAAGCCAGATTCCTGAGATCTTTAGAAGGAAGTCTGTTTTATTTCTACGACCACCAAAGGGACGAAAGTTTTATGTTAAAACCAGAACCTTTTTTCTTCTTTCTTTTAATTTTTTTGTTTTTACTCCAAGTATTGGCTTCAGCTTTTTCCGGTTTTCTTTCCGACATATATCCTGCGTATTTTGGTTCCCGTAATAGTTTCCATTCCGGTCACTATACTGGGTTGCATTCCAATCTCGATATATTTTTTGGTTCCTGTCATGGGGCCAGTTCCTTTCTTCATTTATCTAATTTTCGGTTCGGTCTCGATGACGGCTTTAGTTCCAGCTGCGGTATTCCGGCCATATTTTTCCGGGACTTCTTCAAGCCACCATTGTGGTTCCAGATTTAGATCCGACCATGTTTTTAGGGCTGGTATTCGTTCCGATATCGGTGGCGTTGTTGTTGTAGTTGTTGTAGCAACAAAATCACTCCCCGAAGGTTTTGGGGAGTGTTGTCGAATTAACAGTCCTTGGCCGGATATAAATCCGGTACGCTCCGGTACTCCCTTGCGGTATTGCCCGACTGTCGTGGTAGCGATTTGTTATGACCAGTGCAACCTTCTAGGTCATGTCATCCCTCCTTCCGAAAGGAAAGAGAAGATATGTAATGAGAGGTTAAAGGCATCATGTCCGTAGATCAACCATCAAGTTGCACATCATTACCTTTGTGCATATTAGTCGCCTCTTACGACCGGTATGCCTACCGCGGGCATATTCTAAACCCCAACCCGCAGGGGTGATGTCTTTAGCTTCAGTTTATGCACCGCTATCGCTACAGCTCTGGCTTCAGTTTTGATGATCCGGCTAGAATGAAGGTCCTGAAAAACATCAAGAATGGGCTAGTTTTCATCCTTTCAATAGAGGCTAAAGTCTTCGTAGGTCAAATTCACTCCCATTCAGATATCTTCCCCAGTTCAAAATAAGTCAGCCTCATTATCCAGTGCTTCATTTCGCTCTCAAATTTTCCAAAATATGAATCACATTCCTCATCGTGCTATAAAAATATGGAAAATTATCTTCCGGTACAAGCGACAACATGTTACAATCCTTCATGCTTGGCGTCACATGCCAAACAACAGCGACAATAATCCGGGGCGACACAAAGGTCAGTAAGTGTCACCAACAATAAGTGAGCATCATAACTGCGCCGGCAACACGCTGCCAAAATAATCAGCCATAGCAACGGACTACTCGACTAAAACCAAAACTACAAACGAGTAAAAATAGAAAACAAAACTAGAGCAAAGACTTACAATTACAACAACAAAGCGCAGTAAATTATTTGTATGCTTGAAAACAAAGCATTGCCAAGTTAAACGAATTTTTATGAGTTGCGCGCACGTACACGATCCACAACAGGAGCCAAAGTGAATAGCCAAAAAGGCAAACCACCCACCAAAAATTTGATAACTAACGATGAGGTGGAACGAGCACTTAAGCGGGGGCGTAGAGGGGGTGTAAGCGCATGAAAGGTTTGTTGGTGCAGCGCATGAAAGGTTTGTTGGTGCGGCGCATGCTTGTTTGCCCCGTAAAAAATAGGAAGCATTTAAATATTTGTTGGTATGCAAATGTGATGTACACATTACGTGATCGCGCCACATTTAACGAATGTAACCGAAAGGGGTGCTGGTTGTTGGCCAATAAATAAATGTAAAAAAAAAAACAAAAAAAGTGAAAATAAAACGTGAGTATGAGTAAGTGGCACATACATATGATGTGAGGTATGTAACATACTCCGTAAGCATATGAGACTAAGTGGATTGAGTTTGTTGGTTAAGGTGAGTGAATTGAGCTCGATCAAGCAACTAAGTACGCTGACGGCTTTGTGGCCGATCATCAGCACGACAAACGCGAAATTGCAACGAAATGTAGTGAATTAAATGGAGACAGCAAATGGACGGACAGAAGGAACTTTTTTTGAGCTATAGGTGCGATTGCGCAATGCGACTTGATGAAGTCAATTCGTTAACTTGCTGAATTGTGCAGTTTTAGGCGAGATTTTTCGATTTTTTTTTTTCGGTTGCAGTAACAACTCATTTTTAACAGGGAATGCTGAAAGTGATTTGATTTTTTTGAAGGGAGAAGTTGAGGATTTTAGAATATTGGCGAAAGGGATAAGAGTTAAATCTATTAACAGAAAGTACTTAACATAATAGAAGCATTAGCCTCCTCCAATTTCTCGAAATATATCAACATGCTTTAAGCCAACTTTTATTGCCACCACTGTATATTGCAGAAATAAAATGTTTCCTTGCGCTTATTGGTATCCAAAGCTGCAAGTTGTATATCAATCAATATATAGTAGAAGAGTTCAATTAATTCTATGCTGCGGTTTTTGAGTGATGCGCGTACAAACATGCAGACAGACAAACAAAAATTTTAAAAACTTTTGTTTCGGCTACTATAACTTTGGAAAAGAGCGCCGATTGCTTTTTTTTAATATTTATAGAACAAATTTTGGCATTTAAATTTTTTTTTAACCTATCTAGGTAAATTATTTCCGGTCCCTGCATTTTAGTACAGCTAAAATTAATTTAGGCAAACATTTGAAAGAAAATGCACAAACGCCATGACTAATGAGTAATGATGAGGATATAGCAGCGCGAAAATCTCACATGGTAAGATAATTAACTGTTTTGGTGGCGCATATGGCATTAGCAATTTATTTTGTTGGCACATTAGCTAGTAGGTAACCAAAAAAAAACGCAAAAACTAAGCAAGCAATTTTTTTTTTTTTTTTTGAACTGCAACAAATTAGCGCGAATGTGTGGAATTGCGCCCCAAACGTATGCAAGTCAAATCAAATCTTGCCTAACTGACCTCTGACCCGCCATAGGCAACAGTTGAAATAATGTGACGGTTCGCGTGTAGGAAGCGCAGTTATTTTGGGTGCTTGCGCCGCTCGCCCTACACCAACAAACAAATCAGGCATGAAACTCGTAGACTCGCAAAACTTTTTCATTTGTTTTTGTTTTTATCTTTTAATGCTTTTCATGCTTCATTTACTTATTTAAGCAAAATTTTGTTACTAATGTTCCAAAAAAGGTTTGTTGCTCTTGTTTAGTCTTGTCGCTGTCGTCGCGTTTGCCTTTTGTGTTTTGTTTTTTTTTTGGTCGCAGCAATTCGTGCTCTCGTGCATCCGTTGTCCAAGTTACCAGCGAAAATTTTTCATGTTGGCAACTGCTAGGTGATATTGTTGTTGTTATTGTTGCAAGTTGAAATCAAATTTACTTATTCGTATTTACCAATTGTTTGTCTGTTTGTTTGTTTGGTTGTTCATTTGTTGTACTTACGGTAGTTGTTACCACTCGCCGTACTGGCTTGGTATTCACTTTACATAGCCATTTGGCCGCCACCGCCGCCGCTTTCGTTGCATGTCGTGATGATGGCAAATTGTAAATAGTTTAAATGTGCTTAAATGAGCTTTAAATGGCTTTACAAATGCTACTCAGTTATCACACATAGAAAACTAAATGACATTAAATTAGGCAGCGTACAACTGAGCGAGAGTATAGTGGTGGGCATTAAAGGGTTAAAAAAAAATTAAAAATAAAATAAAAAAGTTTAGGAAAGCATGCCCAGAGTGGAAAATTTTGCTATGGATGTTTTAGAGAAAACTGCATCGAGCTTGCATATTAACGAGCGGTGGACTACATCAACGCTGCCATAAGTAGGGTTAGGTTGAGTCGCATTAAACCCTTATAAAAGAGGCTCACTTGGGGAATATAAAAGTCGACTATCGTGCCACAAAAAACAAAAAATGGTGGCATCTCTAATTAGCTAAAAATCGGCTTCGTGACATACAGACATAAGTCCTGATGATAGAAGGCTGAACTTCAGTGGGTCTTCCCATCTTTTTTCGGCACGGTCCATTATTCTGAGATGTATCTACTCGGTTAACAGTGGTTTCCAAAACCGACCGAGTTCCTTGCAATTTCTAGAAAAATAAGTCATAGAACTGATGTAGCTATATTTTTTTTGTTGTGATAGGAGTCCTGTGCACCCCACAGACTACAAAAAATTCTCTCAAAAAAATGCATAAATTTTTCTCAGTGTAGCACTAAACGTTCCATGCAAATATTGAATTACAAAAATAAATAAAAAAAAAAAAAAAATTTACCGCAAATCTGAGTTTTTTCATCTTTCCAAAACAATGAGTCCGACTGTGACAACAACAACAACAACAACTTATTAGCTGTATTAAAACCATTAAAAAGTATTAATATTGATTATTGTGTGGCTACCAGGATGGCAAAATTGGCGCAAAAAAAATTATTATAACAACAAAAAAATAAATATTACAAAAATCTAGGAAAATACTAAAGTTGCATGAAAATAGAAAATTTCTACAAAAAATTGCAACAACAACTAATTGTGCCTTTGTTACGGTATGGCAGCGGCTAAAGTTCACGATCTGCAAATATGTTTTCGCTTTTGTGAGCGATCAAAAATTTCTAATAGCTTGTATTATTAGTAGCTGGCATGCGGAACATTTCCTGGTGAAAATTTTTTGTAGTTGCAATACAAAGCGAGTGAAAAAAAAAAGAATTTATAAAAAAAAAATTTAACTATTTAAAAACAAAAAGAAATTGTAAACACGTGGCGACATAAAAAAAAATGTGTTCGCTCTGTGCGGCATGTGACTTCTTGTACTTAGTTGTTGTTGTTTCCATTGCTATTGTGGCAAATGTTATTGTCGACAAATTATTATTATTGTGGGCCAACACGACACTGAACGTGAAAGCGACCTCAACCCGAACGAAAACATCAAATTGGTACTAATCTCTGTGAGAAAAATGTTGCTAAGGATTTTAAGGCAGGCAACAGGAACAAAGCGAGTAACTGCGCTGGTTAGGCATGAGTACGCCATACGGGGCCACACACAAAGCGCGGTCATGTGAAAGAAGGAATTTTTGTTTGGTATTCAAAGGCGCCAATTTGCTTACAAATTTTAAGCGTTTTTTTGTTTTTAAATTTTTTTTTTATTATTTTTTTGGGTATTTTTTTTGTGTATTTTTTTATTTTTTTCGCTTTTAACAAATTTTCACAATTTTTCATTTAATTCGCCTACTTTTTCACAGCCAAATCGACTTAATTTACTCGTAAACATGATTAAAATGAGTTCACTGTGAAGGGCCTTTTCGTTTGCCCTTTGCTGTGGTACAGTGGGGTGTTTTAGACAAAAATTGTTCTAGAAATCAAATACTGGTACTATTTGGTTCTAGGAGTGGCTCGACCTAGGAATCACCCTATCAAGTTAGATACCACTTTTCTTCGTATTTCTGCCAATTTTCATTGCCCTCGAAGGACATTACTGATAAGGCGACTGCAGTCTAGCCATTTTTTTCTGAAATAAAATTTTTTTTTTTCACTGAAATACCCCACAGTGCACCGCTCCCAATCGCAACCCAAAAAGTCACAGCATTGATTAGTGGCACCAAAAGTGCCCTCAAGCGCCACTCGAACCAAATCAAAAGCCAATGCACTGTACGAGCCACGATTTGCTTGAGCCCTTTTAGTCAGAACTTTGTTAGCTAATAAAGGCAACAAATCACTATCATCAACGGTGGCAGCAACAACAATAACAGTCGCCAACTTTGAGTGTATTTAGAATGCGAGCAAATAATTTAGATCACGAATTTGTTGTCGTATGCAAATTAATCAAATCTTAAAAGCAAAACTCATTGGTTGCACTTCTTCTGCTGCTGTACTGTTGCGAGCTTAAAAGCCACGTCTTAAAATCGTAATTACTTTTCACAGAAGAATCACAAAACCTCCAGACAGATCATTTCGACTTTGGCGGCTGGTTGATTGCTTCTGCTGCTTTGCGTTGTTGTTGTAAGAGTAATCATTTGACTTAAGAATATACTAATGTATCTCGGTTGTGAGTAAGTCAGCAAGTAAGTAGTAGGCTTTGTTGCTGTTTTGCGTTTACTTGGCCTTTGTTGTCAGCTTGTTTTTGTGTTGACAATTCAAATCCGAAAGTAGTACGTGCAACTGGCAATTGTCGTCACTATTTAACTAACAATAAATTGCATTTAAATGCAATGACATTTTTAGTTCTTTTTTTTGCATTCGATTTGCTTTTACTGTCTTAGGTCGGCAATAGAACGTGCACTCGATTGATTTATTCTATTTCTGGCATGGGATTTGTAATTAATTATTTTTACCAGCTTTATGTAGTGTTGTTTTTGTGTTTCCCCAAGCTACATATAATCAGAGCAAAATTGGAAATTTTTTGAAATTTGGAAAATACTTACGAAATTAAATTTTTAAAATTATTTTAAAATTTGTTGTATCTTTGTGAAAAAGCTCGAACTTGAAACTTGAAATTTGTATCAGAAAGTATTAAAAAAATATAGGGAAAAAATATTCCGCTAGATGTCGCAATTATTCGACTCGATTTGTAAATTCATACTTATGCTCTTATTTGGCTCGTTTAAGCTTTTTTTAACCCCTTTTGGATACTCTTTCCAATTTTAATCCATCACCTTTGACAGCCTCCTCATATTTTTAGTTATTTCAAGCTAATGGACCCTGTTTAATATCCCTTTAGCTCTGCCTTATTTAATATTTAATTCACCAATTAACAAAACACGAACTTACACGCACTCCAAAGGTCGTGTGCTTGTCAGCGGCGGAAGCTTGTAATACGTTTAAAAAATGCTTAGAGCTAAGATAATTAATAAAAAATGTTAAAAATGTGGCACAACTTTTTTCATATTTCTTTTAATTGAACAAAATATTTTAAAGCACCAACTAGAGCGCTCTGGGTGGCCTAATGCTTTTAGTATATGAACAGTGGCTCGCAGTTGAAATGGGATAGTCGACATTCACAAAATTCTGGAGTCAAATAGCTCGACTTTTATGGCTTCATGAAGGAAACAAGAATGTGCTCCATTTCGTAAAAAATTTCCTGTTAATGGTTGAGTTTCGAAGGAACCTCCGCCGAGAAATTCACTCCATCCTCTCGTTAGCGGTGGAAGAAAGAGGTCCTACTGAGTTGAGAAAGCACTTAGAGTATAGCCTGGCCTCCTTCAATTGACGTAAATTAACGCTAAGGATGCAGCATGTTTGAAAATTTTATATTTCAATACAATTTTTGGAGTTTTTAAAAAAAATAAATATGGTTCTATTTTCTCTACGAGTGACTGTATGCCAGTATGTTAGTATAACTTCTTCTCAAATAAAGAAAAAAAATTTGGTTTGAAATTAAATGCTGCATTTAAACAATTCAGTTGAATGCTTATCTAAGATCTAGCTAGTTTACTTTTCTCTTCGACAAAAACAACAACATATTAATGCAAGTAAGTATAGCCGTTGCGCATGTGATATCAACCTAAATTCATTTATTAAGCAACGACGACGACAACATTTCCCTGCGCTACATATTGACTGTGGTTTGCTTTGAATGACACGAAGACATGCATGCCACCAGTCAAAGATGTTGCATGTTGCATGCATTTCACTTACATACATATACGCTGTGGTTGCAACATACGAGCTTGGCTTTGGGAATATATACATATTTGCTGTCGTTGTTGTTGTTGTTATGCATATTTATACCTACTATTTTTCAACCTAATTGGTGGTTGTAGAAAAATTTACAAAATCTTAAACTCGAGATCTCGATTTGACGAAAAAATAAAATATTTTGAATAAAATATTTTTTTTTTGTTTTTATTTAACCTTTCGCTGCTTGCATCAACGTACTCACTCCCGGATTTGCCGCACATTTTTCTTTGCACAAATTGAAGCGCTGATGACTTGTCATTGAACATATTGATATCAAACGACTTTAATTTAAACAACAATTTCTCATTGCCTTGATCTACAATGCAATTGACGTAACGTACGTTTGACTGGCGCATTTCTTTCAAGGCAGCGCCATCAACCGTTGGCGTCTCAACTCGCTCACAGCTGTCAGAAGCTCAGTACGAACAGTTTCTTTAACATTACAGCCTTGCCGCATGTGTTTCATATAGAGCGGTAGGGCGGCGTCGAGTAAGCAACAACAATGCAACCAAACAAACTGCCACTGAGTGAGTAAATCATTTCATTTTTAACGACAGCTCATGTTGTAATTAACGATTGGCTATGTCGTTTTTGTATTTGATAAGTGAAGTGACTTTGATCAGCGCTATGCAATGCGCCGCAGTTAGTTGTTGTTATTAGTGTTGTAAATATGTGCACGTACAAGTTGGGTTGCCGCCGTTGTGACGAGAACTATTTCTTTAACTTTTTTTTTTTGAATTTTTTTTTTTTTGCTTCGTTCATCTTGTTCCACCTTCAACCTCAATATCGTTAACATTTCGCTTGCATTATTAATTATTGCTATTCAATTTACAAAGTTGTTTGATTTCGTTGTTCATCTCTCTTGCCTTTGTTGCATTTCGTCTGCTTATCAGCTACTTTTTCTGCTGTTCTGTCTTCTCGTTGCTTTGATGTTCTGTGGTTTGTTCCTCCTCCTAATTGCATTTAAAATGTGTAGCTCACACTGCGTGGCGTCGTTGCTTTATCAAATTTTTGTTATGTCGTAATTGTATTACATTTGACATTTATCAAGTGTTTTATTGTAGATTTCTTTGAGAACATATCAATTAGTTCGCGTTTCATAATTGTTGTTCTGTCGCAGTATGATTAGGGAACTTTGGGAATTTTCCGATACTGGGTTAAACAGCGAAAGCGCATATGTTTTTAGCTGAGGTGTGATATATTTCTACAATAAGATGACATATCGATAGATTAGTGAGAGAGATCATTCTATTTAAATTTTTTTTTTTCCATAGACGATTTATCTCAGCATTATTTTTAGTCCAATTCTGCGATAGCGCGTTTTTTCAGTTATGTATTATTTTAAAATAGGTTGATGTTCCACTGGTCTCTGTTCTGTTCTGAAATTTCTTTTTATTTTTATTTTTAATAACTTTTAATAATTTTTAACAATTTATTATTGAATTTAGAATGAGAATTTAGCGACAATCGCCAAAGTTGTTTTGATAGACCCTTTTTTGGTGTTAATTTCTGTGAAAAATTTTCTTACGTTTTGTTAACCCTTAGGCTATCAGAACAATGGATTTTTCTACATACTATTTCGAAAAATTGTTCTTTTGTTATCGAAAACCTAGAAAGTTATGAATCAATGCTAAGGAGAACTAGTGTCAATGATAATTTTGCTGCTGTGATAACAGTCTGGATTTATATCTAATATTCGTCATATATATTTGTTTTATAGCCTTTGTGCACATCTAAAAAAAAATTAAAATTTTGAGAGTGCTATAATTATGAAAGAGCCAATAGTTCTCCCAGAAATTGCATTTTTTTAATTTTAGGCCAGCAGTTCTTACCTACCAATCAGCTTGACTTGAAATATGTTCACTTTTTGCTCAACAATTTAATGCTTCTTTGAAAGCATTTTGACCATAAAATTTAATTAAAAACATTTAAAATCACACAAATTACAGTTATACTGAAGAAATTTCTAAAAAGCAGCAAGTAAATTTCAAAACTTTGTATCTTGCAAAAACCAAATATTTGCTGATGTCCCGTAGATTTGTCGCCAGCAAAGAGACTACTCACACACACATACACAGAAATGTGGGCAACATACTGGCGCTCAAGAGTTTAAATGAATTTCAGCTATTGTTTATGTATGAGTGCATTTAAGGCAACACCATAGCAGAGGAATAAGAAAGTAGTCAGGAAGCGTAACAAGGTATTGTGCGAGGATTTGCTGACTAGTTTCAAACTGGTGCGAAAAAGACTAAATTTATAGCAATAAAAATTAAGAGTAGACTGCTGAAATTTAAAGAGAGTTAGAGGTCATGCAGACTAATCTTTTTTTTGTCCATTTTTAACTTGTTTTGAACTAGTATATTTTGGTACAAAGCCTGAAAAATTACAACTCTTGTTAATATCTAACTCAGTAGAAAAAATGCAGCAATCTGACTAGTTCATTTGGAATGCATACCAGTTGCAGTTTAGTTTACAACTAGTCCTTTTAACAGCAAGAACACAAACACATATGCAAGTATATATGTATGTACATATGTATGTATGTATTTATGTCTGCACGATAAATACTACTATAAAATACATACTGCCGTAAGTACATAGAACTTTCAATTTAGTATGCTTTCACGAGATTTTATGCTGCAATAAGCCTTGTTACGAAAAATGGCCAAGAAAATGAAATGTACTAAAGTGGCAAAAGAGATATATACTCATACTATATACTTATGTGACTATATGAATAAGCTCCTTTATAACCCAATGCTACACACACACACACACATACACATCCATGTGAAAATCTCGCTTAGAAAGCTTAGCGTGGGTTTTAGCCAAAAAATTTGTGTTAGGACATGCTGACAGAGGGTAGCAGCAACAACAACCAAAGCCTGACTGAGCTTTAGTCGGTCAGTGAAAGCAAGTGAAAATGTGAATGTGTAAAAAAACAAATACAACGTATAGTAGATACGGGCTACGGTTGTGTTGAATTGAAAAATATGCAACTAAATAGAATTTCCGGTTGAAAGTGTAGACGACTTAAGGTATATACAGTGGCTACTAAATATGTTCATAAATTTGTATGAAAGAAAACACGAAAGCTCTTCAGAAAAAAAATCGCCAAAAATCAGGAAAATTTCTTACAGACTTGAGACCAACACTTTATCAGACTAAAATTGAATGCGCTACAAATCTGCATTTTCAAAAAAATTCTCAAAATTCTGAAAATTTGTCTAATTTTTGCGAATTTCCCATACATATTTAAAATATAATTTATAGTTTTTGTATTAGATTTTGATAAGTTCTCTTACAGGAAAATAGCTAAAATGAATTTTCTGAAGCAGAAGTTGGTGAAAACATACAAAAAAGAGGGTATGCATAGTTTTGTCGGCCACTGTATGTATGTATGTATGTATGTGAGCACAGAGATATACTTTTTTATGTAGTGCGAATATGTAGGCTACTACGTCAGCTAGCTTGCTTATCCTAGATTTTTGCTTAGTTTACGAATTTCTGTTGTAAATATTGTCACTTAACTCTCTGTTTACTTAGAAATGGAAATGAAATTTTTTTGAGTGTTTTTTTTTTTTGTTTTGTTGTTGCCAAAGCTTGCAAGTTTTCGCATGAACACTTCATGAACCGTATTAGTAGAGTAAATTTATTTTTGACACCTACATACACTTAAGTTACTAACGAGTTGAGGGTAAGTGCATGTCGAAGTAGATATTTGTATGTAGTGCGTTTTTTGTTGTTGTATTGATACGCAATTGAAAATATATTTTGATTTTCATTTTAAGGAAATTGTTTAAATAAAGTCAAAGAAAGCTGTTTATACTATCCATACGTACATATATTTTTTTCAATTTGTTTATGCAAGTTGGTATTTTTAATTAAAAGCAAGCTAGTTGCAAATTATTTGAAGCTAGCAAATTTTGCAATACAATAATGTAAAAAAAAAATTGGAAAAGTAAAATTTTTAAATTTTTACTGAAAGCTCTATTTCATCAAGCACATGCCTTCCAAATCACATCGAATGTTTCATATCAGCCCGCTGAAGGTAGCACCTACATTTCTTAAGAGTTGTAAGGTGAAGGCTTCGATGATCAGCGATGAGCGCAGTGTCTTCGATTTGGGACAGCGTTATTCAAGTTTTAGTTGGCAAGCAATATAAATATTTTTTTTTTTTAAGGATATTTTAGCATCAACGTGGGACCCTGTCCAGCCAATCCTACGTACTACCATTCTATCTTATTTTACTTAAATATATTTTTTCTAGGAAAGACTTATTTAGCTTGAATTGCTTTCAGTTATAAGGTCCTTTCAATTATTCTCCTCCTTGCTCTTTATCAATCTCTTTTGAGCTGCTCTTTCCGTCTCGAAATCCCTCAATTATCGTTCTTAAACTAACCCAAAATTTGTGGAGCTCTACACTGCCGCCGTTTTGTTGACCATTGGAATTGCATGTCATTCATCAAATGGCATGCACGACATTCTACAACAGTGCGCTTTGTGATAATTTTCGTATTTCATCATTTCTCTACAAACTGTGTATAAATGTATGTGTGTATGTGTGCAACAGTGTGAGTGTGTGTGTAGTAGTAGCATTTGTCTATTAACACTAGCGAGAGAAAAACTATTGAAAAAGCTTTCTCACTTATTCATGTGATCAAATTGCAGTTTCGACAGTTTATCAATGCATTGAACCAGACGAAAAACTCTAGAAATGTGTGTACTACATGCCAACTGTATTACACACACACAGATACACACATACATACATAGTTGAATCTGCTAAAGTATGCATGTAACATGAAATGAATTTTTAACTTGGTTATCAGGTGTACGAGTTTTTTTCGTACAAAGCTTCTTTTATGCATTGTTTTTGTAACAGCATGACAATTGTCAAATTGTTAACTTTTGTGCAACAACAACGTATAGCAAACGGAAACTACAATAACAAGTAGACGCAAGCAAACAGCACGTGCCACAAACAAATTATCTATGCAACAGTTACACACACAAAAGCAAGCAGGCATGTACGTATGTATGTACGTATGTATGTATGTATGTAGGTGGCGCCGTTGACAATCATTGCTAGAAGTGGGTCAATAGCTGCTGCAATAACTGCAAATGCCAAAACACCATAACGTGCGTCATACTTTGCCAAAATGCTTCAATTGCCACTTGCAGCACACTCTTGCTTGCCTGAAGATGCTGCGCTTTTTCAGTTTCCGTTGCGTTGGCTATGGCGTATTTGTAACTTTTTGTTGTGCCGAAAATTGTTTGGCATTTTATTGAGTTGAATTTCATTTAGTTTGCATTTTACTAGGAAGTGTTTGGCTTTTATGCTTTAAATTGCATACTTTGGCTTTTGTGAAGTTTTGCAACTATGTGAATGATATACTCACGGCTATTGTTGTGTATGTGAGTGTGTGTGGAGTACGCAAATATTGAATTTCAACCGCTTTAAATTTAGTTGTGTGATGTGGCAATTTATCGACATTTCACTCGACAATTTTTGTTTATTAGCCGAAAACTTGAGATATGAAAAGCACAAAATGTAAAAATGAAGACAAAGAAACATGAAAACATAAGGGCGGGTCGATTAAAAAAAAATAATTTCCCCAAAAATTTTTTTGTTACAAAATCAAGACATTCGTCTAAAATCTTTGAATATGATTTTCTTAATACCATTTAGTTATAGTTCCAAAAAAATTAAGTTTTAAATTGAAATTGATCGTACTTCACATATTTTTCAAAACCTCTCAAAAAGCTTAAAACTTTGACCTTGATAAATTTTTTGAAGAAATACAATAACCTCAAAATATTGTCTATGTAAATAATTTTAAAATTTCAATGAATTGAATGAATTTTTTTATAGCGATCACTTTTGTTTTTTCGCCGTTATTTTATCTCGTTTGTCGTTCTATATTTTTCTGCCCACTAGCGAGTATTTTTTGTTTACTACTAAAAATATTATTTATTATATTTTTTCATTTAACCACTAGTTACACCAATACTCTCATTTCTCTTTAGTATTATTACTCTCCGTACTACTCTCTCTCATTACATTTATATGCTTCTTTTACTACTTTCTCTACTCAAATTTATTTACTCGCAATTTGTAGCAAATTTGCAATTGTTTCGCTTCGTTTATGCTTTTTTTATTTTCCTTGCCACATTTTCATTTCGCTTATTATTACCAACAAATATCTTTATAACTTCATACGTGGCTATGAAAATATATTAACTATTTTATAGTGGCAATGTTGCTTCTTGAACGCTTGACACGACCGCTTTATTTACAATAGTGTTGATAGGGTGGCACGAAAAATTGAATGTGTTGTTGTAGAAAAAAAAACTCTAGTCCGAAATTTTGTTATCTTAATTCTCATTGGAAATTGTTCTTACGTGGCGGGTTCTTAATACCTTTTGGTTTGCATACCTTTTTCGATATCGAAAATTTCGAAACAAATATAAAATGAGATAATTCATTCTATGATGCAGGTAAAATGGTTGAATTTTTTGTTAGCTATAATGACCTGGTCATCTCCTTCATAAGTATTACAAAATTTTGAGGAAAAAAAATACTTAAAAACAAATTAAATTTATTTTTTTGTGGACTTAGTGAAGCTATCAATAAAGCCACACAGAACCAATTTTCTACGATAGGTTAAGTTATTATTTGCAACAAAAACGTGTTGATGATTGCTTGCTTTAAATGATTAGATGTTGAAAATAGATTTACAACACCAACAAATTGTAACACAAATAAGCTGTGGCTTTTGAATTTGAATGCGCATGCAACAGGCCCAACTAACATGGCTAACATCAACATCTCCTTGATTTCAAAAGTGTCACTACACAAGAATTATGTGTAGACGAATCCGCCTTATTGCAGGTAGCTCGACCTACACCGCATACTTAGCAGCAGACGCGCCCACTCAGATTTGCATGACAAAAGACAGCAAATTGCAATTCGCAAGCAAGTAGCTAGCTGCATAGCTATTTATGAGTGTCTGTTTGTTTGCGTACTATTCAACTGATTGCTATGCGGCATATTCGCGCATTGCATAATTGAATGTTGAAATGAAGTTTCATTAAGACTCCTCTTCTTAGGCCAACTCACCAACAAATTGTGCATCTTCTTCATTTCTCACAATTTTGCATCTTCTTGCACTACCATTCAATATTTGTTCAGTATTGAAATTGAAGTCCTTTTTTTAAGAAAAAAAAATGTGAAAATTGCATTTGCTCTTGTGCTTTGTAATAAATAGCATTATTGTTGTTGTAGTGCAAACTCGCATGCAACGCATAATATTTACACATCACAATTCATCACGTTCCCAATTGATTGCTTGCGCCGCCACCTCCGCACTGAGCGCTTTTCCAATATTGCCATATTCATTATTTGTGGCATGCAGTTTTCGCACATAATAGCAATTCAATTAAGTAAAATCAATTTGCACGCTTTTGTGCAACACTTAGCACTTACTACTACACACACACACACGAGTATGTAAAAGTAACTGCCCGCTTTTGTGCATGCATTCGTGGGTGTATGCGTAGCTTGGCTTAATTCCGAAGATGGGAATTTAAGAATTGGGAAGGCGTTAAATTTTCATAAAATGTGCCGTTAACTGTTGAATTTTCAGCAAATTTTTGGCAGGTAAGCGTGTCGTGTTGGCATACTCATTTGTTGTTGCAACTTGCAACTTTTCGGTCATAATGATTACTGATCATTGTGTAGGGATTTGTTTGAACATTCAATGCTCGATTTATCATAATTTTGCACTTGCCAACAGCTGACCTCAAGTTCGTGCTGCATAATTTGTCATAAATAGTTGTTTTTTGAAGAATTATGCAGTATTTATTTAACATTGGTTGCTGATGCGCTTTTTTGTTAAACAATTCACTTGAACGATAAGCCGCAACTTTTTTTGCTGACATGAGTATTAGCAGCAAAATTCAAATTTATTAGATTTTTCCGTTAGACGAAGTTTCACTAGCTAACGTGTGTAATTTCGTCCAAAATTACGATCTTGCGGAGGTCTAGCAGCTTTTCTTACAAGGGAAATGTGATAGATCATGCGATAACTCAATCGTGCTAATCGAAATTTGGCAGTAAATTTCTATAAAGTAGATAGAGATCACAAAAATCTTGTACAATTATTTTCCGCCGGAGCAGCTGATAGACCCCAATATTCCAGTTCTGAAAAATCAAAACATCCCATGTAAAGTCAGTTTAGGAATTGACACTCTTGTTCACCGAATTCACACCAGTTTTTTCGTAAAATTTTTTGTACTCTTGCACATTCTCACTCTACAAAATTAATCAGCTGCAGTACCCTCTTATACTAAACACACAGTTGAGATACAAATTTAAAAAATTCACACACGCATCACTTTCTCATAACCAATCTCTTCTTCATAGAGCTTTCAAGTTTTCTTTTGAAATATTTTTGTACTCCATACTTGCGTTTTCGCCGACTATGCACCATGTTTTGCTGTACCGGCGTTGCATGCCTTCTCCTCACCTGAAACGGAGGTTTAAATTTTGCTTCAGCATTTGGCGGCGTCAAATATTGACGCTTAAGACGTGCATTGCCAGCCACAGTGGGTACCTCTTTAAATCGTACATGAGTTGGTTTTCGTACTGTTGAACTTCGTGGCGCTCTATTCAAATATGGCAAACGATTCAACGCCAATATAGCGTTTCTTCTTTGATGACGCAGTCTAAAAATTATAATGGGTGCAAATTAATTTTCAAAAAGTTTGTATTTTTGAAATGCGCTCATTTACCTGCTTACACTTGAAACGCTTATCACACCGAGAGCACGACTTTTCTCATAGAGCACCGCCAAACAAATGCACACCAAAAGTAGTATGAAGAGGAGGATCAATATGCCAAGAGCGCCTATGTTGAATGCATGCTAGAAGAAAAATTGGAAATCCGATATAATATTATTTTTAAGGCCCAGTTATACTTGCATAGCACTGCACTACGAGCATGTGTGCTCTCATTCTCCCTCTCTATTTCTTGTTTTAAAACTTTTAGTGCAGGAAAAGTACACTCTGAGAGCAAGAGACTATGTTCGCTGTGTAGCATAATCAGGTCTTTATGGAACATGGGTTTCCCTGCTATACAGCAAGTATAACTGGGCATTTAGCTCTGATTATTTTTCATACCAGCGAATCTTCAAGGCAAACGTCACTCTCACGTGATATGCCGATACTATCAAATTTAACACCACCACAGTCTGGAGGCTGCTGAAATGTTGTCTCGACTTCTTCAAATTCTTGTGTTAATAATTTAATGAAATCTGCCGTCTTTTCCTGCAACAATTTCTTCAAAATGCTACAAAAATCTTGCAAATCCTGTGTCTCACGTAAAACGCGCTTTATCAATCTGGTGAGGTTGCTGTTGGGCAAATGCATTTTCAGTAACGCCGACTGCTGCGTTAATTTTAGCAGACTTACAGCGATGCCACTTTCAAATAATTGTTCGAATATATAATTTTTTATCCCACTCAAATGGCAGCTGAGTAAGTCCTGCTCCTTGGCACCCTGCTGGCTCAAAGCATTTGTATTCATTATATTGTGTAATTCATACCAATTCTCGAGGTATAATTCCTGTCTCACAACATCGAACATAGCGCCTGATTTGAAGACTTCATCGAGAAATGCTGTTTGATGGTTGAGCTCTGGTAACCATGAAACATGTTGAGATTTAGAGTTGTAAGGGAGAATGTTGCCACATAGCCGTTCGAGCGTGTGTTCTGTGTAATTTTGTATGGTTGCGGAAACGTTACCATCCAGCTCTTGTTGCATTAGTGAGAGAGTTTCAGTGTGCAAGCTGCAGTGCGGAAGTATGGCAACACTGCAGAAGTCTGCATTTTCGTCTCTGAAAAAATTAACACGCTATTAATTTGAATGAAATATAAAATAAACAGAAATTGAAGAAAGAGAATAAAACAGACTATACACTCTCTTTTTCTTTTCACTTCTCCTTTTCTCTTTCTCTCCTACTCACATTTCTCTACGGTAACTAGAATACGTCGCGCCATACAAGATATGAAAAATGCCGAATATGCAGAGTAAAATTAAAAATGTTGTTGTTACTGAGATGATGCTAAAAACAAATTCAAGATTAAGTATATCGCTCCTTTAAATTAGTACAAGAGTTGCCTTACCTCATCAGCACATATCTCGTGAAGCTCTGATTGCTTGTACAGGGTATAAATCGTTCGAAATAGATAACAGTTAACAGAAACGGTAAAAGAGCCACAATAAAGTACACCAATTCGAAATGATTTACATAGGGATCCACTGCGTACTCTGCCTTGGGGGTTGCTTCATGTTGTATGCTCGTTGACAACTCTGACAAGCTCTTATTTAGCGCAATTTCGAGGTCGAG
This sequence comes from Sphenella marginata, assembly GCA_951509765.1. NCBI lineage: Eukaryota > Metazoa > Arthropoda > Insecta > Diptera > Tephritidae > Sphenella > Sphenella marginata. The sequence continues at coordinate 54,978,688 of OX608083.1, forward strand.
GTCTATGGAGCAAAGTAGAACTTTTTTTTTTTTTGATACAAATTTCAGCCAAACTCACCTTTTTTTGTTGCGATATCGCTAAAATTTCTTTGCAGCATATCGATTTCTTTGTAGATCTCGGACTTCAGATTTTGACGGAAATTATTCATTTTTGTAGAAAATTCTATGATTTCATGCACTTTTTGCAAAACATTCTCGATATTCAAAAGCTGAAAAGTTGATCAAAAAATTGATAAATTTTTGAAAAAATCAAAGATCAGGTGATCCTCAATTCGAAAAACGATCTAGTGAGCTCTATGTCTATTACCATTTTTATTCTTTGTGTATTCGCTTTGAGTTCATTGTAGACCAGATCAAGATATATTTTATCAACTACTTGTTTCAGATCTAACAGGGCTGTGGTATTGCGATAGAAAAATCGTCCATCTAAAGCTGAGATGTTTGATTAATGCTTTGATACCATACAAAAAAACTTACGATCATTAAGCTGCATTATGTATGCCATAAGACTCCGTAACTCCGTTTGCATATTTTGTAGAACTGGAGTTAGATCTGAACTTTTCATTTTCAGTTTTGCTAGAAGACTCTTTTCACCTTTTTGTATGATTTTTGGAGCAGCACTCTCCAGTTGTAATGCTAAATCTTAAAATAAAAATTAGTTTCGATTAAACTAATTAAGATTTATACTCATCACTTGGATGCCTACTCTTTGAGAAGTTCTCCATGAATTTTCGCAATTGCGCTCTGCTTTCGTTTGATGACATTTTCATTGATGCGTAAAATGTTTCGGAAGAACTTGCGCTCAGACGTCGATTTGGAATCTCTTTCTTATCATTATTCGTAGATTTTACAGCTAAATAGGACATTAATACAATCCATAGAAAAAATCTGAAGTATAAAAAAATATAAGCGAGAATTAAAGTCAAATGTTACAATAAGCGCTATTACTTACGAATAGGGCAACAACAAAAGCAGAAGCGTCAACGAGAGAGCCAAACGCGCTAAACGCTCGAGTGTATTTTCAGCACTATACGTCTTTTTGTGGGAAAACTCATATACAAACCATATTATGCTGTGTCGATTATTTAAATTAATATGAAAAAGGTGATTTAAAAAAATATCTCTGCTCACCCTAGTGCTGTTAGAATTACAGCAACACACAAGAGCGCTATCAGTGCAGGAAATTCCAGCAGTTCATCCGCCCAGTCGTCATTAAAAAGTGAACGAGAAAAACCATTGCAATTGGAGATATCTTCAAAGAGTAATGAAGGAGAAGCTGTAGTATTTGCACTTGCAACATTTTAATATGGTTATTTAAATAACACACCTTTCATAAGCTCTCGCGGCATTGCCATCGTGTATGCCGAGGCGCTAATATTGGCCACCTGACGTAGCACTCTCGGCAACGAGCATTGATATTCATCAGCTGTTGAGTTCATGAACTGTTTTTTTTTTTTAATTTTATATATTTTTGAATTTGATTTAAATTTTTTTTCTCAGTTCTAAATCAATAACACTTTAAATTTTTTTCTAAAATTTGCATCAAAAATGATGAAATACGCGTTCTATATTTTTTTTCTTTAAATTATTTACATTTGTTTGAAAAACGAAACGTCAAAAATAATTAAAATAGCATTGCCAGCTTGAAAAAAGAAAAGAACTTTTATTTTTAATTATTAATCGATTATTCCAAAACTCGAATACTCGCTTAGCCGGAAATCGAATTGTGTATGGTGAAGAAGTCGTCATCCATTGATCACTTACTGAGGCGTTCAGTACCAGGAATAGTTATTGTTAGTGGTGAGTTTTGATTTCTAAAATTCGGGAGTAGGTACATATGAGTATTTCAATAAAGCTAATGAATGGACAATTTTATTAAGAAATTTAAATTCCTACACGATTTAGTAATTACATATTTAGTAAAAAAAACCACATAAAATTTAAAAATGTCTTCCTTGGTTCAGAAGTCAATACTGTTTTCTCAGCTGAGCATAGTAAGCCCTTTAATTCATAACCAGCACTAAACCATCTCATCTTCGCTTGCCTCTTCGGATTCAGTAGACGCATTTGTGCTTGATTGCGTTGAGCCAGAGCTTTGGTCTGCTTGTTCAACGGTTGTTTCTGGCGCTGCATTCGAGCCGGAGTTTATTATTGAAGAAATTAGATCGCGAATTTTAGCCGTACTCGAGCGTCGTTTATTTGTGAAATTATTCGTAGCAGGAGGGGGATTTTTTGTTTTCTTCGTTGGCGCAGCATTAAAGGTAACATGCGAACGCTTAATACGTGGCGCATATTTATTTCGCAAATCAGGTTTATCTTCACCACTCTCTTCACTCTCCTCTTCGGGCGATTCATTGCTGGGTGGTGTGCCAGTTCGGCTGCTGCTCGTATGCGATGAACCACCGCTCGTACCAGCAGGGCTGGGGGATAAAAAAGTTAGTGTTCTATTTAGCTGAGATTACCGTTATCTAACTTACCTGGCATTAGCGCCACCTTGCGTTGAATACGGATATTTATCGTAGAGGAACGTAAGTATCATGCATATGATGAGTATGGGAAAGAGCAGTATGAGCAGTGCGAACGCGCCAATCCAAAAACCGTGCTAAAAATGTGTAAATGCAAAAATAAAATTTTGGGGAATTTATCAACCAAAAAAACTTTACCAAACATGTCTCAATGCATTCGTACAGCTCCCGCGGCATGCCAGCACTCGGCAATTTGAGTTGCCTACAATTGGGCAATACCGTTATATGGCTATTATATAACAGCATTTCTGTTGTGTAATCATGCAAAATAGCCTCGGTTTTAGTATCGAGTAATTTCTTAAAATCCAGCTCAATGAAGTCATGTATTTGACGCATTTCAACTAGCGTGTTGCGCATTAGCGTGGCCAAATCCTTTGCGGGCAAACTGGCTGCGAGTATTTCGGTATTCTTCGCTAATCTATTCACCTTCGGCAACATTTGTTGTGTCATTAAATTTTCAAAAACATGCGTTTTCATCATATTCAAATTGCATGTAAGCATAGTTTCGTAATATTCACTTTGATTGCCGCCATTTTCCAATGAAATATGCGTATTTAGCTGCGCGTAGGCGTCAAACCAATTTTCCATATTCAATTCTTGCTTAACAACATTAAACATGGCGCCTGAATCGAAAATACGTCCCATAAAATTCGTATAAGCTGAGAGTTCTAGAATATTCGAAATGCTCGCTACGTTGGGTAGTGCGTCACGTATTATTTCGAAAATATGCTGATGTTTTAGTTCCATATCTTTTTTGAGTTGTTTGGTTTCTTTAGCAAAAGTGTCATCAAATGTAGTCTCGTAAAGTTTATGATACACATTGCAATAGGATGTTGTGTCTCGGCCACAGGGAGAATCAGTGTAGTAGCTGGATGATGAGAAAAAACATCATGAATTTAAAAAAAAAATATATATATTTTTCTGCAAAAATTATGCACTTACGTCAATTGCCTGAAGTTATAGAATGATGTACCCACGAAGAAACTGTGACTTGCTATTGCGCAAAGTATCACCGCTGACGTACAAACGAGCACGACTATGCTGTGAATGAAGTGCAAAGGGAGACTCATTACATTCGAAAATCAAAATAACTACTTTCGAAAGTTCGGTTTCACATGGAAGAGGAGGCTGACATCAATTAAAATTGAGAGTAACTTGAAAACACTTCAACAAATTTCAAATCAAATAAATATATGCATACAAATAATATGAGATTACTTTTACTGCCACCACTGTGTGGCTCTGAAACAAAATATTTTCGTGCAAAAAATTTAAGTTACAACTCTAGCAATACAAAGGTGAAAATCGCGTTTAATTACAGCCTACAGATTTCGAGTGATGCGCGTGCAAACTTACATACAGACCTACAAATATACTAAAATGAGTAGAGAGAGCATGTAAAATATGAGTAGCGCATTTTGTTAATATTTATAAGCAGGTTATGATGCCGCATTTTGCGAGGAGGTGGATATGAACTATACTCACCACACTAAAATATATTTCTTCTTCTTAAATTTCATAAAGACAGTGTGATAAACAGCGTAGCTCAGTTGTGCCCAACAAAGTATGGAAATCTAAAATATAATTTTCGTACACCGAACATATCCAAATTAAAATAATAACTTCTTACCGCCACAATAATTATTATAAAAAGTAGTTGATAAGAATAAACATCTTTCGGCAAACGAATTGTCACATCACTACGCAAATTTGAACGCAAACCCTTGACATTGTCGACAATATTCGCATAATCGTTGTTCATGTCTTTGACTAAAAAAAGGTGAAAATATACTTTCGTGGTGTATACACTACAGTGGTGGAACTTGAACTAACCCTTTTCCGCCCATTTGTCATTGAAATAAAGCACGTGATAAGCGTACAAATCATCGAGGCTTTTCGCAAAAGTTTCACGTAAGCGTGAAAGTCCCGCAGACATTTCCATAATTTCATTGATATTATATAAAACTTTGTCAATATTCATTAGCTGTGAAAGAAATAAAACTCTGTGACTTGAATTGAGAAGTAAGCATTATTTCATTGATAGTTACGGTAGCCATTTTGTGATAGTTTGCCTTGATTTCATTGTAAATCAGATAAGAGTATTTGGGATCGGTTATATTACCCATAATCATAAACATGGTGGTGTTGCGATGGATTTGGCGAGTGACTAAAAATTTGGAATAACATTAAGTAGAAGTGTTTTAGGGTGCTATTAGGTAAAACGCTGTGGCATTGGACGTCAAAGTCACTAATATGCTCAAGGCTCTAACTGAAAATTTTGCTCTCCGTATCTAAAGTGTTTGAGCTTCAAATGTGAACAGTGACTCAATGCGTTTTACATAATAAGCGTCTCACAAATATTAAATACATCACATACTATCTAATAACTGCAACATGTCAAGCAGTAGCGCTTCCATATCATCATTTATTTCCTTTAAAAGCGGCTCGAACCAAGCGTTATCGGTATTCATTTTATGAAGTATACTGTCTTTGGAACTTTTTAAAATGCTCGGAGCCGATGCATTGAGCGTGGTTCTCATTTCTGAAATGTTAAAATTTGAAGAGAAGTTGAACTCACACAAAATGCTCAGCTTGTACTCACCCTCAGCTAATTCTGTCATAAAATTCCTCATAACCTCAACATTATCCACAAAAACATGATCAATTAAATTTAAAGTGCGTTCATAGAAAAAGTCCAACTGTTCAGTATCGTAACTTAGATCAGGGATGTGCTCATCAGGATGATTTTGATATGATGTATATGTAAACCATATAAAGAAGCTGCTGACAAGAGAAGAGCAGAATATAAACTTGTTCCTTAGAAACTCTGCCAACTCACTATCTTACCCAAAAATTATTTTCAATATAAATAACAGCGAGGAGAGTATGTAACGGCACATGGGAACTGGCGCTCTCTCAAAGCGTCTACGTCGTCTACGTACAAATTGCCAAATACACCAAATAATGCAAATGAGCGGTAGTAAAATGGTGAGCACAAATATCACAATTAACCAAGGGAAACTCACAACATAACTGCCCCATTCATTATTCAACAATTTTGTTCCCAAACCCGTACAATTCACATAATCTGGGAACATTGAAACGTTAAACGAGTATAAAGTGAGTGAGTGAGTGAGTGAGTGAGCGTGTTACCTTGTATTAAATCTCTAGACAAGCCCAATGTATCTGTCGTCGTAAATTCCTCAATTATTGCAAGTATGGACATTGGCAGTCCACAATCCTCTTTATAAAAATCAAAAGCTCTTGGTGCTGGTTTTAAATGAGTTAACTTCATTGTAGTTGTTCTCAAATTGGTACTTTCATCGGCATTTTTGGGAGATTGCAATTTTTTTGTATTTTTGCAAGCTGTTTTGCAACTAGGGATTTTGATTTGAATACGAAGGTTTTCTAAAAACTGTTTGATACGATAATCACCATAGAATTTTATAAAAACACGTAAATTTAATAAACAAAAAAAATATTAACAAATTTTTTGAAGCTTCCAGCTTTTGCTTTTACTTGTTATTTTGTTAATAAAAAAACTAAAAAATTGTTCCTGACACTTCGTAATACAGTGAAGTGCTCTAAAATTAGAAAATATTGGTTTTTAGGCACTAAGCGAGATTTGGCATACCATCCATATCGCACAACATATGGTATGCCATTTGAACTAATTCAAATATTTCATCACTTCTATATATGGTACAATTGTATCATGCTTCTATAGGTATTTCTTTGAAAAACGCAGCCAAAATTGTTCTTACTACAAATTTTATTGAAATCTCGTTAACATTCCAAGATCATATAAAGCATTTTTTCTACAAATCAAAACGCATTTATTTAATCACATTACCGTTTCAATTTCGCTGGCGGTGGATAAGTCACCAATGGTTGTCTTTCTTTAGGCCCCTGAAACACCATCACCGTCACGGTTTTATCGCCTGTTGTGCCGCCACCTACCAATTGCGCCTCAGCACTCGTACCAGCGCCATCTACTTGTGTTCTACTTCTTAGCGGTAAAATGACGCCATCATTTTGCTTACAACACCCCGCCATTTGTTGTGAATTTGGTGGACAGCAAGGTTGCGTCACCATTTGTGGATATTGTTGTTGATAACCCATTGGTGGTATAAAATTGACGGTATTAATCAAAGGTGTAGAATGGCGCGGCTGTGGGTGGCCATCATTTGCGGAACGTGTGACAATATCACCTTTTATATTTACAACACGATCTTTGGTTGGTGCATGAGCGTTTTGAGCTTCCACACTGGCCGCATCGACTGGTGGTGCCGATGGCGTTTGTGTTGCTTTCGCAGACGCATTCTCATCGGGTGTACTAAGTGGTGGACCACGTTTATTTAGTTTATACAACAACATGCTGAGTATCATCGAGGCGAATAAGCTTAATACTACAAGCGCGCCACCTATGGCGTAAATCATCTGGAAATATTTTATAGACATTATTTAAATTGTGTTTTAAATCCCTCTAAAAATTTGTCATACCAAATAATCCTCCCGACAGCCGCATTTTGTATCAGAGTTCGTAGCGCGCATTGATCTCATTTGCTTTTTGTAGTCTGGCGCACAAGTTGCGGGAGTAGACGGGTATTTGTTTTTGTACTTTTGTAATATAATATCGTTCTTCTTATGCAATGTTTCAAAAAAATTGTCTTTTGTTGTGGAATAAAATTGTTCAAAAGCATAAACTTCAGTGAGCGCATCTTCCAAGAGTTTTGCCATGCTATAGGGACTAGCCGTATCTTGCGCGCGTGCGTTTACACCTCGTACAGTTTCATAAAGCAGTGTAGCATTTGGTATGAACTCTTTGGCATACAATTCTTGTTTTATTAAACTGTCTAAGCTTTCTAATTTGCATCGAAAAATCTTTGCTTGAGGTGTGCCCGCCACGTAATGCTCTTTCACGTATGCTATAAATGGCATGCCATCTTTTGTCTTTAGGAACGCTTGCATGTCATATTCATACCATTCCTCCTGCAGTGGATCCTCAGCACTCTTGAAATAATCATCTGTGAAACTGAGGTGTGATATTTTAAAAAGTGGAATTTCGCGTTTTAGTAGAGTTTCAAGGATCTCGCTTGCTGGAAAACTCATTTCATTGCTGTCCACATTTGGTGCGCACTCAAGCGGCTCAATTACGGAACTAAGCCCAACGGATCTTATGAAAGCGCTGAGAGCGTTAAAGAGAAAAAATGAAAAAATTTAATTAAAAAAATTGCCACCCTTTTATATTTTGAAGTGTACACTCACTCTCTGTTATCGTTGTGACAAATTCCTGTATGTAGCACCATGGTCAAGAGAAAATGTAGCACCGCTAGCAGCGCTAGCATAACTATGGAGAAAAGGCTTAGAAAAATGAAACTGCGAATAAAAGGGATTTTTATTAAATAAAATTAATTTTAATAAAGTTTTGTGATGGCGTAACGTACACGGCACACAAAGTGTTAATGTGTTAATTGAAGCTTGAAAGCATGCACCTACCATTTGATAAGAAAATTTGTTTCTTCATAGTAGCGAAAAATGGAAAATCCCAGCATCATAAAGAGCATATAAATGAGCTGCAAGCAAGCAATTTAGTATTAATTTTTTACAGTGTATCAATATATTTCTCAATTAATTTACCGCTGCTGTTACGAAAACCATAGCCAAGGCCACGAAGAGTATTGACTTTGGTATGGCACGTTTCTCTTGCGAATCTTCATTGCTTCTGTATTCAACCGGCAGTCGATTTTCGTTTAGGTTTTCAATTTCAACAAAATTTGGTACCATTTTTGCGATGCTCTCCTGTATGTGAGTTATGTTCGAATATGCTTCCATCAGGTACACGAAACACTCTTCTGCGTGCAAATAGCGGTAATATAAGGCGCTCAGCTAAATATGAATTCAAGTTTAATAGAAAATCATTTGAAAAATCAAATTGAAATCGCACTTACATGCCACACATTTAGCTGTTTGAACGGTGGAAAGATGTTGGTTCTATTCTTCGCATCAAAAGTGGTTTTGGATTTTAAGAAATGTAGCCCAACACGCAGAAAGTCGCGCAGATCTAAATAAAGAAGTCAACATTTTATAATTTTTTCGTAATTCTCTCAGTATCATTTTTTCTCTAATTTTCTATTTCTTTACTGCTTTCTCTACACGGCTAAAAGTTTGTGCCTAAATTTTAAAAATTTTTGCCTAAATTTTTAGCCGTGTAGCAACCGAACCTTTCGTGAAAATCTCAAAATTTTTGATTGATTGTTTTTAAGCTTTACTCACAATCATCCATTTCTATGCCTAGTATAACCAACTCATAAGCGACTTCACGCAATTTTTTCAACGAATTTTCATAGAATAATTTATTTGCGAATAAATGTTTCATCAGCTTGAAATTGTTTTGTTCATTTTGTGCCATAAGCTGCTGCCACACGATAAGTTCTGAAATGAAAGCAATTAAACCACATACTTTCCTCGTCGACTCCATCTAAAAATGTTTACTTACCATTAGCCATCGCCTTGTCTAATTCTGTTTTTAGCTCATCCATATGATTTTTGTACTCATCTGGTAGTGTATTATTTTGAAATCCTTCCGCAGCTCTATAAGTCCCAACTTCGTTGTGTTCTAAAGCATCCGCATTGCCCACATCTCTGTAACGAGCCTGCTCTTTACTATTTTTTCTTAATAAATGATTGGCACGCGCCGATAAGTATAGACCTGCACTATAAAGCGTTTACAATAGCACTGCAAGTCCACAAAGGGTTAATACTTACACTAGTGGCAATAATAATAATATTAGTAGAAATTTGATGAAGAAGCGACGGCAAGAATGCTTGCTTTGTCCAGAAATATGCAAACCTTTGATGTAACAAGAGAACCAAAAAATGCTATAGAGTAAAGAGAGGGGTATTTTAATTAATTTTGAAGTATTGATATGCAACTCCGAATCATTCCGAAAATATTTATTTATTAATTCTGTATGAAGCTTTTGAAAAAAAATTACTTAATAAAGTGCAGCCCATTTTTACCAGCTTTCGGAGTTTTTCGGAGTTTTAAAATTTTATTACATGTATGTAAATACTTGCGGAGTAATTCGGAGTGACATATAACAAAAGGTTAAAATCAGGTGTAGAGAAATTTCGATGTATCTCCGAAAAAAAATATTACAATACTTATTCACGACAATTTTTCGGAGTAACACTGCAACTCCTAAAAACTTCTCCCTTTCCAAATCTAACCCTCAAACACTCTTACCCAGCTAGTGCTGCCACTCCCGCCATGACTAAAAAACCGATCCATACTGGAAACATTGCCAGCATCTCAAACCAATCATTCTTAGCGACACGCGGTCCGAAGTCATCGTCTTCAACATAACCATCCGGTAAATCGTCAATTTCGGATTTAAGAAAGCACCAACCCGAAAGTTGCATAGCGAACTTATTTATGCTGCAATCACCATCATAATGATATTTGCCCATAATTTTGCCGATATTCAGGAAATTTTTATTGGATTGTCAAATGGCATTGATTGAATTTATTTTTGCAAAAATTTATAATTTTTGTTAAAAAAATACGCGAAATAAATGAGTTTTAAACAAAATTTCTATTGAAAAAAAAAATGTTTTAAAAAAATACAAATTTTGCTATAAAAAAACTTCAAAAATTTGATTTGAAATGAGATGTAATTTAAAAAAGTGAAAAAAGAGTTGATAAGTTTTTTTAAGTGAATTTCGAAAAAATTTCGTTGTTCGAAATTGTTTTTCTAGTTTGTAGAATGGCGAAAAAAAGAAAATAAAAAAAGGTCCAGCAATTTCGGATCTTGCTAAAAAGTTCACACAAGAAAACATGCATTCTAAAAATAACCAAAACTAGATCCGAAGGCTGACTTCGCTATAAAAAAGTATCATTCAATCGCTCTAGTTTTAATAATTATAGGTGCAATGTTCATGCAACCAAATGCGCATGTGTGTGTGTGTGTGTTGGTTGAAATCATTGCTTTTATAGAAACTCCACCTACTTGAACCAGAGACACACATTGTGCGCATTCTGCAAAACTTAACAACATAATTTCCGGTCAAGCGTTGAAGTTTTTATGCGAAAATTGAAAATTATACACAACACAAGACGAATAATCTTTGTTATTAGACAATTTTGTTTTTTTTTTTTACTTTGTATTGCTGCTGCACTTAGACTACCGTTATTCGTTGTTGTTGCGATTGCTGACAAATCGATTAGTTGGAGACGAAAAAAAAAAAAACAAAAAAAAAAAAAAGAAAAATCCGAAGTTGCCTTTACAGCTGAGGCCACTAAAACAATTGACCACTTGGCATGAGCCAACTCAGCGCACTTTGTTCTATCCTCACGACAGGCAATGGCCGTTAAGCACACAACAATACAACAACAACAACTACGACAATGATATTCGACAGTTCACTGCATTTGCTGTGAGGTTAACGCACAATTGGCTGGTCAATGGGGCGGCAGACTGACTGACTGCCACTGATGGCTATGTCAATTTTCAATCGACTAGCAAAGTGCGCTTTTTCTAACGTTTTTTTTTTTTTGCTTTTGTTTTGCATTTTTTGCTTTTGTTTTACTAAAGAAAAATATGTTTTTCGAGTGAAAAATTGTCGAAGTTGCACATTGCAAGCAGTTGCTGGGATTGAATGTGGTCAACTGGGCAGGCGATAAATTGCAGGCGTCGTCTACTCCAAAAATCCATTACAGTTCAATGGCTAAAACAAACAAACGAACAAACAGCACATGTGCTCAAATACGCACACATGCACACACACTCGCACACACCACTTACACACACTCTCATACTTTAGGCGCACGCATTGAAATTACATTTTTTTGCTTTTGGCCATTGCTGCGTTTCACTTTTTTGTTGGTGCAGTATTGTTTATATCGAGCTCCCCTCCCCTCTAGCCATGCCAATTTTTCAGTTAAGAAATCACTGCCAGCTGATCTTTATCCTTTTTGCGTTTGATTTGTTGTTGCGCATGCGCGTCTGACTCGTCAAACAATCATCATTGCAAACACCCAATTGCGTCGACAAATTCCAGTTTTTTTTTTGTTGTTTCAGCGTTTATTTTGCGATTTCCTTGTTTAATCTTGTTAGCCTTGTGTGGAGTTACTCTGCTATGGTTGTTGTTGTTGTTATTATTCTTGTTATTGTCTTCTACAACAGTTGCGCTGAGTTGATTAGACTTGTTCGCTGACTTTCCCAAAACACCTTTCGTCGGAATGTCAATAAAAATAGATTCGCTGTGGGTTTAGCGGTTAGTCGCCACTGATTGGCGTTTGTGAAAGATTTGCGTTGACCGTGACGACGAGAGTTGCCAGATTATATCGAATTTTGTAACAAGAAACAGTTTTGAGAAAGTCAATGTCAGTGAGTACCTTAGCTTTAATAGCGATGTGAGGGATTAGAAGTCTGCCAATGACATGTTTAGGCTTAGACGAGTCTGCCATGACAATACCGACCGGGTGAAGGGCTGTCGTGAGTATTGCCCACTAACACCCCCTAGATTAAAGTACGTAAAAAATGTGTCCGTCTGTTCAGACTGCGGCAGCATAAACTGTCTTTTCTATAAAGATATGGAACCTCAGCGGTTCTCATTTTCTTTTTTTAGGTCAATCTAGTCCTTGATCGGCTTCATGGTTGGGTTCAATAAACGATTTTTATGTGCTGAGGCAACTTCAGATAGTCTTTCGATGTTCCTGTTGTCTGACTTTCATAATTCTATTTTTTTTATAAACATTTTAAATTCCAAACATCTGGCAACACTGTAATACTTTTTACCTATACTTTATACTCTACGTTTCCGTTGCTACCCACTCACTACCCGTTAGAAAATCAGAGTTGTTAACAACTAGTTGAGTGGCCAACAGTACACCTACAAACACACACTCATACACAATGGTAATGCAACGAACTCAGCTGAAGTGTTGAGTAACTGCGCAATTTTTACTGCGCTAATGCGGTGAAGTCAGCGCCATGACGCAAACCGCATACATTGCTCCATTTCGTTATTGTGACTGAAAAAAAGTATTGCCAAGCAATGTTTCTCAACTGAAGTCGCCATCGTTACAATTCTATTACAATAACTATAGGTTCAGTATTTTTTGCCTATACTCAGCGCTATTCGACGGATGTGGTGCAAGTTTTGTTACCAGCCCAACTTTCAAGGGGTTCGATTTGTTAAGTCCCGTCAAATTTTTGGGTCTCACCTTAGTTTTCTGTTCTGTTTTGCTACACCGTGCAGCGTTACCCAGCCCTACTCCATTGCACTCCTAATCACTGTGTTTATGCAGACATGTTGTTGTTTGTGCGCTTTGTTATTGTTGTTTTTCATTAACATCGCAGTCCGTGAGTAGTGTTGCCTTTGTTGGTTTCATATTTATTTTTGATGTGATTTAGATTCGTTTAGACAGGTGAAAGGCTAAATTGTCAATTTGCAGAAGGCAGTCAGTGGAGTAACCAAGCAATCGACAATAAATACATAGTAAATAGTAAAATAACAAAAACAAAATAATATACAAAATAATACAAAATCAAGGAATGTAACTACAACAAAATATTTGTAATTGCGGTGACGGTCGTTGAAAGTGGGTCGTCACCCATATAACGAGCTACTTGCCACACTGCATTGCTGTGGATGAAATGTGATTTTGTTGTTGTTCTTTCATGTTATTATAGTGGTATCACTAGTTATTTTTCAGTATCAACAGCGCTTGGTGAATAAGTAGTTCCACCTTCAGAAAAATAAAAAAAAATTGTAATAACAAAGCATGAAATAAACCAAACTAGCGGCTGTAAGCCAAAGTCACAGTGACGAGCCTCGTCTGCGGGCAATTTTTTGTCTACGCTGCGCCTACTTTGCGCGTCAAACGGGTCAAACGCACACACAAGCAGTATTGCGCATGCTGCTCACCTGGTTGACGATTGCATGTCAGCGTCAGGCACAACGTTGTCATTGTTAGCATAGGTGGAAAGTGCTGCCGAAAAGATTTCGATACATTAGAGTGGGACAAAAACATTTTTTTTTAAATTTTTTTTTTAAATGCGAAAGTAACTCTCAAAAAGTGTTTAAAAAAACTGCCATTGCTAGTTTAAATTTTTTATATTTTTTTTCTCTAAAATCTGTAAAAAAATATTGCATTTTTAAATTTAAATAGAAGTTAAATTAACCATAAAAAGTTAAACCCATTTTCAAATTTTTTTTGAAACATTTAAAGAATTTTCTTGTCAAATAATATCTAAATAATAAACAAAATATTTTTTCCGGTTTAGTCTAATATACATACATTTATACATACATACATATTCCTACAAGCAGCTGTGCACAAAAAATTATTTATTCCCGGCAATACGTCAGCAATTTTTACTCCACTCCTGCAGTGAATTTAGTTTTTTTTTGCGTTTTTCTCCTTCCATGCATCAGAAATTGAAAATTTATGAAAATGAGTTAGTTGCTCATTTTCTGCTTATTGTCTACTAGCATTTTGGCCATTGTTGTAGTTGTTGTTGTGCATACTTGTTTTCTTTTTTGATTTTTACTAATTTCCGTTTATATCGAAAGAGAAATTGATTTTTGATTCTTCATTTAACGTGCAGAAAATGCTGTCAAAGGCAAAAGTGGAGCAATGATTTTTCTTTTGAATTGCTTATTGGTCCTAGTGACCTGAAAAACTGTGCAGATAATAGGAAACAATTTAAATATTTATACAGTAATTTCACTGTGGGTGAAATTTCCATAGGAGCGTGCAGGAATTTAAGGTGAGCGTACATTTTGAATTTAAATTTTAAGGAGGAAGTTACAGAGATTTCTTACTTTTGATTAATTTTTGATATTGTTTTAAAAATAATTCAAGGTACTAAAAAAATTAAAAAAAAAAAAAACAAAACAAAAAAATTTTTTTTTTAATTAAAAGTAATCAACAAAAAAAAATTTAAAAAAATCATTTTGGAAATAGTAAAAAAAAATTTTTTTTTGGAAAAATTAAAAAATAAAAAAATTTTTTATTCAAAAACTTAAAAACAAAATATTTTCAAAAACCATTTTCCAAAAAATCAAAAAAAATTTTCATTGTTTTCGATTTTTAAATTTTTTTGATTCTTTCAAGATTTTTTAAAACAATTAAAATACTCATTACTGATTGAAAGCTCCAATCCAATCAACTGACTACTTAATTCTATTGAGAATTTCACAGGTTTATTTTCTTCTAATCAACACTATGAGTTGCATAGTAAAATAATAACAATAAATAAATTTTATTATTTATTAGAAATAATATATTTTCAGCGGTATTTCAGTAAAATTTATATTTCCAAATACATACATATGTATGAATACGTGATCGCATTAACTAAAATGCGGGGAGGGAGGGCTAGGCTAATACCTAAAGCAAATCAAATTTGAAGAAAAAGCTGTATAAACATAGTTACAGCTCAAGACACATGTTGCTAGAAACATATTGCAAGACAGAATGTATCCATACAGAAGGATCCTTCAACAAGTTTTATATTGCGCCAGCATAAGAAATCTATGGGCATCACACATACACGAGTAGTGACATATTTTGCAACATCTGGCAACATGAGTCCAAAAAAACAACTTGTTACCCGCCATTTTGATCATTACTCATATTAGTTACTTTTATCAAAATCCTTCTTATTTTATAGCGCAGTTTCTTAAACTAGAATTTTTTATTGCAAAAGTTCTCATATAAAGCTGTGGAGTGATTTAGTTTATTACTTGTCTCTATTTGAATACCAGTTTCTTGGCTATAACTTCGTCTAGTTGCACGACTTGTTGATTAGCCAGCTCAGTGATTTAATAGCACTTCGGTAATGGCAATTAAAAATCCACTTTGTCAATATGAAAAGAACAGGAATAACAACTTAAGTCGCACTTTAACTGCTTTACTTACATAAACGTAGCAATATGAAAGGTTTGACTTTTTAAATTTTTTTTAATGTATTTATTTATCTTCATATGTATATTTATAAGCCTATAAGCATGCTTTATTTGCCAAAAACAATTTTTAATTTTTTAATTTCACTAAATTCTAAAGGAGCGAAGTTTTTTTTCTTAATTTTTTTTTTATATATTTTGTTAGGAGCTTTGTTTTGTGTTCCGCGCATGAGCGTAGCAAATTAGTAAATAAATCAATTTTTTCGCCAAGCCTAGTATTTCCTTGATAATCATGAAATTCTTAAGAAACTTTGAGTGTATACAGAGAGGTGAATAAAGGCTTAAATGTGATTCGCAGAAATGACGCCGCCAAAAGGGAGAATATTAAGAAGCATTAATTAACCCAAATATTTGTATACTCAAGGAATAGGAGATTATGTGCTTATACATATTATCATACCTAGATATGTGTATTAGCCGTACAAACATTTTTTTTTTTTTTTGGTAAGGTCAGGATTAGTAGATAAGAATTCTTACTTAATTATTATTATTTTTGTTAATTTTTTCGTGCACATATTTATGGTTGTAAATAAGCTCAAGGCCAAGAATAATAATTTTTATAAAAATTTGTATGAAAAATATTATACATATTTTTATTTTTCAAAATTTTTTATTGATTATAAAAAGCTTTTTTTGAATATAAGCTGCTAGACTTTTTTTTAGCTAACAAATTTTGACACGTTCTAACAACCTTTAGGCTAACAGAACGATAGTTTGTTCGTTAGTTATACTCCGAAAACACCATTAAGTCACAACAATCAAATATTAAAATGTTCTGATGTTCTTCTTAGCCATTAGCTTACAGATTATGTTTAGTTTGAAAAGAACTAAACTTTCACAGCTTATTTTTATGACAAATATAAAATTTAGAATTTTTACAACTAAAACGGCTCTTTCACGCTGTCAAATCGAAATAAAAGCTCAAGTTATAAAACCACGAAAACATGAATTCATTTATGAGTTATAAAAATCATGAAACCGTAACCAGATCCGTGAAAGAAATCATAAAATTCTAAAGCAGAGCAATTAAATTTAAGCTCTTTTGCGCTTTATTTTTTTAAAGGTTTCATGCTGCTCAACAAATTTTATTTTTAATCAAAGCGCAGCATACTCGTATAAGAAATCCATCGCCGCTTTTATTACCGCGCCGACATTCAATATTTACAAATGTGTCTCATTCAACTGTCACGCACGCGCACCGCTTTCAGTGTTCAATAAAATTTCAAATGATTAAGACATTAGGTTCAATTTTTTATTTTTTATTTTTTAATTTTAGTTGGAGCCACATAAACTCATTCATACACTTTGTACGCCCAGCCAACTAAACACTCAGTCGACCATTAGCAAATGGCTTTTTGTGCCTTTGCTGTCTCCGAAAGTCTTCCTAAGCGCACTGCAACAACAACATAATTTTTAAAAGAAGCTGCATGTTGTCTGGCCCCCCGCCAAAGTGTTTATCTGCCTCCATTCACACATTGCTGTAGACTTAATTTTTTTATTTCATTTAAATTACATTTCCCTTTGCCCCCCGTCGATGTTTTAATGCTTGGCTGGCATTCAGTTCATTGGCATCTTCAGCCTGCATCTGTCTACAATTTTTTTTTTATTTTGTATTAATCTAATAGTTCTCACTCTTTTGCTTGATCGCACTCTCTTGTCGGCTGTGTCGGACAGTTGGAGACAAGAAAATGATTTGTCGCTTCATTTTAGGTCGCGCCATAGACTCATAGCACTCCACTCTAGCGAGCACGCAATATTTTATTTTATTTATTTTTTTTGTGTTTTTTAATGTGGAAACCTACACATCATCGACAATCTCAACATTAATTTTAAACAAATTTTTAAAAGCCACAAATGATATTTATAAGTAACATAAACTTGATAAGCAGAATGTGTCGGTTTTAGGTGGCAGTGTTGATGCGCTACGAACTTGGAGATGGAGTGTTGATATTCGTGTATCATTAGAAAAAAAATATTTTACACAAGATTTTGAGGGTTCTATTCGAACTTTTAATAAATAATTGATCAAACAGGGAGTTCCAAAAAAAAAAAAAAATTGTATGCATAGCTGGACTCTTTGCTGTTTAAGGGTTTGTGCTCAGAGAGCAGCAGCGAACTACACATTGCACTCGAATCTGCGCTCTTTTATAGAATACAAATTGACAGTTGAAAAAGACAGATAATATTATTTTATAAGTGGCCATATGAGCAACGCGTTGACCGACAAGTAGTTGCGCTATATGAATGCCACTTTATGCCAAAATAAATTTATTAGCTTAAGCAACACTTAGAAGCGCGTCACAGCCGGTGTTGCTTAGATGGATGTACAAAATGTAGCGAGTTAATGTGGTGTGATGACGAAAGTGAGGATGTATGACAGTAACAACAACAACAACAATGACCACAGATATGGCTAACCAAATACTTAAATAACAAACAAAAACAATTAAAACTAAAAAAGGAAATCCCATTAACAAATCTGGAAACAAAAGACAAAAAGAAACAAGGTGCAAATACCAAAAAAAGGGCAATCAAACACTTTGCTGAGCAACAACAAAAGCGGGTATCAAATGACGCGCTGCTGGTGCTTACCGGCCACGACTTGACCAAAAAGCGAAGAAATGAAAAAGGTGGCACTGCTCAAACGCCTTATTTTGCTTTGCATAACTTCGAGTTGGCTGAAGTTCAGCACAGGTGTGTGTGTGTGTGTTTGTTGTTGTGTTATTTTTGAACGGCCTCAATAACGAATTCGTGACACTAAAGCTGCGCGCCAGAACAACACAAAGCGACTAATACACGCACAACAACAAGAACAACAACAACACGTTGCTAACTGCACATGTGGCTCACACCGACACTTTCGCTTGATGGCGCAGGCGTGTATGGCACAACAAAACCATTAATATCAGTTTTCAACTGGCACTTGGTTGCCTAGAAGAAGTTGGTTGGCGTGCTGGCCTTCTTATAGCGTCTTGCTTGGCTTGACTTTGTCTTTTGTGTTGTTTGTGCGCTTGCCTGGCTTTGACTTGGTTCTTGTTTTGTTGCGAACGCACTTTCTTGCTTTGTTTTTGTTATTGTTGTTTGCCGTTTTGTGTCACCTACTGCAGTCCGTTCTCTTAATTTATTTTTTGTTTTGTTTTTTTATTTTTGTTTTTTATTTGTTGTTCTTCACAAACGGCGTTAAATGGAATTCAGTCTCAATTTTCACCAATTGAGATAAATCGGAAGTTGTTTAGCTGGTAACACTTGTTTTGGCGTTACGTTTTCGAGAGTTTGGCTGTTCCCATTGCGCGTTTTTTATTTTGATTTAGTTTCGTTTATTTGTTTTTGTTCGTTCAGCGCTTTTGTTTCCTCTTAAATTCTTCTTCTTCATTTATGTTTTATTGTTGCACTTTAGGCCTTTTGCTTTTAACAGTATTTTTATAATTTTTTATTTTTGTATAATTTTTTTTTTTTTATTGATTTGTAGTTGTTGTGCCACTTTGTTTTGTTGCTGTTTGCTACACCTTGCGGCGCCTTCCATTATCACTTAAGTCATAAATTTTGTCTTCTTCAATGTTTTGTTATTGTTTTTGCGCTTTTCAACGGCTCTAACCATATTTTTTGTTGTAGCACTCAATAAATGTTCCCATATAATAATGCCTCATATTCACATACAACAACAACAAAGGCATTCATATATCAATACACTTTCATGCGAGATTATAAGCTGTAAAATATAAATAAAAATTTTAATTCTTTTCTTATTTTCTCTTTACTTAAAACTCCCTTAACTGGTACTGCGCCCCTTCATAACTCGCTATGTAGTCTGCGCATGCGCGCCGCCTGAATGCTGATCTACATCGCTGTAGAGTGATATTTCCGTCAGCATTATAATTGGTACGCTCGTTTTAATGTATATCATTTATCTTTTCTGTGTTTTTGATTTTTGTTTTCCTTTTTATTTTGTATAAGAATATTTTCTTGATGACTACTTAGCACTTTGTAATTATATCATTTTTTGTTTTTGCATGTTATATTTCATTTTGATTTCTTTCTTACGCTTCTGGGTCATCAATGCGTAATAAGTTTTGATTTTTAGCTCCATTCGCGGCAATTAACGCGAATGACTCAACTAAAGCTAGATAATTTTTTTTTTTTTTTTAATGCTTAATGCTTTTTCATTCATTTAAAATTCTATTTTAAAATCAGCGCTAAAATATAAAGTCTCGTTTTATCTGATTAACAAAACCTATTCAAACATTCAACGCTTTTAAATTTTCATCAACAGCCCTCCATCTAAAAATTCCAACGTAATTTTAGTCAAATTGCATAATTTATAATGACAAAAGAAGAAAAGTTAGTAATTTGTTTACCACCATCAACCATAAAAACAAACATGCAACTTGACAAATCCTTTTTAATAATTGCAATTGCAGTAACAAAAACCCAGTTAAATTAGATTATTTATTGTTATTAAAATTAATTTTTAGTTGCAACAAATAACAAACAGAGGATACTTTGAATCGAATACATTTGTTTTGCAACATTATTTATGAATGTATGTAATGTTGTTACAACAAAAATGACGGTGCACACTTCATACACAGGAACACACACTCACACTCTCCCACACCAACACACAAACAACTCCCCAAATTTGTTCAACTCCAGTCCAAAATTAATTTGCTATACAAACAATGGCAATAAATGTTGCAAGCCAGTGCAAAGTTGGTACAGTAACAACATTAAAATAAACAAAAAAAACAAAAACAACAATAATCACTATATAAGCAACAGCTTCATCAACAAGACTCATTAACGTACAATGAAGGTAGTAAACAATATGAAAAGCGACTAAGCTAACATGCAACATGCCACACTGAGTGGCAGCAAGGGGAAATTTTGCGCATAAAGCATGCAAGGAGCATTTGGCTGACAGGAGCTTGCATCTAAGTGTGTATTAAGCGGAACTTCAGTGGGTTTTTTGGTGAGTTGAATAAGCGTTAAAATGGATGAAGTACGTGGGTGCGGAGAAAGGGGTATCTTTGAGGTCATTTAATCGTATAAAAATTGGTAATATTGCTTTCAAGTTCATACTGATTCCAAGAGGGTGCAAGGATTTACACCATTATTTTATTTTAATTTATTTTTTTTATTTTATTCTATTTTATTTTATTTTATTTTATTTTATTTTATTTTAATTTATTTAATTTTGCTTTATTTAATTTAATTTTATTTTATTTAATTTTGATTTCTTACTTTATTTTATTTTACTTAATTTTATTTAATTTAATTTAATTTAATTTAATTTAACTTAATTTAATTTAATTTAATTTAGTTTAATTTAATTTAATTTAATTTAATTTAATTTAATTTAATTTAATTTAATTTAATTTAATTTAATTTAATTTAATTTAATTTAATTTAATTTAATTTAATTTAATTTAATTTAATTTAATTTAATTTAATTTAATTTAATTTAATTTAATTTAATTTAATTTAATTTAATTTAATTTAATTTAATTTAATTTAATTTAATTTAATTTAATTTAATTTAATTTAATTTAATTTAATTTAATTTAATTTAATTTAATTTAATTTAATTTAATTTAATTTAATTTAATTTAATTTAATTTAGTTTAATTTAATTTAATTTAATTTAATTTAATTTAATTTTATTTTATTTTATTTTATTTTATTTTATTTTATTTTATTTAATTTTATTTTATTCATTTTTTATTTTATTTTATTTTATTTTATTTTATTTTATTTTATTTTATTTTATTTTATTTTATTTTTATTTTATTTTATTTTATTTTATTTTATTTAATTTAATTTAATTTTATTTTATTTTATTTTATTTAATTTTGCTTTATTTTATTTTATTTTATTTTATTTTATTTTATTTTATTTTATTTTATTTTATTTTATTTTATTTTATTTTATTTTATTTTATTTAATTTTGCTTTATTTTATTTTATTTTATTTTATTATATTTTAAGCTATTTTAGAATATTTTTTTTATTGTTTTGCAGATAATGAATAATGTCCTAACTAGTCCCTTGAAATAGTTTTCCTGAATGCGCCCTTGCCTTACTCACCAACAACAACGACACTGGCACGCCATCATACGCACCGCTGGTTTCAAACGAAAACTCTGCAAGGGCAAATAAAAATAAAATAAAATATATGTGTAAGTATGTGCAACTTAACGAGCATGTGTGAGCTTTGAAATTAATTAAATTTTACAACACATTAATTTTTGCAACGCTGCATGCAACAAACTGAGGCTTTATTGCCATTTAACTGGCATGGCTGAGGTAGTGGCAAGTTACGCACTATACGGAGCGATTGTGTTGTGCAACTAGGAATTATGGTTTTTATAAATAGGTGCTCAAATTTGTTGTTTATTTCGCTTAAACCAAAAATTCAATTTCAATTTATTTTTTTTATTTTTAGCTCCCACATTTTCAAGCGCGTCACACTCACCCTTGGGAGCAGCGTCCTTGCTACATTTTGTTATATTCTCTCAGCGAGGGCATAAATTAAGTCATGTCCTGTTTTAAATTACAGCCAACACAAGTGAAAAGTAAAAAAACAAAAACGAGCCATCAAAACTACTAGCCAACCCTCTTTGTCTACGACCGCATCGCCAGCACTTTCCAAAGTAATAATCATTAATTGTGGTGGCGGCATTCACTGTGCGGTAAGCAATTATGCTACTTGCTATATATTTTAGTTGTGCAACATATTTGCATAAATTATGCAAAATATTACAGTGCGACAGTTTGTGGGGTGAAAATGTGAATATCGAAATTTTAGTAACCGAAAAATGCATAATTGGTGATGCGCCACAGTCGCTAGTTATTTGGCTGGTTCTGTTGGACAACACACCCTATTATTATTTATGAATTTTTTAAAAGTTTTGACGCTATTATGCGAAATGTTTGCCACGCGAAATTTGTTGTTCCCAGCTTTTTACATCCGACTAAATTATTTCCGCCACTAGGATGGTAGAGGTTCTTTGACTGGACTAGGATGAAATTAAATTATTGCTTTCCCTTTCAATTTCATATAATTTTTTGCGTATTAAATGAAGTACAAATCTTTTAATTAAAACCCCAAATAACCTTGATTTATGCTCATTTTTCCCAACTACCTACCTACCTTAAAAAATTTACTCAAGCGTCAATTGCATTTCTGCACAACAACTTGCACTCAATTTATTTATATTCTAATTATCTTGTACAGTATCCATGTAGATACCCATACACATACATACATACATATCTTTATCTATATGTACAAGTATCCACTATAATATACATACATAAGTACATAAGTTTCATGTCACTCTCGAGTTAGAAGTGCAAGTTCACGCTTGACAAGTGCCTTACCAACGTACCGACCAACAAGCCAACCAAGCAGACAGACAGCAACTTGAGCTGGGGTATGTTGGACAGCATGCACCAGGAACTAAAAACACTTCCAACTTAGTTAACCAACGAGTCATCAAATAAATAAGCAACATTTTGTCCATAACACACTTTGGCAGTAATGCATTTGAGAAAAAGTTATGCAGTGTAAGAGTTACATACGTTTAAGGCTCATTTCCATGGTGACTAGATACATACATACATGCATGCCAGTGCACAAGATTACCCAATAAACATTTGGAAGTGGTCTTGAACATTATCGCGGTATTAGATTTCATACATTCATTATGCCGCTACAGTCATTGGTCAAGGTGACTCTGTTTGAGTTTTTGATATGTTTCTTAATGGCTTCCGCTTATTTTATGTTTTAAAATTAAATTTAATTTTAATATAGATATTTTATTATTTATTTATTTATTTATTTATTTAAAAATTTTTTTTTTGGTTATTTTATATTCTTTATTTTTTTGTTATCATATAATTTTTAAAAATTTTTTTGTATTATCATATTTGTTATTTTATATTATTAGATTTCATTTAATTAAATTTTTTTCTTTTATAGATTTATATTTTGTTTTATTACGTTTTTATTTTTAAAATTTAGTTTTTTAATTTTTTTATTGCGTCAATTTATTTTTTTATGTCATCCTACAGTTTTTTAAATTTTTTTTATTTTTTTTATTTTATTTTATTTTATTTTATTTTATTTTAGTTTATTTTATTTTATTTTATTTTATTTTATTTTATTTTATTTTATTTATTTTATTTTATTTTATTTTATTTTATTTTATTTTATTTAATTTAATTTAATTTAATTTAATTTAATTTTATTTTATTTTATTTTATTTTATTTTATTTTATTTTGTTTTATTTCATTTTATTTTATTTTATTTTATTTTATTTTATTTTATTTTATTTTGTTTTATTTTATTTTATTTTATTTTATTTTATTTTATTTTATTTTATTTTATTCTATTTTATTTTATTTTATTTTATTTTATTTTATTTTATTTTATTTTATTTTACTATGCTTTATTTTATTTTATTTTATTTTATTTTATTTTATTTTATTTTATTTATTTTTTTAATATTTTATTTAATTTTATTTTATTTTAGTATATTTTATTTTATTTTACTTTATTTTGTTTTATTTTATTTTATTTTATTTTATTTTATTTCATTTTATTTTATTTTGTTTTAGTTTCTTTCATTTTATTAAATTTTACTTTCAACTTATTTTATGTAGAGCTAATTTCCCCTTGTTTGTTGGGTTTATTGTGTGGTTTCGAGAGCATGTACATATATTTTGCGTGCATGTGTCTTATAAAAAGGTGAGGCACTGCCTCTGCTGCGCTAGCCTCTTGCCCCTAACACTCGGCACAATTATAATTAAATATGCAGTTGTTGGTTGACTTGTTTTTGCAAATTTATACCTACATACATGCACAACATATTTCTTATTCTTATTCCACATTCATTTTCCTCATATCACTGTTAGGTGTTTTTGCTTTTGCTTTGCTCCAATTTCATTTGCAATTACAACTTTTTTTTTATGTAAATTGTCAAACGCTAATTGGTATAAGTTTGGCATTGGTGATACAGCTCAGGCCGGTAGATATCCAACGGCATAGGTCTCTTGGTACCACATTACAACTTTTCCAACACATCCCCGCTGCAGGCTTTCCATATGCTATGTTTGTTTGTATGCGTGCTTCTGTCAGGTGAAACAGTTAAGCAGCTCTCGTCCATAGAGCTTCACATAAATATGCACAAATACAAATGCAAAAACACCTACACTACTCTCACCTCTGTTGCCTATACATACTTACATATGTATGTATATAAGCGTGAACCTCCCATATGTACTTTCCCTCATCATGCATTTTCTTTTGAGTTCCCTTGACTTGGCTGCATTTGTTAATGGTTACTTAGCTGCTTGTCTAAATGCTGGCAGCTTTTTGTTGCAATTTTTCTAGCTCTTGTTGGATTCTTATTGCTGTTTTTGTTGTTGTTGCTCATCTTGTGAACACGCTGTAGTGATTTCTGGTAAGTGACAGCGCTAAAAAGTCAGCGTACGTACTTTCTACGTTCTTCTTACTTCTCTCTCTCTTCTTCTCTGCTCTTAGCACCCTTTTCTTGCCTGATCCCAACAAAAAAAATTGAAAAAAGTATTTTTAGTGTAAGGTACATAAGTAACTCAAAGCGAATATGGACAAACAGCGATTTCTATAGGTCTCGGGATAGAAAGTAATAATTTGTTAGTCACCGTAACGTTCCATTGACGTTATGGCAACGTAGCAATTATGTAGCAGCGTGGTAATTGCGACTTTCAGGGAGCTTTGTGCGCAAAGCTGTCCTTTCTATAACTTGTGGAATTATTATTATTATTATTAATATTCATATCTTTATTTCTTACTGGCCACTTTTCTCAGCTACACTGTGTCTTTACTCACTTCGGCAACATTCTAATTGCGCGCTTGAGCTTGACCTGGTTCATTTTTGCATATATTTATGCTATCTCTGGGCATGTAATTGCACATATTTATGCAAATTTTTACACGCTTCAAGTAAGTGCGTACACTGAAAAAAATTGTTTAACAATATTTTTATCTTACAAATTTGGAGGCACTTTGGACTGAGTAGAGTAGCTAAGTATACAGATAGATTCTACTTATTTCTTCGATAAACAAAAATTATAGTCTATAAGGCGCTCCAAACAAATATCCAAAAATCTGGAATTACATATATCCCCTTCAACTAAGCATATATGAAGAACGTGATTTAGAACCCAAGAAATCGACATGAGTACCTTTTTTCAACTACAAAATTGGTGTATAATACCTCAATAAACATGATATTGCAACCTATTTCAACAACTCAGTATTGACACAATTACTGTTTATTGCAATATGAGATATTGACAAATTTCCTCAAACCGAAATATTACACCAAACCGACAATCAAAAACAAAACCCAAACAAGTACGAAAAGAAACCCTAACAATATTTTGTTTAAATGAATTAAATACATAAATACTAAAGCAATTTCATTAATAATTACAGAGAGGGAGTGAAAAACGGAAGTTGTTACATATGACACATGACATTTGTATGTCATGCACAAAGTAGGTAGAGAGGCATGAGAGATACCCAAAAATAGATTGACGTGCGCAAAATTACAAGGGTAACGCCTCCCATGCTCTACAAAAATTGTAACTGCAAATATATGAATGTACAAATGTAAGTAAATGAAAAATAAAATTTGATATGCAATGTTATGCTCAAAATTTAAACAAAATACAATTGAGGGACGGTGTGTAGATATCAGATAAAAATGCAGCAGAAACGAGTGTGTGGACTGTACAGGGTGATTCGTAGAGTGAATAAAGTAGATGTATTGTGACTGACATGATAATAGGGGGGTATTACTTCAGTATGACTTCGAGATTTTTTAGGATCAGAAATTTAAGGATCATTTTGGAACGTTTTAGGGATCATTTCAAGAGTATTTCGGAATGATTTCGTAACCAGCGCTTCGTTTTCGGGATTATTTTTTTGCTTAACTGTTTTTTATGTCACTTTTTCGGTTCTACTGAATGCACATTTCGGCGTTGTTTTCCTTACCGATTCGGGATTGTTTTCGGGATTATCATTTCTAGGTAATCTCTGGATTTTTGGCGCATTATTTCAGGAACATTTTGGAATTTTTTTGAAAACAAGTTTGGAGATCAACTCGTCGTTGTTGTGATATTTTCGGGATAATTTGTAATTGTTTGTGGAACTTTGGCTGAAAGTGTGGCTTTCAGTAGTCCATCTCAAAGACAGTAGATAGAGCTCAAGAAAAATATTTCAAACAAAACTTAAATAGATTTTAAAGTTAAACCTTCTCAACTCATTTTGCATCTCGAAACCCAGAGAACACCCTAATGTGCATAGCTCAATCGCTCCCCCCCAAATGTTTTTGTGTGCAATTTTCCATTTGCTTTGC
Source organism: Sphenella marginata (assembly GCA_951509765.1). Lineage (NCBI taxonomy): Eukaryota > Metazoa > Arthropoda > Insecta > Diptera > Tephritidae > Sphenella > Sphenella marginata. Next base: position 55,005,596 of record OX608083.1, read on the forward strand.
AGTTTTTTGATTTTGTGTGTCAAATGCTTGATTTACGAAATTTGTTTGGCTGCTTGATTGCTTGCAATAAAATCTGTCCAAACACTTCAAAATAATTTGACACACAAGTAAATGCTTCCCACATCTTTTTTTGTACAAAGGAAAAAAGGAGAGACAAACACAGAAAATATACATACATGCATGTATGTATGTGTAAGGACGGATCCATGTGTGTGAAGGTGTCTACGAGTACAGCACAATAGCAGCAAAAAAGGCGGAAGGAACATTTAAGGCGACAATAAATGGATAAGGAGGAGGGACACTAAATATTGTCAACTGCAAAAATGTTTAATTGTTGTTGTTGCTTTAGCTACACTCACTTCACGTTCGCTGTTTATATACAGTAGCTCCAAGCGAAACTCGTACAACCTTAAGCATTTTAGGGTTGTACATGAAATTCAGGGGCTCCTTTTGGAATTATAACAAATATGTTTTATTTCATAAGTATACAAGGTAACACATAAAAGGGCAAAAAAAAAATTATGAATATGCGTTTATTTATATAAATAAAAAGTAATTTCAAAAAAGTGGCACTTTTGAAAGACAAAGCCAAACTCGTACAGTTTTATTTATCAGGCAACACTGATCACAATCGCGCCTAACTTCACGTTACTTTTAAAGTGGAGCCGTTGGAAGTCCCAAATACATATTAACCTGCCGTGCAAAGTTTTTAATATTGTGTTATTTGTTGAAAAGTATATTATAAAAAGTGAAATGGGAAGGCAAAGAGGACAAACCAGTATTGAAGTGCGAAAATTAGTAATTAATCATTACGAAAAGCGAAAGTCGCTTCGCGAAATATCTGAAATAGTAAATCGAAGCCGATCGACCGTTCAGTATATCATAAAACGTTACAAAGCAGATAAAAGTATAAAAAATAGATCAAAAGTGGCAAACAATAAAATTTTCTCCTCCAGTGACGAACAATACATTCTACATCAAATCAAAAAGGATCCATTTGTGAGTGCCCCGAAACTCGCGAAAATCGCCGAAAATGATTTGGGAAAAAAATGTTGCCCACAAACAATCAGAAACATCCTGTATAAGGCTGACCTCAATGGCAGAAGAGCAAGAAATAAACCCCTCATTAACGAACGTAATCGAAAATCAAGGTTACGATTTGCAAAGGAGCATCAATTAAAAGATTTCTCGTTTTGGAGAAACGTCCTGTATACTGATGAAAGCAAATTTAACCTCTTTGGGTCTGATGGCAGACCCTATGTGTGGAGAAAGGCAAATGAAGCGCTACTTGCCAAAAATATGAGGCCCACGGTAAAGCACGGTGGTGGGTCAGTTATGGTATGGGGTTCATTTTCCGCATCGGGACCAGGAGAACTGTACTTTATTGAAGGAATTATGAACCACGTTATGTATCTTAACATTTTAAGAGAAAAATTGCCACTCTGTAAAGAAAAACTTGGTCTAGGGGAAAATTTGCATTTTTACCAGGACAACGATCCGAAGCATAAGGCTTATAATGTGCGATCGTGGTTGCTATATAATTGCCCGCATGTCATGGATACACCAGCCCAGAGTCCAGACTTAAACCCTATCGAGAATTTGTGGAACTATCTCGATGGGAAAGTCCGCCAACATACCATAAGGTCAAAAGAAGATATGAAGAGAGTCCTTCAGGAGGAATGGCAAAAAATTGAGCCCAGATTTTGTGAAAAGCTTGTTAAAAGTATGCCAAATAGATTGCAAATGGTTATTAAAAACAAAGGCATGCACACAAAGTATTAATATTTACATAAATTATACTTACATATAATGTACGAGTTTAACTTTGGCATTGAACTACAGGCAATTTTAATTTTTTATCCTACTAAAAGTGTTATTGAATTCAAAATTTAAGTTTTAGTATTTTGTTCTTTTTTGTGACTAATGTGCTAATAAAATATGCAATAACTGGTTTGAAACGTTTCTCTTATTTATGATTTTTGAGAATTAAATTATAATTTTTTAACTGTACGAGTTTCGCTTGGAGCTACTGTATGTAGGTATGTGAGAATATGCGCAACAACAGCAGGCAACCAGTGAGACGCAACCAAAGGACGTTGAAAATGAAACGCTTGAGCTGAGCTACCTTAAGGATATGCTTTGCTGCGCACACAAAAAGTATTGAATTACAAATTGTAAAATTATACGCAAAAATGCAAAGATTTTATAAACACTAAAAGCGAAATATTTAATAAAGACCACATTGCAGTCGGTTGACAAACTACTTGAATTACATAAAAAAATAAAAAAAAAAATTAAAATAAAAAAAAATATGCACAAACAAAATGCGAGGGTGAAACAAGAAAATAAATATTTAAATAGCTCAGATTTTGTGTGAGCGCTGGTTGAACTTTGTGAAGCGTGAAATTTATTGGCGAGTTTGGAGAATATTTCCCTGGCATTTTTTTTTGTTGCTTGTTTATTTAATTTTTTTATTTAAATTTTTTTATTTAATTTTTGCTTTTATTGCTGCCCTATTACCTTTTTATTTGCACCTCATATGCTTACTTCTGAAGCGCACCTGCTGCCACAACAAAATATCAGGTACTTAATAAAACATTAGGGATGTTGCGAATATTCGAATTAGTAAAAATTCAAATCTTAACCGTCTCTCAAGTTTTTTCGTTCTCAAAACGGTTTAAGTTATTATTATTTTTCAAATAGTTTGAGCATTTGTTTGCTGTTTTTTGAAAGGACACCCATATTTTTGCTCCAATATGACTCTTATTAAAAACATAAAATTTACATTCACTACACTGCTCCTAACTTTTCGGTGGCCTGAACCGAATCAAATGTGAATTCCTCCACGTGTGTGCCAAATTGAAGTAAATTTTTTTTTGACCATCCCTAATGTGCATATTTATGCAAACTCACTTCTCCGGTTAATTTCGCTTATACGCATATGAAAATATTTCTTCCACTTGAAATCTTAGTAGCCCAGAGCTACCGTTTGTAATTACTTTACACCCTGAGAATATTTAAGTGCTGCCAGACTGACCATACCGTGCAGACCGAACAAGTTGAACATACTGTTGCAGCTTAAATTCTTTTGTTGTTGTTGCTATTGCTTATCAGCTGGGCTAACTGGTTGGTTGACCAACCAAATGGGAACTATCTGTCGCACTAGGATACCTGACTACTGGAAGCTGTTACTCTCTTCCACTTTCTTTGTTGCATTTACTCTTTGTCAGCTTGCGTTACTTGATAGCTTAATTTACTTGCAACAAATGAGCGCACACATACACACGCACAGCCATAGGTGAGTGCATGCACCGTTGCACAGTCTCACACATCTATGCACGTATGTATGTGTGTGTGTGTGGTATTAAGTGACAAACACTTGAAAAACACAAAGCAAGGACACTATAGCGAAAATATAATAAAAAATTCTGAAAACAAAAACAATAAAAAAAGACAAGGATATGAAGCAAATAACTGAAAGTTGAAAGAATAAAATTTGTAACTTTTCTCGTCGCTGCTGATCTACTTTCGCAAACGTTCACCCGCCTTGCACTCTGCTAGTTAATGCTGCTTGGGAGGTGTGTATGGTGATGTATGTATGTATGTATGTATGTGTGTGTGTTGATTTAATTTTAAGTGCTTATGTTGCAAAAGGCTTTATTGAAGTTAAATGTAGATCAAGACCCTGTAGGAAATGACTTTCATTCTGTTTAATAGATTGACCAAACTTCTAAACAAAAATTTTTACTCACCAAACAAATAAAATACAATTGATTGCAATCAAGTGAATATGTAATTAATCAGAATTATATTCGCTAGAACTAATCGATAAGAATTATTCTCCGATTAATTACTTAAGCAATTTATTTTTATTCAATAAGTCGTCTAATTGATTAATCGAATATCGTTGTTATCCCAAATAAATTACCTGATTCGAAGTCAGGAATTACATTTATCAGCTACTGGTTTCCCTCCAGGGTAGTAAATATGCAAATGCAACTCTGTGCTGCAGCAAGGACTGCTCGGTTGTCAGTGCAGCGGCCATAATATAGCAAAGTGCCAAGTAATATGCGACTAAAGTTTTTTTTAAATTGAGCGTAAAAATTAAACGATGTAATTTTAAAGTACTTACGTAACATATGAGCGTGTGCAAAGAAAAACTTGGGAGGCTTTAATGACATACATACATACATACATACCTACAATTTTGAAGTTACATATTGATGTGGCTATAGGTACAAAGGTGTTGGTATGGTGGGAATATTTAAAACTTGTAAAATTTAGGAGAGTATTAAGGAACTATAAAGGTTACATTAAAGGTGGTAACGGTTATGGTTGTGATTATGGTTATGGTTACGGATATGGTTATTGTTATGGTAATGGTTATTGTAATGGTTAAGGTTACAAGTATGGTTATGGTTGTGATTATTGTTACGGTTATGGTTACGGTTACAGTTATAGTTATGTTTATGGTTACGTAATGGCTGCTGTGTTGGTTAAGTTTATAATTATGGTTATGGTTATGAAAAATGGTTACGCTTAAGATAAGGGTTGTAGTATGGTTGTGGTCATAGCTATGGTTATGATTATGTTCATGGTTATGGTTATGATTTTAGTAATGGTTGTTTTTATGACAATAGTTATGACTATCGTAATGATTATTGTTATGGCTGTGGTTTCGGTTATGTTCATGGTTATGGTTAAGGTTATGTTTATGCTTATGGTTACGGTTATGATTACGGTTATTGAATTATTTATGGTAATACTTACTTTGAATTTTTGCAACTATGGCTAAGGTTACGGTTTCATCTCCTCTTTATACATATTTTTCAATTAGTTCTACTAATAAATTTTTGAATTAAAATACTTAAATACCATAAGTGACACATGTCATGCAAATGCTTGTAATAAAAGTATAAATGTTTGAGCAACTGCTGCCTATGCATTTCTGAATAAATTATGATTTTAATAATAAAGGCAATAAAGTTGTGCATTCGTAAATGTGTGGATCGGGTGATGGGTCACGCAAAACTGTCCAAACGAACATTAATGTATGTAAATGAGTGACAACTAAATAGCGCTACAACAAATGTAAATCCTCTAACAATGGAAGCAATATACATATGTATGTACATACAAATGTATTAAAAATATGAAAACGTATGTATGTATATTTATTTATTTGTGAGCTAAATTAGAAAAAGCCAGTTTACACGCCAAACTGGTGGGCATTTTTTTTTTGAATTTTTTAGCAAAGCCAATAAAATCTAGCATCATATACTAAATGGCTATAAATATTAATTTATGGGCGAGTCGTTAACTTTTGTGTTGACTACCGGATGAAATCAAATAGGTAGGTTTAAAAATATTTATGAATTGATGTATGAATAAATTAATGGCTTATACTCCTCTTATTACGCTTTCTTGGCACAACAAAAAAAAAAACTAATTTGAATGAGCTGCCATAAGCAAAAGAAGGCGGAATATATCAGATCATGAGATGGTATGCTGATTTGATGTAATTTTTTTGTTTTTTTTTAGACCAGGTGTAAGCCCTTCTGTGTTTGAAAGAAGGAAGCGCGCTACGTGAGCTCAGGATGTACAAACGTCTTCCTGGTTCGCTAGTAGTATGTTAAGAACATGTACATATGTAGGTATGTAGCAAAAAAACTAAAAAAAAATTTCGCCAAATTGTTTTATTAATATTTATCAAACTTTTGAGCTCATACATTTTTTGGGGTCACGAAACTTCTTTGAACTTTCTACATATAAAATATCAAATCAACATTTATCAATCTCATGCGTCACAAGCGGATCATCTGCTCATGAAAAATTTCATATCACAAAACAAAAACAAAAAAAAAAAAGATTGATAGCTTAGCAGTCTTTTGAATATTAATGCGCGAGATCATCAGTAAAAATTAGCATAAATCAAAACTTGGGTTATTTGTTATTTGCAAGATTCATTGAGCTAATGCTAAAATCAGAGAGCTTTATGAAATAATTTTTTTTTATATCTGATACTTTTTGCTATAGATCGCAGCTAGGCAGCAAGTATGGAGATCAAATTTTAAATTTAGAAAAAAAAATCAAAAATTTCAAGCACATCATTAAAACTTCATTAAAGTGAAATAAAATTCATTTTCTGTCAGCTGCATTCTCGTTATCCTTCAAACACTTTCCATTACACACGCATCTCTTCACACGGTAGTACAAAAAATCGTGCACGAAAAACAAATTGTTTACAAGCATGCAACATTTGTGTTGTACACTTAAACACAACAACAACAAACTACACATTTCACAATCAACTTGCAACAAAATGCGGCTGCTGCAAACATTTACCAAGTATTTGAGATATGCGCACAAAAGGAAGAAGAAGGAAACGCACGATAAGCAAACGATCGTTTTACAGGCGCTTGTTTTCGACGACCCACAACGAACGCCATGATCATCGTTCGAGCAGCGTCACATGATTAATGATGCAGCAGCTTGTTGTTGCCTACGAAAAATTGCCTCGCAACATTCAATGCGCGCCTTTGTAGCTCCTTTCTCTAATTTTGGTGTGATTTCTAACGCCTGCAGCAAGATCATTAGCGCACTTTGAGTGTTGGCAAAGGATAAAAATGCCGCGCAACCGCAGTACAAATTTTTTTTTTTTGTGTAATATTGTTTGAGTGTGTAGTGAAGTGCCTGTCTGCTATTTAGAAAAATCATCATGATTACTAATGATTATACTCATTACAAATTATACTAATGCATTTTACATTTGATCGTTTTCGTTTTTTTTTATCAGCTTGTCGTCATTGTTTGCCAATGAGGCTGTACAGCATAACAATCATTGTAGCAAAACAATGAAGTACATTTGAAACACCTACTGCGCAGGCGCGTATGCAGAAACCTTTCTCATAGCTCAATGCCCAAATGATATGTACGTAAGTGCTGTGTGGTAAATGTGTGATCATTAATACTCCATCAGGATCACTTTTTCATATGCTATAATAATAATTCTTTGATAATTTTGAGGGTTGTAGTTGTTTGCTCCTTTGTTTAAATATTTTTTCTTTGTCGGTTACATTTTTTAACATCCAAAAATAAATTGATGAATTGTTTTGATGAGTGTTGTTCAAGGAGGCTACGCTTAGATTTTTTTATTACAACAATCAATTGAAGTTAATGTAGTGATAGTGAAAGAAAGTGTTAGAACTGGTTATAGAGACGCGGCGGGTTAGATGAAGTGGCAGAAATGGTAATACATACTTTGAAGTCTTCACAGCTGTGACTTCAAATTTTATGGTAATAAAAAAGAGTAGGGAAATTAAAAGTGAAAATATTTTTTAAAATTTCCCATAAAAATTTTTTTTTTAAAAACGATCTATGTGTTTTAGAATTTTTTTCAATAACACCTTATATCAAAATTCGTTTGAAGAATGCCCTACCTCAAAATGGATATCAAAAAAGCCCTATCTAAACGATAATTTTATACATTTTCAGCCTTTTTGTATCAAATATTGAAATAGGGCGCTATTGAGAAAAAAACTGAGATCTGGAATACTTCAACCATATTCTGAAATGGAGCGTTTTTGCGAAAAAGTTCTGAAGATATGTTTCTAGAACTGATTTTTACCTAAAAAATAATCATCAGTTTTCTTAAGCCATAATATTAGCTAAAAAGCAATTTTATAATAGAAAATAACGTTGCTACCCGGTGCTGAGGCATAACAACTCTGATTTGTTTTAGTGCTGCATTAACCTGAACATGGAACTTCATAGTCGTAATAACCACTTTGCTACTTTGTAGTCACAATGGCTGTTACAACTTTAAATCTAGTGAAAAGCTTTAAAAAAGGCTTGTTCATGAGCAAAGACCTAAAGTAGCTCCACTCGCAGTAGGGATTGATTGTAGGTTCATACTGAGTGATTGTAGCTTCATACTAAGCTCTCATACATGCTCGAACGACTAATTCGAACTTTTTTTTTTTAAAAAAGTGATGTATCAAATTCTACCCACAAAAAAATAGTACAAAACCGAATATTTGGAAATTGATTAAAGCATTTTCTTCCCCCTTTCTCACTTTCTATCTGTAAAAACGAGCACTAAAATATATACATACATATGTACATATGTACCTACCACCTCTGATACTGCCGACCCCTGCAAATGCTTTGTTTTTGTATTCTAAATCATTCCCCACACATTTTTAATGCTTTTTCTAACTGAACCGACGCTTCATTTGTTTTATGAGCTGAAAATCGTTTTGGTGGCAACAGATGCGGCACAGTGATTGTTGTCTGCCCTATCTGTCATTTGGGCCATACATAAATCGGGCTAACGATGAGCTTACAACTAACCAAACACAAAAAAAAAAATAAAACAAAAATGCAGACGAGCACATTTATTAGTCACTGTGTGCAATCTTTGTTCTGATACACGTTTTATGTTTTTGTTTTTAAAATTCTTTTTTTTTTATTATCAAACATTTTGTACGCTGTTTTGCGCCTGCTGCTCTAACAAGATCGCTGCATACAAATGATGTTAACAAATGATCAAGTGAGTGCAGCGAGTGCGAGTGTGTGTGTATGTCTGTGTTTGTAGTACAAACAAGTGTAATTTATCAGTTTATTGTATTTTTTGTTGTTGTTATTGTTGATGATTTTGTGATTTGTTGTATTTTTTTTTTTGCTATTTTGTGTTTTATGCCAAGAAAATTGAGTGTTAATTATCATCAGCGCATTGGGGTGTCGAAATTTGTCAGTTTAACACGTTCAAACAGCAAAAGTCATCAAGTACATATGTATTTAATGTATGTATCTATATATGTATAAGCGAGTGACTAGCTTCAATAATATTTATGTACATATATACAAAACATTTATTTTTAAGTGTTTGTTTGGTTGTATGGAAGCATGTTTCGTGTTTTGTGCTCCCTCGCCTTTTTTTTCAGTGAATTTTTTTATTGCTTCGGTTAAAATATTTTTGTTGTTTTCTATTTTTACAAGTAATGATTTATTAACATTACACTTTTGTGTGGCATCGCCACTGACTTAATTACTTTTTATTCAAATTTAGTAAAAGAAAGAGAAAAAAAAACACATAAAATCATCAGTGTAAAATTAAAACAAGCTTGATGTGACTAAACAAAATGAATGACAACTATAAAATGCACATAAAAATGTTAATAAAAAAAGTTAATAAAAAATAATTATTTATTAAATTTTTCGGACACACCAAATCTGGCGCAAATGTGTTCTAGTTGTTGGGGTGTAAATGAGTGTGGGTTTTTTATATAAAGTTTTTTAAATGGATATGTTATCTAAACTTCACTACGCGTCAAACGCTTTTCGTTGTTGTTTTACGAAAGAACATTAACATTTTAATTATGTCTTTTTTTGGTTTAAGATAGTGTCATAAAATTTTTATGTTCATTACAAATTGATTGAGTTTTTTTTTTTAATAAAAAAGCACAAAGATTTACATAAAATTTAAGACCTTTCAGTACCAAAAAAACCCACGAACAATGTTTTCAAAAATGTTTTAATGTACTCGATTTTATTAAACTGACTCAAACTAAATGATGCCAAATTTAATATAAACCCCGTGGCAGAATATACCTATGTAGTTCTGCACCAAAGTTTAGGAAATTTGAAAAAAGAAAACCAAAAAATTTTCATTTAATTATAAAATTTTTTTTTCTATATGAAGCGAAATTTAAATTTAGAAACCAAACCAATAGTTTTTCCATAGATTCGTTTATTATTATAATGATCATTAATAGTAATATTTGATTATTTTCTTGAGAATCTATACGATTCCTTTTGTTTCGTTGAATTATCGGCAGTGTTCCAGAGGGAAACTAAACACTGAAGATGGCAGCATAAAGAAGCCGTCTTGTCTCAAAACCAAATCCATTTAGGGATGCCAGAAAATAATTTCAATATATTTCAAAAAATATTTTTCTATGATTGTTCACAAATTTATAAAGCATTCTTTGATCTAGTTTTTTTCATTATTTTTGACTGTTCCACTATTCTTGAAACGATGCAATGCTTATACCAACTAAGCAGTTCTGATGTCAAGATTGTTAACATAAAGGATCGGCTAGATAAGGATGGATATAAATGTGGAAACAAGGCATAACTAAGATTATAAAGTAAGAAATAAGTGAAAATGTTAAAAAAAAGGATTTCTTCCTAAAAATTGGAGTTCTCTCGTGGTCTCATCGAAAAATTTTCTCATTCGGAAATCGTTTGCATGAATTATTTAAACTGACTCCCCGCCTTTTGTTTCGACTTCAGTCAAGAACTCTCCTTCCTCTGCTGCGTCCATTTTAACCCTCGAAAGTACTTCAAAATACCTCCTGGAGCCTTTGCTTTAGTTTCTGTCTTTGTGGCCTTGTATTTAACAAACCAGATATGGGCTCTGACTCATGAAATTAACTTTATAATTATTTTCCCCTGTCTACTGCCCTTTGGGCCATTTCTATATCCACAAAAACACACGTCACAAAGTTTTAGTAACAATTTTATATTTTTTTTTTGCTATTTCATTGTTTTTGTATTTTGTTTTGCAACATGACAACAATATGAGTCAGTTCACAAAATAAACAGACAGTTAAATAAACAGCAGAGGGCCACTACCCACCAATCGATCACTGTTAGGCTATTGTTGCAACACAAATTTACATAAACTTACAATTGTACAAAAAAAAATGTTTGTATGTATGTATGTGTGTATGTGTGTATGTGTGTTTGGTATGAATGAATGTGCCTCTCATATATTGCTAACACAATTGTTTGTTTGTTTATTGCAAAATAGCCATGATATTTGTTATTGCCACACAATGCTGCAAGCAGCCGCATGTAAATTTTCGCTTTCTCTAAAGACACGCCACACCGACAGTGGACCGATAGTTTGTCAGTATGCCGCTAAGGTAGAGTGTGGACCTGAGCTTTTGATGGGCGCAGTGAATATTTTGAATTGAAACATTTTGCGCATAAACGAGTGGGAATAACAAAGTGCGAATGGAATTGAAGAATATATAACCAACTGTGGGTTTCGCAATTTTAACGGCGGCTTTAGAGGGGTTGGGTTTTGTCAAGGAAATGGCAAGAGACGTACGAGTTGGGACTATGGCGAGCGCATACATTGGAGCGCGCCTGGGGTCGAGTCTGTAATGAGTTCTGTATCAACAAAAAAAGAAAATTGTTTCTATAACACATATCAAAAAAAAAAAAAAAAAAAAAAAAAATATGAAAATATAAAAATGTATAAATATATAATGTATGTAATGTTTATTCTTATTTTAATTTATAATAAAAAATTAAAAAAAATTAGAAAATAAATTTATTACTATTTATTATTATAAAAAAAATATTAAAAAACAAATTAAAACAAATAAAAATTTAATATCTACTCATTATTATAAAAAAAAAAATTTAGAAAAAAATTATTTCTTATCTAACCAATAGTTCAAGTAACTTTGAGAAAAAAAAATTAAAACAAATAAAAATTTAATATTTATTATTATTAAAAAAAAATTATTTATTATCTAACCAATAATTCAAGTAGGCTTCACAGAAAAATTTTTTTTAGGAATTTTCCCTTGAAACGACATTTTTCTACACACAACTGGGTATATTAATCCAAAAAAAGAATTAAACTATTGAATGATTTGTTGGTGAGAGCAATAACTGATTGCTCTTGCATAGCATTTGTGGTTTGTTGTCATTGCTGCTGTTCAATATAAACATACCGGCTGTGCTGGCAACAACACACATACACATACACATATAAAACAACAACACAAAAACACAATATTTACCAACATAATTTTTTTGTTGATGCCCATCATTGCAGCAACAGCAGCATCGGTAGCAATGGGAGCGGCAAATGGATGCCTTCAACCATGAAAAGGTAACAAATAGCAACTGAGCCGACAATGATGGCAGCAGCAATTGTTGCCAACTTTGGCAATTGTAACAATACCCACAGCAACGCAGCAGCAGCAGTAGCCACAATAAATCAACAACAAATCTTCATTGCTAGTCACTCAGTTAGCGTCGCCAACAGCTGTTGCATAATGCACTGGAAATTGTTGCCAAACATTTTTCTTTTCTTCGGTTTGTTTGTGCACTCTCCCACACACCGTTGTCACCGCTCCATGCTTTGTGTTGTTGCTCAAGCTTTTCTTTGCATAAATTGTTCATTTCATATGCATAAAGGAAGCGATATTCCGCTGGTCCACTAGCATCCTTGCGGCTAAGATATTTGTTTTTGTATTGCTTCCTCTTTGCATATGTATGTATGTTAATTTATTTTGTTGTCATTGCAACAAGGATGGCCAGCGTGTATGTTGTGTTGGTGATGTAGTTCCTCATTGTTTTCATATTTGTTGGAACACTAACTTTGCTGCTTGAATTTTGTTTAACAATTTTCAGTTGATTGATTGCCATTTACTGCGCAGCTACGAATATGAAATGAGCGGACATTGTGCTATGGGAATTATTGAAGAACTCGATATTTGTTGGATCTAAAGAAGCTATCTGCATAACTTGCGTTTGGAGCTGATACTGCTGGAAGTAGTTGTAGTAGCAATTGTAGTTGTTGTAGGTTATTTTTTTTCGCTGTCATTGCCATTCATAAAATGCTGCGAAGGTTAGGTGAAGGTAGGGCCAATAAATAAACAGTTTCGAAGGCGGAAAAAGAAGTGCAAGGTAAGGGAGTTCGTTGATCGCAGCTCACGAAGCGTTGGTTCAAAAAAGATTTTAACCATTCTCTTTTAGGCTGATCTGTAAAATTATGGAAATTTTGAGGGTGTCTATTCAGGTCTTGTTTCGTAATAAGTGGCGAAAAAGAAAAAAAATAATGTCCGCCTTAAAGATTGATCTCACTCGGACCCGCACTTGCAGCAGAGATTATTTGGCTAAAACTTTTTCCTAGAAAAGTAAGGAGCTCTTGAGTCATGTAAACCTTCACCCTTTAGCTTTCCTTATTCCCCCTTTCTCACTGGAAAAGTTTCCGCTTGATTTCCCCATTTAGATCAACCAAGTATCTGTTCTCAATATAGAGCTTATTCGCCTTCCCTGCAGTTACTCCACACTGTGTTTTATTACAATCCAAGAATCGCGTCGTCGAAAACGCACGATTTCTTCCACTTTCTAATTACCTTTACTTAACCACCCAACGCGAGCCATCTGCTACACGAAAAGAGCTCCATTCGAAAACCCCGCCAGCCAGCAACTAATTATTTTTATTGTCAATTTTATGAGCTGACAAATGTTTGGCCCACAAGCTGAACGTTCAATAGCGCTACAACGTAGCAGCCGGAAATCGTATTAAACTTCTAAACAACAACAACAAAAATAATAACAACAACCAAATCATACACTCGCATGGCAACAAAACTTGTTTTAACAACAATAAAATATCATTTCGTTTATAGAACTGAGAGGAAGAGAGCTTGATAATAGTTGATATGGTAGGTAGATGAAAAGGGAATACGAAAAAAAAAAAAAAATCAAACAGATTTTGGAGGATCTAAACACAACAACAACAAACAACAAAACAACCAAAACAAGCAACATTGTTAAGCCGATAGTTTGTTGAGTCGTTGAAGTTGCATTAAAAATCAAATTATAATAAAATTGCAGATTAACTGTCGGCGAACTCGTTAAAGCAGTACGCGCGCGGCAGCAGCAAAGTTTCGCGCAAGCTTTTGGAAACGTAATGATTGTTGCGAGGAGGTTGGTGGATGTTGTGCTTGAGTGCTGAATGCACGATTGTGGCCCGCGGTTGATTGGGTTGCGTTTTGTGCGGCTAAAAGTTCTACAGCTTCATGCTTGGTTATTGTTGTTGGCGCTGGTGCTGTGGTGCTGCGGCCGCTTACCTGCTTCATTTACTTCGTTGCGCGCCACTTGGCTACTTAATCCCATTTGTTACACTATCTACCGTTTCGTAGACGTTTCAGACGCTGCAGTTCAGACACGCTTGATTGCTGCCAACAGCTGCTGTTGGTAGTGGTGGTGGTGATTTAGTTCATTTTAATATACCCAGTAGTGGTGGGGTAGTTTTTGTTTGGATTCAGAAGGAATAATTAAAAGTATTTTATTTTAAAATAAGCTCCTAAGGGGGGAAATAAAATCTAACACACAAACGGAATTGTTTCGGGACTTTTTCGGGACCATTTCGGGATAAGTTTTGAAGTTAAACACCAGTTTGGTAACCATTTTAGCAGATTTTATGATAATTTTGAAACTATTTCAACATCTCGGAATTTTTCTCGCAGCCATTTCGGAACTTTTCCGGCATTATTTCGGGATTATTTCAGAATCATTTCGGAATTCGGAGTTATTCCTTGATAGTTTTTTATCCATCCTGAAATGGTTCCAAAAATAATCCCGAAATTGAACCCGAAACGTCGCAAAAACAATCAAAAAATCATAACAAAATACCCGAAAATAGTACCGAATACAATACCGAAATGATTCTGAAAATATCCCGAAATGATTTTAAAAATGTTCCAAAAATGTTGTCGAAGTTTGGAGATTTCAATAAAACAAGAGAAGTTTTCTATATCATGCGCCTACTTTTCAAACCCACTACCGGGTATATAATATTCAATTTCAACTTAAATTGCTTTTCCCTGTCTTATTACAAAATTTTCAGCAATTCGCATTCTTGTTGTTGGCTATACCAATTGCTATCCTGCAGTGTAGTACACCGTTAAAGGCGTGCGATAACGATGACGCATCGTTTAAGCTGTTGATTGTAAGGTAGCATGTAATCAATTGTTGTTGTTGCATATGTTGTTGCCATACTTATTCTTTACTGTTTTGCCGCCGCTTTGCCTGTCGCTACCTTCGCAAATCGTCTGTTGTTGATGCGAATGAAGTTGATGTTAATGATGCGTTGAATGTGTTGTTGTCGCTCAAATAGTCGAGTTGGCAAGTGTCTTTTAAGTCAGCGTGAACCTGTTGCATGCAACGTTGTTTATGTGTGCTGTTGTTGTTGCTAGTGCTATGGTTGTTGTTGTTGTTGCACACTTAAGCAGCCAACTAAAATTCCTATGCTGCCGCTGTGGCAACTACATACATACATATCTACAGCAAATCATTTAAAGTTAGCTGCAACCTATGTTGCTGTTGCTGTTGTTGTTGTTGTTGTTGCTATTTGCAACATTTATTTTGTTCTACGCTGATTAAGCCATCAAATTGTTTAAGCAGTTGTCAAATGTTGAAAGACAACAAAACTACTTAAATTGTTTATTGTCCACACACACAGATACGCAGACATGTGTGTGAAATACAGCCACACTTGCCACACATACAACACATGGCAACAATAACAAAAAACAGCAATTCCACCACTATGCCACCAATTACACATTTTGCGCTAAACAAAAATTGCTTTGCTGCGCATTAACGTACACAACAACAACAACAACAACGAACACACCAACACCACAACTTACATTCTAAGCGCTACTTGCCTCATGTTAGGTCGTTCTTGTGTTGTTGCTGCTGCTACCTGTTGCTTACTGTTTTTGTTGTGCTCATGTTACTACGCCTTATGCTAGACAATTTCGTTGCCACTATTTCGCTACCAACAACAAGCTACTTATTTCGGCTTGTTGCACCTTTAACACAAACTAACTAGAAGGCATGGTTCTGATGCTTGTTGCTTGCCACAAATTGGCATTTTACTTACTGTTTTAATGGTTCTTAGTGCTTGTTGTTGCTATTTTTTTATGACTTAACTGATGGCTGTGACGTTGTAGTCGCTTTCAGCTTTATTATTGTATTTGAAAATATTCCTCGTAGAATGATTACACGCCAGATTCTTGGTGCCTAGTATGTGCAACACCTGCAACATTTGTAATTTGTTTGTAATTTTTTGTTGTTGTTGTAGTTGCAGTACTGCTTAGTTGTTGCATACATTCATGGAACGGAGCTATACTGATTTTGGGAGTGCTTTGTCAGCTATAAATCTGGTATGTGCCGGTAAAAGCATCTTGATTTACTTGCCCGCTTGCATTGACCTCGCACCGGAGCCGCAATGGGCTTAAGTGGCCTCTCATAGCAAGTATACCAACCTCGTTTATGTTCTTTGCGCCTGAACTCGGAAGAGTTTCCATAGTCTAGGTCATTAGTTAAGAGTGCAAGAGTATCTTATCTTGTTCTCTCTCTCTCTCTCTTCAGTTTCTTTGATACTTTATTTAAGAGTTTTTTATACATTGAAAGGTCTAAAATCTGAAGGAAAAAATCATGTCCCTAATCTTTTCTTAGGTATCAACATCAAGACAGCTGAGAGAAGTAATTCTGGTACGAGAAAATTATACTTTCAAAGTGAGAGAAAGAGAGAGTGAGGGAAAAAAACAGTATACTAACTGTACTCCAAAAATTTAAGTCAAAATATTCGTAAGAGCTTAACTTCTAATCTACTAGGCAGATTTTTTTAATTCAAATTTTAAAAAGACGGAAACTCAGCCCCCAAGGACATAGAGGTATTTTTAAAGTCAGTTATTGAGTAAAAATTAAATAATAAAAACATTACTACCACTCTGCTCTCTTTTTGTGGCGAAAAGTTTTTTTTTTTTGCGAAAATTATTTATTCGACGCTTCTATTCAGAAAAATACTTTCTTGATTATGTTGCAATTTTTCTGTTTTGCAGTGTAATTATTCAAAAGAATTAAGTGAGGGGTATAATTTTTTTTTTATTTTAAATTTAAGTTAAAATTTTTTAACCTTTTCTTTAATACAATTAAATATTTCATTAATTAAACACTGATAAAGCAATAAAAAATTGTGTTCTTGTCTGTTCTGATACATATTAAATTCAAAAATGAATATATTAAAGTACAAACATTTATATATAAGCAATTAAAAAATGTTTTTATTTGTATATAAAAGGGCATACATTTAATGATGTCAACAAAAGTACACAACAACGTTTCAGCTGTTAAATTTACGAGCTGCACTTAAGCGTGCGACAAACGAACAAAATGAAAAAAATTAAAATATTCTTAAAAAAAAAATAACAACAACAACAAGCACATGAATTAAGTCATAAATTCAAATTATAGAAATGAAAGAAACATAATATATTAAGTCTGAATGCAGGCAGCGCAAATGTTGAGAGGCGATTGCCGCTCCAATTCAACGTAAATGGGCAACAAGTGCTTTTAACGAAAAAATTTTGATAAAGATGCGCCATGGCGTACGAAAGCATCACTCGATGGCTAAGTACAATAAAGGCAAAGAAAATAACAACAATAAAGCAACAAAAAATAACAAACAAAATACAAAAAGTAGAAGATACTGAAACCGGGTCAAAGTGAAACGGAAATCGTTATCAACTTTGACAAAAATGCATTTTGCTGTGTTGGAATTTCTCATTCATTGCTTTGTTGTTATGAAAAATGTCTGCTTGTTGTTGTTGTTGTTGTTTTGCTACACTTTTAGCCGCTTCGTTGCATGTTATGCTTGGTTGCAAGCATCTTCGCTGCTGGCCAGTAGTTTTTTGTTGTTGTTGTTTAGCGTACTTTCTACTTTTCAACTTAGCAAGCGAAACTCAAACTTTTTAATACAATTTTTTTTTATTTTTTTTTTTTGTAATTTTGAGATATTGTGCGACATGACAAGTGCGAAGTGCAAAAGAAAAGGGAAAGTGTTTTTCTACTTAGGGGAAAAACTAATGCAAGCTTGACATAATTTCAATGCATAAGCTACATAAGTGGATACAAGGTTGCAGAGAAGGTATCATAGTAGTAGATAGTACTTTTTTGCACCAATCTCATTCTTAATTGTTTTTCTTACAACTTTTGGGCTATACATACCTATAGTACATTATTTTTTTTTCTTAAAAAATTGTTGCTTTTCTCAAAAAAGTTTGGTTTGCTGAAATTTTTTTATTTTCTTCCCAAAAAATAAATTTTAGTTTAAAAAAAAAATGTTTTTTTTCTGAATTTGTTTTTTCTATTTAAAAAAGTTTTTAGTTTTAAAAAAAATTTTTTTTCCTATTATTAATTTTTCTGAAAATTTTATTTTCTTTTCCGAAAAATTTTTTAGTTTTTTTTGAAACAAAATATAAATTTATTGTTGAAAAATTTAAATATGTGAATTAAAAAAAAAATGTTTTTGAGAAAAAATTGAAATATTTTGATTTGATTAGAAATTTTTGTTGTAAGCAAGTTTTTTTTATTTTCTTAAAAAATGTTTCGATTTAGAAAAAATTGTTGTTTTTTTAATCAAATTTTTACTCCCGCCACTAAAGCAAATATAAAAATATTTTTGGTATTTTTCCCCATTCTTACTTCAATTAACATTTGTTGACTGTTGTGGTTCCGCACACCAATTAAAGTCACAACAAAATATAAACAAAATGGGAGCGTTGCCATCTCACTCTATACTCGAATGCATAGACGTTCGCGTATGTATGTTTGTGCGTAAAAGCATGTTGCATGCATTAAAAATGTTGGAAAAATTATAAAAATAAATACAAATGGTTCATTAAGCGTCATGGAAGTGGTAAAGCAATAAAACGAATTTGTATTATAAACAAATTGTGTGACTACAGAGTTTTAAGCGTAAAGTGGCACATGCACTTGGCGGGTTCAGAAAAAGGGATTTGATAAAAGCAGAAAAGAGGTAAAATACAAAAAGAAGCGAAAAATAATAAAAATGCCTTATATTACAACAACACAAGAAATAGCATAAAATTGCAGTCAAAAAATAAAAATAAAAATAGAAACAACAACTAGCGAAGACAGTGTAGCAGACAAACAAAATGATTATGCAAATGCCAAGTCAAGAGCAACGAAAATCATTAAAGAGCGTAGAACAGAAGAGAGTCCATAGCAGAGCAGTAGGGTATGGCATATGGCCTTTGGCTTAACAGCATTCAAATGCTTCTGCTTTTAATGACTTAATTATGGCGTAAAATTTTAAAATCCCTACGAGAGAAGTAGGGTTTGAAGGCGACTAGAGATTGCAATGGAATTCAGATGGACAAAAGAGCAAATTTCGCTTCAAGGAGTTGAATGCGATTGCGAAGTAAACTGACGATCGCTTCATGCATAGGGCTGTGCATCTAAGACAAACACTGCCCGTAGCGATGATAGTAACCCCCCGAAAGTTAAAAGAACTAATTTGAAATTACCACGCAAACTAGTACTAGTACTAGTGCCAAAAAGTTGAAATCAAGATTTTTTTATAATAGCAAATGCTGTTAAATATGTTTAGTGCTGCAAACATTTCAAAACCCTGATTTCGATCAGAAATGTATCTAGCTCAGACTTGTACTATATATAAGGCACTGCACGTGATTCATGCTAATTAAGAAGCAGCTTAGAACCGGTTGATTACACTGCAGGGTGTTTCAGAATGCAGATATTTGCCACAGTCAACCCAAGCATTGTGTAGGGTGCAGTGAAATAACTCCCAAATGAAATAACTCCCATGAAATAACTCCCAATGAAATAAGTCCCAATAAAAATGAAATAATTCCCAACTTTAATAAATGAAATAACTCCCAAAGAAGGAAATGAAATAACTCCCAATATTTGGTAGTTATTTCACAATGAAACCACAAGTCCCCAAAAAAATGAAATAACTCCCAAATGAAATAAGTCCCAAAAAAATGAAATAACTCCCAAATGAAATAAGTCCCAAAAAAAATGAAATAAATCCCAAATCAAAATTTGAAATGGTATATTTTTACAACATAATCAGTTACAATGAAATTTGAAAAATACAGGAAGTTAATATGTACATAGATATGTGAATGTAACAATTACATGAAAACCTGAATAGTGTTGTCGACCTTTTGACGGCAAATCGGACAGTTAAAGTTTTCTAGTCCTTCAGAAATACTCTTAGCATGAAGCATTAGAACACAAGCGTTGCATATTTTTAAATGTTTGCACGGCATCAATAGTACATTGGGCTCAACCTCCAAACAAATTACGCACCCAAAAAGCGAATTAATGTCAGTGACATTAAGACGCATGACCAAAAACGAATTAAAGTCAGTGCCCTTAATTCGTTTAATATTTTGACTTTAGTTCGCTTTCGACATGCGAATTAATGTCATTGATTCAAAATTTGACTTAGGTCAGATCCTCAATTCGGGGCGTGATCGATGGTATTTATGTGCAGAACTCCTTTCCGCATTGGCGGCCTGCGGCCGCGCTTCAAAAAATAACCCTGGGCTACGCCATTCCAACTCCGGGTGTGTGCCATAGCCGTGGCTACCGCCACGGTGATGTCCTTCCGCGTGCCACGTTTCCCACTTTTTCACTTTTTTGGCTCAGCGTAATGTGCCATTACAACAACCACATGAAAATGACAGAAAATTGTGAACTTTAACTGGAAATAACTTTTGAACTGTTGAAAAAAATCTCATTTCAGATTCTAAATCTAGACATGGGTAATCGTTTACGTGGGGTACCGAGCGCTAATACACAACCAAAAATGTTGAGACGCGCTTTGGTCCCAGGAGCATGAATATAACTACGCTGAACCAATATTTTTAGTAGTTTGCGAGATATTTGCAGTTAAAGTCATGTTCATGTGGTTATTGTAATCACATTACCCTGTGAGAAAAGAGTGGCACGCGGAAGGACATCACCGTGGCGGTAGCCACGGCTATGGCAACCACCCGGAGTTGGAATGGCGTAGCCCAGGGTTATTTTTTGAAGCGCGGCCGAAGGCCGCCAATGCGGAAAGGAGTTCTGCACATAAATACCATTGATCACGCCCCGAATTGAGGATCTGACCTAAGCCAATCTCAGATTCATTTTTTAAATCCCAGATTCTTGATATAATGATCATAAGTCGAAGGTGATAATGAAAAATGAAAATTTGGAATATAAAATAAATGTACTGACTTTAGTTCGCTTTCTTACTGCGAATGAATGTCAATGACGTTAGTTCGCTAAAAATATGCCCCAACAAAAATGAAATAACTCCCATTAAAAATGAAATAACTCCCAATGCCTGGATTACAAGCAATGAAGTAAGTCCCAAAAAATGAAATAACTCCCAATTTCCAAAAATTATGAAATAACTCCCAAAGATATTTTATTGGGGATTATTTCATTTGGGAGTTATTTCATTATGAAATAATTCCCAGTTAAAATTATGAAATAAGTCCCAATGAATTGGGAGCTATTTCATAATGAAATAAGTCCCAACTTGCATGGAAAATATTTGGGAGTTATTTCATTTTTTTGTTGGGAGTTATTTCATTTGGGAGTTATTTCACTGCACCATTGTGTAGTTCATTTCATTAGCGCTTGAATTAATGAAATTTTTATGATTGCCTGCAACACTGTGATGTTGTTGTTGCTGCTTCTGCTGTAACAGCAGCAACACCAGCACTTTTCCCCAATGACATTGGCATTGCATGAGTGTTGAGTGTAAGCATTTTTTATTGCATTTAACTTGTTGGTTTTATTGTTGTTGTCACTGTTGTTGTTACCGCTTTTGCATACTAGCGCGAAATTTTTAATTTAGCCATAAAAATTTTGCATGCATTGCTAAAATTAAATTGCTGTTGCTGCTGCTGATGCTAATGAACGCCAAACAAAAATGCTTACACACAAGCAAGTTGATATGGAACTGCCCAGCAGTAAAACAAACTAGTTGTGAACTACTACTAGTTTGCAGCACAAGGATATGAGTTAGCCAATTGAATATTTTCATAAATAAAAAATGGTTAGTTTTAGCATTGGAATGTCCTACGAGGGATGCGGATACCAACATCAAACTAGTGTAAAATAGACCAGTCAAATATCAGCGCAATTTCGGTTGTGAATGTGAATTGTAAAAAATGTGATTGAATTCTGCATCAAATTTAAAATAATGACTGCTACTGCAATTTTCCGAGTCTCAAAATATTTGTATATTTTTTGTTACAGATTTGTTCTACTTCGGACTAGTTTGCGTTGAGTTAGAAAATTATAGCGGCGAACTAGTAATTTTTCTGACTAGTTTGGCATTTCACCCAACTAACATTATATGTGTGACTGTTTTTAGTATATGCATTCATATTTGTTTTATTTTTATGATCACAGAAACATGTGTTGGGGAGTTTGCTTATTTATGAAAATGAAGCGCCTCAAGTGCTAAAATATTTACAATACCTTTAATGGACAAAACTGATGAAGAAGACACAAATTTTCGCTAGATCACCACTATCTTTGAGTACGAAAGGAAGGTTCGTTGTTGGAATGGGTATTTGCAGATAGTTTAAATGCAATTTCGAGATAGAAAATACATTTTCAATGAATCGAGCACTAGACAGCCGAATGAGTAGAATAGTATACTGTAGACTCTAGATGGAGAATCATCCTCTGAAAATCGCTTTCCGAAGTGGTAGAAGAGTGGGTGCTTTGTAGATAAAAAATTAACTTAAGTCGTTGCATAACGTCAATAATAGAATCAATTTGAATGTGAGAAAGCCCATTGGTTGGACTGTCTCGAAGAAAGCACGGACAATTTCTTTGTGGTCATTCAAGAGTGGGAGTTTGAAATGTAAATTTTCTGCAAAGTAAGTTCTACAACTTCTTATATTAACAACTTCCCTGTCCAATGAGTCATATGTGACTCACGACAGTGTATTGAAATAAGTTAATGAGTCACATGTGACTCATTTTCCTATACAACTTACAGAAGAAGAAGGTCATATATGCTCACATGTGACTCATTGAAAGTTGTAAACATGTTTTTTTTTTTGCTACGTTCATGAGTCAAATTTGACTCACAAAATTTTTATAAAAATAATATTTTATAATATATGTTCCTATTACTCAGTTAAGCAATACAAAAAACTAGTGGGCGTGGGGCATTCACAAAGCGCTTTATATGGGGACAGGAAAGTTGTTAAGTGAACTAAAACGAGCCATAAACATTCTAAAAACACCAACATCAATTTGCTAAGTATATTAACCCAATTTGATCAATTATGCTCAATGAATTAGAAATAGAAAGCACTCAAAAACGCATAAATAATTAATTGATCACAAACCAACAACAAAACGATTAAGAAAAGATAAAACAGCCGAGGTATATGTATATGACTAAATTTCCTTTGGTATTTTTTTTGTTTAAAGCATCTGCCCGCCTTGGAAGTTACGCCGCTTAATATTACTTTCTCAGTATCCACTCCCATGCACTTAGTTACAACACAATCCATTAAAGAAAAAACTAATATTAAAAATGTTTCCATAATTTAAATGCTCGCCACCTCTGCTCTTGCATGAAACATAGCCAACGGCAAACAAACATTTACGCAAATCAACCAGCTGTCAGTATATTTTACTTTTTATCTAATTTGCCTTAGTAAACTCTTCATTTTAAACTTTTTTTAATGGTTGTAATTAAATCAGTAAAAGCAAATACTTTTATGCAAATAAATATGTTTGTTGTTCTTGTACGTAAAATTCAAACCAAGAGCCACTAGCTGCACACATGAGCACACCCATTGTAAATTTAATTGATTACCCAGTAAGCAATGGAAAATAATTTTTTATAAAGTTTGAAAAAATAAAAATATTATTAAATTCGATTGTGATTTGATTGTCAAAGTTAAAAAAAATTCTAAAATTTTAACTTACTGCAAAGAATCTTAAAATTGATTGCTTGTAAAAATATTAGACATTCATTTATATACATATATCTTGACCCGTGGTCCACTTATCGGCTATTTCTTCAACTTGAAACTTCACTTTTGCGTTATGAGCTGATATTGTTTATGTACTCTTATCTACTTAAAACTAAACAAAATTGCTTACTGGGTGAAAAAGTATGTTTGTGTGCAAATCGTTGAGTATTGCATTTGAGCTACAGTTCATTAGAACTAATGTAATTTTCCAAGCTAATTGCTTGCGGCATAATTTTTTTTAATCGCTTCATTTTCTTTTAGAATATTTTACCAAACATTACTACATACATATGTAGATGTGCATATAAACACTGAAAAAAATTGTGTAGCTCGTTTTGATAGCGTGAAGTTGGGTACTTACTAGATACATACGATGGGGTCTATAAGGGGGAAACAACTAGTCCCAGCTCATGATCCACTAGTTATAAAAAGTGCCTTTGTTATATGCGCAGTATATTCTTGATTCCTGAACTGCACTTATTTTTTACAGTGTACATATATTTCACTTACCTACATACATGTCGATGTTGTTTTGCATTTTTGTCTGAGCATTTCCGCTGGCTATAAAATCGACTAGAAAAAATATGAAAAATATATGAATTAATATTAAGCAAGCATAAAATGCACGAATCTGCAATAATGCACTGAGAGAAAATTAAATTTTCCAAATTTCACAACTACTTCTACTTAAATTTTATTAAAAAAAAAATAACATGAAACAGTTTTTCATCAAAAAATATTAAAAAATTTAAGTCACAAAATCTACTCGAGTTAGGTAAACATTTTTTTCAGTGTAGTTTGTAGAGAAAATCGAATTTTTTAATAAGCTAGCTGCCTCCAAAAAGTCAATTGTTTACTTTGTATAAAGAATTGGATTTTCATGAAGTGTAAAAAAATTATTATTCTACCGGAAATGTGTCCCCCTAATGATTTTACAAATACTTCATGTGCAGATATTTTCTTTCAGTGTAATATGCTTTCAAGGATAAATGCATTAGCTGTGCACATCAAAGCGCAATATATAACGATATTAGCAATTATAGCTAGCTTTAGTGCCGCTTTTGTTGGTGCAATTTTAAAAGAGCAAGACGATAATTGGCCGTTAAAGCTAATAGATAATTAAATAAAAAGATTTTAAGTGGGACTGTGGGAGTGAGGAAATGAAAAATAGTATATACATGTCATATCATTATATATTATTCTCTTCCCCTGTCTCGCTCTCTCTACCTACCCATTATTCACTCTCGCGCTGTCTCTCTTTCTCTCTCTCATATTTTCTCTCTCTCTCTCTATTTTTTTTCTTTCTCTCTCTCTCTACACCTTCTTCCCCCTCTTCATCTTACTCTACGCTTAACCTCCTCTTCCACTCCCTCTTTTGATTTTTATTCGTTATCCTCTTATATTCCCTATCCATCTTCTCTAACATCTACTTTCATCATTCCATCTCTATTCACGAGTCCGTATACTTATCGATCAATATCTTAATTCTAATCTCCATCTCAATCTCCAATGCCATCTCTATCTGCATCTTGGTCTCGATCTCGCTCTCTCCATCTATCCCTATCTCTTTCACTTAATTTCTCCACCTCTATCTATATCTCCATTTCATTTCCATTTTCATGTCAATCGCTACCTCGTCTTTTCTACCCCTCGCCATTTTCATTCTCGTTTCCCCTCTACCTCTACCTCTCCCCGTTTCCATCTCCATATCAATTTCCAGCTTTATCATTCATTTCCACATCAATCACATCTCCACTTCTGTGCGATTCGCTCTCTTTTTCTCACATCTCTCTCACCATGCTCTCTTACTCACCTTTGATAATCCCTCTCCTTGCTTGTTTTCTCATTTCAACTACCGTATCCTGAAATTTCCAATCATTCCACAAACAAATTCCAACCAGTTCATTTCCTTTCTTGGCTCCCCTTTTAAATTTTCCGAAAAGCTCCTTCACACTAGCTTCGTAATAATAATGTATAACGGTAAATTCATTTGTTCATCTCCCAACAACAATTTTCTTCCTTGCTTACTCGTTAGTAATTTCAAACTGATGACGATCTTTTGCGCAGTTTTAATCTTTCTCAAAGATAATCCCAGTCTTTCATTTGCATTTTGCGAAACGAAGCGCAGCAAACTTCGGTGATGCCAAGACCGAAAGAGGGATCGCAAGAATGGGTGAACGGATGAGTAAGTAAGTGTGTGAGTGAGTGAGTGAGCTCGTAAAAAGCAAAATGTCTAAACACATTTAATTACGTAGCGCATAACGAATAAGCACTAGAAATAACAATCCGACTAACTGACAGCAACGACTGACAGATCTGCCTATCTGGAGTGGGTAGAAAGAGATGTGGCTGATAGTTGGATAGGCAGGCAGCTCAGTCGTAGAATCATGAGAATCATTCATGCAATATAATGCGGAAGGTGTTTATGAAGTTGAAGTAGCACAGTCGCATGAGGGTGAGGGGGTGAATTATATGAGAGGTGTAGAGGGGAGAATAAATATGGAAAGAAGGAAACTACTGCGTTTATGAGATGCAGGAAATGTGCGCTGTGGCAACACAATGAAAATTCAGCCAGTTGATTTGTTGTTGAGTACATTTCGTGCTTATGAGCGTTGTTGCTTTGTCTACCTAGAATGCGCATAGCCTTGATGCAACAGCAACAACAACACATTTGGCACATTATCATTACAATAATCGCTTGGCGGCAAAAAATTGATAGCGATCTCAATGCAACGATATCAGCCACGCCCAAAATAGCAGGCAGATGGTGATAGTGTTTGGTGTTGTTGTTATTGTTGTTGTTGGTGGTAGAGTTCTGACCAGCTGGCTGGTGAATGTGCTATAGTTATGACGATCAGCGAGGCTTGACGCTAACAACAACAACAATAACGCATCTATAGTTGATCATAGCGTTGCATGTGAAAATTTCTGTTGTTCTTTTTGTTGTTGTTACGCCAGCACCTTATAAACTTGCCCCCGTTACACATTATTCATACATAATCAACACATGAAAAATATCTATCTACTTGCCACATTTGGCCAACGTTAGCGTTTTGCTTAGTTGAAATTGCTGCTGATGCTATCTGCGCGCACGCTGCTATGTTGGATCGCAGATTGTAGTAAGATCGCTTGTGCGCCGCCACAACTACACCAATTGAGCGCTCGCGACATGCAACAAAACGCGCTACCAAGCCGCCGTGTATGGTGGACGTAGATGACTGGCTCATTTGTGCAGCTCTAATGGCATCAAGCGACAGTGTTGAGTTTATTAATTTAAATATAAATTGCTCAGCAAAGTAATTACGGACGAGTGTGCTCAGGTAGAGAGCGAGAGCCAGCTGGCATGCCGACCGACCGGAGCTTTAAGCTGCTATTATATGGTTAATGTGTGTTTATTAACGCTTCCAACGAACTGTGGCGCTCGTTTTGGTTGTTCAACAAATGAGTTTGTGTGTGTGCTGTGCAAAATCAAGTAGCGGAAGTACTTGAATGGTTAGACTGTGCGCTCATGATATTCTAGATGAAGTTGTAGTTAGCGCTAATCACAACGTAAATTGAAATTGATGGAACATTAAATTATAATGAGTGCAACAATGCTCAGAGCTATTAGAGTGTTGTTGTTGTTTTTTATTTTTGTTTCTTTTTTCTTATTTTTTTACAAAAGCTGCTAAATACGTTTTATGATATGATCTTTCTAAGAATCGACAGCCAGCAAAATATGTATCTAATAATAAAAAAAAATAAAAAAGTAAAAATAATAAATAATAAATAAAATAAAAAAAAAAAAATAAAAAAGTAAAAATAAAAAATAATAAATAAAATAAAAATAAACAAATAAAAATAATAAATAATAAATAATGTAATAAAATAAAAAAGTAAAATAAAAAAAATTGAAATCAAATTAAATTAAATGAAATAACGTCGGGTTAAGAGGCCTTTGTGTGCCCTTGAGAGATTTCTTTCTTGTCTATCTTCACGATCTTCTCTTTGTTGAGTTATGATGGGAATTTGGCGATGGAAGTTCCAGCTGGATATAGACACAGGACAGCGGAAAGCCTATTTTTAGGGTTGAAGAGAGGAAACGACGCAGCAATCGGGGCTTTATTAAAGTGTTTTAAGCTTACTCAAGTTTATTCAATTAACCATACTCCTGTTTAATTTAAATTACTTCCGTTTCCATTATAACTCAATCAGAGAATTTT
This sequence comes from Sphenella marginata, assembly GCA_951509765.1. Classification (NCBI taxonomy): domain Eukaryota; kingdom Metazoa; phylum Arthropoda; class Insecta; order Diptera; family Tephritidae; genus Sphenella; species Sphenella marginata. The sequence continues at coordinate 55,033,461 of OX608083.1, forward strand.
TATTGATATAATAATTTCCAGGAATTTTAATTTATATTTGTAAGCTCAAAGAGCTAATCCCAGCACATCCTTTTGATCATCGCCATTCCCTTGTCATCGCACAAGCGTCAAAGCCTCACCCCTCATCCCAATCGCCACGCACCAAATCTCGTTTATGTTTTTCACATAAATAAACACATTTCAGCAGTTATAGCCAGCAGCTAACCAACGCCTCCCCACTCGTATGCTGTGCACATAAGCACGACTGCCCATCGCAAAACACACACACACACACGCACATTGCACTTTGTTGGGTATTTCATAGTCTTTGCAAGTTTGTAAAATGCCTCAATACTTCAAATCAAGCTCAACAGTATCCCACTCTCGAGTTGGCTGTCTGCCCGCCTCCCTGCCTGCCTGCCTGCTGCACTTTGCCAGCGTAGAATCAACAACATTAAAATGTTTATTAACTTTGGCATCGTTAACGCGCCACAGCGCACAATCCGTTCACAAACACTTCATAGGCAACTTAATATGAGAAAATGTTTTTGTTTTTGCTTTGCTTTGGTATGTTTGAGTACGTTACAACAGTGTTGTTGTCAGTTTAAAAAGGGCTAAAACATTTTATTGACACTTTGACTGTGTGCGGAGTTGCGTTGTAAATATGGCGAATGTTGACGACAAGCGCGTACCGATGCGATTTTATTGGCCTTTAGTTACCGCCCATGCGTGGAACGGTTAAAATTTTTTATGTTTATATGTTTGTGCATTTGTATACGCAATATCCATTAATACAATTTATTTGTTGTTGCCAATTTGTTGTTTGAATGTTGTAAAAGAAAAGCCCAGAAGTTGCTAACAAGCACCATGACTTAATTTATGTGCTACAAGTTGTTGGACTTTATGGAAGACAATTAAAGCTTGAATAGTAGTGAAATCGTTGAAAAGGCATAGCAATTTGTATATTGGTACATACGATTATTCACACATTTATGTACATATGTATGTTGTTGCTATGTAGAGTTTGAGAAGGTTATCCTCTGTAAAAACTTGTGTAAAGGGAATATAAATAATAATAATAAAAGAAATTAAAAAAAAATATTTGTGATACACACTTTATTTTCTAAAACATAACATCTAGTTTTGGCAGTGAATTAATTTCTAAAATTGAAAAAGAAAATATTTTTTTATCAAAATTTATTTCTTAGCATTTTTTATGTTAACAAAAAAAATTGTTTTTCTTAAAATTTCTGAAAAAAAATTTAATTTTTTCTTTAAATATTTATTTTTTTGATACACATTTTTTTTTTAAATTTTGGGAACAGTTTTTTCTGAAAACTGGAGAAAAACAATTTTTTTTTTATGAAAATCAATTTTTTTCCATTTTCCATGTTCATATAAAAATTATGTTTTCTCTCTAATTATAAAAATTTCTATGATGTTGATAAGAAATTTTTTTTTTAATTTTGAAACAATTTTTTAGGAAAATGTCTATGTTAATAAAAAAAAATTATATATTTTCTTTAAATTTTTGTAAAATTTGTTTTTTTCGAAAAATTAGAAAAATTGTAGACATTTTTTGTTTTCAATTTTTAAAATTAAAAAATTTTTTTTTTTGCTTTCAAAATCAATTTCTTTTACTTATAAATACAAATTAGGTTTTTAAATATTTTTTTTTAACGATGTAAATGGAAGAAAAAATTTGTAAAGAGAAATTTCTTTTGAACTAAATAAATAAAATTTTCAACAGGATATTCAAATCTAACAAAACCTAAAAAAATTGCCTATGGTGAAATAAATATTTCTCTCAAAATATCTTTTCTAAAACAAAGTTTCCATTTTTTGAAATTTTTCCTTTTACGATTTTGAAAAAATTTTTTTTCTTGGATTTCAGAAAATAAATTTTTTTTTACTACAGTTTTTTCTTAACCTAGAAAGTATAAACAATTTTTTTTTTGGGTGCAACTTCCTAAAGTACTTCATAGAAACCAAGCAAGAAATGATTTCTCCAAAAGTTTTGGGGTGTTCCGCTTAATAGAAGTCAAATAAAAAATATTTTTTATGGAAAATATTTTTAATGAAAAATTCAAAAATTATTGAATATCTTTGGGGCATAAAAATATTAAACTATTTCAGTTTTTTACTTCACTTTTTAATTTTTCATTACAAAAATGAACCCTGGTAGGAATGAAGTTCAACTAAAAGAGATCTCAGCGTACCATCTTCAGTCATTTTCAAAACACTGCGGGCGATACAAAGTTACCAGGAATTTTATTCCATCACTTCTTAGCACAAAGCCACCACTTCCTCTGTGTGTGTTCGCATCGTTATCCACTTTGTCTATTTATTCATCTTCAATAAATGAAGTTACAAACTAACCTTAACAACACCCATTGATGTAATAACAAAACGAGACATAATAAAAATGAAGAGCACAACGAAATAAAAAAAAAAAACAAAAACAAAAAAATTACACGCGAAATTCCAAAGTATAGTAAAATCAAAAGCGAGTAAAAACCCATTCGAAAACTTAACAAGCCATACGAAAAAAAAAAACAAAACAAAAAAACGATTTAAAGCAATGACAGACGACATACCAATCTAGCCAAGAAGTAGAAGAAGAACAAGCAGCAGCAGCAGAAAAAGCTACAAAAGTTAAAACAGCAGTAAATGTCCCACTCCACCTTCTCGGACATAAAACGCCCAACTGCACCAAATCAATGTGAATGAGATTAAGAAGAAAGCAGGGCACGAGCAGGGGGCTCGCATCTCCTTGAGTTGGGATGCTTGCCACAGCACACAGTGCAGCATGAGCAAACTGGCAACACGTCAAATGGTGCACACCCTAAATTGCAACTAAAAGCGCTGCTGGTGCACACTCACAGCGTAGGGCGCTAAATGGCAGAAGCAGCAAATGGCATAGCAACCTACAAGCAGACAACAAAAATAGCAAAAAACAGGCAACTGCTGACCAAGCAACCGACCGACTAGTGCAGCGATGGTTGTTGGGCGCGCAGCGCGTTGTTGGTAGCGCTGCGGATTATGTGGCTGCTGTGGCTTCCTCAACGCTTGACGGCTGTTGGAGTTGTTGTTTTGCTGCCGTTGTTTGCTGGTGCCGCTTGCGAGTCATTGTAGGCGTCAACCTGCTCTTTAAGCTCCATTATTTATGCGGTCGCGTACCCGCCGTGCGATAAGCAACCAAAGTGCGCGTGCGCACCACAACCGCCACCATCATTTTGTTGTTGTTTTTTTTTTTTTTTTTTGCTATTTGTGTACGTTGACCGCCCTTTTATGCGCAATATACGGGTGATTATTGGGTACTGCTGCCAGCTTTGGCGGGCTTAATGTGTTGCTGTTGGAATTGTTGTTGTTGTTGTTGTTTTGTGGCAGATCGCTGCGATTTGAACTATATTTAGGGCACTTGTGCGCAAAACTGAATGTCCTTAGCTATATAATTTTTGCTGCTGTTGCTACTGTTGTTGTTTCTGTTGTTGTAAGTGGGCGTTAGTGTCCATAAAAAAAAAGTGTGTTCTTTTGTTGCTCAGCTTGGCTGCTGCTGCTGCTTCTTCTTGCTTTACGACTTTATCAGTAAGAATGCATCTCTGCGCCTGCGGGCATTTCTAAAGCTTTTGCTTGATTTTATTGCTTTGTTGTTGTTTACAAGTTTGTATGAATACGTTTTTTTTTCGCCAATTTCTTTGTAAACTAGAATTCACAATGCAATACTCAGAACATTTTCATTTTCATGGCAAAGTTTCTGAGTTTTTTTTTTTTGTGTTTTGGGATTCGTTTAATTTCTTCGGGCAATAGTACCAATACAACTCTGCTTTTGTAACTTTGAGTTGAAATCGTTCAATCACAAAAAATAAAGCTTTTCTATTTTTGGAAGATTTTTTTATTGTAATTACTACATTTATATAAAGTCGTCTTTCAGTACAAACTCCTAGAAGACCGTACTTCTCAATTGCTGTGTGCTGCCTCAACGCTCTGAATTTTTTAAATTTATATACGACTACCTTTATATAAATTAACCAATCACAAAAATCCTAATTTTGTTTATAAAATTTGATAAAAAATCAGTTTCAAAATCAAAATCAAGCAAGTGTTTCACTTTTGTTTTGAAAAAAAAAAAAAAAAAAAAAAAAAATTTGCTTCCGCCATTTGTTCAATTTACATAAACGTAGCCTTAAACAACATTTTCCATCAACTTTTTATTCAGCTTCAATTGTGTTTGCTTCATTTTATTATTGCCTTGTTATTGACTCTGAAGATTGTCTATGTGCATCTGTGCAATTCTAATTCCTTTTAACTCACATTCTCCGAAGGCGTACGAAATACTTTTCTACTACAAAATTTATTGTTGTTGCTTTTTATAGCCACAAATAATAGCAATAATAATGATAATCATTATAATATGCCATAACCGACATTAAAGCAGTGTACAACGAGCGTTTTCTGAATATGCATATGAAGTGTTCTGAGGCAAGTCTTGCAGACCGTTTGAGCTTTGAATTGAGTTTGGTCGTTTACTCGCCACTAAATGCAATCGAAATGAAGGGTTTTGCTGCCGCCAGCTATATGCTGCACTGATTTGTATGCTAGACTGGTTTGAGTCTGTCATGTCTATGGGTTTTCTGTGGGCGACCAAATGTTGCACCTCCTTGAGCTCGCGTTGTGGTACGAGATGTGGAGATATTTTTAGCAAGAAAATATGAAAAATAAGTTATGCTTTAATTGACTTTGGTCACTACTCTTAAAACCAATTTCAAACCAGCTCAATCCTTGGGGGCTCGTAGTAAAAAGTCTAGATCTCTCTCTATGGTTACCGAGCTCATGTTTGAAACCAAGACTTTGTCTTTCGATAGAAAAACTAGTAGTTAGGCTTACCTTCGTACATAGCAATCCATTCTCAGCCAAACCAAATCTCTTCCCGAGTGAGCACTTGCTATAACTTAAAAGGTTCCATGTGGTACCCCCAAATCACTTGGTACTGGAGTCGTGCTTGAGTCTGAAGCTCTTTAGAAACTCTCGCTAATATCTCCAATCAGTATTCTGCTTTTAAAGCTCCACACAACTTGTTATAAGCTCTTATCTGACTCACTAAACCCATAACAAAATTCTTTAAATGTTTACCAAAATCTCTACATTTCTAAATACATTTATATGTTTGCTGATCTAATCTGAGTACGAACGCATTTATGGGAGTTAGAATGTGAGATTTAGCTTGAATATGAAATGTGCATTTGATTACGAATATGTTGCAGATGCTGCTCTTCGTGCTTGGGTGCGTGTCTATGTATATGAGTCGACTTGCAAGTCCTCGTATAAACGACTATTTACTGCCACAAATATGAAGGTAAACAATAAATGAAAATAAGAATCTTAATGTGAGTGCGAGAGTGAGTATTTACGCTTCAGTGAAGTCAACTAGATAGGCACTAGTTCAAAACTAGTGCGCCAACTTTCTTTTTTTCATATAAGTAACTGGTTTTTTTGAAAAGGCAATAACCTTGAATATGTTAATAGTCAGATTTTGGATAGAAATAAATTAGTCTGAAACTAGTTCCAAATAGACTAAAAAATTGGGTATACTTGATAAGTACTCCACGCATATGAGTGAGCTGGCTCGTGCTTAAATTCTGAACGCATCAAATTCAAAAACAAAAAAAAAGCTTGCACTGGTATCTCTCCAACTCATCGCATTCCAGTTTAGGTTTTGCTTGAAATTTAGTTTGACCTATTTGCTGGCTCTCGGACTAGTTTGAGCTGTATTAGAAAACTAGTTTTAACTACCACTTTCTCTAACCAGTTGCACTGTAAGATAATCCTAAATATGTATGCAAATATGAATTCAAATTGGAAATGGATGGACGTATGCATATGACGATTGCAATAACTGCAAAACTAGTGCAACCAATATTGAATATGGAAAACATACATACACCCGCTGACTATACAAACAAATGAAGAGCATTGCGTTACCGAGTAAGGCTACCCAGTTTGCCGTAGGACTAAGGAAATGAAGGAATTGATTGACAGCGTTTTAACTTCAAGCTTTTATAACTAGTTTAATAACTAGATTTCAAGAAATAATTTTTTTTTTAATTCTGTATATAACAGTGATTGGGCATGTACGATTTCCAGTAAATGTATACAAATATTTTAAACCAATTTTTTTTGCCACTACTGTAAACAGGCGAAATAAACTTTCAATCACTTTCAAATTTACAACAAACTTTAACTTAAACATTTAGCAATGCAGCTGCAAAAACTGCAATCAATTCTGTACAGCGGTGCTGGTGTGAAGCGCGAACAAACGTACTGACATACAGACAATAATTCTAAAATCGGCTGTTTTGACATTTCTGACACTTACTACTTGATTCATCCTTTGGCTAACTGGGTAACTGCATTAAAATCAGTACGCTTGTTTGTAGTAGTGTGTTTGCTGCACAAAAAAAAACAACAACAAAAAACTGTGAATATGCTGCGGCCCATTCAAATGTGCTTATCAGTTCGATCAGCATAGGGCATGTAATAATAAAAAAACAAAAAAAAAAACAGTGCTGCAGAAATATTAGCATGAAGGTAATAACAGTCAGCAACAAGAAAGCGGAACAGCAGCAACTACAACAGAAGCAACAGCGGCAGTTTGTAAAAAGTTGCTGGCCCAACAGCTGCTGTTGTTGCTACTACCTCGCATGCAAGTTTAGTAGCAACATATGGCTTATGGGCACTTGTTCATATACATAACTACTATTATTTCTATTTTGTTGTTGCTCACAATATTTCTAAACTTTTTAGCCATGGCGTGTGCTAGTAGGCATTTGTTTTTGTTTTTTTTTTATCCTTGTTCGAGTGTTTTTGCCTTGCTGCTGGCAGTCAACCAACTATTCAAATGTTGCATCTGATTGTTTGCTGATTAAATGGCGAGATTGAAGTACGAATAGTTTTACTCAGCACTGCTCTGGTGCCCTTTTTGTACTGAACTCGGTTATTATCCAAGTTATGTTTTCAATGTTCATATGCTTCTTATCGTAGTTTGTTTGTCTATTTGTTTTTATTTTCTAAATAAAATCCATTTTCTACTTACAAAAAAGAAAAAAAAAAAAAGAAAAATTTGTATTATTCATAGAATTTGTGGTAGCAGCAATTGATAGCTGCTGCACTTTCACCTTTTGTTTGCCACTTCACTCGCCCCTTTACGTGTCAATTCATTTTTAAGTTTTGCCATTTGCCACACACACACACACTCACACACCCCTCCTCTTACACCCTTCCTATACCTGCTCATTCACATATTTGGTCTAGCATTCGTTGTACGTTTGCAGTATATTAACAACAACAACAATATTAGCATTTTTCTATAGCTAAGTATATGCTTTAATAGAGCCTTGTTGTTTTTGTGTTAGTTTTTGCCTTCAATTTTACAAATATTTTCGTTCATGCATATCAGTTCGTTCTGTGATTTTCTACTTTTTTATTTAGAAATTCCATTTATTTGCAAATATTAAAATTTTTTTGCGGTTTTTTTTCTTCTAAATTATTTTATTTTTTTTTTGTTATGTTGAACTTGGATATTTAGTTTTGAAGTCAACTGTGCACTCATAAAGTACCTACTTAAATACATATGTACTATTTCAATAGCGGTATCGAGATATATTAACATACATACATAGATCTGCATGCATAAGGGTGGATCGATTTTTTAAGACGATCTCATGAAATATATTTGGAACTCTGCAAAGGTCTGCACATTGCAAATAATCAAGCATATTTCACAGAAGTCATTGCTAGTGAGTCAGTGAGGCATCCAAAGCACCGATTTTTATAATTTTTGTCTGTTTGTCTGTATGTTTGCGCGCGTATCACTTAAGAACGGTTTGATAAAATTTAATGTACCTTACTCCGCTGTTTTACCAGATGCCTAACTTAAAGTTTAAGCTATACCGTGTTTCGATAACTCGAGGGTATTGTAATTGTCGACCGATATTATTAATCTATTATAAGATCTAAGACGCGGCTAAGTTCGGCCGTGTTTTCTAGCTAGAAATATATATCCTACAGTACTTTTTTCATAGAATTTCACTTAGGAGCCGTATTTAAAAAATATTATCCTCCTGTAAAATTGTTCCACATTAATCTATAGAGTGCAATTAATTTACGTTGAAGTACTAGCCGCCCCCTCCTACTTCTTAATAATCAAAATGCATCGAAAAAATACTATTTTTCCAACCAGCACTCAGCTTTGGTTTTCTCTCTTTTTCTTTTGAATAAGCTCAATTTGATATCATCAGTACTTTATATTTTTCAAGTGGACTGTAACCATCATAATTTTATGCTGAAAAAAGTTGGGGAATGAATTTGGGAAAGGTAGGGGCATGGAATTGGAATTTTCTAGATTTTTTTTTCTGTGCAAACCTTTTTTTAGGAGGATAAAAAGGTATATATAAAATTTGGGCAAGATATATTATAACTGTGGTATAGAGGGAATGCCCAATAAAGTAATTTAAAAAAAAAAATGTTTTTTCAAGCTCTTCTTCTAGTCATCTAGTGTAACACCCGCAGCCTTTTGCCTTTGCAGCACAAGTCTATCGTTCTTAAATCTCTGCAACATGCAAGATCTTCAGCACACTTCACACTATCAACTCATACTAATTAAGAATAAATATTTAGAAATTTTAATTACATATCATAATTTATTAGCTGTCGAAATTCATAGCGAAATGCATCACTCATGTGTGAGCAAATGACAGAAAACGATTTGATAGCAAGAGAGCAGAAGCCAACAATGATAGATCACTCAGTGGCAAAGATGAACAAGTAAACAGGGAAAAATGCACTAAAAGCGGCATTCCAGTCGGTGGCAATAATTTTGTAACCGGTAAATTAAGTTACCGAGTTTTTAAAGCGGAACTTACGACTGTGATACTGGGTCACATGGTAACACTGTCAAACAAGAAAAATGCGTGAAAGGGAATGAAATACATTTTTTTCGCTTTAATCGTCGTTTTCAGTCGACATTTTTTTTTTAAAGAACTGATTTTAATTTTTTGAGGAATTTTGTGAATTTTCGTGTTTTTTTGAAATTAAATACATAAATAAATTTTTCAAAAATTTCAACACCGAAAATATAATTTTGTGAAATTTTTTTAAAGCATTAATTGATAATTTTTTTACTTCTAAAAATTTATTGCAATTACTGATGAGTTTAAATGAAAATTTAATCACAAAAAAAATTTTTATATAATTTTTATAAATTAAAATAAATTTTTTTTTATATTTTCTATTCATGAAAAAAAAAGTCATTTTAATAAGCTGTTTCCAAACGAACAGGGTCTTAAAGTTCCTCGTCACTTTTGTTACCGTTAATAAGAATATGTTTACCAAGCTTGAATAAATCTCTAAAAGTAGACACACCACTACTATCAGCTGTCTACGAAGTTGTGTTTGTGTGCGACTAAGAAAATTAAGCTTAGATAATATGCACTACAAAAAAGCTACAAGCAAATAATTCCCAATTAGTCTGATGCGCCGTATCTGTGGAATGTTTTCTTTTTGAGGAGCAGGAAGCGCTTACAGGAAGGTCATGCCATGAGTGAGCCGAACGAGCGTCTTACATAATCAGTGACACTGATATGAAGTGTGTCAAAAAGAGTAGAGATTAGAATGTAATAAAATGAAATACCAAAAACGCCAACAACAACATAAACTCATTCATCATTTGTGGCTGCAATTGTTGGCGCTTGCAAGTCGAATTTGGTCTGCTGTTTGTCGTGTCCACTGCCAGCTGGCTTGTGCTGCTATGTTCTCGTTTTTAGTTTTTATATTTCTTATATGTATGTATGTATGTATCTACTATATGACTAATATTTACATATGTACGAACAAGTGTAAGCTACATTTTGTTAAGACATCATCACAAACAAACAACAACAGAATTATACTATTTCTTAGTCCACAGATCTTTACATATTAATTGACCCATGTGCAACATCGTGTCGTTAGTCGTTAGTTAGTCGACATGACTAGCTGCTGTATCCGCATTAGTTGTTGTTGTTTGTTGCGTTGATATTTTCATTTGCAGCCATGAAACGAGGATATAGCAAGTAACAAAACAGTCATAAGCTTTGTATCCATTTATCTACAGTGACTTTGAATAGTTTTCGTACAAATTAAAACTTTCAAAATGAAAATATTTATGTTTTAGAAATTCATAGCGATAAGTTTTATTTATTTTTTTATAAAACAATAAATTTTTTTTTAAAAACAAACATTACAAATTTCACCAATGAGTTTTTTATTGTAAAAAAATTTTCTAAGTTAATTTTCTTTTTTGATTTAAGGAATGCATACATTTTAAAAAGCTACGAAAATTTTAAAAAATTTGCTCGCAATCGCATTTTGGGTGTTGAAAATGAACAGAAATAGATGCTAAGCTGATAAATGTTCCGTTGTTCTGATAGCCCAGTGGTTATGAGAACATGCCAAGATTTCTCTCAAGAAAAAATCTAACAGTAGAATTTTTTATTCAAATAAAAAAATTGGCCTTCAATATATGAAGACGTTAGTGGAAGAAGGGGCTATGTCGCAAAACCACTCAAACTCTATTTCTTGCATTGGTGGATAGTCTTTATGCATATAAAGATTTCTGGCTTATCAGATAACCGCCATCATGAAAATTTAAGAAAATAAATCATGGATGAAGGGGCTATGTACACAAGTTTTCAATACGAATTGTGGAAGAAGGTGCTATGTAACATTTTTATGTGTAAATTTATGTGTTTTATTTCTCCCCTGATATGAAAATATACAACGTCTTACACTGATTTACATAATTTTCATGCAAGTTTATTTTAACAGTTTTGATAGAACTTCAAATGTTTTTGCTAAACTTTAAAGTCGATTTTCTCGTTTCACTCAAAGTGCGACATAGCCCCTTCTTCCACTAACGTCTTCATATGTAAATAATTTTAATTATTAATATAAAAAAAAAAATAGTCAAAAAAAAGTTAAAAAAGATTAGAAATTTTTTCAAATACCTATTAAAATCTTAAAAAAAATTTTCAGAAGATGTTTTTTTTTTTTGTTTTTTTTAGTTATTGGTTTTTAAAATTTTTTGACATTTTTATTATAAATTTATTTTAATATTTTTTCACTTCAAAAAATTTCTTGAGACAATTTTTATTTTTTTATGTTGGCAAAATATTACTATTTTTTTAATTTACAAATATCTTGATTTTTTTTTTACATTATGTGAAATAGAAAAAAAAAAAATTTATGAGTCATCTGAAAAAATTAAATAAAAACTCTTGCAAATGGTAAGAATTTTCTTAGAAAAAAGTTTCATTGTACTCAAACAATTTCACGCCACTGTATATGCAGCAATAATCAGACTTCATTACTTTATGCAATCTTTTAGCTTGCAACGCTTGCAGCAACATTTATTCCTGACTGTTGATTATTTGACTAGTGCGGCAGTACGCTTGTGCCCCAGACCGCTTCTGTCTGCCACGCTTGTCGCTTGTTGTTTGTGTATAAAATGCGGCAGCAGCAAAAGCAGAAAGTAGTAGATAAGCCATTTTGATATGGAATATGAAGGCAATGCCGAGGCGCAATGCCAACAACAACAATGAAAGCGCAACAATGCAACTAAAGTAAGAGTCAATAGAAGAGTGGAGTTTAGCAGCAAAATAGAGTTGCTTTGGCACTTTGCAACCCACATCTTGCAACTCATGGCAGGCAAACAGCTTATCCACCCTCCACCATAACTACATACTACATACTGCAACAACAACAACAACAAATAGTGGCAGCTGTGATATGCTTATGCCTATGTGGCACATACAAAAAAATAACTCTCTTGCAACAGTTTAAACAGTAGGCTTGCGCGTTGTACAGTTGAAGCTGAAGCGCCTATGTGGCAGCCTTAAACACACACATATATATACACAGTGACTACACACACACACACACTGTGTACACACTTGTGCAAACTCCATCAAAGTTATGAGCCTACCACAAAAAAACTTCAACACAAATATGCGTTTGTTAGCGGCTAATATGCAGGCGACTTGGTAGTTGCCACATTTGCCTAGTTTAGTGCTTTGTGCTTGTTGTTGTAGGTTTTTTCTTCTTCTGTAATGCAAAAATATGACTTCTTATCGCTAGCCAGTGCCACTTCATCATCGTTTCACTTTTTCAGACTGCAGCTTTTTTTGTGGCATGTGGCATGGCGCATAGTGATGGTGCTTTTGTGCATTAAGCATTTGCAAATAGTGGAAGCATTTGGTGTAGGCTTTGGTACATTTCAACTGGCTTTGTAGATCTGGGGATTTAACTTCTGATTTAATAGAGTTCTTACTCGCAATTCTTTGCTGCCATATAAACGAAAGAAGAACAAGATCGAGCTTTTTATGCTGTTTATTTCACAGGATGAAAGCTGGATCGGTATACTGTCAAGTGTTAGGGATGTGAACTTGAGTTCGAAAATTCGATTACTTCAAAATCGATATTTTCTTGTTTAGAACTGAGCCGAATTTTAAAAAAATAAATCGATTTTTTATACAATTTTCGTGTTAGTAAAAATATATTTTGAGCAATTAATTTGAGTGATTTCAGAAAAATAATATAATAAATCAAAAAAAAATTGTCAGACTTGATTAAGTGAAATATTAAACAAAAGTACTTTACACAGACGGTCCTTTTTATAAAAATCGGTTTAAAATTTTTAATTCTTATAATCGATTAATAAAAATCAATTTTTTATTTGTCAAAAGCCAATGTTTCACACTAATAAAATCGATCAAAAAATCGATAATAAAACATTTAAGCGATTAAACAAAAAGTCGATCATTTAAACCCATCTTTAAGGAGTTACGCTCTAATAAATGCGGGGCTATTTAAAGCTTCAATCTGGGAAGTGATCGGGATGCGTAAGCGGTTGTCTGCATAGCTCACTTGATAGCAAAACAAAGTGTTTCGAAAAAAAATCTAAGAATGATGGCAGAACCCCAATCAAGGGGCGCTCAAATAAACTTACTCCACTTATTTTTGTGATGATTTCAAAATGAATTTTATTTTAATTATTTATTCATGTTTTTGCATCTATTATTTTATACTTACACGCGCAGTCCACCACCACCCAACTCAGCTTGATTGCAAAACCTTGTACTTTGTGTTGCTCCAGCGGCAAAACCAACAGCAGCAACCTTACTCAAAGCTCTCTATGTGCAGGGATTTTGACATCGCACACTTAATTTCAATGCGGCGCACACCTTCTTTGCTTAAAATGCGGCGCTGATTTTAATTTATTCCATTAGCCAGCGCAATAGTGCCGGCGCTCCTCCCCACTCTTCTTGGCAGCTACTGCATTGAGTTAAGTTCACATGATGGCGCAGTCTTCTTCGCTTTTTTTGTGTTTTTGTTTGTTGGCGCTGGAGGGCCACCCAAGGTGCACGACAGCTACCAAACCAATTCGTAACGCAAAAATCGGCTGCTTCAAATGCGTCCAAGTCCGTACCTACAAAGCGCACAACGTCACTGTGACTGTGTCATTATTGGCAGACGCAACATTTCAAATGACCAACACAGCACTTTGTGGGTAAACTCACTCACTTGCTGCACACCGTGCGAAGTACCTGCATGCGTCGTCTTCAACTTGTGGTTGTTGTTACCACCGCTATTGGTTGTGCGGCTATGATTGCTCTGCCGCTGCTGGACATGTTGTCCAATTACTCGAATGTTCAATGGTGTTTGCATTAAGTGGACGCGTTAATTACCTTTTAAGCTTCGAGCGTAAAAAATGTTAATTAAGTGATATTTTCGGCACGTTCTGCATAACACACACACACACATACACAGCATAGCAGCATCAGCGCTGAAACCTCAAGCATTTTATAGGTAAAACGTTCTTGCAACATACGCAACGGTTGAGTGGTGAATACCAAATTTGCGTTTTTCTTGCATCACGGCTACTTCCCCCCTTCTTCGTTGTCACTAGCGACCCCCCTTTTCGTTTTCAAGTTTTGTTTTGTTGCTGTAATTAAGTTGTTATGTTTCTTTGTCAACTTGGCAATGTTGCAAGTCAGCTTGTGTTGCAATTGCTGCGTTACATTGCATATATGTTGTTGCTATTTTTGTTGTTGTGTTTTTAAGTTACAGGCATTGATTTGATTGTGCTTGTTGTAATGACATTCGCATGCAAATTCGTTGTTCGAAGTTCGTGGCGGCAACTCAAGGCCACGTTGACAGGTGCCTTTTGTATGTTGTTGCAATTACTATTGTGGCAAGTGTCACGAAGAACTTAGGAATTACGCTGAGGATAGTTCTAATCAGCCATGAAGTCCTTACACATCAGCTGCTGATTTCATATAAAATTCTTTCATTTTAAAATTAATTTTTTTATTTCCACTTTCGACAGAGCAACCATTATTTTAGGAACTCTACATCTTCCTTTGTAATTTTTGGTTTGTACTCAAATAGGTTAAGCCGTTGTGCCGTCTTCAGTTTTCTTTAGCATACTTCAGAACCAAAATTTGCACTGAAGATGGCATAATCGAACGCTTCATAACGGAAAAAGTGATTCGACAACGCTCCGAAAATGAAATTTCAAGTCCAAAGTGGTCCCATGGTTCATGTAATGTGGACTGTTAATGAAAAAATATATGCGAAGTAAGGGAAAGGTCTTCGTCTCATTGACAAAAGTATATCAGGAACACGTCCAAAAAAATGCTAGGATTAGCATGGTAGGCTAAGCCATAGAAATATTAAAAGGAGAAAACAGAAGGAGGATATAAAAGAGGAAAAGGACAATGAAGGGGAAGTCAAGCATGAAAATATTGAACTATAGATTTGAGGGGTAGACCATTTACGGCAGAACAATGTTTGCAGAGCCCTCAGCAGAGTTATTCCAACGGAAAAATTGTGTTTCAAAAGTTTTGAATCGGCAGAGAGAAAGCAAAAAGTATAAAAAAATTGTGACTTTTAATATTTACTTACAATTTAAAAATGGCGAAACTCGGCTTGTTCTCTAGAGTATTCGAGGTCGGGTTGTACTACATTTAAGCTCTGAAAGCTACTAAATAGTCATCATAGCAAAAAAGAATGCGAATAAACATTTTTTTGTTCAAGTTTCGCACTCATAACTAGCTTCACAGTTTAAATGTCTTTAACTGTCATATTGACTCCCCCACTCGCTCATGCTATAGTTCATACAATAAAAAAATTTGACGCTGCATTATTCATTTAGCACAATTTATGGCATTTAACTTTTTAAACGCTTAATCAAGCAGTTGACAAAGCTTAAATTGTTTATGCCACTTCAAGTTTGTCAACGAAGGCAAAAAGAGAAAAAAAAATTAATTGAAGAAAAAAAAAACCACACATACATAACTAACATAAAAGCATGTATAAGTAAATAAATAAATAAATAATAATAGCACAAAAATCATTAAAGCCACTGCTTGTTATGGCATGGGTGTGTAAAGCTCATTTAAATTACGAGCAGCTTAAAATTCCGGGCTACAATTACCAACGCACGACGCTTGGTGAAGTAGACAAGCAATAAAAAAATACAAAAAAAAGATAAAAATTTAATAATAAATATTAAAAATGAAAAAATTAAAAAAAAACTGCTTGCAAGACAAGTTGCTTTTGACATCTAAGCAAGCACAAGCGCTGCATACCAGTTACAGGCAAAATGCAAAACTAGTTCAAAACAAAAGCTCATAAGCTCAAACCACAACTTGTGGGCATGCTGTAGTCATGTCTGCATGTTTATGCAAGAAAATGCACGTTTATTTATGTTTTTATCTTGGTATGTATGTACTTGAACAGCAACAAAGTCAAGTCCAATAATGCAATATTGCCTTATAAACCTGACACAAACGGGTGACAATAATTGTTATTCGTTACAAAGAAATATCAAAAATGCATTTAACAATTTACATAAAAGAATTTATTTTAATATGAAATTGTTTCGTTTTTTTTTTACTGTTTCTCATTCAGGTTTGAAGTCGTGTTGTCGCAAGTTGCCTGCAGCATGAGTCGCGCACCCCTCAGCGTCACTTAAAGCTCAAATAGTGTTTGACAGCACACGCGCATGCGCCGCACAATTTTTTTTGGTTGTTTCGTTTGAGTTGAAATTTGTGTTGCTTTTATAATAGTAAGCTACTGTTTTCATTCTTCATGGTGCATAATTTGACTTTTGTCAGCTTTTTGGAAGGCGCGCTTAGAGCTACAAATCACGTTTTAAATGTCAAAGCGCTAAAGTGATTTGGGACAAACGAATTATCATAATAATACAGTAAGGGTTTGGTGTTTTTTCTAATGTAAGTGCTGTTTAGTAATTAGATAGGCGGTACCTGGGTCAAAGCCTCGAACTTTAAAGTGCTCAAAACGCTTCCAAGCTAGCGATTTATTCGGTTCTGGCAGATCTTTTAGAAACGATCCAATTTTCGATTAATTTTTTTCTAAAATTTTTTATATTTATTTACTATAAATTTATAAATTTATTTTTTGACGTCAATACATACAAGTTTCATAGATTTTCACAAATTTCGGCTTAAACAAAATAATTTTTACAAGGCCAATATAAAAACATTTGTCTAAAACAAAAACTATAAATTGTGCATAAAATTTGGGAAAATTAAACACAATTTTTTAATATTTTAAATTTTTTTCACAAAACTTTTAGAATTTTTTTGGATTATGCAGTTTTGTAGCCCATTCAAATTTGGTCTATATAAAAATATTGAATAGAAGAACTATAAATTTTGGTTCAAGAATGTGCATAAAATTCGAGAAAATTAAAAAAAATTCATTAAATTTTTTAATTTTTTTCACAAAATTTTTAGATTTATTTTGGAGTATGCAGTTTTGTAGCCCATTCAATTTTAGTGAGTTAAGGTGTTTATCTTAAGGTCGTAACACATTTTGTTGATTTTTGGGAATTTTTTTTCGGACTAGTTAAAGTGTTTTCTTTCTTATAAAAAATATCGAATTCATAATCTTATTTTGGAGGAAATTACAGAAGTCACTATAAAAAAATTAAAAATTTACCACTTAAGATACTAAAATTTATTTGCCTACAAAATTGCATACAAGAAAAAATTCTAAAAACTCTCCAAAAAAATTCTAAATTTTGATACAACTTTTTTTTTTGCATTATTCCGAATTTTATGTAAGTTTTTAAAACAAACCGTATTGTTCTTGTATTAGACCTTGACACTTGTTTTCATACAAGTTTTGTTAAAATAATTTTATTAAATCTGAGATATGTTAAAAACGGACGATTGTAAACTTTTGCCCACCACTGTACATTTCCATAAACTACTAATTCTAATAAACTCATTTTCCATATACATATGAAGAGCTTGTTGCTTTACTGATAACGCTAATTGCACAAATTCTATTTAACATTGGCTTAAACAGATTAATACATAGCAAATGTGCATTTTATGGCTTTTCAATGCATTTACAATTACAACAAATTATATTCCCATAACTGATAAGCGCACGAATTGAACGAATGACAGCCAAAGTTATGATTTATGTCAGTCAAAAAGGTTACGCAGAGCGATAAGCTAAAGTGGAAATTACAAAACCATACAATTGACAAGTATTTATGAATAAAAAAAAAAAATTTTTTTTAAAATAACAACAAAAAATTTATAAAATTTGAAAATTATAAAATTTGTTACTAAATTATTTTTTGAAATTAAGAACCATAGCTTTATGTTGAGTTGAGCTAACATTATCAAATAAAATTTTTTTTCTACCCACCCTAATATAATACCTTTGTCGCAACAGTATATACTCCACCGGAAATACCAAATCAAGCCTTACACACTCCGTACACCTTATGATAAACTTTAAGCAGATAGGATGGTGTAATAAGGGCTGTCATTCGGACGAACTTGAAATGCGTAACGCTCCAGCAAAATGTAAAAAATCCAGGGGAGCCAGCTCACAACAACAAAAACAGCAAAACTTCTGTACTTTGTGGCACATCAAATGAAATTATCAGCACTAACGCGCTCCCTGCTCATATATCATTGGGTAGATATCGAAAATTGATAACATTAAAAGCGATGCAAATGCGTGATGCGAGTCTGGCGAAGTTAACCAGTTTTGTGCTTTTTTTTGCTCATTCATGTAGCATCCTCTTCGCGCGCTAAGTAAGCATTGTTTCACAGGCGACACAAGAAAAGCAAATAAAAATGATTTATTAACGCGCCATGGTTTTAGCGCGCCAAAAAGCCACGTAGAAGGTGCAAGCGTCGCAAGTTAGTATTAAGGCCCACATTTTGAAGGCTGCTATGCGCATGTGCAACCAGCTAAACCAACACAACTCACACGCTATAGTTTTCCTTTGTTGTTGTTGTTTGCTTGCTTGCAACTTTCCTACCACAAATTGACGACTCGCTGCTAGTCCGCTATCTGGCCCATTCGCTGACTAAAGTCTATGTTAAACTTTGATAAATCGCTGCACTACTAAAATGCGATAAGAAGCTTTTACGCGGCTACACATTTTCTTGGCAGCACTCAGACTGGGCTAGTGCAACAGTCAATGCAACTGACTCACCATTAGTTGGAAACACCGCTTTGACGTGTACCTGTAACTGGTGGCTAAATATGTGTGTAAACTGTGTCCGTCCGTCTGCGCAATCATCCATTTTCTCATTAGAGACCTGTGTGTGGGCGCTGTGAAGAGGGTGGACAGTCGCATAAAACAAACAATTTTAAAAGGGTCCAGAGTCCCGACTAAGTTTGTCTCTTGTTGTTGCATGCAGTAGCTGCTGGGCTGGCGTGTGCGACTGCCTCAAAACGCACTTCACGCCGGCTGATTGTGAGCTGATAGTGAACTGAATATTGCATATATTTAAAAGTCTTAGCTGACGGGCATTGGTTGCTGCTGGCGGGTTTCGCACTCCCTTTTTGCCATTTTGCACTTGCCACAACTAGCTGAACTAGCCAGCAAGTGCAGCTTGTTTGTAGTACAGGTAGTGCCCTTGCCGTCCATATCTGCATGTCTATCTTAGATTTTTGCTGAGCTCTGCTTGGTGTTGAAATACCAGACGCGCTTTCAGACGCTTCGTTTGGTCAGAAGAGACAAAGTACTTTAGCAGCTAGCTGGGATGGATAAATAATAGAGCAGCTTGTTTTGTAGGCTGTGATGAGGAGTTTATTTCTATTATACAGTGAGAAACAAGTTGAGTGCTTTTTGTTACAAATTTTTGGGATGTCGGAAGGCCTTAGAAAAGTCAAGGCTGAAACATGGATTCTTTGAGGTCGTAGAAAGAGGGCAAAAAAGATAAAGAGAGAAAAGCCCTGTCGGAGAGAAACGTTATCATTTTCCAACTCAATTTTTTTTTTATTCAAAGGCTATCTCTCTGGTCTCAAGAGAGTTTATCTTTGAAGTCTCCAGGCATATTGCAGTAGTCGCAAGTGAGCAAGGGAGACAAGTAGAGCTAGCCACAGTGCGAGAAGGAAGGAGATAGTTGAATAGACAGAGCTAGAGGGTGTTTGAGAGCGAGTGAGAAATCAGCAGTTAGTGAGTAGACAGAGAGAGAAGTAAAATTTAGAGCATTTTGAGAGAATAAGCAAGTTCCACATCAGGGTCATCAATGTGAGCCCAGATATTTTAAATGGAGAGCAAATAAATAAAAACAAATTTTTTTTTTATGATTTACAGTGTATTAAGTTAATCCTCCCCTAGTTACCCATCAATGTACTACATACTAGGGTGGGTTGGAAATGGCAATTTAAACTCTTTAATAATCATGAAAAGTGGGCAGAAAACTGAAAAATAAGCAAGGAGAAGAGAGATCCCATTAAAAATATTAAAAAAAATATTTTTCAAAAATTTTATACTTGGCCTTGAATTTTTTTTTGAGTGACCTAAAAACTTTGCTTGAAATTGTTTTTTTTCTTTCTTTTTGTTTGCCTAAACTATAAATCAACAAAGAACTTTTTTCAAACCACCCTACCATCAGCATTTAGCCAGTAAGCAGTCCCAGCCACTTGTTGTTGCACAGTCCACTGTAATGCAGCAAGTGTCTTATCTAGCGCCTTGGCCTTGTAATGTTGGCTATTTTGTGCAAATATTGCGTTAATTAAAATATTTTTTCCGTTGCTGTGCGCCGCTAATGGTCAGCTCCCACCGCATATCTAAACCAAGCGGCGAACCAGCTGAGCTACGCTAGAACAACCGCTTTACGTAAATATGTACTTTAGCATAACTGAATGACGGGCAGTGGCGTGATAACAACAACTTAAGATTGTTGCAAGTGAGAGTACAGCAACAACAAACATCAAACACCTAGCACCTGGTGTGTACTCATAGTAGAACAAAGCCTTCAGGCGGCGTCTTAGCAAACTCATAATGCCACACATTTTTGCCACTTGGTTGCAAGTGTAGCGCACAGCGTTGATGTTATTGTTGCATCTTGCAATGCTGCCACCTCTATTTTACACTTAATGTGGCATGTTGCATGTGTGTTTTACACTTGCATGCCTTCATTGTTGCTACTGCAATTTCATGTTTGTTGTTCTTTAGCTGTTTGCATAGTTAATTCATTAAGTCGCAATGCGCTTCGGTCGATTGCGAGGGTAGAGTGCGCGGTTGGGTGTTGCGCTTGCGCATAACATTGCGACTGATTAGATTAATGTTGCCACGCCAGCAATTCGTTTTCTTTGCATGCTCATATGGGTGTGAGAGAGAGAGGGGGTGTGTGTGTGTGAGTGCGGCTACTTTTGTGTTGTGAAAGGCCAAGAATTTTCATTAAGATACATTTAGAATGCATGGCATGTGGTGCTTGCGCAAACTTTTCATATTTTTGCATTTACCGACTTTTTTACTTGCGAACTTTAGTGTGTAACAAAATATTGAGTTTTCAGTGCGCAACGAGTTGAATACCAATTGGGATGATAGTGCTGTTTATATTTTTAAATTTGCACTAGTCTACTACGTACGAAAAAAAAGTTTAATATTGCTAACCTAAAAAATAGAAAATAAAAATAAAATTTAATTTCGATTTTGAAATTTTCATCATAGCAATTTTAGATGTCTTTAGTTATGTCAGAGTTGTAATACAAAACAATTTCCGCCCAAAATTTAATGGCGAACTTTAATTTTTTCGATTTCGAAAACTCAAAAACTTTTTAATATCAGAAATAAATTTTTTTTGAAAATATTTTTTCTAGACATAACTACTACCGGTATGATAAAAAAAAATTTGTCCAAAACTTAATGGCGAACTTAAGTTTTTTCGATTTCGAAAAATCGGTAATTTTTGAATATCGTAAATAAAATTTTTTGTGTAAAATTTTTTTTAGAGATACATATGTACATATGTGTATCAGCGATATAATACAAAAAAAAATTTGATAAAAAAAAATAGAGAATTTATAGTTTTGTTTAATATGTATTTTTTTCAAAATATTTTTTTTTGTTGATACGAATTTTTATTAGAGGAATAATGCAAGTTTAGGGCCTCAATCTGTATTGCGAACGAAAGCTCAGACGAACGATTCGTCTCTTCGTTAAATTTTTTCGATTTCAAAAAATCCAAAATTTTGTAATATCAAAAATTAAAATTTTTTTTTCAAAATTACTTTTTTTTTATTCCGCAAGTATTACCTTTCAAAGTACTAAAGTTTATTTTTAACTAAATACTTGAGTTTGCGAAATATTCGAAAAAAAATTAGAGAATAGGAAAAAAGTAAAATTTTGAATTTTCATAAAAACAACTTAAAACAAGTAAGGAAAGGGCTGTCTTCGGCTGTGCCGAAGGCTTCATACCTTTCATGAATACGCATAACTTTTTTAAGTGTCCGATCCTTACTTACAATTGGTACAAACTCTTCAAAACTGTTAATTTGAAAATACATGGCCCAAACCAGAGTTATCGGAGCAATCGATTATATGGGAGCTATATGTTATGTTAGTCCGATCTGTATAATTTTCACTGCACACATCACATATGTAATAAGTACCAAACCTGCAAAATTTTACGTTCCTAGCTTCTTAACTGCAAAATTTATAGCCCAAAACCCATTTATCGAAACTATCGATTATATGGGAGCTATATGTTTGGTTGGTCCGATTTGAGTCATTTTCACTACACATGTTACTTATACAATATGTACGAAAAGTGCAAAATTTTGCGCTCCTAGCTTTTTAATTGCAAGATTTATAGACCAAAACCCGTTTATCGGAACAATCGATTGTATGGGGGCTATGCTTTGTATCGGTCCGATCTGGCTGGTTCCGACAAATGATTAATCCCATGCAAAATGGCGGCCCTATACCGAATTTCATCGAGATAGGTCTAAAATTGAGGGACTAGTTTGCGTTCAAACAGACAGACGGACGGACGGACAGACGGACATGGCTAAATCAACTCAGCTTATCATCCTGATCATTTCGGTATACTTAATGGTGGGTCTATCTCTTCTTCTTCTCATACTTACAAACATCGGACCAAAGTTATAATACCATTTCATGTTCATGAAAGGTATAAAAAAAAATTTTATAATAATGGAAAATTTTATATATTTTATATTTATATATTTATTTTATAATTTGGAAATTTTGATATTAATACATTTTTGCTTTAAAAATATGAACAAAATTCGGGAAAATTCAAAAAAAAATTTATTTAAATTTGAGTATTTTTCACAAAATTTTAAAAAAATTTTGAATAGAAATTTTTGAAAATACAAGAAAACTCGTTTTGATTGCATATTAATAGCCGCTACTGTAGTAGCTTTTTTCCCCTCTATAATATATCACTTAAGCAATTCGCCGAAAACTCTATAAAATGTTTAGCTTTTAATTTTCCCTCCACAAAAAGCATTTCTATCTACCAAAGCTATTTCAAATACCCGCAACCATTAAACACACACGCGCTCACAAATCTCGCCCATAAATATTTCAATAATAAAATGATAATATACTTTTACGCCACTTAATATTTAATTTGCACAAGAAGCTATTCAGAAATTACAAGAAAAACCACAAAAAGTGGCAAAATTATGCAATAAAACTAAATGAAAACATGTGTTCTCACAAAATCGGGCACAAGTTCTAGAGCAAATGTAGTTGCCACGCACGCTGACTGGATTCATTGAGTGCACTTTAAAGTTAAAACATACGGTATCTATGGATTTTTTAAATTGTCCAAGAATGAAAAAAAAAAAATTCTCTTCGTTCACATTTTTACTGTTCGTCAAGCAGTAGCAAGTGAGGTCACGTGCCGTTACATTTTCAAAAACAAAAAAAAAAATCCAACTCTAAGAAAGAAAAAAAGCACAGCACCCAAAAAAAAAAACGTGGCATGCCACTTGTGCAACAGCTCGTATGTGTTGTAATTTGTTGATATTTCATTTGTGCAACTGTTACGTGGGTGCAATATTAAAATGTGAGCTGTGTATTTTTAAGTGATTTTCAATGAATTGACCCCAAACGTTTTTGCTGGTCATGCGCTCGTTTTGCGCTTTTATTGAATTTTTTGTTTTTTTTGTTTTTATTCATTCTCACTTGGGTCAATATATTTTCCTACACTCAAATTACATAACTCTGTTTACATATTGGTTTCAATTTACGAATTCTTAGTTTTATTCGATATCAAATGCTGCAACAACAGTTCAGCGAGCGTCTTCATTGACTTGTTGCTTGGCTGTCAGTCGTTTGACAGTTGGAGCGAGAATAATTGACAGCTGAAAAAATCGTGCGCTCACATTTTCGATTTTTAAAGGCAGAAGAGCAAGCATGTAAATTGTAAAACTTACTACGTTTTTATTACAGGAGCTAAGTAAGTGAATGTTTGTAGTTTGTCGGCTACTTTATCGGTGAGCGAAAAAGAGTTTTAGCCAATTGACAGCTGCACGTAAAATTGTTGAAGATGTTATGGTCATACGTTACAGCAGCACTGACGAGTGTTACCTACGGGTAGGGAATATGCAGAGAAGAGCGGCAGTCGAATTTATATAACTCTGTGATGTTACAGAATATGCGGGCACGATTGCAAAATGTCGGCACTAAGTTATTGGGGGGGCAATCAATTTTAGAACGAAATTCATTTTATTTTAGAGCAATTTTACTGAAAAAAGAGGGGAACTTTTTTTATTGAGAAGTTGCAGACGTCAAGTTAGAGGTTATATGTTTTTATGGTCAGTAATCCTAACAAATGGCTTTCAAAAAAAAAAAAAAAAAAACAATGAGTTTACTTTCAATGAGCTCGGGAATAACAATTTTATTGAATTTGTTTTATTTTTTTCTAATTTTTTAATTTAATTTTAATGTTAAAAGATTATTTATTATGTATTATGGTTAGTAATCCTAAAAAATATATTTAGGAAGAAAAAAAAATAATTTCAATGAGCTCAGGAATACAATTTTTTTATAAAATGCTTTTTTTTTTGTATTTTTTTATAATTTAATTAATTTTATTTTATTTCATTTTGATGTTAAAAGAGTTTTACAGAATATATTTTGTTGGTGATAAGGTAATCCTAAAAAATGTATTTAGAAAAAAAAAATTCACTTTAACTCAAGGCAAGAAAAACTATTTTCATGAAAATTTTAGATTTATTTTTTTATAATTTGTTGTTGGATTTTGCGGTCTATTTTGTTTACAAATTTGTAAGTTATGAGCAAGCTCGAGACCCGTTAACAATAATTCTAAAAGAATTAATATAGTCAGTTTTTGGGAAAAATTGATAATTGGAGAAAAATTACAAAGAAAAATCAACAGCGATGGATAGGATTACATGTTTCAGAGTTTCCAGGCTCATCATCAGATCCCTTTTCGGACACTGGGATGCGAACCCGTGTCTGCATCAAAGCCGCTGTTAGAAAGCTCTAACACTAAGCTATGATGCCCTGTGATTAGATTAATTTTTATTTTATTTTATGTAAAACGAATCTTATAGAATATTTTTTTTTTTTGGTAAATAATCCTAAAAAATATCTTTAAAAAAGAAAAATTTCACTTTAACTTAGCTAAAGAGCAAGAATTACAATTTTTATGCGAATTTTACTTTTATTTTTTTATAATTTCAATAATTAAATTTTTATTTTATTTTGATGTTAAAAGAGTCTAAAAGAAAATTTGTTTTGGTGATTAGTCCTAAAAAATATCTTTTGGAAAAAAAAATTTGTTCACTTAAACTTAGCTCAAGGGCAAGAATAACAATTTTTATGCGAATTGTACTTTTATTTTTTTATGATTTAATTAATTTTACTTTTATTTGATTTCAATTTTAAAAGTTGTTTGCTACACTTCCTCATCAGAGAAATTTCGACACATTCTGCTAAACATTAACTTATCAGAACGTCGGTTTCTCGGTGTGCTCCACTGATATTTCCATTCAGCGTCATCTGGTGAAATATGTCATTGCTCTTGCTGTTTTTTTTATTTCTGTACTATTTTTGACAACAACAACAACAATAAGGACCCGCAAATTTCGTTTATAAGAAAAAAGGTAGAGCACGAAAGAGTACCATCCAATTTGGCTTCTCACCATTAAACCGTAGTTCAAAAACAGCTTAAGCAGCTTTAAGCTACAATAATTCAAACTGCAACCACAACAACAATATAACCCTCTTAACTTAATAAAATATCAAGAAATTATGTTCTGCGCGATTTTATATTCTCAGAAGCTTTCAACGCAGCACATTCCACACAAACACATTCAAAAACCTGTTTCCACACTTTGCTCGTAATTAAGTTAAAAAACAAACCCATTACAAGAGGCACAAAATAATGTGCAACGATAATCCCAACAAGTACTTGTTGTAAGAGTTAACTTTAGGGCAAAAACTGCTTTACTTAGTTAAAATCTGCAAAAATATTTGTACCAAATTTTGAATTAAAACGCCGCCGGCTGCTGGTTAAAGCTGTTTGCCAAATTATAGAGGGCAAAATGCAGGACACAGGTGATGATGAGAGCTACCGATATACGAATAACCGCAATTACAACAAGAATACAACAAGAATATGCCTCAATAAAAGTGCATGGCCATTATATAGAAATATGGATTGGTATTGGCAATTGGCTGGTGAAAAGCCCATAAGGCACTTGAGCGGTGGCAACCGGTTTGAACTTAACACATTTTGGCAAATAAAATTGGTTGCGAGATCAGCATACAATCAAAATTGTAGAAATGCAAGAAAAAGCGTTCCAAAAACAAAACAAAAAAATAACAAATATGGTTACATTTCACCAAATAAAGAAAAAAGTAGAAAACGCTCTGCGGCAATAAACGGTAAAGCAGCTTCTTGTTAAGTATTCATGCGCATGCCTTCTAGCAGCTTTGACGCGCATGCGTGCAGCAGCTGCATTCAAAGCGTACAACAAAATGCAACTGCAGTTACAATAAAAGTATGCAAGCAACAATAATAAAAAGTTCAAAGAGTTCGCATATGCGTTAAGCGCTCATTATAGGCGGTTTGAGTTTGTGTTGTACTGCCACCGCGATACCATCAATGTTTTCGATCGTTTTTTATTGATGTACTCCGGCTATAAAAGTCATATAATAATACAAAATAAGCAAGCAAGTGCAGATACACATACTCGTACATGCATACTTGCGGTACGCATAATAAACACGACATAAAAAAATTATTTTACAAGGCGCAAATATCTTATGGGATAATTATTAAGAATAGCTGTGGTGAGCTGTGTTGTGGTGCGGTGCAAATTCGATTTGTGCTCTGCGCTTACCTTAAATTGCTTGTTAACAAGTTTGATATCTGCGCGATTTACATGTTGCCGCTGTTTAAGTGGTTGTCAAAGAAATGTATGAGTGTGTGGAGCCCTATTCTGGAAGTAAGAAAGAAGTTTGAGCGCAGTTTTTGCTGACCATCGAAATGTTCTACTAGAGCTTTTTGCATTGGCTCATTCAATGATTTCATATTATTAATCGGTATTCTCAAGACCTCAATTCGATCAAATTTTTCATGGAAAGTTTTTTTTTATTTATTAAAAAAAAGTTCTGTTTACTGTTTACAAAAAAAAAAAAAAAAAAAATTCGAAATTAAGGGCTCATTCTGTATTGCGAACGAAAACTCAGACGAACGATTCGTCTACTAACGATTTCGTCTAGCAAGCGTATTCTCTATCATTTTCGTTTGCCTATGAGTTTTTGACAACGAATTTATTTTATTTTTCTGAAAAAATTGTTTTTTTTTTGTTGCTTTGATCGTCTTACATATTGCAAACAGCCGAACGATACGTCTCTGAGACGAAACGAAAGTTCGATTCGTGCTAGAGAATGCGGCCTTAAAATTTTTTATTTTTCCCGAGCTCAGAGAAAGACTTACAACACTTTTATTCCTAACTGGAAACTTCATTCCTACTTCAAATGAGATCTTTACCACCCACTTCAGGCAATTGCGCTCAAACTACGTCTTCAGCCGATTCCTCCATGGGTGTAGTAGTTTCCCTGGTAGTGCAAATCCTTCTGCTACCCAATATCTTCATCGCTTTCATCTTCCCCACATTCTCAATAATCGTTGTATAGCTACTTCTTCTGTAAATTACGCCTGTTAATTACAGACTTTATATATTAATTACACATCGCTCTCATTAACCAATATCCCTAAGCGTTTACCTTCAGCCTCCAAGCGAGACAAAGCCGTCATAGCAGCTTCTGTGCTTGATACCTTAAGAGGATAACAGTCTGGCAGATTTAGCTCAATGCAGCTTCTTCACAAATCTTGCGTTTCACATTATAAATCTCTTTTTGTTGATTAGCTGTTTACATGTGGACGCTTTAATCTCTACGTTTTTGCATACATACCGTTAGTTACTTTTGTCGATTTAGCGATTAAAATTTCCGCTTTTAACTATTTATGCGAAATTTTATTTTTCCGTTGGGCGCTCATCTTAATGAAGGCGTGTAACTCTATCCACCAAATTGGGTCAACATTTTAGGTAAACTTTTTACGAGTGCTTTTTTGTTGTTCTTCTTCCCATAATATGATGATAATACAACAAGAAGCGTTCAGCAAACAATAAAAAAAAATTAAAAGGAAAAACAAATAAAAATTTAAAACAACAACAACAAGTTTGCTGTTGCGGTAGAGATTAACAACCGACATAATTGTTGGAATTTTAAATTTGTATGTTAACCGTTGCTTGTTTTCGCTTGTAATCTTACAATAATGCTGATTATTTATGGCTGCATGTTTGATTATTCGTACATACATACATACGAGTACATATGTATGTATTGAGGTAACGTATGTTTGTTTGTATGTAATTATGAGCATGCAAAAATGGCTGAAAAGCAAATGATTAAATTTACAGATTTGTAAAAAATTTTATGTGTTTATAATTTTTTTATTCCAGCTACATGTATCTTTACCTGCACATTAAATCTCTTGTCTATCTATATATTTGGGGAGAGAGTAGGTTGCCCTAAATACAAACATTCATTTTATTATTATTAGCAAAGCGAAGAAGAAGCGAGTAGTAAAAGTCTGTACAAATAAATTTCTAAAGCACCAAAAAGGCAGCACAAGCTTCACTGTTAGATAAGAACCATGATTAGGCCCAGAGAGACAAGAATCTCCTATGCGCCTGGGTCATCAGTTGTCAAACAGAAATATCTAATCGATATCCACGTCTCCTCTAATGCTACGTCAGACTGCCACCTAGATAAAAATAAACTCATTGTCGACTCGCTAAAATGAAAATTTGGAATTAGAAATTCTAAAATATTTTTTCAACATATTGTAAAATAAGGTCATATGGCTTTATTGCACCCAACCAACTTCGTATTCAATTCAAGCAACTCGAGAGATGCGAGCAATTTCACAAGGAAGTTTCATATTGTTAAACATTTTTTTGTTGTAATTTTCTCTATTTCCGTAAATTGTTTATTTTCTTCACTAATTGAATTTATTTAAAAAATTGTTGTTGCCCATTAACACAGCCTTACCGCGCGTGTAACTAGTAAAGTGACTGGCAGAAAAATATGCCCAACCACAGCATCATAAACATTCCATTTACAACTTCATTAAGGCACAGCTGGAAAATCAGTTCAAGTGCTCGTTTCCTCTTTTTGAAAGGCAAAATGAGATAAAAAAAAAAGAAAATAAAAAAATTGAGTAAAATAACAACAACAACAATAATAAAATTTAAAATAAAGAAAGTCTTTGGCGAGGGAGTGTTTTGCGCTTTAATTGAATGCGCAAAATAACAACAAAAACAACAACAACAAAAGCAGATAACACAACTACAACAACGCCAAAGTCAAGCACAAATATGCGCTATCATAATAACAACAAATATGCTGACATTATGTGCACTTTTAGCATACAACAACAAGCGCAAATGCAACAAAAAAAACACGAAAACAAAACAGAAAATATTAATAAAACAGATTATTCAAGCGCTATGAGCAAAAATTTGAACATTTTGCGCTAACAACAACAAATGTAGAAACAGCATAAACAGCATAAACTAGTATGTACAACAACAACAACAACAAAGATATGTGTATTTGTATGCGGTTTGCGCTTGAACAATGAACTTATAAATTGACGCACCCCGAAAATCAACAACATAATTCGCATCATTAAAACGCGTTGCAACAACACAAAAATATCACAAAACGAAAAAAGAAAAATTAACAAAAACTAAACAAAATAAACAAGCATTAATGCCATAGCAGCACCATGGCGAGTATGCAGCAATAAAAACAACAAACAAGCTACAAGCACTTTAGAGCCGGCTATTCGATTGTATGTTGTTGCAAGTGCAACGGGAGCGCCACACGGCAAGGCAACAACATTTTATGTATAGACAAACTCAAAGAAATAGAATTTTGTATGTGTAGGCGAGGTGGGCGGGGAAAAAGGGGCGAATTGAGTGAAAAAATGAAATTAAATAAAAACTGAGATGAAGGAGAAAAAAAGAAGAAATTATGTTGCATGAACACTTGTAAATGCATGTTAGTGCAACAAAGAGCTTATAGCGAGGCAAACGCGTAGTGACAAAGTGGATGAAACAAGTAAGGCAAACTGTGTGCGGTTGCAGGAAAGTATGATACACGCTGTTGCAAGTCACATGCGTGCCGTAAGAGGCGGCTAAATTACAAGACCCAAAGATTTGAAGAGGAATTTGGACTCGGACCAGCGTCAACTATAAGATCAACCTACCAACTATTAAATAGAAAATATTTTCTATTTGTTATTTACCATGGGAGGTGACACGCCTCCTTTTTATTAAATATCTTTACTGTGCATTAGCCGCAACTGGGTATAAAAAAATAAAAATATGTCAACAAATCCAAACAAAATGCACCAGCTCGCTTGGCCAACAGGCGTAGACCAACGCAAGCACACCAACCCGCACTGACGCCAACGCCTACGCACATGCAACATGTGTGCCATGACAATGAACGTCATTAATAAGCTTGCTATATAGCATTATTGTATTGCAAATGTTGTTGTTTTTGTGATGTTTTGTAGCATGCAACCTTTGCGTTTTTGTTGCTTCGTTTTTTATGACGAAGTTTTTTTTTTTTTTTTTAACCACAACTTCGATATCATATAGTACCAGCATGCTATGTGGCAGCGTACGAATGTGCATGGGGCATGAAACATGAATATAGGGGCTTGGTGATATTGTCACACAACAATAACAGCGCTGTACAAGCTATGGCATGGCAATGCATATATGTACGTGCAACAAAATGTGGCGTGCCACATTTTAATGTGTGTTTGTGTGAATGTGTGTGTCACTATTAGATTTGTTGCGCTTGGCAGCGAAAATCGTATTTGACCTTTGCGTTGACAAGCGAAAATAATAAATTTTGCAAAAAAAAGCACAACTCAACAATAAAAAAAAAAAAAAATAAAAAGGCAAGCAAGCGCGTAAAAAAATTGCTGCCACAACACTCACGTACACCCCGCTCTATTTTTCAGCACTCACACTCACTTGTCACTTATTTGTATAATTTTTAAATTCAAACTTTTATTACCGCTGTGGCTGCCACTTAATTACCACACGCAGCTTCACACTGCGCATGCATAGAAGGCGCGCTGTTTGTTGTTGCCACATGTAACCACTCTCCAAATCAGCCACTAAGGCAAGGCACAAATGTAGATTACTCGCTCTTATTACCACCACACATTTTTGCATTCCATTTGCAGACAGTTTTTTGTGCGCAAAACTCAAACATGCCACATCACATCAGATTCAATTGCATTCTTGTTCGGTTACAATAGCCTGCGTGCGTGCTGACACGCATCACAAAAGCTGGACAGTCGTTATAAATGCATCGATACACTTTTTTTTCGTTATCCGTTGCTGCTTTGGCATGTTTTATGTCTGTCTGCTGAGTATAAAGTAGCAAAATGTGCCTAATGGCGTGTGCGCATGCGCAGTAACAGCTTAGCGCATTCAACATTTGCTCCTCTGTAGGGTTTCATACGCTTTTTGTGTTCTGCATTTCATGACAAATTTTGCTAAATATGTACTTCCTTTTTGCCCCCTAAAAACTGCTGTGCTGACTCGTTAGTAGTTGGAAGCAAGTGTGGCATGGTTTGTTGCAAAGTGCAAAAGGCATCACTTACAGACGTCACCCTAATTTGGTGTTTGTAAAATTTTGTTCTGCAAGCGATGTGTGTGTGTGTGTGTAGAGATAAGATACTCGCTGTTTACTACATTTCATAATTATCAGTGTAATTCTAACAACAACAAGCATTCTCGTACAGTTATCGCTAATGTGATTATCATAATTATTCTTGTTAAAATGTTTGCCAAGTGGCAGTGAGCGCATGAATAATGCAGACTTCTAGAAATATAAAAAAATGAGGTAGTGGCATGCAATTCTCATTTATTTGTTGTTATTTGTGAATTTTTTTTTGTTAAAATTGTTCTATAGCAACTTTAATATAAGTCCATAACTGAGCTTACATTCGCTGTACTACTCGCCAGCAGAGGGCGCATGATTACTCTCATGGCGAAGCAAATATTTTTGTTGTCCACGCTAATTTATTTTGTGGTTGGAATCTTCAACGCGACTGATTGATTAACTCTGTTTTTATTCAACGGCTTAGTATTGTCCTAGATTCATCTTTCGAAGCAAAAATTAAAAAAAAAAAATTTTAAATAAATTTAGAATAGCAGAATGATTTTCCAAACAATCTACATGCAGCGAATTAGCATTGAGAGAGTGCCTTTCAATCCTTTGCAAAACCCATCTTTTTTGCACTTTTAAATTTTTCTGGATCGATTTCCGGCATTTTTGGGTAATTTCGGATTAAAGATAAAACATTTTACTAGTGGCGCCATCTGCAGTGAAATTTTTTGATAACATACTCAGCAACCTCAAAAACAATATGAAAATCTTTGTACTCGAACTGAAGTACTATTAGCCAAGTTGAAGGTATTTAGATATTTTTTTATTTTCCTTTTTAGTTCCCAAATGAAAAACTCACCTGTTTCTCAACAACAAAGCAACTAATGACCGTAAACATTTTTCGAAGGCATAACAATTAGTTTTTTCTAATTAATTTTAATAAAATCGATTATCAAAATGACAAAAAAAAAGACACAAAAATGTAGAAATAAAAGTAAAGAATGTAAAATAAATAAATTAGAACAAAGGCGCAACCAAAACATTTAAATAACGACATGAAAATTCGTTTAACTAAAAAGAAATAGAGTGGAAATCAAAACGAGTCTGTGAGGTGTGTCGAGTGAGAAAACATACCAATTGAATTCTAATTTAAATTTGTACTAATAACAGGTTCATGTTAACTGTTTCTCAATAGTTTAACTACTTATAACAACACATTTTCAAATTAGAATAAATTAATATAAACACAAATTGTATTAGACATGAGTGTCAAGTTTTTACTTTTTTACATACGTATTTATGCATGTATATGTATAGCAGCTGTTTGTTAGTGTGTCACATATTTACACAGTGTTGTTGTTATATTTGAGAAAATCTGTCAAATCAAATATGCTAGCAATCCAGCGGCAATTTACTTTATAAAAGATTTTTGTTTTGATTTCGATTGCAAAGTAATATTTATTTAGGAGACTTAAGCTAAGTTGGAATTTGTGTGACAGCTTTCAGCTGCCAAAGAAATGCGTTAAGGGTTAATTATACATTTATGTATGTTTTATCATGAATTTTAAGGCAATTTTCATTAAACGCATATCAACTAACATACTTATTAGTCTATAAAAAGCAAGGAATCCAAAATAACAGCTTGAAGAAAATTAATTTTGTGGTGCTCAACAAAATAGAGTTTTGACTAAAGGAAATTTATTTAAAATATTTTTCAAAGTAAGAAATTTTTTTTGATTATGCTCACACCTTGCTCTCTGAGTTTTTGATGTTTATTAATGTCATCTCATCTTATATGTATCCTATATATAGCAGAGTCGAATTCAGAATTTTCTATACGATGGTCAACATTTTTTAATAAAATTTCGAGGTCATCTCCCATCCACAGTTCCTGAAAAAAATAACTTTTTGCCTTCCGAAGGGGGGTTATATACAATGATCGAGCCAATAGACTCAAAGCAACAGTTTTTAAAATTTTTGTCAGTCTGTCTATATGTTTGTGCGCGCATCACTTACAAACGGCTGAAGGGAATTTAATATTATTTCCACTCTTTCTTAACTAGAAGTCCAACTTAAAGTTTAGGGTATGCCTTGTTTCGATAGCCCAACCGGTTTTTGAGCTAGCGAAAAATATAAATAATAAAAAAAATACTAGCCTTTATTTACGAGGCGAAATCTATCGCTACTTTAAACGCACTTAATATGACAGCTTTTTAATTGATGGAGAGTTATTCGGGAGCTCTTATTAAAACACACATTCATACATCCAGGGAATTTAATCAATTTCTATATCTACCTTCATGTCTACGCTTACTGGCTTTGCTCATTTTACTTTGTATTCTACATATATATGCATCTTTTTTTATATTCTCTTTCAACTCCGTCCTTCTGTGCATCTGTGCATTTATCAAAACCATAACTTACATTGCATGCGATAAGAATGAAATACTCTGATTACCAAAAGGAAACCAATTACAATACATTATCGATAGCGATAAGCAAATAACAATTTATAGTAAGTTTATAAGTGAACATGTACAAACTACACTAAATTCAAATTTCAGAAAAAAAAAAAAAAATAACGCAGGAAAAAATTTAAAAAAACCGGTAGAAGGTTGAATACAGTAAATGATAAGCAATTATGTGGATAAGAAATGCTATATTTTTATGAATATTTAAATGAAGTATATTTATAAATGTATCTAGATTAGAAAATATTTATTTATTTATATAAGCACATAAATTTACAAATACAAAAAATTTAGAAGCAAGCTTGGTCATTAGTTTTATCGGTTAATTGGATAGCTAAGGTAAATCTCAATAAATTCTGGAATCGAAATCTATGCTTTGGAAACATGGGAACCCGTTTCATGATATATCAAATAAGACGTGCATTTTCTTTATGGTTTATGCTTTTATAGAGTATTCAAATTTTTTTAAAAATATTTTATGTAATTTCGAGGTTAATTAAGTTCAGCGGTACATATGTATGTAAGTCCGAGCAACCATCATCACCATCATCATAAACGACGTAAATCTCAGCAAATATTCATTTATTTCATTAACAACAACTTCTTTTTCCAACAGCTGACTGTCCGAAAACTGGCAATGAATTCAAAATAAAAAATGTGAATTGCGATTAATGATGCAAATATGTTTTTTGAAAGCGCGAAAAATTGTGCATAAATTCACCATGACCATGGACAATGTCTTGAACACCGGCATCATAAGGAAATACTTCTTCTTCTTCTTCTTTCACAATAACAATCAACAATAAATTGAAGCTAGCATGGTATGTAGTAGAGGGAGGCTTAGATGAGAAGATTGCTTGTTTGGACACAAACAAAATCGCAAACAAGTGCATGCGTGTGTGTGTGTGGGTATTTGTGTGTGCTAGCGAGTGCAAGTGTTTGCACATAATAAAGCGAATATCGCATGGTTTGCAAGCTCACATTACTTATTCCTTCATTTGTTGCCATTTTACCGCTTGATAGTTCATTGCAACGTCTTTACTGAAATGTAAACATTTGTGTTTTTGCTGGTGTGGACTGTGTGTGAGTGCTATGGTGTGAGACCACAACTAGCAAGAAAATGTACTAACTACTCTCAAACTAGTCCGAAACGACTAAATTTGTAACAATAATAATTTTAATTTTTGTATATATGTATTTGTATTACCCAGAGTTGATAAAATTTTAGTAGAACTTATTTTTTTTGATATCTGTTGCAACAGAGCGCGAATCTGTAACTTGAAAATGCCCACTTAAGTCGCATCATCTTCAATGGCTTTCATGGAAAAAAGTCTATCTCAAACTAGTTCAAAATAGACAAAAAAAAAACAGAATAAAATTGTTGGTGGTAATTGTTAAGTGAAAATAATTTAAATGCCTCCAGGTATAGTTTGTAAGTACCGTGAGCGCTTAACGGCTTGAGCTCTCGTTCTGGAAACAAAAAATAAAAATAAAATTTTCTAAGATTTTTTTAAATTTGCTTCATAAACTTTTAATTTTTGTTGCTGCAAGTTTGACTCTTTTTGGACTAGTTTGGATTGAGGCAAAAATAAACTAGTTACAAACTAGTATTTTTACTGAGTACTTGGTTGTTTCCCTGCAGTGTTGCCTTTACATGTTTGCAAGCTAGCGGAATACACATGTTGTTTTGTTGTACAACAATTACATGTACTCGTATGTATGTTGGTATGTGCTTTATGCTATTATATAGACAGCCAACATATTGCCTTATAACAGCAAACAACAATTGCAACAATAATACAAGCAACTATTTCAATGTGTTGACATTTAACAAATGATCGCATAAATGTTGGCAAACGAATGTTGAAAGGAATCGATGCGGCAAGTAAATAACAAAAAAAAAGCAAAAAAGAAGAAGAAGAATAAATAACGAAAAAACAAATTTAGAATAAGCATTCAACAACAATAACAACAAAAGGCAACAACAGGAGTTTAAAATATCAATCGTAAGCTGGCGTGTTAAATAAATTGCAGTGCTGTTGTTGTTGCTTGTGGCATGCACACACACTTTCACGGTGCTACTTGCAGCGCTTATGCGTACTTGCTTTTGTTGTTGTTGTATGTTAGGGGCAGTCTAGCGTGCGTATTGTAAGCTACATTTCATCGGACTTTTTTTCGAGTTTTTTACTAAAATTTCTTTTTAACCTTTTTTTTTGAATATTTTTTTAAGTAAACAAATTCACATAAGCAGCAACAACAACCAACATTCATATTCTCCAAGCAATATGTTATTACAACAACTACAAATTGTACGCTTTCAACGGTTTTGTAAGTGGTTTTTGTGGCATTAAGCGGTACTTAAATTAGACTTCATTTGTTAGCAAAAATGTTGCTGATTAATGTGGCAACATTAAGTGTTTGCTATGGATTTTGTTGCATGCAGCAAGTGATTTTGGGTGTGGAAAGAATTTTTATGTTGGTATTAAAATTACTAAAAATAAAAAAAAAATATCGTAAGCAGTTTGTGTTGAGGAGGTGCAATCGTTTAATATTGCTAAGAGTGGGGATTTTCAACACCTGGTGAATTGTGCGTTAACGGTACCACATTCAATTTAAAAGTTGGCAACGCTACCGCTCTAGTTTACCACAATTGGTAGCACTAATGCTTGTGACGCTACTATTTTCAGTAAGTATTTGAAACCGAAACGTAAAGTCCAGCTGATTCTGTGAGTGAAGTGCTAGTTATAGAAATGTTGCATACTTTTAGGCGCCAAAACCATGCATTGGGTCACAATAGCGCCGCAGTGCAAAATTGATTTTTGCGTCCTTAATTTCTTGCGCATCAAAAATTACTGCCGACTACAAAGTTGCAAACCTAAGATTTGAATTTCTTATTATCACTCAATCTGTGATTCCGCTTACAACAAAAAAAATTGGGAAGAGCATGAGAGTTCGCCCTTTTCCATTTTATTTTTCTCCAATGCTTTTTTTATTATGGCAAATATTTCTACTACATTTTTATTTATTCTCGTCTAAGTTTGCAGCTTGCTATTCAGCCGCCAAAAAAGTAATATAATTTTAAAACCGCGTAAATATTTTTCAAAATAGTTTTGCATTGCCAAACAACCCACACGTCCTTTTGTGGTTAACCAAGTTTCTTGTTGGCATTAAATAATAATATTTCGTGCAATTTTGCTACACTTCCTTTGTGTCTCTTGCTTGCTTTTATGTTGCTGCTGCAGACGTTCAGTTTTTGCGCCAAAGTAATAAACTGCGCATGCGCAAATGGAGCTCAAAGCCCCTCAAGCGATTATTTCATACAAGAAAAATATCTCAAATATTTACACTTTTAAAGCAATTTACATACATCTCAGCCGGCTCTAGCACTACGTCTGCGCATTTATGCGCTTAATAAGACTTCCAGCGTTGTACAACTTTTAGTTATGGAAGTTTAATTTTGGCAATAAAACAATTTTTAAAATGAGTGTTTCACTCGATTTTTGACGCGCGTTTGACCTTGAATGCGTTTCTTGCTATTTGAGTAAGTATTTATTTGTATAGAAAACACTTAAGTGAAAACACTAAGTACGTGTCCTTTTTCCAACTCGTGCACTGAAGAATGCAACTTTATTAAAGAAAGTCAACCTAATACTTACTATAAGTATTCACACGTATTCGATATGCTGATATTTTTCCACGACCTTGAAGGAACTGAAAAAACTTAAGGGCCTACTTCAACATGTTTAGGGCAAATAACTGAAAGGCAGAAGAGTGAAGAAAAGTGAACAAAGAAATAAAAAACTACATTCAGACAGCAGTGAAGTTCATTGCACAAGTTATAAAATGCACACTGACATTGAGTGCCCCAAATGAGGTGCGTCGCATCACCCCGTTGAATGTAAACCAAAGGCGCGTTGCGACTACGAACGTGCGCTGAGAAAACAGCAATAACAACAACAAAAAACAAAAACAACAACACATTATATTGCAATTATATTACGGTTGAACGGTGGCTATTGCACGCGTTACTTACAGACGCCGCCACCACCTCATTATAACAATATACCGCTGCAAGCGCACAAAGGCAACGCGCGGCACAGCACACAGAGAACCCTTTTTTGTATTGTCGCTTGACGGAGACTTTTAAAGGTTGAAGTGAATTTGCAAAAGTAGCTCTGATGCTGCGGATGTAGGTTGTGCTGCTTTGTTGGTAGTGAATTTTGTGCATTGCATGTTGACGCGCA
Source organism: Sphenella marginata (assembly GCA_951509765.1). Taxonomy (NCBI): domain Eukaryota; kingdom Metazoa; phylum Arthropoda; class Insecta; order Diptera; family Tephritidae; genus Sphenella; species Sphenella marginata. Next base: position 55,071,758 of record OX608083.1, read on the forward strand.
TGCGCAACCACATCAAGGAATAAAAAGGAAATCGAAAAAACGAGGCATGCAATCGTATGCGCGTTGCAACTAAAAATACGCGCGCTGAGCTAACGCGCCAACGGCACAAATAGCACATTGCAATAAAAGCGCGCTACACAAACAACAAACACGCAGCAAGTGGGCATGTGTTGCAAAACGTCGCTAAGACGAGCAATCAAACCGACTGCCAGTCAGTCAGCCAGCCAGCCAGTGTGTGAGTTGGTAAGCGCTTGGGACAAACTGGCTCATCAACTTGCACCGCAATAAACGTCAAAATGCAGCCCATTGCTGTCCATTTCATCAACGTGTGAAATAAATCACTCAAAGTGCTGAAGATCCATTAAAAGCAGCGCATCGCAATCAGGCGCGCAACTGTTGCATCGAATACATACACACTGAATGGGTTACAGGCGCGCGCGCAAGGATGTCGGGGGAGCCTTCAAAGGGTGAAAAGTCTTAGCAAAACGCAGAATTAAGTAGCCGGTTTGTTGGTTGTCGATGCGCATGCGCGCTGTAATAGGGCGTCTGCGTATTGTAGACAGCGCGCCAGCAAGAAAAAACATGAAGAAGCATGCGCATAAAACAGAAAAGGCTAATGGTCTGAATGGTTGTTGGTTGTTGTCATTATTATCTTTTCACTTGTTGTGCGTTTTGCTTCTTGTCCTTGTTATTATTTGCTGACTACGAAATGCCGCGTTGCAATTGTTGTTGTTGTTGGGACTGTATGTTGCCTATATGTTTGTTGTTGTAACAGAAATTAAATTATGCGCTTCGGGCGCTTGCGTTGTGATGTGTTTTGAGTAGCAAAAGGAAAAGCGCAAACAATTTTGTTTCGAAATAATTTAAAGTGTTACAAAAACAGCAACAATAACAACAACAACAACAACAGCACCTGCAACACAATACGCATATGCAGCTACATATGTAAAGTGCAATAAGAAAGTGTAAAATGCTCGTTGTAAATAATAAAATGCAAAAATTTTAAATGAAAAAGTAAAGTTGTTCGACGTATTTTTGTTTTGAAAAAAAAAAAAGCTTAAAAATGGTTTCGAGCACCGCTCGCCAAAAAATTGTTGAATGTGTTGCAGCTTACGCTGGACCTGCCACTATTTAGGCCTGTTTACATGCTTCACAGATGAGCACTTTCTTTGCCCGCACATCACAATGGCAGCAGCGCTTGCTTCCCTATTGTAACTGGCAGAGATGTAAAAGAATGCATTCTTTTGCGAATAATTATTATCGCATAAAGATTGCAGTGATTTTTTGAATTCTTTGACTGGGAGTTAAAAAATGAAGTCACCGTTCAGATTTTATTCTGCGACTTCGAATTCTTTTTTTCATTCATTTTTCGGTTATTCATGATTGCATTCATTGAATAAAAAAGTCTCACTGAAGTCAATTGAAGTCATTTGAAGTCAATTTACCTGTGGCATTCGAGACATGATCGTAAAATATTTTTGTTGCAAATAGTTAGTGACTTCACTCAAAAAAATAAGTCAGTAAGTGACTTCTTTAAATGACTCCAAAGTCGTGACTTCAAACAGACTTTAGACTTCATTTTTTAATTCTTTAGTCAAAAAGTGAGTCAATGACTGCATTCAAAATTTGAAGTCATTGAATAGGACTTCAACTGATTGCCTTTGCATTGAATGCATTCTTTTACAACCCTGGTAACTGGCTTCTACAACTTTTTAGCCTCGCTTTTCTCCAAAATATGTTACTCCCTTTTGCAACACGCTTCTTCTATTCCATTCCTATGAGTCCTACTTCAGTTTTGTTTTAACAATTTTTACTCTTTGTCTGTGGCCGAAATGTTTGCTGTACAACTAGCGCTGGTGTGTTACAACTTCGTTTTTATTGCTGCTCTAAACCAGCGAAGCGAAAATCGAAAGCACAAATAAACTACAACACAGCGGTTAGTAAATAACAACAAAGCTTACATTTCAGTTGTGAAAACACTTTTAAATTGAAGATTGATATGAAGTAGCCAAACGCTATTTTTGGCTGTCGAACGTCTAACAACACAATCGAGGGGGACTGCTTGGCAATCAAATTTCACTGAAACAATATTCGTGGTATTAAAACTTTTTGTTGTTGTTTTTGTGAATGCACGTTAGCAGTTGTAAACCCATTTCTTGATTGAATGGTAGTACATAGTAGTGCCAGAAAACTTCAAATTTAATCAAAAACAAGTTGCTCAAAAATTTATTTGGCAGCTTTTGCAAATATTTCGGCTTAGAAGCGATAAGGAAGCACTGCAATATTGACAAAGATTTTTTTATATCCGTTTAATACTTAGAAATTTCAGATAGAGTTTTGTAAACGCTCATAAAATATTCGAGTGATGAGAATAACTTTAAAACCTATACGAAGAAGCGGTACCAGTGCGGTGAGAAAATGAACCGCTTCGCACAAAATTTCCTAAATTTTTATCGGATCTTTTGAGTGGTCCGACTTATATATTTTTTTTTGTTTGAGACTTTAGTCGTAAATTTTTCATCGATACGAAGTGCAGTCAATGAGAGAAACCTTAGTCAAAAATGATTAAAGTTAATAACAATTATTCACCGAACAAAAATTTTAAATTTCAATGCATTTAAAATTGAAAAAAAAAAAACAAAAAAAACTATTTTTCCTTTACCTTGGCTTTTCTTCACCCAACTCTATGTCCCCCTCACATCACATATGTGAACCACAAATTAATGCAACTAAACTTCCATAAAGATTTCGTATTTGGAAAAAGATTTTCATATTGGCAACAGACCAAATTTTCTGGTGACTAAATCAATGCCGACAACGACCTATGGCATGGGTAAATGGCTTGCGGTGAACCACATCAAAGCAAGAGCAGCCAACGAAACGAAGCAAAAAACAACAAAGAAGCAAGAAAATAAATTAGAAACCACTTGTAGCAGATAAGCACAAGATCTGACAGAACTTTATAAATTAAATAAACTTAAAGAAGCCATTCGACTTTTAATATGGACCATTACAAAGTAGAAAGCAGGCGAAGGCAGGCAAGCAGCAAGGGCGGCGTGTGCGTGAAAAACCATTTGGCAGACGGAAAAGCGCTTGAAATCAAAGTAAAAAGCAGCGGCGTAATAGGCGGTGCGGTGCGGTGCGGTAAGCGGCAACTAATGGTCAAATTGGCAAAGCGAATGCTCTTTTGAAAGAAAATTCATATCGCTGGGTTTGGCTAATAAGCTTTTAGTAGAAATTTAAATAAAGCAATGACGGCATTTAGACTGTTTTTTGGTTTTTCGTTTTGTGGTTTTTTTGCTTTTGTTTGGCTGACGACAGCAATGTTGGGGGAGTTGCGCTAAAATTTAAATGGCAAGTGGCCATATGTGGCATGATGTGCTGGCGTTTTTTGTTTATTCGTAAATTGGCTTCTTATTTTTAAATTTTTTTTTTATTTATTTCTTTGGTTTTCACTGCAAGACTTTTATTTGTGCCCAAAAAAAAAACCAAAAAAATTGTAATAAATGCAGATGTTTCAAAAAATAAGCGCTTACATGCTTACAGCCCTCTTTTGCCTTTGTTCTTTGCTGTCTCTTCATTACTTTGATTGTTCTTATTGCAGTTCAAGTATTTGCTACTTGAATCGTTTACTTCTTCATCAGCTACGGCTGCTGCTTTTGCAATCGTTTAAGCATTTGCTGTTACTGATGATGATTTATCTTTATGCATTTCGCAACAATTAAGATTTATGTTGATTGCCTTAATTTGTCGCGAGATTTTCATGCCCATTAAAGCGTGTTTTTGCTGGTTAAAGTCAAATTTTTTATTTTTAATTTTTGTGATACGCGTTTTGGATGACCCCAAATTTCGGTGTGGGTTATGCGCGTATATTTGATAAATGAGCTTAAATTTAAATATAAGCATTCTTATTTGTAAGTATGTAGTATATACATATGTACTTCCAAATATCGTCCACACTGATTATAAGCATGTATAAAATTAACTGGAAGAATTTGGAAAATTTTACTAGAATTTGTACGGTTCATAATATGGCGGATTTTGATATAATGACATTTTAAAATTCCCTTTTATATGTTCATTAGTTCATAATTCGAAATAACAAAGCTCAAAATTACTATACAATTCCAAAAAGCATAACTCGATGTGATGTCAGATCAAACGAATTGCATCTGAGGTGATATGTTGCTATATGATTTTGCTTAGTAGTAGTAAATCTAAATCCCACGATTTGCAAAAAATCTAATTAGGCCCGATCACATGATATCACATGATGCGTATGATGTCACATCATATAAATTCTTACTATGTATGATTTTTTTATGGTGTGATGTCAAACTATGCGTTCTGCTATATAATTTATCTCAGTCTCAATTATTTAAAAAAATATTAATTTATATGATGTGATATAGGCACTTCCACCGATGATATGATGTCATATGATCTGGTATCATACGATTTTTTGCAAATTATGGCATGTAGAAATATTTCTTCCACTTTTATGTTATGTCGTTTAAAATTTTTTTGTTTCAGAATAATTTTGAAACCATTTCTGGATCATTTTTGTTTTTTTTCCGTATGGTCCCGAAAAAGTTCCGAAGTAATTCTAAAAGAAAATATCCCGAAATGGTCCCAAAAAAAAATAACCCTGAAATAACTCTCAAATGGAGTTGGAAAAGTTTCTAAATCAGACAAAACTTGAAGGCACGTTTTTTCATACTTTTTGCTTCGACTTTCTAAATTCCTCTTGGCTTCCACTTCTTATAACTTATTTTTAAACCAATTTTGTTACTCACATATATTTATTTATGAGTTTTTACATAAATTTATGATCTCTCTCGAATGAGCCCACACCTTATGAAAATTGTTGCATAGTAAAAAAATGTGTTGTTGAAAATAAATTATTTGACAGTTGTGAAAAAATCACTGAACATGCCAAAAGCATTTGACTGCATACAACGGCAAGGCGCTCATGCAGCGGTGGGCAAGTATGTATCCGTAGGTAAGTAAGTAAGTAAGATATACAAGTAACTAAAATTTTGAAAGCGAATGACTTAATTTGGCAAAACTCAAATTGACAACCACCAATGGGCTTAAATTTTGCCCAAAATGGTATGTGTGCAAATAGCCCAAAGCATTAACCAAGTTTGTTGGTCAAATCAACATTAAATCAATGCAACATTGTAAGGAAGTACTCACATATGTATGTATGTTTATATGTGCCAAGATTTGTAGGTTCAATTTGTGCATACATGTGGTTACCCAACAAACACTGAAGTTAAACATTGACTGTAGGAAGATTGGATAACTAGACGCAATACTCGTTGGCCTGGCTTGAGAGAAACACTAAATATTTATAATTTTTCAAATGGAAAATATTTCTCGAACGTAAGCGATATTGTTTGTTGGGTATGAGCAACGCCTTCGGCAAAACATGAAATGAATATGTTTGTGTAACAACAAATAGTCAACAGTTTGGCCAATTGGTTCATTATGTTAGCCCTACGGTCACTGACGCGAGCTTTAAAAACCGGCTACCCGGGTTTGTCCAAGCTTAGGCGAAGCCCAATTTTTTAATACTTTTTATAATTCAAAATCAGTTAGCGTAAATAGTTTTTGAAAAAAAAAAACGGGAGTATGTATACTGATAAATAATGTAGGCAGGCGCATGCTTAGAGAAAACTTTGGATTTCTTGGAACCTTCCAGACAATAAAAAAAAATTGAAAAATTACGAAAAGGCATATTTTAAGCTATAACTTACGAAAAAAAAATTTTTTAATATTAAAAAAAAAAATTTAAAAAATTTCAAAAAAATTCTTTGCCCAATAATTTGCAAATTACTGAAAACCTTGAAGCAGGTAATGGTTTATTTGAACCTTTTAGAAAATAAAAAAAAAAATTTTGAAAAGTAAGTAAAGGCACATTTAAGCTATAACTTACGAAAAAAAAATTTAAAAAAAAAATGTTTAAAAATTTAAAAAAAAATTAAAAAAAAAAATCAAAAAAAATAAATAAAAATTTTATAAAAATCAAAAAGTATTAAAAAAAAAAAAAATTCGTTGCCAATAAATACATTTTCTGCAAATTACAGAAAACCTTGAAGCATGTAGCCATTCGTAAATGCATTTGATACGATTTCTTACTTCTGGTGGAATGTTCATGTGTAAATATATGCACCAACATATGTAGATCTAACAATAATAAGATATGAATGCATTTGAATATATAACAATTATTTTTTCTTACAACTTAATTGCAACACCAAGCTGACCTCATTTTTATCTCGACAGTAAGAATTTTGTTCAGACAAAAAAGTAAATGCAATTATTTCTGCTGTGTACGTTGAGCTGGAGAATGTACGCTGAAAGGCTAAATAAACGCTACTTCCGTACCACGGGTTTTGAAGGAAAAAAACAAGTAAGGAAGTTTAAGTTCGGGTGAACCGAACATTAAATACCCAGCGTTAGTTAGATACAAATACCATGACTTAGCAATGATATAGGCCCTATAATCTTATTTGAAATTTTCTATATCAAAAAAGGGGGCGTGGTTATCATCCGATTTCGCCCATTTTAAACACCAACCTGCCTTGGCCAGAAAGCAACCTGTGTACCAAATTCCATGCGAATATCTCAAGTTTTATTCAACTTATGTTAATTTATGTGATTTTCGATAACGAAAAAGGGGGTGTGGTTATCGTCCGATTTCGACAATTTTCCAAAGCAGCATACCTTGGCCAGAAAGCAACCTGTATAACAAATTTAATGCAAAATATCTCAGTTTTTACGCAAGTTATGTCAATTTATGTGATTTTCGAAATTTTCGATATCGAAAAAGGGGGCGTGGTTTTCATCCGATTTCGCCCATCTTCAATACCAACCTGCCTTGGCCAGAAAGTAACCTGTGTACCAAATTTCATGCGAATATCTACATTTTTACTTAAGTTATGTTAATTTATGTGATTTTCGATAACGAAAAAGGGGGTGTGGTTATTATCCGATTTCGTCCATTTTCAATAGAAACCTACCTTGGCCAAAAAGTAACCTGTATAACAAATTGAATGCAAAGATCTACATTTTTACTCAAGTTATGTTAATTTATGTGATTTTCAAAATTTTCGATATCGAAAAAGGGGGCGTGGTTATAATTCGATTGCAACAATTTTCAACAGCAGCCTACCTTGGCCAGAAATTGACCAATACACCAAATTTCATGCAAATATCTCAGTTTTTACTCAAGTTATCGTATCGGACAGACAAAAAAATAATTATCACTAAAAATGTAAAATTAACAGCTCTGTTGCCGAAAATAACATAAAACTTACCAGCACTGTGAGCAACAGCAGCAATAACAGCGAACGGTAGCAGTTGCTTGTATTAACTTAACATTCTTCAACTCAAGTAACATAACATTCTTCAACTGAATTAACAGCCCGCCATTTTAATATGTATATGTAAAACACTTGACACACCAGAACCAAAATATTTTATCTATTTCGGTGGACCGCAACACTTCCACCAACTATTTGAATTTAAAAATTAACTTTTATACTAACACAATGACAAATTTCTGCCATTTACATATTTTAACGCAATTTTACATATTTTTACAACTTCCGGCCATTGCGATTTTGCCCAAAAATTTTATTTCCGCTTGAGCCACTTATTAATACGCGCACACTCTTTTGCCAACAACACAACACAATTTTCACAACTTATATTCACTTAACTTCATCTTTTACTTCACATAATTTATTTACCTAAACACTTTTCATTAATTCACATAATATGTATGTATATTAAATATATTTTAAACACTTTTTAATTCATTTTTATTTTTCACAACTAAACTTGACCAAAGCCATATAAAACTGCAAATTCTTCTTCAAATTTTCAACACCTGTGCATTTCTAGATTTTTCGAAACTCTTCCCCTAACTTGAACACACGTGTTGCTGCTTTTACAGCTTTTGTTTGCTACAAAACTCTCTGTTACACGAACGCTCTCATTCTGCATACGCTCTCCATGAACTCTGTAACATACAAATACGAACAATAGCGGTAGAGGCGAACATAGTTTGAATGTTAGCACGACTCTCAACTTCCGTTTGACTTTGCAACTGTTGCTATTGCATCCAACATACATACACACACAGACACATTTCTACAAAACAAATTTGAAAGATTTTGAATTTTGGCGCTTACTCTAACACGCACACATTTGCACAGCAAGTATGTGGAGTTAGTGCTCTATGGATGCTTACTGCCTCTTTCAGCACTGTAGAGTTTGCCAATTTTGGTTTTTTTTCTTGTTCTTTTCTAAGTATGAAGCACTTTACTTTTATTCTCGCTGTTATTTGTTATTATTGCATTTGGTTTATTATTGTTGTGGCTCAATTATAGTTGTCGGCTGCTGTTTTTTATTGCTGTTGTTGTATGTAGTTGCTGTTGGTGTAACAATACTTGTCACATTTGGAGTTATGTATTCGTATGTGCAGCAGTTGCGAGTGGAAGGGCGCAAGCAAGCGAGCGCCCAGCCCGTATAAATGGCGTGGCAGTTAATAGCTCATTGCGCTTGTTAGTTTGTTTCTTATGCCCTTTTTATTGTTGTTGGCTGTCTTTGTGGGCTGCTGACCGTTTAATTGCTGCTGCAATCGTTGGGCTGAGTTTCTTTATTAAATTATAAAAAATTATTAGCCATGCCTAAGTAAAATTGTAGCAAAATTGTTGTGCATTTTTAATTTTTCTATGCTGTTATGATTTGCTTAGTTTAAATTAAATACTTAAAAAAAATAAGAAAGTTAAAAATAATTGAGTTTGTATGGAATTGTCAACTTTACTGGGTACACAAATTTTCGAAGATGGGATATTTTATTACCTGGAAATACAACTTAAGTATAATCAGCGGCACTTAATATAAGAACTTTACTTAACTCATATATTTTTAAAATTTCATAAGACTGTGACCAAAAAGATTTCAAAAATAAATATTTTGCCGTTTTTTTTCAAGCACTTAGCGACTTATGTACGAATAAAATGTAAAAAGATTTTTTTTAATATGAAATTTTTTTGTTGGCTCAATCAAATTTTGTTTCGATCCTGATCATATTGATATATGGAAGTCTATATCTATCTCGATTCCTTTATACCTGTACAACCAACCGTTATCCCAACAAAGTTATAGTACCCTTGTACTAATACTAGTACGCTGGGTATAAAAAAAATAAAAAAAAAAAATCACAACAAACAAAAAACTTCAATAATATTGTTAATAATCACAATGCAGCTGCTAACAACCAAAATATGTACAACAAGTAAATTGAACAGTAATGCTTACCAAATCGTGAATATTAAGGTGGGTCGTATTTTTAGAATTAAGTCAGAAAACATTGCGTATGGAAGAAAATACGGAACACCATGTCGAAAAAAAATTGTCAAAAATCTACACACTTTTTAAGAGCCTTGAGACTTGCATCTTCTGAGGCTATAATTCAATAGGCTACAAAATTGCATACTCAGAACTCAGTTTCAAATTCTTGCCGCTTATTTAGAAAACATATTTTTTCTTCTACTTTTCAAGAAATTGAATTTTTGCATAAGCTTGGGAACACTGCTGCAAAATAAGTCCAATTCGGTTACAGATTCACAAAAAAAAAAAAAAAAAAAACTCTACAACAATTTTTCGACCCACCCTAATATATGTACATTTTTTTCACATACCCTTCATTCAATTTCTGATTATGCATATGCAAAGCTTAGATATTTGACATGCAAAGAAAATAAAATAAATTTGAAATTCACCAAGAACAACAACAGTAACAGCAACAAGTCAAGTCTCAATCGTTGAAATAACCGACAATCAAGTGCAACCACGTCAAATCTGTCTTAAGTGGAGCTTGTGTATGCCAACTACTTAACTGACTGCCTCAACTCAACAACTCAACTACGCCTGCCTTAACCGACCAACAGCGGCCACAACTGGCTGCACTCAATTCCAGCCATTTACGCGCACACCTGCTCCAATAGCAATTTTGACCACTAAAAATAGTTCAGCTGGACAATTTGCGCCGGCGCATAGCCACACTTTGCTCTCATTCTTGAAATAACGAAAATAATTCACTTCTGCTGATATGCGATGTTAGTGTCGAAACTTTGTCAGTGAATTTGATGCTTGGCTTGGCATTTGTATAGTTCTTGTTGTGATTGTTTGGTTGAAGGCTATGGCTCAACAAGCTTGTTAGGTATTTCTTTATTTAAATTTTTTTTTTTTTCGTCAGAAAATAATTTACTTTGCGCAATTTTGTTAAGCCGCCCGCCCTCTGTCTCGAACGAAATGGCTTGTTGTTTGCTACATTTTTGACCACTTAATTTAAGGCTGACAGTTATCGTATTGAAAGCTAACAACTACATTCTGCATAAAGTTTTTTTTTTTTGTTGTGCATTAAAATCAATTTTTGTTTGTTCATTGCGTTCCTCAATGCAAATATGCGATTTTGTAGCCATTGTCAGCTCTCAAGTCTCACAAGTCGAGTGGTTTCTATTGATTAATGTCTAACTTTATATTTAGTTAAATTTTTTGTTGCTTTTGTAATTGCTGGTCTTGCTAAATTACCCTCCAGGTATACGCCCACCCTGTAATTTAAATTTGAAAATTAATCAAAATGTATTTTTGTTTGGTTAGAGCAACTATTTTTGGTTGTAATTTGAAGTGTGCCAGAAGTTAATAAACGGTTGTGTATAGAAACTTATTTACTTTATTTAAAAAAAAAAAAAAATTTTTAATTTAATACACCCACTTAATTTTGATATTATAGGTACTCGTAGTAATTCGGTAGCCAGCAATTTGTTGAAGAACATTTTCAAAAAAAAAAAAAAAGAATATAAAAATAAGTGAATTTTTTAATTATCATTTAGAGATTATTTTCCAGAAGTTTTTGAAATTTTTTTTGGATTAATTTCGGAACTTATTCCATACCATACCCAAATATTAAAAAAAAATTATTCTAAAAATGTGCAGAAATGATCCTGAAAAAAACCTAAACAGCCATGAAAAAATACTTAAACTACCCCAAAAACAGTCTTGAGTTGATCTTGTAATGATCCCGAAAAAGTTTCGAAATTTTCATTATGAAATAGAGATTTTTTTCAAGACGATTTCGAATACTATTTTTTGCGATAATTTCGAATCCTTGTCCAGACCATCCCGAAATACTGCCGAAATTTTCGCTTAAATGGCCCAAACAAGTTCCAAAAATCAGCAATAATTGGTCCCATTAAAATCTGAAACTATTCCGAAATGAATCCAGAAAAGACCCTTGATAGTGCCAAACTAATCCCAAACTTGTCTCGAGAATACTATACACCATCATCTATCATATACATATACTATCATCTTGTAAAGATACGGAAAAATGGAAATGGCCGTTACAAACTACCGTTACTGTGAGCTTTATTCATTCGTTAGTCGAGTCCATGGTGAAATATTCAGAAGACTTTCGGCAAAAACCACACAAAATAGTAAAGAAAATAAAATAAAATATTTTTTAGGCATTTCGAGTACCAACGTTTTATAGTAAACATTTTGTTTATCAAAAAAAAAACCAACACACAATTGCAACAAAAAACAAAGTGCAGCAACAAAAAAAAAAAAAAATCAGCTTCAAGGTGTGTAAGCACTGGCCAGAACAGGTTGGGGCTAGAAATTTACGCGCTTGGCGCACCATTCATTGTGAATAAAAAAATAGAAAAGCGCTAGCAAATTTTACAAGAGAAAAGTGGTACGTGGTACAAACATACATATAAACCGATATATATGTGCATATGTACACAGATAAAAGCTGAATAAAAACCATAGAAAAAATAGGAAAATCGTATATTGTTGCAATGGGAATATTTATTGGGCTCTAAAATGGGTTAAATGAAGTAGGTAAGCAAATTGCAATTTATTGCGCTCGTTAAGTAAACACAAATGGCCCAACAGCAATACAGGTGAAGCAATTATTGCAACACAAAAACAAACATAATACATGTACAAACGTACAAACAAGTTATATACATATAAATATGTCAAACTCTTTCCTTCCAGGCTCTCACTTCCGAATATTATTTACCGCTAACTTTAAGTATTTAGCTTTAAGTTTGAACTCAACGTTGTTCACACAATTTGAATAATCATTAAATTAGTCTTAGAGTAACGATCATAGAATAAAGATCACATTTTTGTATTTTTAATACTACGTTCAGCGTTTTATTCAGCTAAACGTTTCTAACATGGGCAATTGAATGTAAAGATGCAGCTATTTCGATGAATAAACTGTAAAAAAAGATATTTTAAATTAAACATGAAAATATAAAATTATAATTTATATAATAAAGTTTGTAAATTGAGGGTATATTTTTTATTAGAGATTTTGTATTCGAGGAGAATAAAGAAAAAGAGCAGAAACAGTATTGAAAATGAACAAATGGAATCATTTTCATATTCGCTTCTAAGGGAGTACCCCACATTTAAAAATCGTGAAAGAAAAGAATTTTTGAACCATTGTGCACGTCCATTTCGGAGCCCTTGCTAGCAGTTTAATCAGCAGATAGAAATTTTGAGCTGATCCAGAGAACCTTCGAACAATATAATGGCCCTTACTCTATAGTTCTATTCGAAGGAATATTTGTTCGCTTTTGAATGATTCATACTCTCTTGAAAACTTTCGATGTGAAGCCATTCGTTGTTCTAGTTCCAGTCTGTTCCCTTGTGATTTCAACCAATTTCGATTGTAGAAAATTCGGTACTCCATATTTCGATAACACATGCCAAAATGATCGAAAGTTAGTATATTCTAATCGAAAACCATTTAGCAAACGGAGAATGTGGCTTATTTTTCTATTCCATTAAAATAAAGGTAAAAGGAGTGAAAGTCTGTGATTTCAATAAAATTGCTGGTTGCAGCGAAATATGTAAAAGAGGTTTCACTTCAAACATTTTCTTTACTCTATTATTATCGTTATACACAGCCGTATATTCCATTATATATAAGATCTCACTGAACGTATTAAACAGCTGATAATAAAACATAATTACAATAAGTTTTATTTAGAATTTTTTATATCCCTTTACTTCAGTCATTTAAAAGCTTAAATAGGAGAAATCGGAACAGTAAATCGGGTGACTTCCAGCTAAAATATTTAATTATTTTATGTGCTTAATAATTTCATTTTCATTAACTTTACCCAACATGCTTCATTAAAATTGTTTGCAGTCACAGTGAAGTTCAAACTACACTACATCAAACAATTATTTCCCATTTGCTATGAGCTCACATAAATCATTTCATCAAATGACGCTGATAAAAAGCATTTAATTATATATCTGAAAACTAAAATAATGAGGAGAGTGAGATAGAGAGAGTTATAAGCTGTCATGTTCCAGTCATAATTACAAACCGATTTTGGTTTAGTTCATTTTAACGCCAATTGCTGTAGACACTTCAAATGCTAAATGCCGCTTGAAAAAAATGAAAAAAGGAGTTGATAGTAAAATCTTATAATGAAAGTGAAAAAATAAAGCGTGTTAGTTAAAGCTGTTAAGCATGCCACCTGCTAAGCATTACAAGTTGTATATTTCTTTTACTTAAAACGCTCGCTTCAGCTTTTCATTATTCACTTTGAATAGAGAGTGAAAGTGAAAGGGTTTCACTCAAAACCCCCCCTGAGGCGACAGTTTAAATCTCAATTTTAGTTTAGTCTAATTTAGTTTGAGTTCAGTTGAGTTTTGTTTTTATTTTTTTATTTTCTTTTAAACGCTTTTAAGTTAACTAAATAAGTTTTTTGCGCACACAAAATTTCAAACTCATTAGCAGTGTAGCTGGTCGACGTGGTAGTAATGGAAGAAATGGTGTGCAAAAGTAGGTAGTGAAAGAAAAACGCTTAAATAAAATAAAGACAATGCAAGCGTAAATTACCAAAGGCATATTGCACAAGCCAGCACACACATACATACACACAGAGTTGTATTTTTTCTGCGCGCAACTGTTGCTTTCAGCAGTCACCAACATCAAACATCCATGGCTATTGTGGGAAACTAGTGCGCCCACTCATCCTACCACTCTGCGCTCACATTCAGTTTGCGCTTATCCTTGCGTCCGTTTTTTTGGGTGTTTTTTTTTCTTCTTCGCTTTTCGCCTTTTGGCGTAAAAATCATTGCATCAAATTGAGTTATTTACTTAAATGCCACAAAGTCCCAAACTCACGTGTTGCATACGAATAAACGCTCATACGACGTGCATGCCTGCAAGGGTGAGGGGCAATGTAATTTTAATTAAATTCCAAATACATGTTGGAACAATTAGCAAGTACAAAATGCTTTTTTTGTTCTTCTTATTCATTCACTCTTTGCAGTGGAAAATTTTCTTTCAACTTTTTTCATGTTATAGAGCTTTTGTCGGTGAAAGCGAGTCATTCTCCAATATCGAATGCAATTTTTTTTGTTAGCATTTGATTGGTAGTTAATGTGATGTGAAATGCAATTATTTGGTTGCTTTGGTATTAATTATATTGAAATGAAGTCGCAACTAATTTAACTATTCGTATGCTTTTAACTTGATTAGCAGTATCCGTTTAGTTGAAAGCGCTTTGGTGTTGCATTTCTTTTGACCTGATTTGGTATGAAGAATTTTAACTTCAATTTTGTACACACATTCAATTAATTACAATTAAGTACATACGTTTAATGCAAATTAAATTAAACCGAAGCATGACTATTAGTCTGTAGTATGTATCAGCTTTAATCAATATAAACTACGACCCATCAGGGTTGTCAAAGAAAGTAGCCTTTTTCGAATAGAATTAATTAAAAATGACTTAGAATTTGGAATGCAGTCATTTTTAAGAATTTTTAAATGAAGAACAAATAAATAAGTTTTCAAATACTTGCATGTAGGCCGACTTATGAGTCATTTACTGAAGTCATTTTTTAATCTTGCAGTGAAGCCGAAGGATTAATTTTGACTTTAAAAGGGGACTTCACTCAAATGATTATTTTGACTTCAAAAGGAGACTTCACTGAAATAATTATTTTGACTTTAAAAATAGACTTTACTCAGTTAATTATTTTCACTTTAAAAGGGGACTTCACTGAAATAATTATTTTGACTTCAAAAGGAGACTTCACTTAAATAATTATTTTGACTTCCAAAAGAGACTTCACTGAAATAATTATTTTGACTTCAAAAGGAGACTTCACTTAAATAATTATTTTGACTTCCAAAAGAGACTTCCGTCAAATAATTATTTTGACTTCAAAGGAGACTTCACTTAAATAATAATTTTGACTTCCAAAAGAGACTTCCCTCAGATAATTATTTTTACTTTAACAAAAGACTTTAGTCAAATAATTATTTTGACTTCAAAAAGAGACTCAACTCAAATAATTAATTTGAATTCAAAAACAGACCTCACAAAATAATTATTTTCACTTCCAAAAGAGATTGCAGTCAAATAATTATTTTGACTTTAAAAATAGACCTCACTTAAATAATTATTTTGACTTCCAAAAAAGACTTCAGTCTAATAACTGACTTAAAGAAAAGACTTTAGTCAAATAATTATTTTGTCTTAAAAAGTGACTTAATTCAAAAAAAAAAATTTATTGAAAAGTCAAACGACTCATCAACAATAGACATTTTGGGATTACGCGAAGATTCTACGGGTTGAAAATCACTTAAAATTTATAACAGGGGTTACCAGAAATCTTAAGCAACAAACCGTACCGGATCCACAAGCTATGCCACTGTCTTTCAAGAGTGTTTATGCTGTTACAAACAACAAATACTGTGTTATAAAATAGTTTTGAATTTACCTCTAAATAACATAACAATTTGACATTCAAATAAAACTAAAAGTGTTAAGGTCATATCTTACCTATTGCTATTCGTTCAATAAAATCGTTTAACAATAATCCAAGCTTTGTACAGCAAACATACCAACATACGGGTACTACATATTTGCAAAACTAAATGGGAGCGCGATCAATAACTGAGCTTATCTTATTGGTGAGATCAGTTAAACGGCTTGCGCGCGATCGCATTCTTGCTTTTGGATTTGGATTTGCAAAACGTTTTTTGTTTTTTTTTTTTTTTTGTGGTTTGTTTTATTGCTTTGATTTCAGCTTGCTTTGTGTCGGCTTTTACTGTTTGTGTGAGCAATTTTCTCACCGTATTGTGATTTACCAAAGTTAACATAAATTAATATACACGTTATAAATTATTTAAAAATGTTTAAGCTGCCACTTTTATAGTTTAACAGCATCTAAAAAACATTAATTTCAAATTTATAACAACTTCAAACGGAAATTATGTTAATTTTTTCTTATTGAAAAATCAGCTCAAGATAGCAATATGGTAAATAAATTATCTCATTTTGCAGGGGTTTCATCTTTTATTTAATTTAAATATTCGTAAGCTTGTCGCGCACCGCCAACATTCGCATCAATTAATATTCAATTTGTTAATAACAAATTGTCAACAAGAGTTTAGCAATCGTAAAACAGCGGTTTAAATATATATTGCTTTTTGTGGAAAAAATAGGCGCACAAAAAAAGGTAAAAATAAACAAACAACAAAAAAAACAAAAAAAAAACAAAAAAAATAAATAAATACAAAAACAATCTAAAAAAAAATCTTGAAAAAAAATCCAAAAAATTAAGCGTTCAATTTATAGATTAAAATTCAAATTTCTCAGATAGCTTTCAATAGCACAGCGATTTGTATTTTAAAGCATTTAATCGCCTGTCCATTTTCGTATTATTCCTTATTGAATAATTTGTTTATGTTGATCATTGTTGCTGTCAATAAATTGTTATAATTCTCACTCGCCTTAAAGGTTTGTTGTGTGCTTGCGCTTTCAACTTTTCGATGTGCGGTGCATTTCAATTGGCAATTTGTTGTGTCATGTTTGTATTGCAGTAACAAAAAAAAAAAGTTAAATACAACTAAGAAACACGTTTAACAAATTCTTACAACTTTGACAAAAGTGCTATTCAAACTCAAAATAAAAGAATTGCATGTTAGCAAAATCTGAAATATTAAATTGGGCTATCAAAAAAAATGAAAAATGAAAAAAAAAAAAAATGTTCCTATGTTTTTGATGCTCAGTAAAAAAAACTTAAGAAAATGGAAAATAAAAATAAAATTTTTTGTAAGTGATTTTCAATACTCAGTTTTGAAACTTTCTGATTATTTTTGTGAAGCACCTTTTCTCCAATTGTCCATAGTTAGGCTCCCCTTGAATTATAATTTTTTTTGCTCAACTCACCTCGAATAGAAATTGTTTTTAGTGGTGTTATTTAGGAAGTGAAAATAATTTTTTTTTAACAAAAAATATTTTTTCGATATCGTAATGAACATGAATTTAAAATATTCAGTGGCATGATTTTGAAAAAAAAATTCGCAAATAAAATTAAGAAATCATACCATTTATTATTTTTAATTTATTTCATATAATAAAATGAAAATTTGAAATTAACTATCTCGTTTTTCGTAGTCGATACGCTTTAGGCAGCGTGACGCTATTTCTATTTGAATTAATAAATTTTTACTATTTTCATTTGCGATGCGAATTAAAGTCAATTGACGTTATTTCCGTTGACCTTATTACATCCACCATACCATATTTAATTTGTCTACATACCCCGTTTTTATTTATAGATCCTTTTCTATAGCGTTTTCATTTCTGGAGCTAGTATAAAAAGTAAGATCAAAGTTCACTAAGTACTTCATTTTATGTGAATATAGCAAAATATAAAACCCACTTGTTTTCAGACACAGTATAACTGCTTTCCTAAACCTCATAAATTTTGTGCGATCATTAAAAGCCGAGTTCACTTTAAGTTGTTGCTTTAGTGAGCCAAACAAAGATGAATTTATGAGAGAAAATTCAAGTTGAAAAGTCGAATGTAAAATTTTTATAAAAATTTATAACGGCTTTTGATCATGGGCAATTAGTATGAATTTGATTTTATTGCTAAAGCACATATTCAAGTATTAAAGTACAACAACAACAAATAATAAAACAAATGCATGAAGTGGCAGGCAATAAAAAAACAAACAAAAAATTGAGGATCAATTGAGAAGCTTCGGTCGGTTGATGGAGGGGGTCTAAGGAAAAACCATGGCTTAATTTGACAGTAGCGTACAAATGCACTTTGCCACAGCAGCTGGTGGGAGCACAAGAGGGGCCTCAGAAGCATGCGAACTGCTAAAAGTTTCGTTTGCGACGCCGACAGCCACTCGCAAATGCTCAATGCGTAACAGCAATGGATGTTATCGATGAAAGTAGCAATGAATGCAATGATTAAATGTTATATAAACAACAACAACAACAACAACAACAAAAAACAGCAACAACAATCAAAAAAGCAACAACATATATCAATAGCGAATAAATGGGTAATGAACGAAACAAATAAGCAAAAGCAAATGGCAGCATTTAAAGTTTTAAGCTTTTTAATGACCGCAGCAGCTGTTATGCCGTAAATTAAGAAATATGGCTTTTGCATGCAAATTTTATAAATATTCCGATACACAATAAATTACTTAAAAATATAAATGAAACCAAAGTCAAGCGCACAAATCGACACCAACGACTGAAAGCGACAGAATACGAAGGGCTTTTTTAAAAGAAGTGATATAACCAAAGACACGTGCAACTATTGGTGTGCATACCCTGTAGGAACATTCATAGGAGTTTCATAATTTTTTTAATTAAAAAAAAAAATTGATTTTATATTGTAAAATAAATAAAACTATTTTTCTATTAAATTTACCGAGTTTTTACTGTTTCTTTTTTTACCTTTCTTACTTCTAAACAGAAAAAGTGGGCGTGGTTATATTCAATTCCAACTCTCTGGTGAATGTTTTTAAGAAAGATATCGATTACTTACAAACTTTCATTGCATGATAAACACAAGTAGGTGTTGACAGACCAGGTTAAGAAAATTTTTTGCTGATTTTGTGATTGGCTGCTGATCACAAGTTTCCAAAATTTTTCCTATTGGGTTGTAGGTATGCAAAGCTTAAGTATTTATCTGTGGGAAATATTTTAATACTTAGATTCGATTTTTGTTTATAAGAAGCGGCCTGCTTTGCTTGACTTCTGTAGATTTAGTTGCCCATCCATTTAAAAAGATTGAAAATAAGTTTTGCTACAAACGTTTCCAGTACAAAATGGCTTAAAGCTGCTCACATGGAATGTAATTTCATTTTCTCAATAAAACGCAATGACCTTTGTTTATTACACAAATAGTGTTCCATCATAGACTCCAACGCTGATCGAGTATGTGGCATCAATTGCCCACTAGCGAGTGCTAATTACATATTTTATTCAGATCAATTTTGTAAGAATGGCTTATAAGTTTTTTTTTATATATTTGATTCATCGGTACTCAAAAAAAAAATTTTCCATAAAAGTAGCCACTTCAATTATTAATTTTTATTTCTTAGCCTTTACTATCTCTTACCCACCTCACTCGCCTTCATTTTACTACCCACAACAGTCCCACGCATGCCACCCATTCACTCCAAAGACTTCCAAAGTCCTTCGCATGCATGAATGAGCGCGAAATATTTATTTAAATAACGATTGATTGCATTCAAAACGGTGACACACAAATATGCATTATTGACGCTTAGTGGCACGCCCAACTTTGTCCACTGCGCGCATGCGCAATCGTACAAACCCGCACTGTGCGCCACATAAACAACATTTTTACAAGCCAAACAAGTTCAATATCGCTTTAACTTTAAATTTATTTTCTGCACTGCAGCAACTTGTCTTAATATTTGTTGTTGTGCGCGTTGAACTTGCCTACATCGATTGTTGGTTTTTTAGTGTCGCAGCCATCTGCCATCATTGCCATTGCCATTGCCACAGCGTGTTGCAGGATGTAATACCGGCAATACGACAACATTGATTGCTCGTCGTTGATGTTGTTCATTGCTGACGCTGATGATGATGGTGATGGCAGTGACCACCTTGTTCAATGTGCTGCATCAAAAGCATAGGCTACGCGCTGCTCACCACAACTTTGGCTCCGCGAGCGCTTGCCGACTGCCGCAAGTGGCCGCAAATGACTCGAGCAGTTAATGTAGAAATAAATGTTTGCTGCACCTAAGTGGATTGTAAAATTATCATTTTTACTGCTTATGCTAGGTTGTTGTTGTTTTTGTTAGTTACTCTCTTCTGCGCATGCGTGTGTGTTGTGTGCGAATTCTTTCAGTGCAAATTTTATCAGTTTTTAGTTGTGCAGATTTTTATTACATTTTATGAATTTGTTTTTCACGTTTTTTGTTATTATTTTTTTTGTTGTTCAGCTTGTTTATATGTGTTCATATATATTAACATATTTTATATGCTTGTTCTTATTTTCTAAATATGCGGCATTTTAACGCTTTTGATTATTGCTAGCTGGCGGTGCATCGCCTTTGTTCGCTTGTTTTATTATGATTGCATTACATTGAGCATCGATTGCTAGCATTTAAATGCTTGTTAAGTGATTTTAAATTAGTTGTTGTTTATATTACATTTTTATTTGTTTATTTTGTCATACACACACACACACACACTTTTATAATAAAATATATATAAAACTTTCCACGCTTCATGCAACTTACTACCCGCTAATGGTCCGCATCGTTTCCATTAAGCCCATCCTTCTAATGTCTACCGCTACACCATTAACGGTGTTGGATATACGCTTGCGTTTAATCAGCTACTTTTCCATTATAATTACTTTTATATATTTTACTTTAAAGGCTGTTAGTATGTACCAAATTCAATCACTATTACATGGTAATAAAATAATGAGAATTTAAATTTAATTTGCAAAAATCCATTACGTAGTACTTAGGCGGCCAGAGAAGAAAGCGTTGAGGTCAATAGGGGCACACTCAAGATATCGCATCGATAAATGACCGCTAAAATCTGTAATCAACGCAATTAACAAGGTAAGGAAGTGATTATGGTTGAGCTGCTGGGCGATTAGTGTTACCCCTTGGGGTGTTACTCGTTGTGGCAGCAAGCACTTTTTTCATTTTAAGATTGGTACAGGGTCTATCTAAAACTGCTCGGAATTGCTTTAAACGAATTTAATGATAATTTTCAGAAATATAAATATCGTATATAATGCCACATCAGTTCAAACTCCCTGTTTCGATACAACTTCAACAAGACCAAACCAACAAAGTCAGGCACTAGATACTTTTGATGATCGTTTGGTGATCGTCATGGGTAGGGCGTTATAAAGAATGACACCTAGAGAAAGTCACTTGTGCTCTGAGGGGATCTCTATTGGTTTGGACTATTGAGTGAATAGCAGTACCCCGTCGAGTCCAACTTATGTTGCTTTACCGATAATGTTCCCCGAGAAAAAAAGAAAAAAAAAAGAAAAATAGAGAGAGATTTTTCTGAAATAATTGGGTGATACCTACAAACACTTGCCCGCCTCACGAGTCTAGGTAACATTGACTATGTTCCCAGAATTTTTCCACTATGTAGAACTCAATTCAATTGAAAAGCTCTCTTCTGAAAGCACATAGGACATGATAAAAACAAGATTGCTAGATAAATTCAAATTTTTCTCTTGTGAGCTATGCCAGGCGACTTCAATTAAATTCGAATCGTTCATTGCATGTGATATGACAGCGCATAAACTGCACTAAATCATTTTGGGGTTGTTTGTAGTAATTGCCAAGTACTTTGTCTCACACAATGACAGCCACTCAATAGACAAAAGCGAAAATGAAAATAAAGCCAAGCAAAGCCAAACTAACTAACTTAGATTTGCGCAAACTAGAGTGGCTAGACTGAGGCGTCGAATGTGCGCTTACTGCCGATCGTGAAGTGGCAAAGGAGCTGGTAAATGATGGACAAACAAAAAAAAAAAAAAAAAAAAAAAAATGTGTGGCACTCTGAAGTTGATCGAGAAGTTGTGCAGAAAGACAAAAAAAAAACACGAAACACATTAACCAAAGAAGCGCAGCGGCTGTAAAAACTTAATGGAAGCAAATGCATCAAAATGGTTAATTGGATCTGGAACAGAAGATGACGGACATTTTGAGTGTTTGTGGCAACGGTTGGTAACTAAATCAAACACAGGTGAGCGCACACGTGAGCTAAAGTGCATGCGAGTTAGGTGCATGCAACACGTGCAACACACACACAAAAAAGGCAGCAAATTCCGCTGTTCTGTGGCCAACGTCATTGCTTGTTGAACGCGCATAGCAAGTGACGCACGTTAGTGTGTGTGTGTGTGTATGTGTTTGAGGCAGTGATACGTCACGCATTAGCACGATTTTAGAAGTGCATACTTATTACGGTTGTTCAGCATGTGTTGTTGTGTGTGTTGTTGTAATTCCTGTTGCATTTGCGCTTTAATCGAATATTTAGACAAGTTCTTTGATTCCTTCTTGTTGGTGTTGTTACTATTCAATGTTTGATGTGTGCTACGCTAATGCAACACAAATCAACGCATTAGGGTGAGCTGCTATCGGGTGTGGCAAGTCATAGCTGATGCGTTGTAGTTATGTATGTATGTACCACTTTACCCCAATCATGCTATGTCAATAAGTGCTTTATATGTTTGTTTGTTTGTTTGTTTAGAATTTGATTGAGGTATTTAGTTGCGTTTGTGTTTGGTTGCACTTGAACGTTGTTGTAAAGCGCATTAAATGAAACTCAAAGTCAAAGCATCGTGCAACATGCAACAAATACAAGCAATGCATGACAAATGTGTTTGCTTGTTAAGAAAATAATTCAGATCAACTTGTTGAAGTATGTACTTCAATTTGGTTTGCAAAAAATTGATGCGATTTTTCTGAGAAAGCTTTGAGTGCTTGCTGTGCAAAGGATGGGGCGTTAGAGTTTCGATGTGGGCGCTGTGTACTGTCGTTTGGAGATATAAAGTTCGAATGTGGGATATACATATTTTAGTGGCTTATCCTTTTACTACCCTCATTTTAGCTCACTTTAATATTTTCTAGGTCAAAAACTTGTAAATCCTGCAATCAGTTAGAAATTTTGGCATGTTCTCTAAGGCAATAGGCTATCAGAACAAGAGTCCAATGTGCCCTCTGTTTGTTTATTGTGCTAGTTATTACCAAGAATTGATACTGTGCTTCGGCCTGTGCATTTTAAATTATTTTTTGCTGTATATGAATTCAACAAAAATAATAGTAATTAAATTTTTTTGTTTATGAAAAATATTAAAAAAATTTTTTATAAAAAATTTTATTTGAATTTTTTTTTTGGAGAATTCTTATTGATCTTACTTAAAATTTTTTTATTATAAAAAATATTTTATTATTTGTTTTTTTGGAAAATTCTTATTCATTTTACTTAAAATTTTTTTATTATAAAAATTATTTTAAAATTTTTTTTTGGAAAATTCTTATTGATTTTGCTTTTTTTTAAATTCATACTAATTATAAAAGCCTTTGATGATGCTAATTGATTTTTGGTGCTTATAATTTTTTTGATAAATGAGATTTCTTTTATTTTTTTTTCGAAAATACCCCTGTGTAGGATTTCAAAACCACTTTTGGCTATGATAGTTTATATCTCAAGTTTCACACTCCCAATTATATTTCTGCTTTAATCTTTAATTTTCGGTGAGTCACAAATTTTTATGACTACGCATAGTTATTCTGCAATGCAAGCTTAATGAGCCGCTCACAAGTTCTGTGGTCATACAATTTTGAAAGAAAGCAAATTGCAAATTAAAGTATAAAATATAAAATGATAATAAAATAATATTACTCACCATCATGTATATCACAAATTTACTTACATATGTACTATTAATTTTACTACTACATCCTTAAGTGGTAACAGTTATTTTTTTATATATTTTTATGTTGAAAAAATAAAATGTCTGGTATACAAGTGAAACTACTTTTTAAAAATTGTATGACGAGTATTTTCTCAAAATCAAAAAACAGATATTCCGAACAAAAACTGCGTGAGTTTCATTTTATTTAAAAAGAACAATCGATGTTGGGTTTCAGTATTATTCAAGCTGGAATATGAGATCGGAATTTATACAGCTCACAAGAAATTAAAGTCTAGAGCACTAAACTCTCCCCAGAGTCCAGTCATAGAGACCTACCCATACAGATCCTCACTAATTTAAATAATCTTTTTCCAAACGCTGTAGCGGAAACGAATGTAAATAATTACTATAAAAGTATGACTTACAGCTACAATATCAAGGCCAAATGTTTGAAAGCAACAACAACAACCAAAACATAAAAACAAACATTTCAGCCAAAGCAACGTCAGTCAAACTAACGATAAGTCCAAACTAACATATCAATAACCACTTAAGCTTGCTTCGTATTGGCATTATCATTTGTGTTGTTGTTTGTTTCAGCTGTCAATAATAGCTAGCAACGCCTTAAAAACAAAGCTTTTTACACATAAATATTTGTGCATGTGTGCGTGCGTGTAATTAAATTTCTGAAATGCGGGAACACGAGTAAAATGAGCGCACAAATGGCTGAAATACGAGGCTGGTTTTATGATGGCTGTGAGTCTGCGCAAAAGTGTTTATGGGGCACATTTATGTATGTATGTGTAACTACTGCTAAGCGCTTATGCAGCGCGCGAATAATGGAAGCAGCTTAACAAATAAAATAAAAATGCGCAACTAATAAAGTTATAGCCAACTAAACAAAATTTCAAACCATTGAAATTTCTAGTCCAAAACACGTGCGGCAATTCGGTTTTGATTGACTGCAGGCGAAATAGCGCAACCGAACACAAGGAGAGGGAAAAATAAAGATCATAGAAAATAAAAAAAATTAAAAAAAAAATAAAGGAAAAAAAAAATTGGAAAATCAGCAAAGAATAGCTGAAAAGTAATAAAATGTGATAATAAAAAGAATATGTTTAAATATTTGTGAGCTGCAATGGCGCTGCTCGTTTGCGAATTCATCATTGTGGGTTTGGGCCAAGCGCCACCCAAGCCACGATTTTTTTTGTTTCTTGTTTTTTTAAATAATGCCAAAAGCAATAAACAGCGGCTGTTGAACGCCATAAGCTTTAAGCAGCTGTTAGTTGTTCTTTAGCATTATGATCAATGCCACTTTGGGTATATGCTACACTACATACATAGCTCTTTTTATACGAATATACATTACAGCTTTTTTGTAGTAGCAGCGGTTTGCGTTGTTGTTGTCGAACATAACGTGCTTGTTGGTCAAGTTACGTTTGAGTTCTAATGAGTTTGTGAAATGTATCAAGGAGAACCAGTTACCCGGAATTGTGGCAGCATGCCATAGTACGATTGAGTTACAACAACACTGGGGCGAAAATACCAACAAATAATTTATATTTCAGAAGACTAAAATTACTAATTTCTGCCCACTTTAATACCAACCTCTTTAATACCTCCTCATGGTAACCATTGAATGCTTCTTCAAGTGACGTAGAAAAGGTAAAAAGGTCTCCTAAAATTGCATCCCTGAATTGTTATGATCATCTGCTAGAAAATTACTCATACGCCCCGGCCCCAGGATACTGATTATTTGGAATAGCTAGGCATGGCGTCATCCAGGTTCGACTTTTGATTATAATTTTGACACGTTTTTTTGCTCTGGTGAGCCATCCTAATTAATTTTCTCAGCAACCCGATTTTTCAAATAAAAAAATTTGATCACTTTTTTATTCTTTTTTACCCACTGTGCGCCTAATAAAAAATCACTGAATGGCTTTTATTGTTTATTCTCTGAAGAGCGGCCTATTATAAGCGCGCAGTCAATTAGATAAAGTGAGCTTCAATACAAAACTATACTTGGAAACAAAACAAAAAAAAAATTTTTATTCAACAACAAGTAAAACAAGAAAACAGTTGATAAAACAACAATAACTAGCAAAAAAAAACAGAAAAAACATTGTCCAACTAAATATCAAATAGAACACTGAATAACCACAAAATTGCCAACAGCCAACAATTGCTTAAGTGTAATTCACAATTGCAGGAAATGGAAATTGAATACGAAAACCAACGAGCCAAAACAACAGCAACAACAATAAAAGCAATAATAGCATTACTAAATACATATGTGCACCACACTCATGTGTCAAAGTAACTAGTTCTAAATTGTAGCAAAACTAGTATGTACACCAATTGGAACTAGTTCGGGAACTGGTTTTTTCACATTCAAGCAAGTAGTATTTTTAACTAGGCGTTTTTTTCCGAAAAAAAAAAATTCAGACAAAAATTTACTAGACGCAAACTAGTCTCAAATAGACCAGTCCGCTTTTGGGCAACCATGAAAAGCAAACATGATTTTAATTCAGTCGTATTTTCGCATTTTTACAAATAAACCTCAAGCTCTTTTCCAACTAGTTGCGCACCAGTCTGAAAACACTAGTTGTTTACTAATATCTTTGCTGACTAGTTTGTTGCTTTGTTGTGTTGTAATGTACTAAGCTCCTAAATAGTCAACTGGACATGCAACTAAGCCAAGAAACAAGTAAATAGAAGCTTTAATAAATTTATTCACTTATGTGTAAGTGTGTGTGTGTGTTAGCCTCTTTGTTGACTTGCTTACATTACAGTAGACACAAATAAATCTCGGCTATAATATCCGTTGTTGTCGCTGGTTTGTTTGTATTTGCGCTGCATAAAGCGCACATATCAAATTGTAATTGGTTTTGTAATTGTAATTGAGTGTGGTAAGTAAACTTAATGTTTGACCGAAGAAATTCATACTCGTCGTATTTTGTTGCGTTGCCATACAAATGTAGTTCATGTTAAGCTCAACTAGCGTTAAATTATACAATAGATAGAAATTTAATTTAGACAATCGACAATGCACTGGTGCGCATTTAGTTACCATTTTGTGTGTGTGTGTGTGACTTGTAATCATTTAAGCCTCAGCAGTGAAGCTGTGGTCCAAGCGCACCAAACTACTTGTCAACAATAATCAAATAGTTTATGCAAAAGCTCATGTTGTCCGATACAATAACGCTCAGCTGAAAGTTTACAGAGCGAGGAAATTAATGAGGTTAAGGGAACGGTAGAATGAAGCGACGGGGTCTAAAGAAATTAGGTGTTATAGCAAACAAGCTCTTGAGCTACCGATACTCTAGAATTCTTGAAAGCTGCAATTTATTCAGGGTAGGGGTAGTTAGACTACTTTGAAACTGTGAACTCCTCGCTTGCTCATTACTTTATTGGAGGGGAGGGTCTAGGAATTTACTGCGTGCTCAGCCATCCACTTTGTTCAACAAATACCTAACTAAGCCGACCTTGCGAAACAGAAGTCTTTGAGAGCTTTCACCAAAACTGTAGCATTTAACTGCGTGCCAACATAAACAGCCTGCGAATTATGACTACAAAAACGCAAATGTATGCAGTGGTAACTTTCATTTGAACAAAATTCTAAAGTGAATAAATATTTAGCAAATGTATAATTTCTGCAAATTGTCGGTCTAGCACCCGCTCTCTGCATGCACCTGCCAGCCACTGCTTCAAGACATATTACTTGCAAGCTTATTAAGCGCAACACAACAGCCGCAAAGCCTAGCAAAAGAGAGAGAGAGAGAGAGAGGGATAGAAAGGCGCAGGAAGTTGATGGCTTGATGGTGGTGATGTTTGTGATGGTGGTGTTGGTGCTGTTGGCTTTGGTGAATTTCTTACCAAGCATTAGCTTAGCCACATTGTTAGTTTGGTATTTGGGTCGTACGGAAGATGTGATTATAATTTTATACGCTTTATCCACATATGTATGTACGCCTCTTATATACATAGGTACATAGCAACAATGTACAAAGCTAGCTCGTTTCGCTCGTTTCGCTTGTTAAATTGCATATTTCATATTGCCTCACCCATATTTATTTACATAAGTAAGTATTAGCACAGATAAATATGAGAAAGTTTATACATTCAATGGCACATATTTACGATGCAGCGTTGCAACTAAGAAGGAGTGTATTAAAATGCAACAGGAACTCGATGATAGTTGTTGTTGTTGTTGTTGTTATGATATGTGCAGTGACAGGCAAGCTTAGCAACCTATATTTCACAATAATCAATTTATTCATACAAACGAGTACTTATGTGGCGTATGAGCACAAGAGCTAATGTGATGCAGAGGTGCTGACTTGAAAATTAAACGCATATGCATTATTAATTAACAATAAGCATAGGAATAACAACAACAACAACAACAAAAGCAACATATGCAAATAGCAGCACAAAGATAGTGTTGCACTATTTAATACAAAATTAATTTATCCAATGCAAATAGATTGAGTTTGTACAAAGTTTTCTCTAGATAAATCACATAGCAAGGTAAGTAGCAGGGATTTTGGGAATTAGAGAAAGAGTATAGGAAGTGCTTGCTAAGCTCGAAGGATGTGAGATGAGCGGAAGCCTGTGATGAGCTTATATTATTAATTTGAATTACATTGCTACAAGATACTTAAACTTTTCTTAAAACAGTTAACATTGTGGGGCTTGAACAAAATATGAGCTCGCATGGGAAGGTGCTTTATAAGCGCTCTAAAAGGCATGAGGTCCCTTTGTGACCGGAGCTTTTTTAGTTTGTTTTGTAGTCTTGTCGTTTCATACTCCAATACTTTCAATTTTTTTTTTCAATTCCAAATTTTTTTTAAATAAATAAAAATTTATCCAGATCATTAAACAGAAAAGCTTTTTAGCTCAAAATAAAATCAAACATACAACTTCATACAAAAATATCTTCCACTTGTCCAAGTAAAGTTGGCCGTGTGCCTGCTTAAAAATGCGTAAAAGCGTGAATAAGCGATCAGTTGAAATGATAAACAAAACAAAAACAAAGAAAGCGAAAAAAAGAAACCATGAAAAACATGTAACCAATTGACCGACTGACGGCCGACTGTGCAGTTACACGCACAGCCAACTGTTTTGATGAATTGATGTGCTGCCGTTCAAACTGATCCGCTATAGATCGTCAACACACGATCAAAGCAATGCCTAATGCACTGAACGGTCTGCCGCTAGAGTTGAGTGGTAGCTTGTTGGACGCATTTGGCCTGCCGTGTGATCAATTGCTAAGTATGTAAAAAGGGAGTTTATTATTGATAAAGGTATACATACATATATATGTACATAGATATATATCTAGTTACACATTAATGTAATGGAGGTTTTTATGTACGAATGTATAGGTGGAGTAAAAGGTGACCATCATACATCGTTCAACTTGACGTTGAGCAGTTCAACAGGTCGCGATCGACAATCATTTGCCAAATCACTGGCGCACGTTTAATTCAGACGGCAAGCAATTCATCAGCTGTGTGGCACGACATAGACTAATGCACGCATAACAACGCACGCATGTGCGCTTTCATATATGTGATGTGACCCAGTAGGGATGGATAGTTGAGGAAAAAAAAATTTTTCTTTTGTTCTTTGTCATGTATGTACATTTTTAAAGTGTTTATGACCTAAAATGTGTTCAAAGCAAAAAATAATATTTTTAATAAATTTAAAATTTTTATGACAATTTGTATTGATTTTATTTCTTTATTTGAGTAGATAATAAAAATTTAGAAATAAACGCTTTAGATTCTTTTAAATTATTTATTAAAAGAATTTAGCCCCGTTCT
Organism: Sphenella marginata; assembly: GCA_951509765.1. Classification (NCBI taxonomy): domain Eukaryota; kingdom Metazoa; phylum Arthropoda; class Insecta; order Diptera; family Tephritidae; genus Sphenella; species Sphenella marginata. The sequence goes on from OX608083.1 coordinate 55,101,400, forward strand.
GTTAACCAATAGGCTATCAGAACGATGGATTGTTCTTCAGCTTTTTATATTCACTGTGCAGAAAGAGCAAGAAATGGAATTACAAAATTTCCAAAACGTCTCATATTAATATCAAAATTCAAGTCTATTAGTTCAGATGTGAAAATCAAGTACTAAGTAATTTTTGATTATTTTTACTGGAAATTACTTCTGCCTTTGGACCAGATACACATTCTCTCAGTGCTTTATATTTCCTAAAGGCATATCACAAGCAATCACTCCACTTTCACAAAAATTTGCGAGCGACAGATACATATCATTTGTTAATATGTGTGCGAGATATACCCAGCAAAAAAACGCCCAAGCGATTATAAAACATTTGAAACAGTAAGGGCGAGCGCTGCTTGCTCCCAGTAGCTATAATAAATTCCATTAAAAAATTTTTGACCCCCTTATATGAGTCCTTTTTACACTAACTTGTATTATTAGGCCGCAATAAATATGGCCCTCAGGCTTTTTAAAACAGTGGACTCTATCAAAAAAAAATTTATTATAAAAAATTGCACACCATTCCTTTCTAAAAAATATTTTTCCCACCTTCATAGCTCATTCGCAATGAGTTGAAAGTAATTGGAATTCCAGAACAGTATGTAAAACAGAGGCAATACCAGCTAGTTCATATATTAAAAAAAAAAAAAAATTTTGATTTTAAAGAATTGCGAAAATAAAATTAAAGCACAATTACTCTTTTACTTTTGTTTATATGAAGCCTGAGTATGCAGAAATGATGTGAACCAAACAGACGCGTACAAAAGATTTAGTGAATGGCAATGCTGAAAATTAGAGCCAACACCAATACACCAGGTAGCTAGAACTTTTCTTCATTTTGTTCTAAACTTTCATACGCCATTAGCTATTCTTGCTACAATTGCTGTGCATCATTTATCATATGGACGTCTGGTTTTGTGTGAGAAGAATGTGCGTGCGCTAAATATTGGCTATTGGCTATCGGCTAGATCGCTAGCAGTAAGTAAAGCGGAAGCAGTTTATACTTTGTAAAAGTTCTTTTGTTGGCATTTGAATTGATTTTTCTAATTTTTGTTGTTGTATTGACGTCATCGAACTTTCGAGTTGTGTGGCATGGTAGGCTGGCTGCCCAACTTTTTGAATGATGATGGAAGTTTTGGTCTAGAAAAAAAAAGAAAACCATGCGGAAATGCTAAAATGTTCGTTTTTTTTTAAATATGTCCATCATTTTGATTGGCAATGCAGCTTAAGACCTTCGATCATTTTTCATTTTCAGTATTTTTAATTAATGTTAAGACTTTGCAAGAAGATCAAGTTAAGGTTAAGGAAATGTAAATATATATTTGACAGCGAAATAAATAGCTATTTTTGAGGAACTACCTTTGATGATTAAAAAAAAATTATTTAAAAAAAAATTCATTGAAACTAGTTAAAGCTTTCAAAGCGTAATGAAAGCTATTTCAATAAATATAGAGCAATAAAAAAAAATATTATGAAAGCTACTTAATAGTTGATTAAAATTTAAAGCAGAAGAGAAAATTGTTATTTTGAGTGATTGATTGATTCAAGCCAAATAGCTGACGTTATAAATATTAAGATGTCTATGTGTTTGGCTGGAAGTGTGTTTTAGTTTTTAAGCTGATCGCATTTTTATAAGTCACGCGATGCTGGTAAATTATTCGATTTGACAAAGCACCATTTGGCCTAGTATACGCTTGCGTCATCTTCGTGTTAGCGGCCCACAGGCTGAGACAGGTGTCTTGCTTAGACAAATGATTTACTTTTATTTCCATCATACTAGAAGTAAGTTTTATTGCATTGCACACAGAGAAAAATATTTATGTAACGCATTTCTCTCTTACTCGCTGCGTTGCTAAATAATGCTGATTGCTTTTGCATGCGCGCTTCGTTGAAATATAGTTACAAGACCGCTTTATGGACAACAGAACTTGTATTTGTAGTCATGTGCCACATGCACGCATATTTCACCCAGTGAAACTAACCTGCGCTTTTTGCCACTTGCGGTGTTGTAAAACTAATAGCTATTCGTGATATAGGTATAATAAAAGTTGACAAAAAGATATAAAGGAATTTAGCTAAGAGGTTTTGATTTGGATCTTACTCTGATATAGAGTAAAATAAATTAAAGTAAAATAAAATAAAATAAAATAAAATGAAATAAAATAAAATTAAATAAAATAAAATAAAATAAAATAAAATAAAATAAAATAAAATAAAATAAAATAAAATAAAATAAAATAAAATAAAATAAAATAAAATAAAATAAAATAAAATAAAATAAAATAAAATAAAATAAAATAAAATAAAATAAAATAAACAAAATAAAATAAAATAAAATGAAATAAAATAAAATAAAATAAAATAAAAAAAATTTAAATAAAATAAAATAAAATAAAATAAAATAAAATAAAATAAAATAAAATAAAATAAAATAAAATAAAATAAAATAAAATAAAATAAAATAAAATAAAATAAAATAAAATAAAATAAAATAAAATAAAATAAAATAAAATAAAATAAAATAAAATAAAATAAAATAAAATAAAATAAAATAAAATAAAATAAAATAAAATAAAATAAAATAAAATAAAATAAAATAAAAGAAAATAAAATAAAAAAATAATATATTATAAAATAAAATACAAAAAAAATATAAAATTAAATTAAATAAAATTAACTTAAATAAAATTAAAAAAATAAAATAAAAAATAAAAAAAAAACTGAAAAATAAAATAATAATAATATAATAATAATAATTCATTTTCATCTAGTTGCTGGCTTATGGGAGACAAGACTGAAGCCGTTTACAGTCGCTTAAATATTATTCTCAGTAGACCCAAACCTTCTCTCCTATCCCTTAAAATTTCTGCAACTTTGAAGCACAAAATTGCACCATAACAAATATGCAGACTAAATTTACGACATTTGCACGCATTTCCACTTTCTTACAAAGTACCTGCAATAATATGCTTGTTTCGCTTTTTCAACGCTTGTCAATGGAGTAAAATCATTTTGCTTTTTAGATAAGCGTTGGCATTTTAAAAATAATGAAAAGTGCACGCACATACGAATTTCGAGGCTTGGTCAATGTTTTGTGGCTGAAAGGATATCAAGTGCAGAGGCGCACGTGAGACGACACTTAAAGCGCAACAAAACAAAAAAAAAAAAATAAAATAACACACAGCACATTAGCAACAAAATTACAAAAAAATGAAGTCAAAGTATCACTAAAGCGTTTCAATACTTTTTTTATGTTTGTTCATCGCCGCTGCTATCAACTCATCATCAATGCGCGCCATACCAAAACGCGCATGCGTATGTGCGCGCATTACTTTTCACATCTCAGAAACGCATCAGTAACGCGCATCGTAGATATCTGTATCTGCATCTGCACTTATGCTCATGTAGCTTAAAGCGCGTTCGCGCGCCTGCATTCCACCACAGCCAACATCGCCGATTGCTATCCATTACATTTTCACTACAACAGCGACGACTTTGTATGCGAGCACGCGTGCGGATGGGGTTTTATTCGATCGTTGCGCTTGCGCATTCGCCTACATTGTGTTGTTGTATGGTCATTTGGTTTATTTGATGTTACCTCCGATGGTAGAGTTTGTTAGTTGCATCTTCTTGCCTCTCTCGGCTGCATCGCTTAGATATAATATTTAAGATAAATAATAAGATCGTGATTCCAATTTAAGCTTGAGTGGTTTTAATCTGCAGCATTTTATAATCGAACAGCTTTTGTGAACGCGCTGTCATTCAGCGCTCTTAGCCAATGTCCAGGTAGTGGTGGCAACTTTTTTTTGAAAGACAATTTCTTTGGCTATTTTATAGGTGGCGCATCGGTTGCTTGTGTGTGGTGCGTTTACGACTTTTTGACTACAAACTTATCTAACTACTTATGGGTGCTGCTATCTCTAAATCTAGCCAGACGCGCCCTACTTCAGCACTTCTCAGTGCAGTGCATTGGTAGATATACCTTTTGCGTCACATATGCTTGCAGGCATACATACCAGTAGAGCTCGTCTTCTGAAGTTAAAAAGTAAGCGCTCTTATAGTCAAGCAACCGTTTAACGTTGCACGTATGTCCGTCCAGCCGCTTTCGCTTGTGCGCGCACACGATCGATCTAATTAAGCGCACCTTATCAACGCCTCAATCTGTCTACTACAAATATTGCCTTTTGTTGTTGTTTATTTTTTTTTCTTTTCTTATTGATTTTTATATCGCTTTTTTTATATCTAACAAATTTTGTTACGCTGCTGTTTATTTACTTTTAGCACAGCTTTGTTGTTGCTTCTAACATTTTTTTTTACTGTGGGATTTTTTGTCGTTTTTTTTTATTATTTTATGAATTTCATTTCATCGTGGTCATTTATGACCTCTTCGTTTATTATGCTTTCTGGCATTCTTTTGTTTGTTTGTTCACTTTTTTTTGATTTATTGATGTGCTATTGTTGTTGTTTTATTATTTTTGTTTGGCTTATGACTACGTTGGCTAATTGAGGAGTGTACATGGTAGGCTACTGGCTTCTGATATGATCGTCTAATTTTTTTTTGGTGGTTGGAGATCGTTTGGGCGCGTCTTTGGAGACGCCTTTTCGTGTACGCGCCGCTGCATTGAAATTGAGGAATTTTTTTTGTTGAAAACTAAGAAATCTCGCAATATTTTTTTTTCATTATGTCTATCAAATTTTATGCGCTTCTTTGCTGCAAATCGTTAATTCTGTACACCTCCAATTTTATGACACCTCGTAACCATCGACCACCAGCATTTATAAAGCATTTAGCAGTGGCGGCAAGTTGTAACAACAACAACAAAAGTGACCACCAAAGCAATTTTTGTGGCAGCGCAGACGTTTCAAAAAAAAAAAGAAAAAAAAAATCAAAGCAAATTGGGAGTTGTTAAAATCTGGGTCATTGAAATTTAATTTTACTTTAACTTTTTTTCTTTTTAATTTTACTTACTATAATTTTTTAAATTTTTATTTTAATAAGCAAATTAAAACATGTGCATTATGATAGCAAATAAATATATGGCTATGTAGTACCTCGCTGCGTTTCACAAATATGGTTGGTCTTTAAGCCATAGGCGGTAGGTCCCTTGCGCTTTATTTACAAAATTTCATTTTTTTTTTTTTTTTTTTTTTAATATTTGTATATATTAGCTAAGGCACATGTATCATGTTAGTTTGTTTGTTTAATATTTTGTTTATATTTTTAGCATGCATTTGGTAATTTGCTGGGTGTTAATGTGTGAAATTCGCTTGTGGCGCTGTGAAATTATGCAGCAGGTGGAATTGGTTGAACATTTTGTTGTTGGCAGCAGGTAAATATACAAATAACGTGCAAGCAAAATAGATAAATGAAATTAGGCTACAGTAAAACAGCATGCAATAAGAATTTTAATCGTTTCGTTAAAATTTTAATTTTATGAAAACTGCGGGGTGTGTGGGCTGTCTCTGGGTTTTTGCGGATGACGAAAAATTGTGTTGAAAACACTCAACATTTTTGATTTTATTAAAATTGTATAAAAATTAAGGGGAACTTTTTTACTAATCCGTTATAATAATTAAAAATAAAAATAATTAATTAATTTTAAAAAATTAGTATTTCTTCAGACCAAAAATAGTATACCATAGTGGCTATCAAAAATAAACAAAGCCGAATAGCACATACGGAGTATCCAAAATGGATGAATGAATACAAGAATCCATCATGAGTAACCCGCCAGATGGCACAGTTTGCACAATGTTGTGGTAAACTGAAGAGAGCTAGATGAGCTAACAAATGGACCGTTGTTCTGAAAGCCCACTGGTTAATAGAACATGTCAAAATTACTCTGACGAGGAAGTGCGGCAGTTTTAGAAATTTATTTATAAGACAAACTATGGTATAAGTTACTTTATTTTCCTTATATAATCAAATAAAAGCTTATAATAATTTATAAAAATTCTTAAAATTAAAAAAAAAAAATTAGAATTACGAAAAATAAAAATTATGAAAAATAAAAACTACTAAAAAAAAAAAATATTGAAAAGAAAAACCCTTTCAGGTTTCGTTCTTCTTAAACCAATTGCTTTTACTTTTTCATATCCAAATATTGTCTGTTTAATTTATTGCCGTCTTTTATCATTGTCTTCAAACCACAGAAATTTCCATCACATGCACCTTACTTTAGCGCACCACATTAATTTTGTTGGATTACATAAAAATCTAAAATTAATTAATTATTATTATTTACAATCTCGTGCCTTGCATGCGAACCAACAGCTTACACAATGCGCCGCACTGAAAATGTAGTGTTGCAGTGTTTGATGATTAGCGCAATAACTGCTGCCATACAATGTCCCAAGCCCCTCTTCCTTAGTTAGATAGTAAAAAAGTCAGTTGCATAAAAACTGAGACACATCTTTCAACAACTATGAATATATAACAGGTTTGTTGTTGTACGTGCAAGCCATTTTCCTTCGTTTGAGCATACTTAGTATACGGAAAAGATTTCTTAAGCAACTTAAAACTTATTTAATTTAAATGCAATTTATGTTTGTAAGTACATTTTAATAGATTGAAATGAATGCGATTTAATGCATGCGAGATTTACTTCAATTTCATTGAGCTTTGTTTTGTGGTTTCCGCTTTTTGGTTATGAATGTTGATTGAAAATTTCATAATCATTATCACACTTGCATAATTTGCGTAAATCTATAGTTGCAAGCTTTTGTAAACTTCCGTGGGCGTTTAATAATTTCCGGTGATTTGTGGTTAAAGTTATATAGTGCGATTGTATTTTTCAATTGTGAGGAAAGCAGCAAGTTATTTGTTTATTAAATATTTTACGTGAATGAGTTAGTACAGTCGAGATAAATGAAAAATCTGAGGATTGAGGGACCATTTTTGGTACCACCTGTTGTTTTGGTTGGGAGTCTACTGCTGGTAAGGATAAAATGTTGAGAAAATAAAAGAAACTATATATTAAATCTTTTTAATTTTATATTTCGAAATTATTTTCTATAAAAAAATGTTTTTGTATTGTTTGTTTCCTATGAAATTATATATTACATATTTTTTTGTATTCATTATCCACTATAAATGCACTTAAGGTTAAAAACTAACCCCCAAATTAAAAAAAAAAATTTTAATAAAATTGGATGATAAAAAATTTTAAAATTACATTTCAAAAAATAATTAGAAATTTTTTATTTGTAATGAATATAATACAATAAAAAATTTTTTGTATAAAAATTATTATTTTAATTTTTTTTAGTTTTATTTTGACTTTTATTTAATTTTTAATAGTTTTTATTAATAAAATTTAATTTTTGTTCTATATACAAAATTTTTTTTTCTATGAAAATTAGAGCTTTTTTTTATTTTTAAACTTTTTTTTTTTATTTTAAAAGTTTTTATTAAAAGCGTGCCCTCTCACTCATTTGTAATAAACACCATAGCTCTACTTGTAAACAATTTTTTTATTTGTCTGGATCTATTCACAGAGAAGTTTCTTTTGTTCTGTAAACTATAGCGCTATCAGAACGAGGGTTCTCTGCGAGCTAAACTCTAATTTCTATTATTTTCAACACTTATCACTGTGTATCATGAATTTTTGCTCTTTTTTCTGTCTACTTTTTACACTCCGAATGTGCTCCACGGTTTTGTTTATTTTTTATGGCACAATATAGATCATACATAGATACATCCATCAAATTTTATTTCTAAAAAAAAACAGTATTTTTAAATTGAATGAAAGTGCAATACAAGCGAGAAAAAGCCACACCAAATTCAATTAAAAGCACTGCAGCCTGCCTTTCATTGTGGCAAGCGAGCGGGTGAATTAGAAAAACAAATAATGCGGTATTTGATAGATATGAACTTTAATGGTGGAATATAACGTTTGGAGTGCATGTATATCACACATACATACATACATACATGGCAATGTATACATAACAAAATGCATTTATTCAGTGGCAGCATCAATTGAAATCGCACGCCATGATCACTTCAACTTTAGCTTTTCATAACACGCCACAGATACCATTCACAGACTACCCGCTCAGATAGCTGCCTAATAAAGCAACAAAAAGGCAATAGAAAAGATTTTTAAAATGCTATCAATACTTAGATTGAAAAATAATGAAAAATTGTAATGCATTAGCGTTCGAAAATAACAAAATAACAGCAATAAAAGTTTCACTTTCAATTGCAATGGCTTTGGTATTTTTTTTGAGATTTTTTTCCTTTGATTTCGTTGGAAATGCAAGAAAGTGAACGCAAACGAATCAAACAAAAAAAAGTGGGTTGCGCTGAGTGAGTTGAGCATTTGAAACAAGCACTCGCGTATGATATGCATCTAAACAACACCAATAACAAGAATAAATAATACTTACTTACAACGCAGAATAATAGCCGATTGTTATTGTTGTCTGACTGATTTTCTTGTTTTTTTTTTTTTCAAGCGCATTCACTTTCTTTTATTTCCTGCAACCGTTTCATTGGCGCTGTATGGCAAACGATCGATTGTGCGATTGATTAGCAAACGATCGGTGCTGGTTGTGGTATGTAGTTACATAGCTGCGGTGGTAGTTGTTGTTCATGTAGCGTTGGCGTGCGTTACGGGTGGCGTTGTAGGTGTAACAAGCTTGTGGCGTTAAATGAGCAACCAACCACTTGAGCTACTTGAACTCGGTTGCGCATTGCGTTACGAAAACATTACACATTTGAGTAGCAAACGTAATATGTAGTTACAATAAAATACAAAAAAATTACAACAAATAAAAAATTACAACAATACAATAGCAAAACAACAATCAAGTCGCGCGCACTATCTTACATGCAATTATGATCTCGTTGGTGGGTGCCTGGCGGTTGGCGCGCGTAAGCTGTCAGCCAGCAGCAATACTCGTACATACATATTTACGTTTGTCTCTCTAGCCGTTTACAACAGCTGCCTGTTGTTGCTGTTGCTTATCGTTGCGTTCGCATCTACAATGTTTGGTAATGCTTGCTTATTGTGCGATATTTCTCTACTTATAAGATAGCTCAATGCATTCAATGCAGTTAATGATATTTGTTTTTGTATTGTATTATTATTATTATTGTTGTTGTTGTTGTTATCTCTATTCATTTCGCTTTCAATTGCGGTAGGACTGTCTGTTGCTGCATACTTATGAATTGTTGCTATTCATAGCTCACGTTAATGTAAACATTTTAGCCACTGATATGTACAACAATAACATCAATAAAATTGTAGAGCATTTGTACTTCACTACCGTATAGAGGTACATACATACATACATACACATCCACATATCTATCTGTATGACTTCCAATGAATTACACACCTTGGCGATAAGACTTCCTATTGACTACGATTTCATTTTTTTTTTTTTTTTGATGGAAAAAAGTTTTCTCTCCATACCCAAATACCGCTTTAACGCTTTCCAATTTCTTTACACAGTTTACTAATTTCTTCTTCTTGGTTCTAGAAATAAAGTTTCACGTCAATTGTACTCTTTAAACTGAGCGTTAAGTAGGCTCCATGGAGTAAATTTTTGGCACTCCCTCTCCACTCACTAAGCACTCTTCTATAAAACTTTATTTTTCATTAATTTTATTTCATTTAATTTTAGTTGATTTAATTCAATTTAATTTAATGTCTTCGCATTTAATTAAATTGAATTTTATTTTATAATAATGAATCGTATTCCCGACTAATCAAGTTTCTTTAATCAATAATATCCGCAGATTTTGTGGGATTAATTTAATGGCTCCCAAATTTCTTCTGAATGTCCTTCCACGCAGCGCACGTTTCCTTTCCAAGATCCACAGTTGTCCTTATTTGAATACACATGGCATGCCGAAGTCGACTTTATGACGTTTTTGGATAAGCAAGAGGAAGAAGAGTAATCACAAAAACAGCAAAACGAGCAGCAAAAAAAAACATGCGAACAACAAAAATCCATCTTGTGGTTACACGCCAACCAATGATTGATTAAAAATACTTGAGGGCCGTGAGCTTAATTTTCGTTGCATTCACAGGCGAACAAGTGCAAGTTGTTATGAGAAAAGTGAGACAGATACACACAGAAGGGCAGACGTAGAAACCAAGCAGCCATAGCAACTGATGGAGAACTAATTCGCAACTGAGATGAATTCAACTCGAATAAATTATTTTTATTTAACTTTTTTTATTTTATTTTATTTTATTCTATTTAATTTTTTTTATTTTATTTTATTTTATTTTATTTTATTTTATTTTATTTTATTTTATTTTATTTTATTTTATTTTATTTTATTTTATTTTATTTTATTTTATTTTATTTTATTTTATTTTATTTTACTTTATTTTATTTTATTTTATTTTATTTTAAGCTACCGGCGTTTATTTGAAACTGATTTGTTCATCTAAAAATTAATTCTTTTAAATATGTTCTCCTCCAGAGTACTCAAATTTCAAACTGTCATTCTTACTGCCTGGTTCATTATCTCACTGCGCGCAGTGGATAAATATATGTAAATGTTTACGTAACGATGATTCGCATACCAGTGATGCTGATGTAAATAAATACAGACATTGACAAGAGCGTCGCCTCAGCTTGGAAGCTTTTTATGCGGCACGCAAATGACGGTAAGATTGAGTATGCTTGTTAATAAATGAATGCGTTTGCATATTTATAAATCGGAAGTATAAACATACCTACATACATATACATGAATAAATTTATAAACGGAGTAAGCATACGATTACGCGCGTATTCGCAGTAAATGAGCGCCCAACGCCATTAATGTCAACGCAATGCATGAGTGATATTTTTCATTTGCGAAAATGAGCGCACCTAGCAACAACAACAACAACAACACAAACTGTTGTACAAGCGCAACAATATATGTGAGTAAATTATACTTTTGTTAAAGACGTTGCAAGAGAGATTAAATGACATTTTAATTGTAAGCGCGCTTGAGAATGTTGCATGTTTGTTGTTGTTGTTGTTGTTGTTTGCGGCTGCTGTTATGTCACGCGCAATGACAAAATTAATTTAATTATGTCAACTGAGATTACCTTGAAGTCAAAACAACAAGCTGCCGCTGCTGGTTGCACAAATGCATGCACACACATACATATGCATATTTATGTGAGAATGAGTGTGTATGTGTGCATTTATTTTTGTTTATTTACTATATTCCTCTTCTTACTGCAGTTGGCAGCTTTTAAACCTGTCTTAAGGCATTTCTCGTGCTTGGTATACGCATTTGTTGCATGCCACATGCTGCATGCCGCACTCTGCCAATGCTGTCTGTCGTTCTTATAACACAAATAAAGCGAAAGTGCTGCAGAGAAATATAAAAAAACCCATTCATGCATAAATATATTGACACATAAGCTAAGTTGTATGCGCTTATTTCGATTCAAAGGATAATAAACAAACCACTGACAATGAACAACAAAAGGAAGAATAGCAATAACAACAACAACAACAACAAACATAATAATCTCACGTCAACCTATGGTTTATAAATATAACACTTGTGTAAGACGAATTGGTTAAGAATTGGAAAAATAGTAAAAAAAAAGATGTTGCACTATTTTCTACTGATTAATATAATTCTTCTTCATGGTTAACAAATAGTATTGTTTTTGTTGTTGTAAAATTGTTGAGACTGATTTATATGCAACTAGTCAAAAGGCGCAGCGAGATGTGCAATGGTTAACAACAACAACAGTAGCAGCAGTGAGTGCACATTCAATGGCTCGAAGCAATATACGCAACAACAAAAAAAAAGTCAATTTCTTCATCAACAACAACGTCTGCTTGCAACATAAATTGAATACGCCAGCAACAACAAATAAAACAAAACTAAACGCTAACCCAGCAATTGCTCCTCACATAGCAACATTGACTTTGCGCATTGTAAACGCAGTAAAAATGATGGCAATAGCAACACTAAGTTGACTTTGGTGGCTAGTTGGTTGGCATGTAGTGTTGTTATTGTTGTTGTTGGATTACTATGTGTTTTCATTCAGTGTAATTAATCAAATGCATTGACATTTTCAAAGTTGTAAGGCGTCTTCACTGAGCTGATTGTTGGTTGTTGTATGAATGTTATTGTTGTTGGCGCTTTTATTGTTGCAATTTGCTGGCACATTGTTGGCGCTGATGATGATGCACTTGTTGTTGGCTGATATGGCTAAGCTTGCGTTTAAATATGCGGCTTATATAAGTATGCGTGCGACTGTGACAACAGGGATCCAAAATAAGAGTTAAACGGAGAGTTAGTTGTGATCCTAAAAGTCGGAAGTAGTCAGAGTCTATAGGAAACCAATTCAGTACTAGCTTAGCTAACTAATGAGAGCACAAAAAATAGAGTAGAAAAGGTTCCCTTTCAGTCAGAAGGAGCAATTTTCAGTCAAAAGTATGTTCGCTGATCACTTCTGGTAAAACTGTCAAATGATCAGCTGTTGTGTATTTGACTGGAGAGATTAAAAAAAAAATTAAAAAAATTTATATTAGGAAATCATAAAATACATGAAATTAAAAAAGAGTTAAATTTTTTTTTTTTTCTTTTTTTTTATGTGATTTAATTTCCAGAAGTCACATTGCTAGAGTTATTTCAGCGCCTTGCTCATCACAATTAATGCTGTGGTTTTTGTCAGCATTTCTACTTTTGCATTACACGCCCTCCTAGTTGACGTTATCTTTTGCACGTTTGAGCGATTGCGTAAAATTATTGTTGTTTGTTATTTGTTTTTATGTTTCAAATGCATTCGCTTTTGACAAGTGATGCGTTTTTATAATTAAAGAAAAACTAATTTTAATTAGAAAAATTATTTTTTAGAAAAATGTGTTAAAAAGCCATAAAATCAGTTGATAACAAGACTACGTGAATCCCCCTATCGTATGTAAAAATCGCAAAATTCATTAGGCAAACCATTAAAAATTTACTTTTGGTTAATAAAAAAAAAATTATTCCGGCTAAAATATGACAAGTGATTTGAAGCAAATACACACGGTTGCCAAAACAAATTTGTAAAAACAACAATTTTAAAAGTGAGCAGATGTTAATTTTTGCACCATTTTTATAATTTTTAAATTCATGCTAAATTTTCAGTAAAGGAATTTGAGGCAGATAAAGCTGCATACGCTTTTAGTACTCTCAATTCAAGCTTAATTAAAAGCACCTTTGACATAAAGTCCATTTAGATACAACAGAGTAAAACTTCTTTCTCCACTTCAAATCAATTAAATATATTAACTTTGTAGCAAAAAAAAAAAAAACAAAAATCGAAAAAGCAACAACACCCAATTCAATACCATTTGCACTTGCTTTCCATATAATTGCCACAGCAAAGTATTGAATGGCAACTGCTAAGACAGACCAGCTGTGCGACATCAAAAGCTTCATTGTATGACATCATTTGTACGCCCACATGGCGATCACATACTCGTAAGTATGGACGTATGTTTGCATTGTGCATATGTTGCTATAGATAAAATAAAAAAACGCTGAGCATTGGAACGGTAATGCACTTTGACAAACGGGACTCCCCCAGAGTGTACTAAAACATGAAAATAGGCCAACAAACAAACAAATAGACAAATGAAGCTGTGTGTGCCGAGAAACGCACCCACACACAAAAAAAAATTAATAAAAGAACGCAACAGAGATATATTGTAAGCGAAACGCAAATATGCAGCAAAAGCGTTAATCTTTTGTTAACGAGAGGGAAAAGAATGACGTGGCGAAAGAGAGCTTGGAGGCGTTAGGACAGGAACTAATTCCAGTGCTCTAATCTCTGACTAATAAGAGCAACAAAAAAGAGTAGAACAAGTTCTCTCTCACTCAAAAGTTACAAGTCTTAAACAAGAGAATTTTTGCTGACTACTACTGGTGAAACTTTCAAACGATCAGCTGTTGTAAATTCGACAAAAAATAAATGACAAATTTTTTTACTAGAATTTTTGAATATCGCTCTCTCGCTCTCAGTGAATTTTTAACAGTTTTAGTAGTTTTAGTCAAATAAAGATGACATTAGACCTTAAAGCACTAAGGGGTTATATTTTGCAACTCATTCACAAAAGAATACAGCAAATTTACTACATATGTACGCACCGATTTAGTTCTGTGAATGCATGGAAAATTGCATAAAGTTTGACATTTTTTTGCTGTCGGCTTGTGTCGCTCGCTGGGCTTTACTGAGTACATAAGATTTTGACCCAATTAATGCCAATGGCACACGGCTATCTATTGAGTTATTTGCGTGCGTTTGATATGTACGCGCACTTGTCATGCGTCAAAACACGCGTAAGTTGAAATACTTAGTCAGAATGTTGTGATTTGGCTGAGAAGAGGGAGAAAAAAAAAAGAAAACAAAAACTTAAAAAAAAACTGGAATTGAATATTGTTGGAAATTATTTGAGAGTAGAGTTATCGGTCGCTAGGTAAGCAAAAGTTGGTCAGGTGCAGTGTCAGCTTTGATAGCCTTTGCCTCAAAAGTCAGAAGGGAAATCAAGTAAATAGTTTTTTATTAGAATTACAAAAGCAAGAATGAAGAGGAACTTTTTAAAGAAATGTTATGAAATTTATATCCGATAGTGAAAATTTCAGAGAAAAAAATACGAACAGTAAAATTAAAAATAAAAATTTGTTGGACCATGATATAGGGTATTGAGTTATGCTCAACAACTTTCAATTAATCTTCCGGCCGGTAGTCACTAATTAAAAAAAAAATGTTAAAAACAAAGTATCTACACATAATTTATACATTATAATTGTTTTAATACCACTTATGAAACTCAACAACTCGATGGCTGGTTAACCAAATAAAAAAGCCACATTTGGAAATAAAACTTTCATACGAGTACTAACATTTTAATGGAGCTTTTAAACCGCAGGAATGCGCATAAATCTCGTAAACTCAGTACAAACAATAGTTTGTATTTATAATTTATGTGCGTCGTTAATACTTTTATTTAAAACGTTTTCATTTACGCTTGAGTCAATGTTGATTGCAAGTGGCAAATGTCAAATAAACCACTGACACATCCGCTCCAATTTGAGTGAAGTAAAAAATTGAAAAAATAAACATTCAAAGTTAAAATATAAATAAATTTAAATAAAAAGTTGCACTGAAAATGAGACCACAAAGTACAAAAACAACATATGAAGCTGTGTGTTGGTTGGTCTTTCTAAAAAGTGGGCAAAGCAGTGCAACTAATGCTTGAAGCTAAACAAATTGAAGGCCAACCTCGAGTAACATATTTATTGCCATGCCTTTTTTTATTTGCTTTTGCTTTAATTTGAATTTGTTCTACTCGTGGAATATTTATTGCAAGGCGCATATGAAAAACAAATCGATTACCGTTTATCGCCAATGGAAATCTAATAAATCTTTCGAAATAAATGCAACAAATTTAAAAATGTAGCAGAAGCGAGAAATAACATTGAGCCATTAAACTTGTTGTACGTGTTTTGAATAAGAAAACCAAATGTTAGAAAATACATAAAGCACTTGATGTAGGTAGATGGTGGAAATTAGATGAAGCTGTTTTAAAATGAATACTTAAAATTTGAAAATAAAAAAATATAAAAGGGAAAAAAATAAAATAAAATTAAAAAAAATTAAATAATATAAAATAAAATAAAATAAAATAAAATAAAATAAAATAAAATAAAATAAAATAAAATAAAATAAAATAAAGTAAAATAAAATGAAATGAAATAAAATAAAATGAAATAAAGTAAAATAAAATTAAATAAAATAAAATAAAATAAAATAAAATAAAATAAAATAAAATAAAATATATAAAATAAAATAAAATAAAATAAAATAAAATAAAATAAAATAAAATAAAATAAAATAAAATAAAATAAAATAAAATAAAATAAAATAAAATAAAATAAAATAAAATAAAATAAAATAAAATAAAATAAAATAAAATAAAATAAAATAAAATAAAATAAAATAAAATAAAATAAAATAAAATAAAATAAAATAAAATAAAAATAAATAAAATAAAATAAAATAAAATAAAGTAAAATAAAATGAAATGAAATAAAATAAAATGAAATAAAGTAAAATAAAATTAAATAAAATAAAATAAAATAAAATAAAATAAAATAAAATAAAATAAAATAAAATAAAATAAAATAAAATAAAATAAAATAAAATAAAATAAAATAAAATAAAATAAAATAAAATAAAATAAAATAAAATAAAATAAAATAAAATAAAATAAAAATAAAATAAAATGAAAAAAATTAAATAAAATGAAGTAAGATAAAGTAAAATAAAAAAGATCGGAAATAAAATAAAATAAAAAAAATAAAATAACAAAATCCTATTCGCCCATCCGTTTCACCTCTCACCATAAACATCAGCTAACATTTGATTGCTGCTGCTAAATTTGCTAGGAGACGCAAATCAACGACTTTTATATCCAAAATGATGATTATCAACAAAGCCATTTATCAAAGTGTGATTTGAGTTTGCAGCAAGAGAAGCAAATGCACATACACACTTAATAATGTACAAATGTATACGAGCTAAGTGCATTGGCATTATTTCTTTTGTTGTTGTTATTAATTGATTCTGATGCGTTGTCGACACGATATGCGAGTAAAAAACCAGCGCACAACACGTCTATCCAACGACCGAATGTAATGGCTGCAACATGTGTCTAACGCTTGTTGGCTGGCAACTCATCCATGCATACATACATAATACATACGTTAGCGAACTTAACGCGCGAGTAGCGACATTAATCAACACAATAAATCTTGATGGCAAAAAAAAAAAAATTGAAAAACGGAATAAGTCCAACAACAAGGCATAAAATTAATGCAGAAGTTGAAAAAAATGAAATTTTTGTTGCTGCCATAAAATATTAGCAACATTGTAATTCAACAAAGTGAACTCAAAATAAAGTGGACATATCACAAATCAAACTAGTGTTATAAAATCAACAACAAATTTAACAGCAAACGATTTAAGGATTAAAGAGATACATATTTGTATAAGCACTTTGGAAAACAGAATTTTTAAAAATTAAAAATCAAAATACAAAAAAAATACAAAAATTTTAAATGACGGTTTAACTGTTTTACAACCAAAAATGTGAGACCTTATTATTTTAATCCGCAATATGACGAGCTCAGATTAAATAGTATCGGCAGTTTTTAAGCTCTTCAGTAACTGATATTTGTAGTAGTTCATTAGCTGTCCCAATTTAAATCGCATGTAAAGCAGCACATCATGAGTCCAATAAATATTTATTTTAAAGGCATGGCAACCCTGGCACACTGCTTTTGGCTATTCGTATCTGCTCAAAAATGTATCGCAATATTTACCAGTTGGTAATATTCATACTTGGCTTAAGTTTGCCGTGTTGTATGTGGAAAAGCAAACATCATTGTATGAATATCTGAGAAAAGCCGTAATGCCAATAACACCCAACTCAAATACAAACAATTGACACAACAACCTAATCCACTTTAATGTCTGGCGTTGAACGTTGCAAGCCCTAATTGTTGACGCTTTCCGCACAAATGGGCGGTGTGCAAACACAGGCAAACCAACGGGTATGGACAAACAAATATAGCGTTGGTAGCAAAAAATGTGCAACACCTTATATAAGGCTTATTTAATTTGAATAAGAGGCCTTTTAGTTAACTTAAAATCCATTTTAATTTAGATATTCTCAAAATCAAATATCAATGTACTGACTGCATCTGAAGCTCATTAAAATAACTTAAAAAAGCTTTTTTATTATTGTGTTTTAAAAAATATCAATTAGAAAAAGTTTATAAATAAATTTTTTATTTTATTAATTAGGGGAAATATTTCAATTTTTAGTTTTAAGCGAAATATATGTATGTGCGGAGGTTAACAAAATTAAAAATTTTGCGAAAATAAAAAAAAAAAAAACAAAATTTAAAAATTTAAAAACTTTCGAAAATTTTTTGGAAATTTGCACTTTCAAAATACCTGAGCTATAAGAATAAATAACTTAACTGTGCGGTGGTTAAAAAAATGTAAGATGTTCCAAAAAAAAAAATAAAAATTTTAAAATTTTACTGTTGTATTAAAAATACATACAAATAAATAATTTTAAAATATACTATGTATGAAAAATTTTAGTTTTTTTGTTTAAATTCATTATGTTTTAAATTTTCCAAATTTTTTTTTTTAATTTCTGAATTCTATACCTTTGCGAAGTGGGTTCAAATTGAGTTTAAAAATATTTTATTTTCATTTTGAGACAAATCGCTTTCGTACAGCGCCAAATTTCTTATTTCATACTATCACTAACACAATTTCTTGCTGTATACTTACGCATAAACATATCAATAGTGCATATTTGTTAACAACCTATACACAATAGCTGGTTTCACGCGTACAAACATATACAAATTATATATAAACATCTGTAAATACACTTGTCAGTTTGACATTTTGTTGGTTTATTTTGTTTGTTTACACTTTGGCGCTTCACTACACGCTACTTTGGTATGTATGAGTGCGTGAAGGTGTGCTCTTAGCCATTGGCTATGTGAAAGTTGTGTATGAATAAAGTCAGCAACATTGAGTCACCTACAAAACCAGCTCACACAAACCATAGCCACAACTTTACACATTTCTATTCGTTTACATTCCTTTTTTTTTAATTTTGTTTCTATTTACCTTTCACAGGTGAAAATTATGCTTAATTCTTAACTGCAAAGCTAGATAATACCCTTTCCGTTGTACTTTGTAGTTATTAGTTAGAAGTAGCTCAAGCTGACATGACTAATTTGCTATCTGACTGAGAATAGTTGAGCTTTTGACTTTCATTCGAAGGTGTTACATACATTCTCGTGTGTATGTATGTATGTACATACATATGTGTGCATGAAGGTGTATTTGTTGACTTTTTCGCTTTGGTAATCCAATAACTTGTTACAACACTTGTCAATTAAATATGTTCCTGAATTCAATGTATGTTTCTTTATTAATTACATTGCGTTCAATGCAACTGAGTACACACTTGAGTCTACATACATACATACATTAATTTATAGACATGTCTACATAACTGCTGGCGGCCATTGACTGATAGTTCCATTGTTTTCAGAGTTCACTTAACTCATTTCTGGCTTTTTTTCAAAACGACTGTATAAATAGCAGTTAAGTATTTCTGACTAAGAAACATCTTTTACGTGCAGCCGTTTTATATGAACAGCTGATTTGGTGAAAAATAACTGTTCTTACTGTTATGCGTCTGTGAGTATGTATTGACTTTGTGGCATTTCCAGGAGAACGTGGCATGCTGACTGTTTGCTTGATATGTCAAACATTTATCATGAAATTTCCAAGCCTCTTTATATCTTCTCTGATGCGGTAATCTTTGAGAAATTTCAATATTATCATTACGGTTTTTTTTTTTTTTTTTTTTTTGTTTTTTTTTATTTAATTTAATTTTTTTTTTTTTTGTTTTTTTATTTTATTTTAGTTTATTTATTTTTTTTTTTTTTTATTTTATTTTTTTTTATTTTATTTTATTTTATTTTTTTTTTTTTTTTTTTTTCTTAATTTCTTTTTTAATTTTATTTTATTTTATTTTATTTTATTTTATTTTATTTTTGATTATTTTATTTTATTTTATTTCATTTTATTTTATTTTATTTTATTTTATTTTATTTTATTTTATTTTATTTTGTTTTATTTTATTTTATTTTATTTTATTTTATTTTATTTTATTTTATTTTATTTTATTTTATTTTATTTTTATTTCCCGAACACAAATTTAAATTTTCTCTATAAGACATGAACACATTGCCACATGCATCAATTGAAGTTTTTAAAACCTAAATACAATTACTTTTTCTCATAATTAAATTGCATTAATTAATTAATGTACCTTCAATTAATAGCATACAGTGCTGTTGCTGTTGGATTGTGTCTTGCCATACATTCACCTTTATTTCACAATCGAATAATTTCTGCAAATACTGACGTTATGAACCTATACATATACATATCTACATACTTACATACGTATTTACTTATTTATTTACATTTGCGCAATTTTTCCCATAGTACATTGCCTACGAGTATAAGCAATGCGGTGGAAGTCGCGCGATTGCCATAGTGCAAAGCTTTTAATGTAGGGTGAGAAAACTATGCGTTTATAATGCAACAACAATAAAAACATTAAATCAAAATACTTATATCCACAACACTAATTTATTGTAAGTGCGATAAAAATTACATTTAATCTCGAGTGCGTGTGTTTGCATGGAAATATTTTTATTTGATTTAGCTAGCGAGTGGGAATTTCGAAAAATGTTTTACTATGGCAATGGTGATATGATTAAAATTTCATGCAACTTTAATGTATTATGTGGCGTCAAATGGATTAAGCGTTAAGGGAATGAAGATACAAATATTTGTTAGCCAAAGTGGGTAGATAATTACAAAAACTTGGGAAAAATATTAGTTTTGTTAAGCAAAAAGCGATATCTATGGGACGACTTAGTGATAGTGACGTGCACGTGTGTGACCCACGACTTATTTATCTAGATAGATATACCATCGGCTAGTTCGTAGACTATTTCATTATATCACCAAAAAACCGTCCGCTATCATTTTTAGTTTCAAAAATATTTTATTTGAATAGCAAATTTTTAAAATTTTCTGCTGAGCGGAATTACGGTTGAGTGAAATATTTTTTTCTATTTTCAAAATTTTTTTTATATGTTCTATACTTTTTTCTAATTTTTTAAATTTTTTTTTAAAGTAAAAACAACCGCAAAAAAAAAATAAAATTTGCTTTTATTTTCTTTTGAACTTCTCATGCTGCTACTATTATTAACGTTTGTCTTTTCCTCTTATTTATGTCTATTGCTTTCGGTATCGTACTTTTTATTCAAAAACTTAAGCGGAAAAACCATAAAATTACGTGCCAACTAGACAATGCGACGCAAACATAAAGTTGGAATTTTACATAAAGGCATACATACATACATACCTACCTACAT
Source organism: Sphenella marginata (assembly GCA_951509765.1). Taxonomy (NCBI): domain Eukaryota; kingdom Metazoa; phylum Arthropoda; class Insecta; order Diptera; family Tephritidae; genus Sphenella; species Sphenella marginata. The sequence continues at coordinate 55,122,446 of OX608083.1, forward strand.
ATGTATTATCTAGGCATATACTCCTTGGTTTGTAAAAAAATATATATAAAATTACTACATTGGTGTTGTATGGTTAAGTAAGCAATTGGCAGTAATTGAGTATTCCCGCTAGAAAACCAAAATAAAAACAAAAACCAAAAACAATAAAATAAAATAAAACTTAAAAATTTGTAGCGCAAAAAGCCACAGGAAAACCAAAACTTTGTTTGTTTTCTTTGCAGCGTTAAAGTTTTCTACGACAATTTCCGGTCGCAAGTAATTACTTGAGTTGATATTTTAATATAGACACTTGCATGTTATAGCTTTAAGTATGTCGTTCTATACATACATATGTAAATAGTAAATATGCACGTCTTTAAAGGCGTGAGTATGTTTGTCTATGACCACTTTATGTTGTTGTTGTTGTTATGCAGCAATGCAGTTAGTAAAGGAAGTTCACACATGCGGGACACACGCACTCAAACCACCCAACATTACAACAGCTCCCACACGCATACGCGCCACACTCACACTCTCACGCACGCACACACACAAACTCACTCACGCACGCACGCACATTTTACAGCCTACTCAACGCAATCAGTAGTTTAAAGCTCCCCCTCAAAATTTTTAATAGTTAGCCTTTTTTGCTGTTGTTGCACACTTTTGTGTTGCATAGCATTCCATTTAGTGTGGGGCACTTTTAGAATTTGTTGTGTTTTTGTTTTCTTTTTTTTTTTTTGTTTTCTTTCAAATTCTTTGACTTCCACTTTGCATTTAATTAATTAAATTGACGCTTGTCAAAAGCACAAAAACAAAAAGACAACTTTTAAGGTTTTAAATTCTATGATAAGATCTTGAATAATTTATCAAAATTTTTAAAACCAATAAATGCTGTTTGAACGTTTCCGTTGTGGAAAGTAGGAAGTGAGAGGTCTTTAGTCAGCAATCAAAAAAATGGGAGGTCACTGAAGGCAAACAAATTTAAACGAGTAACAAGTGCAAGGGTCCAGTTTTTTATATTTTATTTTTTATTATTAAGAATTTTTGTTTTATGAAAATGATGCCTTATTCGTTATGCAGAGGATGACGTCACAAATTAATAAGCACTCAAATGGAAATATGGAATATGGAAATTCGTTGAGGATGCAACAGAGTGAATCTAGTCTCTCTCTATGGAAGACGTTCTACTCTTCACCTATTTCTTATGGACACCAGCTCGTGACTAGAACTCTTAGGTGTTTCTAACTGGCTTCGGTTTGTGTGCAGAAGATATAGCTAGTCTCTTTGAACTCTTGAAACAACAAAGTTATTTATCAGTTAAACCCCAATTAAAGTAAGTAAGTAATGTCACAAAAGCCCCTCTACAACTTCAATGCTAGTGAATATGTACAAACTTAAGCACTAAATAGGGCCACAAATTCATCAAACACGCTTCGAATTTCCATTGACAACTTTAAGTGGTACGATAAATAGGTTTAACGCATATCTGCTGGTGGTGTGATTGATTTACTAGCCACACACATACATACATACATATGTTTGTAGTGCACGAGTATGTTACGTGCTGATTTGCTATTGCCATAAATCGAGTTGGCTACAGGAAATCACACTTTCATTTCCCAAAAAAAAAATAAAATAAATTTAGATAAGCACCTCAGCAACATTTGAAAAGTATTTTCTCTGAATAAGTACTTGCAGACTGCTGGACGTCAACATTTGTTTGTTAGTCATCGATAAGCATGTTAAGTGGGTTCAATTTCTATATGTTGCCTCTCTTTCTCGCAAATTTAGAACTGCATTTGGTACATCGCATTACCCAACTCGCACTCAGAAATGTGAATAAATCGAAAATGAGTTGTTTGTGTGATTGTATATGTAGATTATTAGTTAGCGATCTGATCTGCAAATGCTAGCTGGGTAATACTCCACAGATTATCGTTTAAGATACAAAAAACGCTATTATTTGCTTACTTGTTTTTTTTTTTTGTAAATTATTTAAAGCCACTTTAATCGCTTCACACGAAAATCATACAAATAATTATATTTGTTTCTAATGTTTACCATTGAATTGAAAATTATTATAATTTTATTACCTTCGGATTTTGTATAATTTTTCTAGGAAATTTTTTTATCAACAAAGTATTTTTAACAGCTGTACTTTGAAAAACGTGCACGCTTTATTTACATAGAAAACAGGGCGTGACTGGCGAACATCTGAATTATGTTACTTGCAAACGTCTGCGAGCGGGCCTGTTAGAGGTTATCCTGACAAAATTATTATTTGCCAGCAAATGAGTTGCCAAGAATTTTAGAAAAAGAAACTCAGGATTTTGATCTCTTCCTATATCGATCCCTTTCTCTCTAACTCTGCTGTTTCCTATATTTACCTCTGCCTGTCCCTCTCTCTTTAATCGATATTCAAAAAAAACCATCCTGAAAGCAAATATTCCAAATATGTAGGTACATACATACAAAAAAAAAAAAACTGTTATATCTATTTTCAGAAACTCCACCTAATTGCCCACGTGGTGAGTATGGAATTTAAGTTTCTAGAACTTATGTAATTATTGAGGCTTGCAAATCAACAGTTTAAGCATCTGTAAACGGCTCATAGCACATTACTGTCAATAATTCATCATTATGCTTTCCATCAATCATACAATGATTTCCCTCTCCCTACTTAGCTGCACAGTTGAATAGAATGGCGTATAGTCCGTTCGTCTATGATATCAAAGTGCAGTGCTAGATAAGTCGAGTGTGCGTCTAAATGGTCTTTGGTAGATGGGCATGGTTCTACGTGAGTGATATATGCAATTGATATGTTATTTCTTGTTTGTATATTTATTTGTGAACCAATGTTTATTCGTTTACATTTATTTTGTGTTTTTTTTGTCGTTGTTGTATTTGTTGCATGCGTACTTGTAAATAATTCATACAAACAAACGTACATAAAGACTTGTTATCATTTAGATTTTGTATCTTCTCTTGCCACATTGTCAATTGTTTGCTATTTTATCTCATAACACAGATGTGCTTCAGTACTTCTTTTCAGGAAATTTTTTTTGCTTTTTGTTGTTGTTGTTGGTAGTGTTTTTTTTTATAGTTTTTCTTTTCATTTTACAATTTCTGTTGATTTTTCTCATTGACATTTGGTTGACTTTTTCTTTGCTGTGGTTACTTCCCATATAAACACTGCTTCCTATGTTTATTTAGCTTGTGTACTCCTTTTCTATTTTTATTTCACTTTATTGTGTATTTTGTTTTATGATTTTGCGTTATTACACATTTTTTGTTATCACAGTATTTTTGTGTTTTCACATTTTATAGCATGTCAAAGTGCTAAGTGTAAAGTCCTGCAGACAAAATGACATTGTTTTAGTAGTGAAGCACAGTGGTGACGAAAAATAAAGGACATGGGAATCTGCGAAAGAATTTATTGCAAATTTTTTTTCTTCATAATTCGATAGTAAACAGCAGTCATTTCATAGATGCTCTATAGCTTTTTACTGAAAACAAATGTTTCGATAATGGTCCAGCCAAACAAGCTGTACTTGGGTACTTAGGCGAGGTTCTCTGAGTGCATTTGAATAGTAATTTACTGCGACCCCAACCTAACTATTTCTTTATTATTTTTATTATATTTTTTTATTTTTACGTGTATATATAATTAATTGGTTTTCTTTTATTTTATTTTCTCTCACTAGGTACTATATGTATTTATTTTAGGTCCCAGCAGTATCATATATTAGCCATCGCTATCTTGTTGGTATTTCTTTATGACAGCCGTGTTTTCTAAAGAATGCAAGTAGTAATTTCGTTTTGATAGTTCAATAAAATAAATCGAAAACAGAGCAAAATAATAAAGTAGAGTTAAGTGATTGCAGAAGAAATAAACAACGAAAGATCAGAGTTCAAATTGGAAGTATTCAGAAGTGGAATAAATGAAGAGAATGTCAAGGAGATTGTCAAGAAGAAGTCAAGTAAAATATATCAATATTTTTTGCCAATAGACGAAAAGTCTGAAGAAAAGATTTATTGGGTTAGAGGGTAGCTAAAAATTAATATTGGCTGCTCCAGTTGAACGTCTGAAAAAATTGCATATATTTGGGTATGCGACGAACTTTTTTTTTTCAAAGCAATCTATCTATCTATAATCCTATACCGGCATGATGTCTAACAACTAGTAAATTACTAAAAGTAATGCCACAATTTCGACCACATTCCGTTTGTGTTCAAATGTTTTGTGAAAACAATCGCATACCAAACAAATATGCATTCTTATCGAATAGAACGTAGCACTGCAGACTTGGGGAAAGCAAATCAAGGAAAGTGTAAAAAAAAATAAAACAAAAAATAATGAAATATGCTGGAAGACCAATCCATGCCAAGCTCGTGTTTACACCTATGTGTATATAAAACACAGAAACCGGAAACCATTGAACTCTCATGCTTATAGGTACATTTATATATCTAATTCTTTTACTTTGTACGCTTAAATATTTGAACAGTACTACAAGAGCAATTCAGCTACAAAAGTACAAATTGTTATGCTATATTTGACACTCACATGAATGTCAAGCAAAATTCAAAAAGGAAGGCATTGGGTAATGTAAAGCAGAGCACGAGGTTTGAGCGCAAATGAGGGAAGCATAGTTGAGTACCTATATGACGATATAACGAAATCGAAGGAAAATTTAGGTAGCGAAAAAAATTTATTTTAAATAAAAATATAAAATAAAAAGAAAGAAAACTTATATTTTCCAATAGGTATTTGAAAAGAAAGTTGTCAAAGAACGTTTTGTTAGCGCCAGTCAATCACAAAATATTCTGCAAAAAAATGCCATGGTCTTTTTTTTCAGTGTAGCGTGTAGCGTTTGAATGACACTTCAGGTGTTGGCTTTTAAGTGGTCTAACGCATTCAGGACAGTAATATCCACAAATTGCAAAAAGGTTCTTAGTTGTAGGATAGCCATGCAAACTTTAAAGCTTATATGTATGTATGTCAGACTATATTTATTTACACAAGCAACGCACATACATACATACATATATGTATGTACATAAACACATGTGTATATAGTGGTATAGGTAATTTATACATTCATTTGTAGAGCTAAAATAACCACTTCAAAGCGCATTGACCAGCAAAATCACAATAAAACTAATAACTGTAATGCAACTATAGCAAATCGAAGCAGCCACAGGATATGGTAAAACATGCATTAGAACAAATTACATAACTATCTATAAATACCATTGCATATGTATGTATGAACAAATGTACAAATGTGTCTATGAGAGATTCGGTTTTACGTATCCTTGTGCTATATACATATCGGGGCATGTATTAGACTGCACCAAAAAAGCATTTTTTAGATTAATTCGATATGAAAAGTGTAAAAAAATTCTTTCTAAGCATAAAAAAACTTGAATTGAAAGTCACATAAAAATAAGCAAGTTGAAAAAATTATTAGCGCTCGCAATTTGAGACACTATCTTTCAAACGATAAGGTTTTGCGAAGGAAATTTAAATTACAAAAAAAAAAAAAAAAATTATTTGGGTATTTTATTCACAAGTCGCTAAGTGATTACGATAAAAAAAAGCTAGATTTGATTTTTAAGACAGTTCTAATTTTTGCTTTATAATTGCAAGGTAACTATAGAAGTAAAAATGAATTAAGCTATCGCAAGACGATATTAAATTATCCAGAAAAAATGTTTGAAAAAAAAATATTCAAATGGGCCATTCCACAGCAATCAATTTAAACATTTTCTTTGCAAATTTGGCAAAAATGCATATATTAATGCATACAAAAAAAACAGATATGCTTAACGCAAATTGATTACTGAATCCGAATTCAAAGTCAGAATTCAAAAAAAAGGTGGAACTTTGGTCTTAACCCCCTAAAAGCCAGGTGTTCATTTTAATTTTTTTTTTTCGGAGCTTACAATTTTTTCTAGACCAGTCTAATAACCATATGAATGCATGCATGTATATGTTAATAAATAGGTGTTTAATCGTTGTCTGCGTTGTGAGTGACCTCCTGTTTATAAAGCATACTTTGGTGCGTTCTGCTATGAGCACGTGAATACAATCCTTTGGACACACAATGTATGTAAACACAATTCGCTATGTTTGTGCATTTGTGTGTGTTTGTGCATCGATACTTGCACGATACTTCAATATGAAAATCGATGAAATCCAATTATAGAAATTGTATTTTATCGACAATGAACATGGAATTAAATTTTCTACAATTATATAAACATGGAAAATATGCATACATTATTTTGGCATAATTTACAACACAAATGGCATGTGCATTATAGGAGTGCTAGACCCGAAATGGCTAATAGTTTTTATAAGAAAAAAATTGTGGGTGAGCAGAAACGAAAATGCGGTTTAAAATTAGTAAAATTAGCTAGTATTTGAATTGAAAATAATATTTTCAGCGAATAAAAATATTCAAAAAATTCGCATTCTAAATTTTCAATTTTGAATTTATGTTGAAATATTTCATAAATAATAGGGACTTTGCAAGTTTAGCCTTAAATAATTTTTCAAAATTCTTGAAGTCAAATACCACATTTTCCCTCACGACCATATAAAGAAACCACTCAATTTTTCCAATGGGTTCAAAAAGTAATTTTGAGTGAAAATTGAACTTAGTCGCTTTTAACGTTGCACAGATATCCTCCGGGTTCCCTCACAACATCCTTTCCTTTTGTTTTGCTAGTTTTACGCAACCACACAAATCATGTCGACTTTGTTCGAGTGTACTTTTGCTGCATAATTAAATTTTATGTACTCGTAATACAAAATGATGTTCTAAAGTGAGTGTTTGCATGAGAACAAAGCATGCCTGATAATAACTACCAGTGAATTGTGTGTTAAGTACTTGATTAGAAAACTTGATAATTAAAGTAGATTAATTAATTATAATAATTAAAAGAGTGAAAGCAGTGTTGGACAAAATATTTTTGGTTTCTGTTTTGCAAACTTTTTAGTGGAAATGTGCATTTTGAAAAAGTTTATAAAATATTTGGCTAGTCATTTAATTCAAGCACTCAGTAACGGGAATGCTGGAGTGATTTTTGTTGAAACAACATATTAATGAAATGAGGATAGTTTATTAGAATTTTGAATTAGTTTTTTCTTTAAAAAAAAAATTAGTAATTTTTGGGATTAAATTACGGGTGCTTAGTCAATCAATTAATCAGAGAATAATGGTTATCAAACAAACTGATTGCGTTTAATCAATTAATCAGCAAATAATTTTTTTCGGTTAATCAAACTGATTAATTTTCTGCTTAATCAGATTTTGATTAATTTTAATTATTAATCGCAACTAGATTAACTCAGCATTAAAATGTCGTGTTGTGTTTTGTTTTTTTATACATATTTTGAATATTTTTTACTTGCTTTAATTTTTTAATTAATCCTTAGAATGGACAAAAAAAATTATTTATAAAAATAAAAAAAATTTATAATGTCATAAAAAAAATTATGCTCATGTATACTTTGTTTATATTATTTGAAATCTGATTAATCAGACTAAGACTAATCATATCTTCAGCTTCAATTAATCAAGCAAATTATTAGTTAGAATTTTTTTTTAATCAATTAGTCGCTTATTATTCAATTAGATAAAATTCATTATTTAAAATGATAGTTTTGAAAATAATTTTTTTGTGAGACGAAAAGTTAAGATATCTTTTTTAATACCTGACTAAGCGACTAACTTGTACTACCCATTATCTACTTAAATTACAAAAAATAACATCCGCAGCTCCTTACACTACTTCTATCCAATTATTAAAACAACACCTGTCTCCGCTTTTAAATAAATCTCAACCCATCTATATAACCATATCACCACTGTAGAACAATTTAAATAACCATGCGTACGTTCGCACAACAAAAATTCTGAAATCACAATTTGATTTGCTCATCAAACTCATTGAAATTTCATTAGCGTGCGCAGCCAACAATTATTGTAATTTATTATTAATAATTCATAGCACTTGAATATGCAATAGACTCGCACATTCATTCATACATATTTTCATAGCCAAACGCATTATTTCATGCAAGTCAATAAGTAACTAAAACTTATGATAAGCCTACTTGGGAAGTTAGGCAGGTACATCAGCAACTTGGCTCAACTTAGAAATGTACGCGAGTCTCAATGACAAACAAAAAAGAGGCACAACTCACGTATATGTAGTATAAAACTACAACAAAAGTAGAAATATTCATAGAATGTGGCAAGTAGAAGAGGAAAAGTTTTGAATTGACTCGCGCGCCTATCCAGCAATGCAACAGTTTGAGTTTTTTGCATTGTTGTTGGAGCACACTTATGACGTCGCTGCATATGATAAAATTGTAACAGGTCGATGTCTATAACTTATAAATATTCAAGAAAAATTTACAGGAGGTATCATTACTAAGCGAATACAAGCCAAATCAGCAGTTTTTAAAATTTGTGTATGTCTGTCTGTATGTTTGTGCGCGCATCACTTAAAAACTGCCCAATAGAGTTGGATGCAACTTCCAGCTCTACATTACTACATACCTAGCTTAACATACAATATATATTTTATTTCAATAACTCTACCAGTTTCGGAGTTATCGACCAATATGTGTACCAGGGTCACCCAAAATATGTTGGCACAATATGTGTATCAAACGAAAGGTACATATGAATGCTGCAAAAAGTGATGAGATTAAGCTGCATATCTCAACTGATTTCGGAGTTATAGGGCAACTTTTTTTTAGGCGTTTTCACTACAGCTTTTTTCAACCGTTATATTTTCCCCTCTCTCACACGTGCATGTGTGCCTTGTGGTGTCGCAAATTGTCATCACTGCCGACAACGCAATTGTGTCTGTCTTATCAGTAATTCTAAAAATGATATGTTACTACAACACGCCCACACTCGCTGCACTTGAACAAAGAAAAAAGCTGCTCTGTGGTGAGTGAGCGCATTTTCTGTTTCTTCTTCTTCTTTACAATGTGCAACGTTAAACTCCCACTAAGCTCCATGGGCATGTCCCGCTTGTTTAGATAGCTCTTTTATTACATCCGCGTTTTGTGTCTTCTTTATCAATTATTGTTGTTGTCGTTAAAATTTATGACTTTTCTATTTGCCATTTTTGGTTTGATTTCATAAAATGTTTGTTAATATGTTTTTTTTTATCTTTTTTTTTATAGTTCATAAGTTGTGTGCTAAGTTAGTACGTGTGTCGCATAAACGTTTATGATCTGCTGTGCTGTGAGGCCTTATTGTTGTTATTGTGCTTTACGCATTTTTTATTATTTTTTACTGCAACAATGCTGAAATTTTCCCATGGCACAATATTTTGGATGGGGAATAAGTATATAGATAAAAATGTTGTTCATAAGATATGTTTGAAGTCAAACTGATCCCAAAGTAACTCATATATCGACTGATCGAGGGATTGCTAAGATTAAACTTTTTTTGAAGACTGACCCGAGTCAGCCAAAAATGTATTGAATTTACTTTGAAAATGGGTCGATTTTGGAACGGATTCTGAGCTAGTAGCGCGTTCAATCCCATTATGATATAAGGATCTTTAAATAGTTTAATGAGAAAGCAAGATCTAGAACAGAACGCTATATCTTTGGATGCATAAAATTTTAAAACTAAATCTAACCGTTGAACCAGCGCATCTCCCTGCTTATTATTAAACTTCTACTTTCTCCTTCACTGTTGTATTTGTGAAAAGAAAATTACTAATTCGAAACTCGAACTTTCAAACATATTAATCAGTTTGTTTTTTTTTTATGCCACAAAAACCACCCACTATCTCAATCTTTTCCCAAAAATTTAAACACGCACGTCCCGATTAGAGTGTCTATCAATGCGATAAGCAGCAATTAATATCTCTATGAATTTTGATTTTATAAATTAAATATGTGCTGTTTGATTTTCTAGGAAAACCATGCAACAAACAAACAAATAAAGAAAGAAAGAAACGCATATCGCCACAAGCAAACGCGCATGCGCACGCAACAGCAACACAAATCAATGAGTACGCACGACATGCAACCAATTTAAATCATTTTATATATTGAACGTACACACATCTTTACCACTTACAAAACTAATAAATGCATACAAGTTGAAATGATAAACGGTCGATAGTGTGGTAATTGAATATTTGATAAATATTTTTTGTTTTTGTTTCTCTTATTCACCTGTCATTTTTGAGCTTCACTTGGTGTCAGACGAGCAAAATATTAATTAAACGCATGCGCATGCGCCACTGCTCAACATAGCAATTAAATTTAATGTCTCGTCAGTGGAAAGTGGCATAATTTAATATTTGAGAATACCAAAAAAAAAATATTTGGAAAATTGAAATAATAATAATTGGAAATTTTACACAAATTTATTAAATCACAGCGGGAAGTCACGTTTGTTGTTTTTGAAAATTTTTTTTCTCTCATATTTGGCTATTTATTACAACTTTCACGTACTTGAAAAGCCTTGATCTGCAGTTGAGAAATTTTGAGTGGAAAGAAGAGAGTAGATGTAACCATCACTAGGTGTAGGGAATCAGTCAGTGCTGAGATATTTTATTCTCAATTAAAACTAAAATTTTTCACTTTTCAAGCTCGCTTCAAATCTGTTATTTCCCAGTCCTCCGTAGTAAAAAAAAGTGCTGCCAAGTTATTTTTAGCAATTCATAAAATTTTACGCAGCCCTTGCCCTCAATCACTCACCCATTCTATCTGTTTCCTGCACACTCTCTTCATCAACTCTACCTTAACCATTTCAGCTGTATACTTTTGGTTGCATTCAAGTGCTTTTCTGTCTAATTAGAATTTGTTCTTTTGTATTTATTTACATTAACTCACAACGTCTTCTCATCATAGACACAGTTGTCATCATTAACATCAACTCTTTATTGTTGTTGTAGCTACTTATGAACATATTCTGTTTTTATTTTAGAATTCCCGACAATGGTGATGGTAGTGTTTCCTTGGCGCGTTTCACATTTTTCGGAAATGAATAAACTGTTTAAATGGCTTAGAAAATACCAGAAATTTAGAGCAGCACCTGGGTGCTTCGTTTCTCAGCTCTAGAAGGTTAACAGGCCCAGCTCCTTTCTTCTGAAACCGCTTACGTATTGCAGCTTCTGTTGAGAGGTTCAGCAGGCTTTCCAAAATTTTTTTCAACTTGAACACGAACCAAAATCAATATTAAAATCAGCACACAACAACAATTTTTTATTTTTGTAAAACAAATATATATTTCTTAGCTTTATTTTTTGTTCATTACATCAGCACTTTTAAAGGGCAACAAATGAAAAAAAATTCAAGTAACTGGCTAACTCTGGCGCTACTTCAACGGCTACTGCCAATTGCAATTCAATTACCACAACGAAGCCGTAGCGCCTCTAAGTACACTACAAATATGCAAATAAGCTATTGAAGTGCCACTCGAATACGGGACGCGCCAAGTAATGACGAAATGCAACTGTGACCCCCTCACGTACATACATACATTGCTATGTTGCACTCATGGTGACTTTGGTCTGGAACACTTGTACGAAGGTACTCACTCTGAGGGCAGCAACTATTTTTACCGCAAACGCTACTGTTGCTGGCAGTTGAGAATGTAAGAAATTTTGAATAATAAGCTCATAAGTGTAGGTAGCTCAGATACTTAGATATACATACATATATAGCTTTTTGTGTTTGTTTTAAGTCAGGCAAGCACGTTTGCATCATACACTTGGGGCACACACATGCTTTTGAACTCGTGTTTTCATTGAGATGTACATATGTCCACAGAGACAAAAATCAAAATATTATAATTAAGTTGATGATTATGACAGAATCAAGATAGCAGTTCTTAGAGTGCTCATTATAGATACAAGCAAACATATGAATAAGTACATCTTTGATATGTTAATATATTATTCGAGAGATGACGTGCTTTAAGTTTCTCAAGCCACACAAGTCTATTTTAAATGAAGTCAACTCAAAGTCGAGTTGAGTGTTGCAGTGAAAAGGGAAAATTAAATGGAGGCAGAGAAACGGTTATAGGCGTGATGGAAAGTAGCTTCAAATTGAATACAAAAAAATTGGAAATTTTTGGTAAAAAAATTTAAAACGAGCCCGTGTGTAGTACTTTTTGCGTTTTTTCTTATTTTCATCCATTAGATGTATTATCTATCAGGTGGAAAAAAATGCAACCAAAAATAAAAAATATAAAAAAAACTGTAATTATAACTAACACATATTTACACGATTAGTGCTTTTTTGTGGCATTTCTCTATTTCATCCATTGGATGTATCGCTATATGAAAAAAAAATTTTGATCTAAACTATTTTTTTTAAGTCAACATAATTTTCGTTGCAGAAAACCACACTTGCAATAGCATTCATATTAAATTTATTAGCTAACCTTTTTCGTTTTTCAACAATTCGACGTATTTTTATAATCACTGTAATTTTTGAGGAAACTTGTGGCTAGTTATTATAAATTATGTAGTACTCCACAACTTTGAAATACTTTCACAAAAATATTGTTCATCTTTTTAATTTTACATTACATTTCATCGATTGGATGTATAATAAAACCAAAAAAAACTTTTCGTCCAATAGATGTATTTTTCAATTAAATGCTGTAATTGCTGTTTCAAGCTATTTAAAAATGTGTGCTAGAACACGACAAAAATATTTTCGTCCAATGGATGAGTTCTTTAGTTTGCTCAAAATCGGGGTACCGTGTTTCTCGATTTCTTGACTGACGTTTGCTTTCTTTTTAACTTATTTCTGTTCAAAATATTTTTATTTTCCCTCTTTTATTTCATAATCATTCAAACCTACACTCATCGTCGCTCACACAGTGCTTTTTTACACTGTTTGTCGATCTTGCTATATTCATGATTTTTTCTACCTCGCGATTTTACAAATTTCCATATTTTGCTTATTAATAACGGCTCCGATTTCTAGCTGTCAGCGAAATTTTTTTCTCTAGCAAAGAGAAAAAATTAAATAAACAAATTATTTATCACTTTTATTTCACTAATTAAGCTGTACATACATACTAACATACATATGTACACACATATACATATATATAGTGTGTATTGTATACATAGCGTTTAGTTTTATAATGACTTATTTATTGATTCCAAATGATTTATTACAAAAATATGCTGACAGTAATTGGAATCCAACCGGCAGTTTTGTAATTTTGTTTTTGTTTTCACACTTTTTTTTCTTTGCTGAAATTTTTAATTGATCAGCATTGTTTTGTTCAAGTTTTAGGCTAAATTACAGCGACTCAAATAGCAGAGGTGTCAGTTGAAATTTTTGCCAAATAAAAAAAATGATTATTGATTTTCATGCGTTACTAAAGTAATCAATTGCCGTTCTTAAGGTTTCAAGTTCAATGAAATTCAAGTTTGTATATTTGTTAATTTTTGAAATTATTCGAGTTTGGTTGTTACTAAGCCAAGACTCAGCTGAAGTATATATGTATAAGCCATATGTTTTATTTATTTTTATTACTAAATTATTTTATAGCAGTCCACTCTCTTCAAAACCCTTTCGAGTCTTTTTTAATTTTTAATTTTCTTCTACACATTTTTATTTATTTTTTGTTGAATTCTTTTTTCACTTCTCCTTTCTCTATTATGCCAACACTCACTCAGTCAATCAGCAATATACGAAATTGCTTCAATTTCATAATTGTTTTATGCATTCATACGCCATCCAATGCTTTCATAATTATTCATAACTACGGTGCCCCCACTACTACTCTGGTCTCTGCTAGCGCGATTCAACCATCCACGAGCATTTCTTTCGAGCATCAATGTCCTCCAAGCACATACATATTTTCCTATGTTCATATTTGTTAGTCGTATGAGAAGTGCAAGCGAGTTGGTGTGTGTTGATATAATATTTAAATACGTTATTGGTGCTAGCTTCATAAAATCGCCAACATTTCCCACGGCTTTCTGGAGCGCATTGAATGAAATCACTGATGCAGTTATGAGTAGATAGCTCTTTGCGGCTTAGCACAGAGTTGCATAAAAGCAAAAATTGTGCAAGTGAGGAATAGAGGTACGTATATATATTTCTTACAGTGGGACATTTTTTATCGTTATCATTTATCATTGTTGTCGTTTAGATATGTAAATGTCTGGAGGAGCTTTGGATAATCGATTAATCAAATTTCGATTAACTTATCGGTTATTCAAATTTCGACTAATTTATCGACTAACTGAATTTCAATTGGTTGGCCGATCAATGAAATTTCGATTAATTTATCGATTATTAAAATTGCGATTAATTTATCGATTAAAAAAATTTCGATTAATTTACATTTTAATCAAATTTCGATAAGTTTATACATCAACAAAATTTCGATTAGTTAACGAATTATTAAAATACCCATTAAATAATCGATCAATGAAATTTCGATTAATTTACCGATTATCCAAATTTCCATTAATTTATCGATAAAAATATTTCGATTATTTTACATTTTAATCAAATTTAAATTAGTTTACCCATCAACTAAATTTCAATTTTATCCATCTTTCTTCGTTAAAAAAGTTACTCAAATACAAGTAAGGAAGTCTAAGTTCGGGTGAACCGAACATTAAATACCCAGCGTTAGTTAGATACAAATACCATGACTTGGCAATCATATAGGCCCTATAATCTTATTTGATATTTTCTATATCAAAAAAGGGGGCGTGGTTATAATTCGATTGCAACAATTTTTAACAGGAGCATACCTTGGCCAGAAAGTAACCTGTGTACCAAATTTCATGCGAATATCTCAAGTTTTATTCAACTTATGTTAATTTATGTGATTTTCGATATCGAAAAAGGGGGCGTGGTTATCATCCGATTTCGACAATTTTCCACAGCAGCTTACCTTGGCCAGAAAGTAACCAATACAACAAATTTCATGCAATTATCTCAGTTTTTACTCAAGTTATCGTGTACACGGACGGGCAGACGGACGGACGGACATGCCTTAATCAATTCCTCTTTTCAACCTACATAAGAACTTTCATATATGGAACTCTATATCTAAATAGTACCGTTATGTGGACAAAATTATAATACCCTTGTATGTACTAGTACTAGTACGCTGGGTATAAAAAGTTTAAAATACAAAAAAAAAAAAAATTGGGTTAAATTTAGTTTGGAAGCTGTAATGTAAGATGTTACATGAGCCGTGATATTTTATGATGTGATATGATATCATATGATGCTATATGATTTAAGCTGGGCTTAAAGAAAAAAATGCAACATCCAAAAAACATGCATGTGGGTCTGTTTGAAAGCTACATATTTCATAAGAGATGATTTGATTACGCTAGGTATAAAAAAATAATTATCACTAAAAATGTAAAATGAACAGCTCTGTTGCCGAAAATAACAGAATACTTACCAGCACTGTAAGCAACATCCAGCAATAACATTCTTCAACTCAATTAACATAACATTCTTCAACTGAATTAACAGGCCGCCATTTTAATATGTATATGTAAAACACTTGACACACCAGAACCAAAATATTTTATCTATTTCGGTGGACCGCAACACTTCCACCAACTATTTGAATTTAACCATTAACTTTTATATGAACACAATGACAACTTTCTGCCATTTACATATTTTAACGCAATTACAACCGATTTTGCATTCTTCAACTGAATTAACAGGCCGCCATTTTAATATGTATATGTAAAACACTTGACACACCAGAACCAAAATATTTTATCTATTTCGGTGGACCGCAACACTTCCACCAACTATTTGAATTTAACCATTAACTTTTATATGAACACAATGACAACTTTCTGCCATTTACATATTTTAACGCAATTACAACCGATTTTGCCCAAAAATTTTATTTCCGCTTGAGCCACTTACATATTAATACGCGCACACTCTTTTGCGAACAACACAACACAATTTTCTCAACTTCTATTCACTTAACTTCATATTTCACTTCACATAATTTATTTACCTAAACACTTTTCATTAATTCACATAATATGTATGTATATTGAATATATTTTAACACTTTTTAATTCATTTTTATTTTTCACAACTAAACTTGACCAAAGCCATATAAAACTGCAAATTCTTCTTCAAATTTTCAACACCTGTGCATTTCTAGATTTTTCGAAACTCTTTTCCCCTAACTTGAAACCAAAGATGACATCATCTTTGCGTGAAACACACGTGTTGCTGCTTTTACAGCTTTTGTTTGCTACAAAACTCTCTGTTACACGAACGCTCTCATTCTGCATACGCTTTCCATGAACTCTGTAACATACAAATACGAACAATAACGGAAGAGGGCGAACATAGTTTGAATGTTAGCACGACTCTCAACTTCCGTTTGACTTTGGAACTGTTGCTATTGCATCCAACATACATACACACACGCACACATATTTCTACAAACGAATTTGAATGATTTTGTATTTTGGCACAGCAAGTATGTGGAGTTAGTGCTCTAATAATTTCGTCGCAACGTGCGTTCATATTGTGTTGGCGCTATGGATGCTTACTGCCTCTTGTAGCACTGTAGACTTTGCCAATTTTGAGTTTTTTTCTTGTTCTTTTCTAAGTATGAAGCACTTTACTTTTATTCTCGCTGTTATTTGTTATTATTGCGTTTGGTGTATTATTGTTGTGGCTCAATTATAGTTGTCGGCTGCTGTTTTTTATTTCTGTTGTTGTATGTATGTAGTTGCTGTTGGTGTAACAATACTTGTCACATTTGGAGTTATTCGTATGTGCAGCAGTTGCCAGTGGAAGAGCGCAAGCAAGGTAGCGCCCAGCCCGTATAAATGGCGTGGCATTTAATGGCTCATTGCGCTTGTTAGTTTGTTTCTCATGCCGTTTTTATTGTTGTTGGCTGTCTTTGTGGGCTGCTGACCGCGTAATTGCTGCTGCAATCGTTGGGCTGAGTTTCTTTATTAAATTATAAAAAATGCTTAGCCATAACTAAGTAAAATTGTAGCAAAATTGTTGTGCATTTTAAATTTTTCTATGCTGTTATGATTTGCTATTAGTTTAAATCAAATACTTAAAACAAATTAGAAAATTAAAAATAAGTGAGTTTGTATGGAATTGTCAACTTTACTGGGTACACAAATTTTCGAAGATGGGATATTTTATTACCTAGAAATACAACTTAAGTATAATCAGCGGCACTTAATATAAGAACTTAACTTAACTCATATATTTTTAAAATTTCATAAGACTGTGATCAAAAAGATTTCAAAAATAAATATTTTGCCGTTTTTTTTCAAGCACTTAGCGACTTATGTACGAATAAAATGTAAAAAGAATTTGAAATTTTTTTGTTGGCTCAATCAAATTTTGTCTCGATCCTGATCATATTGATATCTGGAAGTCTATATCTATCTCGATTCCTTTATACCTGTACAACCAACCGTTATCCCTACAAAGTTATAATACCGTTGTACTAGTACTAGTACGCTGGGTATAACAAGGTATCAAAACCTTTTTTCTGCATTAAATTTCGCACAACCAAAATTAAAAATACGCAACACAATCTACAATTCAATACACTGTAACTTCCGCTTAGTTATCCAACAACAATTCCGTGAAAATCTGCACTGGCTTCAGCACAACACTGGCTTGGCTCTCTGCCCGCTCCACAACCGCTTTTTCTTGTTGCACTAGCCGGGTGAATATTATTGTATTTGTTGCAAGCATATTTTCATTTTCTTTCATTGTTATTAATATATTTGTATAACCTCTGCTGTTTTCATTGCATACAACAGTTGGCGGTTGTGTTATCCACAATACCGCATATGCTGCATACTTTTTCGCAAAATTGTTTCCAACATTTGCATCACAATGGCAGTGGCGGCGGCGGTTTAACAAACGCACAATGGCACACACGCACACACACACATACACACATACACACGTCAACTTAAGCTCGCAGAGTGATATGCGTCGACTTGCATTTGCAATGCTCGCTAGGTAGATGCCACTGCAATGGCGCATTTTTACACCTCCCACAACCAACGCCCAACTTCCTTGCCACCATCAGCGCTTAACTGCAGTGCCGCCGCTACACGGTAGTCAAACGTTTGCTCAGCTGGCAACTGCATTTCTTAATTTCATTTTATATTCACAGCGACCAATTCAGAGTGTTCAGATACATACATACATACTCGTAAATGTGTTATGCGTGCCGTGTACCCAATTTGCGAAAAGATGTCTCGATGAAGACCTCTGCAGTTCGCTGCGGTGCAAAACGGTTAGGTGTGGAATTTGAAAACCAGGAATTTTAACCACATTGGCATAAAAATAGGCTCGTTCTACCGCAAGAGGCCTATTTTAACATCGTTGCTGTTTCGAGCTCATCCTAAAGAACGAAGTCGTTTCGAACTAGCACTCATTTTTAGGCAACTTGGGTATATTCTTCAATGTGCTTGTGCTTGTGTTGGTGCGCTTGTCGTTTACATTGCATTTTTATTTCATTACATTTCTTTTCATTGCTTTTTCAGCGCACTTACGATTTTTCTTTTAATCTACAACTTTATATACTAGCACTCTTATACTGCAGTTAAAGACCACACTAGTCAGAAAAAATACTAGTCCACAACTAAAATTATTTAACTCAATTCAATCTGGTCCAAAAATGTCAGAATTTGTTTTTGAAATATTGTAGTAAAAGGAGGTGCCCGGAGTAAAATGAAATCTCCGATGAAGAAGTCGAGTAACCTTCGCAATTGTTATGAGTGACTCGTTGAGTTGACTTGGGCTTCTTAAGAGTTGTGAGATAATTTGCAACTAGTTGGTTTAACTGCTTGGTACAAGTACATACAACACAATTTATATGTTTTTATATAGCGCGTAAAGTGTTCACATTTTTACACATTTTAAAAACTCTGCTGCTACTTTCCCCTTTGCCACTGCAACCCTTCACCACGCCAGCCCATTGCGGCTCCCTTGCAATTTAATAATTTTTTCTCTCGCCATATTGCTGCATTACTATTTCACTTTTTTTATGCATGCAACAAATGTTTTTCTATTCATTTGTTGCATTCATTGCGCATACTGTTGCCTTTCCTTCCTTCCTTCGCTGCTCAACATTCTAAGCACCGCCAAAGGTTCCACCAGTTTTTTTTTTTTATTTTGCTGCCACTGCCGCTGCTGCTGCTCGAGTATGAGTGAGTAGAGCGCGCTGTTTGCTAGTGCGAATGCAGCGTAAAAATTATGAAATGCGAAGATTAGGCGCCATTGTCAGTTCCCTTTTTTGCATGTTATAAATTTTCAAAGTGGGCGCACTCCGCCGTGATAGCGAGCGTCATGTGTATGGCGGCACTCGTTCTACTTTAATTTTCATCATGGCATTTTTACTCGTACCGTTTCGCTTTGTTGCCTCCCGGTGCTACCTTTGCAACGCTATGCGACATGCTGTTTAATTTCAAGGGGCATTTGATATGGTCTATGTATATCAAATGTGTTTGTATTTTCATACGAATTTCAACAATATCAAAAATATTTTATATGCCACATAGAATTCAAGTGCTTTCGCTTTCACTAGAATTTGGAAGAAGTGAAATACTTTCGTTTGCAATTTTATGCAAAAAAAGGTCAAAATGACAAGGTCTTTCGTAAGAAGAGAGATGAAGCGCGCTCTTTAATCTTTGAATAGGACAAAATAATGACTTTTTTTTAAAGACTTAAGCTTATATGAAAGCTGTAAGCCTATAAGCGGGCACTGCTGGAATGGCTAAACCGTAGAGTCTAGATCAATGAGCGCCAAATACTTTCCTGCGAGTCGACAATTGTAACCCTACTAGTTTTAACCCTAAAGCTTAACTGGTTTAATCAAATATATATGTAGCCCAGCAAAATTAAAATTTGTTTAAGCATATTTATGGAATTTACATACATGGCAAATAATTAGCGCCTAAAAGTATGCAGACTCTAAAGCCTCGCACCTACACGAAGCGACAATTTGAACACGTTTAAAAAGTAAACCGTCCTGCGACTTATTTATGCCTCGCGACCCCTTTTTTATTCAATTTTTATCCACTGATATTTGGTAGCGAAATTCATTCAAAACTCGCTAGTTAGTACTCCATTTACAAAAAAATTTAACTTTCCTTTGTAATCTACTTTTAGGCGCATCTACCATGTCAATATGTTTTCAACAGTTCATATTAATTTTTTATTTTGTTGACATTTCACAACCGACAAATTTTATTATATTTTCTGCATTGTTTTTTTTTTTTTGTATATTTTGACATGTTATGTCATGCGTGTTGCATGCAACAAAAACATGCATGTAAGCTAGCGAAGATATGAATTGCGTCGAAAAGTGTATAAATAAAAAAGGGCGCTTACTTTGAAACGGCCAGCGGCAAGTGGGAAAATATGAGGAAAATTAATATATTCAAGCTTATGATAATGTTTGTGTGTGAGTGAGTATGCGTGTGCTTTTTAAAAATTGTACTAGGGTGTACCAGCTTGCTGTTGCTGAATATTTTTCATTAATTTTCCAGATTTTATTAAAACAGATTATAACTGGAGACCTGGAGAATTTAATGACCTAAAATTTTATCAAAGTCAAAACAACAACAATTGAAAGTGATGAATTTAGCTAAAAATATTATTTATTAATTTTGGTCCAAAATTTTGAATTTTTTTTTTTTTTGAAAAATGGTTTCAATATTTATTTGATTAATTTTCGTATTTTTTCTGGAAAATTTCGAAATCTTTAGAAAATTTTTTTTTGTCGAAAAGTGGTTCAAATATTTGTGTGAATAATTTTCGTATTTGTTCTGGAAAATTTCAGAATTTTTGAAAAAGATTTATTTCTTTAAAATTTTTCAAATATTTATTTGATTAATTTTCGTATTTTTTCTTGAAAATTTCAGAATTTTTTGAAAAAGATTTATTTTTTTCAAATATTTATTTGAATAATTTTCGTAATTTTTCTTGAAAATTTCAGAAGTTTTTGAAAAAGATTTATTTTTTAAATTTTTTCAAATATTTATTTGATTAATTTTCGTATTTGTTCTGGAAAATTTGAGAATTTTTTGAAAAAGATTTTTTTTTTAAAAAATTTTAAAATATTTATTTGAATAATTTTCGTTTTTGTACTGTAGAAACTCCAAATTTTATTTATTGCTTGTTTTCAGCTTACGAAATGAGTAATCGATTAACCGATTAATCACCGATAACTAAAACAAATTAAATAAGCCAATAACTTCACTGGCCCTAGTGCACAGTAAAGAAACGAAAAAAGTAAAAAAAAAATATATGCGTGTTTTGAAATTTTTTCTTCCTTTTCTCAATCAAATAAATGTGAAAATTGCATGCTTTAAATGGAAATAGCAGGTAGAATAACAACAACTAAATGTTTAAACATATAAAATGCAAAAAAAAAAAAAAACAATTTAAAAAATACAATATAAAATGTATTCAGATACAGACTTACACACGATTTTTCATACAAATTAAATAAACTAGATTACTTTTGCTTTGCTATCGGCGTCAATAACAAAAAAAAAAAAATGGTTGCATATAGCATATTTGCAGTTAAATGAAAACAGCTGGCAGTTATGTGCATACATTGTTGTTGACTGTGGGCACAACCCGCGGTTCGATTACGCAAAATGGCAACTTATTTGCATAACTGAAACAACAAATACACATGTACATACATGTAAGAATGTTTATGCGAAAATCCACAAAAAAAAAAAAAAAAAAAAAAATATAAGCAATAATGAAACAATAGCAAAACACAACAGCAACATCAACAACAGCAAACACAGCAGCAGCAGCAACAAGTAACAACTGGAAAGGTGGCAATTGCACTGCGCGCACTTTTACTTTATTTAATTTTAGTTTGTTGTTTTTTTTTTTTTTTTTGCTACAACTTTGCTCTAGAAATGCCATACTGCGCGCAAAGCTAATATCGCATAGCAATCAGACAGACAAACAAGCACACAAAGTGCTACACACACACATTGATAGCTTTGCATTGTCATGCCAAAATGGGTGGTAGTGCTGGTGCTGGTGGTGGCTGCGACAAAGTCGATATGCAAACATGGTCACAACAAGTAAAAAGTCAATAACAACAAAAATTGCGAAAAACTCGCAAAGTGCAAAAGAAATACTGATAATGGTGCAGACTAGAAAATAATAACAACAACAAGTGTTGAAAAGTAAGTCAAATCTAAATAGCTTATGCAACTGTTGCAAAACCCCTCAACGCAGTGACACAATATAGTGGCCATGATAGTTATGGTAAATATTAAGAGTAAAAGGCAAAAGATGTGATGCTAAATTCAGCTGAGATTTTCTATTAGAATAGAAGAAGTAACTGCGATAAATGAGCAAAAAAACTTAAAAAGGAACTTGAACAATCCAAGCAACAAAGTTCTCCGGAGAGACTTTTTTCAATTTTCAATTTCATTTTGCACTACTCTATTAATGCCTCTTTCTCTTTCTATTCTAAAACGATAAAACCAATTAGGCCAGTGGAGAAAATCTCGTCCTTTATTAAGCTTGAAATTTTTCTCATTACTAGTTTGGTATTAATTTGAAAATTTGCATTCTTCCAGTTATTTTCTGTGTTAAAAAGTCATATGCAGAAATTTCAAAATATTAAAAAATTTATTTAACCCTTAGGTGTCATATAAGATCTCTCAATTTTATTTGTTGAAAAATTTGACTTTCTTAGAGCATACTACGAGATTAATCAATTTAAACTTGTCAACAAAAAGTTCCTGTCACTTATTTCATATCAAAATAAATATATACTTATTTAGAAGTTTTAATTAAATATGTGTTGTTTAGCAAGAAAAACTTTATTTGTGCTACCCGAGTGAATTTATTTTATTAAATTATATATGTATAGATATGTTTGAGCATAACTTGATATGTAGCACGTGACATTCCAGTGATTTGAAATGTAAATAATAATCAAAACTATTGTAATGAATATCGAATAGCACTTCAAAAACAATAAAACACTTTGTAACACAAACAAGCAAAACACAAAAATATCTAAGCTAGCATTACAAAACAAAAACAAGAACAAAACATAAATTCTATGAATTTTAAAATTTTATGCAAGCCATGTGAATAATCCCACAAATGTATCCATGTAACTATGTAGAATGTAGAAACATAAGCATAACCGAATGACAATAAGTTGTTGATGTATGCAACACTGATTTTTGTGGCAAGTTTAGCTTATGTTTGTATGTTGCAAGCTGCATATTTCGAATGTGTGTAGGAAGTATGAATTTGAATTTGTATTTGTATTTATAAATAAATTTTTTGTTGTTGTAAAATTTTGCAGCGAATGGTATTTATTTTGATTACATATATGTAGGATTTATATTTCACACAAGGCATTGCAATAGAATAAACGTAATTTACCGCTAAATGTCAAAGCATCAAACGAGACTTTCTAGGAAATACTTGACTTGACTTTGACTTGAGTGTTTTTAAACTCCATACAGAAGTGCTTCCTCAAATAAGATGTAGCTGTTTTTATTTTTATTGTAGCGCGAGTCGTTACCATTAAAAGTGTTCTCAGCTGGTCCTTCAAGGGACCGATAGGTTATGCAAGAATTTGTGACATTCTTTTATATGCCAAATCTTGCCCTGTTGCAAAAATAATGGGGGGAACAAGTGTGTAGTATAATTCCTCTATTAAAAATTCATTTTCATTTTTCCCTACATTCGCTCTCCTACTCGCTCGCACGCTTTTTTGACTTCATCCCTTTTCCGACTGGTTGTATGCCACATTTATTAGTTAGTTTACTTTATGAATTTTTTTGCGTACCCACAGGCGATTTATTTTTAATTCGAATTTGTACTCTCAAAAATTCATAACCAATTCGTATGCATGAAAATATGTAATTAAATTTTAAAACAACAACATGTTGACTAAGTCAATAACTTTAGACTAGGAGTTATTTAAATTTGTAACAAAAATATGTAAACGTTAGCTAACCCATGTAAAAGAGGATTTTATGTACATTTAATATGTATGTATGTATGTATTTATATATAAACAAAATTGTAGGACACACATGCGAGCATAATTAACACACTTGCCTATTTTATTTATAGGAATTAGCATAAACATGTAATTATTGTTTACTTTATTTAACTCAGTAAAGTTTATTAAAAATATTTATGTATTTACATATGAATAATATAAAAATCAGTTCACACATTATATATGTATTGATGCACTGCAGGAAATATGATACATTGTGAATTTTTACTAGGTACTATTTATTTATCTATCGAGTTGTCTACAGAGGCATTTAATAACAGAACTTCATGTATAGGCACATACATATGAACCTACTGGGGATGTTGCGAAACTTCGACGGTGGTTTCCAAATTTCGCCAGCTAAGATTGATTAAATACGCAATGCGGCTCGGGCTATAAAAACTGATATACCCGCTAGCTCTTTTGTCATAATAGTCAAGATTAATAATTTTTTGCTTCCAGCGACTTTTCAGGCACGTTAGGGTTACGTAGCAATGAAGTAGCAGCTTGGTGAAAACGACCTACAAGGAACCGCGCCCTCTCAATACTATTTTAAGCCACATAACAGTAGCAATTAGTATTTGAAACTACCACGCAACGACTGTTATATTCTCAAGTAAAGTTACTTATTCATACTTACATAATTAGGTACTTAGGTGAGCTCCTTTACTCACCCAACAAATCCGATTACATTCCGATGATCGTTTTTACTTTTACAACTCTAATACTTTTATACCTACCTACTTACATATTTTTGTTGTTGTTTTTTTTTTCATACATACGTGTTGCCAGATTGACCAATATTAACTATGAAATTCACATTTTTCCCATTGAATATTCGTTTAATCAACTTTCAAACTCTCAATTTCAAGCGAGGATTATGTTTACAAGCCTTTTGCGCTGTTTATCAATATCAATAAATAATCGCCCAAAATATTTGCAAGTTTCCTGTTTTTATTTGCATTTGCGTGTGTATGTATGTATGTATGCGCATATATATCTATTTATGTAATGCAGATATTTATTAAATCTGATATTTCGCACAACAAAAACAAAATCAAAAAAATTGTTTTTTGTTTTTTTTTTTCTTGCAGATTCATTGAACGGTTTAGCTTTTGTGATGGGAACTGTTGAGCTGATAAACTGATATTTGATATATTAAATAATGCTTGGACAAATTGAAGTGTGAAATTGTACTATAAATGGCAGGCAATTCGATTTTGCAAAATTTCATAATAAAACGAAAAAAAAAACAACAACCAAATGTTTACAATTTCGATATTTTACAAAACATTTACAGGAAATAGCAATATTCTTTGAAAATATTATTAAAATGTTAAATGATAAGAATAAATAAACAAATTCAATGATGCCTCAATGATTCATCATAAGAGATATGCTTTGAAGCGGCTGCATGTGCGGTCAGCGTTAGAAATTTTAGTGCTGACTTTTATTTTTAACTAAACAAGGGATTAAATGGATTTAGAATTTGGTTCAGCGCACAATGTGTTTAAAAAAGATTTTTTATTGTGAGAGTTTTTTTTTTGTTTTAGGAAATCGCAAGTACAAACCATTTAGAAGGTTTGCACTAGGAAAAAAAAATTTTTTTGATATTTTTTTAATATTATTGATTTTTATAAAATTTGAAGAAATTGGAATTCATTCATTCAAAAATGGAAATAATTTTTTTTTTATTTCGTTTATATGTACATAATCAAGAGTAGTCCTTTTGTTTATCAATCCCGCTTCAAACTTCCTGTTAGAACAATTAGTATTGAACACAGACAATACCTATAGCGAGGTTTTGCATTAAAAAAACAAAATCAGCAACATACACAAAAATTATGGTAACTCCGTGGAGATTAAAGTTGACCTCTGCGCCATTAGTATAGTAGATTAAAATACGGCAACCCACACAAACATTTAATGGCAAATATTGATTATTTCGTTTTAAGAGACACACAAAACAGCAATCAATAACAATTTCTAATTCAATTCGATATCTATGTATATATACATTTATATACTATATATGTACATACATGTTATAAATCTCTTCTCCAATATTTGTGCAGAACATCAATCAAGCTGAAATCATAAGCACTTATAGCACAAACATAAATATAAACAAAGTAAATAATATGTTGGTATATGCATATTGAATGCCTTTTAATAGAGCTTATAGAGCATGTGTTAGTTTATATGTATTTGATTAAAACTTACACTAAAATATATAACTAAATAAAAATATGTTTAGCAAGAATTGAATGAAATAAATATTGCATGATAGAGCAACAACAACATATGTACATGTGTCCATGAATACCCAACAAAAAAATTATGTTGCGTTTTAGTTATCAATCTATTTAATGAATGCAGTCATTTGCAAGATGAAATGAGCAGAAATTACAGTGAGCGATTTTATTGAAATGCTCTTCAGAGAGAAACTTAATGCAAATGATTTCAAAGGTAGACCTAAGCAATTAACATTAATCAGAGAAGTTATTGAAATAAATAAATTCAAATGACTTCAATTAAAGACTTGATTCAAAGACCACAATAAGAGACTTACTCAAATAACATCAATGAAAGACTTTTTAAACAACTTGTATGAGAGATTTTACATATGATTTCCATGAGAGACTTAATTCAAATAGCCTCCAATGTGAGGCCCTCTGCAAATAACTTTACGAAGAGACTTTATTCAAACGACTTAAAGGGGAGACTTACACAAATAATCTCTATGCGAGATTTTATTCAAGCGACTTCAATTTATGCGAAATTTTTTTCGAATTTATAAGAGGAGAAAGTTTCATAAAATGACTCAAATTAACCTGAAAAATGAGTGCAATCGAATGATTAATGAATTGAAATTTTAGAATAAAAAATTTTTTCGTAAAAAAATGTATTCTGAAAGGTGATTTTTACTTATTTAGCTTTAGTCATATCAAGCAAAAATGTAATTTAATTATTTAATATGAATTGAAGTGACTAACTAAATATCTCACTTTAAATTATAATTATAAGCAGTTCACTAAAAAAAAATAAGCGCTAAATAAGCGTAAATTTTTTTTTTTGGGCTACTTTAGGTTATGTTCTTGTATGCATAAACATGTATGAAGGTATGTATATCTTTGCATGCAATTTAACGTCTGCCATGTCATTTCACCAAAGAGATACTTAAAACAAAAAAAAAAAAAAACACAAAAAAACAACAAAATTGAGTGCATCACAAAAACAAAGTGTAGTAAAAAGGAAAGAAATGGAACATGAATGAGAAGTGAGCTGAAACTACATAATAGAAAATCAATAAAATGAACTTACATATCGCTATATAGCTTTGGTTGTGGCTGGCATATGTTTTGGTTGGATGTATAAAAATATACATATGCAGCATAGAAGTGTTACTACTTGTTGTTGTTGCGTTTTTTTTTGTTTCATCTATTAGAAGTGGACAAGAAATGTAAAGCACACTGACTCACAAACATAGAAATGCGGATCAATGGATATATGAAACACCCATCGAGCTTTGACATATATTTACAAATGCAAGCCTTATGTGCATGTAAATGTATTGGTTTTTAAACATGTAAAGGTATATGTGTATGTAAATGAAATATATTTTTGTCAACAGCCTTTGCGCTGTATTTAATTTATTTATAAAAAAAAAGTATTGCGGTTATGTTGGGTTCGAGTGCAAGCGCTAGTGTGGCAGTGTTAGGACACTCTCACACTTTTAGGGACACAGTCAATCTATAAGGGACTATCTGGCCTTAGTAAGTACATACATTTATTTTATGGTTTTATAAAAATATATTAGTTTTCTATTATGGGTTTATATTTTGTACCGACTCATATGTTACTCATACGTCACGGCCTGCCATCCACAGCAAACCCGGATAAACTCAATATTCGGAGCATTTCCAGAAATTTTCTTTAAATATATATTTTGATGGATTTTTGAATTTTTTATGGTCTAAACTCTATTACTCGATTTTCAATAGGATCTTCTAGATATGTATACCAAGTTGGCC
Source organism: Sphenella marginata (assembly GCA_951509765.1). Lineage (NCBI taxonomy): Eukaryota > Metazoa > Arthropoda > Insecta > Diptera > Tephritidae > Sphenella > Sphenella marginata. The sequence continues at coordinate 55,150,551 of OX608083.1, forward strand.
GTACTAGAGTACTCCTTTTGATTAAAAAAATAATATTTAAAAAACTGAGTCCCGCAAATTGTGAGTCACTCTTAGCAAGCCCATGTGTAATACATTTAAATATACCAAAATGTCTGTTTGTATATTTCGATTTGGCTCACATTTGCATAGACACCGCCGCTGACACGTTACCGCCCCTGCTACCAGCTTCGCTTAGTATTTTAACATTTATGCCAGCTGGCATAACCGGTTTAGTATCTACTTTTATCTACCTTTTCGCTTTTTGTGTGTAATTTTTTCGTTTAAAATAGAATATTAATAACAAAATGCAAAAGAAAAAAAAAAGATATAATAAAAATTTAAATAAAAACGAAGTAAATATGTCAGTTAATGCACTGAAGAAACTTTTGTCCATAGCTAACAGTCACACATAAGCAGCACACACACACATGCAAACAAACAAACACACAAAGGCGCACATTTATATTACAATCGTAAGTTTAAAAATACCCACGAGTATCCTGCAACCCCATTTTTTTAGCGCAGCAATATTTAAAATGTGCACTTAATAAATATATATTTCCATATACATACATACAAACTGATATATTCATGCAATATCCCCGCATGACTTAAGTTTATATTTGCAATATTCTTCATATGTTTGTATGTGTGTATATGAATATGCAAAACATAATGCCATATCATATTGAAAATGTATTTATGCATTTATGCAAATAGAAATAATTACACTTATGCCGTTTAAAAAAAAATAAACATATAACTATTGGACATTTAGTGCATACGGTAAACTAGCCTCCTACCCTCTACTATCAGCAGCCTTTTTAGTGGCAGCTCCACATATTAGCGCACAGACCTTGGCAAGCAGGAGTTAATAAAAAACAAAAAAATAAAATAATTGATATTCATACATATCGACATTAAAACAAAGGAAAACTGCACTTCAAAGCTCGTGTAACGGCGCAGAAGTCTATTATTAAGCTCATAGTTGAATTGAAATGCCTATCATGGGAAGTGTTTTTTCTTATTCACATGGGAAATGCGACAAAACTACATTATGAAGAGATAATGAACGGTTTAAAAAAAAAAAAATTGCCATTAAAAATTATTCACAATTATTTTAGAAGAGTTGAAAAGAAGAAAGTGGTAAATAAATATGTATACATTGAGAATGTGGTTTGTCTTACGGAACGAAAAGAAATAATTCCACAATTGGCCTTTAGCTTCAACACCATAATGTTCTTTTAACTGAGTGCCATTTTTTATTTAATTTTTTTTTTATTTTTTTTATTTTAATTTATTTTTATTTTTATTTATTTTATTTTTTAAATTTTATTTTATTTTATTTTATTTTATTTTATTTTATTTTATTTTATTTATTTTATTTTACTTTATTGTATTTTATTTTATTTTATTTTATTTTATTTTATTTTATTTTATTTTATTTTATTTTATTTTATTTTATTTTATTTTATTTTTATTTTATTTATTTTATTTTATTTTATTTTATTTTATTTTATTTTATTTTATTTTATTTTATTTTATTTTATTTTATTTTATTTTATTTTATTTTATTTTATTTTATTTTATTTTATTTTATTTTATTTTATTTTATTTTATTTTATTTTATTTTATTTGATTTTATTTTATTTTATTTTATTTTATTTTGCTTTATTTATTTTATTTTATGTTATTTTATTTAATTTTATTTTATTTTATTTTATTTAATTTAATTTAATTTTTTTTATTTTCTTTTATTTTATTTTATTTTATTTTATTTTATTTTATTTTATTTTATTTTATTTTATTTTATTTTATTTTATTTTATTTTATTTTATTTTATTTAGTTTATTTTATTTTGCTTTATTTTATTTTAATTTTGCTTTACTTATTTTAATTTATTTTAGTTTATTTTATTTTATTTTATTTTATTTTATTTTATTTTATTTTATTTTATTTTATTTTATTTTATTTTATTTTATTTTTATTTTATTTTATTTTATTTTATTTTATTTTATTTTATTTTATTTTATTTTATTTTATTTTATTTTATTTTATTTTATTTTATTTTATTTTATTTTATTTTATTTTATTTTATTTTATTTTATTTTATTTTATTTTATTTTATTTTATTTTATTTTATTTTACGCTTCGTCCAGTTCAGTTTTTAATATCATTTTATTTTACTATTAAGTTGTTTAGTTAGTTAAAAACCGTATTCAGTGCATGTTATTCACTTCAGTTATTTTTTTTCTTATTATACACTCTCATTCATATAATAACACTTTTCAAAATTTTTTGTTTAATTTAATAACTCTGCGCTTGACTAAACTACAATATTTTCTAGCAGCTATTATACATTTTGAATTCATACAAATAATTCAATTAAATCAGGTTTCTGTTGCTTTTTTATGTAGATATTTTACCTAACCAACAGCAGGACTATAATAAAATAGCACTGTGAATACTATTAATATATTACCTGCTTTTTGAATTTTTTAGAATTTTTTTTTTCAACGAAAAATGTGTTGTTAATTAACAGCTATCAATTCATGATACTTGAATAATAGCAGTGAAAAGTTTTTTTTTTTTTCATTTTTATGTTATTGGTATAACTTTTTTAATAGCGCAGTGGCTTTTTTGTTTGCATGCTTTTTCATTATTGCTCTCAGTGAATTAAATTGTAAGTTTGGTTTATGTGCATAAACAATTTAGGCCATCATTGAATACTAAATGCAAATTAAATGATTGATTGCTTTACATTGTTTTTGTTGCCGTATAATAAAAAGTGATAAAGCTTTTATTTACACTGTGCAACAACACTTTTATGTATGCAACTCAGTGTGTAAGACCTAGTTTCTGGAGTATTATAGTAAAATTGGGTCACTTAATTTAATACTTACATTTTGAAATTCCAAAACAAAAGACTTAGAACACAAACTTTGTGCTAATAAAATGTGCTTTCCAAAAATGGTGATCCCGATACAGCTATTTACATTTTTTTTTAGTTAATGCAACAACAATTTTGTTGATAGTGTGCTCTGCTTTCAAACCGTTTGATTCTCGGTTCCGCTTTCTTACCTGAAAAAATATTTGGTGTATATGAAGTCTTGGTCCCAAACTTGCCACTCGACCAGCCTTTGTTGTTGAAAAAATGCAAAGTGGAGCAAAAACAACGCAGGCAGACAAAAAAATAAATAGACAATTCAATTTTTTTTTTATATTTTAGTTATGTTTTTTTCCATGATTCTATATTATCGCAATCGTTTTTCGTTTATGTACAAATTTTAAATAAAACTAAAAACAAATGCTTTGTAATAATATTACGCTAGAAACTAAATTATATATAACTACTATCTTTTGTGTTCATTGGATTGTTTGTTTGTTTGTTAATAATACTACTATATTTTTGTTACTTTCATTTATTTATATATATATATAACTATGTATATGTTTGTATGTACTACGCACAGTTTTATTTTTGTTTTGCCATAACTTTTCATACGCAAATGCTAATTCATTTATTCGCTAATTAGATAACTAAGTTTTACATTCGTTTGTAATTTGTTTTAGTAGTTGTTGTGTTTGTTGTTTTTCTTTTACTTCGCTTTTTAGTTTTACTTTAGTTTTTAGTTTTTTGTGATAGTGAATGCACTTAGTTTGCTCGCTTTACAATTGTAACAAAATTTTGTCTTATTTTCATATATAAATAAACAATAATAATAAACAGTTAGATTTTTAAAATAATTTATCCAAAGTAGAGTTTAGTGACAAAATATTAAGTATTTTTCTCTATACAAAACAAACAAATTACAAAAAAAAATTTTTTACAATATAATACAGTACACACAAAATTTGTTTACAACTATTTATTGTTTATGTACATAAAGGCTCGCTTACAGTGAACTAGCGCGTTGCTTTGGCGTTGACGTGAAAAATGTTGCAGGAGCTTGAATTTTTTGATTAGAAAATTGTAATTAATAAACTATTTAGCACTTCGACAAAAAAATTTTTCAAGTAACTAGTTAGCACAAATTTCGGAAACAAGAAAAATTCAAAAATAGACAAAATTTGCTCAAGCAAAAGTTAAGGTAGGCACTAAATTTTTTTTTAAACAAAAAATATTCCACAAATGTCAAAATAAATATGCTGCTTTTCTCATTTGCACACAAAAAAAGAAGTTATTTTTAACTTTTCTTCAAATTTTTTTTCTAATGTTTTTTTGTCTTTTTTATTTTTTAATTTTGTCTTAGCTCTTCAACGCAAAGATATTGTTATACAAATTAAATTTTTCTGTTGTTTTTTACTCTTTGCTCTCTAAGCTGCCTCTTTTCATAAAAATTCACTCAAAATCAGCTGTTAAAGCAACGTCAACGCCGAAAAAGCACGCGCTTCGCATTTATATAACTGAGCCTTTAGTTCTTAGAGTTAAGTATACAAGTTTTATAATTTAACATTTGTTTTGCTTTTCTCAAGTATATAAGTAATAGTTTATATAATTTTTTAAATTATTTATTTAATATCACATTGAATTTGAAAAAGTGTTTTAACAAACAACGCGCGCTTCAAGCTGCTGCCCGCTTCACACACTTTACGCACGTTGCGGTTGTTCGAGTTTAGAGCAACGTTTGTGCCATATTTATGTATAGATATATGTACATACATATGTTTCAATAATTTGATAGTTTTCTAACTGTTCTATAGCACAATTTTAGAATAATTTCTTTTCTTCTTTTGCTTTTTAACTCCAATTGGAAAGTCTTTTGCTTCTCACATCGTAAACCTATGCTTTTCACTTGGTGTTTGTGTTTTGTGTGTGTGTGCATATATGTATTTATGTGGGCAGTGTGTGCATGTGTGTGTGTAGGCATGGCTAATTCATGCATGATGTTTCACGCTGCATGAATTTTATGTACAAACATACATACATACATTTGTAGGTACATAGCCTTGCTCGCGTGTCGTTGAACATGTTTTCTACGGCATACAAATTTTTGTTGTTATTCTTTGTTTTCTTATGTTTTATATTCATTTTTTTTTTTTCATTTTAATTCTATATTACAATAAAAGTTGCTTAGTTCTTTAGTTCGCTTTCGCGTTGGTCTGCTACTTAAGATGGCGTACTCATCGTCGTCGACATAGTCGTGAATGGCTTGCAAAGCTGCCTCAGTCAAAATTCTATATATGTACATACAAACATACTCGTACGCACATACATACATACATATGTATGTACGTAGCTATTACGTACTTTAAGTACGTTGTGACGCTGACAAAATGGAAGTGTTGTTGGTTGCTTGGTGACGGTGGCTGTTCGGCTATTATGCGGCTATGTAAGCCCTGGCAGTGTGGTGGCAAAATAAAGCGCATACAACAACAACAACAACAGTAATAATATCACCTTTTTCAATTGCGTTTAGCGCGCATATTCTACTCACGTCAAGCGCTCAACAACAACAACTAACTCATCAAGTTTTAAGCTCCTTCTGAGTATGCTTTGTTGCTGCCGTGCTGCGCGCACCCGTTCCAGTTGCTGTTGCTGCTGTTGTTGTTGTTGTCGTATTTGCTTTTGTGTTGGCTGTCATTATACCAAAAACGCTTGACCATTGTTCTTATTCGCCGCTGCGCTTGTGTTGTTGCCTCCTACCATATTACCATTGCCCTCAGTTGCAATTGTCGCACCACCTGAACCATTATTTCCATTGTCGGCTTTGGCAGCTGCAATTGCCGCCGCCGCCGCAGCGGAAGTTGAAGCTTGTGGTTGGGGCGTTTGCGCAGCCGCGGATGTTGATTGTGTGCTCGTGCTCGCCTGACTCAAATTACTGCTTGTGCGCAAGTGTATGGGAGCTGTTGCGTTCTGTTGTTGCTGCTGATTGGTTGACGCTCCAGACGCGCTGGACAATAAATTCGTACTTGGCGGAGCTTGTTGTGGCATAGATTGCATTGATGGCCGCCACTGTTGTTGTTGTTGTTGGTGGTGCGGTTGGTGTTGTTGTTGTTGTTGTTGTTGCAATTGCATAACCATAGCATGATGGCCAACCGCACTAATGCGAGGGTTGTTTTGCGCATGATGATGTACGCGATAGCTATTTGGCGCTAGTAATTGTTGTTGTTGCGCATGTTGTAAGGGATGATGTGGCTGTTGATGGGGATGATGTTGCATAAATGTGGCCGCACTACCACCATTTGGTATCATTGAAAGCGCCTCTTGTGCATCGTAAGCACTATACTCCGACTCAATGCTATGATAAATGTGTTCAGATGGCGGGCGCATGGGTATGGCATCAACAATGCGCGCACCATGACGACTAGGGCGTGGCGAGGGTGTGGCTGTTGTGGCTGAGGAATAATTTGCTTCCATATCCTCTTGATAGTAGGCGGGTGGTGGTGGCGCTTGACGAAAGATCATGCCAGGTGAGACGGGCTGCTTGAAACGCTCATGATGATCGAGCGTGTAATTGTTGCCGCGCGGTGAAAGCTCAATTGGTATGGCATAGCGCAACTTTTCCCAGAAGTAACGATCGCAGGTGAGTAAACGATTTGAGGGCACTGATTTCAAATATGGCGCCAATTCGGGCACCTCTTCCGCCTCCGTAGACACATTTGTTTCTTCGATGATCACCAACTTTTGCGCCAAACCACGCAGCGCTTCATGGAATGCATTGCGAAATTCGAGACGATTCCACTCGGTCGCCAGCAAATTACGCGTGAGCACTAAAATGATTTTGCGTGAGGCGCGCGCTGCTTCGACTATTTGTAGTTGACTAGCTTCTGGTGGCAAATCGCGCTGCTGTATGCACAAACGAAATGGTGGACGTCCATGTTCCAACTCGGCAGCAATATTACGACACACAAATTCATAATCTTTTGAGGAATGTAAAATGATGGCGTCATACAACTTGCCAGCATCTTCGAAGCGTGGCTCACATACGCGCACGCCATAATGTGCAAACAACCAAACACGCACCGACTCACGAAACACAAAAACAATAATCAGCACCACAATCAGAAAGATCAACACTAACACGGCAGCGAGTAGCGGCACATAACCACCAGAGATATCTTGTGATGCCATATTGCTAGCGCTCTCCAACAATTCACTACAATCAACACCATGCGAAGTAGCCAAATCGAGTTCACGCTTCACACCACCATCCACACAATAGATATCCTGCGCGTCACGTATCACCAACGCATTCTCCGATACGAATTGTGCCAACTCCTGCAAAAATTGGCAACGACACGACCATGCATTACGTCCAAAAGTCAAACCTTGCAAATTGTTACGAATCTGTAAATTGGACAGCTGTGCAATCGGCATAGCCGTCAAGCGATTATTATCGAGGCGCAACACCTTTAGCGACACCAGCGGTGCAAATGTGGTATTCGCGATGTGGGTCAGTAGATTGTTGTGCAAGTATAGCTCGCGCAATAGTGACAACTGACGAAATTCGTGGCCCTCGAGCGTTTGCAATTTGTTATTCTCCAAATGTAGTGTGCGCAGCATATTCAATTCGTCGAAAGTGCCATTCGCCACCGACATCACATTCGTAGCATTGAGATAGAGCGCACGTAAATTACGTTTGCCAGCAAATACTTGCGCATCCAACACAGGTAAGTTGTTGCCATCCAAGTAGAGATCGGTTACATCGGCAGGTATGCGTACAGGTAAATTGATGCGATTCTGTTTCCCACAGTCGACAATGTTTGTTGACCAGGTCGCATCGTGGAAACAGGTACAATTGTCTGGACACACCATTTCGCAGTCACATTGTCCAAAATCACAGCAGTGGCACGTCGCCGGACAGTGGGTGTCATATTTGCAGACAAAATCGCTGCTGCTGAGCGCCGTCAATTGACGTATGGGCGCATTACGACTGTGCGGCATAAGGCATTCAATGTTGGCAAGATCAACAATGCGTGGATGCTGGCGGGTGGTAAGATTATTAATGCGTTGCAGCCATTCCATTGTACAATCGCACTCGAAGGGATTACCGCCTAGATAGAATTCGGGCACTGGCTTATCGATGGCGACTGGTGCGACGCGTAACGAATTCAAAGAGATTTTCGACAACACGTTTGCATAGAGATCGACGCGCGCTAAGCGTGTCTTGTCGACAAACGTGTTTGCTTGTATTTGATGTATGATGTTGTTGTTGATGAAGAGTAACTCGATTGAGTTGGGCACTGACATAGCGCCTATTTCAGTGATGCGATTATGACTAGCGTCTAGCGTTGTGACGCGTATTTCTTCTTGTAGCTTGTAATAGTTGCCCAATGCTTCGATGTAGTTGCCGTGTATGTCGAGCCATTTCAGATTCGATGGTATGAAGGCATAATCGAACCACACGAGATGATTCTCTGATAAATTCAACCAGAGCAGTGAGGCGAGTGTGGCGAAAATGCCGTTGATGTCGGTGAGAAAGTTCTTATCCAGGCGTATTGCCTCAATCTCGCCGTTCTTATCGAATGAGCCACGCTCGATGGATTGTATGCGATTTTTGGCGAGATTGAGCACGGTCAAGCGTGGCAGATCGGTGAACATGCCCACGGTGATGTTGCCAATGCGATTGTCTATTAGACGCAGCCCCGTCAATTGGCTCAAATTCTTGAATGTGCCATTCTTAAAGTCGGATATTTGATTTTCGCCCATGTCGAGCGTTTTCAGCATCGTCAAATCTTGTACAGCTTCTGGTACTTCAACAAGCTGATTGGAGCTGAGGTCGAGCTCTTTCAAATCGGAGCAATTGCGAAATGCTTGCGTCTCAACAATGCTAATCAAATTGTTATTCAACGTTAGCTTTGTGAGCACAAACAAACCGTTGAATATCTTGTTGTCCAATGTGTGCAAACGATTTTCGGCGAGATTCAACGTATGCAAGTTGTAGAGTGGCGTAAAAGCGCCATCCTCAATATGACCAATCGAATTATTGCGCATATCAAGTATTTGCAGAAAGTAGAGCTCCTTGAAAGTCTTGGCACCCACGCGTGTTAGCGCATTATTCGACAAATTCAGCACGATCAAACGTATCAGCCCAGCGAACGTGTTGTTATCAATGTGATGGCTTGTCAGCTGATTAGCGCTCAAATCGAGCACAAGCAATTGCTCCAAACGATGCAACAAACCCTTGGGTAAATCGTACAACTCATTACCTTGCAAATGTATTTCACGCAATTCCTTATTTCCGGCAAATGCATCGGCGGGCAAAGTCTCCAAATGATTATACGACAAATTCAAGATGCGCAACGAACTCAAACCGGCCAATGCATTCGGTGCAAATGTGCTAATGTTGTTGTGTTGCAATTGTAATTGTTGTAGGCGCCGCAAACGTGATGCACCCCAAACATCGGGTAATGCACGCAACTCATTAAATGAAACATCTAAAACTTGCAATTCGGCGCCACCACTGGCGCCATTCAATGTGCACATTTTCTCCGAGAAACCCAAATTTTCTGCCGAACGTATACGATTCGCTGTCAAATTTAACACTTGTAAATTTTGCATTGTACACCAAACACCCTCGGGCAATTGACGTATATTGTTGTCGCTCAAATTTAACTCATTCAATTCACGCAGACCGGCAAATGAGCCCGACATGATTTCAAGCGTTTTGCCTGGTCCCCAAACGGAATTGTGCGTTTGTACGCTGAGACGTTTTAACGATAGCAAACCATCAAAAGTGTTGGCGGCGATGCGTTGCATTTTACACGCATCCAATTGCAATTCGGCGAGCTTTTGTAGACGCGTAAATGCATTTGTAGGTAATTCGCTGGCGTGCAATAAATCAGCGGAACATTGAATTTCCAAACGATTGGCAGTTTCGGCAACTTGCAGATCGAGTGGCACCAATGGTTCGATAGCGCGTAAATTACATTTAATATCGAGCGTGGTGCGCACGAATTCCCAGGAGCATTGTTGTGCATGCGTAGAGCTGCTGCTGAGATTGAGCAGGATGAGGATGAGCAGGAACATAATTTGTTGATGTGACGTTGTGTTAAAGGAACGCATTTTGGTGTTTTTTGTATGTTGTTTTTTTTAGTTTTGGATTGTTGCAAGTATGGAAGTATGTTAACTAGTGTAGTGGTGTATGAAATTTTTGTTTTTTGTGTTTTTTAGTGTGCTTTTATTATTATTTTTATTTTTTTAATTAATTTCTTGCACTTAACAAATTTTGTTGCAAGCTTGGTTAAACTGCACTTGGCATATTTGCTGCAACATTGCGCACGTATTTGCTTGTTATTATCTTTTGTTTAACATATTGCTTCACTATATATATTTTTTTAAATTATTTCTTTCAACAATGTCACTGGCTATATTTTATATTTTTGCTGTTTTTCGTATTTAGCTGAATTTTCTTTAAATCGCTTAAGTGAAACGCGCAAACCGTAATCCTTAGTGGCAAATGCGAGCGAAGCGATTTCTCACTAATTTCCAATATCAATGGCACTTAACCAATATTTTATTTGTATTTGTTTCTTGCAAAATATTATTTTTTTTTTTACATATTTTTTCGTGCGTCCAATATTTTTATATTAATTGAAATGCTTTATTTTGTTCCATAACATAAATACAATAAATTTTATGTTTTCACTAAATTTCTATTTTTATGATTTTTTTTTTATTTTCTGCCTTCAACTTAAAATATTCTTTTTCTCTTCATTTGGTGTATTATTTTTGTAATTTTGCATTAAAACGGCAATAGCAGCGTTTAAGATTTTCCGTAATATAAATAAAAACTCGTCAACTTCTTCTACGCCAACCGGCCAACAAGTCCAACTCTTCGTACAAAAACAAAATAACGTGTTATTCTTCGTATGTTGATGCGCGACGTGGTGAGGAATGGTTTTCAGTAACAACTTTTACTTAAAAACAAGAATATTTCACGTATACGCCGCTATTTTAGAAAACCATGTTTACCGCTTAACGTTTCAAAGAGAACTGATTACAAATTTTGCTCCTTGTGAGCCCGTTGGATAGTTGAAAATTTTACTAGCGCTATTCAATACTGCTGCTGTTGTTATAATATTACTACGTCTACACAGCAAACGTACACACGTATACAAAATAGCAGCAGTTAAGTGCGTGTGTGTGAGCCAACGATGGTGGAGACGACATTGTTGGTAACGAACAAACAAACGAACAGACATGCAGCACAGCTATACCGCGCACACACACACGAAAAACTGCACGACGTCGTCAACACTCACTCAGTTGCATACGAGTGAGCGAATGCTAGCGACGAAGTACATAGTGTTGGTAATGGGGAGAACGAAATGAAATACTCCAACTACAGTGAGTAGCAAAAGCAAGGTAGTAGCAACAACAGCAACACAACGTAGGTACTCTGTGTAAGTGCAGTCTATGAAAGAAATACTGTGTGAGTACTGCCATGAATTGTAGGGAGCATAGTGAGTACATTTGCAGTGGTAATGAGGGCCTAACGCTAAATGCATGGAGTAAGAATGAATAAAATATAAACAAAAACAACAATAAGTTTGTATTTTTTACTAATACTTTGAGCTGTTTAATTAGTGAGTTGCGCTGGCGCTCTTTCTACACTTTGAATTGAATAATAAATATTTGATGGAGAGAGAGTAGGTAAATGCATTAAGAAGTTGAAATGCAGACGTGTTAATGAGTGCGAAATTTGTAAACGTTAGTCCGCTTAAAATGTAGAATGATAATTACTGTTGTTGTTGTGCTAGTAACTACAAGTACTATAACGAGTTTGGAGGCAATAAAATGTAATGCCATGTATGAAAATTACAGCAGAACATACACATCAAAATGCAATGAGAAGAGCATAGGCAAGCAAACAAAAAAGGACTAAACAAGTATAGTATTAATAACCGCAACAACAACAAAATTGCATTCAGCCGTCATATGCATTTATTTCTCATGTATTGTTGCTCTCTTATGCATGCAGACTCTTCATGCTCTCGAGTAGTGTTGCTGGCACGTTAAGAAAAAATACACTTTCATCATAATGAGAAATATACAAAAAAGAAAATATACCACTGGATAGAGGCTAGAAAATGTTCTAAAAAATTCCCCTAAAAGTATCACTAACAGGGCTCCAACCATATACCGCCGTAGACAAACTGACAGCTGTTTCGATGATACTACGATAGATCCCTTAAACGATTTTTTCCCCGAGAGGGTTTCGAACCCGCACTCCAATTTTTCGTTCGACTTACGATATGGGTTATTTCTCGAAATTAAGGTATTTACATATGTACATACATACATACATAAGTTGTGAAGCGAGTCTTTAGAAAATGTTGTATCTAGCAAAATAAGTCAAAAAAGTTAGGATCCTCCCCAAATTGAAATTAAACGGCAGCACTGCTATTGAGTCGTATTTCAAGAAAAACAACAAAAAGAATGGAAATGCAACAGGAACTGCAGCCATTCAAAGCAAATTTGAGCATACACGTACTCTGAAATGCATATGGGATTATGAGAGCGGTCGTATACATATATGACACATACACATGAGCGTGAAAGTAGGGGAAATGCAATTAAGTGCATATGTGTGTGTCATCGACGTAAAGCAGCGCTGCATGGCTTGCATGCTTGTCCTCATAAAAATTCATAACACATTCCATACGTTTGTCAACAGCATTTTCTCAATACTCGCATTGACTTGATGCTCTCTCTGAATGTGCGCTCTCTATGCAACAATGAAAGTAAACCGGCCGGTTAGCCTATGCTACATACCACAGGCCCATTCAGACTGACTTACCAATTGCATATGGACGTATGGGTATAGCTCTGCTCTGTTGCGGTAATAAACATTTACGAGTTTTGCGGACAAGTGCGCTAAGAAGGCAGACAGAATTTTTACGTATTTTTCATAGCCTTGTTAAAGAATTATTATAAAAATAAATAAAAGAGATATAGATGCATTTACGATTTTTATTTTCCTTTTTATACATATATGGAGCCATTCGCATAAATGCTTTGGTTTCATGTTATCTACAATAATACAAAAAAAGTTAACTATGTACCTACATACATATATTTACAAATTTTTAATGCACTTAACCAATATTCTTAAAAGTGCTATTTATGGATATTCACTTTGCTTGCCTTGCACTAAAAAAGGGCATTAACCCACCATGACCTATTGCATCAAGGCTGCTGTTGCCTATAAAAATTCGCCATAAAACATTTAGTGTCACTAAAATGCATTGTGGGCAGAGCCAGTAACAGCGACAGCAGCAAAGTTGCAAAATTCATAGCAGAATTACCAACAAAGCAGCTAATAAATTTGAATGCAAATATTTGGGCTTTTAAGTTGTCGTGCTTGTTGGATATTAATTAGTCCAGTGATAAAGCAAAGTAGCATAACGAAAACCAAAGTAAGCGGTTTAGCAAAGAAAATAATTGTATGCTAGTTTGCGAGCCTGTAATAAATAATATTTTTCATTTTTTATTCATCATTTCGCTACTAAAAAAAATTAATTTTTGTTTTTGATTTGAAGCAGTAATGAAATAAGCAAGCAGATAAAATTAAAAACAAATTTCAAATTAAAAAAAAATCTTTTTTCATTTTATTCGTACATACATAAGTCGCTAAGAGCTTGAAAAAAAAAACGGCAAAATATTTATTAAGATTTATTTTTGAAATCTTTTTGGTCGCAGTCTTAAGAAATTTTGAAAATATATGAAATAAGTTAAGTAATAGTTTTATGTTAAGTGCCGCTTATTATACTTAAGTTGTATTTCTAGGTAATAAAATATCCCATCTCCAAAAATTTTTCTTCCCAGTAAAGTTGACAATTCCATACAAACTCACTTATTTTTAAATTTCTAATTTTTTTTAAGTATTTGATTTAAACTAATAGCAAATCATGACAGCATAGAAAAATTTAAAATGCACAACAGTTTTGCTACAAGTTTACTTAGGCATGCCTAATATTTTTTTATAATTTAATAAAATAAACTCAGCCAAACGATTGCAGCAGCAATTAAACGGTCAGCAGCTCACAAAGACAGCCAACAACAACAAAAAGGGCATAAGAAACAAACTAACAAGCGCAATGAGCCATCAACTGCCCTGCCATTTATACGGGGTGGGCGCTACCTTGCTTGCGCTCTTCCACTGGCAACTGCTGCACATACGAATAACTCCAAATGTGACAAGTATTGTTGAACCAACAGCAACTACATACAACAACAACAATAAAAAACATCAGCCGACAACTATAATTGAGCCACAACAATAATACACCAAACGCAATAATAACAAATAACAGCGAGAATAAAAGTAAAGTGCTTCATACTAAGAAAAGAACAAGAAAAAAAAACACCCAAAATTGGCAAACTCTACAGTGCTGCAAGAGGCAGTAAGCATCCATAGCGCCAACACAATATGAAAGCACGTTGCGCTAGCTGATGGCAACAGGCGATTTCCACGCTCTTTTCCGCTGTAAATTCCCGCGGCCCAACGAAAATTATTAGAGCACTAACTTCACATGCTTGCTGCGCAAATGTGTGCGTGATAGAGTAAGCGCCAAAATTCAAAATCTTTCAAATTCGTTCGCAGAAATATGTGTGCGTGTGTGTATGTATGTTGGATGCAATAGCAACAGTAGCAAAGTCAAACGGAAGTTGAGAGTCGTGCTAACATTCAAACTATGTTCGCCTCTTCCGTTATTGTTCGTATTTGTATGTTACAGAGTTCATGGAAAGCGTATGCAGAATGAGAGCGTTCGTGTAACAGAGAGTTTTGTAGCAAACAAAAGCTGTAAAAGCAGCAACACGTGTGTTCAAGTTAGGGGAAGAGTTTCGAAAAATCTAGAAATGCACAGGTGTTGAAAATTTGAAGAAGAATTTGCAGTTTTATTTGGCTTTGGTTAAGTTTAGTTGTGAAAAATAAAAATGAATTAAAAAGTGTTTAAAATATATTTAATATACATACATATTATGTGAATTAATGAAAAGTGTTTAGGTAAATAAATTATGTGAAGTGAAAGATGAAGTTAGGTAAGTGAATAGAAGTTGAGAAAATTGTATTGTGTTGCGTATTAATATGTAAGTGGCTCAAGCGGAAATAAAATTTTTGGGCAAAATCGGTTGTAATTGCGTTAAAATATGTAAATGGCAGAAAGTTGTCATTGTGTTAGTATAAAAGTTAATGGTTAAATTCAAATAGTTGGTGGAAGTGTTGCGGTCCACCGAAATAGATAAAATATTTTGGTTCTGGTGTGTCAAGTGTTTTACATATATTAAAATGGCGGGCTGTTAATTGAGTTGAAAGATGTTATATTAAATGAGTTGAAGAATGTTATGTTAATACAAGCAACTGCTACCGTTCGCTGTTATTGCTGCTGTTGCTCACAGTGCTGGTGAGTATTATGTTATTTTCGGCAACAGAGCTGTTAATTTTACATTTTTAGTGATAATTATTATTTTTTAAATGCTGTTTAGTATTTATAGTTTGCGCACATGGCTCCTACTGTTAATGTATATATGTATGTGCGTTTTTTTATTCGACTTTCGATTTGTATGATGCTTTGTTTGTATTTTTATGTCAGGTCTATTTTTATTCATTGCAGGTAGGAGGGATAAATAGATCACAAGATGCATAACCGAGCAATAAATTATGTTTTCTTAAAATTATCACAGCTAGAGAGTTCATGGGTGTGGGAGGAGCGATATAACAGGGGGTGTTTTGGTCGCCACGTTATTGATATTCAAATCTGCCATACATATACATATACACCTTCAGTGTATAATCTAGAGTCTTTCATTAGGTTTCCAACTAAGAATCGAACATGAAATCTGGTTTTATTTACTCAACTCCTTTACTTAGTAGAGGATGCACTTAACTTCTTCTTTAATATCGCGGCATATAAAGTGCTTGCATGCGACACTACCACCCCCATTTGGTAGCGAGTATAGTTTACTGTATTCTTTAGACAAGAAGCGGTCTTATTACGCCTACAGCGTGACAACAACAAAAGGGTTGCCCATAAATGTTGACGTTTAATATACATAATGCAAGTACTTTCTTGATTCCTTTTTTGTATTCACCTACTTTGCCTGCTGTTCAATCGTTGTTGTTGCTCTTGTAATATACGATATGTATTGCATGGTAAGTACGTGAGCACTTGAGTAGCGGTCGTGTGACTGAACCCGCATGCAACTCGAATACAATAAATAAAATTGAAAAGAAAAATGAAGCATATTTTATATGGAAGAAATACAAAAAAAAAAAAAAGAAAAAGGTTTATAAAAATAATAACTAAAAAATATACCATATATATTGTACATATTTTGTTTGTTTGTTTAGTGTAGAAGGCATTTGCATACCCATAAAATGCTTTGTCGCCTCACTTACGTACTTGCCACAAGCTCTTAGCTACTTTAGTGGCCAATATTCAAGTAACTATAAGTATCCAGTACAACCGGCATACCGGCTCGTACACTTTACAATTTTTGAACTCAGCTGCTTAAACGCATTCATAGCCATTCATTGTAGGGCAACGCAGTAGAACAATTGGCAAGTGGCATAAAGTGTGGAGAATGCAAATTTTCACTTTAACTACAACAATTGCTTGCTGGTGTTGCAAATGCGCACATACTTACATTTACATGGCATATATTTATACCCTGTTGCGTTAGTTGTATTGAGTTAATTTGATAAAAAATCTATATCTCTGCATATATTGAGATTGTACAAAGCAGCTGTCCAAAAAAGTAACATAAATAAATATTTTTTAGTTTATTTGTCTATTTGTCTGTCTGTTTGTTCGCTCATCACTCAGAAACAACTGAATATAATTAAATTCAACTACCATCGTTGCATTACTAAGTATTTAACGTTAAATTTAAGATATCGTCCATTTCGATATCTCTACTAGTTTTGGAGTTATCGCTCTATATGCGGACCAGGGTGACCAAAAAA